>OU452251.1:19685187-21047874 GCA_911728495.1 Furcula furcula
CTATCTATCTACCCATCATCTTCTTGTTTACCCTAGTAGCAACTTACGACACCCAGCGAGGAGATAGATATTTGCTATTCTTACCCGGACAACCAATGGGGAAACCTCCAAACCCAATCCGACAATACTAACCTAAAAATCTCTACTCGCTATCAACAACTACAACTGAGACAGAAGAAGAAATTAATTTTAAACTTATAGATTATTCTGTAAACAACCCTGGCAGAAAACCCAAAAGGTAGTAAAATATTTTTTTATGTGAATTTTAACCGTTTTTGCTGCTGACCGTACAACTTATATCCAGTTTCGTTCCATTCGATACCGAACACTAAATTCGTTACATTAATGCAAAAACCGTCCTCCTTACAAATTCGTCTTCTACACGTCGCTTTATGAAGATGGCAGAACAGGTCCTGTGCCTGTTTTTGTTACCTTCGCACTAAGTGAACCTTGTTTTAAATGCGGTCGAGATACCTACATTGTATATTTAAGTGGTTTGATAATGATTTTACCTGTTGTAAATTGTGTTACATTTAATTTTAGCCGGTTTATGATTCGCGAAATTTCAAGATAGTCTATAAAGTAGATCTTTAAAGTACTCGATCAGTGTTTAGGCATTGTGTGTCTGAATATTTAGGCTGGTAGATAGTCTGTGTCTATTTTATCCGATTATTATATTCACTTACAGTTTTATTTTGCACTCTTATTTTTAAACAATATTTCGGCGTGATGTTTTTATCACATACGAATACACGGATTTCTCAAGTTTTTGGTCGGTTATCACAATGATATTATATTATGTAATATCACAGATATAGATTTATATAGATAATGCAAGTATCACGATTTTTATTGAAACCAACGTGCCCACTTTTTAACGCTTTTTGTGACGTCACGGTCGAAATTTTGTGACGGGAAATCCAAACCGTTGCAAAGACACCGATGCCGCCGATGCTCCGCCGATTTTTTTTAGTTTCTGCGGCCGACCGTCTGCAAGGCTGCAGTAACAGACGTGCACGGACTGTAAGTTAGCGACGACCAACCCCGACGTTTCGTCGGGGTTCAGACACGCGAAGTACATGCATTTGCGTTATCTATGTAAATCTATATTTGTGTGTAATATCATTGGGTACTCACCTTTAATTTTATTTGTCGTATGGTTTTGTGGCTAACCTGAGTTGTTCAATCCACCCTTTGGTCCCTGAGTAGGACAAGCAACTGCTTTCGGTCTAGACATTTACCGGGACCGAATTTTTAAATGCATTCCGAAGCACGATCGGTAAGCCCTCGTAAAACCCTTTTACCTTTTACCTAATAGATCGACGCTCATAATATTTGCCGTATTTGCGTCGTGGTGTTGCCGCCATCAGTACGGACAATGGATAGTAGAGCCATTAAATTAGTTTATTTTATACTGCAGTGTATAAATCGGTTTTCTTCCTAATGGGATTTGAAGACTATCAGACTAGTTATATTTCATAAATTAAAACTCAAGTTGATCTGTCTATGTCTTTAAGTCAGTTAGTCTGCTCTTCTTTTTAGTCTTCGACAGATTTTCGTAGACAAGTTAATTTAAAAAAATAAAAAAATATCTTACTTACATTTGAGTAAGATAATTTTTATTTTATTTTTTTATAATTATAACATAGACCTAGGTTACTTAGTTACTTAATCCAGTTGTCTTTCAACAATATATCATCAGCCACGTCACGTCTAGAGAAAACGGTGGCCAATTGAAAAAAAATGGGTTAAGTGTTTTATTTTTCACACTTAACCTCGAACAAGTTGATTTGCAATAAATGCCAGGAGCACTGTGACCTTGTCGTTGCGTCTGAGTGATGGAGATAAAAGAGGACGGAACAATGCCTCGGTGTGAGGATACAACGCTTATCAACGCCACTTAAAAGTTGTATAAATAGGCAGGTATGTATGTATTCAAGACGTTTGCGGTTTTTTTTTTCTATATCTTAATTATTAAGAATGCGCAGCGATTACGTAATCATTATACCTTTTGCCTCTTTGTATCAGAATAAGGGGTTATGTAATCCGTTCTTTTTTTACTTTGTGGATTTTAACAACGACGCAGGTATCTGTGGTGAGAGTAACATAGTATTTATAAATATACAAAAAATGGCCGCCATCAGTCACCATTTTGTGTTTTTTTTTTGTTTCGAAATAAGTACAACAATATGGGTACCAAATAAAAGATCCTAACTAGACGAGTTTAAAATATGTATAATTAGCCCTAGAAGATCATGTATATAGATTATTCTTTCCAATACGCCATTGACTTCTAGTAGAATATGAAAAGCTCCAAAGTATTTATAAGGATATCGTGGTATCCGAAATTTATGAATTACCACTAAACCAGCTAACATTTTTTACTTTGAAAAATGTATCCTAGGTGCCATATAGTTCTACCCTGATTTAGATATGTGATATGTGGTGTAAAGTACCACAGAAAAATAAATTAGTAATTGCTTATATTTAAGAGGATTGAGGATACTCCATAAAAGTAAATTTTCTTACCCCAAAGTATCTCGGAAGAAAACTCTAACATTCACATATTAAGGTAACTTTTATTCCATAGTTTATAGTAGGCAAGAGAAATATTGATCCCATGTTTCTAAATGCCAAATGGTAAATGTCAGTATATATACCTTTAACGAATTAGTACGTGTAGCATTTACTACGCGCATAGCACAACATTTATAAACACACTGCAGTTATTTGTCTAAGGAATAAATAAGAGGAGAAAGGAGGGAATAGGAAGGAGGTACTATGCGTTTCAACTAAGAATGTGGCTGCCATGGTGATCGCGACTGCGGAACTTCACTCGTTTTTTACGATTTTTGTACCGGCAGCAGAGTAAAACTCCGCGGTTGTCGCATCAGCACGTGAGGACTCCCTGTCCAGTGGTGTTTGCTTAGCTATTGAGCCTGCCGCCAGTGTACGCATTATACTTGGAACCTGTCATGGAAGTAATTCTTCCTCTGTCACTATTCTCCTCGAATGGCCATCGTCTGTTAAAAAACTTTAGGGCCCCCTGATCACGGAGGCGTAGCTCCGTCAGAGACTTCATTTAAATCTAGCCTAGGGTACTAAAATTTGTCCACAAAGCACATTGCAAGCGTACATTTTCCACAATTTCTGTCAATTTTGCAGACATAAATAAACACGTGCAGATCTGTTCGATGTGGCCCGGCGTAGACAGACGAAACTGCAAACTCATGAAGCTTGCATGCGTCGCGAGAGCGTAGTTGCCGCTCTGTCTACAGAATTTCATAGTTTTGTATATAAGCAGTAAGCAGGCATTAAACAAGAATATAATGACAAATACGGGTCTAAGAAGCTCCGTCTCTCCGTGGACAATACCCCTAAGTCATCATGACTATACTGTCTTGCGTTTTACGATAGCAGTGACTAATAAGAAATTTAATTCTATTGGTTTTTGAAAAATTTTAATTGGTGTCATTTTTAATTGTGTGTCATTTTCAAAATATACCCATTTCTGAGTTGAGGTAGCAATGTAGATAAAAATGTATGGAAATCAACTTTAATTAATTAAAAGCTGCGAATCACAATACGAACGACCACACCTCCTCGCTATTTACGTCATGACCTCAAACGTATATGCTTATAAGCTTCCTATAGTAAGCTACAACCATTAAACAAATTGATATAACCATAAAGCCATTTGCCACTCCATTTGAGAGGCAATGGGCTTGCCTTAGCCTTAGGGATACCCATTAATCATTTCATTAATTTATTAGGGTTAATCATTGGGTAATGATTGTAATTAATTACTCTTCCGGATTATATCGCGATTAATTTAAACCAAAGAAAAAGCAAAGCAAAGCATTCGAAACGTTGGGAAAATTTAAATTAATCCGTAAGAGTAAATTAATTACAATGTGTAGTATTTGCGTAAATAAAAGACAACATTGTACCCAATGATATTATAAACCGTAGATATTCCTACTTATGAACGCCAAAAATTGTGACCCATTTAATTAAAATATTTTTTTCATATAATTTTTAAGGTATGGTAGCCCTTCCTTGTTATTTACTTTTGTACAGTACTTTGTGAATTTTCTAAATACGCATGATGGCATTTTACTTAATTTTCAAAGGCATCAAGGCATAAAGGCAGGTTTTCATGCTTGTTACATTTTACCGACGCGTGACTTACTGCTAATTCACCCAATTTGGGTGAATTTCGTTGTTTCACTTTTCGTGCGCTAATGTCATATCTTTTGTATAAAATATCATTGGGTAAGGCACAAGGGTAAAAGACGGAGGAAAAAATTGATGCAGCATTTTTTTTTATTCAACTTAGCGACGAGTCAAGCAAGCCGCCTGATGGTAAGCGATACGCCTGCCTACTGATTCCGCTGCTCGTCAACGAAGTCATTGTTTACTAAGCCTCTTTACTTCGGTATTTTATCCAGCTACATTGCACTTCACACCAGAATTACACACTGCGGTGGGGAAGCACCTTTGCCTTGTAAAAGACCTCAACATCACACCCACTTCGAGTGGCTTTGGAGTTATAAGATTTAGTTGGTTGCCAGTGTTTTATAAGGATATTGCCTCTAAGGGTCTCTCCATCGTCCATATTCCTGGCATTGCTGCGATTTCTCTGACAATGTCACTGTGTTAGAAACTTGTGTACGTATAACTCTACCATCTATCACTGTAGCACAGCGTACTATAAGGTGGGATTATTCAACTATTATCGTGTGACAAAAAGCACATTTACTGGGTTGACAAAAGGCGTATTTTAAAAGTTTTTAGCTTACGGTACTTTACCATTATACCATTTTTGCTTAAGTATGGGTTGTAGAAGAACGTCCATTTAGCAAGCAATTAATTTTCCGTTAAATATTAGAAGTAGCCCTGGCCCACCCTCTATTCCTGACCTTGGTTCTTTACGTCATTGCCTATCCCATGCCGTGTGCCATTTCACTGACCTCGCCAAGGCCCGTTACACACAGAATAGCCGTTTGGCGGACAAGCGATCCATCATTCTATTTTTAAAATTTTGTTACATAACACCAGAATTTGTGTACACGCGAAATGTCAAGTTCAGATTGCTTTTTGATAAATGAATGACCATGTACATAACCGTTTAGAATTATTATTATCTGTTGATTACTTTGTATCTGTATTATGGATATGAATGTATCCTGTTCGCGGGTATTATTAATTAGTGCTCTTTTTACTGTGTAATTATCGACTCTTAAAGATTCATTGACGTTTCTTGTTATCGTTAGCGATTTATTTGTTATGTGTCTTGATTTTATCTTTAAACTAGCAAGATCAATAGGTAATGAAAAATATATAATTGCAACGGCAGTAATTGAGGCATTGAGATTTAGATTGAAAAATCTCAACAATCCTAAATCATTTTTATTACAGCCGTCTGTTAAAATGGACAAAGCTAGTTGTGACTTTAATTGCATGAACGTAAATGGATGTCAATTCGAGATAAATGATATCACACAGCGTTTTCCCATATTGCGTTGAATGTTGTTGGTTTAAAAACAGCTGTTAACTTGTAATGGATAAATACTAGTTTTAACTCTTGAAATACTATATAATTTGTCAAGTAACAGGCATACTCAGGAAACACTGCTGACAGTTCGTGTAGCCTTCATTTACGTAATTGTAAGTTAATTGTAGCGTAACTGTTTTTTCAAGACAAACAGTTGCTTCCATGTCTCTATGAAGAATTTTATTCTTGTTCATTTATATTATATATTTTTATTTATATATATTATTTATTATATATATATATATTATATATTTCGACGGGCCTGTTGGTCTAGTGGTTAGATACCCTGGCCGCTGACCAATAGGTCGTGGGTTCGATTCCCACCAAGTGTCTGGGTGTTTTATCTATATAAGTATGTATTTACAAAAAAAAAACGTATTTAAGTATTAGTATCAGTTGTCTGGTTTCCATAGTACAGGCTCGGCCTAGTTTGGGATCAGATGACCGTGTGTGGATTTATTATTATTATTAGAATATTATTTACACACTATCGTAATATATTCAGAAATTATTTCAATATGTTAATAAATATTATTTTAACAGCGGCTGGAAACCCTGGCCGCTACCCATACGTACGTCGTAGGTTCAATTCCCACCAAGTGTCTGAGTATTATTTATCTATATAAGTATTTATTTACAAATAAGTATTACTATCGATTGTCTGTTTTCTATAGTACAGGCTCTGCCTATTTATTATTATTATTATAATTGTGAACTTAACTAAAAATGATACTATTCGTTAAAAAACTTGGTTATAATTATGTACAATATAATGAATACCTAGTTGCCCGGCTTGCTAAAACTCAGAAATCCTCAGAATAAATATATTAATATATAATATAAATATATATATAATATATTTTTTGTTTTATTTTGTTCGCTGTAATCCAAGGGGGGGGGGGGGGCGTGTTAAAGAAAAAAAATGGGAAAATCCATAAATACAGTTGAATAAATCGTGGGCGGAGCTGTGCGGGTCAGCTAGTGTGCAATTATTATTTTTTTTACTTCAATTAGTATTAAAATTGTTCGAAAATTATTTCGACAGTGTGTCCCATATCGTAAGCCATCTCTGTACGTTAAATCCAGTAACATTTAGACCAGTTGTAAAAGACAACAACAAGCAATGGATTTGGTACAAGGCCAGATTGTCACAGACACAAACATTGCCTGTTTACTTTGAAATGTGTCTCCGATATTTCTGATAGGTAATGCAAGTGTTATTTGCGACCAGTATCTAAGCTGTAGGCATTAATAACGAACGGGTTTATAGCAGAAACATTATTTCGAAATACAGAATTATTTTAGTTAGAAAGACAACTTAGTATGAACTGATATCGCGATAGACGAAAAAAATAAAAAGGTTAGAACTAAGTAATATGTACTTGAAAGTTGTATATTTTTACCTGTTGTACTAATTCATGAGATAAATAAATATCTTTATCTTATCTTATCTTATCTTATAAGGGACCATGCCGTATAGAATAAAATACATCACAGTGACTCTACGTGCTTGTTACACTGCTTGGTTTACTTGTCAATCGTCTTCATTCAATTTTCCTTCAGGATCATGATCTTTGAAAAACTTTACTTTTTTCATCAGAAAGGCATTCGGATCATCACGTCACCTTTTGCGAGGACTTCACCACAAACTTATGCCGTAGGATTTCTAAAGGGTCGTTTAGATATTTTATGATTTATTAGTTTATAAGGTTTTTAACCTTGGCTTATTCATACGATTCGTGAATGAGTGACTGATAGAATATAGAAAAGTACAGAACTAAACACTATATATTATGTACTTATTTCATCAGAATGACATTCAGATCATCACGCCACCTTTTGCGAGGACTTCATCACAAACTTATGTCATAGGATTTCCAAAGGGTCGTTTAGATATTTTATGATACCTATTATAGTTTATAAGGTTTTCAACGTTGGTTTATCCATACGATTCATGAATGAGTATTCATTAAAGTCATTAATAATTGGACTGATAATATATAGAAAAGCACAGAACTAAAACACAACACCCTATGTACGTAGGTATCTACTACAGTTGTGTATCTTCCGCTTTCCATGATCGCAGACATTACAAATAAATGTCATTGTGTACACTGACTAACAAAAGTCATAAAGTGTAACATTGGCGAATTTGTTTGGAGTCAACCGAGCGTGATGGATGGCGAACATGACGTGACCGCGCCGCCGTGTCATGTGACGTGACGTGACGCATGGAAACTTCCAACCATTGCTCCGATAAATAAACACAGCTTGACGGTGAACTTCAACTTGCGATATAACATTTTTTATGAGCCTACTATGTCCCGAAGATAGCAAAGGCGTCCTTTTTTCCTTCCATGACTACTGCGATCCTGAGCAATACAAGTTACCGCTCTAATGGTTAAGGTAAAGGAGGGTTTGGAACTTATTCCACCATGCTAGTCCAGTGCGGGTTGGTGGATAGTTTGCCAGTGCCTCGTTTGCTTGTCGGCAGAATGTACCGTGGGCAGTTAAGATTGGCTTGTATTTCCAAAGAATTGACGGAATTATTTTCACTATAAATAACAAAATAGAATACAAAAGTTCATGAATGAAAATTTTTAAAATTTTAACAGCTTTTCTTTTTCATCTTCTTAGCTCAGAAAGCCTAACATAACTTATTGAAACTCTGTACTTACCTCATAGATCGTTTTGGATAAAATAAGTCTATGAATGCGATTCAATTTCGATTTCTTATAAATCTTAGAATTTAAACGAAACTGCCTGTACCTACCATACTGCAAGTAAGTATGTCTAAGCTATATATATTTAAGTAAGGTAAGATACAGCGCAGAAACCTTTGCTTAGTAATGAAGTACCTATTTAAAGACTATACAAATCTGAAGAAGACATTTAACTTTTAAATTCTATAAGCATATAAAATGCTAATTTATTCGACAATTTCGATAAAATGTCGAGTAATAAAATAAAACATTCACAATTTTATGAACATCAAAATAAATAGTAGTTTATGTGTATGTCAATAAAACAAAATTGTTTAAACATGTTCTGATCCTCTCAATGCTACGTCCTTACATTACACGTAAATGATACTGATGAGTAAGGAACCATGAACATAATCTGTTTACGAAAGTCGTTAACTATAGGACACAATAACATGAACCATTAACATAATAATGCGTTCTCAAGGGAAGGAAAAGAGATCAAGTAAATAAAAATACTTAAATAGATTATGCAAATATAATAAAAAAGACAAATATTTTGAACCAAAACTAACTCTCCTTGATAGTAACGCGCTGCTGAAGTTCCGAAGGTTAGAGCCAATGTCAAACGTAATCAAACCTTTTTCAATTTGAACTGTGTCACGAGGATTCAAAAATAATATTAACACTAAGGGCACGATCATATTAAATATCATGGAAGCAAATAACTCTGTATGAACACTATAATTCGGAACGTGACTTGCATCAGAAGGTGTACAGCAAGGTCCAATGATGATGTTGATTTTACTTTTGCATCGAAAGATGTTGTTCTCTATTGCAGGGGTCATTAGTATGACATTCCTTTGTACGTTGCGTTTTAAGAACGAAAACATTGTTTTGTAATCTTTTTGTTGGTCCCCGTAAGGATAAACAGGAAGTTTCCTATTTAAAGAGTCCTTGATCCGATGAACCTCGTTATCAAGCTCAATATGATTTACTTATTGAGGACGCAGATCTTCTGGCTGACCTATATTATGATAGAATGCATATAATTACACATATCAAATTAAATAAAAGACACAAATGAATTTGCGCGATCGATGCGCGAAAAATATTCGATCAATTTATTTGTATAGATAAAAAACAGCTTGGTATTTTAAATATTTAAAAATCATCTCACAATCCGTTGGACTTGACTTATTTATGAAAGATTCTCTACGAATCAATCAATTATTCATCATAAAATAATGACTCCAAATTGATATAGCTGCTGCATACTAATAGGAAGAAAAAAAAACTTAGGCAATTTTCATTGACTGTGATTTGAATACTAGCAAATTCAAGTTCTCCTTTTAATTGAATATTTAAATTGTTCACAGATAACGCCAATAAGATATGAAATATCCTAGGCATGCTTGCGTATATATGTATACAGCTGCATTGTACTACCGTTCGTTACCCAAGGCGTTAGCTTATTATGTCTCTTGGGCCTAAAAACCTATTCCTTATGGACCTAAACAATTAGTGTATGCTCCCGTGGTGTTGGTTTAAGAATTCCGTTGGGATTTGTGTAGTTACTATAATTGGAATTTGTGTACTATTGAAGAAAACTAGGTATATCAGATCAGACACAGATCATGTGTCATACCAACGTTAATAATTACTTGAAATCGTTATTATGTATATTAATTGCATAATATCTTTGAGTATTAAACCAACCGGAGAGGCCACTGTCAGGCGTTCCCCTCTGTCAAAGTACGAGAGCACCGGTCATACCCGTTATATAAAACTAGTTGACCCGCGTTCCACGCCATTCAACAAATCCCGGTGCGCGCGGAACGACGTAAGCTAAAAATGCCGAATGCCAGCGCGTTTTCGTGTAAAAAAATATAAGACTTATTTAGTGTACCCAAGGATAACGTTACTTTCCATCTGTAAATATTATTTTGTTTATAAATTGTCATATAATGCACTAAATTTGCAAAAAACTAAAAAATATTATTAATCAATAAGTGTTGCCACTAAATCGTACAAAAGCGTAACGAGTGTAATTTTAAAAGTTGAATGTACTGACATTAGTTTAAGACTTCTATTTCACGTAAATGATTGTTAATACCATTTATTTCTGTAGATGCATAATTAATTAATTAAAGATTACTGTTTGAAATTCAGTATCTTTACTTGAATTTTCTACATATTTTTTTACTAAACACTTTAAAAATTATCGATTCTATGAAACTGTATGTTTATGTTTGGGTGTACTTAATTATTATAAGATATTTACGGTCGTCACTTTTATTCCGAATACTTTTATTTATTTTTAAATACATTGGCCACACTGCAGCAAAGTTAGCGCTGGGACAGCTCATAATCAAATATCGATATCGACTATCAGTATGTTATTCTGACTATTTATTAATATCTATATCCAACAGAGTTTGTGTAGTGTACAGCATGCCGTGTCACTTTTTAGCCGACTTCAAAAAAGGAGGAGGTTTTCAATTCGACTATATATATATTTACATTTACGTATGTTCGCGCATAACTCTGGCAATTATAGACCGATATGAAAAATTATTTTTTGTACGGATAGGCCGATCCCCTGATCGGGTCCCATTAAAAACGATTGCGATTTACGAATAAGTAGGTAGTTCCTAAAAAAAACAAGAATGTCGCGTCAGAAAAATTTATAATAACGCCTTAAGGATGAGACTCGTCGTTTTTAAGGAAAAAATGGTCATAACTCTGGCAAATGTCTTTCTTTCACACAGAAAGTGCGCTGCCGGCCGCTGCCATCTTGGTGTGAATTGAGCCTAACTTCAAATATGAACCTATTTCGATTATTCTTTCTTTATTCGAGAAAGTTAACTACTATAATGATTCCATGCAAATTTCATTACGTCCTGATAAATTGTTCCTGAAGAAACATGAATGAGGTAAAAAAATGCAAATAAGTATACTTCGTAGGTACGCTAACACCAATTTCAATAATATTATAATTATTTTATGCATTTTAGTGTTATTGAAGTCGGTTCAATCTTTTCATATATTTTATAAAATTATCATAAATTCTTTGGAATACATCTATACTCCTGCTTTTTGTGGTGTATCTATACTGACATCCAATCCTCTAGATTTGTTAGGTCTCAATTTATCCTCCGACCTTAATTTCGGACGATCCATTGAGTCAAAAGTCAAAATCTCTGCTAAAAAACATGGTATCTTGAATAAGGTGAGGCGGTATTTCACAAAGGAACAGCTGTTGAATCTTTACAAAGCTCAGGTTCGACCCTGCATGGAGTACTGTTCTCATCTGTGGGATGGCTCTGCCAAATATCAACTTGACTCTTTGGATTCGCTAGACAGTCGCGCTCGCAGGATAATTGACGATAATGACCTAACAAATGAAAAACTGCAACAATTGGATCATCGTCACCTAGTTGCATGCTTATCGGTTTTTTACAGATTGTTCCACGGTGAATGCGCTCAAGCACTTTTTGACCTTGTACCACCATCCCCATGGGCGCTGGCAGCAGGGTGCAAGGGGGTGCACTTGCACCCCCCTGTCACGGAAGAATATACATAGAAAAAATACATAAGTACGCTTTTGATTAGCGAAACATACTCAATCAAATACCCGCGTGTTTTGAATTTGACATTACCTTTATTTACATCATATACATGTATAATTCTATAGTTTAAGTTAATAGTAAAATGTGTAGATGCAGATGCACCCCCCTGAAAGTAACTCTGGCGGCACTCATGACCATCCCCTTTCTTTTACCGGACTGCCAGGCGGCGGCAGGGTCTCCACCGCTTTAACGTTGACACTCCAACTTGCCGAACTAAGCGTTTCGCTTCTTCTTTCCTCATGCGCACGGCCAAGCTGTGGAATACCGTCCCGGACAACGTTTTCCCTGATAAATATAACTTGGGTGTTTTCAAGTCTAGATTGAACAGGCATCTTATAGGTAAGCGCGGTCCATCCTAGACCACATCTTATCTTCACTTACCATTATGTGAGATTGTGGTCAAGCGCAAGTAAACCTATCGAATCGCTGACGCATCGGCACATGAAAGGAGACACCTGGGCTCTCCAGTGGGATCTGCACCAGCAGCCCGTCAGTACCTTGCCTTTGAGCCCGCCACCGGGGGATGCATTATAGCCCCCCTGGAACCAGACACTGTGTTCACGGGGATAGGGTCCCCGCCGCCGCACAGTGGACGAAAAAACGAGGTTCCCTTTCATAGGATTATTTAAAAATGAAATATTTTATTTGATACTTTCAAGTATACAGTTTTGTCAAGTACATTAAAAAATTGAATAAATGAGTAGTTACCGGTTTTTTTATAGAGTCTATACCATCAAAGAATGACTTTCTATATTTCAAATGTATGAAAATGGAATTAGTTTTCCTCATAACTTTTTTCTGTCTATGATTGTAAAGCTGAAACTTTTAGGTATTGTTGCCGAGCCTATTAAAAAACCGAACTTCCCCGTTCAAAAGATATGAATCAATTAAAAATGCATATTTACTCAATGCATAATTAATGCATTTTATTTATATTTATTTATGATACTCTCTTTTTTTTGTGATTTGTTTAGATATTCTTTTTTATTTTAATATTTTGCCTGTATTTAATCATTTTCAATATTTTTTTATTTTAATAATCTAACTATTTATACTTTATAGAACACAAGCAAGCATATCGACAATGTTGTTTATACCTGTAATAGGTTCACTTATCAGAATTTATATTAACTGTGAACGTTGTAATGTTACTTAATCATAAGTGTACTGTTGGTATATAAATAAATAAAATAAAATATTTGGACGATGTTTTAACACGCGGTAATGTACTTCAAAAATAAGTTTTGTTTTATTTTTTTTACCCTTTATTGATCCCTGATAGACAACCAGGGCCGTCTTAAGTCTATTCGACGCCGAGGTGCGGGGCTCAGCCTGCGCCCTCAATTTCTTTTACACTGCAGCGTGGCACGCGACCGACGACACACTGCAGTGTGAAAGGGGTCCTAGTCAACCAAGAAAACACAATCCACGTAATTTTGATAGTCAATTTCTTTATTTCTCTAAAATGCAAAACGAAAATTAAACTTTAATTATACAAATTAAACCCAATTATACAAATAAAAAACGTTTTTAAAAAAATATTCAACCGCCTTCAAAAATAATCTTCAAACAAAAATTAACAAACACTAAAAAACGAAAAAAATAATTAGAATTTTTAATTCCAAGGACGAAAATGCGTGACTTTTTCTAACTTATCTTGGTACTTACTGAACTGAAGTCGGTGCCAAGCCAAAAGAATAAGAACGAATTATATTGAGATGATTGTAATGGCGAAAAACACCAGCAATCCAACTCTCGTTTATGTTGTTATTTAATTGCTTGTTACGAGCCAGTATGCCTCGTCAGCATATACCTAGACCGTGGGACATTTGCCGCGCATCGGACACCGAGCTCATGACGTCACGGCTTCATGAGATGGCTTTCCCTTACCTAAGATCGGTGGGAACAGACGCATAGACTTTAAGGATAGATACTAAGATTATATATATTTTAATAACTATTGTGGAAGATTAAATATACCACTTTATTAATTTAATCAAATATTTTATTGGAGTTCCTGTGTTCGGCGCCCCCAAACACGTAATTTCACATTACATCAAACAAACTCAATTTTTCTTGCTTTTGAGTTGGCAAAGATTTTAATTAAATCATTTATTTTTATATCAATTTTGGATTCTATACTTATAATGATGTATTTTTCTAGCTAGGTATGAGTACTTTTAGGTATCGGTATTGTACCTATGTATTGTATTTTAATGTTAACGGACGAGTTATCGAATGGAAACCACTGTCCACGAACGAACGAACGTACGTAGCTTCGGACGCCCCTCCAGCCCACCGCTGGACCAACGAACAGCTAGTCGGTAGGCGCCTAGGTATTAGTTGGATGAGGATGGTCGAGATCTGCATGCTACCTAACACTTAAAAAATAAAATTGACACCTTGATATTTTTTCTCTTATTTATGACGAAGAAATTCCATTTATTCCATGAATTTCCATGCACTTATAATTACAACTTCCACTATGGTTACACTATACATATAAATTAATGAATTTCTCCACTAGATCTTCCGTGCTAATTCGGCGGTCCTCGCAAATGAAATGAGCTAACGAATTTAATTAAAAAGAAGAAATCAGATCAATCACTGACCGACACTTGCATAGGCGCCGCGCGCCGCGCTGTATATTCAAATAAACTTACACCTAATTGTAGTGATTTTTTAGAGATCATTTCTCTTTAAGTGCGAGTGCCCGGACGGCTATGTCAAAGGACGCCTATGACAGACGCACAGGTGCCGCGCCGCGCACCTGTGCGTCTGTCATAGGCGTCTGTCTTACACTTTATTGACTTAGAGATCATTTTGCTTCAAGTGCGGGCGACCGGGCGGCAATGTGTCAAAGGTTATATACACTCTCTTTGGATTAGAAATTTTGCCGCGCGCTTCTTGTATGAAATAAAATTGTTATTTGTGTACTAATAAGAGTCATTTTAGCTTGCACACCATGAGCGGTGTGACAAGCGCCGAAAGCGTAATACAAGTAAAAACTAATACCTAACCTGTGGTAAAACAATGATTTTTGTTGATGATTTTATTTTGCGCATACGTATTCGTCGTAACAAATATATGAAACTGTGCAATGGCGTTAAGTTCAATGAAATATCTAAATATTCGGCGCTCGGCAGGCGCCCCCGGGCGCCCTGCGCCCGGGTGCACCGCACCTCTTGCACCCCCTGGTAAAGACGGCCCTGTAGACAACAAACCTATATGACTAACGATCTTGGCGAAAAGTGTACATATTCATAACGTATGCACAACACAACAAATAATGCGATATGAATGACTGATATTTTATATTTGCAAAAATATAGGTAGCTAACACAAGTTCTTAAAATACATGGGTTTCACGTAAATATTTGTACGGCTGAAATGCCGAATATAGTGATCTGGCATTTCAGCCGTAAAATTATTTAAAAAAAAACCGATAACTACTAATTTATTCAATGTTTTAATGTACTCGACAAAACTGTATACTTGAAACTATCAAATAAAATATTTATTTTTAAAAAATCCTATGAAAGGGACCTTCGTTTTTCCGTCCATAGTGCGCCGTCCTCCTCGGAGTCACTGCCATACTTAATGGATGTCCTAGGGCCCACGCCCCGTACGTCCAGCGACTCCGAAGGTAACGACTACTGTCTACAACAACCGAGACCGAAGCACAGGGAAGCTCAGTTCAAATGTTCAAGAAAATCCAGACGACGGCTATCTATGTATTGGCCTTACTTGACATTGCTTAACCAACGCTAGCTTATGTCAAAAATCCAACATATTTAGCAAAATGTTTTTCCCTTTTTGGCCGTTAAAATTTTATCGTAGGAATGAGTAAAGATATTTATTTCTTTTTATTGCACAAAGTTGTATATAGGCAGACTTTTCATAATATAAGAGTAAGAATGCAGTTTAGGTATTTCTTGAAGTTTCAGACTTAACCATACTGACTTATCCTAATTAATCGGATTTTGACGACAACCCAAGGTTCTTTTCCTATGATCCTAAATTTAAAAATACCTTACACCTATTTAACTTTCACCAAAAATATTATCGGAACTCATCGACAATAAAATATCGATAGTGTCATGCACTATCCTCGTTTACTTAAAATTGACGTCATCTCGTGTACAGACAGTGTTGTCACTGTGTGTGAATTTACTTGTGTGCGTATAGATTATGTTAGTGTTTGATAATATTGTCGTGTGCCTGCGTAGCGACGTGGCGAAGAATGCATTAGTAGTAGATAGTATTTGTGTGAGTTACCTCGTCCCCCGCGCAGAAAGTGACAGACTTTTTCTCATAGCGAATAGTGCGCGTGTCGTCTCCTTTTGGTTTAATACTCAAAGCATAATATTATTTATACTTAGGATATTACTGGATAACAATTTAAAATGCGATAACCTTTGTTTAACTGTGGACGTCTATCGGCTGTTCTTTCCCATGTAACCTTTACTTTAGCACTGACATAAAAGCTGGTGGTAGGCATCAGACTTTCCGATCAGCAGCGGCACCTTGCACTGACCACAATTTAAAATGCATCATCATCATCATCAGCCGGAAGACGTCCACTGCTGAACATAGGCCTCCCCCTTCGAACGCCACAATGAACGACAATTGGCTATTTGCATACACCGGTTACCTGCGACGCGCACAATGTCGTCTGTCCACCTAGTGGGAGGCCTACCTACGCTGCGTCTTCCGGTTCGTGGTCGCCACTCGAGAACCTTTCTTCCCCAACGGTTATCGGTTCGCCGAGCGATGTGGCCTGCCCATTGCCACTTCAACTTGCAGGTTTTAAGAGCTATGTCGGTGACCTTGGTTCTTGGTTAAAATGCATAAATAGCAATGCCAATTAAATAACATTATAGCTTGTTGTCAGTAAAAAGTGAATCGTGAAACAATACGACCTCAACCTTGATTGGTCCGATGATCACAAACCACTCGCCGAGATGGCTGCGCGCGCGCAGGCGTCGATAGCGTGCCGGTTTACACTCCTGTCTTGTTCTTTTCTGTATTTTCCGATTACGATTTAATTGTTTTTTTCTGTAACCTAACTTGAACACCGATTGTTTCACATACCGGCACTTTCGTGTTTGTCAATTGTACAATTTATTTTAACCTTTTTATTGTCCTTACTTTTAATTGTTCTGTATATTTCCATTATGACCTTTGGAATAAGACTCAAATTATCATGGACAATATTTGATTATTTGCGTTTTAAAGAGATTTGGCATCCGAATTTAGTATGCAGTATTGGCAACGTGAGACGAAATAAATATTTTAGAGTTTATTGACATTTACTTACAAAAGAGCTGACTGATGTATTATATGTACTATACTATATATTATTATGCAAATAAGAGATACCGTTAGTAATGTAGTACAGATAATACTGATATTGAAAGACATTGTGTCACCCCACGAAACATAAAAGATGCAGATTTATGGAAATTTTGTATACCTACCACTTAACAATATTACACAAAGTTAGGTACTTTGTGTAATATTGATGTTCAAAAAATGTATCTGCTTCGTATACTAAATTCAAAATAAATATATTATGTTAATGAGGATGATATGCATTATTAAGAGACAACTAAGCGAAAACAAGAAGACGCAGCAGCGTATTTCTAGTAGATTACCTACCACCGATATTGCGATCCATAAAACGCCTGCCAAGCGTCGGGATTATGGCAGCCCCTCCCTTATATGGCATCTTTCGGTTGCTGATATATGAATGAATAATGAATATGGATGAGGATTTAATTTTAAATAAGAAGTTCTAAAGGTTTTTAATTGACATAGGTATTTCTTATTCTAAGATTTTCTTTTGGCATGTATTTTACACCATCAAGCACTTACATCATATGGTTTGTGGTATAATAGAATTTGCGCTGATATCTGATCGTTCGCCTAATATTAAGCAACAAGTCTGTATATAATTAGCTGCACCACACTGCCGCTCGCCACTCGAGATATAAGTCACTTGAACCAGCTACAGAGCGCTTTACACCAGAACACAGCAATTTTTACACATTGCTATTTGGCGCCTGAATACCTGACACTGCGGTGGTACCTACCTAGACAGCCTCTTGAACAAGGGGATTGCCACTTAGTAAGTTCATCCTTATTTTGTATTTAGGTTGTGTTTACTACTTGTACTTACTTGTTTATTTTATAAAACTCACGACACCATCTTATCCAACAAAAAAGCGAGTTCATAAAAAAGTTACAATGTTACTCATCATTGTGGATTGAATGAGCAATTCTATTATTTGTATTCTGCACGTAGCATGTATAATTAATGGTCTTGGAGCTTGCCTTGTGCGGCATGATCAAGAATTTACAAAAAAATTAGGCATCAAACATTTTAAGTGTTTGCTTAGTCTGTTACAGTAGCTCTTTTACTCGTGGTACCCCCAGTACCCTGGCCAGCTGGCCTTTTAGAAAAGTTCAGAGTCACACAACGAGCCATGGAGAGAGCTATGCTCGGAGTTTCTTTGCGCGACAGAATCCGAAATGTGGAGATTCGCCGAAGAACTAAGGTCACCGACATAGCTCTCAGAATCTGTAAGTTGAAGTGGCAATGGGCAGGCCACATCGCTCGAAGAGCCGATAACCGTTGGGGAAGAAAGGTTCTCGAGTGGCGACCACGAACCGGAAGACGCAGCGTTGGCAGGCCTCCCACTAGGTGGACAGACGACATTGTGCGCGTCGCAGGTAACCGGTGGATGCAAATAGCCAATTGTCGTTCATTGTGGCGTTCTAAGGGGGAGGCCTATGTTCAGCAGTGGACGTGATGATGATGATGATGATGACCCCCAGTACCCTGAGTAAAAGAGCTATACTGTCTACACTTTGTCCACAGCTTGTCTACAGCCTTACCATGAACTAACAGGACAGTTTAACACGAACAGTGACCTGTATACTTATCATGAGCGCACTAATTAGCAGGCCCCCCAGCTATTACGTCACCCAAACAGGTCACGTGACAATATTATTGTCACTCTAATTAGTGCGCTCATGGTACAAATTTGTCAGATAGGACAGTTTTCGTATTAAAGTGCCCTGCAACAAGTGCCTGCAACTGTAAGGCCCCTGGTATCCTTATCGGTTGGCTACTTCGCATTATAATTTATTGAAATTTTACTATTTTCAAATAAATATCAGTGATACAAAAGATGAATTTCAATATCTACATAAAAAATGCTGGCAAAAACTGTCACGACTTCCTCATAACATTCTGCTTAATATTATTTGAGTTTGTGGTGACGATTGCATCACTCATGCAAACAGAACTTTGTTTTTAGAGACCAATTCTTGAAAACCAGCTTTTTTTCAATACAAAAAGGGGAAGTCAATCAATATACTTATTTAACGACCGCAAAAATTTACATACGTATTTGATTGCCGCGTGTGGGTAATTACACTTTTCGGCGAGCCTGAATATATGCGATCTCGGCGAGTATTGCTCCACTCAGTTTCTTGCCGGATCATCTCAGTAGGGCGCGTTGTGATCCGGTAGTAGGTAAAGTTAGCCTTCTCTAAGCATCAGCCCAAGTTGAAGCTGCATATCTTTGAGATCTTCTTTAGCTCGTGGTTTTTCTACTCTTCAGGTTGGAGCAATGACATCGCCAAAAGTAATTTTCATTCCCAAAAAAACATCCCAAAACACTCTCTTTCACAATTTTTCTTGTCGAAAATGTACAGGCGAGAAAGCTTGTTCACCTGTATCTTTGGAGAACAAAAAGTGAAGTGAAGAGCTTATGTACAGGTGATTTGTAAATTTTTGACTAAAATATTACAAATCTTTAAATTCTAATGTGATAATTACCTTTTCAAAAGGTTTATTTTATTATTCGCAGGTAATTGTAATATACAACGTGTTACAAAATACCCCGTAAAATATATATAAAAAAATAATATTTTTTTCACTGATGTGCAAACCCCATTTCAGTAAAATTAAAAAGTATATTACGCAGAATGTACCTACATTTCTACCTAATTCGCGGAACGACAAAAATTTTAAAAGATCTGACCTTACTAGGGTTGACAACATTTTTAGCTTTGATAATTAATTATATTTTTACGGGGTATTTTGTAACTCGTTGTATAGAAATCATGAAAGATTAGTTTAATGATGACATTTGTTAAGATGATCAATCAGATTAATTTGAGCAGACCATCAATTTATTTGGCGGCTGTACCAACCGAGACTTGATAATCAGTTATACATATATTCCGTATCAAGTCGTAAATATATCTGCTTTAATAAGTTTACAGGTGTAGACGGGCGACACGCCAAATTGGCCGCACATTCCATCACTTAATATGTATGAGGCGTTCCCCCTTTGAATTATAGTTGGTGACGTCAAGTCGAAACCAGAAAATTTGTATTGAATACCATACATTTTGCATACGTGCACCATTGTTCGTCACTATTATGTAATATATTAGCGATTTAAATATCATTACGTACTATTAAGTATGAATAATTCTATATACATCAAAATCTTTGTGCTATTAAAAAACAAAATCTATTACTTTTAGAATTTCAAAAAGGCTGTTTTTTTTGTAATTTATTGTTGAGCAAATGTCACGTAAAATCAGTAAATTGTTGTGACGTGAAGTGTTTAGTTAAATAACATGTAAAATATTTCAATTGGTACAAGCATGCTAATCTTTAAGAAGTCACTATTTAACTCACTTGTGTAAGTTTAGATAGAATTCGAGTTGGGAGTGATTTTGACAGTTCTTGTTCTTCTTGCGGTGCCTCTTCGGTACTGAAGGTTGGCCGTCAACTCGTCAAACCTAGATCGGTCCCTTGCCAAGCGAAATCTGTAGGTATTCCACGCTGGCAATACCGGTCCACTGTCTGATATTTCTAAGCCACGATAGCTTGCGTTTTCCGACTCATCTTTTCCCTTCAATTTGACCCACCTGAAGAAGATGGTATCGGTCATGTCTAAAAATATGTCCCAGGTAATGGACTTTTCTTTTCTTGAGTAGGTTCATGAGCTCTCGGGATTTTTTAACTCGTCTTTGACAGTTCACAAGTATTTATTATTAGATACGGCTAGGGTCGCTAGTTTGAACTGAATAAAAAGAAGACCCTTTCGGGGATGTAATGCTTTATAATTCACCGTCAGAGAATGGTATATTACATGTATTTCGATTAGTAAATATTTCGTAGGTACGTATTTCAACTTGAAGATAATTTTAATTTATTTACGCGAATACACACTCAAATGACACTTATTTTGATCCATTGGTCATCTTTACACTCATGTAACACACTTGTAACTGTCCGCAGGATACGAAACCACGACTTCCAGTTTGTTTCTTGCGGCTTTACATGCTACGCCAGAAATACGTCTATTCCATATAATAATAATAACATTTTTGGGACCATCCATACAGGGTTATCTGCTCCCAAACTAGACAGAGTCTGTACTATGGAAACCAGACAACTGATACGAATTCTTATATACTTTTTTGTGTATGCATGCTTATATAGATAAATAACACCCAGACGCGAGATGGAAATCCCATCCAAATTGGGTAGCGGCCAGGGCACTAACCACTAGAGCAAAGATATAGATTTACTAGAGTTACTAGACCAAGGAACGAACCCGTCATAAATTAAACGCGAATGTTTTATTTGGATAAATAACATCAAAAAATGCTAAATAACACCTGTCCACCACTATTTTAACCGTCATAAAGACACGTACGCATATATTATGCAATATTACGATAATATTGTTATCATCTGCTATGTACACTCGAAGACAATGGACCGCACTTGTTCACGTTAATTCAGTTATCTGAAGGCAAATGTTTGCGTCGCCAAAAACACGGATATCACTTAGACACTCGTACATTTGGTGAACGTGATTGATCGTTTACATTACGTTGGCGAATTTTATATTAGTGATATCGAAAATGTTTGCTTTTAAGATATCCGCACTTAAACTTCAAAACTAAATGTTTTTATTATCTTTAGGTATAGTGAGATTTTGTACGTCAACTATGTAGTATAGGTATTATACCATGTTTTTCTTTATAAGATAGAAATACTCTGGGAGCTTCGTTCGGACCTGGACAGAATACTTACTGTCCGCAGCGATTTAAAATGCTTTCGTCACAAACCTCTAGTAATTTCTCTAACTAAAGTACACTTCACACTAAAGTTCAGCGATATTTATACAATGCTGTTATGCTATGTAATATATACCTCTTTGGACAATGTCCAGCGAGCAGCGAGTAATAGCTCGTCGATGCTTTTACCGTCGATGAAACGAGACCGTTTATCATCAATGATAAACCAGTTTATGAAACAGTCTAAAGTTAAGACTAGTTTATAACATTAACGAAAAGTTTAGTAGTCGATGCGCCGTTGGACATACTGCATTAAATAGAGTGCACCAATAAACTAGTCTAGTGATTGGACGCTAGTGGACTGTAAACTAGTTTATTCGTCGACGACAAAACAGTCTAAAAAACATTTTGTTCAATCAACGCCCTACGCAGCTGGACATTTTCTTGCAGAAGGGACCTAGTTCCATTCAGTAGCTTTTATCTATCTATCTGTTATTATTTACAAGTAGGATCACGAAGGACCACGATCTCCGCGACCACAGAGCACGTCTGTCACACTCAGCCATCAATTTACTAACCAATTTATCTTGTAAATAAAACGTGTTGCATCTGTGTTGCAAACAAAACATTGTTGTAATTAACTTGTAACATTTTATCACCGGCAATTCAGCTAATAGTTCCGAGTGTCTTTATTGTTAGGTGACGTGTCTTCCTAATCAGAAGCCAGGCATATGAGTGAGGATGCATAATGTCGTACTTTATATGGCGTCTGGTTTTGTGATACCATCGGTATATTAACAATAGTGTTGTAAAAACATGAGAACGTTAACCGCTGTCTGTTTGATGTGAACCTAGCGATCTACTGCGGCTTCGCCCAACATTTTTAAATTTCTATTCCTGTATAGAAACTTTAATGTTTACCTATAGGTAAACATTAAAGGCGACAAGCAAGACGTCGAAGCATCATTGCACTGTCTCTCAACACCCGAGACATTAGTTATTAAGTCTCCTGTGTCCGGTAATTCCACCAGCTATAATGCCCTTCTCACTAGAATACAGCAATGTTTGCACATGCTGCTTTGGCGGCAAATTATGGTGAAAAGCGCATAATTACTTACCTAAGCCGGCAAAAATATGTTTTTTTGAATTAGTTACTTAGTTAGCCGCAATCTCATCAGGTTAAGCCGTTGATGGTAGAGCAGCTTAATACTAAAGGGATTACGTCAACAGCAACAAAATACTTGATGTACACATATGTATAATCAAACTCACAAACAGTGTTTTATTAACCACGCCACAGCTTACACGCAGTGCGTATGCGATAAAAAACTTTTTAATTCGCAACTGCCCTCAGAAACCGGATTGGATGTCCGAGCCGCATATTTGGCTACAAGAAATCGTACACGGATCGTACATACTACGAAACTTTGGGGCCGTTCGCATAATAATAAAATTTAAATAAGGCTTTTTTTACTAAAGCTGAATATTATTCTGGACTCGGCTAGTTTCTCTTATCTATTTTTACGCCTATGTCAGTTTGTATGTATAGGACATCGTAGGTTCCAAACGAACGGAGAAATATAAATACGTTTTTTATTCAAAAGCTTGTAAAATTACTCCAGTTGTTTATAATTCTTTTTTTTTTCATTTTTTAACCTGTTTCTTCTACCTATTCATTTCAAATATTCTTCTATTATTATTTTTTCTAATAAAAGTATATTTTAGTAAAAAATATGTTTAACTCTTTAATTAATTGACAAAAAAGTTGAAAAGCAAAACAATTTTTTTATGACTTCTATGACTTACCTATCTATTTATAAGCCTTCTTTAGTTAAAGATCCAAACCGAATTAATAATATTTTGATAGCGAAAATACAATAGGTTCATTATAAAATCAAGTACTTACGTGTACAATAGCTTCATTATTAAATCAAATAGCTAGGTAGGTATGTGTAGTAAAGGCATATTGGTTTTCGACAATTTTTTGCTACAAAGTCTATACTATCTGTTGTTACATAACCTGGCAAAAATGCTCAGTCATGTATGCTTAATAAATAATAAAAAAAAACTAAATAGGTATATAAATTGTAATATTTTTATTTAACTACTAGCTGACCCACGCAGCTCCACATGCGCTATTTTTACGTTAACTAAACTTTTAATAACAGACATTTGCATCGAATACATAACCTCCTTTTCTATAGTCGGTTAAAAACTAGGACCCACTTTTTACTTGCTTTCCGAAGCACGGACCCGTTTAGTTCAAATGGCGTTAAACGGTCACCCATCTATTTAATGAACTTACCTAACGTTGCTTAACCCGATCGATTACAAAACCTTGATAACAACTCTCTATGAGTGTTCCCTTACTAATATTTATTATAATTATGAAGAAAAATTGATAAAATCGGACCAAGCGTATAACCAAGTACCCATATTGACTTGAATCCCCTCTCCCAAAAGAACCGTGCTAGATTACAGGATAAAAAGTATCCTATGTCCTAACTCGTAGTAAGATCTCAAATCATGCCAAGTTTCATTTGAATGCATTCAGTAGTTTCGGCGTGATGCGCAGCCGTGATACAGACAGACAGTGTCTGTGACATAAATGTATGTTAGATTATCTATGTTCTTACATGTCATTATTTTCATGATTTGTCCATTCACTCACTTTTATACTTGCAAAGGCTCAACAATATATCCAGTTTTCATTTATTACAAAATCTTTTATTTTAATTAATCTTGTACCTAACAAGATAATGGTGCCGAAGAAGTTTCAGATAATTGCATAAATCCATTCAGTGAAAGTTATTTCGAACAAAAAACAAGTTTTCATAAAACTGCGCAATAGCGTGGGCCGTCATAGGTTTGTTTTCGCTGCATCTTTTTAGCTCCGGCAGTTCGTTCGCGCGGTCCGCGCTGCAGCACAGCAACACATTGGTACAATCAGCCAATGAGAGCCCGCGAAGTGATGCACAGCGTGCACAGTGCATAATACGCTTTACAGGTAATACGCTTCTGATCAACGAGAACAGACTTTTTTCACCAATTTGCAAGCCACGCGGTTTTACAAGTAACTTATTAAAACAATTACATTTATTACTTAAATCATGGATACGGATATTAAGGAGAAGAAACAATTAACTGTTTTGAAGGGCCAGTGTAAGGGAACTATTACTAGGCAAGAAAAGTATTTGGCCGAAAATGCGTCGAAAATTACATTGGAAGATTTAGAAGTGCGTCTTCAGGTGGTCGCCGATGCCTTAATCAAATATCAAGGATACCAAGCACAATTGCTCATGATCGATGAGACCACCCAAGAGGATGACATGGAAGAGCGCTGTTTACTATTACAGGCCAACATTCGACGACTTATGAAGGACCTAAATCAAAAGTCAGTTCCACAGATGTCAGTTCCCAAGCCCCCGGAAGTTTACGGTGCAAAGCTGCCGACTTTGGAAATACCAGTATTTGATGGCATTGACATCACCGCATACAAGCCATTCTATGAGATGTTCGAAGCAGTGGTCAACAAGGATGAAAGGATTTCCAATGTACAGAAGCTATGTTTTTTGAAAAAATATTTACGTGGTGAACCTTTACAATTAATTGATAACCTACCGATCATAGGTGATTCTTACAGTGCGGCATTAGAATTATTGAAATCTCGATATGACAACACATCATTGTTGGTAAGCAATCATGTTGCATTCATTTTAGATATCCCGGCCATCAAGGGTACAGCGGGGCAATTGAGGGATTTTGTTGCCAGGATAAGGCAGCACTTAACTGCCTTAACAAACCTTAAGCAGCCTGTAGACAGCTGGGATGCTGTCCTGATCACAGTGTTACTCCGTAAACTTGACCCTTACACTTCCCGGCTGTACCACACTGATCGGGATACTAAGGAATTGCCAAAACTAGATGACTTGTTAACCTTTTTAGATAAGCGGGCAGCCGCATTAGAGGCAAGTCCAGCATTTAATGATAGATATAAAAATAAAGGTAGTGTTGCCTTGGCATCTGCCGTTAATGTAGAAAAACCAAAGCAATGTTTAATATGTTCACAGGTGCATAGACTACACATGTGCCCACAATTTAAAGCCATGTCATCAAAAGATAGGTTAAAATATGTTAATGATAACAATTTGTGTAAAATTTGTTTAGCTCGTCATGCAAAGAAATGCAGATACACCTTCAAGTGTGGAGAGTGCCGTGCAAGTCACAACACACTGATCCATGTAAAGGGGAACCCACCAGAGCCTGAGCAAGTAAATTTAAATACTAATGCCGTAAGTCTTTCAACATTTCAACCCACTTATACAAATGTTTTGTTGCCAACAGCCAAGGTACTAGTAAAGGATGTCGAGGGAAATCAATATATAGCCAGGGCTCTTTTGGATAGTGGAAGTCAAACATCATTTTGTGCCACTGATCTAGCTAATAAGCTAAGGCTGCCAATGTTCAATTTAAATAAAAATATTATTACTTTGGGTGGTAACAAGGACAAATGTAATAAGGGAATAAAATTAAACATTTCTTCTAGAGTACAAAATTTCAATATGGAAATTACATGTTCAGTAATTGATAAAATCACAACAAAGCTACCTCAAAGCCCAATTAACTTAAGTAGGTTTTCTATTCCAAAGTGTGTAGCATTAGCTGATGAGGAATTTAATGTTCCAGGTGAAGTGACCCTTCTCTTGGCCTCAGACGTATTCTTTAGAATATTACAAGATGGCAAGGTCGAAGGGAATCCAGGGGATCCAGTATTGATCAACACCCGCCTTGGATACATTGTGTCAGTCTGCAGTCATACAAGTACCAATGTTAGTACAGCTTTAACTATGCATACAGTGGATATATCCGATTCTGATCTTGATAATCAAGTTAAACAGTTTTGGGAAACCGAAAAGGTCCCTGAAGTGTATCATGAGACGTTATCGGAACACGAGTATAGTTTAAAAGTATTTCAAGAGTCTGTGACACTCAAAAATAATAAATTTGAAGTTAAACTTCCTTTAAAGGTAGCATTACAGGATGTTGACCCATCCAATTCATATTTCATTGCATTACAGAGACTAAATTATTTACAGAAGAGATTTAAAAGGGACCCTACATTTTTTACACTATACAAAGACACAATACAAGAATACCTAGATTTAGGACATGCAAAAATAATAGATACAGAGAACTGCAGTGCTCAAGATCAACCTTTGTTCTTTTTACCCCATCATGCCGTTATAAGACCAGAAAAACAAACAAATCGGTTACGTGTAGTATTTGATGGAAGTGCTAAAACAAAGGGTGGTCACAGTCTCAACAACATACTTTGCAATGGTCCCGTATTACAAAGGTCTTTATTTGAAATTTTACTATTATTTCGGACTTATAAATATACCTTTCAATGTGATATACGTCACATGTATAGAAATATACTTATACATTCAGAATATCGTTGTCTTCAAAATATACTGTGGCGTGACAATGATGTAATACAATGCTTACAGTTACAAACCGTAACATATGGATTGACTAGTTCGGCTTTTCTAGCCACTGCCTGTCTTGTCGAGCTAGCCAAGCGATATTATTCAGAATATCCCCTAGCATGTGAAGCCATATTACAATGTTCTTACATCGATGACATTCAATCGGGTAGCAATACACTTCAGGGAGCTATTTCATTAAAAAATCAATTACAAGCACTCATGAGCCAGGGAGGTTTTCAATTACATAAATTTGCATCTAATGAATCACAACTGTTACAAGATTTACCCATAGACAAAATAAGTCAAGGCCATAAAGAGATTGATCAAGACAAATCTATACACAAAGTCCTGGGACTTGCATATGACTCGCAGGCAGATGTATTCAAGGTAAGTGGTAGAGTAATTTTATCAGCTGATGAGACTCCAACTAAAAGGAGTGTGTTAAGTATCATTAGCAGACTATTTGATCCCATGGGTTTTGTTGGACCTATAACTGTCAAAGCAAAATTATTTTTACAGCAAATATGGCAATACAATTTAGAATGGGACACCCCTTTACCCACTGAGTTAGTTAAAATATGGAATGATTTTTATACAAACCTTATGAATACGTCTGAAATACAAATAGATCGATACTTACAAACAGCTGACTCTGAAGAATGTGAATTAATAGGGTATTGTGACGCCTCTGCTAGTGCCTATGGCTGCTGCATTTTTATCAAAGTCAAAATAAATGGTAATATCCGCGTACATTTAATATGCTCCAAGTCAAAGGTGGCTCCCATAAATTCCAAACTTACAATACCTAAGCTAGAGCTTAATGGCGCATTATTATTAGCAAAACTTATTAATCATGTAAGCTCAATTTACAAAATTAAAAAGATATGTTTGTTTTCGGACTCCAAAATAGTGCTAGGCTGGTTGGCTTTGCCCTCCGTAAAACTTCCTGCGTACATTGCAAATAGAACTAAGGAAATATTTAGACTCACTTCCAATATGCAATGGTCTTATACCCCAAGTTTGTTAAACCCTGCTGATATTTTGTCACGGGGCTGTGATAAGCAGGAATTAATCAAAAATAAGATGTGGATACATGGACCTGACTATATTAGAGAAACTAGTGATTATAATTTTTATTTGTCTGAAATAGAGCTGCCAATGAAATATCCAGAAATCCCAAATGCTGAATATTCCATTGGTGCAATATTGAATGAAAATTCAAATAATAAAATGCCAATCTTACCGCTTCTTGAAAAATATTCCACATTGTTTAAGACAATTCGCATAATGGCATTAGTTCTAAGATTTATTAAGAAATGTAAAAAACAAAACATTACTGGCTACTTCACTGTACAAGAATGTAGATTGGCATTAACTTATATTATAAAGGGAGTCCAATTATTTTATTTTAATAAAGAGTTAAAATGCATACAAGAAAATACAGTTGTAAAATCAAGCTTGAGTTCATTAACCCCTTTCGTAGATTCAGATGGGGTCCTCCGCGTAGGGGGCAGATTGCATAATGCCAATTTAGATTATTCACAAAAATTTCCAATAATTTTACCAAAACATTGTCATGTAACTACGCTAATAATTAGACAAGAGCATTTAAAATTGATGCATGGAGGCTTAGAGCTTGTACAGAGTAATTTAAATTTAAATTATCATATAATTAATTCCATAAGAGAAATCAAAAGTGTCATTCACAAATGTATAACATGCTGTAGGTATAGAGCCACTACGGCTCAGCAACTTATGGGCTCTTTACCGAGCGATCGTGTTAACCCCGCTCGTGTATTTCAAAAGGTAGGGCTAGACTACTGTGGGCCATTTGATATCAGACAATCTTCCAAAAGAAATAGCATAATATCTAAAGGCTATGTTGCCGTATTTGTATGCTTTACTACAAAGGCAGTACACCTGGAGGTGGTGTCAGACATGTCCACTGACACTTTTTTAGCGGCGTTTAAAAGATTTATTGCACGAAGGGGTCATCCAACAGATGTCTATTGCGACAATGCCACCACCTTCAGGGGGGGCGCACAATAAGTTGAAAGAACTATATAATTTACTTAATACTGAAAATTTTACAAATTGTATCAATAATTTTACGATTGAAAGGGGAATCCAATTTCATTTTATTCCGAAATATAGCCCGAACCATGGTGGTTTATGGGAGGCTGCGGTAAAATCGGCAAAGCACCATCTTAAAAGAGTCTTGTCCTTTAAGATATTTACTTACGAGCAATTTAATAGCATTATTATTGAAATTGAAAGTATTTTAAATTCTCGGCCAATCACTCCCATGTCACAAGATATTTCGGATTATTCATGTCTTACTCCAGGACACTTTCTAATAGGATCTGCGTTAACTGCTATACCACAACCCAGTCTTACTGATGTGCCGTCTAATAGATTGCGATTCTGGCGATGTTGCGAACAAACCAAACAAAATTTTTGGAAAGTATGGTCTAAGGATTATCTTTCTTCTTTAAATAAACGGACAAAGTGGCAAAAGGAATTTCCAAATTTAAAGGAAGGAATGTTGGTACTATTAAAAAATCCCAACACCCCTCCACTCCGATGGCCTACAGGAAAAATTATAAAAATTTTCCCTGGAAGGGATAACAGGGTACGTGTTATTGAGGTACAAACTTCGGATAAGAAAGTGCATTGCCGGGCCATATCTAAATTTGTTATTTTACCCATAGAAACGTAGTACAGTATAGTGTGATAAATTGTTTATTAAGCATTCTATTAATTGTACCCTTTGTACAATTGTTTTGTATTGTATTGTTATAAAATAGATTTAATTATAAGGTTTTCTTTGGCGGCCCCACTTTATGTCTGTGACATAAATGTATGTTAGATTATCTATGTTCTTACATGTCATTATTTTCATGATTTGTCCATTCACTTTTATACTTGCAAAGGCTCAACAATATATCCAGTTTTCATTTATTACAAAATCTTTTATTTTAATTAATCTTGTACCTAACAGACAGACAGACAAACAGACAAAAATTAAAAAAATTACATTTTTGGCCTCAGTATCGGTTATAGAATGCCCTCCAAATATAATATTCAAAATATCTTCAATGTACAGAATTGGACCTGTTACAGTTTTATTATAAGTATATAGATTCTGGGCCCCAATTCTTCCTTGCCGCCCTCCTTACAATCAGCGCTGGTCTTGCCCTACTAACACCACGTTAATATCGCCTAATAGGTCAATTTTTTTTTATCTTAAAAGCTGTTTACTGTACACGTCGTTGACAAATAAATAAAAAAAAAATACCTCACCGTAACGATAAACGAGGTTTCGTAGACAAGATGTAAGAATGGAATTGGAAAATGGTCAGAGTATTTGGGCCTAGGAATTCATACTCATACACAAAGGTCATGCAATAAAACAATAAATATAAATATGGCATGTAATACCAATAATTATAAAAAATGAAAATTAATAAATAAAAAACAATGTTTTTGCAAGTGAATTTGAAAAAAGAACACAGGAATAAAATACACCTTCCGAGTATAAAACGTCTTGTATATGACTTCTATGTGAAAAGTATAGTTAGTCATGTAACAAAATAATAGCCGCCATTATAAAATTCACATAGTAACTATTCTATGGACATTCCGTACAGATTGACGAGACGAAGCCTTTTGTTCACCATATAATACATACATGATAATGACGGTGCTTAAAATGAATTTTGGTTGTTTCATTCTCAATTTTGCATGCACCTTACAAATACATGACAAACTTAGACTTGTTTTGTATTTACATTATCATCTTAGATCATATAAAAGAATGTATTCTATAGTCTAAGATTATCATTTGTATTGGACAGTATGGTATTTTTCTGTTCTGTATTTTTTATAGAAGTTAGTACTTGACCACAATCCTATAGTTTGTGTTATGGTAAAGCGCACCAGTTATTTAAGCACAGAGACCCTAGGAATCGCTGTCACTGGTAGCAAAAGGTATAAAGTAGGGGTCTCTCACAAGGAATACAACGCCGGTGACATTTTTAAAAACCGGGACCTTATGTCAGAGGAATTACTGCGCTAGCAGCAAACGGGACGAAGCGGGGGTCCGCAGCTGCTAACAAAATGTCTTCTTGTAGAGCATAGGGGAAGTTATACACTACAGAGTTAAAAAAAAAAGAGTTTATTAGATTACAACTTTTTTACATACGAGTATTATCCTGAAATTACCTAGCCCCTCAAACTAGGATAGCCTGTGCTATGACATTACTAATAATATAGGGACCATTCAGAGGAATTAAAATAACGCCAATTTGTATTGGCATACCTAATTAAAAACATAGAGATTTTATGTAAGGGGAATTTTGGAGGATTTACTGCACTGGCAGTAAAAAGGACAAAAGGACCCTCACCTGCCAGCAACTTACTGCAGGAAAACCACGCAATTCGGGCGTAGCATTGTATTTGTAGTAAGTGGTTTTTATCTTCTGTAAGGTGAACATATCAAGAATCTGCTTTATAATACAATCGTTCTGATGAACCGTTTACTAAATTACCGTCTAGTAATTTAAATCTAGAAAAAAAGATGGAACCCTTTTGAAAATTCCAGACTGGGACTAGGGTTTGATTATCAAATTGTATTATAAATCAGATTCTGAATAGTTTCTGATTGATATCATCGTAATATTATCGCGTATGTGAATAGTTATCGCAAGCTGAAGTGGCACTAGCCGAGTGGTATTTGCCGAACGGCCACCGTTGCCGTTGGTGCCAATGAGTTTTCGAGTGGCGACCGCGCGTCGGCGCATACGTAATATAGGCGTGTTCAGGAGCGATGATCTATGAAGGATATGCTTACGAATTGGTAGGTGTGAGGAACCATACAAAGAACCGACGCAGTGTCAGAAATTCTTGTACAAAACAGCAGTGTCTAAACATTGCTATGTTCTGGCGTGAAGTTCAAGAGACTTAATAACTAATTGATGAGCGGAAGTGCAATTCAGCTCTAAATATTTCTCTCTTGCTAATTTATATTGCAATTTAAAAATAGTTTTGAAGATTACCATACTAAACCAATAGAGAATTATTACGTTATCATTGAATTTACCTAACACACGTACAGAGCAAGTAATTAAGAAATAATAATTCATTAATTAGCACCCGATAGATGTCCAGTGCTGAAGAAAGAGGCCTTTGTTCAGCAGTGGAGCATCTCAGAATGGCGCACGCTTGGCAAGCGGCTTGGGGATCGCAGTATAGGTGGCTGATAAACCCAAAAGAAAGACGCTGCTGCCTGTCTTTCTGTTCTCGCTTAGTCACCTCTTACGACAACCAACGAGAGGAGATGGGGGGATGCAATTCTAACCCGGCACCACACGGGTAATACTGAATAATGCTTATTCCACTATAAAAGTTTGCATTGCGGATTCGTTTCCAGCCTAGTGCAATTTTTTTTAACTATTCTAAACTAAAAAATCGTAAACATAAACAAGTATTTCTTAGTACAAGTATAGACAGTTTTAATGACTGTTTATTTAAAAATATATATTAAAGCTGTAACACATATACAAAACAAAGTACCGCAATAATTAATGCAAGTCCGAAAGTCTAGAGGTCCGTTTGAAAGTTTATTTTTATTAATAGTCCAATGTTGTGTGCACTAAACGATTTGTCGGCGATACTCATTATACGACTAACGGTCCGCGTCGGTGAAATTACTGCTATAAATAACGCATCTATACTTTTATTATTTAATGGTAAAATAGCAAAAACTGCACTATCCAATTATTCAGTGACTTGTCAGTGATAAACGATGTCTTCAAAATTATTTGCATATATTTTTCTGCTGTATTATAGCAAAATCTGTACGCTGGCTGGCATTGCTGGCTAAATTCGTAGGTGGGTGTAGCTTTTAAGATAAAAACTATAAAGTGATTGAGATAAGATAATTGCATGAATAGCTTTTAAAATATTTAGTAAAATGTATTTCTAATTAATAATACCTTTTAAACAAAATTGCTTTAAGCCTAATAAGACGACCTAATTTTATTAACTTAAATTTGTAACGTCTTTCAAGTAAAATTAATCATATTTAATTTAAATATTCAAAGTATGGAGTACGCAAGCTTAATATTAGGGCTAACAAGGGCACTGTAGCTGTAGAAAGAAATAACTTAGCTATAGAGATATATGATCAGCAAGCGAAAAACGTCCACTGCTGAAGAAAGGCCTCCCGCTTAGAAGAGAGGGGTTGCCATAATCGCCACGCTTGCCAGGTGCCTTGGGGATCAAAGATACTTGAGGCTAAACTGTCAAGTTTAGACTCAAGTATCTACTGACGTAGCTGATGTCCCAGGTAACGAGCAGCCGTGCAAACCATTTACAAGTACCTCTATGAAACCAACTGTATATGGAAGATTAGCTTACCAATCATCAAGTCCATCAGAGTCCGTCAGATAAACGTCTCGCACGTCTCGTTATCAAATTCAATAGGAACATAAGCCATACATTTTTTTCTATGCTGTCAACCGTGCCAAGAAATAGCGTTGTTATTAGGCGCGATGTCCGGTCAATTTGAAAAAAAAATGGTCTTTAGTTTACATTACATATTATGGGAACTCATGGTTGGTAATTGGTGGGCGACTTGGCTTCTTTTTATTGTTGTAGACAGAGTGCGTTGAACTCTGAACCCGATCCAACCTTTGAAGCATCTGAATTATTATTATTACTTGTATCGTCTTCGGATTACAGCCACATTATCTACAATTTTATAATTCGTAATATACCACTGTTGGGCATTACTGTAAAAGGGTCTATACTCTTTCTGGTCGCGAGAGTGGCCAAGGGATAGGGCCTTAGGGGCCCTTGTGCGGATTTGTGTTTTAGAGGCATTATATAAATACATTCTAGGTTGAATCTAGGGCCGGGCATCCTCACGATGGTTTCTTTCACCCTTAAAAATCAAATCAAATCTATCCATTAGTAGGTACTTAAATTATGTGTAAATGATTCAACCAAGGCAAAACCCGACTTAGCGTGTCACCCTCGCAGTATCGTCACATCTACGGGAAGAAGACAACAGATTTTTTTGAGTTGTGTGAATTGAATTGGTTCTAATAAAATTATAGCATGCTTAATGCACTTGCCTTAGTAGGTAGAGCAGATACACCATAAGTCAATGTGTGATGCAACATTTTATTTAACAAAAAACTAAATCAACCACACGTGTTTGTGACGAGTGATTTTATTGAGTCATTGTTTATTGTGGAAAATTTGTTTTATTAATGGATTTGAAGACAGTCAAGCTGATGAGTTAGGTACATGTTTACTTAGATTTAAATTAGTTAATACATGTTTTTGCATAACGTGACGTATATAATAAACAGTACCTACCTAGTTAGTAAGATATTGTAGGTGACGAACTCTATGTTTTTCTAGTGGCTGATGGGACGATCTCAAAAATCTTTGTAATTTTTCGGTTTTTGCATGCTGTGGGTAGGCTTAGTAAAGTCGACATTACAAAATGAATTGCCTTCTTATTTATCGAAATTATTCGTTATATATACATATATATCTTTATTCTAGCGACAAGACGAGCAAAATGTTTGACCGGTCGTCACCACAGACATTCATTATTAAAAGTAACTTGAGCCGGGAAATTTTACCAGCTACAGTGCCCTTCACAACGAAACACTGCAATGTTTCACTTTGCTGTATGGCGGCAGAATACCTGACATAGCGGTGGTAACTACTTTTTTTTAAAATTATATTTATATTTGATAAAATACAAAAAACAGTTTCCGTAAAACATAGAATTGGCACTAATTTTAACCACTGAGGTTCGTCACTTGGACGGTTCCTTGTACACGTGGCGTACCACCTAGAAGGTGTTTTGGTGTATGTTTCTTAACTCCTCTTCCTCATCCTCCTCTCTACTTCAATGAAGTAGGAAGGGGTTCAATAAACTTTATTTATATCTGATACTGGCCGTTGTCAAACACGTGAGCACGTGATGTGTGCTGTTTATACAATTTAGATGAAGAAAAATCGATTAGCATTTTTTTATTTGTCTATTAATTTATGATGTACAAAAACAATTTTATGATACTTCCATTTTTTTTTGGTTTATGTTGAATAATTTAATATTTAAAGATTAATCCAAATTTCGACGTCTTACTTACGCGATTGGTACGTCTTGTTTATAAAACGAATACACTCAGGGCTCTGTTCTAAGATGTCCAACTTCAGCGCACCGGTGAGTTCTAGTTGGACTAGTAAGTACTATATACTAAAGAGTTCTATTCACATTGCCTAATAATGAGGACCTGATGATGGAATTGGAAGGTAGGTGACGGGACCCTGGAATGGTTACTAGTAAACACATCGAGTTTAGGCTCATTTAATTCGTCTTAAAGAGTTCTATTCATATTGCCTGATAATTAGAGGACTTGATGATGGAACTGGAAGGTAGGTGACAGGACCCTGGAATGGCTACTAGTAAATACATCGAGTTTATGCTACTTTGATTCGTCTTAAAGAGTTCTATTCACTTTGCCTAATAACGAGGACCTGATGATAAAATTGGAAGGTAGGTGATGGGACCTTGGAATGGTTACTAGTAAACACATCGAGTTTAGGCTCATTTAATTCGTCTTAAAGAGTTCTATTCACATTGCCTAACAATGACCTGATGATGCAATTGGAAGATAGGTGACATGACCCTGGAATGGTTACTAGTAAACACATCGAGTTTAGGCTCATTTGATTCGTCTTAAAGAGTTCTATTCACATTGCCTAATAACGAGGGCCTGATGATGGAATTGGAAGGTAGTTGACAGGACCCTGGAATGGTTAGTAGTAAACACATCGAGATTAGGCTCATTTGATTCGTCTTAAAGCGTTCTATTCACTTTGCATAATAATGAGGACCTGATGATGGAATTGGAAGGTAGGTGACGGGACCCTGGAATGGTTACTAGTAAACACATCGAGTTTAGGTTCATTTAATTCGTCTTAAAGAGTTCTATTCATATTGCTTAATAATTAGAGGACCTGATGATGGAATTGGAAGGTAGGTGACAGGACCCTGGAATCGATACTAGTAAACACATCGAGTTTAGGCTACTTTGATTCGTCTTAAAGAGTTCTATTCACTTTGCCTAATAACGAGGACCTGATGATGGAATTGGAAGGTACGTGACGGGACCTTGGAATGGTTACTAGTAAACACATCGAGTTTAGACTCATTTAATTCGTCTTAAAGAGTTCTATTCACATTGCCTAACAATGAGGACCTGATGATGCAATTGGAAGGTAGGTGACGGGACCCTGGAATGGTTACTAGTAAACACATCGAGTTTAGGCTCATTTGATTCGTCTTAAAGAGTTCTATTCACATTGCCTAGTAATTAAAGGACCTGATGATGGAATTGGGAGGTAGGTGACAGGACCCTGGAATGGCTAATAGTAAACACATCGAGTTTAGGCTACTTTGATTCGTCTTAAAGAGTTCTATTCACTTTGCCTAATAACGAGGACCTGATGATGGAATTGGAAGGTAGGTGACGGGACCCTGGAATGATTACTAGTAAAGACATCGAGTTTAGGCTCATTTGATTCGTCTTAAAGAGTTCTATTCACATTGCCTAATAACGAGGACCTGATGATGGAATTGGAAAGTAGGTGACGGGACCCTGGAATGGTTAGCGAAAAAAAACACTCACCATTTAATTAAATTAGGTCCTGGAAAACCTAAGAAGTAAAATAAATAACTAAAAAGTAAAAAATAAATTAAAATAAAAAGCTTTTTAAAACAAGCTTTTATTTAAATGCGCTAAAAAGAATAAAATAAACTTTTCCTTTAAAACTTTTAATATCAATTTATAACGTCATTACACAATTTATATGATATAAAAGCTTGTCGCGAGATTTACATAAAATAATTTAAACAAGAAAATTAATAATTTGATTTTATTGACTTTAATGTTTAAAATTTTCCATGTAAATAAGTACGAGTACGTTAAACTCGCGACAAGCTTTTATATCATAAGTTTTTTATTTTAATTTATTTTTAACATACAATTTTCTTTAAAAAAATCGATCGTATCATACTCCATTGCGATGGTGACTACGTCTGTGTTGCACGATTACCAAATAGACTGGCAGAAGGTTCCGCCACAGGCATCGCTTCATCGAGAATCGCCGCTGCGTGCGCCGCCGCGATTAACGCCGCGTGGGACGTGATGATGCCATCCGCGGGCTCCGCCGTAAAACACGCTCCATTTCAAGCAAACGCGTGTAAAATCGCTTCTCCGTAAACGCACTCGTACAACGCCCTACATTTGAATTTAGTGCGGGCCGCGCCGCCACACGCGACGCGCGACGCCCCGCGTCTCCGTAAATGAGGCCTTAGAGGAAGGACTAAAGAAACCTGCCTAGGCGGCCTACGATTTGTTTAGGGGACCATAGACAAACGAGTAACTCTATTCTTAATATACTATGGCTTTTATTTGCGACTCTATCAAAAGAAATTCATAGTAATACTTTGTAATCAAATGCCGAATATGCCAACCGCCGATTAGTAAAATTGTACCTATTTAGCGAATCCATTAATTGTGCTGTAATTATTAATACTAATTATTCCATACTACTAAATTATTTGACCTTTCATCCTTGGGTCACGAAAGCCAAATTATTCATGAATTTTATTGTGATTAATTGCTTGTTCTTACATGTTTTAAAGGTCAATGTTTGGAACGACGCATGTAAGGCTTTATAATGGCAATTTTTTATTGTGGTATTAGAATTTGGAATGTGCTAATTTCTGAATAGTTAAATACTCCATTATCATTGCAAGTTTATAAGACAATACAACTCATGGGGTGTCCGGGTAAGAATAGCACCCTCCCATCTTCTCCCGTTGGCTGTCCGTAAGAGGCGACTAAGGGAAAACAAGAAGACGGGCAGCAGCGTCTTTCTATTGGATTACCTACCACCTATACTGCGATCGCTAAGACGCCTGCGAAGCGTTGTGAGTATGGCAACCCCTCCCTTTTAAGGGGGGGGGGTGCTATGTTCATCAGTGAACGTCCTTCGGTTGCTGATGATGATAATACCAGTATTAAACGATTACATAAATAATAAAGCATCCTTCACATAAAACTCTGCGAACTTGGTGTAGCATTAAATAGTTAAAATTTACGACGCTTTGGTATTAAAATTATACATAATATGTTAATTTTACTTTAAAAGAATTAATTAATTTCTATACTAATTAAGATTTTATTTTTACACGAGTCTTGTAACTATACTATATAATAAAGTGAAGAAAAAATTAGCTCGTCTAGGCACAGTGATATAAGATTACACGTAGAGACACCGCTAAACCCACTAATTATAAATGTTTTATTGAATAATTTGCAATTATGATAAGTATGCAAAACAGCTCAAAGTAGCCGAGACCAGACTAGGTGGTTCGCTTAAACTCGTTGACCTTTATGTATCAAGTTGAAAAGGTTTATATGTATGTCAGTGTAGAAAATTCGATAACCAACATTTATTATCTTTCATCGTCATCAGCCGGAACGTCGAAGACTGTAAATTAGACCTGCTTTCAGTCGTGTTCTGTTCCTGCAGTGACTATGGTTGTTATTGCTCCACCAGCAACGACCTAGCTGCAGAGAGATCTGTTCAGTCCCTTTTGCGGCACAGCGATTTTTGTGCTAAATAAGCGCTTGTTTCAACATGTGCTTGGCGAAGTTATGTAGGTATGCTAACGCGAATTTTATCACCGACTATACCATAATGTGGAATTAACTTTTTTTTTATATACCTGTAGTGTCCCACTGCTGGGCAAAGGTCTCCCCCATGCACTTCCACCGACCCCGGTCTATAACAAACTCCACCCACTCATAGGCGTTCAAGTCGTCACACCATCTCTTACGTGGCCTGCTCATCTTCGCGTATTTGCTCGCTAAGTCCACTCGGTGACGATTTTTGCCCATCTATAATTTCATGCGGTTTACGTGACCTGCCCACTGGAATTAACTAAAATAAAAATAATAATTTCATTACTGATCTTAAGCTTGGCAACCATTCTTTATTAGCGGTTCATATCGCCAGAATCTAAAGTTCGTGAGAATTTAATCGTGAGCAAAATGCAAATTACATGTAACAGGAAATACGATACATTGAACATCTGAATTCTCTCAACTTATTATCCAGTGTCGGACTACTGACAAATATATACCTATAATCATATGAGGCAACATATCTATTTCTGACGGAGGTAGTCTTTTCTATTGGTATGTATGCATAGGTTTTCGAAGTAACTGCGGTATCTTATGTTGTGACTATGTTTACGAAAATTTTGGATCACGTAGGCTTACATGATACCAGCAACACCACCTTCAACTTCCCCATTTCCGGGGTAGCACCCGATTCCCTTGTATATACAAAACTTAATAAAGTGCTAATGTCACAAAGAAATCAAAATTTAGATTCCTAATAAAATTTACAATTTTGTTTGGATCTTGGCTGACATTGCTATCGTTTTGGAAATTATTATTGCAATGCGCTAGGTCATTCACATATTTATTAAGCAGCTGTGCGTGCAGGTAAGATAATATGTCTGTTTCAAATAAAATTGCATATTATTTAGTTTTATACCTATTTTTAGTCGAATACATTTTTCTTGGAAATCTCTCTCTCTCTCTTATCGAAATGTATAACTACGTACATTTGATTATTGTACAACCTTTGTTGCGATAAATTTGAACATTATTCTTACTAGTTTTAATTGATACAAAAAATATTTCATACGTGTGCAATTCGACATTGGCATACTGGGTACTGGCTCATATGCATTGGGGCAAACTGCTCTAAATCCAGCCCTGGTGGTACCATTGTGTCAACTCAGGTGATCATTTCGGTGCATTTTTATGAAAATGTAAGTACTCATAGTTAATGTCCGAGCGGCTAGGAAATGTTCAATCATTACAGAACGGTTCTTGGGTAGTGCTTGAAAATTGACAGTGCCGGAGCTGGATTAGACAGTTTTTGCGTGGATGTAGTTAATAGTCATGTACAATATTGGTGCAAAGATTGGTTCACTTGCAGCCAATGTTGGCTAAGCATTCAAGTACCGAATGTTGGATGATTAAACTAGTGTTATATACAAAACCGCGGTCGAAATTGGACTTTATGTGAAGCTAATAGTGGATTAGCATCGCACGGTGACATTGCGCAACATATTCGATGCGTCAGAACTTATTTTACATCCAAGTCAATTATTATTTAATTTAAAAATTTATAAATAGCTATTATGATTTACATTCTGGGCTTCCTCGACTTATTTCTAAATTATTAATCAATTCTTGTGACCTCACTACATATTACAAAACAAAGTCCTACGACCCGTCTGTCAGTATGTTCGCGATAAACTCAAAAACTACTGAATGGATTTTCATGCGGTTTTCACCAATAGATAGAGTGATTCATGAGGAAGGTCAACATATATAATTTGTCAAGCTATTTTTTAAATTGGTTGAAGTATAACGATAATAGTTGGAATTGTCAGAAAAAGCGAGTGCGAAGCTGCGCTGGTCAACTAGTATAAAAAATAATGATCGTTAACATTAGTTAGTCGTTAGTTTAACATATTATAACCGTACATTAATAGCGGAATCCTAAAGCGCAGCTATCCATTGTTCTTGTAATTAAAGCAAAATATCTTCACGGATAATAACGGCTTGTTTTTTTTCTTTTCCAGGTAAGCATCAAAGCAAACGATGTCTAGAGAATAGTTGATATTATTCGGGTTGGGAATGCGCAATCAGAGTGATACAATGACTGGAGTAAACAGGTATTATACGAATGTACTTAAAAACTATATTATAAAGAGGTAAAGTTTAAGTAAGTTAGGAGTAATTTTTGGATGGTCGGGGTAATTTCCGGTACTATTGATCCGATTTTAAAAATTCTTTCACTCTTAGAAAGGTATTATCCCTTGAGTGCTATAGATACTTTTCATTTTGGTAAACATAAAAAAGCGCGGGCGGAGCTGCTCTAGTCATCTAGTAGGTATGTTATACACGATAACCGCTCGCTTTGCAAATCGGTGATCGCGGGTTCAAATCCAGCGGGAAGCAAGCGTAGTGTTTAATGGTGTGGCTGATATATTAGTATTAGTTAAGAGATTAATAATATTGAAGGGATTCGTGGATTAGTAATCCGACGAACTATGATAATTATGCTAATATTTTATATTAGCCTAATCTCTGTAATGACCATCCTAAATAGACCGGATAATACCATTCGGATTAGTTCGGATTCACTCGATTGGCGCTCATCAGATTCGTGAAGCGATCATTCATACAAATATTAACGTACGAATGAGATGGATAGGTAATATTCGTAATATTCAGTAATCTGTCTGTAGATTAGTGATACGCCTGCCAAGTCTATTCTAATGATATTAGTGAAATGTAAAATATTACTAATACTGATATATTAGTTACAATATTATAATATTGCCAGGCGAATATATTAGTATTACCTAATCTTGAGAAATATCGGTATTAACCCATCTTTAGTAGTGTTGTTTCTTACTAGATATAGGCTGATCATCTGACTGGAAAGTAAAATGATCATACGTCAGAAGAGCATGTAAAAAGTCGGTCTTGCGTCTGACCTCGCTCTGACGGATTGTGAGAGTAAAGGAAAAGAGTGTGCACACTTGCGTTATCGTTTTATTTTTGTAATCGTTTGAAAACACTTGCAAGCATATCTCCCGCCTTAGATCTTCTAAAAGGTTGGCAGCTGTGACAGTATTTACCAGGATGATATTATTATTATGTTTTTTTTTTATTTTTTATTTAACATGAGCTCGTGCTTGACTGCAGACCCACCTGATGGAAAGGGGCGACGCAATCGAAGATGGTAAAGCACACTAGCTTATTCACTCTAGCCTTGAAGACACCCACATTATAATCGGGCGGGAAAACCGACGCAGGCAAACTGTTCCAATCCTTGCTATAAACAATCTGTCCTTATTATAACCGTAGAGGCAAAGCATTTAGTCGGGACTGAAGGCACTTTCACCACATAAGGGTGTGTATACGCAGTGCGTCTCGTCGTCCGATGATAGAATGGGGATAGTGGTATCAAGTCATGCAGTTCCTGCGCACACTCTCCAAAATGCATCCTGTAGAATACCGAGAGGCTGGTTACTTTGCGCCTTTGGCTTCCACTAAACCAGTATCATTATGTTATAGATTTAACGAATAGAGCCGCAATGCGTACTGTATAAAATAATGTGGTTTAGCTTGACTTATTCAAGTGATTCAAAGTGAGTAGGTACCTAATTCCATTGGCATTTTTACAATGGTTCATTGTAATTAAACATTACTATTCGAAAAATAACTTAACCATTAAAATAATAAAGTTCAAAACATGGTGATTGCTTGTTAAAACAACTACCTAAGTAAGTAGTTTAATAGGTATTTATTTAATAGTCACGATATTACACGTATTCAGTAGTAAAAAACACCTATGTCATATTTGTTTACAGTTAAATTTTTATTTTACTTTTCCTTGTAGCTTCCATCAATTCATAATATTTATCCTACATATATTGTTGCTGTAGTGTTGAGTTATTGAGGTCTAGCATAGTAAGTCTGCTGGCTGCAAAACTTGGAACACATTTTTAGGGAAGTAGTAACGCAGAGCATGCAGACCTCCTACTAGGTGGAATGACGACATTGTTCGACTCGCAGGCAACCGGTGGATGCAAATAGCCAATTGTATGGCTGAAGATGATGGGGGATTCATTATACAGAATACTGGGACAAACCATCCTAGGACAATTCCTGGAACATACGGTTATCTGATCCCAAACCTGCCTGGTTTAGAATCAGATAACCGTATGTCCCAGGAATTGGCTGTACTCCGGTAACCATGCAACTGATAAAAATACTATAAAACACCGAAACGCAAGGTGGGAATCGAACGTCCGGCCTATTAGATAGCGGCCTGTTCGTAGTTTCTTTGGTAGGTGAGTATGGTTGCCAATTATCTATAAGGGGTTGCTGTGGTTGAGGAATTCTCTCTGGATGTCGTGTTACATACAAAGAGTAAAAGAGGATTTCAAGAGATAGATTAATTATAATTAAATTTAATTGATGTTTATAAGTGCGGCAGTAGAACTATTAATGTCCCACTATGTTGAGGTCTTCTTGAGAGCAAAAAGATTGTATACTATATCAGCGGATCAGTAACTAATTGGTGAATAGTTACACATTGGCTAAAAGCAAACTGAGAAAGAGACGCCACTCCATAAGAAAGTATAAACATTCTTTATAACTAAAGCGTAGAACACTTATCTACCTATTCCTAACCATAAACTACATATTTCAGCTGAAAGCAGTTCAGGTCAGTTCTAGGCGGAGTCTAATGTCCACTATCACTCAACAAGCCCAATTTGCCGAAAAGCACGCCAAGGTTAAAAGGTCATATCACTTAGGTCAATATTGTGTAGCCCAATTTATAAGACCCAGCGATTAATTATGGCATGGCAACTGGTGTGACAATACGGGCTAATTGATAGGAATGTAGATGTACTAAAAGCAGTAAATAATAATTATAGTATGTCGTTGACGTAGTGGTGGTATATCAGCTCGTTATCATTATGTAAATTAGACACAGATACTTTATGCGTAACAGATTTTGTTAATAACTAGGTTATTGATATGGTCGATGATATTTACCTAGATACTCGTAGATAACGATGAATGGTCTAACTTTCGAATCCAAACAGTACGAAGCATGATTTGCATTTCCGCTCAGGGCTGCCAGATTAGGCGATTTATCGCCATTTAGGCTGTTCGTCCAACGTTCTTTCGTCACTGAGGAATCCTCAGGTTCTTTCCATGCTTTCTTCTATACAATTGCCTAGAGCTGCCGGAATGAGACGTCACGAATCTAGGGCCTGTATTCACAAAACTCGGAAACGTTTTGATCCCGAAAATATCTACTACCATGTCGAGTTAACTTGCACCTTGCGGCGAACACGTTATACACTAGCGAGGTGATCCTGTATCCATTAGCAGCATAAAAACTGGATCAACAAATCCAAAGCCAGCGAGGTTCAAAATTCCCGAAAAGTTCTAAAAAGCGAGTGAGGCGGAAAATTTTCGAGGTTTGTGAATACAGGGGCTTGTGTCAATTTAAGTTACTCATTCCAACTCGCTGTATGACAGACGGTTACTAGGTTTTTTTATCGTGTTCTCTTTTTTTGGGCTAAATATATAGGCTACTTAGCTCAAAATGTTAGGCGAATTAGGCTATTTGTCAAAAAAGTATACATTAGGCTACTCGGTAGGCAAAATTAGGCGAATTGAGTTAGCTGATGATATCTGGCAACCCTGTTTCTTCTGGGAAGAAGTTTTTATTGATCATAAGAAATAAATATATGTACAAATGCAAAAAGCAGCTCGCAGTAGAAGTTAGGAAATATCGTTAGCATATTAAAAAGCTTATCGTATAGGTTTTCTGTAATCGTAAAGAATCATATCGTAGTAATACAATCTGGGTTTAATTAGTCGACCAGAAAGTAAAATTTTTATTTAACTTAGTGACACAAGCAAGACATTGGCCTGATTATAAGGGACACGCCTGTTTATACTCACCGACACGCGAAACATTAGATATTAGATGTCTCGCGCTCGGTAATCTCACCAGGCTACAGTACACTTCACACCGAAACACAGCAATGTTTACACATACACATTACTGCTTGGCAGCAGATCTGATGCTGCGGTAGTTGTACCCTATGGTCGTACCCGGACGGTATCTCACGCCAGGAACTTAGTTAAACGCTTTCTCTACTTTCTTACACCACACCACCAGTCGTCGTCCGCTAAAATCACCTTCGTGATTTTCTCTACTATAATTCTTTCGGTCAATAGCATCATATCCGTTGTAATATACCTAGTCGATTTATTTATCGTTCAATCAAGGTGATATAATTATATTGAGAGTAATGTGCGTATCATATGATACATGTGACACGAGTAATACCGGAACAAATTCTATCTAATTGTTGTTCCTTCGGAATGGGGTCACGACTGTCTTGTATATGTATATGTAAGTAAATTAACAATACGACTAATAAACAATATATAACTCGATCGGGTTATTTATTATTATAAGTAAGATTATGTGTATTAATTTTTTGATGTAGATAATAAGAAATTCAATAATTTACTGTACCTGTTTTTACCTAGTAATAATAATAATAATTATTATTAGGTAATAATAATTACCGAAATAATAATAATAATTATTATTATTAGGTAATAATAATAATTATTATTAGGTAATAATAATAATTATTATTAGGTAATAATAATAATAATTACCTAAATAATAATAATAATTATTATTAGGTAATAATAATAGGTACCACCAAAAAACAGGTACAATAGGTAAAAACAGGTAGGTTTATAATTATACATTTTGTTATTAAAATGCTTTTTGTTCATCAGTGCTAATACATTATCGTTAGAAAGAATAGATATAATGTGTAGGTGTCATATTAAGAAACCAAAACGAAAGAAAACGCAAAAAGGAGAATGGTGTAACAAGTACTATATCTACTCTCCTGTATCCACTGTAGATCCCGGTTGACAGGAATCACAGTAGTGGGAATGAGTGGTGGGATTATTCTCAATGAAAAAAGTATATCTACTCTATTATTTTGTCAGCTTATTCTGTCCAAACTGGGAGAAAGCCTTTTTCCCTCTTAACCCAGTCTGTTACGCGCCTCTATCGGCCAATCTACAAGGAAAGCATCAAGGTGTCTACTGTATAATTTTTGTTTTATTTTTTTATATATCTTTGCCTCTATCGTATTTGTCTGTAGCACGTATCCGCTTGTCTATATATCTATGGTATTAAGTTTAAGCCTTTTGTGAATAATCCATTGAAGTTTTAAATATATAAATTAAATGGAGCGCATTTGAATCGAGTGACAGTAGCAGGTTCATAAATCGTTTTATATACATGTATTGTATAAGTACTACCTACACGTGTAAATATTTTGTCACCTTTACGAAAAGTGATTTAAAAGTTTACAAATTTTAACTGGCTTAAACTTTGAAATTGGTTTAAAACTTTACGGTAGGTAAACTATAGAGAGCAACGGCTCTCTCAATTTTAATTTTATAAGTAAATTCAATTATTGTTAATGTAGGGAACATAACGTATTCGCCGTTTGACGGGCTCGTTGGTCTAGTGGTCAGACACCCTGCCTGCCTGCTAACCGATGGGTCGTGGGTTCGATTCCCGCCAAGTGTCTGGGTGTTGTTTATCTATTTAAGTATGTATTTACAAAAAAAAAGTATATAAGTATTAGTATCAGTTGTCTGGTTTCCATAGTACAGGCTCTGCCTAGTTTGGGATCGGATGACCGTGTGTGGATTGTCCCAAGATATTATTACTATTTTTTTTTATACTGTATGTAGCTAGCTGTAGCTGTCTGTAAGTAGCTGCTTTGCATCCAATCCAAATGAATCCATTAGGGATTCAACGTTTACACTGACTTACTATGGAAGAATATAAGGTGGGAATACTATTAGTCACATACATCTGAAACGAAGGTTAATCACTTTAGTATATTGTTACGAATATCAATGTGGCGACTTTATTTTTGTCCCAGCCGCGTAGGGGTTAATAATTAAAGGGGTGAGTCACCCTTCCAGACAGGAGGGAAACGTCAATAGCGACCTTTTCATAAGTTTACTGTATTTCACAAGGTTTAGTACTTTGTTAATATAGTAGGCATTTTAAAAGTTTAGAATTTTTTTGCTAATCAAGCATGTTACTGAGAAATAAGCTTTTATACTATTTACTCTGTTTCTTTTTTTATTTTGCTTATACTTGTATGTGTCTTATGCATGTGTAAAGTACGTCCTGACGTAAAGTCACGGTGATTAGCGTATATTATGTGCATAGTATGCATGAGAAATCATATTACGATGTCTCAATGATGTCGATATTTAGACAGGTGTGTTTGTAATATAAGATTTGTGAAATAATAAAAAAATATATATATTTATCGCCATCGAGTAACCAAGAAACAAGTTATCGGAATGCCAGTGCCATATTTAGACGCTCGATGGAGTCGTCCTTGATGGAGTATAAGATTTGACACTGGCTGCCGTTAAGAAACAGCAGGTCTATTTAGGCCTCATTGAGCATTTCCCCGTAGGTTGTTGTACTGCGATCTCCAAGCCGCCTGCCAAGCGTAGCGATTATGGCAACCCCTCCCTTCTAAGGGAGAGGCCTTTGTTCAGCAGTGGACGTTTCGGCTGCCGATGAAGTATTTCATCTAAAAGGAATACGTATTTTTGCATACCCAGCAGATCCCTCGCGATTCCTGTAACTTTCGTAAAATGACAACACATTTTGGGTGAATCATATCATCATTTGTGGTTTTTGATTATTTCAATTCATTTTTTAGTAGATTCATATTTTGTGTTAATGCTGCCATACGAATAAAAATAAAACCGTAATTTACTAATATTATGATTCACCGAAAGTTGCCTTTTTATACCCGCTGTTGAAGAGGATTTGGTGACGGTAGGCGGGGAGGGCGGCATATTTATAGGGCAGAAGTTTCTAATGATCCCATGATTGAACATTATCAGCTACACACTTTATAAATCAAGAAAAGCGCTTGCTGTAAAAACTAATTCACTAACAATTTTTGCGTGTCAAAATAGGAAGTCATTAGAATGAAAAAACCCACGCGAATGATAAGTTTTTGCCAACATTTTTTTGTCAGGAACCCATTATACCAATATTTATAGTTGATTGCAACAATAACAATCACATAAAAGTTGAACATAAGTCCGTTGACAACTCAAAACATTATTTTTATAAAGGTCCCTGTGGAAGGGACTGTCCGGCAGCAGTATATAAATATTGCTGTTCTAGTATAGGGGACACTGTAGCATTGTAGTGAAATTGTTGGATACAAGAGACTTAATAACTAATATCTCGGATGACGGGCGGCAGTGCAATGCAGCTGTCTGTAGATAGGTCGTTTACCACGAACGTCTTGCCTGTCTTGTCATTTTTTAGGCTTCCATACTTAAAAGGTAAAAAAGAGGTGCGACTTCGTCGGTCTGTCTGTCACACCTATATATTTCAGGAACCACTGATGATATCCATTCGAAACTCCGATTAGTTTTAATTCAGGGGTTGAAGTGGGGCACTAAAGAGTATAACGAGCGGGGTAAGGCTTTATTTTTACATTTCAAAACAGGTTTTTATTTTGGTTTATGTCACGTAATTTCTGGCTTATGGTTAAAAATTTCGGAAAAACCACCGTTAATCACCATTTGTTTTCCCGGGCAACCCTTCAATAGGTTCCCGGGACCTCACCCAGATTACATGGGATTCTTACCCACTTAAAACTCAGCGTTGTCGCATCGGCACATGAGTGGGGTACCTGGATTCTTTGGTGGGTTATGCACCAGGTACCCCTCAGTCTCAGTATCTTTGAGCCCACTATGCATTATAAGGAACCTTTCATGGTGCTCACGGGGATCTCAACCCCGCTGCCGTCCTCCTCGGCGTCGCCGCCGTACTGTTTCAACCACTGAAATTAGATACTAATTTTGACCAATATTAGATTTGGCTGTATTAACTTAAACAACGAATTGATTGCAAAAACGGTGTTTAAAATTAGTTAGTCGCATAAAAAAGGAATTTAGATAATTTTCTTCCTCAGGCCTTATATATACCTATATGTGGTTGCCTCTACGAATCGTCCGTCTCTAGACTAATCGTTTCTGGGTTAAGCTGTTTTTTTTATGAAATCAATGTATTGATATTATATATTGACTAGCTGACCCACGCAGCTCCGCCTGCGCTATTTTTACGTTAACTAAACTTTTAATAACAGACATTCGCATCGAATACATAACCTCCTTTTTTATAGTCGGTTAAAAACTGGGACCCACTTTTTACTTGCTCTCCGAAGCATGGATCCGTTTAGTTCAAATGGCGTTAAACGGTCACCCATCTATTTAATGACCTTACCTAACGTTGCTTAACCCGATCGATTACAAAACCTTGATAACAACTCTCTATGAGTGTTCCCTTACTAATATTTATTATATTATAAAGAAAAATTGATAAAATCTGACCAAGCGTATAACCAAGTACCCATTTTGACTTTAATCCCCTCTCCCAAAAGAACCGTGCTAGATTACGGGATAAAAAGTATCCTATGTCCTACCTCGTAGTAAAATCTCAAATCATGCCAAGTTTCATTTGAATCCATTCAGTAGTTTCAGCGTGATGCTCAGCCGTGATACAGACAGACAGACAGACAGACAGACAAGCAGACAAAAATTTAAAAAATTACATTTTCGGCCTCAGTATCGGTTATAGAATGCCCTCCAAATATAATTTTCAAAATATCTTCAATGTACAGAATTGGACCTGTTACAGTTTTATTATAAGTATAGATATTTAGTATTGCTATATATACAAACCATGGGGCCTAAAATAGTAACACAAACAAAACATAGTAATTCAATGAATAAAAATTTAAAATTTAATTTTTCTTTATCATTTTCAGCCCAGTCTCGTCATAAATCTCTATAAACACCACGTAAATAAACACTTATAATCACGTACCATTTGCCAATATACGTCAAGCATTAGAATTTATCACTCGACTAGAACATTTTATTGTCTCGTTATCAATAGTTATCTCGACTTATCATTGCAGACAAGTGAAGCGGCAAAGCCGAAGGTTCTTTAACAGCCTCGGGAAATAACTAAACGATGTACAAATAACATGTTAAGTGTTAACCTTTAATAAATGTTACTAGTTTCATTGCGGTGTTATTAAAAAATATTTCTATGTAATTGCTTTTTTCCTTATTTTCATCGTTTTACTTAAATTTCTTGACAATATAGTAGTGTACCTACTCTAGAACAAAGCGTTACCGTGAGTTGTAAAACCACAAAAAGGCAAAGTGCAACTAAATTAATAATGAACACTAAATTAGCTAAACGTTTTACCCGCCTTTGATTTTTCAATCATCCTCCTCTTAGGGACACGAAAAAGGTATGGATAGGATACTTTGTGGTTTTGAGTACTTTTCCTTTCCATACAGATACTTTTGTTGCACTCATAAGTACTTTTTGTAAGGAGTACGATCAATGATATTATAAACTATATAATTATGTGTTATATCCCTACTAATGTGCGCCAAAAATTGTGACTCATGTAATTAAAATATTTTCTCAGTATGTAGTTAAGGTATGATATCCCTTCTTTATTATTTTTCCCAAGCCACCTGCCAAACGTGGGGATTATGGCAACCCCTCCCTTCTTAGGGTGAGGCCTTTGTTCAGCAATGGACGTATAGGCTGCTGATGATGATTATTTACTTTTGTACAGTAGGTACTTTGACCATTTTCTAAATACACATAAAGGCATTTACTTGATTTTCAAAGCCACACGTCACGTTCGTTAGATTTTCGACGCGTGACTTACTGCTAGTTCACCCAATGTGGGTGACTTTCGTTGTTTCACTTTTCATGCGCTAATAGCATAATCTATTGTATAAAATATCATTGAGTACGATACTTTTATTTCGATACTACTCATGAGTATTGATACTTTCTCATCTCTCGTATAATTTCGAATAGAATTTAATAGATTATTGCTGAAACTGATGTAAAATCAAATTAAATCAAATGTGTCTACCAGATTGAATTCAAAACAGCTTCATAAAATGCGTTTATTTAGTTATATACTGGACACTGGGCAATTCTTGGCAATTACTATATCCAGTTACCGTAAAGCAATCTGCGATATATTTGACATTTTTAAAGATAGTTATCCGTTTAGGATATAATCTTATTGTGAGATAATTGTTAATGAAAATTATTAATCAGAACACGAAACATAATAAATGCCTATTTTGGTTATTTTATTACAAACAGTGACTTTATACGTTACTTGAAGACTTAACGTGCATTCAAATGAGATTTGGTGCGTAAAACACAGTTAGTACGTGCGAAACTGAATGCATTCGATATCTTTGGTATTATAAACAGGATTTTCCAATACATTTTCCTTATCGAACTGTTTGGCGATGTGACTGCGAAGAATACCTAGTTCACTTGATCACTTTAAAAAATAACGTAATTAAGTTTGAGTATGAATTAGTCATTCATTGTGGTGGCGTTCCAAGGTCCTATGTTCAGCAGTGGACTTTCTTTTGATATTTAAAAAATAAATAAACACTTTTTTCTGATGTAAATTCCTTCACGATTTCCTCACGAAAACGGCCTACACCGTGTCGTCGCCTGCTTCAAGAACAAAGAAATTCAAGCGAAGGTCCACAACGCTCAGACCCTGACATCGCTAGTGTCTTTGAGCTGCTGTAAACGCTTACCATCAGGCAGGCTGTGTGGATCCTTGGCATCTTTGTGAAAAGAAAGAATGTAAACAAGCAGTATTGTAGTTTGACGGGCCCGTTGGTCTACTGGTCAGACACCCTGCCTGCTAACCGATGGGTCGTGCGTTCGATTCCCGCCAAGTGTCTGGGTGTTGTTTATCTATTTAAGTATGTATTTATAAAAAAAAAGTATATAAGTATTAATATCAGTTGTCTGGTTTCCATAGTACAGGCTCTGCCTAGTTTGGGATCGGATGACCGTGTGTGGATTGTCCCAAGATATTATTATAAAAAAAAAGCATGTGTGTTCTACTTTGTTTGACGTTTTACCAAATTCTTATTTTAAATATCAACCAGTTCATAAAAAAAGAAATAATAAAAAGCAGGACTAAACTGGTCATAAAGAATACCTATGTAAATTATATTTTTCTTATTATTATTGCAAAATAATTTATGTATCTTAATTATACACCTATAAATCCAATCTTTGAATATACTAGGCTCATTTCAACGGTCAAATGAATTTTAAGTATTTTAAATTTGAATTTCAAAACATAAATAGTTTCACCACTATGCTTCTCACGCACGACATGTTTATAACATATATACACACATCAAAAGTGTCTAGGGATCAAGCATTTTTGGGCAAAAAAAATGGGCAGAAGAACAATGGCGTTTCGTGTGCTTTTCTGATGAGTCTCGTTTTGGTATGAGACCGGATACAAGACGTATACGACACTGGAGAACCCCTGGACGCCAACAGCGATTAAAATCCTGCCAGGAAGTCCATCCTTATAGTGGTGGAACCATCATGGTATGGGCGGGTATTTGGATCGGCGGAAGAACTGAGTTGATTTGGATCAGAGGCAACCTCAACGCTCAAATTTATGCTGAGACGATTGTATCAGACGTCATCGTTCCTCTACAAGTGCAAATCGGTCCCTTATTTCAGTTAATGCATGATAATGCACGACCGCACACCGCAAGAGTTGTAAGACAGACTCTCGCCGCAGCTAACATCAATGTCCTGCCCTGGCCTGCTCAGTCGCCAGACTTGAACCCGATTGAGCATGCATGGGATATGCTACAGAGAAGAGCTCTGCCGAATATGGAGGGTATCCAGTCGCAAGAAGACCTTTTTTTGTTGTTGCAACGAACATGGGCGGCCATGCCACAGCGTGATTTGGATGAACTCATTTTGAGTATGCCAAACCGATGTTCTTGTGTTGTTAGTGTTCGCGGTAGAAACACGGATTATTAATTGTTTAAGTTACCCAATAAAATTTTAAAGAAAACTGTTATTTCAGTCTTTTTTTCGAACTTTTGTGTTAGTGGTTCAAATGTCAAAAATCCCTTTATTAGGAAAATGGCAAATTTCTTTATTAATGCAAAGGTGACTTGGTTTATCGTTACTGTGACAAACGAAAACACTTTATTTGATGAATCCTTAAAGAAAATTTTAATTAATATCAATCAGGAGAAAAGTTATTGCAAAAATATATGTTGATCCCTAGACACTTTTGATGTGTGTATATATACATACATATATTACACATACATTTATATTTTATATTTATATTTTTTTTTATTTATTTATTCATTTAGTTAAATGTCTTTATAATTGTAATTAAATCTAAATTATGTATTCTTTATTAAGATTTAAGTAAAAAATACCATAGTTAAATTTCATTGTATTCTTAATCTTCAGATTGTAAAATACCATAGAAAAAATATCTCGTGCCTTTAATAGTGACAATTTAATTACTTAAGTGCCCGATTTTTTCACAGCGTAACTTTTCAGGTAAATTGGCACAGTGGACTCAATTTCACATAACAATACAATGGCTTATAATCAATTATGAAATCATCTAGTCCTTGAATCACCGGACTATTCGCTGTTTCACCTTGTTAAGAAATTATCGAATATTATCATAAAAAATTATAAGTACATAATCACAATATTTTATTACATTTTTTTATATTTAGGTACATAAAGCACTTTGCAATAAATATATATATTTTATGGCTAATAATTGCGATAATTTTTTTTACATTTTTTGCGTTGTGTGTGAGGGATTTCGCCGTATCTTTGACTCGTTTTTATTTCTGGAATAAAATAATATAATAAAAAAATTTGGATCTGGAAAAACAGGTCCTCCGGGTTTATTACCGGGAGGACTGAGTTGTTGGATGTATGTATAATATACTGTGACATATAGTTTTCTTTACGTGTTTATATATTCAGGATGGAGGAAGCAACAACTCTGTGTAGCTGTTCCTTACTGGTTAGGACAAAAATAAGTTGACCCATGACCATGCGTCGGTTCGTACCTAGCATATACATACATGTTATTGTGTTTATAATAATCTAACTAATAAATACACGCAGATAGCGGCTTTAGCGTCTAGAGAAGATAACTTTGAAAGCAGGCTAGAGACAACCTGGCACTAATAGGTCTCCGTCAATATTGGTTACACGATCGGCAAGTAAAAAGTTCTCAGATACGACGAAAACCGGTCTTATTGCGCAACTAAGATCTATGGGAGCGATCTATAGGATACGATAGCATGGAAACAGTAGCATAAAATGATTATGCCTTATTATTTTTAAATCTGTCTTCCTTTTTTATTTGGTTCATGGCAACCTGGAGTCAGAGTTATTCAAGATGCCCTTTTCTTCTTAGACTTCTGCCTTGGTTTAACGACTGCTACCTAGATGACAACATTCGAGACCAAGATTTTACTTGCCTTCCGACGTACGGAGATTCTTAGTTAAAATGCCAATAAACGGTCACCCATCTATACTGGCCGTGCCTGATGTAACTTAACCAACTGATCGTACACCAAACAGTGATTACAAATAGCTATAAGGGCCTTATTGATCTTAATAGCCCCTTTAGCCATCATCATCTAACGATGATGTTGCGGTAACCCGCAATGTTCCTACTTACTTATTTTTTCATGTGTGACTTTTTGTGTGAAGGCACAATTCAAATTCCAAATATATTTATTTCAAATAGGCTTAACGCTATTAGATTAATTAATTAACTAATTTTTTTAACAAGCTACCACCGGGTCACAATTCGGCCTCAACTGAGAAGATCCGGCAACTAACTCAGCGGGCTTGTCATTATTTATCTTTTTTTAAACAGTGTTGTTACAATTAGATCAGCATTAGCGACAGTGTGTCCTGCCGTTCAAAAGATAAAATAAGATAATACTGAGAGTACTGTATCAACGTTAAATTCTAAGCCCTGCCCAAAATTCTTCAATTTTTATAGCATAATTTACCATAAGTTTTGCAAATTTTATTTTAATAAATACATTTTATATTTTATAATTACGCTGTTTTACAAACTCTTATAAGGAAGTAGTCTCAATAAAAATGAAGAATTACTTAAATAAAAATATTACATGATGAATGCGCGTGTAATTTTCAATAACTTACATGTAACTGACGTATTTCCTACAATAAAATAAATGACCGAAACTTTAAGCTTAAGGCTTAAGCCGTTTCGTTATCATATCAGTTCACTTAAAGAAGTAATATTTTACGGACGAATTATAATGTACTGACGTCACAGAGGACTCGGAAATGCTCGATGATTTATCAAGTTGTTTGTCAATATGGCAAGTATTTTTTTCAAGATAAAGAAATTGAATATAAAGTGAATAATAATTATGGATGCCCAAAAAAGGATTACCCATCAGAACTGTTCGTCACTTGCTCGTAATTAATTTAACGTAAGTCATTTAAATTTTGCACCATAAAAGCATTAAGGAAGTATTTATATACTTATTTTTATTTATCTATTCTTAATGCACAATCGTATAAAGGCGACTTAATGCCTAAGGCATTCTCTGCCAGTCGGCGTTAGAATGATGCGTGTGTGGATGTTATGTATACCATAAAGCCTAGAAGAAGCATGTGTTCTTTCTGTTTCAGAATTTTTTTCGCTTCTAACACGATATAACATCTCATCATTCATCACCTCATAAACACATGATGCCTAACCTATGAAATATAAATTGAAGATTTTTGGATTAAGAGGAGTGTATATGATTAATAAGTTAACAAAATAGTTATATAGCCAGTGGATAGCAGATAACACATCATTTAGGAAAACCTAAAATTTTCTCAATTCCTATGCTCTACCTGCTGACCACGAGACGGGGGCTAAGGGGTAAGCACGGTTGCGGTAAAAAAAAAGGTGGGTTTCCTCCAGCGTCACTCAGGTGCGACAGCTGAGATAATTTGACGAACTAAAACAGTGTTTTAGGGAAGCTGCCGTTTTGATATGTCAATATTTACTATTTTTATAGCTATTTAAAAATGAAATGGTAGACGACTAGGTACCACGGTTGTAACTTTTTGGCCTTCTTTAAAAATTTCGAAGATACTTTTTTTTTTAAATAATTTTGAAACTTGAAAATATCTTATTATTCTTAATTCCGTATACACTTAAACAACGCACTTTTAAATTAGTTTAGTAGTTAGTAGTTTTAAAAAAGTACTAATATCTGGAAAAATAATTATGTATGTAAGTACCTACTTTGTAGCCAATATTTGTTATAATATACACCACAGAACCAACATTAGTTTAAATCACCGATTTATTATAAAAAACATCGATAGTTTATATGATTTGATTCAATTGAATGCTGATTGTTTTTAGGGTTCCATACCTAAAAGGTAAAAAAGGAACCCTTATGGTCTGACTTCGTCTGTCTGTCTGTCTGCCTGTCTGTCACACCTAGATATTTCAGGAACCACTGATGCTATCGATTTGAAACTTGGAATGGTTTTAGATCTTACTTACCCAACCTCATCGCAAATAAAAAAAAATATTTTTTCTTTAACTTTTTTAATAATGGGGGTCGAAATAGGTCATCAAAATTTTAAAGTGAGACTACTATATCGAGTGGGATATCATATGAAAGGGCTTCATTTGCACATCTCAAAACAGATTTTTATTTTGGCTTATGTGACGGAGTTTTTGGCTGATAACCAAAAATGTAGAAAAAAATACCGTTCCCCCCCTTATCTCCGAAGTTTGTGGAGGGAAAAATCTGAAATAATTATGGATAATGCATGTCTATCTATATTTTACAGGAAAAATAAAATAATCTATCTAAGTAGTACAGTTTATTAGTAATCCTAAAAAAACCTCGTCAAACAAACTTAGTTTTGCGGTTTTTTTGCTATCTGAGGTGTTACATGAATAGTAAAATTACTTTAATACATCCAAAGATGGTATGGAACCCTCGGTGCGCGAGTCCGACTCGCACTTGACCGGTATTTTTTTATGGTCTGTATAAACTTGTATCTGGTCTTGCCGGTCCACTGTCCATTAGTTCTAGAGGAAATATCGGTAGACCAATTAAGATTATTAGTAGATATAATGCAATCTAGACATTTTCCGGGTATTTTACCACTATTTACGTAACCTGATTACACTGACACTTATACTGTAATGCCAATACTCAAAGTGTCAATTAGTTTATTGACTGTAGTATTAAATAATAGTTGTCCAATCCCCATATAACTTCGTTGTTCAATGTTTTAGAATAGTATTTAAGTAGATACATTAATTTACACTTAACATAGACACACTACAAGACCTCATAAATTAATTTATTGATATTAATGGAAGGGCACAAATTGGCGTACTGCTATTTGTAAGCAACGCAATAGTAACGTAATTTAAGGGTAAGAATAGGACACCCCCCCCCCCCCCCCCCAATGTCTTCCAACTGGGTGACGTAGGAGGCGTCTTCTGCTTAAAATCCATCACTACGTAATTACGTATAGGTACTGCTGCGTTTTTCTTTACAAGATCAAAGACAATTGGTAGGGTTCAATCTTAGACTATAGAGGGTTCAATATGTCATATTCAATTCTACCAATTATCTTTGGCTGGCCACCAGTCAGCCACCACTCCTGTATTCAAAAACATTTATTGCTACGATTTTTATCTTGTAAAGAAAATCGGGTAGGTATACGTTGTAGTCGCTCTTATTTCCTTTCCGTGCCGGATTTGTTCATAGGACGGCCGTGGTATGATCTTGTGTAATGTACAAGCGCTTTTAGAAGTATCAATAAAATTATTGCTTTTTATTTGCACGCACGAATTTTATGGTCATGTAGAAGATAGATATTACATAATTGATTGCTTTGAAATAGTAAAGTTGCAAAACACTAAATTCAAAAAATCTAGAATTTTATGCCATCTCGCCACGTAGTTTTTTATGTTGTCTTCGTAAATAATCAATAATGGTTTGGATGTTATAGTTTATACTAGTAATATTTTTAACCCGGGACAGTTCATGATTGTTTGGGTTTTGTCTTCTAAATACTTTGTAAAGTCGCAAGCAAGCATTGATGTACCTAATGTATGTAAGTAAGTAAATGTAGTTTCCAGATGCATAATACCTCACAGTTTATTTGTTAACCAACTTGATCCAATTGGTTGATATTTTGTACTATCACTGGATATCATGATTATTGAAATATTCCTAGACTTATAGTAGGTATATTTTACTAATTTACAATGGGCATGATGACTGGGTAGACACGTATTTTTTCTTTTGTCAATTAAAGAAAAAATGACGATGTATAAAATCTAAATGACGGAATCAATAGAAGTTTTAAGTCATCTAGGCTATTATCTTTCTGAGAAGGCTTCTAACATCAATAACTAAATGGAATCTTATTAATTTTTTCATCGATATACATTTTTCTTTTAGGTTTTAAACCTTATCTTGCAGGTAGGTACTACTAATAAATATAAATAATTGGAATGTGAATGTTATTTGTGGGGCTCTTCGCTTATTTTCTCGGAAACTCATGGATTTCCAGTAAAATTCCATTGTTGTCATATTAATGTTGTTGAAACTAAATATCTACTTATCTTCTTTTATTATTATTTGATTAATTAGTGTTTTTTCTTTATAGAACCAAGATACCACATAAGCTATTGTAGAATTAAAAAATATATTCAGATCCTGGTAGAAATGACTTTACACCTTACGTTGGAGAACCCAGGTCCCATGAGCCGATGCGATAGCCGGGGGGGTTTAGTGGGTAAAAATCCCACATACCCCGGTTGACCCCCATAAGTCTTGGGATCTTTTGAAGGTTTCTGCTGAAAGAAAAAAAACAAAATAGAAAGGTAGAATAACTCTTTACAATAACATGAAAGCCAAGACAATAATGAATAAACCTTTATTTACGCACAATCAGGAAATTAATTACTGGTTAGCTTTTCCTATACCACTTATTTATAAGTGTACAGTTAAGTTTTTTTGTATACTTATGTAAGTAAAAAGCAAGAAATGAGTTTAAATGCGATTGTATTTTTTTAAATCATTTTGTGAATCGGAAAATTTTTAAGTTGCGTTTTGTTGTGTATTTTTTTATGATGTTTCTTTATTAGTTGTCATTATAAACGTAACTATTTTTAAATTGTTAATTAAAATGAGTTGTATCAAACTAACTTATCATAAAAACAGTTTTTGAAAAAGTAACATAGATTTGCTTTTGTGCTTCTTGTTGTTAATGTTTAGTGTTTAAATTATCAATAAGATAAGAATATAAATAGATTATAAGAAGATATTAAGATATAAGAAGAATTTTTTGACCTTTCTGGAAACCTTTTTTATTTCTCATTAACCATTTGGATTTAAGGAATATTAATATGAAACGTATTTCTGGTGCATACTAAAGAGCACCCAGTTCCCTATCCTTATCCGAACACCCCATGTGTCCGGGTAAAGATAGCACCCACCCATATCCTCCGGTTGGTTGTCGTACGAGAAAGGGAAAACAAGAAAATGGGCAGCAGCGTATTTCTATTGGATTACCTACTACCTATACTGCGATCCCTAAGACGCCTGCTATGCATGGCAATTATGGCGACCCCTCCCTTCTAAGATGAAGACCTTTGTCAAGTAGTGGACGTCTGTCGGCAGATGTTGACTAAAGAGTCCTCTATTTTATTCTATTCTATATTAAAGTTACAAGGAACAGGTTGTATGTTAACTGTCTTTGTCATCAATCACCATTAATTTATCAAGCAATTCATTATACTTGTATATCTATTAAGCATGCTACGTTCATGGCATATTAGAGAAGTGATCAGCGTGCTACATCACGTGTCAAATGACGTTTAGAGACCACTTATTATTCAATTATGGCACTTTTAATGCATGATATTATTTGTAACAGCCACTAAGTTTTTATATTTCATTTTCTTTAGAAGGTTGTTGATGCACTCTCGCGGTCACAAGCGTTGTATCACCTTTATGACGATAATCGCTTGCACGAGCCGGTCCAAAATACGTGCGGACGGGATAAGCGCACGTAATGTCGTTCAAACGATTTTGATTGAAAACTGGTACACCGTTCGTGTCCGCGATTGTACATAGATGATACCTATATAATAAAATAACTAGTGTTCATAATGATAATGCAGTAACTGGTTGATTAAACGCAAAACCTTTGCATAAAAGTTAAGTTTTTTAAAGCTCAGGGAACCCTTGAATTTTTCTAAAATGTATTTTTGCTCTCGCGAGGTACCAATGTTCTTCGGAACTCTGTGGTGGTCAACCAGAGTATATTAGATGCTTGCCCACGAAAACCCCCGCGGCTGCTGCATTGACACATAAAAGGCCTGGCCCTGGTTTCTCTGGTAGGATTTGCACCAGGTACCCACAGTGCCTTTTCTTCGAACCCACTGCCAAGGAGCGCATCATTGTCTCCCGGGCCCCGGCCCGATGCTCACAGGGAGGGTGGTTGCAACTCCGCCGCCTTGCTCCTCAGAGTAACTGCCAACGAGCCATACTCGATGGCCGTGTAAGTTCAAAGCACCGAACGTCCAGCGACACCGAGTGAACGACTTACTAAACTGTCCCAACTCTCATAAAGCGATGATACGATCTTCATTAATGGTATATTATGTATTTTATTTGAAATCAAACTTAATTCGTCTTATTACGAAAAGCAGTTTAACAATAAACCCAGGTTTAGACTCAGGAAATTGTTCCTTAAACCTGAGTCTAAACCTAGGTTTATTTTTAAATTGCTTTTCGTAATAAGATTGGTATAGGTATGTGTTATAATTAGTGACATACTCGTAGTAGTATGTGTGTTTTTCGATCTCAAAAACACACACACATAAAGGTTCTCGGTTTAATAATCAGCAGGTTTTATTTTATGCATCCACGGGTCTGTTTTAGGCTCTTAACTTTTCTTCCATTCTAAATACACTTTTCAGGGTGGTTATTTAAAATTTAGTAAACACAGCTGTACTTACGATATTAAGGCATATTAACAAACATTGCATAATTATTTTATTTGTGCACTGTTCATGTGTTTACTTATGAACTTCGTTAACACTTTCGACCTTAATAATAATTTTATACATAGGTACTCAATTATTAAATATTGATGCAATATGTATAAACAAGAAAAACGTCATTTAGTATCCTAGTTGCACATAAAATTAAAGAATAACCTTACATATTAAGTCAGGAATTTGAATACCCCTGCACTCTTCTTTTCAAGGAATTCAATACGGTTTATGCACAAATAGAAGCCTACTTAACATGGGTAATTTTTGTACGTATTGTGGTCGTTCGTGCAAATTTTAACGCTACCACCGAAACATATTTGCAAAGTAAACAAACAATAGACTGACCTCACTGTTATGTAGCATTGTCACTAACGCGGGCTATAGATGGTATTCGGACTAAGGAACGCGGTGTGCTGCATACATATCGATATTATTGACCTCTCAATTGTTTAGCACGATTTTGCACTTCCGATTCGTGTCGAGTTACCCATTGTGAAGCTCACAGCCGTAATCCAAATAAGGGTTCAGAAAGCGAATTATGATTTAGGCATTTTTAAATGTGTGTGCCACGCACTGGGACACGACATCGTGGAAGGCCTGGACGGTTTGGAGGGAAGAGCTAGACTGTTATAGGAAGGACGGCACAAACTGCTATAGATCGGCATAAGTGGAATAAGGAAAAGGAGGCCTTTGCAGTAGGACAGTAGAGGCTAAATTATTAATTATTCAATACTAAAAGTACTAATATTAATAGTATGAATGAATAGTAAAAGTACTAACGAGTTAAGATTTGATCAATTAAGACGGTTCTGGATTATGGGTTTTTCGCGAGTTTATCGCCATTGAAAATATCTTCATTTACTTTAACATTGTTACATTTAAAACATAGCTTCTGGAAATCTCTTTTAGGCATACATATATGTATATGTAGATGCCTGAGATGAGACAAGCCGCAAGACAGCCATTCGTACGGCACATTGTTACGCATGTCGTTCAAAACCCTAAATTGTTTTTTTTTTAACCGACTTCAAAAAAGGAGGAGGTTCTCAATTCGTCTGTATATATATATTTTTTTCTATGTATGTTCGCGCATAACTCTGGCAATTATGAACCGATTTGAAAAAATCTTTCTTCCATCCATTCTTCAATCCGTTAATTGGGTCCCATAAAAAAATTATTGCTTAGTAATAAGTAGTTCCTGAAAAACAAGAATGGTGACTGCGCACTGAGAGCTGCAGGAAAGCCTATATAGATGACTTTATGGTGCTTTTTAAGGACAAAAATGGTCATAACTCTGGTAAATATTTACCAATTTCAATGATTCTTTTTTTATTCGAAAGAAGAAACCACTGTAATGAACCTGTATGAATTTTATCACAACCGGATAAGAACTTCCTGGAGGACTATGAATGATAATTATGGAGGAATTTATCTGGTAAAAACCATAAAACTGATGTTCTCCTTTACATTTCTCTGATAAATATGAACCGATTTCGATGATTCTTTTTTTATTCGAGAGAGTAAACTACTATGATGATTCCATGCAAATTTTATTACGATCGGATAAATTGTTTCTGAGTTTCTGAAGAAACATGAACTATGTAAAAGTATGTAGACGATAATGTGAAATCATAATGATGTCATAACCTACCTAGATCATTTTACCGTATTCGATGGTTCAATCTTTATGTATGAAAATATCACTAAAAAGTATAAAATAAAATATTAAAAAAAAAAATTGAACCGACTTCAATAACACTAAAAAGTATAAAATAATTTAAATATTATTGAAGTTGGTGCCAAATATACACAGCAGGTACGCTAACACCAACTTCTTTAATATTTAAATTATTACTAAGCAAGTTTTCCTCCTCCTCTAAGAGATAGTAACCCTTTTGATGATTATGTAACTAATACAGTCATCATTAAAATTCATGCAATGTGGCACACACAGATTATTCACACTAGCATTATAAACCAGTCCAACCTCTGCCACGGAATACGCGAATTGCTATGTAATAAAATCTTTTTAAAAAAAAATTGAACCGACTTCAATATCACTGAAAAGTATAAAATAATTTAAATATTATTGAAGTTGGTGTTAGCTTACCGGCTGTGTATATTTGGCACCAACTTCAATAATATTTAAATTATTTTATACTTTTCAGTGATATTGAAGTCGGTTCAATTTTTTTTTTTAAAGATTTTATTTTAAACTTTTTAGTGATATTTTCATATATAAAGATTGAACCATCGAAAACCGTAAAATTATCTAGGTAGGTTATGATCACATTATCGTCTACATAGTTTTACATAATTCATGTTTCTTCAGAAAAAAATATCCGGTCGTAATGAAATTTGCATGGAATCATCATAGCAGTTTACTCTCTCGAATAAAAAAAGAATCATCGCAATCGGTTCATAATTGTCAGAGCAATGTAATGGAGAACATCAGTTTTATGGTTTTTACCAGATAAATTCCTCCACATCGTTCATGGTCCTCCAGGAAGTTCTTATCCGGTTGTAATAAAATTCATACAGATTTAATACAGTCGTTTCTTCTTTCGAATAAAAAAAGAATCATAGAAATTGGTAAATATTTGCCAGAGTTATGACCATTTTTGTCCTTAAAAAGCGACATAACGTCATCGATATAGGCTTTCCTGCAGCTCTCAGTGCGCAGTCACCATTCTTGTTTTTTCAGGTACTACTTATTACTAAGCAATAATTTTTTTATGGGACCCAATCAATGGATTGAAGAATGGATGGAAGAAAGATTTTTTCAAATCGGTTCATAATTGACAGAGTTATGCGCGAACATACATAAAAAAAAATATATATATACAGACGAATTGAGAACCTCCTCCTTTTTTGAAGTCGGTTAAAAACGGGGATTTCTGTTGGAAGATATTTGCAAATTACAACTAATATAAGAATGGTTAGAATTCAAAGGGACTGTTGGACATCTTTATGTCATAATAATTATCCCTGTGTACTATCCGGTCTTCTTTCATATTGTGGGTCAGCTAAGCAGAAGTTACAGTGACTTTTTTCGTAGCGTAACACTTGTTAATATTAAAATTCAGCCAGTACCTATTTCACAACAGTATTTCTCGCTCTGTTGGTTCGTTTATCTATCCGTTATAAAATATGATTCAGCATTAAACACCCCATTACGAATCGGACAATCAAACATTTTTTTATTTATATCCCATTATTGTTACGTGGTTTGTTTGCGAATAATAATATCTAGTTGGTGTGTGGGCTTTGTGCAGTTCAAGGTTACAATGACTGCAATTACGATAATTGCTTGTTTAGTAAAATAATCAAAGAGTTATAACAAAGTAAATTTGGACCTACTATTATAATAAAATTATATAAATGCTATATGTGGCTTACTCATAGGACAATAGGCATGATGACTGCAACACAATACTAATGAATCTGTGGTTTTGAATATTAGAGCAGATTGCAATGATTCCAAATATGCATCTCATTTTCATAATAATAGTGAGATTTTCATGATATTTAAGCAAATAAATTACTTAAATACAGTTAATTGCGATTTTGTAATCAACACTGATCAGAGTGAATGACGTCAATCCGGTATAAATAAACAACAACTTTTTCTTTCATACAATGATTCACTTTTATATCTACAGACCGCTACAGACTGATGTTTATTATACCTTAGTGACGTCACAAAATGGCGCCATGCACCAGCCTTCGTTTTGGAATGAAATTCAAACTCTATTTTAAAAATTATTTTAACTAAGGTTGCAGGTTCTAATCCCGCAGAGAGCAAAAACTTTGTGTAGTTGTTCCTTACTAGTTAGGATAAGAAAGGCCGATCACGTAATCGTCCGGAAAGTAAGATGATCCATTGTTCAGAAAGACATAAGACATAAGTCAGTCTGACGCCTAATCCCTCCGGAGGCGTGTCGGTCTTCCGTAGCATTTTATTTTGAGAGTAAAGGAATAGAGAGTGCACTTGTGTCCGCAGCAGTTCTTGCACTTTAGATTAGACGGAAGACCGAAGCGACCAGGGCAAGGTCAGGTGCAGGATGAAGAGTGTTTGTTCTTTTCATACATAATCTTCCTCGCAATAGGTATTTGAATCCGTGGACTCCGGTTTGTAAGGCTTTCCGCTGCGTTAAAAGGGCTACAACCACTGTATGATGAGATGAATATGTTTACGTAAAGCAAAGATAGTAATAATTTTCCATGTCACGCGACGCACGTGGAGTGAATTGCTTCAATCATATTTCATCCTAGAAGATAGATTTATGGTTTGTAATTTTACACCTAATATAAACATAACAGAGTATGTAAAACCACTCTGTTATCGGCGCCGACCGCAAATCGTTTCTAATCAAAGTTATTTGATGCAGTCATGTGATACGTAATATCATTTACAGTAGTTATTGTAGACTAGCTACGCCTGCGACTCCGTCTTTGTGGATTTTCTATACCCACCAATATTTGCTACTCAAACAAAATCGTCATAAATTATATTTCAGATCAGCTCGTCTCGTCAATTAACACCTTTCATTTAATAATCATATAGATGTTTTTGGAAGTAAAAAACAAAAAAAAATTAAAAATGGTGGCTGAGGGATGTAATATTTTTTAAATATATTCAAATTCAAATTCATTTTATTTGCACAGATCGCAGGTAGTTACATAAGATGGTTATAAGGTAGTTATAGTAGGTATCCATGTACGATCTACCTAGTGGCATGCAAAATTTCAATACAATTTATTTTAAACTTACAAATCTATCATTCAAAAAGTCTGCTATGGAGTAGTAACATTTCTCCAGCAGAAGTGAAGTGAGGCGTTTCTTAAATATACTTAAGGGGGTAACAACGGTAAAATTGCAAAAATAGCCTTAGTTTAAAGAGTTCGATGGATCAATCCGCTATTGCATTGGCTATGAAAATTATATGTACTTATACCTCAGATCTTCAGCAAAGAATTTTATTGATTAGATATTGGATTAAATATATTGTTTTCAAGCAATATGTATTTAAAAAATGTACTACGTTGGATATGAATTGTGTTAGCGTTCAATATCCGTTCATCGGATAGACGTCAAACTTGGACTATAAAAAGCATAATAACCTATTCTACAATTTGTATTGATTACATTTCTTAATTTCATTCATGTTTTACAAGAAATTATAGAAAAACCACGTACGAGATGCATTTCCCCTTGCAGCGCCCCCGCGATCGCCTTCCACCAGTCTTTCGTGGACTGTTATGGAGGGTGGACGTGCTCGAATTTTTTTTGACAAAACGAATTTAATTTAAATGATTTTGAACATGTTTTTAATTAAGATATGTTACATATGGTATAATTATAACATTATAAATCATTTCAAATGAATTCTATACTTCTTTATTTAATTAAAGATATTTTTATACTAACTTTTAAAGCGTATCAGAGTCATATATGATCTTACTAATTGAAATCGTATTTAATACTGTGTAGGTCGACAAAATGACATACATTGCGATATCCTTTACATTATGTTTTTTTTTGTCAAAACATGTACGGTGTTATTATTACTATCATGTTGGTTTTTGCAACTTAGCAACGAGTCGAGTACCTGGGTGGTTGGCTTGGTGGTGAGCGACACGCTTACCTACGGACAGTTGCATTGGACAGTTGCTCGTCTTTTGAGACATCTGGATGGTTAAGTTGGAAGGGTACTCGTGTGATATCTAGGTGGCGCTACTTTAATCTTAGATTTCTCCCGCTATCTAACATAAGTAGAAGGTCACTGTAGCTGGCAAAAAAACTATCGGACTAAAAGGCTATAATTATAGTTTTGGATGACAGGGACAGGAAGAGACTTTTCTATGGGTGGGTGCTTCGATTACTATCAGGTGATACCTTGTTACTTAACTAAGTTGCGTAACAATAAACTGTTGGTGTTGTTGGCAGGCACGAGAAAAAATACCACCGCATTAAAATGTTACTTACTCTAAAACCAGATTGCTTATTAGAATCAATGTAAATTAAATATCTAAGTGTGCTAAAGAATAAATAAAATAAAATGTCAAATGCTCCGCGTAGTTCAAACCCCGCGATGGGTACAGAACTCAAGATGAAGTTACGTTACGTACTTTCGCGGTCACGAACGGTGTATCACCTTTAGGACGACAATCGCTTGCACGTGCCAGCCCAAAATACATGCGGGCGGGGTAAGCGCCCGGAACGTCGTCATCGCCCGGACACGAACGCTATACTAGTTTTCAATCAAAAACTATTTTGATTGAAAAATAGTATAGCGTTCGTGTCCGTGATAGTATATAATATGACGTTACACTAAAAAAGACTATTACTGAATTCGTGTGTTCAAACAAACAGTGCTACGGATTCCTTTGGAAGCCACGTATATTGAATAACAACACAGGTCCGTTGATTTTGTAGTTTGCTACCCTGGCCGCTGACCTTAAGGTCTTGGGGTCGATTCCCACACAGGACAAACATTCATGTGCGTGAACATAATCTATTTGTCTTGGGTCTGGGTCGTTTTTACTTGTACTTAATTATGGAAAAAGTTAAGTATCTTATCATAGTTTCAGTTCGATGACCATTACGGAGTCGATCACGGAACTCATCATCATTAGCAGCCGAAACGTCCACTGTTGATAAAAGGCGCTCTCTCCCTTAGAGGGGAGGGGTTGCCATAATCCCCACGCCTGGCAGGCGGTTGGTGATCGCAGATAGGTGGTAGGTAATCCAATAAAAAGACGCTGCTGCTCGTCTTCTTTTTTTTTCCTTAGTCGCCTTTTACGGACACCCAACGGGAGTAGATGGATGGGTGCGCTATTATTCTTATCACGGAACTAATTGTCGTAATAAAAATAATTTATGATTTTTAGGTCTGCACGACTTGGGTCGACGTTGGGTATCTGGTCTTGAGTAAGGTTGGAAGCTAGCAAGCTTCCAAGATTCGGGTACTTGTGCCGCTCTTAAAGAAAATATACGTATTAGAATAGGAAACATTACAGTTACACGCTTCTTTAATAATACCGCTAGCATCTCATCAGGGCTACTGGCATGCATTGCAGCATCTTAAGTCACTCTCTTTGCCATACTCGAACATCGCAATCAATCATCAATTTGGTTTCAGTTCATTTTTCCAGGGATCAAAAAGCTCAAACATCAGATGGATGTTTATTGGTTAGAGAATTTGGAACTAATTTAGGAAATATGTTAAAAAGGTCCCATTTTAAGAAAAAAAACTATATTTTGAAGGCTCTGTTAAACGCTTTCGTTTTGACTTGCAGAATACAAACCTTAGAACTTTGTGCATAGTTTCATTTCAAGTACGCTTACAGTAATCACGGCAAGACACTGCACAGTAGCTATTTTTATTTTATGTATTCAGAACTCACAACTGTACTTGCGCAATGGTTCGTCAACCCTAACTTCAGACACACAAAAATCCGCTGTGATTGTAAGTTATAAGTAGTACGAATGTATATGGATTCCGAATGGCAGGCACAATGTATTCAGCTGGGTCGAAGTGCGTTCCGGTTGTAACCGGACCTAATAACCACCAACAATAGAATAGAAGTATGTATAAGTCTCACTAGTCAGGCATTGACCATTCTATAATAGACGGACTGAAACTTTGATATGAATAAGAATAAGAATCATTTATTTGCGTAGAATACAGATTTTGAATATGAAAGAAGTTTGGAATATGAAATGCAATAATCCGTATCCTGATGCAACACGTCAACTACGTTACCATTGTAAGTGGTTGGGTTGTCAGATTGTAATTAGGTGGCACGCCAAGGTATAAATCAAAATATAAAACAGTGGGTTAGGTATCGTTATTAAACTGCATCATTTCATTCTATAACGGAATAAGCAAAATTAACACAACTCCATTCGACACATCTGCATATTTTTAGTCTATGATTTTTCAAATGTAATATTCATATTTGCTGGTAGCGCCCTCTACGATGACAACTCTCGGTCGGAGCGGCCAGATTCTCAAGGTCATTGGCGCATGTTACCCCCTTAAGGGCTGCTCTTTAATACTATTGGGTATTTTATTGTAGATTAAAGGCGCCATACCAATTATGTTTTTTTAATCAATGTAGTTTTAGATTCATTTACGTACAGTTGGTTATGGTATTGAGATCTTAGCGTTACAAGTTGAAGTATGTATTAAATATCTACACTAATATTATAAAGAGGAAAACATTGTTTGTTTGGTTGTAATGAATAGGCTCAAATACTACTGGACCGTTTTTAAAAATTCTATCACCATTCGAAAGCTAAATTATCCACGAGTAACATAGGCTAAATTTTATTTTGGAAAAAAATAGGGTTCCGTAAGATATTTGGGGGTTTTCGGACACAAGGTGTAAAAAATCAACCAGAAAAGTTACTTATTTTGCGTACGCTGCCTAAACTATAAAAGATAGAACCATAAAATGTTCAAATTAATTGTAGATCTTATAAATATCTACAAAAAAGTCCGCGGCACACTATCTATTTAGAGGCCCAACAACCATTTTTTTATTTAAAAATCTTGAATTTTGTTTGGACTACATTTAAACGCATTTATTTTAATCATGCTATTAATCCTTATCAAAATAAATTAATTCATCATTAAGTAAAGTTTATGTAGATAATATTTGGTCTTTGAATGATTAAAATTGGACATTTGGTTTTGAAGTTATGGCGAAATTAAAATATTACGATTTCTGCTGCACGGCCCGTTGCGAAGTGAGCGTCACCAAGGCGGGGGTGCGCATGCGGGAGGGAGTTTAGATCTATGAGTAAGGTACCCGCGCGGCTCAGACGCGAGGTCGGCTCCCTCTCGATTTTTTTAGATTTCTTTCTTAAAACTACACCTACGCAAAAGTTCTTCTCAGAGCTAATCAACAGTTCTTTTCAGGGCTAACCAACAGATTTTTTCAGGGGTAAGCAACAGTTCTTTTCAGGGCTAAACAACAGTTCTTTTCAGGGCTAAACAACAGTTCTTTTCAGGGCTAAACAACAGTTCTTTTCAGCGCTAGAATATTACACGCTGTTAGCATTTTCTTAAACATTTGAAAATGCCTAAGAGAGCTTTCTAAACATAGTTCTCAAGCACGGGCAGCAAGAATACGTCGTATGGGAGAATCTTCACCTGAACGTTCACAACGCCTTGCTGAATAAAATCAGAGAAACTTTCAGGTACGCGCACGAGAGTCGAGTGTCGAACGTTCGCAACGCCTTGCACAACAAAATCTGAGAACTTCTGAGTTACGTGCACGAGAGTCGGGTGAACCGATATGTATGAAATTTTGCGGGTAGGTCTGAAAATAGGTTATAAAGTATATTTTATGCCGCTGATACCATGATTGACGAGGATATATAGAACGAGAGGAGGGTGCAAGAGAGGGAGAGGGGAGGGTGATAGAGAGGGTGAGTGATCGGAGGAGTTAGGTGGAGCAAGGGGGGGGAGTGAGAGGGAGCAAGTTGGAAGAAGAGACAGGAGGGAGAGGGTTCAGAGAGGACAACGGGCAGAGGAAGAGGGGAAGTGTGACGGGCACCGAAGCGGGAGGGGAGAGAAATAGCATAGAATTAGATTTTTATTATAAGAGAGAGAGATGGAGAGAGATAAATCAAGGGAGTAGGGAGAAAAGGGGAGCAAAATGTATTTAAAGCGCGGGCGGAGCTGCGCGGGTCAGCTAGTTATTTATACGTTTTATGTTTATCTAATGTAATTTAAGACTATTTCGGTTGTTTGCTGTCATACTTGTTGTGCTTTTATAGTTTATTTATAAGTAGGGCTGAGAGGCTAGCTTTGAACATTTTTCACTACTAAATTTGTCTAATTTACTTAGTTCTTTCTTTGTAAATATCAGTCATAGTTATCTATCAGACAGCAAAATAATTAAGAACTTTTTAATCTTTCATAAAGTCCTATTTAGATAAGTATTTTAATTTTTGTAATGGCTTGTTGTTGTTGTTGTATTTTTGTTGTTCATGTTCAAAGCTGCCTCTATAAACTATAAAAAACACAAAAAGTACGACAGCTCTCCCCTACTTGCTACGATTTCAACTTTCATCACCGTTTTAGCTAAAACCATAACACCGTCTATTGCATAACAAGCAATAAGTTTTAAAAACTAAAACCCGACTACGGATAAAATAGCAGTCTAACAATGTGATATTATATAGCCTACAACCAGCGGATAATCAAGACGCTTCAAACGACACCCTACTTGTCAAATTATGTTAAGTAGAATAGAAGATATGCAGGAACAGATGAACATATATACATACATTTTTGTTAAAATCATAACCCTCCCTCCGTTCCGTAGTCGGGTAAAAATCACCTCACATTAATCTGCGCACTGAACTACAACAAAGTTATTACAACGCTAATTATAATTATTATCTAAAAATAACTCAACATTGTAATAGATATGGCAATGGCTAACCATTTTTTATACAGAACTATTAAGTGAGAAAAATAAAATACGAAGTCATTTTGAGATTAAATTGCTGTAAGTATATTTTTTCTCATTCTATTATTAAAAGTTATGGAGGCTCTTGTCTTTTAAATTCATACGTCATAGAATATTGTCGCGAATAATTTAGTCAGTGATTTTCCATAATAAATCCATGATTACATGAACGATATACCTAACTAAGACGAGAATACGATTCCATGTGAATGATAGATACATATAAAAAGTTTATATGTATATGTACTATTGCGGACACGAACGGTGTACCAGTTTTCGATCAAAATCGTTTGCGCTCACCCCGCCCGCACGTATTTAGGGCCGGCTCGTGCAAGCGATTGTCGTCCTAAAGGTGGTACACCGTTCGTGACCGCGAGAGTGCATAATTAATTATGTATATAAACGGAACGGAAATTACTCTCTGTATTCGCCATTCCAGCCCAGGTGTGTGGATCTATGATTTTGCTCAGGGCCAAGTTTGCCCAATGGTCATTCTAATAGAAATCTCAGAACCCATGTGACGTCGCAGGTCCAAGCTAAAAATACCAAGCAATGCGGCCTCTAGTAAGATCTGCACAATAATTTAATATGGGGATTTTTTTCAATGATAAACGGCTCATAATTGATTAACATTAATTGAAATCAGACATTTACAAGATTGAAAATGATTGCCTTTTTTGCAAAGCATGATCTGCACAAATATTGGTTGACCTATGGATATAATTATGGCTCTTCGGAGTCACTGGGGTGTGGGCCCAAGGACGTCCATTGAGTACGGCGGCGACTCCGAGGACGGTGGCGGGGATGCGACCCCCGTCCCTGTGAGCACAATGTCAGGTTCCCGGGGGGCTACAATGCGCCCCCCGGCGGAGGGCTCAAAGGCAAGGCACTTAGGGGCCCTTGGTGCAGTTCCCACCGGAAAGACCCAGGTCTCTCCGGTGGGAACTGCACAATCTCATGTGCCGATGCGACAGCCGCGGGGGTTTTAGTGGGTAAGAATCCCACATACTATACTACAAAAAAATTGATATAATTATGGCTATGGATGATCAGCAATTTGACCGCCGGCAGTAGTGTAGCCTACGTGTATTTTTTTTTATTTACGCCATGCTAAGTGTAAATTGCCGATGGTCATAAAACAGCACATAATCTATATCTATATCTATACATATTATAAAATAAAGTCGCTCCCGCTGTCTGTCTGTCCCTATGTATGCTTAGATCTTTAAAACTACGCAACGGATTTTGATGCGGTTTTTCTTAATAGATAGTGATTCAAGAGGAAGGTTTATATGTATAATACATGTATAATATAGTAGAAACACTGATAATATTAGAAGTTTCTAATATGATGTCGTAAATAAACACATTATTTTGCGCTTACATTGCAAACGCTGGCTGAACCCTACGAGATAGATCAAAATAATGTACCAGTATTGTACACCTTAACAAGGTCTACAAAAACGTCCTCGATGGTATATGTTTATCCCTTAGGGATAACCCACAATAAACATTTTTTTATCTTTTACTTTTTATGAGAAATAATTAACTATTAATAAATTTTTGTTTGCATGAATTTGTCCCATCTTCAATAAAACGTAAACTTCACGAATATTTACACCAATGAAAAAATTGCTGTGAACGTTGTTCATACCGCTAGGTTAAGGTTAAGCAACATAAGGCAAGGTCATTACATAGATGGGTGAACCGATTTGTATGAAATTTTGAGTGCATATCGGGTAGGTCTGAGAATAGTTCGTAAGTATATTTCATGCCGCTAGGTTAAGCAACGTTAGGCAAGGTCATTACATAGACGGCGGCGACTCCGAGGAGGACGGTGACGGGGCAGCGAGCCCCGTCCCCGTGATCATGGTGCCAGGTTTAAGGGGGCTATAAAGCGAACTGAGGGGTATTTGGTGCAGTTTCCACTGGAGGGCCCAGGTCCCCCATCTTATGTGGCGATGCGAGAGCTGCAGGGGTTTAATTGGGTTAGAATCCCAGATACCATGATTGACGAGGATATATAGAACGAGAGGAGGGTGCAAGAGAGAGGGAGAGGGGATTCGAGGAGAGGGTGATGGGGTGAGGGATAGGGGGATTAATATGTAGGGGGGAGTGGGTGGGAGTACGGTGGGAGAAAAGAAAGTGGGAGGGTTTCAGAGAGGGGACAACGGGGAGAGGAAGGGGGGAGTGTGACGGGGACCGAAGCGGGAGGGGAATGAGAGAGGAGAGAGAGAGCATAGATTTAGATTTTTCTTATAAGAGAGAGATGGAGAGAGAAATAAATCAAGGGAGTAGGGAGAAAAGGGGAGCAAATAAAAAGTAATAAAAGCGCGGGCGGAGCTGCGCGGGTCAGCTAGTACGATATAATATATATATTTTAAACAGCTATTATATACAAATACATAATTATGTCATAACCAATGATTTGTATAAAATATCATTGATCATAACTAAGTAATTTCACTAAGTAATTTCAATGAAATGACCTATCCGCGTCAATTGTCGGACAGATCGGTCGGACATTTTATTTGTCAGGCAATGATAATGTATGTAATATCATTGATGCCAGGCTTTCACTAGCCTTCATATAATTTCTTAAAAAAGATTTAGTACTTGAATAAATTGATATTAAGAAAAACAAGTCGACCGAAGCCGGGAAGAATAGCTAGTAGGTATAGTATAACTATACCTAACAGAACGATACCAATAGCGTGTAGTTAATTTGTTTAAGTTACCTACTTGCATTGAGTACCCAAGCAATCAGTACTATTGAAGATGCTCTTAAGTAATCTGTAATCTTATCTAATGTGATCGCAAATGTGTATCGTGAATGAATACTTTAGTACCTACTCATCATCATCAGCCGAATCCACTGCTGAACAAAGGCCTTTTCCTTTTCCAGAAGGGTTGCTGGATGGATAAGCGGAATAGCTGATTTCACTTATCCACTCTGGGAGAATAATGGAAAAGAATAGTCACTTTTGCCTCCTAGGTGGGATAGCTGGGTGGATAAGTAATAATAATAATATCTTCGGACAATCCACACACGGTCATCTGATCCCAAACTAGGCAGAGCCTGTAGGTGTGGAAACCAGACAACTGATTCTTCTTCTCAGTCGTTACACTCTTGACAGAGTGGTCGTGGTTGTCATGAGAGTGGTGGTAGCACGCCTGACAATTCGGCGCCAATCCTCCCTCACTGCCGCCTTTCTGGCGCATTGATGCACTGCACCGCCAATGGACGCTTTTATTTGATCGGTCCATCGCATGGGTGATCTCCCGCGGGCTCTGATGCCTTCTATTTTTCCCTCTATGACAAGGCGCTCGATGGAAATGCCATCTCTTCGCGAAACATGTCCAAAGAATGACAGGATGCGAGACTGAACAACAACACAACAGATACAACAGAGACAACTGATACCAATACTTATATACATATTTTTTTTGTAAATACATACTTAAATAGATAAATAACACCCAGGCACTTGGTGGGAATCGAACCCACGACCCATGGGTTATCGGACAGGTTGTCTAACCACTAGACCAACGGGCCCGTCAAACGGTAGAATAGCTGATCCCACTGATCCACCCACCACACACCACAATAGTGGAAAATAAAGTTCACTTTTCCCTCCTAGGTGGGATGGCTGGGTGGGATAAGGCTGCTAAAATCCCACGCTTGGCAGATGTATTGAGTGTTAAGTTAATCCAATTTAATCAAAAGACGCTGTTACCCGTCTCCTTTTCCCTTAGTCGCTTCTTACGACACCCAACCGGAAAAGAGTGGTTACTATTCTTTCCGGACAACCCATGGGCAAAACGGTAATACTTTACTTTATTTTCTGTTACCGCTAGTGCGACTTTTAATTTGAAAGCAAATCAGTAAACAGTCATCCATCTAATCAGCAGTAAAAATAATTTCATACGAATAAGAAACTTAAATCCGGTCGATGGGACGGTATTTATACCGGGATAAGACTAAGCGCAGGCCCGAGTCTGGGAGTAGGTAATGCCTATCTGAGGCATGGAACATCTTTCTTTCCAAACGTCATGTTACCGGCTTTTTTTTGCCGCGGGGGAAATCTTCCAAAGATCCCCGGGAGCTGTGGGGCTCGACCGGGGTATGTGGGATTCATACCCACTAAAAACCCCCGCGGCTGTCGCATCGGCACATGAGAGGGGGGATCCCAGGGCTCTCCGGTGGGATCTGCACCAGGGGCCCCTCAGTGCCTTGCCTTTGAGCCCACCGCCGGGGGCGCATTGTGGCCCCCAGGGAACCTGACACGGTGCTCACGGGGACGGGGGTCGCAACCCCGCCGCCGTCCTCCTCGGAGTCGCCACCGTACTCAATGGTCGTTCAAGGGCCCACACCCCGAGCGTCCAGCGACTCCGAAGGTCGGTTACCAGCCTTTTTTTTTTTTTGACGCGGGGGAAATCTTCGAAAGATTCCCGGGAGCTGTGGGGCTCGACCGGGGTATGTGGGATTCTTACCCACTAAAACCCGCGCGGCTGTCGCATTGGCACATGAGAGGGGGGACCCCAGGGCTCTCCGGTGGGATCTGCACCAGGGGCCCCTCAGTGCCTTGCCTTTGAGCCCGCCGCCGGGGGGCGCATTGTAGCCCCCCGGGAACCAGTCACGGTACTCACGGGGACGGGGGTCGCAACCCCGCCGCCGTCCTCCTCGGAGTCGCCACCGTACTCAATGGACGTTCAAGGGCCCACACCCCGAGCGTCCAGCGACTCCGAAGGTCGGTTACCAGCCTATATTAACCTTACCAGTAAGGCACATTTATATAAAGTTTTTGCACCCCCAGGATTTAAACTCCAGGTGCAAAACTAGCAGTTACTCGCTGCGTCGGGGTACAATTACCATTTAATACAAGCAATTATTATAAACATTTAAATTTACATGTGTAAGAGGTATCTACTTAGTTATCAATGTCAATGTCTCATAGAAGTGTAGCAAAAAGTTGATCCATCTATCAATACATCATTGAATGATTCTGTGAACATAAATACTTTAACGTAATATGAAGTTTAACTCTGGGCTCAAAGGACTTAATTTTGTGTGCTTCTGCGTATAGTGCTTATTTGTTTACCGTCAGTTATTTGCGTACCTACGTAGGTACAATATTCGATAAGATAACCAGTTTAAGGAAGGCTTTACAGTACAAAAACCTATAGTTACAGTCGAGGACAATAATTCATGTATCACTTTAGTACCTTTTCATTGCAATAATAACACTAAAATATGTTGTTTGGTCCTCTTTTCATGACAAAGACGAACGACTATTAGAGGTTATTATGACAAGGGGGTCTGTACGCAAACGGTCAGTTTTCTCCATACTCTTCACAGCACCCCTAGCGGTAACTATCAAAAACAATAAAACAAGTGCGAGTCGGACTCACGCACCGAGGGTTCCATACCATCTTTGGACGTATTAAAGTAATTTTACTAATCATGTAACACCTCAGATAGCAAAAAACCTAAACCGCAAAACTAAGTTTGTTTGTCGAGGTTTTTTTAGGATTACTAAAAAACTGTACTTTTTAGAAAGATCATTTTATTTTTCCTGTAAAATATAAATAGACATGCATAACCCATAATTATTTCAGATTTTTCCCTCCACAAACTTCGGAGATAAGGGGGGACGGTATTTTTTTTTGACATTTTTGATTATCAGCCAAAAACTACGTCACATAAGCCAAAATAAAAATCTGTTTTGAGATGTGCAAATGAAGCCCATTCATACGATACCCCACTCGATATAGTAGTCTCACTTTGAAATTTTGATGACCTATTTCGACCCCCATTATAAAAAAAGGAAAAATATATTTTTTTTCATTTGCGATGTATGCGGGTAAAAATGATCTAAAATTATGTCGCAGAGGCCCTGAATGTGTGTAAACAAAAATTCGTACGATGTTATCCACAAAAAGGGCCCTAACAAATTTTGATATAGGGCCTGTCTAAGGCAATCTACGCCACTGATTAGCCTGCATTAGCGTAACCTAAGCAACGCAGAGTAGTTACTCCCCACAGGATTCAAACCCGTGACGGATGATAATGCGGCTTTCCGCTGCGCCCACGGAGTCTACAACTTAATAACTATTATTATAATTACGTGATGTATCCTATAACAGTCTGATCAGATCGCTGTACGGCGAACCGTAAAGAACAAAAACACGTTTACCGCCGGTATCGGCAAACAAATCAATCATTATCTACATTATAATTAAAACCATTCGCATTTGTTTACTATTTGCGTTACGTAGTATATCTATAGTAATTTGCAACCCCTGTTTTGAAGGGCACGATACGATCGCGACACAAACGTTGTACCTACCATGAAATCTTTAAAATATTATGTTCAAACATGTGTAACTATTTTTTTTTATAATAACGAATTTTTCTTTACAGTCGGGATTTTGATATGACTGTTTTTTTTTCCTAATTGTGAAAATATATTTAGCGACATACCTACTTACCATGAAATCTTTAAAATATTATGTTCAAACAATACATGTGTAACAATTTTTTTTTTACTAACTAATTTTTCTTTACAGTCGGGTTGTTGATATGACTGTTTTTTTTTCATAATTGATATAACATGACTATTGTATTTAAAATCTTTAAAAAATACCTTTCTTTATTGTTTCAGCGATGTCGGCTGATGGGTCGACCACGGACATCAATGCCCTGCTCAATGATACTGGTGAGAGATTTTATTAATTATTAATTGTGCTTACTGCCATCTATGTGAAATACGTTTAATCTTCAATCACAAGCTGTTACTAACACACAAATTAGTTTTTTAAGACTCCAATAGATGTCACTAAAACTTACGCCATCTAGTGTGGCGCAATACAGAACACGTGTGACTGTATCGTAGACACTTTCTCTGAGGACTGTATACTAAATAGTATAAATAGTTTTCAATAGATGGCGCTACAAACCATAAGTTATCGCGCGCTATCGCACCACAAGTATTGAACGTAGTGGCTTACCTAATAACTCAATGTAACACTAGATGGCGCTGCTATTTTATTATCTTTTTATCCTTGTTGACTAGATGTCGCTAGTTGCAGCAAAAAATAAGGCCGGAACTTTACTTCTTAGTGAATCAAAACTACTGTTTTGAGAAATACCTATAATGTTTATCTAACTTGTGCGTTCTGAAGACCAAACAGTTAAACTTAACGTAGATACATTATGGTTCTTCCTTCTTTGTTTTTACCTACACGTTATCACGTCTAACTAATTTCTTACGATCTACAGTAGTAGTAACGGATCAAAAACCCCATAAAATCACAATACCCACTAGGGTATAATTACCTTCGTACATAATCGGATTTTCCTCGTCATAATGTGACGTTATGGACCATAGTGCAATGCTATTATTATATTAATTGCCAATAACATTAATTGAATTGTGTCCGTCCATTCATACAGAAGAGCAAGACGAAGAGTTATAACCGATTAGTTACCTATCCTATAGTAAATCACTATGACAATGAGGTTCTAAGTTCTAAGCATAGTGCGTGAAGTGCGTCATCAAGATGTTGTCATCGAGTTTTCCAAACATTTTTTTATACCAAATTTGAAATAAATGATCAACAACTTCAATACGCGGAAGTTTTTTCTTTTTTTTTATTGTGCAACGGAATTAGGGTTGCCTCCTTTTTTTTGTGCATATAAAGTATATTATTTGTTATAGGTAAGAAAAAAAATTACATAGTAGCAAAATAAAGTACAATTTATTTTCCTTTACTTACTTATTATTTATTTTCCTTTACATTATTTATTTTATGAATAGAACCTTATTTTTTATTGCTTCTTGCATTTAGTATCAAATTAGTAGCTCTTTACAGTCTATATTTAAATTAAGGTAAATAAGTAATTCATTTTTTTATCATAATCAGAGACCCGTTGTTTCTTTCGTCTCGCTTACATTACTATAGGATAAATCTATATAACTTTAAATACTATTCAAAATCCCAAAGAAATCAAATCATGCGAAATAAAGTTTTTTCGTGTACTTTATTGAAGAAATCAAATCATGCGAAATAAAGTTTTTTCGTGTACTTTATTGTTCTTATAAAGTACTAGCTGACCCGCGCAGCTCCGCCCGCGCTTTAATTACATTTTGCTCCCTACTCCCTTGATTTATCTCTCTCCATCTCTCTCTCTTATAAGAAAAATCTAATTCTATGCTCTTTCTCTCCCCTCCCGCTTCGATCCCCGTCATACTTCCCCTCTTCCTCTCCCCGTTGTCCTCTCTGAACCCTCTCCCTCCTCTCTCTTCTCCCAACTTGCTCCCTCTCACTCCCCCCCCCCCCCTCTTGTTCCACCTAACTCATCCGATCACTCACTCCATCACCCTCCCCTCTCCCTCTCTTGCACTCTCCTCTCGTTCTATATATCCTCGTCAATCATGGTATCAGCGGCATAAAATATACTTTATAACCTATTCTCAGACCTACCCGCAAAATTTCATACATATCGGTTCACCAGACTCTCGTGCACGTAACTCAGAGGTTCTCAGATTTTGTTGTGCAAGGCGTTGCGAACGTTCGACACTCGACTCTCGTGCGCGTACCTGAGAGTTTCTCTGATTTTGTTCAGCAAGGCGTTGTGCACGTTCAGGTGAAGATTCTCCCATACGACGTATTCTTGCTGCCCGTGCTTGAGAACTATGTTTAGAAAGTTGAGACCTGGCTCTCTTAGGCATTTTCAAATGTTTAAAAAAATGCTAATAGCGTGTAATATTCTAGCTCTGAAAAGAACTGTTGTTTAGCCCTGAAAAGAACTGTTGTTTAGCCCTGAAAAAATCTGTTGGTTAGCCCTGAAAAGAACTGTTGATTAGCTCTGAGAAGAACTTTTGCGTAGGTGTAGTTTTAAGAAAGAAATCTAAAAAAAATCGCACGAAAATTATTAGAATTCGCGCACGACCGCTGCGTAGGGAGCTGAGCCGCGCGGGTACCTTACTCATAGATCTAAACTCCCCTCCCGCATGCCAACCCCGCCTTGGTGACGCTCACTTCGCAACGGGCCGTGCAGCAGAAATCTTTTAATTTATATGCAGCAGTAATATTTTAATTTCGCCATAACTTCAAAACCAAATGTCCAATTTTAATCATTCACAGACCAAATATTATCTACATAAACTGTACTTAATGATGAAATAATTTATTTTGATAAGGATTAATAGCATGAGTAAAATAAATGCGTTTAAATGTAGTCCAAACAAAATTCAAGATTTTTAAATAAAAAAATGGTTGTTGGGCCTCACTCGACATAGATACGCGCGTGTGCCGCGGACTTTTTTGTAGATATTTATAAGATCTACAATTAATTAGAACATTTTATGGTTCTATCTTTTATAGTTTAGGCAGCGTACGCAAAATAAGTAACTTTTCTGGTTGATTTTTTACACCTTGTGTCCGAAAAAACCCAAATATCTTACGGAACCCTATTTTTTTCCAAAATAAAATTTAGCCTATGTTACTCGTGGATAATATAGCTTTCGAATGGTGAAAGAATTTTTAAAAACGGTCCAGTAGTTTTTGAGCCTATTCATTACAACCAAACAAACAAAGTTTTCCTCTTTATAATATTAGTGTAGATATAGTACAATTACCTGAAATAACGTACAATACTTTATTATAAAGTACAAGTGGCAACCCTAAACGGAATATTATGAGCGGGAATTTCTGTATGAGATTGGGTTTTTTCTGTTAAGTTTTTTTTAGTGGATAATTAACTGAATGCTGAAACGCTACTTAAAATTAATTACATTTTTAACTACTTACCTATTTGATACGTCGTGGTGACCGCTTGCCCGCTATGAACTTTTGTTTATTTTTGAGTGACATTGACTGCGTATCGGTCGTTTAACTCATTTCAAATTTTATGGTAACACATAGATGCAAGATTTGTAGTAAACAAAAAAGTAATCATCAGTTTTATATGCTTCTTGATTGTCGCAAAACGTTGTGTAATTTCGGGAAGATTGATTAATCACCAATTACATCCATTTGTCATAAACATAGAAACTTACTCTTGTCATTAATTTAAAAAAAATATCATAAATTAGTTTTAATTACCTAGTTAAGAAGTTTTGATTAGAATCCTTCTAATGGTGTTTTGCATTAAAATTTTTGTTCCATCTTAACTATTAAAAAGTTTATAAGAAAGATTATAAGTACCTACTCAACTATAGTTTACGATATTATAGATTCATGGAATTACTACGGTTACCGTGGTAAGGGAATGAAAATGACAGTTTGAGATAAGTTTGAGTTAAACTGTCACTGCTACCGCCTTTGTAATGTTTATTCACTAGATTAGAATTACGAGACGCCAATATTTATGCTGACACGTTAGGATTTTTTCCACGACCCTTACCATTGAAATTTGATCTTTTGTCGTAGATAGTAGGGTAACCAGAAATTAATAAGAATGGTAGCCTTAAATTGAAGCTGTCCTGTTGGGTAAGTTCCTAAACCGTGCAAAAGGTCACATCCTAATAATGCTATTGTCACATTATCACCTCCGTTTACAAACGTTAATATATTAAAATGACAAGTGAAGACTATAGTTTTCACTTATCATTTCAATATACTGAGTCATTATAAGTTAAGGCGTTCAGTTACAAGCACTGTTTGGTAAACAATCATTTAATTTTGGTTTAGCAACATCAGCCAAGGTAATTTCTGTGGGTGGCATTTCAACTGACTAATAAATTCAGTTGTCATGTCATCATGACATTGTCAACTTTTCATTTGAGAATTTTTCCGTCCATACAGCAATATAACACACACACACACGTAGCACACACAGCAGTAACACTAGCAGTAAGTCCATGACTGCGTCTGCGGTTTCATTCGTAATACTATCACGGCGCCGCGCAGGCACTTCTAAGTACTTACGACCTCACACTATGCTAGATCAAGTATCTAGGTATTGCACTTGTTTATCATTCAAAAACAAACCCTAATCGCATGCAGGTAAGTGGACATTTATTTGCCCAGTCGTACTTCACACCTGCTGAACAAGGTACGGTTTTAACGGGACTCTTGAAGGGTTATATTAAAGAACTTAAGTGCTTAACACGAGACGAGTGAAACATTTGCCATATCTTCACGGGATATGATTGTTGAGTTGTATTAGTTTTGTGATGAGATGTAATAGTACGCTTGACATGGATAGTTGCATTATTTCTATAGCTACAACGTCTTTAATAGGTACAGGTTTTAGTCAATCCCAATACCTGACCTCTGTTCCTACAGAGACCTGAAGGTTTCGTCATCGACATATAATCTACTGCGTCATTTACATCAGGTCACAATTCTGGTTTGTTGGAGAACATTGTAGTTATTGAATAGATGGACGGACTCTTACACAAAAAGATACCATCCAGTCTTTCTCTTTTTTAATTTAAATATGTATTATTAAATTATATTGAAAAAAAAATCAAAATATTTTTATTGTTACTCAAACATTGCATGCAAATACAAATTGAGATAGTCCCAGTAAGTTATGAAATACTTGTGTTGGGGATATTATTTATATATTATTTATATTTTCTTATTTTTCTGTAAGGATTGCGACATTTTTAGTAGCGTAAACCGGTAATCGACCTATTGAGATATAATTGCCACATTTAAACGCCTATGTAAAATGCTTATCAATAGATTATCGGAGTAAATAAAGGCAATCATTGGCTTGCATGAAGAACATCAAAAATCAGTTAGAGATAACAGAACATCAACAACATTGACGCACACTGCGGACAATAAGCCATACTTTAAGCCAGATACCGATACGAATAGGGATGTTACCTATTCATTATATTACCCGAATTGACAGAATTAAGCTTAAGCTATAATCTGTTGGCAGTTTTTTTCAAATTTGTATAAGCATAGAACGTCCTCTCCTGCACCTTGCCAATTCTTTTCACACACACTGTCCAATTCGATTCACACTCCATCATCATCATAATCCGGAAGACTTCCACTGTTGAATATACGCCTCACCCTTGGAACGCCACAATAAATGACAATTGGCTATTTGCATCCACTGGTTGCCTACAATTCGCATAATGTCGTCAGTTCACCTAGTAGGAGGTCTGCCTACGCTACATCTTCCGCTTCGTAGTCGCCAGTAAAGAACCTTCTTTCTCCATCGGTTATAGATTATTTGAGTGGCCTGCCCATTGTTACTTTAACTTGAATCAAGATCAAGAAGAACTTTAGCTGCATCTATGGGCACAAAATGATCACTTGATTGCATCTCTATTATTTTGTCAGTTTGATTTATGAATATACCTACTTTGAATACCCGTTAACCATATTTTATCTCTTTGAGCTTTGCTCTTGACAGCCCTACCACAAAGCCCGCAGGGGGGCAAGATAACAACACTAATAATAGCCAATGTTGCCACTTCTGAACCCGATATTGAACCTAAGATATACGTCACCGGGTGTGGAATACTCCGTACCCTCGGATCACACTGATAATTCAGAGTTGTTTGTGGAAATGTACATCTGTGTTTCATCATGCGTGTTTACTAAAAGATTATGTGATATTAAGTACATTCTTGACACAAATCGAACTTAAACATGAATTTTTAAATTACCAAACTGAAAATGTTATTCTACAAAAACTTGCATACTATCTAGGTTATACCTAGGGTCTATAAGTCCAACGAGTACCGCGGCGACTCCGTGGATGATGGCGGCGGGATTGAAACGTCTGTACTTGTGAGCACCGTGGCAGTTTCCCGGGGGGCTATAATGCGTTCCCCGGCGGGCGGTGGGCTCAAAGAAAAAGCGGTACCTGGTCCCACTGGAGAACCTAGGTCCCTTTGTGCCGATGCGGGGGTGTTAATGGGTAAGTAGCCCACCCAAGTTGACTCCCGCAGATCCCGGGGACCTATTGAAGGATTCCTCCGCGAGAGCAATACAAGACCTAGCTAAGCTAGTACCTTATACTTAGGGTGGTATGAGATAGGTCAAAGTATGGTCCCAATTAGCGGTGAACTTTTATAATTGGATGGGTTTTCGGATATGATACATCTATTTAGCTAGGTTTTATCACTGGGAAAACTGATTTTCTTTAGATTTTCTCTAGTAAAATACCCGAGAGACAATCGGCTGCCTATGTAGCAAGATAAAATATTATGTTTAAGTTTGAAAACTTGCAATAGAAGTAGCATGACTGCGGGAGTGTGGAAAACCTCCACTTTGACGAAATGCTATGGGATTTTGGGATTTATATATGGGGTAGATAAAAAGTGGTTAATTTTATCGTTTACTTAATACGATATTTTATTTAGTTCTTTATTTACTGCACGATTAATCTGCACTCACCTTCACGTTTTATAATAACTTCGTGAAGAGATAGCCAAGACGTTTAAGCAACATCTGTATAGGTACGCCTTGCCTATATAGATGTTGTACTGAATTGCTTATCGGTGGAACATTAGTTATAAAAGCACTTGATCCTGGAATTTTCAGCATCTATATAGCCCTTCACCTTCACACTGAAACACTTGCGTTGGCAGACGAAATTGTTCGAAATTCTACCATGTGCACACATATTATGCGCAGGAAACGTGTAGTATTTTCATAATTTACTTATAACCATAATTAGTTACATTTATTCTGCAATTCTATACTTTATAACATTTTAGACGCCATTTTTTTATTACCTATTAAACCATTAAGTAAGATGATGTTTGATATGTAAATTTAAATTTTTGTATCATCATTACAATAAATATAAATTAATGTACTCACCTTGGAATATTCTTAACCGGCAGTTGCCGGCAGTTGCTTAGCAAAACTATAAAATGGCTGATAATTATGAAAAGCCGAAATTCATAATCTCCTTGATGAAAATAATATATTATTTCCTACAACCTGATACAGAATAATGCTAAATTCAAGTACATGAATAATAAATGAATTTTAAAGCTTTAGCCCGACCATGCTTAACAATTTATGGCAAGACTGTATAAATTATAATAACTTTTAAGATGTTTGTTAAATATTTCGCGCATTATTTAGTAACGTCTAGCCAAAATTACTGTATTTTTAATGATTTTGGAGCGCTGTTCAATTTTTAAGAGTTTATTAGGAAGAGCCTTAGGTAAGCTATATTTAATTTGACGCAATCCATAGAAAGATCAAGCTCAATGAAGTACAGGGACGGGAGCCATGATTGTCCCAGTGGTAATATAGTGATTAATATTTGATTTCCAGTCTGTTTTCATGAACAGTAATCCGTTTGTTAATAGATTACTCGTCATGTCATCATAATTAAACCAATGGAAAATACTCAGTCAGCTGGAATTTTATACCTTTATCTTTTTTATTTGTGCACAATTCATCTGTGTTACAGCAATTTTTCACACGCTTTATTTTTTCTTTTTCAGAATCAGATCTCACGAGCCTATCGCATGTTGGTAAGTCATCATCTTTTTTATTTATTTTATAGTTATTTGAACCATTTCTTTGTTTTTTATTTCAAAGTTGAAACATAACGTCAATAGCTTCAACAAATTGAAGTTAGAAATAATAAAAAAATCACAATCTTTGTTTGACAAGTTGATGACTCTCGTATTACCAAGAAATCAAAACTGATTGACATAATGTAACCCCTCAAATAGGATGTTTTGGATAAACCATTGCCACGAGGCGCGAAATCCAAAATAAACATCTATTCTTATGGTGACCACATTCCCTCGCGCAATATTTAACCGTCATTGTTCTCAGTTCAATTATCCATTGCTGTTGAGAATCTGCCGGTGACTTGTTTAGCCATGACAAGAAAAGCAATGTAAAGGGAAATGAAGAAGAATCTGAAAATACAATTTTGATTGAGGTAGAAATAGTGTTGTTAGGTAATAGTCACTCGGTTTTCGCAATGAAGTGAAGTATTATCAGTTTTGTGTATAAAGCTAAATATGATTCATGGGTCATGCTTATTAAATTTCTTAATCTCAGAGCTAAAAGAAAACTAAAATATAAAGGTATATACGTAATAAGTGCTAATGATGCGCTAGTTTAATTTATGAAGGTAGTGAACATGATAACAAGTACAGGAGTATTTATTAACATTCGTAACGTAACTGAAGACGTTTAAAATAACCTCGTATTTCTAATATGACGCCTTCCGTCATTCTATCCAAGTCACACCGTCTATCATATTTGCAATGTTTGGACTAGACTTCCTTGTATATAGGTACATATACATAAATACACATTTCATAAATGCCACGATCAAAGAAACTTTATTTTACTTTAGATATGTTAGTGTTGTTCAAGATACTAACGTAGTTAATGACGTTAAGGTTGAAATTGTTAGTAATGATACAATTGCTGTAGAGATCATTGATATGGAAGGTTTTTATTACATTGCCTTGTCTTAAACTTGCGGAGTAGATCATAAATAAAAAATACAGCTTCTGTTCTTCTATTAATATTAACGTAATAATAAACATATTTACTTGTTCTACTTTGGATACAGTTATTTTTATTTAATTTGATGTAGGTATTTAAAGTACTATAATATATCAATTTTGGATTACAAATTAACTGTATAGGTACTTACTGAATAAAAGACCGATCAAGTGCGATTAGGATTCTATTTAACCGCATAGTTAGATTTTTTTTGTAATATTTACATTAATATTTATTATGTGTAATTATTTCATATATTTTTCTACATAAACAAGTTGGAATTATCAGGAATATTCCAAATCCTAATTCAGACAGTGCACAAAGTCAATTCGATCATTTTAAGGAGACGTTTGATTGCAGAGGCTATCATTTACAATGGTATCATTGATAAATACAAATTGTTTCGGTACATACATGATAAACTAGCGTTTATAGTGGCCTTATTGTGGGGGCATGCGTTTCAATTAAGGCTTGTAAGTGTAATTGATGTCAGTGTTTGGACCCGAATGGCGTCCGGTTCTTCGACTGTGGAGTAGTTTTTATACTATTAATTGAGCATTTACACAATTCAGTTTTAGCGGAATTTCAAATTGATGCCAATTTACAGTAATTGTTAGCTACGTTATTTATTCTGTTTACCTAAACAAAGGTACATTACTTTTGTTGCCTGGTTCCATATAGTAAAAATAATCATCTTTAACATGTATTGTATGGTCTGTCTATAAAAAATAAATTGTATTGACATCTATTTTGTTAATATTGCTTCGGTTATAAATGAAGCTGAATTCTTTTTGTGTAAATATGTGTATCCAAACTTCCAGAGATTGTAAACAGTTGAACATTTCATTTATTCTCATGTTTAAATTTGTATACAAATTTTCTTCTCTATCGTACACTTTGTGTCGTTACACTTAGCCACCGACCTCTCACAAATCACCTAAAACAATCATGTTGATTGTAATATCAAATAAATTTATTGCACTTTTCCGAGAAAATATCAAATTAATGCAATATGTACGTAAATATACAACGCTGTCATTAAAATTCCCAGACGTTTTGGCATTCCACCAATTATCATAATCAAAAAGGTTATAAAATGCGAGACACGACCACCGTATCGCTTTTCATGCAATAACGTTATTTGTTAGTTCCCCATCCTGATTCGTTTGGCAGCCGATTAGTAAGCTACTAATGTTATTTCCGTAAACAATCGACGGAGTAGGACTTCAAAGATTTTAAAGTAATGAGTAAATACTTCAGTTGGCACTGTTCCCAGCTGGCGACAGCTCAGACAAAAGTAATAATTGTGCAGCAGACGATGTGAACAATGAGTACGAAGGTCCTCAGTTCCTAAAATAAACATTATTTGTAAAACACCTTCTCTTGTGGTGCGATGCACTGATTACGTATTTCAGTCAGCTTATCTCTAACAAGCTATTAATATTTTACAAAATTCGTTTATTCTGAGACACATCACGAGTTGGTTTTATGTATTGCTACGATACTTGTTACCAGTATTTTTATCTTTTGTGGTGTCGTTAACAGTGATAAATGTATCAGGATAACATCTGAAAACAGTTGTATCGAAAATAGCTTTCGACTGTTTTCTTTATCCTTAGTTTACTGTATAGTTTGGAAATATTTCATGTAATTTATGCCTATTTTCATGAACATACGGCGCTGTCGGTAAAAACTCGTAAAATTTAATTTTAATTTTTTTCTCTATTCCAGTTTCATTTACCCAACAATATATTTTGGTTTATTATATTCCTATATGTTTTTACTATACAATAATGACCAATTGTGAATATTCATCATGTTCATTATTTACTTTTTTCCTCAACAACTCAATAAGCTCGTGATTGTTATAATTATTTGCAATAATTATGTTCGTTAAAGTGGATGAGTATAATATACAGAGTCACATTGCAAGACACGTGTGCTATTCACTCAAGCTAAAGAATTCTCAGACGGTGGTAATTGGCCAATCATTGATGTTGTGGCAATCAATGACAAGCCCGTTGTGTTTGTATGTAACATCGATATTATCTTAAAAAAGTTAACACTATACGAATCGGAAGTTGATATAAAAAAACAAAGCGAAATTCTCTGATCAGTAATAGACTTTACTAGAATGGGTGCAAAAAAATTAGGTGTAAATAAAAAACAGGAAAACTACATTGTAATTGTATAAACAACCGCTAACTTCCCCGTTTCGCACTAAATAAGTTGCGGCGGAGAACAGTTAATGTGTTTTCATCATGTTTTTGCACAACTATTTTTAATTTTTCCGTGATGTGTTCAGTGTTTAGTATGTTTGAAACTGTCCAGAGGGTATCGTGTGAACAATTAAACTCGGTTAGATTATTTTTCTTGGACGAAAAAAGATCGGATGGATTCTACGCAGCGTTGATGCTCCAGATAATGTTCGGTAGCGGTGTTTCAAGAAATCGTTATCTTGCAATTTACAACATCAACTGATAATAACAATAACAAATACATCGTGAATTGTGTACATGTGTTTTGAAGAAGAAATATTAGCAGGAATTATTATTATATTTATCTACTAATACCTGGTATTATTATTGTGGGGTTTTCATCTGTAACTTATTTTACCTGCTGTAGTCTGATGGTGGGTACCTTTTTTGCTTAGTTCATTATCGTCAGAATTTGTGTTTATTATTTTATACCTAATTTTAAAATGTCCTCATAATGTTTTTGAAATCCTGTTTGATTTGAAATCTGGTTTTTAGATTTTTTTAGTATGGTTTTCCTCAACATTTTTTTTTGTTTTTGTTTTATTTAATTTTATTTCGGGGCTTTTACTCTAGTGGAGTTCACTAGTCCCATTGTATCCTGCACTAATCCAAGCTAGCTACGATGAGCCAGCTCTTGCTTATAAACACTTTGAGCTTCTTCTGATAAGGGGTTACTTAATACAGTCTGCATCAGTCCCACATCTAGGCAAAGGCTGAGCTGTCTCATCATAGATTTTTATGTGTAAATGTTATTTAAATATTTATTGTAGTATTAAATCCATCAGTCTTCTGGTGGCCATAGGTGCTGCAAATCATTGAATTGAAGACGTACGGAATTTCAAAATTAAAATTAACTGCGATGATATAATCCGTTATAATAAATACCTAGTTTAATTTTAAGGTTTTTTTTTCCTTTAAAGCTACACACACACATACATACAGTCGAATTAAGAACCTCCTCCTTTTTGCCCGAATGCCCCAGAAGGAGGAAGGACAATGTCTTTTTAGTTCATAAAAATTTTGATTAGCTATATACTGCAGATACTATACCGTTTAACGGTAATGACTTTAACTAAAGGACGTTAATTAACGAGCATAAGGTCTATTAAATTCTGTGTGGTATAACGGTGGCGCCGCGAAACTTTTTATACTTAATAATTCCTAGTTTCTTTAAAAAGTGTGAAGTTTTTGCTGTGTGATTATAAGGATAAATTTCCCTTGATTTTTAATTTAATAAGTGCTAAAATAAAGTTGTTATAAAACCGTAAGGTATACCAACTGTCCTTGCATTGACACACAACCGACCCACTGACCCCAATTCGAAAGAAACTAAATAATTTCTTTGCTTTTGTTAAATTATAAGGCAATGTAGTCATGCTTCGTGTAAATTAGAGATAATTTGTAAACGCTTTGGTACTACTAAGCGAGACGAAGTTAAATAGGTTTCTTTATATACCACCCATATTAAAGTCTAATAAAACATTATTAGACTTTAAACTACAGTAGCTTAAAGTAAAAGTAATTGTAGGAAGCAGTCTTAATCTAGAGTGTACCCGGTCAATGGTAATATACTCGCCTTCTACTACGTGGTACAGGTGGGAAGACAACAGCTAGTGTCAACTCACTAGTGTCTACAGGTACCGATGGTAGCCGGTAGATATAATCAAAGCCTCGTTCAAGCGATGAAAAGCGCCGACAAGTTTGAATTGATTTTCTGATGTTCTTTCTGATGATCAAGCTCTTTTCTTATGTAGCGGCTTGTTTGTCATGTAGCGGCTTGTTGCTTGTCTTGGCAGTTTTGGGGTAAAAACCTTAAGCCAATATCTTTGGGGCATCTTGGTAATGTTTTTTAACTACTTTGGAATGCATCACTTAAACCTTTTCTTCTTCTTCTTTTCTGAGTTTCTTACCAGGTATTTTCAGTGGCGACGCATTATGATCCGTTGAGACAATCCTCACTTTTGTGACATAGCTGAGGCCGTACAACCTGAAATGCTATTAAGTTCATCCCTCTTGTCATGGCCATCAGCGTCTCCGGGCAACAGTAACTTTTATTCCAAAAAAGTTGATTTTTAAATCATTTTCAATGTTATGCAAATCAATTCCATTATTACACAACATGGTGATGCTTTAAATTAAATAATCAAGTCCAGTACCTATACACATAAGCAGTCTGACGAATCTAATCCTCCGTTGTTTTCACATTGTTTGATTTCAAGGTGAGCATATCAGCTGACCAGGAAGATGAGCAGTAATGAATGCGTCTTATTTATAGCTGTCGGTTGATATGTTTGGGCGTGATGGTTGCTCTGCGCGCACGCAAGTGGTGCAGTGATTGCGCATCGAAGCTTGGTACTGTGACGTAGGTGGGAAATTAAGAAGTAACGTCCTTAAACCACCGAGAGAGTTAAAAGCCCATCGGAGTGCATAAGTAACTAACTATATATTACTACTCGTCGCCTAAGATATTGGATCGTAGTTTTTCAGTTACAAGTGCCATTCGCAGCCAAAACAGCAATTTTTATACACGCACAGTTTTGTTTTGCGACAGAATATCATACTCTGGGGCGTCTTGGCGCGGATGAATCCCAGGCTAGACCTAGAAAGTCATTATGATAATATCCAGGCAAGACCAACCATTTATTTAAAAGTAAGACGTTTTGGTAACAATAGACAAAAACATAAATTAAGAAATTTGAGTTTTGGTTCGCGTTCCATTTTTTAATTTTCCCATTTGATTTAGTAGGTACTTTAATTTTTTAACCTACTTCATGTAATAACTATTTAACTTCTTGAAACAGATGAAATTACGATAATCGTTTGAAAATGACAAATCATCTATCCAGTATATTCCACGTCTGATGGAAGAGCGACATCTATCGTAATAATAATTTGCATGAATTGTGTAATTTTTTAAATTATTACTGCGGTTGATAATATTGTGTAATTCTTTATGAAATTACTCATTACAAGAGCCACCCATTTTTACGGCACCAATTTTAAGATTTCCCGTAAAAAATGGTTTTGAAATTGAGGATAACCATATCGTAATTTAATCTTCAAAATTATTGTGTTGTTTATCGTTAAACCGAAAACAAAAACCAAATATTGGTGTTAAATTATCATCGTTAACGCATCGTATTTTTTACTATACCTATATAATACTTATTATCATTTATTTGTCATATTTGTTTTCAGTTTTTTATTTTATTTTATAACAATAAATTCTTTTGTACCTATACTTACCTACTTTAGAATCAAAGATATTGTGACTACTTACGAATAGACCGGACATAGCGAGAAAATAAATATCTAAAAAAACCTATTAAAGTTGGTAATAAGTAAATCAGCCGCTCGGTTCGGTGCGAACGGACTAATCCATTATGTATTTTAATTAAGGAAATATGCCTAATTTAGTGCTGCGGTATTGCAAATCACACTGTGATATAAAATAAATAAATGAGACTAAAGTTTCTTTTCTTATGTATTATAATAATATGTATTTTGTTTATTTACTGAAGAATATAATAAACGTAAAACAAGATGGGCAGCAGCAGCGTCTTACTATTACATTACTTACCACCTGGATGCCTATCAAGCGCAAAGATTATGGCAACCCCTGTCTTCTAAGGGGCCTTCTGCCTTTGTTCAGCTGTGGAGGTCTTTCGGCTGGCAATTATGATGAAGATAAAGGTGGCAATTGTAGAGTTATTGTGTGTAAAAAATCACAAAGGCGTATATTATGTTCGATAGCTTTTATATTTAATCTCTTTGTTTTTAACCATTAGTATATTCTACATGATGCGTATTTATCCGTAACAAAACACCATTCATTAACCTTGAATACAAATTCTCATTAATTTAGACGGTTCTAGACCCTCGTTTATCCTGTGTCGTGTAACGATTCGTGGAAAATGGCGAAACTAATTCTGCAATTGTTTTAACAGTTGTTTCAAATAAGTTCTTGTTTTTTTGACATACGATATAGGTAGGTTGTAGTTTTATCGCCACCGTGACGAAAAAGGATAAACGTTAATTATTTTGTATTACCGTTACTTTAAATTAACGTAATTATGCTCTACGCAGTACCATCACAGGTTATTTCAACATTTAAAGCAAAGTCGCATAAGCGCAGTTGCATATTAGGGGTCGTCCATTAATCACGTGATGTTTTTTAGCAACTTTTTAACCCCTCCCCCTGGTGATATGTGGTGATGTTTTACACTACCCAAAATCACGTGTATTTTTTTACAAGCTATATTGAAATTTTCGGAATATTATCTTTAAATACAGGTAACTGATTAAATGTTGAAGGGGAAGTTGTTGCCAACGGTGAGTCAAGGCCACGTGCCGCTGTTTGGTTTAGAAACCGTGCATTCAACGAAAAATACATACACGTGATGTCTCATTATACCCCTCCCGTATCGAGCCTCACGTGATTAATGGACGCCCCCTTATCAGTCTATGTCCTATGTGACTCTATGGATGTACAAGTTGCTGCGCTTGAATTTAAAAGCTCGTTCGATATTGAAAATCTTTTTATTTGGTGACGCGAGGAATATAACTCCAACGGCTGACGCATGGGCCCATGAGGGAGAGGGTCCACACCTCAAACGTTCAGTGATATCTCTCATGCAAAGTCCTTTATCGGCTGCTTTGCTACTTACAATTGGGTGGGTCAAATTGTTACCTTCTCCGGTGAAGCTGTCATGGCCATTTGCGGCCAACAGTACTACTCCTACAAAACAAAAGTCAACTTGTTTAAATTTTTCCTTACAGCACGTTACGTTATTAGTAACGTTATATTTATCTATATTAATGTAATTACAAAAAATAAAACTAAATACTTATTTACAGTTTATTTACAAATATACTTAAATTAGATAAAAAAAACTTCCACAAAGTTGTCGCAGCACTAGGAGGGAAGGGTACGTAAAATTTTGCATCCCACACCAACGGCTTTCCATATTGCCATGGTATTAAAATGATATCTACCATTAGGCCTCTTGCCATCATCTCGTGTAATCCCGACTGGTTCCAGTACGGCAGTAACACCGGCAGTGACAATTCCCCTGATAATAATAATAATCATTAAGGGCGACATGGCGTGACATACGGCCAGCGCTACGAGAGCAAGAAAGCCCGTGGTGACCATATTTATCTACATGCTCCCCACAGCGGCAACGATCAAGGCCTGGCACCCACCTGCAAACAAAAATTAATATACATATTTAGTTTTAGAACTATTTGCGTTAAGATTATTGTGGTTTAACCATTTCACTATTAATGTTATCTCCCTATTAAGAAGTTCATCAAACTCATTATTTTTCAGTTTATTTTCAATTATGGGAGATATGTCATCAGCAAAAAGAACACATATTGTGTAATCAACAATCTCAATCTTATTAAGTATTAGTTATGTTTGTTTGTACATAGAAAACTTTCCCAATGCAAATCTATTGATAGTATAAGTCATTTACAACATAGTGTTCAATGCTATTTAATTGAAATAACAGTATTCCGAAATAGATAGATAAACATTTGTCGGATCATGTTTAAAAAATATGCTTGTAAATATTTCAATTAGAATTTCCACTGTTAAATGTAAGCTATTAATGCTTGACAATAATCTCACCTGATAATATATGCTTAGTTAGCGTAAGATTAGTTTCTTAGTTAGCAATGAAGTCGTTCATATGCCTAGAAGGTCGCCCAGATTGATAATGAAACGAACCATAAGGCCTTATCCGACAGTTAGTGCTGATTAGATAATAAAGAAATCAGTTTTGTTTTTATTTTTGTTAAACAGTAGTAAAAAAACATACGTTTGTAATCGTCAACGATAAGATTATTTGCGTAATATCTACTTACATTTCTTTACAAGAATATACAGGTGTAGGAAAATTTTATGGTGATTTTCCAAGCCACGAGAAACATGATATACAAAAAATAGTAATAATTTTAAGGTTTGATGGTAATTTAATTTATTTCAATTAAAAATAAAGGTCAATTACAAAAGAGGTAATTTTGGTAATTTTGAAGTCATTTGGTGGTGGGTCCCTTGTGAGGGACCGTCCGGATAGGTACCACCGCAGTGTCATTGGCGGCAGAATATCTGACACTGCGGTGGTACTTACCTGAACAGTTCCTTGCACAAGGAACCTATCAACTATTAAAATTTTCTCCTACCTCTGACATAGGTTCTTCAATGTTATGTTGTTAATAAGTACTACCTACTTACTACTGTCAGGTGAGATTATGTTCTTTCAAGCTAGCTTACATTTAAAAGTTGTCATTTTTCTAATTAAAATGTTTTTTTTTATTAGGTATTTGTTTTCAATTTCTAAAATGTTTGGATTATATTTTTTAATATTTATTTTCCTAATTCGGATAACTGGTATTTCAATTCAGTAGCATTCAACAATATGTTGGACATGACCTATATCAATAGATTTGCATTGGAAAAGATTTCTGTTTACAAATACACATACGACATGACACGTACCTACCTAAGACAACAAATTTTATGTAGAATTACCATTATTTTAATAATGAGAATGTCCATGATAACATATTTTCCGTGGTACGTACGTCTGTGTCCTGTTTTTCTTCATAAGATTAAATTCGATACAATATTTCGGAATATGTAAATGAGAATCAGAATCCTGTCTGGAGCTACCCATATTCAGTCGGCATAACTACTTGGAATATTTACATAAAATTTATTTCCAAACTGTTCGATCACAGAAGCCAGTCGGACAGATGGGATTTTTTTATTCCTAACTGTCCGATGATCGGACTAACAAACGGACTACTTGGAATAAACTTCATATTCAGCCCTACCAATTGTCTTTGGCTGACCAACGATCGGCCATCACTTCTGTGTTCATTCATTTCATATTAATTTAATGTTGCGACATCGATGTTGTAAAGAAAAACAGGGTAAATATATACATTGTCCGTACATATGAAAATAATGTTTCGTATCTCGTAGCGTAAATAGACATGAACCAGATTCACTCATCAAAATTGAATTGAAAGTTAACAGTATATTAAATAATCCATTCGTATACAGCCAACACATGATCACTCGTTAGCTAATTTGTGAAACCTTCAAACTTTTTTGGTAAAATGTAAACAATTTTATTCAGCATGGTGTTGAAATTTTCTAATAGGTGTAACGATAAAAGGGACTATAAATCTTATTTTAACACTGAGATCGAGAACAGCTGGGCATTCGGTAGAATTTAAAATTTCGACAACAGAAAGCAATCGAAAACCAGTTTAAATTTAAAAAGAGAGTGTGACGTATTAACCCATCGCGCGTCGTCGTCTGCTGCGTGGGTGTCACTCGGGCTGACAATGTCACAAAACCGTCACGTGTCACGACGCAATTAGACGCAACGCACTACCGTCATGTCATTGAATATGTCTTAATAAATCTCCAAGCAAATATGGGCTTTAAATCTTTTAATTTAAGAATTATAAATAGCTGTCGCACCTTGGCAATAGTGAGAATGCTGCGCAATTTTCGTCGTAACATTGGAATCTGTTACGCTTGATATCGCGAGTTTGAACAATGGGTGGTGGGTGACGTATGGTCTGATCTTCAAGATTTTCTTAATATATAGTTCGCGTGGATTTCATAGCTGCTTGATTAATCGTTATATTTTTAAACAAACCAAATTATAGAATTTATCTGATTATGCCTACGAGGTAGCACTAGCTCCATTTTTTTTTATTCGTCACATATCTAGTTGGTTCGTGATTTCCTGATGACAAATCGCCTTCTCATTATTTGACTGATCATTGACCTCATTTCACGAAAAAATAAACAAAATATACTACTTTACATATCAACTAATGAGTCAACCTAGTAAAAAGGTATTTATTTTGGAACTTGATCAAAGGAAATTTTCTTAGCACTTCTCTATTGGACTGATGTATGCATTTTTCATTGTCTTACTTAATATAATTGGATAATTTATTTTCCACTAATCCGACGGTCATTTACCTCGCACAGCGAGTAAATAAAATTATAAATGCTTAGTTAAACACTTACTCAAGTTTGTTTTATTTAACTGTCTCTTCAGGATTTCTCTTTGTATGAAAAATCGGGAGTACTTCTCGTATTCAGCCTTAAGTAATTCAAACTTGTATTCGCAATTTAAATCTAAATAATAACCTTCACATCCTCAGAATTACAGAATTATATATACCTAGTTCTCGTGCCCATGGGATGTCCGGGCAAGAATATCACCCTCCCATCTCCTTCTGTTGGGTGTCCGAAAGAGGCGACTAAGGGAAAACAAGATGACAGGCAGCAGCGTCCATCTATTGGATTACCTACCACTTATAATGCGATTCCCAAGACGCCTGCCAAGCGTGAGGATTATGGTACCCCTTCCCTTCTAAGGAGAGGCCTTTGTTCAGCAGTAGTGGACGTCTTTTGGCTGCTGTTGATGATGATGATATAACTAGTCTGCTGACAACCTAGCTTTTAACGATGTTAGCTATATTTCTACTAATATTATAATATCGCAATATTGCATATTTCTCGATCCCTCGTACAGGCACCATAAATTGTAAGGTATGATAATGTATACAAATCGCATTGTAACCCGGTCACGTGTGCATGTTAAGCACTCGTACGACCATCAGACATAATTCTAGATGGATCAATAACTTGTGACGCAGGTGGCTATGAGGCTGTAGCGGAGTGACAACAACTGTACTAGCCTTGGAGACAAGGCCTTGGCCGGGTTCTTTTAAGGTTAAACCTGAAGCAGTGTTATTTAAAACACAATTAGTAGCTTGGCCCTGTAGACTTCAAGTCGGTTGCGGCCCAAGTAATTGATTTCGGTCAATTACATATTGATTTAATAAACTGGCCTATTGTGCTTTTTTATGCTATCAGGAACTAATTTTTGCCATCAGAATATTGATTCCTTTATTTTTAGATATTTTAGTACGATTTATATCCTACATCGCTGTTTGTCATCAAGAGTAATTGTAGTCAAGTCTCTGCAATTTGTGAGTGTGGTGAGGAAGTCCAAACCATGGAGGACAAGTCCGTCGCTGGTCGTTATACTCATACTCGGGGCCCAATGACGATCTAATTCATCTTACTCCTGACGCAGTCACCTGGCTAAGAACCTTGGATATTGACATTTAACCTGACATAATATGCTTAAATTTGTATTATTTTTCTATTTTTACCTAAGTACCCTATATTTTATTAAATGCCATACTATTAAATAATAATGCTCATATTAATTAAAAATGCCCCTGCTTGTAAGTTATACTAACTTAAGTAAACTTAAGAAAGACATTTAACAACTATTAAATGTTTTCATATATTTTAATTTATACAATACAAGAAAACTGTTTTATCTCAATAAACAATACAATACAAATATTCTTTATTGTACACCAAAAGAGAAGATACAGTTTAAAGGATAAGAAGATTACAGCGTGACAATTTAAGGCGTAAACGTTATTCTTTTCAGTATAAAATAATTGTGTTTTGATTCAATTGAGGTTCATATACCTAAAACTTGAGGATGTGACTGTACGAATATGATGTTTAATATTTTACTCAAAACGTTTGATTACGTATATTAATGTATGTGATTTTTTAAGAGGTTTTAATTTTTTCCCTCGTAAACCCAATACTTAAAAATCTTTTTTGTAACTATTAAACCCGACAAAATATTAATTATTATTTACGCAACACGCGCACCTAAGACGTGGGTTTGACGTCCGAAACATAAAACGCAATGTATCAATTAAAACTAATTTCAAATTACCGTCTGACCTTTATTAACTCTAAAATATCTGCAATGACGTCTTCAGATGGAGTTAGGAAGGTCATTTGTGCTGTGGCATAGATCCGTTATCCGTATTGATTGACAGTATGACAAAATCAAAGGGTTATATTTAGCCCCGGCGGGTGAGGGTTGACCCGACACTCGCGGCCGCTTGTGACGCAGTAACAGACCTTCGGTTTCATATTTTAGTGTTGTTGTATTGAGTATTAAAATATTTATAGGTTTATTGATTTTTTTAGGTAGCAGTAAGAGTCTGTTTAGTTCTATAGTACTTTAAAATCCTCAAATATCACATCCAAATAAGTTTTTTCTGGATACCCTTTATTCTGTGGTCACAGAAATCTAAATAAAATTAATAGATTGTGCTGCAGCCCCTACCTTATGGTGTAGCGGAAAGACGGTCCCTTCTCTACGGGTAGCAACGCCTCTTTAGTTGTTCCTTACTGTTTCATCATCATCATCACCAGCCGGAAGACGTCCACTGAATCTCCTCATTACGGATTCTGTCGCGCAAAGAAACTCCGAGCATAGCTCTCTCCATAGCTCGTTGTGTGACTCTAAGCTTCTCTAAAAGGCCAGCTGTTAAGGACCACGTCTCAGTACCATATGTCATCACTAGCAACCTTACTGTTTAGTTTAGTATAATACGGGCCAAATTGGCCTAATTTTCTGATCCAATCAGAAAATTAGGTCAGTCATTAGTAGGTATCAGATGGGCGTGTAGAAGTCGGTCTTGCGCTTGAGCTCTCCACAGTCTTGTTGGGACTTCCCATCAGATTATGAAAGTAAAGGAAAAGAGACTGCACTTACAGACATAAGTCTGCCCTGTAATATATCCTGCGTAGGTACTTGGCTTATCGTATAAAGACTGTCTGTAGGCGTATCGGTCAGGGGGACATACACCTACGCCTCAAAGTACATGATATTGCTGATGATATTAACTTTTGCTGAGTAGGTACACAGACTGTATGATTGTTGAGACTACCGAGGCGACTTATTAGAGACGAATCTTTTAATATGTTTTGTAATCGTAGTTTCTTTGCACACTAACTACGGTAAGACGGCGTTTTCACCACCACCGCCTGGTGACAAAAAAATACTATAAAAAGCAGATTGTCAAAAGAGGCTTATTATAAAATCTCAGATTACCTGGAGGAAAAAGCCGCGTGGGCTTGAACTTCTCAGGCAAGCATAGAATTTTAAAGCTACTTATATAAGTAACTTACCTTGTAACACTGATTCAACAAATGTTTAAAAAAATATGCCAGAAAAAGACGAGCCCGCTGAATTTCTTGCTGGATCTTCTCAGTAGCGGCCGCGTTACGATCCGGTGGTAGTTTGTAAAAAGGATTTTTGTATAAGTGCCTCCGTGGGGCCTATGCATAATAAATATTTTGACATATGACTTTAACTTTTGACTTATTACTACGTAAGCAAATGTCCAAAACCAATACCCTTATATCCACGTAATTGGTAGGGTACATTACAGCTTCAACGGGCAAAAGGAGGCGAGCGCTCATAGCACTCCAGCCTTAAGGGTAGGGGGAGCGACGAGCTCAAGGACACCTCGGGGAGGCACGGTCTCGGCTTGGGCTGTCGCTTAAGAATGCGGGCTGATTCTGCCACCGGTTCACAATGCGCCCCCACTGAGAAGAGCTGGCAAGAAACTCGGTGAGATGATTCTCATCGTTGAGGTCGCATACTCGTATGTACGACCTTTCGGCCTCACCGGCGAGACCGGTGTCTGCTAACGGTGTGCTAGTGTACGGGAAATCCCGCTATGTCCTATTGGGACATCATTTGACAAATAACGTCCTATTGCAGCATTGGATGAATGACGCAACGAACATACGTTGGCGTAAGATAATAAATTATGATTAAATACAACGGTATATATATATATATATATAGGTGGTTATTGGTTATATATGTACCAATTGATATTGTTACGTCAGTAGTACTCATTGTTGATAGTATACGTTACTAACAAAACAATTGTTTAATTATTTACAAGTTATCATGCATTATATATAGATGTTTGACGTCATAGTCGCGAAGCATTATGAATATATGTATATCACTGTCTACAATTCAAGTGAATGGAAAATATCTTCCATTGACTGACTGGCTGAAGCTTACGCTTCAAACTGGCTGAAGCAATTATACAGAGTGTAACTGTATATAACTTCAAAAATTGCCACCTTTTCAAAACGCGGCCTCAACAGTAACTGGGAAGATCTGGCAAGGAACTCAGCGGTATTGTCATTATTTTCTTTAATCAATTGAAATAAAAACTACGCTATCGGATTATATATCGCGGTTTATTTAATAAATTGAATAAATATTCCTTCTTCTGATAAAATGACTTTTTTTTTTTTTTTTTTTTTATTCAACATAAGCTAGTGCTTGACTGCAGACCCACCTGATGGAAAGTGGCGACGCAATCGAAGATGGTAAGGCGCACTAGCTTATTAAAAGCCTACTTAATGTGATTAAAGTTTATTTTCAAATACATTTTGTAAATTAACCGAAGTATTTAATATATGGTAGTTGTAACAATTTGGTAACAATTTTTGTATGAAAAAAATCCAAAAGGCTGCTCAATGAACTATTTAATACTAAATTCTGGGAGAATCCACACTCCACATACGGTCATCTAATCCCAAACTAGGCAGAGCCTGTACTATGGAAACCAGACAACTAATACTAATATACTTTTTTTTTGTAAATACATCCTTAAATAGATAAATAACGTCCAGGCACTTAGTGAGAATCGAACCCACGACCTATTAGGTAGCAGCCAGGATATCCAACTACTAAACGAACAGGCCCGTCAATAACATATTTCATCTCTTTGTATACGTGTATTCACTACTTAACGTTGACATAAATTTCTTATTTTTCCATTTCAAAAAATAAAACATTGTTCTGAAACTGCGTGTAAATAGTTTTTACCCTAATTCGTCATAGTTTTAATATCGTGTAAACTACACAAAATACCAATAGGTATAATAAATCTTTAGTTGATTAATCAACTGCGATCTGACATTGAAATATTTCCATTTAATTTGTGATAACAACATAAACAAGAGTTATGAAGAAAAAAATTGCCGAGAATAATATGTTTTTGTTATTTCAGCAATAGCGTTGCAAAGTGTTTATGATTTTTAATCTGTTTTGATAAATACTGATAACCGTAACGGATGAATGAACTACATATACCTATACATCATCGATATATAAACACAATAATATATAGATGTAATATTGATGAATGGTATTTAATATAACTTTGTGACGACATGAGTAAAGCCTTCGCTGGGTAGAAGATAAGAGAAATGCCGGTCTAAAGATATTGTATTGCACTACTAGTTAGCTTACTGTCGCTCACACAAACGTCAATTAGTGTTAATTATAGCTTACACTTCTTGAGATGACAATTATGACACTTGAAGCCAATGAAAAACTGCAAATAAAATAAAAACGTACTATTTTTTTTTTTATCCAATATAAGCCAGTGCTTGACCACAGTCCCTCCTGATGGAAAGCGGTGACGCAGTCGAGGATGGTAAAGCACACTAGCTTATTAATAGCCTATTCACTATATTCTTGAAGACATCTATATTATAACCGGGCGGGAAAACCGACGCAGGCAAACTATTCCAGTCCTTAGCTGTCCTTATTATAAACGAAGAAGCAAATCGCTTAGTCTGGACTGAAGGCACGTTTACTACATATGGGTGCGTATGCGCTGTGCGTCTCGTCGTCCGATGATAGAAGGGTGATGATATAGACTTATGCTAATTGCTTATCAGTATCCGCAACCTAACTAAGCTACCTCTTAATCAGTCATGAAACATAAACTTCAAGAAGAAGAGTCGAATAATGAGATTCAAGAACTAGCTTAATAATTATTTATTTACTTGAGCTTAATTGAAGTTTGATCCAGTTAGGTCGGTCCAACTTCGACAAACAATGAGGTCGCCCGAAGAATCCATTATCCAACTCGGATGGGCAACGTTCGGGAAACTACGCGATATCTTCTCGTCCAAAATACCGCAGTGCCTGAAGACGAAGGTTTTTAACCACTGTGTGTTACCAGTGATGACATATGGTACTGAGACGTGGTCTCTAACGGCTGGCTTTTTAGAGAAGTTCAGAGTCACACAGCGAGCCATGGAGAGAGCTCGGAGTTTCTTTGCGCGACAGAATCCGAAATGTGGAGATTCGCCGAAGAACTAAGGTCACCGACATAGCTCCCAGAATCTGCAAGTTGAAGTGGCAATGGGCAGGCCACATCGCTCGAAGAACCGATAACCGTTGGGGAAGAAAGGTTCTCGAGTGGCGACCACGAACCGGAAGACGCAGCGTTGGCAGGCCTCCCACTGGGTGGACAGACGACATTGTGCGCGTTGCAGGTAACCGATGGATACAAATAGCCAATTGTCGTTCATTGTGGCGTTCTAAGGGGGAGGCCTATGTTCAGCAGTGGACGTCTTCCGGCTGATGATGATGAATTGAAGTTTATAAGTGAAGTTACTCTTATAAGCTCAATAAAGCTATGTCTAAATCGCCCAGACGGACCTACACCCAGCTCAAACCAAGATCTGGTGGTCTTAGTTTAGGCTGGTTCGCAAAACAACTTGCTTTGCAAACCGGAGGCTGCAGGTTCAAATAATTCGGGGTCCAACAACTTTGTGTAGTTGTTCTAAACTGTATATGCCAATCTGGGTTAACGGAAGTCAACTTGCTAAGTCGCGATGCAAAGTTGCTAGCCTTTAGAATACTGATATTATAAAGGATGCGTTTTGGACAGTGTGCGCAGGAATAACATGGCTTGATTCTACCATCCCCATTCTATCAGCGGACGACTCTTATGTGGTGAATATGCCTTCAGTCTGGACTAAGCGATCGGTCGACATCATCATCAGCAGCTTTAAAACGTCCACTGCTGAACTGTTCTTCGCCACTAGAAGGGGGGAGTTGCCATAATCCCCACGCTAGTTACCTTGGGATCACAGTATAGGTTGTTGGTAATCCAATAACGGTAGAAAGACGCTGCTGCCCGTTTTTCCTTAGTCACCTCTTACGACCCCCAACGATGGGCTTGACCCATCTCCAGACCATTTTTATTATAGGCCTTGGTACTAGTTAGTGTAAAGTCGTGAGTGTATAGCGAAGTATACTATTAAACACGAAACAGACTCAGTGCTATAAAATCTCGGTTTTGCTCTTACACAAGCGATTATCCACGCGGCGGAACGGTAAGCCGCCAACACAGCGGTAAACCTACAATAAAACGCAAAATATACTTCGTTTAGACTAGGGATGTCGAAAGGTATAGGATCTAAACATTGGAGTAACCTACGTATACACATTATAGAAAATAACAGCCAAAGACTGACTAACAGTGGCGTGCACTACATGGTAGGCAATAAAGCAGATTTTTTAGATGTTATCGTCATCATTAGCAGAAAAACGTCCACCGCTGAAAAAAGGTGAGAGGTTGCCATAATCCAGACGCTTGTGATGCGTGTTGGGGATCACAGTATAGGTAGTAGGTAATCCAATATCAAGACGCTGCTGCCCGACTTCTTGTTTCCCCTTAGTCGCCTTTTACGGCACCTAACGGCCCTCCCGTTACGGATGGGTGGATGCTTTTCTTACCCGAACAACCACGCGAGCTAGCTTAGATTTTTTGTTATATTATGACCATTCAAAGAATACGTAGGTTAGGTTAAGTCTTTTTGCTTCCTTCGGAGTCGCTGGACGCTCGGGTTGTGGGCCCTTTGAGCGTCCATTGAGTACGGCGGCGACTCCGAGGAGGACGGCGGCGGGGTTGCGACCCCCGTCCCCGTGAGTAACTTTAATTCCAATTAAGTCTCTTTTTAAAATCCGTTTATTTCGACTGTCGCAACCGTTTACGATTATTTTCGATTATTGAAAACGAGATAATTGATATCTCTACTCATTCTCTGCGTATTATGCATTAATTGGCTTCGAATGTCGAAAAAATCATATTTCAAAAAATTGATTAATAATCATTAACTATAATTAACATTTGTAGGTTCAGCAGTTAGTATGTAAACGTCTCATGCATAGTTCTTGTTAAAAATGCAACAAAAACATTCCATTGCTATTATTCCGCGCTTATCAGGTAGCTCCGAACACCGGGTTACCCACATATGCTGCGCTAAATCACCTGATTAAAGCGAAATATTCCATGGCGATACAATATTACTAAACTGACTCATACCGGTTATAGTTCTAAAAAGAGATTACGATGTGTAACTACTGCGTGGTTGCTATTATCTTTACACATTCCGATACGATGCGAACGTAGGATAAAAAGCGCTTAAAATAACAATAGATACGATTTAGAGATGGTGTTACTTGGAATTTGCTTGGAATTTTGTCAATGCAATTTAATCTTACACCAAATAAACTTCTGAAGTATCGGACGACTAAAATCCTAATAAAACAAAGTTAATAACTTTATAGTTATTTTATTAAGGCTAATTAATGGTAATTTACTCATTCAAAGATATAAGCATTATTCTCAGAATTAATATTAAAGTTAAACATCTTAGTCCTCCCGTGACCATGGGTGCTGCAAAGTATTCGAAACGTCGGGATGGTAAAAATCTAAAATAATCCGCGATAAAATCCGTAGAAGTAGTTTGATTTCAATATATTAAATATTATAATTTGAAGCTACTGTGCTGTGTATTCGAGAAATTAAATCAAAATAAAAAGTTTACAATTTCTAAAGTTGATTCTTTTCACAGAATTTAGTACCTATGCTTAGATATGCAATCTTCATCCGATATCGTATCGTACCGTATAAAGATTCAGGTAACAACGACGGTGGCGCAGACATTGACCAGACGCAGTTCATTCCGTGAAACATAACACTTTATTTGTGATGACAGCTCCTGTATATATTCTGTAGATCATCGCGAGAATCGTAATCATTATACCTTCTAGGGTTTAACTATCAATACCAACCGATACCTGCATAAATAAGAGACTAATATTACGGTATAAGTATAACTTACGCGGAACAAACTATTCAAGCGAAACCGCGTATCGTATAGATAGGATATCTTCTGATAATCTTCATTACGGGTACTTACAAAAAAAAAATATCTCTACTCACTATCAAGAGTATTCATTGGCTACGAGTTTCGAACTAATTTACGTTTGTAAGTGCGGCAGTTACACTAAGGCCCAAGTGCACCGACATTTAATCGTCCGTTACCTATTTTTTAGAATCGATTATCTATTTAACTACCAATCCTTAACGGTGACCAGGGGTGTCGAGCTAGGTTAAGATAATGGACTTTTAAGAGTCCATAACCGGGGTTATGGTGGTGGTGAAAATTAAATAATCGATTCTTAAAAATAGATAACGGACGATTAAATGTCGGTGCACTTGGGACTAAGTAGACACGGTGACTTCGGCGGGAAGCTGAAGTCATCCAACAACTCATATCCGTGTCAAATGCCTTGTCGTCTGAAGACTCAGTTCATATTTACGCCAAGTAGAAAAAGTTCGTGTGAGCGACAGAAATTACAACCAACGTCGCCTTTGTGTATATAACGCATCGACCGAGCCGTCTCGGGGGCACGCCGATGTCTGCAGACGACCCGGTGTAAATGAACCATTAGTCACATAAATAACTTTTATCTTTATGGCAGTCCGTCCATAAATTTGAAAGTTTTCATGTGACTAACTAAAAACTTAACCCGTCAATTTACGTGGCGCACTACTTTTAATTACCACCCACGATGTGTAAATATGGTATTTGCGAATAACGATTTTACAATTATCCACACGTGTTATGGAAATAAAGTCATACAAAACAACAGTAGCGTAAATCGTAATACGTTGGTGTACGTTAATATAAGTTATACATAGTTGTACACACGAAAATGCGCGTTTACAGGTTTATTAGCGTTTCACTCGCTTTGTCAGAAGCCGAACATCGTAAACCGAATTGCTGGCAGACAGGGTGCAACCTTCCTGTGAAAGATTTAATGTTTTTGTGTGATCTTGGAATTGTGGGAAACGAAAAAGAGTATAACTTTTTTTTGTGTATGATAAAAAGAAGAATGTAATAAAGGGGAAATTACGACGAAAGTTTTTATTACGATTGGAATGTGTGAGCGTTTATAAGACTATCTAAAGCCTGAATGCTTAACCAGGCACATTATATGTATACCTACAGGATCGGATTCGTATTGTCGGTACAAATTAGAAAAAAATGAGATATTCAACAAATGAGTTACATACATATACCTAACTGTCAATTTCCTGCGGCTACACCCGCTAGTTTTTATTCCACCCCATTTAACCCCTTTAAAATGGAATTTTCAAAAATACTTTCTTAGTGAATGCTTACATCATAAGAAGAACCTACTGTCCAAATTTGAGCTTTCTAGGTCCAGCGGTTTGGCCTGTGCGTTGATGAATCAGTCAGTCAGTCAGACAGGACAAGTGATTTTATACGTATAGATAGATTGTATTGATTCACCAAACAATACCTTCAGTGATCGTACAGGGTTATTGCAGCACTCTGTATAAGGGTAAAAAAGCATTGGAATCTTACTTCATAATTTACATGATACAGTGATATTATATACAAAGATCATTGAAATGGTACTAATAAAACCGAGTTATACACAATAAGGGCTAGTAGTGTTATACTACTCCGTATGCTACACTAGCTATCAGACACCGGTCTCGCCGGCGAGGCCGAAGGGTCGTACGCATGCGACCTCAACGACGTGCATCACCCCACTGAGTTTCTTGCCGGTTCTTCTCAGTGGGGGGCGCGTTGTGAACCGGTGGTAAACTCAGCCGTGCCTCCCTGAGGTGCCCTTGAGCTCGTCGCTACTTCTGCCGTTAAGGTTAGAGCGCTTTAAGCGCTCGCCTCCTATTGTCCGGTGAAGCTGTAATGGCCATCTGCGGCCAACAGCGTCTATCATTCCCAAAAAAAAAACTGTTGTACTAACTTATATGAGATTGTATAATATCATAAAATACCTATTAAAAGTAAAGTAAAATAGAACACACTAGCATGCTACATTTCCAATACTAATTTGTTTTTATAAAAAGAACACCTCTTGGATTTAAATCAAGTGTTTTACCATCAAGATTGTTTATACCTGGAGCTATAAAATTTAATTAGGCCACACGTGGTTGGTTGCGTCGGAAGGGCTGGCTGCATTCGAGACTGGGTTAGCAATGACGTCAACATCGTCCTACATCTACTGCCAGACTATTTTGGTTTGGTTTTTTAGAACGCATCTTATTGCAGTACTACGAAACATTGTTTATGATTGCATTAGTATGCTAAGAAAAAATGTAATGACTGTGATTTTCATAAAGGTATGAAAAGTACGCACTAAATTAACCCATTTAGTTTAAAAGGATGGATATATTATCAAAGGATCAAATAATAATCGAATTGTTAAAGCTGAAATAATCAGCTGTAGCCACTGTCATGTCACCGATTTTACACATTACATAAATAAATATTAATAATTAATTAATCTATGGCTTAGAATGAAAAACTTGTTATACTTATTTCGAAAAAGCTTCGAAGTTATTTCTTGTTGTACTTCCCATAGGAAGTCTCAGAAATTTAGTTTTAGGCGTTTACGAAAAAAATGCTTAATTATCATGTTATTTTTACAACACAAATGATAAGGACAAATCTAAATACTTATTAACTGATATATTTATTTAATGCGTATGTTCTTTACGTAGTTTGTGTTTACTAATATTTTTGTTTCATTCTAGTTGCAGCGCAGTATCCTTATCACCTTGTTTTGATGATCAGTTCAAACAAATTAAATCTATATTAATCTGTTTGTGTGCAACAACTTTACATACGTATGCTAAACTGTGAGCACCACCTGTCCTTCCCTTTCCCTCGTTATTCGTGAGAACGCAATGGTTAATCATAAAATAATTTAATTAACCAAAATGGCGGCGATGTGGTTCGCCACCCATCACGTCTCGTTTCTCACGGGGGCGAAAAGCGGCCCATGGGCTCTGCCTACCCCTACGGGAAAAAGGCGTGAATATGTATGTATGTAAACTGTGAGAAATAAATGGTGGAGGTGAGGTAAATAAATCAATAGGTAATAAATGAATACGCGTTTAGAAAAAAGTCTTGGTGTTTATGAATTGTTTGAGATGGGATATTGTTGTATTGGCCTCAGCTATTGGCGATGTGCTGACTACACATTTCGACTCTTTTGAAGCAGAGAATAAAGCTCGTTTATAATAGTAAAATATCAATTAATTTAAAGTACAAATTTAAAAATAGAATGATAAAAAAAGAAGGATGAAAAAAACAACCAAATACCGAACACCGTAACATTTTTTTAAATATCTTCTTGATTTAAAATGTATCTAAAGTTCTTAGGCCATGCCATTACAAGAAAGGCGCAAAGGCCAATATGTGACATTTCACTACTGAGGCGAATTTCACGCGTTACGTGCTCCACACATTGTGGTGGTAGTAATTTATATTTAGTTCGAGTCTACCGCCCCCTATGACGTCAATGCTGACATTTGGGTTTGTGTGTGGCAAATGTTTCTGGTCTAATGGGCAGTGTGAATTTATCGCTAATAAAAAAAAATAACAAAACTATTTTTGTTGCGTAACAGTTTCTTTATTGTGTTTTTTTTGTTTGTTTTGCTATTGTAAATTAGTTTTCATTTTTTTATTGTTGTTATCATTTGATTCGCATTTTATGTAAATTTAGAGCAACAGTACTCTGCTTTATAAGTCTGAAAGATTTATAGAAATTAATTGAACCATATTCTAGATATGAGAAAGAGATTTATTTTATCAAATGCGTGTCATGACTAGACTTTATGGCGGTGCGGGAAGTCGCTTAACTAAAGGTTTTCGAATCAAATTCTCACGGCTTCCTTTTCAACTACTTTGTAACGATTGACAACAGCAGTCAATCAACGAAAGTATATTCTGGTTGTTCCCTCAGGAACAGCCTAAGCTGATCACCTGAAAAGTAAGTTGATCCTAAATGTTATAGTCATATCATAAGGTCAGTTTTGCGATAATCTCTCTCCCAGTTAACCTCAGGGTTCAACGGTACCTTGATTATGTAATAGTATGGTAAGCGCCAATCTTGTAAAAGTATTCACAATTCGATTTTATACCTATACCAATCAAATTATGATTCAAACTTTGTCCCAATATGTATAATGTCACTGAGGTATATAATCGAAAATACGATTTTATTCTGTGCCAGACTGTCAGTGAACCTTCTTTGAGACACAGAAACGGGTGAATAAACCCGCAATCACTCCACACCAATGCTGTGAATCGATATAATTATGGATTTACCTTTGATACGTAATCGATATAATGTAATTTATGTTGAAAATCAAAACTTCTCGGTAATAATCGTTTAACGCCTTGAAGCCACAAAACCAATATTTGACGTATAAATAAATTAAATATTTTATAAGTATCTGCCAAGAATGACGTTTTGAGTGAAAATGTTTAATAATGAATAAAGTAAATATACAAATTGAAAGAGAAAAGGATTGCCATTAATTTAGAGGTTCAAAGCTGATAGGTAGGAGAATGATTAATTTTGTTAGAAGTAGTTTTTTCTGGACAAAAATTTCTCACTTCCGTAATTTAAAGAGAGGCAATGGATGTTTGCCTAAGTTAAGCGACATCTCTCCCCACTGACGGATCCACTACACAGCCCGGGTGTACAACTGCTTATGGGCAGACGTGTCATTTATAATTTTTTAATAAATAATAATAACATTTATTGAGTTAAAACAATAAGATTAGTTCGGCGAACGTCGTAAGATATATAAAAGACGCTGCAATTCAATGATTTTGGCGCATTAATAGTGAAGACTTAAAAATACCCCAACTGTTTTAATAAAAATGATGTTGGGCGATAATATAAGAAAATTTACCGAAGAACCAGAGTTGCCGACATAGCTCTCAGGATTTACAAGTTAAAATGGTAGTGGGCAAGCCACACAACTCGAACTGATAACCAATGGAGAAGAAAGGTTCTCGAGTGGAAATCATAATTTATCTACTACTACATAAGTGTCCACAACAATTCTCAACAACAAAGGAGAAACTATTTTCCTGTTAAAAATTTGAGGAAAAATTTCACCAGATTCTTGGCACGGTGTGTTGAACACGAAAATATTACTGAAGCTGAAGTTAATCATGTTTAGTGCACATATTATAATTTAGTTGATTACAGAATAGTTTTTCGATGACATACATAAAGATAATCCTAAGTAGTCCTAAGATTAACTCCAATTTGTCGAATGGAATGCACTCGAAGGCACCTGAGCGTCATAATTCAAATCGATATCGTTTACCATTACAACTACTTTTCAGCCTTCAAGTTGGACATTGGCCTCTCCAAAGTATCCCTCTCCATCTACTTCAACATTTACGTCAAGAAGAAACAAACTCATATCATTCCGAACATTCCCGATACTCAAAATAAATGGTACACAACGTAAATTGTGCAAGCTAATGTAACGGTGAATCACGAAATCAAACTGTACCATATCCAGATGGTTCGAGTGTAAATCATAGGCTAGATATATGTGAATCTAATATAAACATCAATAGCAGACGCGCTGTCTGAGTAAGATGAATCGTAATTTTAAATTGAAACTGCTTCTGGATAGATTTCTACTGGCTCTTTGTAGAAAACCACTTCTGGGTATTCCTTTTTAGATAGGTAACAATTGTAACCCATTATGTTCTGATGTTGACTGAAGAAAATTGTCTGGATTTAACACCATTTCCTTGGTAGAGTAATAATTCTGATACCAAATCGTTGCTAGTTTAAGTGTTCCTTAATTAGTAGATTAATATTTGAGCTTAAAGCGGTAACATTTTTACTTGTCATTGGTGTTGCATTGAACTATTTACTTCGTAATACATTCTTTCTGCAGGAGACTATCAGTGCCACCGTAGTGTCATATACACGCTACAGCAATGTCTAAAATTATTAGGGCTTAGTGTGTAGGGTACTGGGGCTCAAAAGCTTTAACAACTAATATCTTAAGTGACTAGCGACAGGGACTGTGTAATGCAATAATGGACAGGCAAATCCTCGTTATTAAAAAAATATTATTACCAGAACTTTTGTATGTTTAAAGATTTGTTAAAGCAGAAAAACATTAGGCAACCGTTACTGTAAACAAGTTCAAAATGAAATTATATCTGAAGTAGACGCGCAGTCTGGAAAGACTTTATAAATGTATCTTATTAGTACCCATCCAAATATAAATGTTTTACTCTGTAAACATGCGTACGAATCCAACGTCATAATATTTTTTTGGTTACTTACTCGTACTTTATTTAACTTCCCATAATTTCGCAACATTGTAAGAGCGGCTAAGGATATTTGAGTCACAGCTTTATTTTGTGCATTTAATACTTTAAAACAAAGATCTTCCTAGTTACTGAAGCACATTGTTCAGTTGCGATATATTTCCTTTGTCAAATTATGTATTATAGTATATAATATACGTAATAACGTATCTTTGTTGGATTAGATTTATATCAAAAATAATTTAAGAGATAGGTGCTCATACATTTTCTTTGTTCGTAATGATAATTGGATTAATTAATGTGTCATTAGTCATAATAATTGTATTTATTTCTTTGACTCTGTCTCGTCTACACAGTTGATTGTAACGATAAGAATTTATAAATATTGATTATTGGCGTAATGTTTATTGCAGTGTCAGTAATTAAATATTAAAAATAATCCACTTATGATAGTGGTAGGGGGAAACAATGCAACCTATGATGGACAAAATTACTACTCTATCAATTTGTAACTCTAGCTTTAATAAAACTAGAGTTTCAAAGATTGTTATTTTCTCCATCATAAACTTGACTCATAATTACGAGTAGTTTACTTATCACTCGAGATCTTTTCTAAAACGTCAGTTGCCTGATTCTGACCTCTATCTATCAGAAAAGTTCCTGACAGAAGTTTCTAACGAATTCTTTGTGTATTTTTTAGGTTAAACGCTTGAACTAAATAGACATGTAAAATATAAAATAACATAATTTCCTTTAAAACTTTCTTAAACTTAAAATAAGTATTGTATTTATAAAGTGCGCGGAATTAAAGCGTTTGATACGAATGCTCAATTAATGCAATCGCTTTTTGCGTCTCAAACAAATTTAAATAAAACCTTTGTAAATAGGTGAACAACCTCTTGTTTATTAGGTACTTATTATGTATCTAAACTAAAATACACGTACGGTATTCTCAATTCATTGACTAAATTTAAATACGTATATGCATGTCAGTACTAATTGAAATACTTAGTACTACTAGAAGAAGAAGAACATTTATTTGCAAAGCACAACGCAAAAACTCTGTTACCTACTAGACGATATTATGTGTCTAGATGGTTCCCGATGGGATTTCTAATTGGGTACACAGGTTTCCATAATCTAGGAAACCTGTGTACCCAAGTTTTCAAAAATCATTTCTTAGTGGTTATCTACTTTAGAAAAGGCTATTGTCGTTGTCTGTCAGTCAGTGTTAATAATCTTTTTAAATGGTTTTTTTATACGTTCAATAAATCAAATAAGTCAATAAATCAAATAAGGAAACAATGTTATTGAATTCTAATGCTTATAGACTTTAGAAATACCTAGTACATGTTAGTCATTAGAAGGTTAAATACAAAAGACAAGTTCTCTCTTCCTTGATCTAAGACTTCCGTAAACAGACTGGCGAAAAGCTAATATGATAAAATAGAATTATGACAGTTACTGATGATAACGTTTGCAGCTATGCTAATTTTATCCTATACATATTTTAACATCAATCCATTTATAAGGAAATATTTGCTGATGAAGAATATAAACACCTATTTTTATCTGCCAATCTTTTAGTAGATAATATAAACAGTATATGTAACAGTTTATGTATCGTTTCTGACAATAAAGAAAAGTAAGATGAAAATCATATCAAAAATGTTCTTAAAAACATTTAAAGTACTCGTATGTTATCAAAAACAGGCCTAGTTATCATCATCAGCAGCCGAACGATGTCCACTGCTGAACTAAGGCCTCCCCCTTAGAAGGGAGGGGATGCGTACCTAGTTGGCCTAGTTATGGTTCACCCTAATTTCACATATAACACAACAAATATCAATGACATATATTTCAATGTCGTAAATGTCAAATAATTTCTGTCACAACGATATCACTAGAAAACGTTAAGAAAAATAGGATAACTGGAGCTTCCAAGAATTCTATGAGTGATACTGAATTTTATTATACTGTATTTCATTAGAATGGCTTCACAGTTCGTTTCGTCGTGACAGTTCCAGTGGACCTCCACAAAGCCAGACAGTCTGAGTTGTGACTGGTCTCAATATAAATAAGACGTCAACGCTTTGGTTCGTTTTCAGCATCAGCGTTTGATATAAACATTTGGATGATCTTTAGCTAAGTCAAACGAACTGAATGATAGCTGATGTCTTTTCGTTGCCGAATTTTAATTGCTATTTATAGGCGTCATCTTTGATTAGTTAAAAAAATACCTGTTATGTACTATTAAATAAGAACATCTTTCGTTCATAGGTATACTTAGCTACCAGTAATTAGTCTGTCTGTTCCATTATTAGTTCAAATAAAAATATAATTTTATGTTATAAAGTATTGTCTGATATCGTGCTTTTGATGTTAAACGTGTGCTAATCTTCACGGTTTCCAGACTATTCTACGTCTATTTCTGAATATTTTGCAAATAGTTTGATAGCTTTATCTCATCTACAAAATACATTCATATTCAGATATAGTCAACTACCTATATACATATTTATGTTGTTATTTAAACATATTAACCTTTAAACCCAATTTAATTGTTAATGCAAAATTGTCTCCGTCAAATATTTTATGAACGTTCTTAATGCAAAATAATACATTTTCAATAAAGATTCCTTATTACCAGGGCCATAGGTGTAACGTGTATATTGATTTGTTGTGAATTTATTTTATCTCGTTAAGGTTCAGTTCAAGTTCAAGGTATGAGTTGAGATGTTGAGACGTGGTTCAACGAGGACAAATTGCGAGGTCTTTTTTAATATTTGCAATTACAAACATAATTTTGTGAATGTTATACAGGGTCATCGTAAATTATGCTGTCTGTTCAACGTTTTTGGAAAACATAAATATATAGTTCTGTGATTATCGTAAGTGTATAATAATGTCAAACTCGTAATGACTCAAATGTACCTAATGCTCATCATCATCATCATCATCATCAGCCGGAAGACGTCCACTGCTGAACATAGGCCTCCCCCTTAGAACGCCACAATGAACGACAATTGGCTATTTGCATCCATCGGTTACCTGCGACGCGCACAATGTCGTCTGTCCACCTAGTGGGAGGCCTGCCAACGCTGCGTCTTCCGGTTCGTGGTCGCCACTTGAGAACCTTTCTTCCCCAGCGGTTATCGGTTCTTCGAGCGATGTGGCCTGCCCATTGCCACTTCAACTTGCAGATTCTGAGAGCTATGTCGGTGACCTTAGTTCTTCGGCGGATCTCCACATTTCGGATTCTGTCGCGCAAAGAAACTCCGAGCATAGCTCTCTCCATGGCTCGTTGTGTGACTCTGAACTTTTCTAAAAGGCCAGCCGTTAGAGACCGTAATGTTCAAATGTAATGTTAACCTTGTAAATATGATACAAGCTTCAAAACTAATTGGTAGTGGAAACGATGTATTTAAAGTAACGGTCACAGACGTATAAACTTTGAAGAGTAATAAAATAAAGTGTGTTTTGTCGAGGCTGATTTTAAAATCACGGAAACGGTAAACGTTGCGGTTTTTTAAATAAAAGTATTGAATACTACAGCGCGGCAGCGATGATAAGGGGAACCTTTATTTTGTGAAGCAAATATCGAAATTTAAATATTCAAAGTAAGTTTTTATTTGAATGTTACATTTGAATTTGGAGGCAACTTTTAGTAAAAATATTTTATTCTTCATGTAGGTAATGTAGGAACAAAAGCATTATAGCAATTACAACTGAAAACGATTGTGGTGGTCAAAGACTTACTATTACGGTGAAAGAAAAAGAGACAAGAAGAAGATGAAAGCTGCGTGTCAGAACATACTAAATCTTCAAGTTTACTGAACAGACCGCAAATTAGGCAGCTAATGGGTGCTGTCATTAGACATTTTGGTAACGAGGCTAAGTGCTGTAAGTAGTTGCAGATTCTGTAAAAGTGAAAAATAATCAATGCACATATACATACTGTGCAGTTAATACGATCTTACAAAGCGAAGGTTGAATCATCCGCGAGTAGCCTTTCCTAAACTAGACAAATATCACGCAGCTCCAAGCTGGCGCAATCGTGGAGTAGGTCTCCTCCCTTCGTTCCCAAAAGGAACTTTTTGACATGATCCAATTGTGTCTTAAGTGCGTTTTGGTGAAGCTTTTAAAGAAACCTGCATATTTATATTGCAGAAGGAATTTCTTGAACGTTTGGTATAAGTACAACTATTGTAATGGAATTTCCTGTCCCATTAGATGCTTTTAGGTTTTCCTACTAATGGCTGAAAATGACGCATCTATTTACATTAAGTATAGGTACCATGAATGATTCAGCACCCGATTTGAGTAACAAAACACGAAGTTCACGGAACACGTGAATCAAAAACGTGACATGACTTAAACTAGAGTAGAAATGTATTAACGTCAGAATACAGTATTTTGCCAATTTGTCTGGACTTTCTGTTTCGTGACTGAAATGTTGTTTAGTTTACGGAACATTCATACATTACTATGTATTTATGTATATTTGTCTGACGTCTTTCTTGATATGCTTACATACATTAGGATATTGTTATATATTAGATCTAATCCCGTCACTCTTATTGCTATAGGATATTCTTAAGTATAGGTATACCACCTGCATAGTGTAGTTTTTAGTTTGCTATCATGTAATACAAGAGCAGCGATCTATATTTTTGTTGTTGTTCATCATTTTTTTTCGATAACACTAGTACATAATACTAGTAAATAATATTTACCAAGATTTTCCAGTCAAATGAACTTTACTTTATGTTGTTGGCCTTTGACTTTGACTCCTGTTTTCGTGTTGTCCGTAAGTAATAAAAAGCAAAGATTTATCACTATCATTACTGATTTCGCATTTTCGTTAAAAACAACCAAAAATAAAATTCGGGCGTTTTAATTTAACTGGATCACCACTGACACGACCCAACTGCTTCAGATCAATGCGGAAACTCTTCAGTTATTCTGTTCCATAAAACAGGTTTATTGTTATAAACAAGGTCTCAAAAATCGATTTTTTGACTCCGTAGTCTATTTGGGTATAAGGTGTAAGGATTGTGTTTTAGTTTTACTTCGAAATGCGGCACTATCCAATAATACATCGAACCATCGATCATCGACTACATATTTCGATTTACGTACACAATTCGTTGCGAATTCAAATGTACAAATATAGGCATGATTATATTATTTACTGTTCACGATGATTACAATCGATTTCATAAGCTATACATAATGTATTTTATAAAATCTCGATAATTTTATACCACTCTGTACCCCTGTGGAGACTGATTCACACAGTTAGTTTATATGATATTTTCCGCTTTTAACCTTCGATGTTCTTTAAACATCTGTCCATACAAAAGTCATTGATATGTCCATGTGAGTGAGACACAATCATATTGAATTAAACATGATAACGTGATTCGTAGGTTTTGCAATATTGAATGTCAATAATGACGTAGCCGTAAATTTACGTACATATCAGTTATATAATAAAACAATTAAACAAAAACTGCTAACTGCTAACTTTAAGAATGTCAGTTTCTCAGTTTTTGCTAGTATCTCATGTCCTATTTTTATTTAAATAAAGCGTGGTTTCGGGGAAAATTAAATACATGCATACTTTTACGGATGTGACGTTTTGGTCAATGTCCGAGATATAATAAGTTTATAAATTATAATAATTATAACGAGATGGGATCAGAAAAGTAGAGACATGACACATAACAGTATCAGATTCTCACAATCTGAAGAAGTTAGAAGCCCTAAACGGATGGATGCTGTGAAGACATTTTGTTAATTTCTTTACAAACGACAATTTTTCCATGTACGCTGTAAGGTGTTAAAGCGGAACACGTTGATATTCTTAACTTTAAGCATTATCTTGATAGTCTAAACATATCACTTTTGAATGTAGGCCATGTTTATCGTAAATTTACTATCGTAGAGTCACGCCTTGTCATTGTTCCGAATATCTATTTTGGGTTACTATCGGGTGACATGACGTATATTACCAACAAAATGTCAAAGATCTCGAGGCCGAAAACATTGAAATCAAGAATATTGCGCTTTGAACAGGAATATATCTAAAAAAAAAACAAACAGCGAACTAATTCAAATTTTGAATTAATTCGCCGATATATTTTTATCATGTATCCACACGATCAGTTTGATACCTACAGGTCATCTCTCTCAATGGCCGATAGCACAACTTTACTGACTGGGACATGAAAATTAGCTTCATAGTACTAAATTAAAACATCGTGTGAGTTTTATATGTTTAATTTTATCAATCTGCCAAATAAATTGTCTAGGTTTCAAGCATTTGGCTACTTTTCTATTTTGACGTCGTCTAGTTTATTTTATACACAAAAATTGGCGAGTACTCTCAACGAAATTTTATATCATATAAAATTCTGAGAACCTCAAGTTTTAGTCCAAAGCGTGTTCCGAATCTGATTACGTTTTCTTTTAAATCTAGGTGACCTACAAACAATTCGTTCTGCATCCAAACTACGCTTTTGAATCAATAATAATATCATCAGCTCAGATTTAACATTCACCATTTGAAACATCAAAGATTTCTTCCAGCAACTGTAATTTTTCAGGTAGTGCGTTATACTGTAGCTTATATTATAAGGCAATAAGGTCTATAATCTCAATGATAGATGTTTCTGGAACAGAAAATATAGACCTGTTGTTATCACAGAGTGATGTTTGACGCAAACTTGCAAAAGCTGAAAGCTAACCCATTTCTTCTGAGGGTATCATCGGTTATGACGTCAATAAGATGGAATTGAAAGTACACGAATGTTCTGATCATAACAAAGGTAATATTGCATAATAAAAGAAATGTATGAGCATTATGTTGATCGATGGTTATGGAATTAGTCTGGAGTGGGCAAGTAATAGATATTGAATGATTTATATTATAGTTATTACATTGACCGTGTAACATTTTGATTATAACTATTACTGGATTGCATAAGTAGCTTTGAAACGTTAAGCGATGTAAACCCACGTAGCTTGTATAAATGTTTCACTGAGTGAAGCACTCAAACGTTCGTCTGGCTGTCACAATAAGCCAAATTATCATAACGACTCGCCTCATATTTCTAAAGAAAATAAAGCAGAACAGAAATGCATTTTCAAACGGTTAGTGTCTATTTTTGACGTCTTTGCATAAAATATGCACTGAAGCCTCAAAATGATGTGCAGCATAAATAATGTAATGTTTTAAGTGTTCTGTTATTACTGCATAATTATTTTTGTCACGAGAATATTTAGTCTCAGACTACAGACGACATCGATGTAGATGTACTAAGAAGGAGTACATAGCTCTGTCTGGGTTATTTCACTTGGCAATATATGCATTTGGCGTCTATTCAAACCGTGGTATTTATGAATATGGGAGCCAAATAAACAACGTGTTTTGTCCAGACCACTAGATATGTAAACAAAAATATGACTAATGGACTGAAGCGTAGACCGTGATTAAAAAAAATACTCTAATACGCGCTCTAATAGGCCTTTTATTCTAACGGGCTGGTCATGTTTTGCAGTTGTAGTCCCAAATTTTAAAAAATCCTGATAACAAAACGCATTTTTCATACATAACTGTTTATACATTGAAGAAACAGAACGAATTAGGTTAACACTTTTCAAACAAGATATGTGTGTCATTCCGATATAGAACAATATTTTCACGCTTTCACTTTGCGGCAGAATATCATAGAGTAATAATAATAATAATATCTTGGGACAATCCACACACGGTCATCCGATCCCAAACTAGGCAGAGCCTGTACTATGGAAACCAGATAACTGATACTAATACTTATATACTTTTTTTTTGTAAATACATACTTATATAGATAAATAACACCCAGACACTTGGCGGGAATCGAACCCACGACCCATCGGTTAGCAGGCAGGGTGTCTGACCACTAGACCAACGGGCCCGTCAAGAGTGTTGTATTAACTGACTTGGATGGTTTCTTTCGCAAGGGGTGTACCAATTTTTCTTACAAATCTCAATATTTACACTAGATATACATCATGTTTTGTTTTTTTATGATGCATGAGAAACGGGAATGCAAGTATGGTCAGGCTAATTGATGCTGGTAATATTTAAAGTTTGAGACCACGTGCCCGATCACTATCAGGTCAAATAAATTTATAAAAAAATCCTATGACCAAAATATTTAAAATGCGCTTTAGACCTCAAAGGGTACTATGGATCGGAGAGCTTGATGGAGCAAAGAGATTGTTCTCTGATGACTATTTCGATTACGATCAATAATCATGATGGGAACGACTAAGGAAGGAGACAAATCCTTCATTAAACATATTTAAGCATCTGTAACTTTATCTTTTTTGGTTTTATTTCGTTTTTAAATTCAATAATAATTCATATCTTATTGTTTTGTGATGTTCATATAAATGGGTTTCATTTGTTACTTAAAATATATTGGCTGAGAATGTTTTATTGCCGTTCTGTTAACACCAGCCATATCCGCTTCGATAGCTGTAATTCTTATTGATTATGCAGTTGCATTTTAATTGTCTTTGTGATGAAACACAGGCACAGAAACATCGTGTTCTAAAATAAATACTAATTCACTATAATCACATTGGAAAACGAGAAAGATAAAAATAGGAAGGTAAAACTATCAAAATACATGTTTTATTTTTATTTTTAAACTTTATTTTAAGGTCATAATACATTAAACGAATTCGCCAATTATAATGCCTTCCAACAATTACTCCGCCGGGCGTATCGTACTTGATGAAAGATTAACGAAACATATTACAATGCAAAATTAGATGGATGTAGGTATCGGGGTGTGTAGATATTGACATTTCACGTTTAAATGAATCGTGTTCTGTCAGAAGGTGAAGTCAGAGAGACATAAGTTAAATAATGAATGTTAAGGAAGCAAAATAGGCATGAAAGGGCAGAGTCATTGGCATTTTTTCTTCTATTCGACATGAACTTGTGTAATACGATGATAACTTCGTATTTACATAGATAACCTCGTATTGACATAGCTCCACATGGTTCACGACATCGTGATGTAAAGATTTGTCCATCAGTATGATCTTCTAAGGCTGTGTGTAATTTTCCAGGATACGCTTTAGCTTAACTACGTATTATCTGACCATTCAATGAGACTATATCCGTGAACTAAGGTGCACATAGCGAGTTGTAAGAACTGTTAAGTAAACGATCAGTTCGGCCAAGTAAGTCCACATCTAAGGACTTACTTGGCCTGACGCCAAGTAAGTCCTTAGATGAGTTACCATTTAGTGGCATATAAACTAATAACTAAGCGTCCCCATGCTTCGGAGGGCTCCTAAAAAGTCGGTCCCGGTTGATGTCGTTGAAAAAGCAGTCGTTAAACCAATTTCGGCTCCGAACAGCAGTTTGAACAACTCTGATACCGCTACCCACTCACTACCCTGACCCTCACTACCCTGGTTGGTCACTAACCTGATAACAAACAAACAAACGTGCACTGATATTTTTACCCATTAATCCTCTGGCGCAAAAGCGTGGTTATAGAGCTTCGTTGCTTTATCAAGTTTTCGAAAAGCGACTAAAGCGCTTATTGGGCTTATTCCATTTTCCAATTTTAAAAAACTTTTTTTTTTTCTGAAAATAAAAGTCCAGAAATCCCCCCTGCTCATCCAGTTTTCTGCTGATGCTCAAAATATTGAGTGTGCTACATACTAACATAATAATATTTGAATAGGAGCATCTTTACCTATATTTCACCAACATTTTGAGGATTTTACCTGCTGAAGAGCCAATCACCATTCTCCGTGAAAATCATTACGTTATTAGGTAAAAATATATAGCAGAGATTCCTTAAAGATGTAAGTCTAGATTTTTTGCGTATTTATAGACTCCATGGACATGGAGGCAGACACGCACGTTGTGGGGTCAAGAATCTACGGGTCTCCGACTCCTGCCCTTGAGATTTTTTGTAAAAGCAACGGTCTCTGTGATTGCCACGTTTGCTGTGTGGCCAATCATAAAATTATGTAAATTGGCCATAGAAAAAATCCTTATCACTTGCACAGCTTTTTGGATGTGGTTTATATGGAATTTTTGGATATATGTGGCAATTAACACTATTGTTAACTTAGATTTTGCTTATGAAGAGGCGTAAAGTAACTTTGTTGCTTGGTGCTTGGTTGGTACTTAAAGCGGAAACAGATAAAGGTTACTTATCTGTATTATTAGCATAGCAACACGTGTAGGAAAACTATCATAACCGCAATTTAAGGTAAATACTGAAATAATACTATTTTACGGGTTTCCCAATTTATTTATACTGATATGCCAGTGTCGCTACTGTATATGCAAAGCCGTCTCGTTTACAGAGATGCCAGATTCGTAATCAACCATTAGTTATCTTTTCGCTACCGCTACATTTGTCTGTGATTATAGGGTCGCTAAATTTATTTTATTAAAATCAATTTACCATCATCATCATCATTAGCAGCCAATAAATAGACGTCGACTGCTGAACAAAGCCAATAGTCGTCTCATTTTCTCTCTGTTGTCGTGACACGTTCAGTCCGTACGTGAAATTACCGGACACAAAGACTTAAAATCTAATGTCTTAAGGGTCGGCAACGCGCTAGTGATTCTTCTGGTGTTGCTAGCGTCTATAGGCTGCGGTGACTGCTTACCATCAGGCGGGCCGTACGCTTGCTTGACACCTTAGTAGTATAAAAAAAAACACTCGTTTCTACGAAAGTATCTATCACATGTGTCACAACTTTCAGCGTGCATTAGTAGGGATATGACATATTATGTATCTTTGTTGATAATATCATCGCAGGTAAACGTAATAAAAATAATAAGTATTTTTATGCACAACGTGCATAAAAATAGTATCAAATAACGTAATCAAATTTAAGTCAAAAGTTGAACGACTTATTTTATAGGTACTTTCTACTTTAGCTGCTATACCTAGACAATTTTTTATAAGAAAACCCTTCACACTTTTTCAGGCCTAAGAATCGAATCCAGTATCAGGACGCCACTATAGAGCGTCCAACAGTTTATTTTCTTTTTGACAGCACCAATAGAACGTAACTGCGTCATGTTACGCAAAAGTTCACTTTTAAAAGTTCACTTTAAGTACTTAAGAACTTTACTTTGTAAGAACTTTTGCGTAACATGACGCAGTTACGTTCTATTGGTGCTGTCAAAAAGAAAATAAACGGTTGGACGCTCTATAGTTCGTAAAATTACCTAATTGAGATGTTTCAGTAATAACGAATGGACAAAAACAAAACAAAACCTTATAATATTCCCCATCTTCGTGGCTTACCTACATATTCACATAGGTGGTTAAACGTATATGAAGTTCACTTGACCGGTTCGATGCCCAGTTATACACCTGTGTTGAATACAATCGTTATTTTTTTTTACAATTATACTGCATACATGCTATATTTATTGAGAACATGAATACAACTATAAATATTGATTTTAAACATTGATCGAAGATTTTTAATATTTTTTATTATTATAAATAACAATAATTTTAGCAGTAACAGCTCAGTGGGCAACCGCTTGCTTTGGAAACAATGTGCGCAGATTCGCACCTCAGATTTCTTTAATTAAGTATGTGAGAATCGTTTTTGTGCGATTGTTACCAGCTGTCAGTGAAGGAAAACATCGTGAGGAAACTTGCATGTCTGAGAAAACCTAACTAGCTTCCCAATGAGGTTTGAAGTAACGAACTCGTACTTGGCCAGCGTGGTGGACTACGGCCTATGCTCCTAAATCTTGAGGGGAGCTCCGTGCGCAAAAGTGGGACAAAACTAGGGCTGGTATTATTATTTTATTATTATTGTAAATAACAGACGACAATTTTGAAGTAAGTATATTTTCTCTATCTTCTTTTTTTTACTAGTAATAAATTTATCAATGTATTTTCTAACTAGCATGTAAGTGACTTGGTGTTAAACTGTAAGCTTACATTGTTTAAAATTAATAAATAATAATAATAATTGTTTATTGTTATACTTACTAACAAAAATACCACCACTGCCGCCAGATATTCTGACACGTAAGTATAAGCCACTAAAGCTGGCAGGTGTTACCAGGATCAAAAAACTTAATAACTAATGTCGAAACAATAGTTAATCGAAAGCGGACATGTCGCTTGCCACGGGCGAACGTCCCGTAACTGTGTAGTTTGAGTTTAAAAAATAAAATACACAATAACAGCTTTTTTTAATAATAATTAGTAAGTTTGTATGTAAATTATTAGTGTATGTTTTATAAGTTTCACAATACATATTACATATCATAGTAAAAAGCAAATCCACTTTCCGTGTCTGTCTGTATATCGGCTAACTCCTAAACCACACAACGTATTTTTAATCGGTTTTCACCATCAGTTAGATAATTTTTCAGTAAATGTTTATATAAAACAACCTATCTATTATTAACCCGTGCGACGTCAAGGCTGGTCACTTGTATTACATAAAATATTTATTTTAGTGGCAGACGGGCGCCATGCGCCACTAAAAAAAAAACAAATAGCAACACACTAGCAACACAATCGTTCTGACGGCACATAAAACACTTCTTAAAGAACATCGTGCACTGATTCAAGCTATTTAATTTTAATAGCTCTGCTCTTAAAGCCAAATCCTTGGATGTTATTATGATGGCTACAATAAAATATTATTATGAAACGTATTACGATTTACGACACCGGCTTATTATTATTAGGGTAGTGACCGTAAAATGGTAGGAATTTAAAATTTTAATGGTGTTTACTTTTTTTTTTTTGGAATGGTTGACGCTGTTGGCCGCAGATGGCCATTACAGCTTCACCGGACAATAGGAGGCTTAAAAGTAAAAATGAATCGCCGAAATGTGTACGTACGTTTAAGTTACCAGCGACTGCACCGAATTGGATAAATTTCTTTTTGTATTTTTTTATTTTCAGGAGGTTCTTTACGGAATTAATAAATAAAAAAGTTTCACAGAAAATTAGAAAAATACGCGGGCAGAGCTGCGCGGGACAACTAGTAGATTCAAAATATTCGATTATTTAAAAAAAAAAATTGCACTTTTGGCGCCTAAATTTCTGTAGGCGGTTACGACTACGACTGCGCAAGTTTCAAAAACAGAACGTTGAACAAAAAATAGCCGTTAGAATGGTAGATAGAATCAAAATGGATTTTTTTAAGCGATATTAAATAGTAATATTTCTTATTTTATATTTCCTTTCTGGCGAACTGAGAGATCTGGAGTTTGTATTATGTTTAAATAACGTTTCTCTAGAGTTGTAAAAATTTATTGAGGATATTATACTATGACATCCTGAGTCAAAAGATAACTTCGTGTTTCTAGCATGCAACATGCATGCAACGATTATACAAAACACACTATGACAACAGTGACGAGCTGCATTCATGGGGAGCGAGTCACTTATCATCAAGCGGGTATTCTACTCGACGCGTTATAAAAAAACGTATGTTAAATGGCAATTCTATGAAACGTAGCCTGAATTTTTGTTTTTTTTATACAACTACATCGAAACCTGGTACAAGGAAACGCAAAAAATAATCCTCATCGCATAAGACACCAAAAAAGACTTTAAACAAAAAGTGAACGCCCGCGTACATTCCCTTTAATTCTAAGAATGGCAGTGGAATAACCGACTGAGATCTTTGATCCCGCGATACAACGGTTTAATCCAAACAGGTATTATTTAAAAAGTCTTAATACTACTAGCCCTTAGGGTGTGTTCACATAAGAAGACAGCAGTCGGCGCCAACCCAACAGCGCTAGTCTATGATCTCCTATTAAATGCTATACGTGACGTCCGACTAGAGGCAACTGCACACCGAATGCGCGTACATTTCACGTCACTGCGTCGTAGTGACGCCGTGCCCCACCGGCATGTGGCATAGGTATACGTCATTTCTACGTGCGGGTATACGTCCCGTAAGCAGTGTGCCATATCTCAGAGTTCCAGAACCAGTACCAGTAGTATCTGCACAAGTACGTCGTGCTTACGTCTACACATTTGATAAGCCGTGGCCTTTAAGCGCAAATGTTCCGATCGAAGTCTGAACGCCAGGCACAGCGTCAGCGGTCACTACATCACAAAAACGAATGACAACGGTGACGTCTCGTCCACAACAGTAGCCGACAATCAACAAATTTTTGCCATTTTTTAGTGACGCGTTGTTTACGTACTCGCTGCAATGATTCAAAATAACTAGAGACGCGACGTAGTGTTTAAAGCCGACGTCCACACGCCGACGTCAGCGTGTTAAAGAGACCACACCTCATCTATATAGTATAAATATTATATCGATGCCACACCTGCATTTTCAATACAAAAATTCATTTGTTTCTCGCAGATATTTGCGATGCGATGCGAATTCGCAGTTATGTGTGGGAGCCCTATAGTAAGCGTTGGGCGTACGTGGCGTAACGCTGCGCTGTAGGCGGTCGTTGTTGTTTATAGACGACAGCCTTACTAGCGCCGATATCGCTACACAATGAAAGCTGGTAGAGACCGGGAAATCAGTAGAAATTAGAGTACCTACCTACTATATAATACCAGCCCTTGTTTTTGTCCCACCAACCAAAGTTGGGCGGGCTTAGGCCAAAGTCCACCACGCTGGCCAGGTGCGGGTTGGCGGATTTCACACGTCATTCGAAAGCTAGTTAGGTTTTCTCAGACATGCATGTTTCCTCACGATGTTTTCCTTCATCGAAAGCTAGTAACAATCGCACAGAGACGCACACGATTTATTAAAGGAAATCAGAGGTGCGATCGGGGTTCGAACCTGCGCATCTTGTTTCCATGGCAAGCGATCGACCACTGAGCTATTACTGCTGTGAGTACCTACTAAATGTAGTAGGGCAAGCAGGGGGAATAGCGCTCACTGGGTAATGGCGCTCACCTCTGTAACCTTGTCAAAATGGATGATAGGAAAACGCCGTGGCGCTTGAAGTACGGGGCTTGAGGACTTATAACAGGCAGCGACGCGTACGGGCAGTCAGCTCGCAGCATGTGACCGTAAAGTGTGTTTCTCCGTATACGGCAGCGCGGATCTAATTTTCCATTTGGTCTATACTGTGTGGCTGCGACGCTCTTACTAGACGTAGATTAAGTATCCTGGGTAGGTAGCCTATCCTACACTAGGCTATATGATTATGTATGGTTTAAGGTTGATTTCACACTTAGCACTGTAATTTAAACGGATCTTACTAGATATTTTTCCAAAAAACATTTGTCATCGTCATTACCCCTTAGCCTGAGCGGCATTACCCACAGTTAGGGGCAATGGCGCTCAAACCTGTTATTTTTTTAAACAGCTTCCTACTACGATAAATATGTTTGGTGTTAAAATGTTGATTGCTGAATAAGTAAAGAACATGTAATGTATTAAAATTTTTAAGTAAAATCAATATTTTGAAAAATACAGCGTATTTTCCTTAAGTGAACGCCATTCCCTCTCCCTCCCCTACTCGGTAGTAGGTGTGCAAGGAACCGTCCAGGTAGGTACCACCGCAGTGTAAGATATTCCACCGCCAAGCATCAAGAGTATAAACATTGCTGTGTGTGTCCCGGTGTGAAGGGCACTGTAGCTGGTGAAGTTACAGACACAAGAGACTTAATAACTAATGTTTCGGGTGCCGTGCGGCAGTGCAATGCAGCTGTGTATAAGCAAGCGTGTCGCTTCGTAAGCAGGCGAACGTAGTCTCATCACTAGGGTGAATAAAAAAAAAAAAGTGGCTTATCAATTCCTGCACACATAAATCTTTATTGATTTAAAATATTCCGGGACTTATAGGCTTTCTCGGCCATTTGATATGGCAACATCAGTACCTAGTGGTCTGGCCGGCGCAGACGTTTATCGCCCTTTTTATCTGAAAAAACAATATTGATGTTAGTCTTATAGCTAAAGGACCAGCCTGGAATACAATACAATATGAACAATTTTCCATCGGTTAGCTACGAATGTAATAGTGATTGCTCGAAACCGCAATTAGCCTTGAAACGTGTTTTATTGTTGTTTCTTGACCATATATAAAGTTCAAAGACTCAGTCGTGATGTCAATTATGGAATTTTATGATATTTAATTTTTTATTACAAGCAGTGACATGATTATGCTCATACAGCCATGGTAAAGCGAGCAAAGCAGCATTTTTTTATTATATAAAAAATGTAATAAATAAAAATATAGGTATTATATAAAAAAATATATAAAGTCACGTTGTATATTAAAACCAGTCAAGCCCTTTAGGCTACAGAAGGTGTAACGGAAACAGACAAACTTACGCACGAAATACATTACCCTCCTTCCGAAGCAATCGGGCAATAAAACAGCAAAGTAATTCCCAAAATTCTTTAATAAAATTATTATCTTATCATTTGGATTGTAAGCTCTAAATGTCAGTTTTGTTCCAAGCACATATTGGCATCGTGATTCTTATATGATTCTCATAATCTTGACACGTGTTAGGATATACTTATCATATTTTATCATTACTAAGGAAAAATACTAGAAGAAAACTTTTTCGCATCTCATCATTAGTGACATAAAATAACAATATACTAGGAACAAACAAGCAGGTGACATTACAGGACACAAAGACTTAAATATCTAAAGTCTTAAGGGTCGGAAACGTGCTAGTGATTCTTCTGTTGTTGCTAGCGTCTATAGGCTGCGGTGACTGCTTACCATCAGACTTTACCGTACGCTTGCTTGCCACCTTGGTAGTGTAAAAAAAACAGGATTTATGTACATTTTCTTGCATTCCATGTTTTTATGATATGTTTAATGAATACCCAGTTGTTTTGGGTTACGGACGTAAGAGGCGACTAAGAGATGACTAGAAGACGAGCAGCAGCGTCTCTCTATTGGATTACCTACCACCTATACCTCGATTTCCAAGACGCCTGCCAAGCGTGGGGATTATGGCAACCTCTCCCTTCTAAGGGGGAGGTCTTTTGTTCAGCAGTGGACGTGTTTGGGCTGCTGATAATGATGATAATGAATTTGTTATTATTTCAGATATTATCTAAAACAATAATATGTACTTATTCATATTTATAATCATTATATCTCATAAAAGGTAAAGGATAAAAAATGGTTATTGTGGGTTATCCCTAAGAGATAAACATATACTATCGGGGACTTTTTTATAGACCTTGTTAATGTGTACAATAATACTATAGTACATTATTTTGATCTATCTCGTTGGGTTCAGCCAGCGTTTGCGATGTAAGCGCAAACAATGTGTTTATTTACGACATCATATTAGAAACCTCTAAAATTATCAGTGTTTCTCTACTATATTATACATGTATTATACATATCAACCTTCCTCTTCAATCACTCTACCTATTAAGAAAAACCGCATCAAAATCCGTTGCGTAGTTTTAAATATCTAAGCATACATAGGGACAGACAGACAGCGGGAAGCGACTTTGTTTTATACTATGTGGTGATAGTGATGATGAATTCATTATAAGTAGCTGTTAAAAATGACTACAATATTTTTACGTGACTTTCTGTTTCAAAAGACTCGGAATATGTAATAAAATGCATACCCACCGACCTACACTATACTTTACTTATGTAAAATGCAAAATGGAAAATTTTTGTTCATGGAAATAATTCCATGAACAAAAATTTTCCACTTTGCATTGAAAATCGATTGCTTTTAAACCTCAGTTTTAAATTTGACTCCGTCGTTTCAAAGAGGTTTCACGAACAAGAGAAACTGGTAACAATACATTTGCACACCTGTTTCTATTGGTATTATAATGACGTTATACATATCTATCAATGTATGAATATATTTTCGATTTGCACAGTTTGAGCAAACAATGGAGGCTGTCAAGAAAATTGATTTTCATACAAGTTTTAAATAGGGGTTAACGTGTTTTTCAAACGGTTATTACTCTTGTTCACAAAGACTGGCTGTTTTCAATACTTTATGGGACATGATAATGTACGCATTACGTCGGATTTAAATAAAACATATTTTAAGCCAAGTACCTATTTGTAACTTTACCGATACTGGAAAAACTTAATCGTTAATTTGATGGGCCCGTTGGTCTAGTGGTGAGATACCCTGGCTGTTGCCCGATGGGTCGTGGGTTCGATTCCCACCAAGTGTCTGGGTATTATTTATCTATTAAAGTATGTATTTACAAAAAAAATATGTATATAACTATTAGTATCAGTTGTCTGGTTTCCATAGTACAGGCTCTGCCTAGTTTGGGATCGGATGACCGTGTGTGAATTATCCCAAGATATTATTATTCTATTATTATTATTATATAATTTTGATTCTGTTCGCAAAATCTATACCTACTGTGTATTTGTTGAGCTATCAGCAGGGAAATGGATTAACACTCGCAGTATAGGTGGTAGTAATCCAATCATCTTCATCACCAGTCGGAAGACGTCCACTGCTGAACATAGAAGAAGAAGAAGAAACATTTAATGTGACAAAAAAAACTTAAGTACTACATAAAACAGTAATTTGAAAGACAACATAGGCCTCCCCCTTCCATAGGAATCCAATAGAGGGTACAAATACCACATACGGAGACCGGATACCTTTTGAAGGTTTCCTGGACAACAACAAAAAATGTAATCCAATGAAATCTTTTCCTTAAAAAAAATATAATACATTTATTCATATTAAATGGATTACAAAATTAGATCGAATTTATGTCCATTCCATTACTCTTATAGTCTACTAAACTAATTGGTTCCTGATAGTTAATTAATTATGTTTATTTATTTATTTATTTTGTTGTTTTGTTGTTGTTTTTTTATTTATTTATTTTTGTTGTTGTTGATCTTATAATTGCAAAGTGTTAATCTCACATTATAACAAACCGCCATCTTTTTGAAAAAGGTCGTTATAAAATCCTCCGTCCTGTTTTGTGATACAAACTAAATAAAATATATACCTAAATTAAAACTGTATAATTATAAATAAAACCAGTTTTTAGTGGCGCTAACCGTTATCATTACCACGATTATGAGTTATCACCGTCGCGTTATATAAAATCAGACATTTTGATAGGTGTATTAAAGATAAAACTAGCTGGCTAGATAAAACTTACTTTAATAATACATACAGATATGTTTGTGTATCAGGTTATTTGACGGGCTCTTTGGTCTAGTGGTTACTCACCCTGGCCGCTACCTTTTTTATTTTATTTTTTTTCACGTGGGTAAATCCTCATGGATACCCGTGCCGCTACGGGGGTAGCAGCGCGGGTTATGTTGGAATCTTACCGACTAAAACCCCACGGTGTCCTCAACCCGCTGTGTCGACGGGCCCCGGGAACGTACCTCGTACTCGTCCGCGCCCACGGAACTGTCTGTGTAAAAGGACCGCAGACTCACAATCGGGTGACCGTAGTTAGTCATGGGTTTGGTTCCCACCTTACGTTTGGGCGTCATTTATCTATTTAAGTACGTATTTACAATAAAGTAAGTATTTGTATCAGTGGTCTGGTTATCAACGATATTACCCATGGGATGTCAGAGTAAGAATAGCACTCACCCATTTCCTCGCGAGAGAGGCGACTTAGGGAAAACAAGAAGACGGGCAGCGGCGTCTTTCTATTGGATTACCAACCAAAGAAGTCCGCCAACCCGCACTTGGTGGACTATGGCCTATGCACCAGCGTGGTGGACTATGGCCTAAGCACCTGCAACTTCACGGGAGTCTTGAGCCTAACAGTGAGACAAAATAGAAGGCTGTAAAAACACTGTAAATGTTTTAGGTACGTAGTAGTAATAATAGTCCTACACATGGAGACCGATTCGTTATCAGTATCGCTTGTTCGATTTCTAATCCGACCTACTTTTCGACTATGGTGTGCGTACCGGTACGTATCATTTGTATGAAAGTGTATGAAACCGTTACTATGTTAATTTCGTTGTAGACAGACCATACATGGGACAATAAGTATTTTATAATCTGACTAGCTGTAGCCCGCGGCTTCGCTCGCGTTCACTTTGTTACTCAAACGCGTTTTGAATTATGGATCGAGGTTTTTTAAAATATTGTTTACACTAATGTTGTCTTTTATTTACGCGAATGCTACACATTGAATTCAAACTAATTTTATGTTAGCTTTTACTATCCCGACGTTTCGAATGCTTTGCAGCACCAATGGTCACGGGAGGACTGAGATGTTGAACGTCCTTATGTCACAATTATGCCGGTGTACCCTCAGGTCTTCTTAGTTATTATTGTTGGTCCGATCTTCGGACGATCGATTTCAATATTGTTCACACTTTTATTAACCCTGATATAATCGGTACCGAGTATGTAGCCTGTATTTTTGTGTAAGCTATCATAGCTCCCATTTCTTAAATATTTACTTCTTTAGTTAAAAAGATACAGTACCTATTTTGCAATTTCATTAAAAAACTTTTGAGGTTGTTAAGTGGAAACCATTTGGTAACCCCATTGGTAGATGCCCTTAGCGGTTGATTTTCGAAAAATGCTGGAAGTTAGTTTATTCTATAGTTTTGTTTAGTTCGTTTACTGATTTTCGTTACCATAGTTGCATTATAGCATTAAATGGAGATCTTTCTTCACGCAAACTGTAGGGATTTTTCGAAAAATGCCGGAAACGGTTTCTTAGAATCTTGTATGCAATACATAAAATATGTCGTATGGCTGTAGGAATGAAATATTTTTTTGGAACTGAATTGAACGCTATTAGGGATTAATTAAAAAAAAAAAGACATGGATTACTTCAATATTACGAATTTATCCGCAAAGTGTCATCAGTGCAGCATGAATTTTTATATTTTGATACTCAAAAACCGTGCTTAAACCCCGTTAAGGGTTGATTTTCAAAACAAATGTGTTAGACGTGTTTCTCAATATTTTTATGAGTACACTGACAAAGTTTCGTGTCTGTAAAAATATTTTTTACATACAAACTTTGATACCTCATTTGTCCCACGGGTCGATTTTCGAATAAAACATTGCACACAACACAACAAAAAAATGAACCGACTTCAACAACACTAAAAAGCTAATAATTGAAGTTGGTGTTGACGTACCTACTGTGTATATTTTCTTCAGGAACACTTTATCCGGTCCTAATGAAATTTGCATGAAATCATTACAGTAGTTTACTCTCTTGAATAAAAAAAGAATCATCAAATCGGTTCATATTTATCAGAGTAATGTAATGGAGTATATCAGATTCATGGGTTTTTAACCGACTTCAAAGAAGGAGGAGTTTCTCAATTCGTCTGTATGTATTTTTTTTACCGGATAAATTCTTCTAAATCAATTATGAATCTCCGGGAAGTTGTTATCCGGTTCCTTCTTTCGAATAAAAGAATCATTGAAATAGGTAAATATTTGCCAGAGATTATTAAAAAAACATCATCAGGCATTCCTACAGTTTTTTCTGAGTCGCCATTTTTGTTTTTTCAGGAACTGTTTTTCCGTAAGTAGGTAATATTTTTTTGAAATGAAATCGTTTCATCAACCCCTTCAAGGGTTGATTTAAAAAAAAATGTGATACACGTGTTTTTAATCAGCGCACTGATAAATTTTCGTGTCCATACGATGAATATTTCTTTCCATAGTAACTTTTAGCCAACCTAGGGGTGGATTTTCGAAAAATGCTGAAAATCAGTATGTTAAATTGTTTTGTTTATGTATATATGTATGTATGTTGTACGTATGTACCGAGTTTCGTTACTCTAGCTGCATTATAACATTTAATGAAAATCGTTCTACGTGTTTTTCAACCCCATTATATGAAGAAGAAGAAGAAGTACATTTATTCGGCGGACAACGACACACACAAAAATATACAAAATAAAAACTTACAAACTTACTACATAAAACAAAAAACATAAACCATATGACCTGACCTTAGTGATTATTTTTCGCAAAATGCCAGAAATGAGTTTCTTAGATTCTTGTGTGCAATACACAAATTAAGTGTTATGACTGCAGGTCGAAGAACATTTTTGGACCCCAATTGGATCCATTTAGGAGTTGATTTTCAAAAACTATTTACACATGGATTGCTTTAGTTTGATTAATGTATTCGCAAAGTTTTATCAATGCAGCATAATATTTTTCCGCGGTTCAAACTTAAAAACCATACTAAAACCCCTTTAGGGTCGATTTTCAAAAAGTTGTAATAAGGGTGTATCTTCATTTCTTTTGTTTAGTATGTTGACAAAATTTCGTGTATGTGTGGTGAAAAAAAATTGTTTTCCATACAAACTTTGAGACCCCATTAGACCCACTTAGGGGTTGAAATCGAAAAATGCTGAAAATTAGTTTATTCAATATTTTTATTGAGTTTATGTACCGAGTTTCGTTACTCTAGCTGTATTATAGCATTAAATGGAAATCATTTTACGTGTAAACTTTACAACCCCATTAATTTTTTTTTTCTTTATTTATATTAAAAAGGGTACATATCAGTTTATTACAAAAAGTATCTCAAAAACCCTAAATCGGGTTTGTCTGGATACCAAACAAAAGGTACTCGTATAACATTTTTTTTTTTAACTTATAGTTAAGCTGTCTATAAAATAATAAAATAATCGTTATAAACTAATTGTTATGGCTTCCCAACGCGTACGCGAACTATTGACGCGAAACCGCTTCCAATAAATGACCATAAATAAATGACCATAGGGGTTATTATTTGCAAAATGCCGGAAATAGGTTTCTTAGATTCTTGTGTGCAATACATAAATTAAGTCATGACTGTAGGTCGAAAAATATTTTTTAACCCTAATTGGATCCCTTAAAGAATTGATTGATTTTCAAAAAATGATTATTTATACAATAATTGCTTTAGTTTGATAAATGTATTCGCAAAGTTTCATCAATGCATGATTTTTTTTTCCGCGTTTCATACTCAAAAACAATGCTAACATCCCTTTACGGGATACGAATTTGAAAAAGTTGTGATACACGTGGTTCTTAATTTCTTTGGCTTAGTACATTTACAGAATTTCATAACCGTGTGATGAAAAAAAAAGCCATGCCTTCTTTGGGAGCCCATTTGACCCACTTAGGGGTTAACAAACTGCTCAAAATTAGTTTTTTTCAATTGTTGTGTTGAGTTTATTTACTAAGTTTCGTTATTCTAGCTGCATCATAGGATGAAATGGAAATCCTTCTTTGTGCAAACTTTGGAACCCCATTAAATGACCTTAGGGGTAGTTTTGAAAAATGCCGGAAATAGGTTTCTTAGATTCTTGTGTACAATATATAAACTAAGTCTTATGACTGTAGGTCGTAAAACATTTTTTAGACCCCAATTGGACCCATTTAGGAGTTGATTCTCAAAACATGATTATTTACACATGAATTGCTTTATTTTGATAAATATATTCGCAAAGTTTCATCAATGCAATAAGGATGTTTTTTTTTCACGTTGCATACTCAAAAACCATGATAAAATCCCTTTATGGGTCGATTTTCAAAAAGTTGTGATACACGGGTTTCTTTATTTGTTTTGCTCAGTACACTGACAAAGTTATTTGGCCGTATGACGAAAAAATTTTTTTTTCCATACAAACTTTGGGAGCCCATTTTACTCACTTAGGGGTTGATTTTACAAAAATGCTCAAAATTAGTTTCTTCAATTGTTGTGTTGAGTTTATCTACCGAGTATCGTTACTCTAGCTGCATCATAGGATGAAATGGAAATCCTTCTTTGTGCAAACTTTGAAACCCCATTAAAAGACCTTAGGGGTAGTTTTTCGAAAAATGCCGGAAATAGGTTTCTTAGATTCTTGTGTGCAATATATAAACTAAGTTTTATGACTGTATGTCGAGAAACATTTTTTGGACCCCAATTGGACCCCTTTAGGAGTTGATTTTAAAAAATGATTATTTACACTTGGATTGTTATATTTTGATTAATGTATTCGCAAAGTTTCAGCGATGCAGTATGAATTTTTTTTTCCGCCTTGCATACTCAAAAACCATACTAAAATCCCTATAAGGGACGATTATACAAAACTGTGATACACGTATTTCTTTATTTCTTTTGTTTAGTACACTGACAAAGTTTCATGTCCGTGTGACGAAAAATTTTTTTTTTTCCATACAAACTTTGGGAGCCCATTTGACCCACTTAGGTATGGAATTTCAAAAAATCCGTTCTTATTGTTCACCTAGACTATTTGAATAATGTTGGTTCCAAATTTCAAGATTGTACGTTATATGGTTTTTGCTGTATCGTGATTCCTAGAAAACACCCTGCTCTTTTATTAATATAGATTGTAATGAAAGTGGTACATTTTGCTAAGCTTGTTAAAAAAGAGATTGGCTACTATATTGGCCTGAGCAGGAAGACGACCACTGCTGAACACAGTCCTCCTCTAAGTGTGGGGGGGGGGTCTTGGGGACTGCAGTATACGCGGAGATGGATGAAGCTGCAGCCTCTTCTGGTTTTCTCTTAGTCGCCTCCTACGATACCCAACGTCAACGGGATGTGATGGGAAGTTGCTATTCTTGCCCGGACTACCTACCCACGGGATAGATAAAATTATTACATACATATTGCCTAAATGATAATAACTGATATCCACAAATTTAGCTATAGCGAGTTTTTTTTTGTCTATCATGTTTTGTATTTTCCCATCATCCAAAATGACATATCATTAAGACTGACTGAAGACTGAATACACAATAGGTTACTTATTAGCTCATATAATTGCCTCTTATGTCATACACGTGAAACTATAAGTAATGTGTAAATAGTTAACAATTACAGATGTTCTAGACTGTTTCATGCATTATACAAATTATGTAATAATAGCATGTAGATAATTCCATACTGCCCTAGGTTTAGTTAGTATGAACAATGATAATAATGTCCGCCTAGCAGACACGACCATAGCGGCCAATCTTTCATAAGATCAGCCATCTACGCGGGAGATACTATAGTGCACAAGCGCTTGCGTAGACACAAGTGCACTCTTCCTTCCTTTAATCCTCTCACAATCCGACGGGACGGAAGACCGACACGACCAGGATACGAAAGGTCAGGCGAAGGACCGACTTTTTACATGCCCATCCGACGCATGGACCATCTTACTATAGACACAATATAGGTGATTGGCCTGAATTGTCCTAGCCAGTAAGGAACATCTACATAAAGTTGTTGTCCCCCGCGGGATTCCAACCCGCGCCCTCTGGTTTGCGAAGCAAGCGGATTCCCAGTGCGCCACGGATGCTACTTGAACTATGATACATACATTTCGAATGTATCAATAATCATCACCAGCCGGAAGATGTCCAATGCTGCACATAGGCCTCCCCCTTGGAACGCCACAATGAACGACAATTGGATATTTGCATCCTACGGTTGCTTGCGACTAGCACAATGTCTTCATTCTACCTAGTGAGAGGCCTACCTGCTACGCTGCGTCTTTCTGTTTGTAGTCGCCACTCGAGAACCTTTCTTCCCCATCGGTTATCAGTTCTTCGAACGATATGACCTGCCCATTGCCACTTCAACTTGCAGATTCTGAGAGCTATGTCGGTGATTTTAGTACTTCAACAAATCTATCGTGCGAATAAAACTCCGAGCATAGCTCTCTCTATAGATCGTTGTGTGACTCTGAGCTTCTCTAAAAGAACAGCAGTTAAGGACCACGGCTCAGTACCTTGTTATCAACTCATCAGTGGCGGCAACACAACCTGCGTCAAATCAAATCAAATCAAAAATCTTTATTTACAAATAGGCTTAACGCTAGCACTTTTGAATGGTATTTTTTTTAAAAGCTACCACTGGATCACAACGCGACCTCAACTGAGAAGATACGGCAAGAAAGTCAGCGTGCTTGTCATTTTTTCACTTTTTTTTAAACATTGTTTTGTTACAATTGAATCGACATTAGCGATAGTGCGTCTTTAGTATTATAATGTTCACTCAGAATTTATATTATTAGCTAAGGGTCATACATAGCGAAATGAAGATAAAATAATAATAATATCCTGGGACAATTCACACACGGTCATCTGATCCCAAACTAGGCAGAGCCTGTACTATGGAAACCAGACAACTGATACTAATACATATATACTTTTTTTTTTGTAAATACATACTTATATAGATAAAACACCCAGACACTTGGTGGGAATCGAACCCACGACCTGTTGAGTAGCAGACAGGGTCACTAACCACTAGACCAACGGGCCCGTCATAATACCGTTATTGTTTTTTTTAGATTGGTGACATAAAGTCATCGAGATATTATACTAAGTACTATATAACATGTATAATTGTATAAGTATTATTGACCTCATTCAATTTATTTGACCCGTTATTAAATATTACACTAAACATTTTCAGTAGGTACGAAAGAAGACAGATTATTAAATTAACATCTGTAGCAACAAGACGCCCACGGCTTCCGTTTAATTAAATTCCTTTGTTTTAAAATCATAAATTAAAATTTCGCGTTTAGTTGCGGCTGAATTATACATACAAACGCTTACGTATGCACATTGAATGATTATAAAATTTATAAAATACGTACCCACCTATTCTCTGCCTGTGTGCGTTCGACCAACAAAGTGTGTCATAGAATAATAAAAATATTACATTCAAATTGGTCTAATTTTATACCTATGTTCCAGTAACTTCACTACACTGAAACCAAATACGATAAAACTTAATTGTGTAAAATACCGCTATAGATATCACATATCTTGACTTAATATTGGAATTTCCAGTTTTAAATTACCATATAGATATTATGATAAGTTAAATTATATTAAACAGAACAATGACTTATACGATTACTAAACAAACTTATTTAGTGTAAATAATTTTAAGTCCTTACATCCGGCTAGTTTGAGCAAAATGACCTAGTTTTGAGACAATGTATTGCAAATTGCTTGAACTCCATTGCGAATGCTTGGTCTTGGTTGCAAAAGCTGATCACTTACAAATCTAGTATCTTAGTACATTAAACTATTAAATTAATATATATTGTTACGTTACTCATTATGCACGAGCTTAAATACCATTTTGTACATTGAAATTAGATAACGATAAATTCCTAATACATAATGTTACATAAGGCTTGTAAGTAGAAACACTTCGTCGTATTATTCGAGATTTTTATGAATTGTGAATCATGGATTTGTATGAATACCTAACTCTTCTACGTAAAACTTCTTTAGTGTGTCAGTTGACACACTATTGAAAGTTATGCGTGGTAAACACAAAATACCAATAAGTATAATCCTGAAAGAAAAAGAGCTGTAAACATTTTATTAACTTATATTTTATTTATCCATCCTATAAACTACATAAAAATACATAAATATGCAGATTAGCACTTATCAATAGTATGACATAGATATTAATATATAAGTACTGTTAACCTAAACTTGAATAAGAAGAAAAAAGTAACTGGCATATAATTTTTTTTTGTTTTGTTACTCTGATTTTGTTTTCAATAAAAGTAGTAGAGTATAATTATATCATTGCCAAAAAACACAGTCGAGTTAGTTTTGTCATGTTATGTATCCTCTCTGTATGTATTATTCTTTGTTCACGTTTTAGTCACGTGCAAGATCACATACGAGTCGCGTGGAAAGCCGTTATTACTCCAATGTATTGGTCGATTACTACACTACGCGTATTGGTACGTGTGAGTTGGGTTTCAGTAATTAAATGTCTGCGACATGGCGACGCGTGTTACGAAACATGTTGCATGACAATGCCTATAGTTTGTAATGTAAAAAAAATATAGAATTCGAATTGAGAACGATTCAAAATTACGTATTCCTTTTTAATGTCTCTAAATAGAGCCCAGGAGCCCTACCACCAGCTGTATTGGTAGTGTTAAAGTAATCTTAATTTTTGAGAAAAAGACACCGATTTATTTTATTGTATTACATTTTCACAATGTTGAAATTATTAGAAAACTTTTATCCTTGTAAATTGAGTATTGGAATAACGCGGAAAAAGCTTATTCAAATAATATTTATTTGTATGAACAATCAAGACCTAGAATGCTTTTCTAACTAATCTTACCATTACAACACGAAAAGGAGAAAAAGGTATCTCACTTTTACCATACTAAAAAAACTATTACATAGAGCATTATCGTTTAATTATACCTCCTAATCCACATGGTTACTGGATGTAAACCAGCACTCAGCACTTGGTAACCAACTAATGCGGAGCGAGGTACTTTGCTGGGGCCATAGTCCATTATATCTCAATGGCTGGGGTTCACACAACGCACAATTTACTTCTTTTATTTCTCTTTGCCAGACTCTATTTTTTGCGTGATTCTGTTTTGATTACATTTGAGTGCTTTGTGTCCAATAAATTTTCTAAAAACTTTATACCTACTAATCATTGAAGCTTATGACCGATTTCTGAAACCTGATATTGGTAGAAGTTCTATTATAAATACATTTTACCAGGCTATTTCAATATTATCCGACCTTTTCTGGATAGTACCTAGCTGGTAGCCATAATGCGTTTTCACCTTTTAAGAACTTCCGCGGGAGCGTATGGATGAGGTTATCCTTAAATAGGAGTTGCTATTCTTAATTCGTTTGTTTTACATCCAACTATACTTAGGTTGTAAGCGTAGGTTTGAATGTGGTTCTGTGTTTACGGATGTAGTCACTCGCTTAATACCAATGACTGGTATCAGTTACGGCTCAATTTTCGAAAGTAAATCGCCATGGAGTTTGCACTTGTCATAGATTTGACGTAACACTTATATTTAGATTAGTGTTTCAGCTAATGTATTACGGGTGTGGTGACTAGGAGACCTTCGAACTTAAAGCGAATGGTGAGACAGTTCTATTTAGAAAGATAATGGACTTAAACAATGAAAGACAAAGGACTTTTAATGCTCAAGCAATTCTCAGTTTGTCACCCACACATACACAATTCATACTTGATATGTCATACAACATGAATATGTTATACTACAAAAATATGTTATAACACACGAATATGTCATAATGAAAGTTAATCAGCACGATCTTCCAGGGTTGATTATTTAAGGAATTATATCGTTACAATATTCGACATGCCATGTATCAAAGTTTGTAAACAAGTGGTAGGTACTCCAGATTAAACCAAAAACTAAAACTAAAAACTATTTATGTAGTGTGAATTATAAATGAAATAAAACTATTACTTCACCTTCGCATGTAGACCTTCATATGACTTAGATAAGATCGATCGCCTAAATTCGCTCGTAACGTGTGTGCATTATGCAAATTGATTTATATTTCAGAATGTAAATAAATCTAGCCCGCCTTGCTTCTATAAGCATATTTTACATCGGTGCAAATATCGCTATCTCCGTAGGTTCTAATACGGCAAGCAAGGGTAGTAAGTTCGTGAATTCCTTTGAAGGGGAAATCACTTCCTGCCTGACATTGCTTCGCATTTTGTGTAGGTCGTTGGCATCGGCATCATTCAGGTTCGAGCGGATTTGGTCAGGCCATCTTCTACTTACGTCTATAACCTCTAGCTGGACGGTAATATTTCTGTTACAACTACTTCAAACTCAGTTAAGGGCAATGTTACATTGATTTATTTTGGTCTTAAACGACGAGTACAGTACAATAAATTGAGGACGATCACCTGCAGACACCTGCAGGGTGACCTATTTGACAATAATATGTCCATAAATCACGTTTGTCATCCTTCGACAGGTTTATCCCTTCATTGAACGGTGAGTGACTTTGTCGCGTAGATGCCCTATTCATGTCAGGGTTGATGCGCTAACGACCTTAAAGAGGAATATAGGCAGGGTAGTTGGCCTTATTTACAGTGATGTCGCTGTTCGCATCTTCTACATCAACCCACAGTGAGCAGCTTCATTCCCCGGGGGTGGTTGGTTTCCGGATCTTGCACATAGTCAACTGCATAGAGGTTGGGATAGGGAAAATATGAACCTTCAGAGTCACTGGATGTTTGAGATGTGGGCCCTAGACGTCTATCGAGTACGGTTGCGACTCAGAGGAGGATGCCGGCAAGGTTGAAATCCCGTCCCCGTGAGCACCGTGAAAGGTTCCCGGGGAGCAATAATACGCTCCCCGGCGGCGAGCTCAAAGGCAAGGCACTGAGATGTACCTGTTGCAGATCCCACCGGATAGCCCAGGTCTCTTATATGCAACGGGTTTATGTCGAAGAAACGTCGAGGAGCAATCATCAAATGTGTGTGTAATGTATACACAATTATGAAAATTATAGATTGTCCTCAGAAAGGAAGACGAATGAGGAAGTTTTAGAATTGGTCAATGAAGAAAGAAAATTTTTAAGATCTATTGAGAATAGGAGAGGAAAGATGATGGGCCAATTGATACGACACGACACCTTCTTTAAAACGATAGTGGAAGGTAAAATAGAAAGGAAAAGGGGAAGAGGAAGACCCAGACGAAGTTTTATGAAGCAGGTAGCAGAAAAAGTGGGTGGAATGTCGTATCAGGAGGTCAAAATGAAGGCATATAATAGAGTAGAGAGGAAATTGCTTCACCGACAAGAGCCCAGCTCTTAAGTTGGAGAGAGAGAGATTGTACTAAACAGACTTATTCACGGCTGTTTATTAGTCGTTACGTAAACAATACATGATCACCGGATGAGCGTTCCTTAAAAAAGTTTATATGAAGTGTCACTTAGCGATAGTTGATTATTTCATAAATAATAATTTCAATCGGGCCTCAGTGTTGTCACAAATATAATGATAAGAGCTTGAGATTAAACGTACTCGTAAAATGGTCTAAGAATAGACCATTTTACGAGTAAAGGTAGTATCAAGAGCCACTCGAATTATGACATAAATATATGACTTCATGCAGAGTAATTATAAACTATCAGTGCTGTACTTCCTTGTGCATTTACGTAAACTGAATGAGTAATACTTAATGGTATTCCAGAGATTTTCGGTCGAAATGATTATATCACGTTGAACTTTACACACCTACGCATTTTATGTCGCTTTGATTTGGTTGTTGTGATGTCTCACTATTTCGGCTTAGGTTTATTGGATGAATAAACCCGATTACAGTAAATAGGTTTTTTTCTGTCGTATGGTTAGTAGCCAACCAGGTGTTAGAGTTTTCAAGCTGCCCTTAGGCCTCTGGCTTAGCTTAACGACTGCTGTCCAGGGCCTCTAGACAATGTAACATTCTACAAGCGTTAACGAGAATAGAAAGTATAAAGACATCGAAAAATCACGAGACAAATTATAAGGAATTGACACCATTAGCGAATGAAGAAATAGAATCGCTATGAAGCGATTTTATCTTGTCTAGGCCCTCTGATGACAATAGCCGGGACTTTTTACGTGCCCTCCGAAACATGGAGACGCTCAGTTCAAATGCCTCTAAACGGTCACCCATCTAAGGACTGACCTTGCCTGACGTTGCTTACCCAACTGATCGTTTACCGAACAGTGGTTACAACTAGCTATGAGCGTCTCGCGAGTAAATAGTTACATGGAACACAGCAGTATTGAATGAAACACAGGGTACTCGTCGCTGTACCACGACCGCTTGTCTCGGTGTCTGTCTTTTAGACAACTGAGCTCCGAGGTGGGTAGGCAGCAGTATTTATTTTTAATACACTACAGTTGTCAATATTAACGAATAATCCAGCAAGTTCAGTTTACAGATGAGTAACTATTTTGTGGCGTTTGAACTGAGCAATCTTCGGGCTTCGGAAGGCACAGGAAAAGTCGGTCTCGATTGTCATCTAGACAGCAGTGGGTAGGTAAAATCAGAACCCTACTATCAACTTGATCAGTTCTGACACCAGGCTGCCCAGTAACTAAAAAATAAACAGTATGCACACCAATTTTGAGGATATCATAACGAAATTATATTAACATTACGGTAAATTAAACCAGAACAGCAGTTTCTTTAAAAGTATATTATGTATGCCATCGTGTCAATTTCTCCGTTACAGCTATGGTAGCTAATAATAATAAATTCTTTTAATTTTTTAAAGTATAATAAATTATTGTAATAAACTTTTATTTTTACGGGGTTTCAACAAGATTTATTTTCGAGTATTACTAGATGGTACCCTACAATGACGCTGCAAAACATAACTCTAATCTCTTACTATATAATATCAGACTTCCATAATAATACGAAGCTCTGAAGACTTATCTTCAGAGCAGAGATTAAAATCTTAGAGCTTGGGTTTAACGACCTCTAAAACTTTAATCCTCCCTTCACCTACAAAGTGCTTGAGAAACTAAAAATCAGAAATAAACTGCGATACAATCGTACAGTATTTGCTAATATCAGAACTAGTAAACTAATTAGAACTGTACTGTAACTTACATGTGAACGAATTTCTTTTGGGTCAACCCGAGTAACACCTAACAATGTCAGCACAACGACCTTTTTAACATATCATCTGTCGATAACGTTTAGTAGTTTTTTATCTTTGATATTATAATAAAGCACACGCAATCAGTTCCGCTAGTGCTGAATCTGAATTTCATTATGCCGCTAGAATACTTGACAGTCCTGGCTGCTGCGCAAAAAGGTTTCAATAAGAATAGATTAACTACGTTGTATCAGAACGTGAAGTTATGCTAGGCATTTATGATTTATACTCAAAAACAGCAATCCACGTAACACGTAATAAAACTAATCTCCAATCGTAAAGCAAAAGAGGCAATCATTGTTGATTTAAAATTTTAAACTATTTATGAACTGTAACCGAAAAAACAGTTACAAAAGCTATTGGAGGAAGGTAATTAAAGAAAGAAATTGCGAAATGATAAAGATTAAAAGAAATATTAACAAAAGAAGACAATAGAGAAGAATTTATTGAAACAAAATATTTACAGTTTATTTACAAATATGTACACTTAAACTAGGTAAAAAACTTCCTCGAAGTTGTCGCCGCACTGGCTGGGAAGGGTACCTAAAAGACTGGCGGCATTACCCCTTTGTATGGCCAAGCTTATACGTTGGCAGAAAAAGCTACCAGCCCGGCGGTCTCCTGAGACTTCGATAAGTTTGGAATTAGCTTTAAAATAAAAATAAAATGATTTAACAGAACTTCATAAGACCAGAAGAAGACGTTCTTTAGTCAGTGAAAAGTGCCAACTATAACTGTCTTAACTGAATACTGTTTGTTTCTTAGATATTAGAAACGTGTATGTATGTGTGTGTAAATTTAATAAACCTATTGCTTTGCAGCAATGAAACTCAGAACTCAAAGGTCAGACAATAGCTTAGAAAAAGATATTACATGTAAAATTATTGTGATAATTACGTTCATACGTAAGACTGTACTAACGACAGTGTGGTTTCGCCTTGGCATAGTTAACGTAGTATCCCTCTTTATCTAGCGTTGGTATTAGGTTGAATAAGGTATCTATTAACGGTGTCATTACCAGGGTCAAACAGTATTTATATTTTCTTGTAGGTTAGTTAATTTATGTTATTTATCTTTTCCTAAATTTAAATATATTAGGTTTTTACAATGATTTTTCTCTGCTAAGACCAGAGACGTCTCTTTCATTTCATTTATCTCATTTTCTAGAAATATGAGTTACACTTTTAACTTATTTTTATCTAGGCCTTGCCAAACATTTATTTTGTTAAGCAAATAAACTCTTGCTTCTATCAACTCTTAAGAATACTAATCATAAACCTTTTTAAAGCTGAATCAATTAATCAATATCCATATCAGAGACTATAATTATGTCCATATACAAGTCTGTATCGTCAAACAAGGATGGTGGTGTCCATGTGATATGTCCGTGATCGTTCTCATTAGGTGGGGCAATGGCCTGCTTTTGAACAGCCATTGTTTGTTACTAGTTACATTTAATTTGTCGACGGAAAAGTTCTCTTCCTTTGGCCTATAGAATACGTACAAGTGGGAGGGAAATTCTATTAATGTTGATTGTATTGTAGGGTACCATACTCACTGTTACCTACAACCGTTACCTGATTACCGTTAGCAAAACTAATACATTACCTCCTTCAAAACCCGAAGGTTTTGAAGTACAACATCTAGAGATCTGTTCAACGGAAACGGTCGAGAGAACCCGGAGGCCCTGATGCATATACCACCTAGCGATCGGTCAATGGAAAACAAGATGATCGACCTGAAAAGGTCGTTTTGTTACACCGCAGCGCAGTCCGGCCATCAGCACACCTCACTACGCGACGCGCGAAGACCGTGCGTCGTATCACACGCGCAGCCCAGCGACACGGCCGCTCGCTAGCTACCTCGCTATGGACTGGCGCGCCGCGGCGGACCGTTCGCCCGGCGTCAGCCGGCTCGCGAGTTTGCCGCCGCCCCGCGCGCCCGCGCACACACCGCACATAATACTCGCACGGCGATGTGCGATTTGTATATAAATATTATTTACTTCTTAGGTTAAGCACTAGCGTAAGGATAATGTAATTGTACATATATGTTTTATATTCCCAATAAATTATTCCCAATTCTCGACTCAACAATCTTTTAATACACGAACACGCAAGCTACAGCAGCACCCTTCAGTGGTTACACCCGACGTTCAACCATGGAACAACCAAAACCCAACCAAACCGGCGGGAAACCGGCAGAAAGTCAAGCACCACAAGAAATCGCAGGAATAGCCCTGTCCATGCGGATTCCTGCATTCTGGCGCGACCAACCAAGACTATGGTTCTACAGTTTCGAGGCGGCTACTAGCGACCTCAAGAGGAGCCAAGCACAACTGGCGCAGATGGTGATAGCCCAACTCGAAAAACAAGACATCGAACAGATCGCCGACCTGCTTTACAAGCCACCTGCCGCTGACCAATACACGGCGTTGAAAAACCGACTTATCTCCGCCTACGAGGAGTCAGACAGCCGTCAGCTGCAGAGGTTGCTGACCGAAATTGAGCTCGGGGAACAAAGGCCCACACAACTGCTACGGCGCATGCGAAGTCTCGCGAGAGGAAAAGTGCCAGAAGAGACACTAACATTAATGTGGACAAGTCATCTACCACCACACATACGATCCGTCCTGGCTGTCAGCGAAACATTCAGCACGCAAACCTCACTCGACGAGCTCGCCATTCTTGCAGACAAGATGATGGAAAATGCTACACAAATAGCATCTGTCACGGCGATCAACCCACTAGAGGCGGCACCATCAGCAAGAAACACCGGCACACTATCCCTCCTAGAGGAAATCCAAAAATTGTCGCTGGATGTCGCTGAACTACGCAGACGTCCACAACGCCCCAACGAACACTGTCACTGCCAAGAACAGTACCAGCGGCGTCGACCAATCTCACGATCGGATTCACAATCTCGTCGGTACCGAAGCAACTCACCATCTCATTCATCATTCTGCTACTACCATCGTCGTTTCGGGGAAAAAGCAAGACAATGTGCCAGCCCATGCTCCTACAAATGGAAGAATCCGGAAAACTAGAGAATACGCTGGCAGTGGCGGAACCCAGCGTATCAGAACTATCTCACCGCCTATTCATCACAGACAAAAACTCAAGACTGACATTTCTCATTGACACCGGCGCCAACATATCAGTCATACCACGACGCACCGGGGTGAAGATGTCACCGACAGATTTTTGCCTCTACGCGGCGAACAACACACGGATACCCACGTACGGCGAAAAGCATCTGGAACTGGACCTCGGATTGCGAAGACCATACAAGTGGAAATTTATAATCGCAGCAGTCAGCAAACCGATAATTGGGGCTGATTTTCTGAACCACCACAAGCTACTCATCGATATCGCGAGTCGCAACATCACCGACAAGGTCACTAGCTTGTCCGTCAATGCACCGATATGCAAATCGTCGGCACCTACGTTGCGCACCATTGATACTGGGAGCAAATACCACGAAATTCTCGCCGATTACCCAGACATCACCAGACCAACAGCAATGAAGACCAGCCCCAAACACAACGTCGAGCACTACATCGAGACGTCCGGACCGCCGCTGTACGCCAAAGCCCGCCCGTTACCACCCCACCGGTACCAAGCGGCGAAGAAGGAATTCGAGCTGATGATGGAGCAGGGCCTATGCAGACCAAGCAAAAGCCCTTGGGCGAGTCCACTGCATGTGGTACCCAAGAAAAACGGCGACATCCGCGTGTGCGGCGATTACAGACGCCTCAATGCCGTAACAAAACCAGACCGCTACCCAGTACCAAGACTAAAGGACTTCACCTACCAGCTGCATGGCATGCAGGTCTTCTCGACCCTCGATTTAAACAGAGCCTACCAACAACTTCCGGTACTTGAAGAGCACATAGAGAAAACAGCCATCATCACACCGTTTGGCCTTTTCGAATGTCCAAAAATGTGCCCAGGACTGAAAAATGCCGGACAAACATTCCAGCGGTTCATCCATCAAGTGTTATCAGGCCTGGACAACGTCTTTCCCTTCATTGACGACGTAATTATAGCATCGCCCGATGAAGAAAGCCACGCCCGAGACCTACGCACCGTTCTAGAACGTCTCGACAAATTCGGCATCACCATAAATCCAGCAAAATGCCACCTTGGGATGCGAGAGGTGAAGTTCCTGGGATACCATGTGTCGCCGGAAGGTATCAAACCCTTAGACGAAAAGGTCGAAGCCATCACTAATTTTCCGAAGCCGCAAACTATAGAAGAACTACGCCGATTCCTTGGAATGATAAACTTTTACCGTGACAGCATTCCAAACGCCGCTACAGTTCAAGCACCACTACATTCATACTTGCACAACTCCAAGAAAAAAGACAAGACGAAAATCGAATGGTCACCCGAAGCCACGGAAGCATTCGAAGCCTGCAAGACTAAAATGAAAAACGCGGCGACACTAGCGCACCCTGCTCACAACGCCCACATTGCCTTGTTTTGCGACGCATCGGACAAAGCGGCCGGATCAGTCCTACAACAAAAAATAGACGGGAAATGGCAGGCACTGGGGTATTTTTCAAAAAAGTTCTCACCGGCACAACAGAAATACTCCACCTTCGATCGCGAGTTAGCATCCATATACATGTCAGTCAAGCACTTCAGGAAGATATTCGAGGGAAGAGAACTCACTATCTTCACTGACCATAAACCGCTGATCTACGCACTCAACAAACCGCCATCGGATAATGACACGCAGCGCCGAATTCGTCAGCTACTTTTTATCAGCGAATTCACAAGCGATATTCGTCATGTCAGCGGAACGGACAACTCGGTAGCCGACTCATTATCACGCATCGAGGCAATAAACCTACCTACGGCACTCGACTACGCTAAACTAGCAACGGCCCAAGAGCGAGACAGCATGCTTACCAAATTACTGCAACAATCCAACATCGCACTGAAGAAACTCAAGATTCCCGGGTCCAATGTTGAAATATACTGCGAAACATCAACGGGAAACATTCGACCGTACCTAACGGAAGAATTCAGACGGCAAGCCTTCGATTCAGTCCACAGTATCAGTCATCCCGGCATACGAACAACACGCAAGTTAATGCGAGACCGATATTTCTGGGCATCGATGAATATCGACGTGGGAACATGGGCGAAGACGTGTGTGCCGTGTCAACAGTCCAAAGTTCAACGACACACACACAGCACCGTCGCATCGTTCCCTACTTGCGACAGATTCCAAGCCGTCCACATCGACATCGTAGGCCCGCTCACAACCAGCGCCAGTGGGCACCGCTACCTGCTCACCATGATCGACCGCAAAACTCGTTGGCCCGAAGCAATAGCATTGGAAGATATCACAGCAGAAAACGTTGCCAAAGCGTTCTACGAGACGTGGATATGTCGTTTCGGATGCCCTACTACCATCACTACGGATCAAGGTCGTCAGTTTGAAAGCCAACTATTCAACTCGATGGCTAATCTACTCGGCGTGCAACGAAACCACACCACTGCTTATCACCCACAAAGCAACGGGATCGTAGAACGCTGGCATCGGTCACTTAAGGCCGCACTAAGGTCTCGGCTCAACGGCAATAACCATTGGATAAATGAAATTCCGACCGTGCTACTAGGACTACGAGCCGCCGCCCGCACGGACACGAACACTAGCGCTGCCCAACTAACCTACGGGCAGGCGCTGCGACTGCCGGGCGACTTTGTTAGTCCTACTAACACATCGCATTCAATGGACCACGACTACGTAGAAAAACTTCATCAGCACATCACCGCACTGACGCCCGTGTACGAACCACATAGCCAAAAACGCGACACGTTCGTACACAAAGACCTCAGTACGTGCGACTCCGTGTTTCTACGTGTCGACGCCGTCCGGAAACCCCTCCAGCGACCGTACGATGGCCCGTTTCCAGTCTTACATCGGACAGAGAAGACGTTCAAGATTCGCATGCCAGGCCGTGACGTCATCGTGTCAATCGACCGTCTCAAGCCGGCCTATACTTTGAACGAATCGGTAACCGAACCTCAAAACACGGTTACCGATTCGCACCAAGAAGCCCACGAACCAAGCTCGTCGTCTGCGCCCTCGTACGTCACCAGAACCGGGCGCACCAGCAGGAGACCAGTACGCTTCGCTTGAGGGGGAGCCTTGTAGGGTACCATACTCACTGTTACCTACAACCGTTACCTGATTACCGTTAGCAAAACTAATACATTACCTCCTTCAAAACCCGAAGGTTTTGAAGTACAACATCTAGAGATCTGTTCAACGGAAACGGTCGAGAGAACCCGGAGGCCCTGATGCATATACCACCTAGCGATCGGTCAATGGAAAACAAGATGATCGACCTGAAAAGGTCGTTTTGTTACACCGCAGCGCAGTCCGGCCATCAGCACACCTCACTACGCGACGCGCGAAGACCGTGCGTCGTATCACACGCGCAGCCCAGCGACACGGCCGCTCGCTAGCTACCTCGCTATGGACTGGCGCGCCGCGGCGGACCGTTCGCCCGGCGTCAGCCGGCTCGCGAGTTTGCCGCCGCCCCGCGCGCCCGCGCACACACCGCACATAATACTCGCACGGCGATGTGCGATTTGTATATAAATATTATTTACTTCTTAGGTTAAGCACTAGCGTAAGGATAATGTAATTGTACATATATGTTTTATATTCCCAAAGAGATCAGGTTGCTGACTTCCTGCGAAGTCACCAAGTTGATGTCTTGCTGGTGCAGGAGACCCTCCTGAAACCCTCTCATAGGAGTCCGAATATCGCCAACTACCATCTTGTGCGAAATGACCGTGACACCTCCCTCGGAGGTGGCACTGCCATCTATTACAGAAGGGCCCTGCACTGCATCCCTATCGATCCCCCTGCGCTCACTAATATAGAGGCCTCGGTTTGCCGCCTCTCTCTTTCCGGCCATTCGGCTGTCACTATCGCCTCTATCTATCTTCCACCTGATAAGCGGCCCCTCAGGAGTGATATCGAGTCACTCCTTGACCTGGACAACGCGGTCATTCTGGCCGGCGACTTCAACTGCAAGCATGTCAGGTGGAATTGTAACGTCACCACCGGCAACGGCAGGTGCCTCGACGGCTTGGTCGACGTTCTCGACTTTGACGTCATCGCACCTATGCGCCCGACCCATTATCCCAATAATGTCAATCACCGCCCCGATATCTTAGACATGGCCCTCCTGAAGGGCGTGACCCTCCGGTTGCGCTCCTTAGAGGTTCTCCATGAGCTAGATTCTGACCACCGACCGGTCCTAATGGAACTAGGTCCGCCACCCATTTCCCAGCCGGTCACTAGGACCGTTCTGGACTGGCATCAGCTAAACACCTGTTTAGCCGATGCCGACTCTCCGAATCTTGCCCGCTTCCCGGCGCAAATCTCGTCCCCTCAGGACACCGACCAAGCGATCGGCGCTTTCACCGATCATCTCAAATCGGCCATCAGCCAGTCCTCCCGGCAGGTTGAAGCGGACAACTTTTACGCTGTGCGCTTCAAGCTGCCCGATGACATTAGGGAATTAGTCCGCGCTAAAAACGCGGCTATTCGCGCGTACGACTCCTACCCCACCGATGCCAATCGGGTCCGCATGCGTGCTTTGCAGAGGGACGTGAAGCGCAGCATCGCGGAACTCAGGGAGGCTCGATGGGGAGGGTTTCTAGAGGAGATCCCGCCGTCACACCAGGCTTACTGGCGGCTCGCGAGATCCCTCAAAACCGACACCGTAGCTACCATGCCCCCCTTGACCCGCCCTTCAGGCGACCCACCCGCGTTCGAGGACGACGAGAAGGCTGAGGTTCTCGCTGACTCTCTAGAGAGTCAGTGCACACCCAGCTCCGCTCCCGTCGATCCGGCGCACCTCGATCTTGTGGATAGGGAAGTAGAGCGCAGGTCCTCACTCCCTCCCACCGAATCCCTCTCCCCGGTCACGCAAACCGAGGTGGAAGACCTGATCAAAGGCCTTAAGCCGAAGAAAGCACCGGGCTCCGACGGCATCTCCAATCGCGTTCTCAAGGTTCTCCCTGTCCATCTGATATGTCTTTTAGTGACTATCTTCAACGCAGCCATGTCCCACTGCGTCTTTCCTGCCGAATGGAAAGACGCGGATGTAGTAGGTATCCCTAAGCCGGGTAAGCCTCGCAGCAGCCCTGCGAGCTACCGGCCTATCAGTCTTCTCAAGTCTCTCGGCAAACTCTATGAGCGCTTGCTATTAGCGAGACTCAAAGACTTTGTCAGTTCTAATAATATCCTTATTGACGAGCAGTTTGGCTTTCGAACCAGACACTCTTGCGTCCACCAGGTGCACCGCCTCACGGAGCACATCCTGACCGGGCTCAACCAGCCCAAGCCCGTCTACACAGGCGCCCTATTCTTCGATGTTGCCAAGGCCTTCGACAAGGTCTGGCACAACGGCTTGATATACAAGCTCTTCCAGTTAGGAGTCCCCGATAGGCTCGTACTCATCATACGAGACTTTCTCTCGAATCGTACCTTTCGATACCGGGTCGAAGGTACGTTTTCTTCGCCTCATCCTATACAGGCCGGAGTCCCTCAGGGCTCCGTGCTCTCTCCCCTCTTGTTCAGCCTGTTCACGAACGACATTCCTCGTTCGAGCAGAGTCCAACTCGCCCTTTACGCGGATGACACCGCTCTCTACTATTCCCATAGGAACATGTCCTTTTTAACGCGTGCTCTTCAAGCCGCAGTCGACGCCCTGGGTCAATGGTTCCGTACGTGGCGCATAGAGGTGAACCCGGAGAAGAGTGCCGCGGTGGTCTTCTCCCGGGGACCCGCCAATATGTTCTCCGCGCGGAGCCTTCGGCCCAACAGACGACTAGCTCCAATATCCCTATTCAATCGCCCTATCCCCTGGACTAGGAAGGTTAAGTACCTCGGAGTCACCTTGGACTCCCGCATGACTTTCGGCCCGCACATTAGGTCCGTCCGCAATCGAGCGGCTTTCGTATTAGGTCGCCTGTATCCCCTTCTCTGCAAGCGGAGTAAAATGTCGCTTAGAAATAAGTTGACATTATACAAAGCTTGCATTCGCCCTATCATGACTTACGCGAGTGTAGTTTTCGCGCACGCCGCCCGCACCCATATAGATAGCCTCCAGGTTATCCAGAATCGTTTCCTCCGTCGCGCCGTCGGTGCCCCGTGGTACATGCGGAACGTAGATCTGCATTCAGATTTCAAATTAGATCCCCTTCGTAAGTTCCTCAAAGAAGCGTCGAAACGCTACTTTGAATCCGCGTCCCGTCACGCGAACAGTTTAATCCGCGCCGCCGCCGATTACGCCGCTAGTCCTTCTGACTCACGCCGCAGACCGCGGCACGTACTGCTCGACCCTCCTGACCCCATGACGGTCCTATTGGACCGGGATGCGCCGACCCCTCCCCGACAACCGTATGCTACACTAGCTATCAGACACCGGTCTCGCCGGCGAGGCCGAAGGGTCGTACGTATGCGACCGCAACGACGTGCATCACCCCACTGAGTTTCTTGCCGGCTCTTCTCAGTGGGGGCGCGTTGTGAACCGGTGGTAAACTCAGCCCTCTCTTAAGCGACAGCCCAAGCCGAGGCCGTGCCTCCCTGAGGTGCCCTTGTGCTCGTCGCTACTTCTGCCGTAAAGGCTAGAGCGCTTCAAGCGCTCGCCTCCTATTGTCCGGTGAAGCTGCAATAGCCATCTGCGGTTAACAGCGTCTATCATTCCCAAAAAAAAAAAAAAAAATTATTCCCAATTCTCGACTCAACAATCTTTTAATACACGAACACGCAAGCTACAGCAGCACCCTTCAGTATTTATATTTTTTTTACAAACATGAACTTCGTTTGATGGTAAAGTTTATGATTTTTTGGAATTACTACAAGTGTTAGTGAGTAATAACTACAATCATGTTATTTTCTAGTACTGTAACATATAAATTTTAATAAAATATTAGTAAAATAGAGAATCCATAGTATATAGTGCATATATGCCATAGTTTGTGGATGGAAGCTATACCCCTTCTGGTATAGCTTTTGTCCATAGATTGTGGTATGCTATTTGATTTGATAATATTATCGATGCTTGTACCTTTTGTTATGTTTTGTATTTTTGTATTATGTAATTAGTTTTAGGAAAGTGGTGTTTCATAATAAAGAATTATTTATTTATTTTTATTTTATTTTTTATTTAATCCAGACTCACGCATCATTCATGGCGTGAATTTTAACGAACAATTCTCAATGTTTGCGGTGGGTTCTTTGCGCAGTGGCTTTGCATAAACATGGTAATATGAAAGACAAAAATAATACAAAAAAATATAGTAGACCACTTTCTGCTTCATCATCATGTCAGTCACAAGGTGTCCACTGCTGAACATAGGCCTCCTCCATCAACTTTCATTGCGACCGATGTTGTGCCGCCTGTATCCAACGGCTCCCTGCCAAATTGACGAGGTCGTCTGTCCATCTAGTGGGGGCTCGCCACACGAGAACCTTTCTTACGGACTATATGACCTGCCCATTGCCCCTCCTCTGTACTTACTACTAGAGCTATGTCGGTTACCTTCTGCCTGCACCGCCTATATTATAAAAAAAATATTTTTGCTTTTTAACTGTCAACGTTTGATGCATCCGTAGCGTCAGGCGCTACAGGTAGAATCACCAGTGCCAGTATCAAAAAGAAGCAAAGAAAAGAACCAAAAATAAACCAAGAAGATACCAGTTTTATTAGTTTGAATAAAAATATAGATAGATAGATAGATAATACTTTATTGTTCCACCATTATTAAAAACACAAAAATACAAGAGAAAAAAAAACAGTAAAATAGAACGTATACGTAAAGATCTTAATAAAACAATGGAAAAAACTGTAATTGTAGAAGCGTCAAATGGCCTTTCGTAAGCTATCATGACTAACTCGCGTGATTGCCACAGCTGGCCTCAATACTTGTCTGAACTTGACATCCATCTAGACAATTTCGTATATTGGCCCTTATATTTACATTAATTAAAGTTTATTGCACATAATCATGGTGGTGTTATAATTATATCGGAAACGACATTATTAGCTACTTATGCGTTTAGCATTTCGGTTACTTTGGTTATTATAAAATCATTTCTAACGTTGTTTTTCTAATACGTGCCTTATTCTTTATGCAAAAATTACGATCTTAAACTACTGACATACATATTATTATAATTAAATGAGAATCAAGTCTTATAATCCCAATATTATTGTCGAAAACATGTATTTTAGTATGATGTAATGGTGATGGCTAAAATGAAAATTAATTGTTAATCGCAATATCGTATTATTTTTTCGTTTGTTTAAAATTGCGTAAATATATCACGGATTACTTAAGCGTTTACAGTAGTTAATTTATTATTCAATGCGTAAAATCATATTAACATTTTCAACATCGAAGCTATCCATTCCTTCCATTTGTATATACAAAGTATGGTTGCTTGAAAATAGGCTACAACTGTTTATGAGATAGTTTTACTCATTTCTAGAAATGTTAGTTACGTAATACCACGAAGATAATGGTACAAAGTTAATGTATTCTAAGCTATTATGTGTAAAACGATACGATATTTGCATAGAAACAAGCAAGCAATTATTAGTGGATAAGTTTCAAATGTCGCCAACTATGAAATATTTTAGAATGTAACAATCCGGTTATTCTAGACTAGATCTAACAATGTCGTTCGTATATGTTTATTTAATGATTTAACATTCTTTAATCAATATCACAGATTATCTTGACAGGTAAACATGTAAGAATCTAGCTTAGAAGGAAGAGTGATTAGCTTTATATAACTCTTTTTGCGCATGAAGTTATTTCAGGAATTGACTTCCTTGTTCACTGCTTTCGTGGATCAAATGTAGGTGATGTTATTTTCCCTAAAATTTTAAAGATTTCATTTAAAATTTCTACGGGCTCAATTTATTTTATAAAAAAATGTAGCCCATATTTTGCAGAGACCATTAACATCTGTTTTGGTGTATTAATAGAAAACTCAAATGTTACAATGGTAAGTTTATTTCAATACCATCAAGGTGTAAAGCAAGCATAAAATATGGCCCGCCTGATGGGAAGCAGTCACCGCAGCCTATGGACGCTATTAACACTAGAAGAATCAGTAGCGCGTTGTCGACCCTGTAGACCCTGTTCCCCGTGGGTTGTCCGGGTAAGAATAGCACCCACCCATCTCCTCCCGTTAGGTGTCCGTAAGGGAAAACAAGAAGACGGGCAGCAGCGTCTTTTTTCATTGGATTACCAACCACGTATACTGCGATCCCCAAGCCGCCTGCCATGCGTGGGGATTATGGCAACACTTCCCATCTAAGGAGAGGCCTTTGTTCAGCAGTGGACGTTTCGGCTGATGATGATGATGACCCTGTAGAATTTTTTAACTCCCTTTATAAATAACTCCATGCCGTAAAACCTCTGCAGGCAATTCATTCCACAAATTGAGAGTACGAGAAAAAAAACCGCAAAGCACAGGAACATACGTGTACGTAATAATAATAGTAAAAAAACAAAAAAAGTTGTTTTAAAAAAGTATTTTAAGAAATGTACAAGATTGAACTTGCAGTTAAAATGGTAGAAGTATAAGTAGCGCCAACAACCGGGATAATAAGTCACGCACTGGTTACAAAGAACAAAAACATTAAATTGCAACGTGACATCGTAAATAATAATTGTAATGTAGCCAAGTGACTGTAAATACGTATAATTAGTGCTAAAACATGTATAATAATATATGTTATGGGGGATATTAAATAATCCAAACAGAAATACAAAATAAAGCACAAAACTGGGAATAGAATGTTTTGTCCTTAGTATTCAATGTCATTGAGTTCACAATTTTTTGGGATTATAATACCTATTTTTCTTTCATCATCAGACGACGAGATGCACAGCAACTACGAACCCTTACGATGCGAATGTCCTATCAGTTCGGACTAAACTATTTGCTTCCTCATTTATAATACTTACAGCTTAGGATTGGGATAGTTTGCCTGCGTCGGTTTTCGATTTTCCAAGGTGCTTGACCATCATGGGATTGGATCGCCGCTTTTCATCAGGTGAGAAAAAATATATAGCTGTTGTATTCTTCAAAATATCATTAAAAATTTAACTCAAAGTTACTTACATTCGGTGCGTCATATAGTAATATAACACTCGATTTACTTGTAATGAAATGCGTTAATTGGATGCTGGTCGTTTCTGAAAAATCGTTCCTATATATTTATAGTAGTACAGCTCATTACCCCATGTGGTTAAACTGGGTCAGTTTACGATGAATCACGGTACACCGGTAAGATAGCTTTTTTTTATACATACATCTTGTTTGCTCGTTTTACGTATGTTACTGCGAAATAACCACGTCAGGATAATGTTCGAAGTTTACATTGCTTTATCTTGGTGCAATGCGATTAGAATCAAGATTGATGACTCTCGGAACCTTTGTTCTTTGTCAGTCATAAGTAGATTGATATCATCGTTATTAAAACGTTGCATAGATGATAGTAGCTACCGGTTACAAAAGGCCAAGGTTTCGGTCTATTACTAGCAAATGTTAGTATGGACTGAAATAATATGGTTAGGTAAAATTTCCTTAAAAGTATTTAAGACCAGAAAAGGTAGGTTAGGGATGCTCTGATATTAGACTTAGGAAAAATATTTTTGAATTGCTAGAGCCTTCTAGAAGAGTTAAGACCCATGGTCGTTCTTTTGGAAATGGTACCGAAGTAAATAATTAATTTATTCTGTTTTTCCAGATTTAGTAAAGAGGAAAGTAAAATTTGTGTCTTCAAAATTTCTTCTATATACTGGCTATATTTTTTGGAAATTCTAACACAAGTAAGCGTTTTTACTTATTCCTATGATTTTTTCATATTGAATTTTAACTTATATCAAAACTACAGATAGATCAGTCCAGATCCACAACCGGATAGATACTGTTTATGGTATAAGTTTGCGTACAGTAATTTGTTAGTTTTGTTCATTACAGTTAATAATTTAGCAGATGGTGGCTACTAATTCAGTGACCTCATTACCCATGATCATCTTGCTAGCGTTTGCGCATCATACTTGCGGGCGGAAATTGCGTACATTGTTCAACCATACTCTGTAATCAAGTTTAGAACATGGAAAATAAAGTTCAAAATTGTCAATCAAAGTTTGAATGTTATAAATTTATTACAAGAAAAAGTTGATGGCTACAGTCACGAACCACGTTATCAACTGTCTGTTGCTATTAATAATATTGTCGATTTTAACAGGTCTGTACCATAATTATTAACATTTATAAAAAAATAACCCAGGTATATAGGTTTAATAGTTCAATTTTTTTCCATATTACTATAAACTCTGTGTTACTATAACTTAATTCTTCATCAAGAATCCTGTTAGCCTTAAATTTGAAAGGTTCTATGTGAATGGTTCACATTGTGAACAAATCGCGACGCTTCTCCAATAATATTACCATCTTTAATATTATCAGAGATGCGACGCTATGTGCTAGCAAGTCATAATAATATAGATGGGTCGATTATTGAAAGTATGATTGGACTTTTACCAGACGTGTCTCTAATGTCAATATCTCTCGTCTTGATGGATGGATGTTACATGTTTGATGGTGTCTACGTGATTGCTCTCATCTTACATTATAGAAATCGTTACCAGATAATGTGAGAAAGGAAAATGTGCGGAATATTCCTTTCGAGTTGGTTAACGCGTTTCAATTACTTACTACTCCTAATAATACCAATTTTCTGCAAGCAATGTACTGCATGTACATGCAGATTAGCCATTTTATATAGGTGGGCTTCTTTGTATATAAACTCGGGTGTTAATTCCAAATTATACTCTGTATCAAAATGTTAGCTTAGATATTTTTGCGTATTACCTAGATGTAGGCTCGGAACATTGTTCGAATAACTAGTGCTTAAAATATCAGTTTAATGTTTAAACTCCGAAAATTGCATTTCTTAGACTCATTTGACATTCAAATAGAAAACTTACAGACACACAACAACTTCAGTGTTCTCATTATTTTGCGTTTAAAAATAATAAAAGTACCTATACGTCTCGGGGCGTTGCATGAATTTAAATTATTATGCCAGTCAATTTTAAATAATATGATCCCTCTTCATTTCTGCTGAATCTTATAAATATCAATTCAATACATTCACAAAGAACCTTCCTTACCTAAACAAAATTTCCTTGAACTTTAAATATGCATTGTGCCTTTAACTTGCAACCTACTCGCGAATACACGTAAATGCCTTAACCTACTTTTCCATCGACTCACTTTCGCTTTGCCACTGCGAACTTTCATTATTTATATGTGCACCGTATTCAAACAGATCCATGATACTCTATCTTTTATTATTAATTAAAATAAAATCTTCCAAAGAGCTTTTACAATCCAAACCGATCCGGGGGCCCATCAACTTTAATAGCAGTATATTGTACCAGTAATATTTTTCTCGATAGAAAGTGACAGAGCTATAAGTATGCAGTAAACGTATGTCTGAACATAGTAGTACTGGCTGATCGGTGGCTGGCCAAAGAATATTGTAAGGGTTCAGTATGTCAGATTCAACCCTACCTCTTTGGCTGGCCACCGGTCAGCCATCCACCCTGTGTTCATACATATATTTATTGTTCTGATTTTGTTCTTGTAAAGAAAAACGGTCTATTCCACTTTGATCACGTGGGTGATATCACCTGGGTGATTAAAGTGGAATAAATTGTTCCACTTTAATCACCCAGGTGATCAAAGTGGAATAGACCAGAAAAACAGGATACTTAATAGTACCTATACGTATATCGACACCGTGTCATAGTAGGATTATAATAATAATGCTTTAGGTGATGGTACGGGCTCTGAGCAACTAATTTACGATTACTACTACTATAGAACTAGTAGTTCGAGTCCCAAGAGAACTATGACATAAAATTTTTTGGGTTGTGAGTTACGAATTGTTCGTGTATTGATAATTATAACATTTCTGTTTTTCTATGTAAACACGATAAGTAGTATGAGGTAGATGATTGAATGGGTGACATTGGATGTTCGACCTTGACCTTTGCTGTAACACATTAATGGTCAACCAAAGGCAGATATCACGCGATGCAAACATTAGAAGCAATCACATTTATTTTCTTGTTAGCACGATTTTTTTTGCTTGTAACGCATGGGATTGGTAGTAAAAACACGTTTTTGGACGACATATTTAAAATGAGGTCAAACACTGGTATATAAATTTGATTAAACTAAAATGCGACTAAAATGAATAGGTAATTTATGTTTGCCTGACGCACCTAAGACAATGAGCTCTCTAAGATCTATCTGATTGACCAATCTTTCCATATATACTCGTAACACAAACGGCTTATTGTATTCATGTCGTCATACAAGAAGAAGAAGCTCTTAGAAGTTTTTCTGCACTTACAATCTTTTACTATATAGATCCACTCATAGCTAGTTAAGCAATGTCAGGGAAGGCTAATCCAGAAGCCTGAGTGTATTTGTTTTATAAACAACACGTACCAATCGCGTAAGTGAGACGTCCATATAAACTATATGGAGAAACGCTAACGCAAGTGAGTGATAACGTATTGTTTGTAAAACGAATACACTAATGCCTCTGATAGATTAGGTGACCGTTTGGTTGCAATGGAATTGAGTCGCGTCGCGTGAGTGGAGTTGCGTCTCCGTGCTTCGATTGTTGTCATCTATACAGCAGTCGTTAAACCAAGTTAGAAGCATTAGCTTGAACAACTCTAACGTGTATACGACAAAATAGTTTTAATCTCTAATATGTTTAAGTTCATATACAGTCAGAATAACAGGAAGTTTCATTTTACGCGATCGTACATGAGATGTACATTTATTTTTTAACGAATTTGCAAAATGTTCAAGACGACCCCGTCCCGGTTTAACAAAGTCCACAATATCCCTGCGCTTAATTTTAAAACGTAACCATTCTACATTTCAATACGTTTTGCGTAGGCTTGAGTTGACATGACAAGGAGAAAGTTTAAATCTATCTGATGTTTCATGTTTATCTTTTCTGCTGGCGTCTTTGCAAATCTGTCAGATAAACTGACCGTTGCTTACTGAGTTGGTCAGTTTTTTGCCACCTATCAAAATATACACTTCTGAGAATTAATTGTTAATACAGTCTGCAGATTAAATACGCGAACGGCTAATTGTTTTTCATAAGCTAAAAGCAACTTTAACACGTGGGAAACGAATGTTGATTTTGTGTTGGGAAAGTGATGAAAGTCGCACGCGATTGTTATCAGTTGGGAGAATGGCGGACTGGTTTCTAGCATAAGATTTCGTTTCTAGTACTAAAACTATAGACGGTCTTGTCTCCTTTTCAACAAAATTCAAAACATGTTTTTTTTTTCTTAATCCAGTGAATATATTATTTTTATTTTCGTAATCTACATTTTTTCAATTATTTGTTTCTTATATCGTGATTTTTGATCCTGCGCAAGCACTTGTGCACTATAGTGACTATCTCCTACGTAAGTTGATAAATTCTTATGAATAGTAGCCGCTGTGGTCTTGTCGGTCAAGATTGTTATAAATTGGGATAACCTTTTGTACATATACACAGGCACAGTTCGAAAATCCGATATTGTCAGTTTCCTGTTAGAAAATACGGTTTATTCCCTTAGCCACCCGGGGTGGACAGTGACACAACTTTTGAAAAAGAATCCCACTGTTCCCCGGGGGTGGCCAGTGAAAATCACAACTAGAAGAAACCTTGCTACCATCGATCTTAGAAAGCCAATCTGATTAGTTTTAAAATAAAGTACACAATACATCAAACATGTTACATAATATAAATAAGAGAGTAAATAAATATGTGTTTGTAACGATGAGTCATGATATACTCAGAGTAAACACATCGCCTCTTTATTATTCATCTGCGTAGGAATATAAGAATACATGGTAATTCCTACACGAACATAGTTCACTAAGTGATAGGTGGGTATTACCATCACACATTTAAAAAGGATGAACTATGAGGGAGGAAGGAAATCATGGGCACGCTGCATAATTGGAAAAGTCCGATAGTAGTGTAAGGCCTTCCGGTTCGTGGTCACCCTCGGGAACCTTTCTTCCGTATACATCATCCCATCCCATCCTATAGGGAAGTATATGTCCATGTTTGATACCATTAGCTGTAAACTAGTGGCATTTCGATTACTCTAATATCAATTTTAGAAAAATAAGTATCAAGTGAATTGCTAGACGATGTCCTTTACAAAAGAAATGCTATCTAAATCCTTTAGTGTAAGCACGTATTTCTGTTGGTAGTGACAGTAAATAGTAGTTTATGCACCAAGGGGATAAAGTAGTGTCTTATGTTGCGGGCGTTAAATTGAATCGCGAGCATAACGAAGGATTCTAGCAACTCCCGAGCGCAGCGAGGGAGTATAGAGTTAACTCCTGAGCGTAGCGAGGGAGTTAATACTAGAATCCTGAGTACAGCGAGGGATTTAAGCTCGCCCAAGACAAAGGCACCTTTATCCCCGAGGTGAATACACTACTTTTCACACCTACTGCGAGGTAATAAAATACAAATATTGCTAGAATTAAAATAATAACAAATTTTGGGACAATCCACACATGGTAATCTGATCCCAAACTAGGCAGAGCCTGTACTATGGAAACCAGATAACTAATATTAATTAATAGTTAAATAACACCCAGACACTTGGTGGTAATCGAACCCACGACTTATTGGGTAGCGGCCAGGGTGTCTAACCACTAGACCAACGAGACCGTCAATAATATCAACATAGTGATTTGCCGCTTTATCATCTAAGTATTTCATTTTCTTTTCTAGAACACTGGGTTGTGCTCATCGCGCTCGGTTCGATTTTCAAATGTTTTGTTTTTCGTGCAGATACCTGTGGTAAAAGTGTTGAGGAATTTTCGTTTGACGTTCGAAATTCAAACACATTATTACCCAAGGGAGTTTAGTACAACATTATTACCCGGCTAGACTATAGGAATATAATGAGGTACTTTATGTCATCTTTATATGACATATAATGTGACATTATCGAGCAGGTGGTGTGAAAATACATTTTATAGCTGCAGTGCATGTAGTTGTAGATTTAAATATGTGTACTATCATGAATTGCTCGTAGGGTATCGGGCTAAGAATAGCACCTTGCCATCTCTTCCCGTTGAGTACGTAAGAGACGACTTAGGTTAAACAAGAAGCCGGCAGTAGCGACTTTCTATTACCTACCACCTATACTGCGAACCCAAAGCCACCTGCCAAGCCTTTGTTCAGCAATAGACTTTTTTCAGCTGCTGATGACTGTCATGAATCGTAACTTATAACCATTTTTTCGCATAGAGAAATATTATTTTATTGCCTCTTTCATACAATAATGTCGACCGCAATGTGTGGTTACAAAAACTTACAAACAAACAGACCGCTTATAGCTATATGTGGTATTTTTATGTATCGAATCCATAAAAAAGATACAATGAACTGACTGCCTCTCAAACAATAGCCAGTAAAAGTGATTCATCTTTCTTCGAATAAGCAAATGAATCGAATCGGGAAACTCATTGCTTGCCTTCTCAAGCGAAACCAACCATAACTCCATTTCGATAACAATATAAGCATTTGAAGTTATCTTAACTATACCTAGTTCATTTTAAGTAACCCGTCATAGTATACACATAGGAAATGGTACCAACACACATACAGTCACGATATTGACGATGATCTTTACGAGAAAAACTTCGTCTTCCTCTAACTGTAAAGTAGGATGCTACTATAAAAAAAGTGATAGAATACACTATCCACTTCTGGACATAGGCTTCCCCCAAGGCATGCCACACAGCCCGATCTTTCTCCTTATCCAGTTTCTGCCAACCGCTCTGCGAATATCGTCGCTCCACCTGGTCACAGGGCGTCCTACACTACGCTTTCCGATACGCGGTCTCCAATCCAGATTTTGTTTACCCCAACGGTCATTTCTGCAAATATGACCAGCCCACTGCCACTTCAGATAGTTAATCCTTTGAGCTATGTCGCTTAGTTCGGTTCTTTGGCGAATTTCTTCATTTCGTATTCGATCACTTATAGAAACACCGAGTATAGCTTTCTCCAGTTTAATCTATTAAGCACATATAAAACTACCAGGGTACTTCCCACTATCTCTGGTTGTCAGTTTTTTGCCCCATCAGACTAAACGCGTAAAGTAAAAGAGTGTGCGTGCACCGATGTTGGAGATAACATCTGTGCACTAGATTCGCATACGTAGTTGACTAATCCCGTTGTGGCCAAATCGGTCAAGAGGACATTACCTTTTTACCTTAGTTTGTATTGTCAAGATTCGGACGACGCGACGGAAGATATACATAATTGAAACGCTACGCTGTTATAATGATGTTGAGATTTCTGGCGCCGTCTGTATTGTCGTATACATGTATGATGTATTATTAGAATTATATGTCAAGACAACGTTGCCGGGTGATTCAAATTCGTCTGCGACAGCGTCTGTCTTATTGATTCATTTGCTAAAACGTGACTCGGTCAGCTACACAAAGTTTATGAGTTATAAATCTTGGTCATACCGTAAATTTTAAATGGTATTAAGATAAATCAATCACTCATCTTCAATCAAACAAAGAGAACATGGTTCTGTTAATAACAAAAATATTAAAAAAAAAAACGACTTGAATAGACTAGAGAGATCACACTAGTATAAAATATAGAGAAACTTTTATTTTTCTAATTTGTCTAGATAAATACCTCCGGGACAGACTTGTTATATGCCCTCCGAAGTATTGTGATGCTCCCGTATATAATACACCCGTCGTTTATCACAGAACAGAACATCAGCGGTCGAGGTAAAACGTTTTAGGTTTGTTTATTTATTAATATAACTGCTAATGCAAGTTCAAAGACGCCAACCCAATATTTCTTAATGCTGTCAACAGCATCACCGGCCTCGTCATCATTTGCTTCAAATAAAATTCTAACATCAGCTCAACCGTGTAAGTATAATGCCTATACGAGGACGGATGCGTGACTAAGAAGCGCATCTATTTTAAGCTAAAAGGGCTCACATTCCCCGCCGTTCATCCTCAGCCCCAGCCTCATATGTTTTTATTGTGTTCCTCTAAAGACAACAACCTAAATAGAACAAGTGGAACATGGAAATGGATATTGGACTGCGTTCACACAATCTTTTTTACGTCCACACTTTACGGTTCGTTGGGTTTAATCGTAAAACGTTATTGGATTTCCATACCGGTGTGGGAACGATAGAATTTATGGTGTAGGGTTCGCTGTTTAGACTATTCGTGGCCGTAGAATTAGTTTACTTAGCTTTGAATCCAATATTTTGTCTACTTTGGGACCAAACTGATCACAAACTACAGCTGAAAAATGTTAATCAGAAAATAGATATCAATACACAATACTTTGTAATACCTATATCGATAACTGGCAACTGGCTTCTTGCACATAAAATGTTTGTCCTGCGTGGAAATCGCAACCACAATATTATGGGTAGCAAGCCAAGATATACAATTGGCTACTGAAATATACAATTTTTTGTTTTAAGGAAATTAAAATTTTTGTACAAATATTTATGGTCAACTTCTTATGTTTATATAATTCCAAGAATAATGGATCGTAGATTATATTTAAGATATACATTTCATTGCATTTTTTCAGAATAGTTTGTGAATATGCGCATAAATTATTTCCTGTTCAACAACTATGGCTATGAATATGGATTATCTTATATAACGAAAATATTCTTTCTTATTATTATATTTAAATTAGTATAATAAGACCTAAGACTTGATTTACCTAACTTGATTTATTTGACGTGTTACATAAAATTTTAGGTTTATTTGAAAGGTAAAAATGAATCCAGTAATAAAGATAAGGCATCGGTAACCAGGAAGTTATAATTTCGATTATAAAACCCACTGACCTAGCTGATTAATAGCTTTATATGCAACTAACGTTATAGATTGGCGCTATAAAACACGTGACACAAAATACTTAGACCAAAAGTAGGCGCAGTTACATATAAAATGCACAGACAGGTTTTGAACTAATTGCGCTTTGCTTTTGGGTGCAATAGAGTTTGGTACCTTAACCTGCAGGTGCTAAAGTACAAATTTGAGAAAAGACAAAACGTTTTTTTAAACAATAAGCAGTTCACTGGTTACATAAACTGTTTATTGTTGTCAATTCAAATAACTTAATTCTACTTCAAGTAGTGCAACTGACATGGTCACGTCGCTTCTGGACGTCCATTTTTTTTAACGAACATCCGACCGATGGGTCTTACTGGACTTGTGGCATGTATTGTATATATGTTAATGTATATTTATAATGGTATATGTCTGTGTGTCTCTATCCCTACATGAGTAGGGCTCCGGTCGGGTTTTCGTTGCTTGTACACACTTCCTTTATAATCCAAACCGCATGTCGAAGCCGACAGGCCCGTTGTTGATTTATAATCCGATCCGAACAAGAAAACATACAGAATAAAATATTAAGTTTCTACTTTCGAGATAAACAATCCTTAATCCTCTCTAGCAGATAAATCTAGTACATCGGTTCCAGAGATTTCAGCTTTCTCTACAACTGGAGCGCACTTCCGCGCACACGGCTATAATAGCTTTGGTCTTTACCAGTGAAAGTTGGTCTCGGGTATTGCTCAATAATCGTTACAAAACCGGACGGAATTGACTGTTCATTATAAACTGTCAATGTATATCAATACTTGGGTATGAATAATACCGAAGTGGACCGGTTCCATACTGAACGGTTCCATAAATTACTAGAAATTAAAAATTAAACACTGGCACGGCAATGATTGAAGCGATGATGACAAGATCGTTTTAGTATTTTTTAGACAGCTTAGTAACGAGTCGAAAGAATCATTCGCGTGATGGCTAGTGATACGCCTGCCAATCGGCAGTTGATTTGCGCTGCTGTTTGAGAACTGAAAAATTTGACTAGGAAATTAACTAGTTTCACGAGCCATCCCATCCGATACAGCAATGTTTACATACTGATATTAACTATATTATAACCAAGTATAGCTCATATTGGTCCCTTAACTTTAGTACCTACACACATCAAAAGTGTCTAGGGATCAACATATATTTTTGCAATAACTTTTCTCCTGATTGATATTAATTAAAATTTTCTTTAAGGATTCATCAAATAAAGTGTTTTCGTTTGTCACAGTAACGATAAACCAAGTCACCTTTGCATTAATAAAGAAATTTGCCATTTTCTTAATAAAGGGATTTTTGACATTTGAACCACTAACACAAAAGTTCGAAAAAAAGACTGAAATAACAGTTTTCTTTAAAATTTTATTGAGTAACTTAAACAATTAATAATCCGTGTTTCTACCGCGAACACTAACAACACAAGAACATCGGTTTGGCATACTCAAAATGAGTTCATCCAAATCACGCTGTGGAATGGCCGCCCATGTTCGTTGCAACAACAAAAAAAGGTCTTCTTGCGACTGGGTACCCTCCATATTCGGCAGAGCTCTTCTCTGTAGCATATCCCATGCATGCTCAATCGGGTTCAAGTCTGGCGACTGAGCAGGCCAGGGCAGGACATTGATGTTAGCTGCGGCGAGAGTCTGTCTTACAACTCTTGCGGTGTGCGGTCGTGCATTATCATGCATTAACTGAAATAAGGGACCGATTTGCACTTGTAGAGGAACGATGACGTCTGATACAATCGTCTCAGCATAAATTTGAGCGTTGAGGTTGCCTCTGATCCAAATCAACTCAGTTCTTCCGCCGATCCAAATACCCGCCCATACCATGATGGTTCCACCACTATAAGGATGGACTTCCTGGCAGGATTTTAATCGCTGTTGGCGTCCAGGGGTTCTCCAGTGTCGTATACGTCTTGTATCCGGTCTCATACCAAAACGAGACTCATCAGAAAAGCACACGAAACGCCATTGTTCTTCTGCCCATTTTTTTGCCCAAAAATGCTTGATCCCTAGACACTTTTGATGTGTGTACAATCCGTTGTGCCTTGCAGATGGGCTAAATCGTTAGTCAGTCTGTAAGAGTCTTCCTTTCTGCGGTTAAACCGGCTTATAAATTTATTGTTTGCCAAGGAGGGAAGTGGAATTTGTCCTTCCTACTCCTCCTGTTCACTTTTCTGATTAAATTCGATGCGGGTTCCAAGACAATTTGGCGTTTCCCCGGCAGTCACTGAGGGACAAACCTCGGTGTCTTCACTGGTGAACACTGTAGATCCTGGCTTACAGAAGTCACAGTGGGATTAGTCCCAAAATACTGATATTATATGGCAGAATTTTGACTCTGGACAGTTTTTTACACACAGGGCCTAGAAAATATAGTGTTCGTTTTATGGTAAGCGTCCGATAGAGTTAGCTGGTATGAAGGTAACACAGCATTGTTTACACATTCGTGCTTGTCGGTAGAATGTCTGGCACTGCAGTGGTACCTCCAGGACTTCCACTTAGGAAGAATTAACGTTGATCTGCTAATGCATGCACAATGATGAGTAAGTAAAGGAACTGTTTCCAAGGTTCAATATTGTCAATGACCTATGTCATTTAACATCGTGTATGGCAAAATAGAGGTTGCAAGTCATCATTTAAAGCTCATTATTACATTTGCTAATTTAAATACAATGTATAGACCTGTTTCTAAGAATTACGGCGCCTGTGATTCACGCTCACTTTAGTATAAGACTTTCTAAGAGAAGACGCATTAACTAGAACGATTTCGCTATGTAGAAATCATGGGCAGCAAACTATTGCTCGGTAAACCTTTTTTATTCGGTGTTCTTACACTAACCTCTTTTGGTAGTAAAAGTGGTTCACGAATTGCAAGATCTCCAAAGTACTTATACAGGTTGCTAATTTAATCATTGGCAAGCTTCAATAGGGTGGTTCAGTCTACGATATAGTATCCAAGTTAGTAAATATTTGTTTATTATTTTAACTAAAATATTTTTATTTTCTAAGCAGGTACATGTCAGTGTGATCGACGAATCTGTGATAAATGAATGATCTACCTCGTCGAATAATCGGTTGGTATAAAAAATAAATACATACAGGTGCAATGCCCGTGGGGTGTTCATGTAGGAATAGCACCTACCCTCTATTTAACATTCATCACCATAGTAACCAATACTAGATCGCGTTCTGTATTGTTGTTTTTAATTTAGGCATGAGGAAGGTGATAGCGTTTTCCTTCCAGCCAGACCAAACCAGTCAGGTGTAGATGTAAATGTAAAATTATAGTTTTGGATCAACAAGGATCAAAATACGGTACCTATTGCGTTCCTTCGCTTCGTAGTTCATTTTGTGTACAATGAATAAGATGCCAGAGATACACTGGATATGGCAATAGACGGATGAATTTCATCCATAGTCATGTTATTGTCATTTAGTGTTCAGTTACTTCGCGAAGAGATCAAACATATAGGCCGTAGAGTGGTCTTTGGGAGGTTTTTCATACAAAAACTCTCATCGCTTTTCACAACTGCCTCCATTAGTCAATTCTTCAGTAAATTTACAAAATACATATAAAAATAAACTGTAGTTGCGTTCGGTAATTTCATTATAGTTATATTTGCAATATCTCAACACAAAAATAGGCATATTTCCTTCAAAAATATTTTCGTCGGCTTAGAGCGTGCTCATATTTCTATTGACTTATTACACTTGTAACAAATTTTTGGTGATACTTTTGCTAGTTAAAACCGGTCTATTCGTTAGTAGGAAAATGTCTTTGGTGTCTCGTAAACACTGAAATGTACGTAACATAAGATGACGATCACCATGGCTATGAAGATCCGATGCTGTCTAATTGTTTAGTCTTGTCCAAGACTCCAACAGTTTGTTTACGTATACTGTTGTAAGTACGAAGTAATTCGCATTTGGACTCTAGGTCATTGCCGGCGACATATTCTCTCAAAGCGGTGTCTATACTCTACAATTTACGACTTCTAAAGTGACATTGAAGATAATACTGTTTGCGTCCTATCAACTTGAGATTTTATCGTTTAAAATGTCACATTCTGAGTGATCAGTCGTTATATCTCCATAAGATAGGTCATACGTTCTAAATTGTTCGTCAGCATTGACGCAATATTTAGAACTTCATAATTATTCATAATTTAATTGACTTTGTGTACGTGCTTTATAATGTTTTTCATTTGTTCCGCAAACGTGTCGTTAACCAATCACGTGTGTGTTATAAGAAATTAAAGTGCCATATTCATTATGTTGAAATATAACCTGGCCAAATTCCAAATACAAAAATGGTTTGGTACGAAAACGTGTGAAAATCGACTTCTTTATGCCCGAATTGGGAATCGGTCGCTCTTGATTATCCAACCAGGGACCATGTTTAAACTGCCTCAAAGTCAAAGTCAAAATCATTTATTTCAAATAGGCTTAACGCTAGCACTTTTGAACGGTCATTTTTTTAAAGCTACCACCGGATCACAACGCGGCCTCAACTGACAAGATCCGGCAAAAAACTTGTCATTTTTTCACTTTTTTTAAACAGTGTTTGTCATGTTACAATTAGATCAGCATCAGTTCAAAAGATCAATTAAGAGAGAAAAACAAAACACGACGAAAGTACAACAAATTAAAAGGCCAAAGGTATAGTAGTCGGACCAGTCCCCCCAAGCAGCACCCACCTACGATTTGACTCCACTGGTGGTACTACTGATGGTACCACGGACCACAAACCAATTCAACACCACAAACATACCTATATTATAACAAAATGACCGTTTGACCGATACGATAAAGTATATTCGTTTACAATAAAAACATGGAGACCAAAATTCAATTTTTTTTTGGCCCGGTTGAAAAACAAGCTAAGTCCGCTTTTAAACTTTACAAGCTATTGACTGAAACCTAAAGACTGAAAGAATGACAACTCTAGTAAGCAGAATATAAATATTAATATTATTATGTTGCATAGTATTTTTCTTTGTCTAATTCGTGACTAGATTTATTTCACAGGACACGTTTAGCAATTTTGCGTGATTTCTTGTTGGTTTAAAATAATTAAGGATATAAGTACACCCTGAAACCGATTGCACTTACGTTAATTTATTGGACGATCGTGCTAAATACAACATTGTAAAAAAAATATGGAATACATGGTCACGTGTTTGTTGATACTTACAATCGCTATTGTTTGGCAACGTGATTTTACTCTGGGCTGTTTCTCAATACAATGTTATACTAATGTAAGTGCTGTTGCAGCATACATATATAAACATAAGCGTTACTTACATGTCTTTTGTAATATTCTCAAAATAAAACCTTATTAAATAATATGAGTATTATTTATTACTGGCTATTGCTAGAAAAATCAAACATTGTTTTTTAATTTTCTATTCGAGAACAAAAGACAAATATTTATTTAGAACCAGTATGATAGATGCTATTCGAATTTCAAATCTCTGTAAGTAAGTACCTATACGATAACACTTTTTGTGATTCTAAAATATTCAGGGACTACTCACGGCTAGCTTCAGTCTATACTTTACATCTCAAACACATCTCTCTCTCTGCCAGTCGGTCCCTCATTACTGAGGATCGTGACTCCGCTGTGCACGCTTATGTATATTAGCTGTGATCCGCCTCCATTGAACCCGATCTTCTGCCAGGTGAAGGGCAGAGCTGACAGATCGCTCCAGTATCTCGGAGATCTGGTTCGACCACCGCTTTACACAACGTCCTCATGGCCGCTTTCCTTCAATGTTTCCTGTCAACACTACTTTTTTCTAAATTAGATGAATCTCTTCGTGCAATATGTCCAAAATATTGCAGAATTCTAGACTCGCATATTGTTGACAGTCTTGGGGTACGTTCAAGGCATAGCTCCTGTAGTATCGAGATGTTCGTACGAAAAGCCGTTTTGTGTTACAAGCAAGATGTTCTCCAGATAGTAAGCAGATAGTAGTTTTAAATTGCAACGAAAATTAATACACTTCCTTTTCTTCCTAATTTTTTTACAAGCAAGACGTTGTCGTCTATATATATGTCTGCCTATAGTTAATTGCGCCCGGTAACTTCACTACATATAGCGCTCTCTGCACCGGAAAAGCAACTTTTAGATATTGCTGCTTCGTAGCAGTATCTGACCCTATGCCGACGATCCCTTGCCTATGGAACGTACCACCAAGTAAAAAGTTGCAAGTAACAATACCTCTTTTTTCACAAATTAATACGATATATGATACTTGTCATAGTTCATTAAGCGAACGTCCTGCCATGTCCCACAAGTTGCATAATAAAAAGAACACGATACTATATTTTTTTTCTGAAATCAGCACCGATACTGTTACTATGCCGTATCGACTTGCGTATGGAGATACAAGAAACAGGTTTCACGGATTCGTAATACGAGAGCTGTACGAAAGTGCATTTACGCTATTATAACGATGATCCGATGCGATCTCAGCACTATCCATATAAGGAACAAGGTTACACGTGGAGTAGTGAAAATGATGGTGGTGCATAATTGGTTGCCGAGGTCGACATACTACAGTGACGTATTCAGGAAATCAGTTAAATAAAAATGGAGAATTGCTCGTAACTAATTGAAATACGAACTAGGTGCGTGAGAACAGGTTAAGACAATAAAGGATTTGCAAACTATGCACGCAATGTCGTTGTTGATAGCAATGACTGCAAGTGTTTGCTTTTTTATAATGGATTATATAAGCTCTCTTCTCATGGTAAGCGGTGGTGAGACGTGGCAAACCGCACGGCTAAGGTAAAAACAACACAAGCACGGGCACCTTGTCCTTATAATATATTTACAAAAAAGTAGTATGTAAGTAAGTGTATCAGGTCTGATTACCATAGTACAGGCTTTGCCTAGTTTGTGTGTGGATTGTCCCAGGATATTATTATTGGCTGATGAGTATAACAAAGGTGAAATTTGTAGGAATTGGGAAATAATTTTGTATGATTTTTCCCAAAGAGCAATTTTTGGCCTATAATACATTTAATCTCTTTGCATAGAAAACCATACTTTAATATAAGATATGAAGAGCTCATAGCCAGTTGTTATCACTGTTCGCAACGCAACGTTATGCAAGGCCCGTCCTTAGATGGGGGGCCGTTGATGAACTGAGCGTCTCCGTGCTTTGGAGGACACGTAAGAAGTCTGTCCCAGTTGTTATCACCTAGACAGCAGTCATTAAGTCAAGTCAGAGGCCTAAGAGTCTCTGACACCAGGATGACCGCTAGAATATCATACTACAAAAAAATAAAAAGATATCCCTTGTTTGAGAGTCTTGCTTTTATTTTTACAGGTTGCATAAACTATACCAAGTACGCTTGAATAAACTTGCGTTTGCGGTTTGAGTTTTGACTTTAGTAACAGCGCTGTGGTTGATACACTGATTGTATTGCAATGCACTAGATATTATCTATATTTTATGTAATGCAGACAAGGAATGTGTACATGTTCAGCGTATTGTTACTAAAGTTACGTCATCATTGTCGCCGGAATCGGTGTTGCTAGTTACATCGAGTGTCGCGCCGTGTCTTTTAGTATTGTTGAGGGATTTTTTCAACAAACATGGTATTCACTCATTTTTAAGCCTTTATCATCCATTTACCAACTTGGTATAAGTTTTCTTTAGTCCTCTTTATGTTACTCTATCTTGGGCATTAATTGTCCATTTACTGCCCGCCATCTTTAATACAAGATCTAACCACCGCATTGAAAGTAATGATATTTTACTACGAATATGATAAGTTCAAAACTTATGCTAACAGCACACGCACAGCTGATTGTATGTGACTCCAGTTGGGTTCTTTTCGTGTCTTCACATTGCACGTGCTAATCTATGTAGTAGAGTAATATTTCTAAGTTACTTTAATATCTACGCGTAACAGTATAAAAGTATACACGTACGAAACACAATACAACAAAGAACAATGTTTTAAAGCTAAACGTGAATTTAATTCGTAAAAAGAAAGCGAGTTAAAATAATCGACGCCTGTTTGTCTGTCTATGTCACAAAAACCTATGGTTGGTAAGATTTTTGTGGTCTGTGCCATGTGTGTGCTCATGGACAACATAGCACAGACACATGGATGGGTTTGAAAGCGTTTTTTTTATTTGGCAGCTGGTGTAAATGCGTATGGTTTGGGCTGTTTAGCAGGTTACTACATATTATGATTTTTCCTGTGTTGATAATTTTAAATAATATAATTTAATGTTACATCTTATTAAGGTTAGTAGCGATGGTAGTGACTAGTTAACGGTTACGTAACAGTTTTAAGGTTTCGTATTGTTACCACAACTTTAATAGGTTTATTAAACTGAAACCCTACATGTTACACTACTTACATTCTTGTTATAAATAGAAAATTAGAATAATATAACGTGTCTTTCTTTAAAAGTTCAAAAATTGAATTTTTAATTAAGAATTTATGAACGCTGGCGTCATGGCTGTTCGGTGGCCAGCCAAATAAGGCCAGTAGCGTCGAATATGACATATTCAACCCTACAAATTGTTTTTGGCTGGCCACCGTTCATACATTTATGGTTCAATTTTTGATCTTGTAGAGAAAAACAGGAACAAACAATATCATTATAATTTACTACATATTTATAATAGAAATTCACTACTACATATTTATAATAGGAGTCTGGTATTTTATTTGTAATGTATAATGGGCTGATAGCAAGCCTCAAAGTTTGAAGTTAGGGTATTTTTTCTAACGGGTTGTTAATAGTAACTAGTTTGGCTTACTCTAATACAACATGAGCCTGATATTAGTTGAGCTCTAACGTCAGATACGAAACGTGAATGTAATATAATATTTAATGCACCTGTCCGAACACCTTTCTCACCTCTTTCGGTACAAAGTACATTTCAATCTTTCTTTAAAAATTATTTGTTTTGATATTGTATTTTCCTTAAAAAGATTGTAGGTACCTATCTACTGCCATACGTTCGGATGTTACTGGCTGGCATCATAAAAATACACCAAAAGAATTCCTTTCCTTTGTGTGATTTTCTTTTTAAACAGCTGCTCTGTGTAAATGAAGCGTACCCAATACATACTAACACAGACAAAAAAAAGTATATTTGTGACGAATCTTGTAAATAGACTGCTTTTATTTTAGAAGTAAGTATAAAATTTTACATTCAATTGTAGTTTTTTTTTGATGTCGCTTTTTTATACAGTTAGTTTTATGAAACTGAATATAACTGAAGGCGCGTTGGTCTAGTGGTCAGACACCCTGGCTGCTACCCGTTGGGTCGTGGGTTCGATTCCCACCAAGTATCTGGGTTATCTATCTATTTATGTACGTATTTACAAAAAAAATGTATATAAGTATTTGTTGTCTGGTTTCCATAGTACAGGCTCTGCCTAGTTTGGGATCGGATGACCGTCCGTGGATTGTCCCAAGATATTATTACTATAGTAACAAACAATATACGTATTATTACCAACAGTGGGGTGTCCGGGTAAGAATAACAATAACCCATCTCCACCCAACGGGAAACCCAAAATACGGATAGCAGCGTCTTTCTATTGGATTACCTACCACCTATACTGCGATCTCCAAGCCTGCCAGGCGTGGGAATTATGTCAACCCTTCCCTTCAAAGGGGGAGGCCTTTTGATCGGCAGTGGATACACACTATTTAAAAAAAAAGTGAAAAAATGACAAGCCCGCTGAGTTTCTTGCCGGATCTTCTCAGTTGAGGCCGCGTTGTGATCAGGTGGTAGCTTTTTTTTAAAAAAACATGACCTTTCAAAAGTGCTAGCGTTAAGTCTATTTGAAATAAACTATTTTTGAGTTTGAGTTGAGTTTGATCTTTCGGCTGCTGATGATGATGATGATGATGACGATGGTACGTATTATGTTACGTACGTGTGTTAATTTCAAAACTGCTGTTAGACAATAAACAATATGATAAGAAAAGATATTAATGTGTATAGGTATTACAATTTTAGTAATCTCATTCCAAATTTGAAAATTTTCTTGCCATATTTTAATTAAACATAAACAAAAATGTTTTTTGTAATATATTACAAGTGTACAGTGTGTCTCAGGGCTGCCCAATAGCAAAAAGAGCAGTAAGCCGAGTGCATTAACCCGTGCGGTCGGGTGCGATGCACTTCTTACACCTGATCCCGTCATTAGAAACTGTGTGCGTGGAACATTAAACCTTGATACAAGGTGTCAACTATGACATTAACGATGAGAGGGGTCAACGACTTTTGGTGACGTGGTATTTTCATTCTCTTCGAGTGCAACTCTATTTAACAACAACAAAGAAATAGTTATAAACATTTTGAATTTGGAAAACTATCGCCGAGATTGGTTGCTGCTTCTAGACTTCCTGGCCCAAATGAATACCCTGATCTTGTTCTACGTTCTAAGATTTCGATGTTTTCCGTTGTCATTCCTATAGAAAATACTTATGTCCAAAGTTTTTGTATTCCAAAGATATGTATTTAATATGAAATAAAGATGTTTTTATAATCATTTTCAATTAAATTCTACGATCTACAGTTCGTTACTTTAATACCTAGTTCTACCTCCAAAATGTAATATAAAAGATTTTAATAACAAAATATATAAAAATCCCAGATGGGTACAAAGACCAAAAACCAGGAACTAACAACAAAGTTGTTTCGCACGCAGTCAACGCGTGCAGACTTTAATATTAAAAATCACGTTGCTGATCCAAACGTATTCAAATTTTAAACGTGTAGTCCCACGTCGAGCGTTATGTCATGTGTACGAAACCAGTTATAACGATATACTGGTGTAGAATAAATGAATTGTATTATTATACATTGGTATTATTTTGGCCTGTGTGCCGCCCGCGAGGACGGTGACCGGGTAAGAATAGCACCCTCCCATCTCTTCCCTTAGGGTGTTGTCGTAATAAGGAAAACCCAGAAAACAGACAGAATACTCTTTATTTGCACACCAAATTAAAACATACAGAAAAACTTACAAAAATAACTTAAATTAGGTACAAATGGCGGTCTTATCACTAATAGCGATTTCTTCCAGACAACCAAAACTTTAAAAAGAAGAAACAACTATTTGGGTAGTTAGTGGTGTACATACCTTCGTACATATCTTAAATTGTACATCTTATACACATTATATATACTTACATGTATACGTAACTACGTACGTGTATTTGGATACCATACAGAAGCTGCTGCTGTCTACTGTTCTAACTATTTTTTTATGTATATATTAATTACTATTAGATAGTTATATATTACAGTATCTAATAGTAATTAATAATAATAATAATATAATAATACCAGCCCTTGTTTATGTCCCACTGTTGGGCACGGGCCTCCCTTCAAGATGAAGGGGCTTAGGCCATAGTCCACCACGCTGGCCAAGTGCGGGTTGGCGGACTTCACACGTCATTCGAAAGCTAGATAGGCTTTCTCAGACATGCAGGTTTCCTCATGATGTTTTCCTTCACCGAAAGCTAGTAACAATCGCACAAAGACGATTCTTTAATCATGTGCGGATTAAAGAAATCACAGGTGCGAGCCGGGGATCGAACCTGCGCACCTCGTTTCCAAGGCAAGCGCTCGCCCAGTGAGCTGTTACAGCTTTTTAAGTAATTAATATATACATAAAATATATATATATGTTACAGGATCTAATAGTAATTAAAATATACATAAAAAAAAAAGTTAGAACAGTCGGCAGCAGCAGCTTCTGTATGGTATCCAAATACACGAATACTGCGATCCCCAACATACCTACCAAGCGTAGGGATTATGGCAACTCTCCCCATAATGACAGACAATATTTTGCCCAATAATAGTAGCGTTCCAAGGAGGCCTTTGTTCAGCAGTGGAAGAAGATGATGATTATATTGAAATTTGATTAACGAATAAAAAGTTTCGTAGAAAATATATTTTAACCTTATTGCATTCATTATGGACTTGTTAACTAATACACCTTCAACTATGTACACCTTTTATTTCCAAAATTAAATGTTGAAGGGCCCGTGGTCTAGTGGTTAGACACCCTAGCCGCTACCCAACAAGTCGTGGATTCGAATCCCATTCCACGGGACAAACATTTATGTGCATAAACGTATCTGCTTGTTGTGTCTGCGTATTATTTACTGTATACTGTATATATATACTGTATATCTATACTGTACTATAAGAATGAACTTACCTACAAAAGGTATACTTATAGGTAAGCATTTGTATCGGTTGTCTGGTTACTATAGTACAGTAACTACCAATTTTGGAGTTAAATGACCGTGTGAGAATTATCCCAAATGCTATTTGGTATTATTTTTCAGTGTTGAAAAATATATTTTTTACGAGAATACTCGATAAAACTCATAAATTGTAGTATCATTCTCGTCACGTTTCTGTAATCCGCATTTGACCTCCGTAAAAGATTGATAGTTTTGTACGGTACGTACCAGTATTTACCGGTTAACGGGCGAGCGTACTACTTTAATCGAACGGTGTCGCATCCTTAATCGTCACTGTAGAAGTCCGATATAAAATTATCGATGTTTATCACCAAATTGAGAATCGAACGGTAAAACCCGTCGCATACTGGTTACAAAAAGTCGATCGCACGAGACTAATACGATTGAACCCGACCGATGCTGCCGCAGTTGCTAATCTCGAAGAGCATGTAAAAACCAAGCGCATTCTAAACTTCCTTTACTTTCTTATTTGTGAGATAAAATATCGACACGGTCTGGGAAAGATCAGATGACTACACAAATAATATGTTGTTTACCACAGGATTCGAACAAGAGACCTCCAGTTTTTAAGCAAGTGGTCAATCTAGAATTCAATATATTCTTTAATTCTTTACTGTACACATACCCACAAGACATAGATAAAATACAATACCTACATAAAAGAAGTACAAAGGCGAGCTTAACTCATAATTGAGTTTTCTACCAGGAAACTCCAGGGTGGTAGAGGAGAAGGAGATTAAAGTGTGAGAGCAAGTGAAGTATACAACTAAGAAGGATAGGTAATAACATGTAACAACATGGGTAACAGTAATAACATGGGTAACTTAAAGAAGACTAAGCGACCCATGACTTTGCGTAACCTACAGTATCTTCCAACTTTTGAAATACCCAAATGTAATAATGCTTACGGTGAAAGAAATTGTAAATGTATTCTGCCAAAAATACTTAATAGATTGCCTAAATCAGTACTTGAAAGGATTGTAAGCAAAAAACCAGGCCAAATTAAAAGTATACTCAAGAGACACTTCTTAAATATGTAATAATTTTCAGACTTAAGCTGCTACTCCTTAACTGTATAATCTTTTCTCATTAAGATTTTAGTTAAGAAACATGTCATTTTTGTTATATTTTTTTTTTCGTAATAAACAGTTCATATATATATATTTTTTTTTTATAGGTAGAATAAAAAGTTAAATAAAGTTGGCACTTACTTGTATTATATAAACCAATATATTATTATGTTTCTGTTTTCTTTACTTTAACAAATGCTAAAGCGGTGTAATTGACGATTGCTATTTCAGCCACTTCTTTCAGACTCATTTGTTTGATTTATGACTCATTCAAACAAAAATGTATTTAGGTAGTATATTTATGCATATAAAGATTGTGAACAAAGTTAACTCTAAAACATGGTAGCGGATGCATTATACATAAGCATTTAAAGTTTAAATACATATTAATTTTAACTTAGTTAAAAATAAAACATAAATACAATAAAATAAGCTTTAAAACATTTGCAGACAATTCGAAATAAGAACACACACGTAATTTGTGCACATTTTTTTGCATATTGTGTCCGTTTTAAGAGTCATTACACTATCTAGTACAAATAACTGGTCGATGTATCCATGACAACGTTTTAAGTTTTTCCATGTTCTATATACAAATTCCGTAGGCCATTTTGTATTTACAACATAACAAACATGCGTAGAGGATATTATATTAAAAAAGTCTAAAATGTAAACAGACTCCTGGTAATTCCATTGCGGTTAGTTATATCGAATGTAGGTATTAATTAACGTAACATGCCTTTATTTCTGTTAAATCATCTTCCTCTTGATCTATTGCGACATAAGCAAATATCAAGGTTGTAACTGAACACTTTTGTGAAACTTGTTATAGTTATTCATATTCCAGTTCTAAAGATAATGGAAATTAGTCGGCAATAATTCTAGGAAAAAGTTACGACCAAGTATCGATTCTTGTTCCATTTGCTAAAAGCGTAAATTATCATCAGGGTCATAATGTACAAATCCTTGCATGTCGTCGTATTATAATGTAAGTCCTATGTATTAAAGTGGAATGAATTGTACTGACAATTGAATATAATTATAAGCTAAAACGGTTCTTTTTTGTCTATACTTACCATTTAACATGAATCCATGAGATGTTTATAAGTCACATTTTTATCAACAGACCACACTGGTTCTATCTTCAATGTTTATTGAAACGGAAACACCGAGATAACTTTGTGCATGAGCAACTCCATTCAATGTGTCCGTCTGTTTGTAACTACATCGGATGTCGTGAACTGACCAACGAAACGATAATATTGAGAGATCAATTGTTTCCTGTGAAATATCTAATACGCGAGACTATTATAATATGATTTGTTTATACAGCAATCGCAGACAAAGAACCCTTGAACTTTTAAAGCTTCATTTCACGAGTAGAAGTATGTGTGAACTTTGAATAATATTGTAACGTAAAGGAGAAAATCGGGAAAAAAGCTGTAAGCCTAAAAAATAGGTCATTTATTGAATGAAATAAGAAAGAATGGTGATGAGCTGACGAAATATGGTGATGGTGATCTAAAAATTAGCAGAAATTCATTTTACAACATGGTAGGAGATTTAAAATAAAGTTCAAGGTAAAAGGCTTATTTATTGATGGATACTGTAGACTTCTTACTTCCCCAGCCCTCGGCTGCACTTTTGACGAGGCGTTCCCTCTAAGCCCTAACGCTTAAAATAACAATAGTGTAACTGTGTTACATGGCATTTTTTAGGATCTACTACCTACTCACAAATTACATTGTACACGACAATACAATGATATGTTATTATTTCTTATAATACAGTCTATTAATAATAATGACAATACATTTCCTGAAAACTGCGAATGACATAGCACGTACTAACAATAAACGTTTCCTACATGTTCTAACACTGGATTTTGCCAGTTTTGTCTTTGAGGATTTATACTTCTCATCTAGGGCTTAGAGCGTTAAGCGATAATATTTTACTATCTAAGCATCTAGGATTAAAAGTTAGGTAGTGTCTAAAGTTCTATAAAACTTTGGCAACGAAACTTATACTTCTAGATATTCCTCATTTCCAATGTTTAAGGCTGAATTTTACGCTTTTTATTTTATTAGGCCACATCATGTATCATTGGAATGTTAATATTAATAGGTAATCTTATATAAATGTCAACTGTTTTTTTAATAAATTTATCACCACATAACGAATAGAGAGGTGTTAGATAATTATTAAGTTTACTTACGCAATTAATCCTCGCAAAAGATGAGATTTGGCAATTATTACCACATCGTTTTGGAACTATTTACTGAATGTTCGAATTTGAGTCTATAACATAGAGAAATAAAGTTAATTTTGTCTTGTTACAGATGCCCCAAATGATGCGAATTACATGATATGTGGCGTCGTGATCGCAATGGCCCTCGTCGGGCTTATTATTGTGCTGCTGGCCCTAACTATAAAGTAAGTATTGTTCATTGAAGTATTGAGTACCGAGGGACATCACAAACTCAGTGTATTTATGTGACTAAACAAGTTTCTGCGCTGGAACTCCAAAGCTCGTTAGAAATAATTCAGCTGCGATATCTCTTCTAATCCTCAGTACTTAATACCACAATAGTTAATATCCACTAAATAATACTGTAAGTCGTATAATAAATGCAACGTTGGACTTCTCTCTTGCCCTTTTCTGTACTGTAAAAACGAGACAACACTAAGTCTAACTTTGCGTTTAAAATAATAAGTAAAACCTTAAACAGAACTGTTGCTACAAGTTAACAATAGCATAAGTTACATAAATAAAACCGTTAGAAGTCCGTTGTCATATTGCTTTTTGGTGTTTAAATGTGATTTGAGTGGAGATGATGCGTATTACCATAGTCGCACAAATGATGGTGCCTAGCATGCCCATGCCATTATTATGGGCTTTGAGGAAAGAATATAACAGATTATATTTGCCTGATGTGATGCTTTGCTAGTATGTCTTCATAAAATGACCCTTTTGTATCACGTGCGATTTGTTATACTAGTGTTCTCTGTATTACTTCCTTTTCATAAGTAATATGGAGAGTAAAGTGAAAAAGCAGACTACTCTAATAAACTGCCTTTATTTCCTCAACATTCACAGTTTTCAAATCTAAGTTATCTCATTCTTACTGTTACCAGGATCAATTTTAATCCCAGATACAGAAACATGACAGATATACCATGATAAGTTGGATATGCTTCAGTAATATTCAGTATACATAAAATTATCACAAAACGCAGAGAACACACTTAAGCTATTAAGTACGTATATTTTGGTAAATTCTCGACTAAATTAGCCCTTTCCTTGGTCCCTTTGCAAAACAAGCAACAATGTTACTGGTATTTACCGTCAATTTGCTTTAACATCAAACGCCATTGACGTCATAACGTCGTCGACTAGTTATAAATTTGCGGTAGAACGATGTGCGGAAACATCTATGTTTTGTTAAATATACTATTTCTGCGGTTAGTAATAAATAAAGTCAAGAATATGCGACAAAGCAACGATTTCAGAATAAAAGTAATAAAAGTCTTCAGACCACATACGATACTTGCAGCATTTCTCATTAGCGTTCTCGGGCAAAGGATTGAAATGATATATTTACCAGCCGGAAGACGTCCACTGCTGAACTGATATCTGTGACTTCTATCTACCTTTCTAATTAAATTACATAAAGTATCCATTTGCAAAAAGTGCCGTCGATTCGTTGTTTCGAACAGTTTGCACATTCAATATTATTACAAGGAATAGGAACCATTCTAAGGAATAACGAATATTCCACTATTAATATTAAATACATATAAACCAATAAAATAATATAATAACGTAGCACTTATTTTTACGATATTTTCAAAACAGTTAAATTAGGGATCTTCAACACATGAAAAATTATTTCTTTTCATTGCAAACGGTTCGCGCTGATTGATGCACGCCGTAAATCTAGACTTATTGACTTTAAAATCTATGTCTGTGCCAAATTGTGCGAATTATTCTAGACTACGGGTTTAATGGGAAATATTCATATAGAGGTGTTTGTTTGCGAATTTATTGGTTTTAAAGTTTTGCTTTTTGGTACAGTGACTAATCTATCAATAATACCTATATACGCGACTACTGTCTATCTGATATTATGCCTGTCTTCAAAAATAAACTTTCTTACTATCTTTTTTTCTAGTTCTTACCACTGTACATATTTATCATTAACCAATATACATACATCAATACTACCACCATATCAATTATTTTTATTGGCCTACATTCAACGGATTTCAAACCCTTCAAATTTACAAGAAGCGCTATGATAGCTAATTTTATAAATATATATCGATTAGTTTTGTATAATATTGAATGGATTTCTTATCTTATGTGTATATTTCTCTATAATCAATTTGCCTGTAGCTTCACTTATCATAATATTAATTGGGTGGTAAAACTGGAGTCTTGAAACTGAAAATAAGGTCACCACAATCGCGTAATTTATCGTAAGCAAGTCATGATTCTATTGAGAATATTATGCTTGCAAAGGTCGAGTTGTATGTATGTGGCTTCGCGAATCATTTTATGACGTTAATGACGCTGTTCTAATCGCGATTGTGTACGACCATAAGTGTCCGCTGAGTAAAGGTTTGTTATTTACTCAAAGATAACACAGAAACTTTAGAGAGCCCAGCGATAAGAGCTAAAAGTTTAAAATATGATAGTATGCCACGAACTCTATTGATGAGAAGTTGGAATTCTAAATATTCAGATACATACCAACAAAGCTCAGATCCAGAATAAATAAAACGATTAAAGCTGGCTAATACTAGTTGAGCAGCCATAAAACCGTACTTAATTATTTTCACAAACTAAGCCAAGCCTCAAAATTGTCATTACCCAGGTGTGTTGAGGATTGTTAGCAAACAATTTTAATGCGTGACGATACGTAAACCTTTTTACTTTTTAATGATGGGTACTTTATCATGCATGGTACTAATTACGCACTTAGCGTTATTTTTATTCGAGCCACATGCCAAAGCATAATATACATATAATATGTGTATTATAATAAAAATAAGAGAATAGATATTATTAATTTATTATATAAATCTATACTGATAAAATTATTATTACGCAAGTGTGTTTGTGGTGATCCCCTTCATTCATGAATCGACGAACCAAAGAATCGACGTAATATTTGGCATAGAGTTAGTTAGATGGTCCAAAATGGAGATAGACTATTGTCTAGATACTCTTAGGCCACTTTTACATTGCAAAGTAAAACCACGTGACCAAACATACTACATCAAATGTATAGTATAATATATATTATATACATACTCGTATATATGTATTATATGCACCAATATGATCAATGCACTATTAACATTGGCAATTTGACAGATTTTTGCGATTCCTCGGATTCCCAGCCGATAGTGTCATTTGCCTCGTGACGATAAAAAAATTTGGATTCGAAAAGTGTTCTGGAAGGTCGTTATATGATATTTTGTACTTACGCTGGCTGCGATGCTGAATATAATATACTTGTATATATTTTACATATTTAGTAGTGCATCAAAACAATAACAGTAAAAATAATTCTGTTTCACTTTATCTACATAATAATAGGATAAGATTTGTACGTTCGTACATTGGTGACAACGTGCTTAAATATGTATCACTTTAAAAATATTTGATTAAAAAAAATATTTGATTTAAAATTATATTTATAAGCTTCCTATTCAGAGTACTGAAGATACGAATCCAATTTTTTCCCAGACAAAAATTTACCAACTCCCAGCGTACATACCTACCCCAAAAGGATGTTTTTAAAAATTCGCAAAACACGTATTTATTTATTTTATTTAGAGAATACTTTTAGTAAGTTTCAAGTTAATCGAACCATAAAATAAAAAGTTTCATACAAATGACAACACTCCATTTCACCCCATGGAGTGGAATTTTCAAAAACCCTTTCTAGTGGATGCTTACATCATAAGACGAATCTACTGTCCAAATTTCAGCTTTCTAGGTCCAACTGTTTGGCCTGTACGTTGATGAATCAGTCAGTCAGTCAGGACAACTAATTTTATATGTATAGATAGATAGATAGATATATATATAAGTATTAAGTAAAAAAAATACATACATATATTTATTCAGATGTGAATAAATGAGTAAATTTGAAAGTAAAGAAAGTAAATATTAAGAAAGTTTTTCTGTCTCGTGCTTGCTGGAAGAGATTTCTTTGAAATAAGCTGTGCCTCTGTAGGTACATGTTTTAACCTATACCATATGTGTATAATTTGTCTTGTGTATATATATATATATAAATAAATATCAAAAAATATATATGTACTTATTTACGTAAGTATAAAAAAATTATAATTTTGATATAATTCTATTTATTGAAAGCAATACATCCGTAGTAAATTCTCTAAATGCAAAAGCGTATTTGTAGTTTATCCACTTTTTCACATAGCAACAGATTGATATCACATTAATTTATTCCAGAAAAATTCATGGTAGCGGATCCACCACGGGTAAAAGCAGCTATTTTATAACACATAATTGCAAATATATGTTAGTATATAAATTCTTTCTCCATCCAAAGTAGTCCAATTTTGTCATAATTAATTTTATTATTGGAATTTTTATAGCTGATTTAGTTGCTATGACGTCTGATTGACGTTTTACAGCATACGCTGTGCGCGGCGTTTACAACTTGAGTCTAATCGTAACTCAAGGCAATAGAATGTTTGAACATCTGTGGCCGGTCACCTGAAGGACCTTGCGAAATGAACCTTAGCAGACTTAGAAACTGCTATGACTCAGACGAATAATGGGTAAAATATTTCCATAAAACGTTCCGGTTTTGGATGTCTGACGTACAAAAAAATGTCACCTAATAAAGATTATACTATTGCCAAAAGTGGGCAATATTCTTGTTTCTATGCTCAGTCTTATTAACACAAGGATGAGAAAAAAATTCAAATCCATGTTTAATTTATAAAAGTAGGTACCTACCAACTGTGCTACCAACCCTACTAAAACCTATATGTGAACAAAATGGAATATTTCCATTATAGGCACATAAAACATAATATACATACTTATATATATATACAAGAACAAAATCGGAAAAATTAATATGATATATTATACTTCATAAAATACGTTACGTCACGTCAATATTGTCCACTTTTGTGTATTAGAAGTCCATATTAAATGTAGTTTCTATTGAAAAGTAATTTTATATGGGTTTCCATAGTAAATTAATTAATTAAATGATAAAAACAACATGAGTCATGCCCATTAACTTTTTCGTTATTACTCTTTAGTTACGTTTTATTTCTACTTCCATGTAATTTCTAAATGCATTTGATAAATTTAAACATGGGTAAGCCTAGCTTCTTTCAGATAGGTTGTTGGCCTGGCGTCTCAATCATATTTTTGAATGTGAAAAACAGTTAAAACCGGTTTCATTTTTCAACTACTTTTTAATAACACAAATTATTACCAGCAGTTTTTCACAATGTGGAGAGCCTTGATTTATTTTTCTTATTATAATACCTGTGATATGAATATAGAAGCGTATATAAGTAATTGCAGTTTCATGGTATAACACATTGTTAACTTTTTAGAATCCTGTTTTGTCTAATCCTTTTTATAATTTCGTTACGTTTTCTATGAATTTCGTAACGTTACGAAAAAGTAAATTATAAAGCTGAGTGTATACAGTTACAACCTAATTATGCATAGTAACATTAATTGCCAACATGAAATAAATACACTTATGCTGAAAATAATAATACGATAGAAAATAACACTAAACCTGAACGTAATTATATAAATAATCAGAATGTCATGCATATTGAAGATACTAATACAATCCACAGCAGAATACGTGGCCTATTCTTAAAGAAGAAACACTGGAAATTATATTAAATTTTTGTTAAATTCTTTAAAAGAACAGATCTTGCTGTTTCCTAAATTTGGATAGCTTTTTTTATAATAACATGAATAAATGAATACTTCCTTGTTGTATTTTAAATATTCCAAAAGACATGAGAAAATATAAATAGTTAAATATTACAAAAATAAATAAGAAGATAGGTACTTATGAAACATCAAGAATATTCGATTAAATAAATTATGTTTCGCCATCATGTAACAAGCCTTACATTTACTATTTAGTTACATCTTAGACTATTTCGTAACAACTATTTCGTTACGTCATTAATTATGAGAAATACTCTTAAACCTTTCACTGTTCTGGGCTTTAATTCGATAGTCCTTTAAATGTTTTTAAAAGGAAAATTATATAAATATGGTCTCTTTAACGAAGCTAAAAGTCTCACTATGGTAAACGGAACAATAATTATCTTTCGTTTATTTTTTTCCTCGTAAACCCCATTAGTTATCCAAGAAAAGGATTTTCTCAGGATTTCCCAAAACACCGGTTACCACGTTACGTAAAAAGATTGCTGAAACGTGACTAAAGATATCATTGGGTATTGTGAAATAAAATGTGCTCAAGGAAAAAACAGTAACTCCTGGTTTTACCTACGTTGGCAAGTTTCGATTAGGTGATTATGTAAATTACTGGTTCGGTGCGGTATCGATAACGCGGCCTTACCGTAGCACAATCACAATATATATTATATAATATAGGTATATTTTATACGATAATATATACGATAATGAACGAATGTCAACTTCTAATTTGAAATCCGGGTCCAACGATAAAAAAAGAATGTTGAAATGTTATTTAATGTACAAATATAAAAAAAAATATATTGTATATCGAAAAGAATTGCAGGAAATGATTATGAGAATGAATGAAATAAAAAAATGACAGTTAATTACAGTGTAAAAATATATTTTGTCGTACATTCTTATTTGATCATTTACTTATATCTCCAAGTTAAGTCCCTTACAAGGATAAAACTTGAAGCCGATAGACTGAACTGTCAAGTTCGTCGTCAATCTATTATGAAATAGATGGGCAGGTACTATCAATTTTTAACCGACTTCAAAAAAAGGAGGAGGTTCTCAATTCGTCTGTATATATATATATTTTTTTTTTCTATGTATGTTCGCGCATAACTCTGGCAATTATGAACCGATCTGAAAAAATCTTTCTTCCATCCATTCTTTAATCCGTTAATTGGGTCCCATAAAAAAATTATTGCTTAGTAATAAGTAGTTCCTGAAAAAACAAGAATGGTGACTGCGCACTGAGACCTGGGCCCCAACTGTCACCTTTAATGAAATAACATTAATTCAATTGAGTTTTGTTTTGAGCTTATATTCACTTTACTCTTAAAAATACTGTGACCTACGCTGAACATGGTTAATACAAAACCAAATAGTGCGGAAAAGAATAAAGGATATAATACAAATTGTCTATGGCCTGCTGAGGTCAGAAAGAAATGACGCTATACGCGAGCACGTAGCGCTTTCTCTTTCATATGACGTTCCAAATTACGATTTTGGGGAGAAACATTAATAAATTATGTGTAAGAATATTCGCTTTAATAAAATATTTAAAAGTTGTTTTAGTTTAATAATTATTCATATATTTATTATGTACAATTGTATAACTTCAAAATGTAAAAATAAAAAGAAAATTACATAATATTTATGCCGATATTTAGATAAGTAAATTTAAAGTGAATTGGAACGGAACTCTAAAACAAAAAAGTGGGCACACCAATGTTGCCAGATTGGCCCTTAGGCGAACAATTTTCGGCCTTTCGGAATGCACGTTGGCAGCCATCGGCTTTGAGCAAATCCATCCAAAACATTGGTTTGATTGTCATATTTCTATTGGTTTAGTGTGGCACCCACAGAAATCTAAATAACATGGGCCACCATGTTATTTAGATTTCTGTGGGTGCTCAAAGTCATGCAACAACCTACGCTTGGAGTTTTTTGACGAGATTGAAGTGGCAATGGGCAGGCCACATTATTCGAAGAATGATGCACTGAGGACAATCTGGAAGGAAGTTTCTTAGGTCCAAGGTAACCAATCCGAGGCAGGCGACTTCGCGGTGTAGATCCTGCGTTGTCGCAAGTAACGCGACGGTGCAGGGGACGGGAGACCTTGTTTTCTCTGTTTCCCGGGAGGGACGGGTGCTCTAGCAAGCGTCCGGTGTTGGAGGGATTCTGGTGAGGTCCGATCGGTGTGCCCAAAGTTCTACAGCGTCGATGAAGGCCACCGGGAAAGTTTTAGTGGATAAAAATCCCACATCCCCCGGCCTGCACCGTAAGGAAAACGTTTTGAAAGTTTCCTCCCAGACAATAAAAATAAGCAGGCCTACCACTAGAGTGACCGCTGACATTATACAAGTCGCAGGATGCAAATAGACAAGTGTCGTTCTTTGTGGTGTTCTGGGGGTTTGGCCTATTTCTAGAAATTTTCCGGCTGATTATGATGAAATAGGCATAAATTCCTAATATGAATTAATACGCACAACTAATGCGAATCTAACAATATGCAAGTTAGAAACCATTAAGATAAGCAATCGTGCCAAAGAAATAGTACATACATTGAATATAATGACAAAAGAAATAATTCTCCGTCCAAAGCATTTGGGCAATGATCTTTTATATTCGGCCTTTCCTACAAAAAATCGGCCCTTTCCCGTAAAGCTTTCGGCTTTCGGCTATTCGATTCATCTGCTGGCAACACAGACATTGGCACTGTGACGGAGACAATACATAGGTATTTAATATTTATTTATCTCAAGTTTTAATTTTCGGTGCCTAAACAAATGAGATAAAACAAATGGAATTAGTACCTAAGCGAAAAGCTATGGCGGCATACTTATATAAGCGGCAAAAAAACTGTGTTTAGAATTAGAATTTTCGCTATGGAAACAAGGTAAGGATTAGTCATAGTTGAACATAATTAAAACAATGAATATGTATTTTCTATTAATGAAATGATTACGTGTAAGCTAAATAGTGTTTTATTATTCATCTTGCAGAAGTAAAGTTCAATACTATCATCATACGTCGCCGCCTCCGAAACGTGATGCTGAAAGAGTTAACAATGAATGCAATAACAGCTGCTGCTAGCTGTTTGAGCCACTGCAGCAGGGCTAGAACTTAAAATACTTAAATATCAACAAACTCAAGAGGATTTGTTAGATCCCAGTGCAGTGATCCCAGTAAACAAAAATTTCATCATAATTATTCTGAGTTCACATACGGTTCAAACGACGGAATAGTAATTTTAATGCATTATAGGCTATAAATTCTGACAAATAGCAGATTAATTTACCCAAAGGCTAGCCGCACACTGTCAATATTCTACAACCCGTCCGACTTAACTGTGCACCTCACTGGATTGCACTTTCACACCGCCAGGTGCACACTTAAATCATACGGGTTGTAGAATATTGACAATATTGTTGACAGTGTGCGGGCTACCAAAGGTGTAGATTGTGGTACCTTAGTCCATCCATCAATACTTTATTTCTAATCATAGTGTGCCGCAGATATAATAATTATTGTTGAATAGGATCCTATTCACTTAGCAACTCTGTACTAAGGAGTGACTAAGTACATACAACAGCATTAAACATTTGTGTGTGTCAGTTGGCCTCAACCATAATAAAACATGATGATTCTATAATAAAAGCAAACCAGCCTTGTTTGACTGCAACCTGGTTTCAAAAAATGTTAACTTATACTTACTTTGATTTTCTTGCTGTTTAGTATCTGAGTTTTGTTTATTTAAGCATACCTTTAGGTAATCTATCATTATTAAATGAGCTAAGTATATAAGTAAAGTACATGTTATTGGTAAAAACATGTAAGTAGTGCATAGTATTAATCTGTTATTGACAATTTGAAATAAAATAAAAATCTCTTAAAAAGCACATGTTTTATTGCATATTTACATCAATATTTATAAATTATCTTATATATTAAAGTATGTACACTATGAGTTACTGACTACTAGATATTGGTCTAGTATAGTGGTAGGACACCCTGGCCCTTAGAGTAATAATGTTCTGTGCCCTGTCCTCTACCCAATAGGTTATGGGCACATTTCCCCTTATCTGGGTGTTGTTTATATCTATTAAAGGATGTATTTACAATAAAAAGTATGTAAGTATTTGTATCAGTTGTCTGCTTACCATAGTACAGGCTCTGCCTTCATTGGATGACTGTGTGTGGATTGTCCCAGTATTATTATATCATAACCTTAGACTTATAACTATTATAGTAGTTAGTTACTTATGTATTAGATAAATAAATACCTAACCAAAATGAAAATAAAAGCGGTATATTAATATCAAACTACAACAGTCTCCGAACCAGGGGGAATCGCTAACCGATAAACCCTGCTGCAGAGCCATATAAATTTCTTTCTGATTATTCGCTGGTATTGTTCACGAATCACAACTTCGTTGTTTCACAGTTATGTAAGCTGCACAAATTGTGTATTACACTATGCTTATAGCAAGCTTTGATACAATCGGATGTTGCATCCAATATTGGGAAGCAATATCTGGATGATTTATAGTCCACTGGTACACATACAAGTTTCATGAGATTCACAACTATAATATTATCTACACTTATTATTTGCACAAATCGTCAAGTCTATTGTTGTCGGCTTCTTCACCAGACGGAGATTTACGGCGTTAGCTTGGATTATGCGTTAGGTTCTTTAAGTCCGTGTTTTTTGGCTTCAACTTAAGTAAAGTGGTCACTCACGAAGCTGCATACGTCGCAGCTTTCGTTTATTATTAGTTTCAGCGTAAACAGCATCCAAAAACTGAAATAATTCGTTTGCTTGATCACCATCTGAAATCAAACTTACTTATTACACACACGTATAGATACTAAAGTAATATTTATACAAATAAATAAGTTTCACTAACTTTAAATGTCCCCAAAACTATTTTTTGTAAGTAACTCAGCGTTTTTCATATAGAATTTTACAAAATAATGTTATTGCAGTCGCCTCCGAGCAACTTTTGTATGACGGCTAATTTTGACAAGAAAAACAATATTGTTAGCGTTGTTGGCTATCAAAAGCCACGTCACAGTAAGTTGTAATGCTTCTTGAGTAAAGAATTTAACGTTAATTTAACCAAAACTTCTTAGAAAACAATGTTATTTAAGCACCCAAATAAGATTAGTTTTTGGACGTACCAGTAGGAAAAGTCGATCTAATATTGTATTAGCGCTGCTAATAGAGGTGACAGTTGGGCCCTTGCAAGAAAGCCTATATAGATGACGTTTTAGTCGCTCGGACTCGCTCGGTCGGACAAAAATAGTCATAACTCTGGCAAATATTTACCAATTTCAATGATTCTTTTTTTATTCGAAAGAAGAAACCACTGTATTGAATCTGTATGAATTTTATTACAACCGGATAAGAAATTCCTGGAGGACCATGAACGATGTGGAGGAATTTATCTGGTAAAAACCATAAAACTGATGTTCTCCATTACATTGCTCTGACAATTATGAACCGATTTCGATGATTCTTTTTTTATTCGAGAGAGTAAACTACTATGATGTTTTCATGCAAATTTCATTACGACCGGATATTTTTTTCTGAAGAAACATGAATTATGTAAAACTATGTAGACGATAATGTGATCATAACCTACCTAGATAATTTTACGGTTTTCGATGGTTCAATCTTTATATATGAAAATATCACTAAAAAGTTTAAAATAAAATCTTTTTAAAAAAAAATTGAACCGACTTCAATATCACTGAAAAGTATAAAATAATTTAAATATTATTGAAGTTGGTGCCAAATATACACAGCAGGTACGCTAACACCAACTTCAATAATATTTAAATTATTTTATACTTTTCAGTGATATTGAAGTCGGTTCAATTTTTTTTTAAAAGATTTTATTTCAGTAAGTACCTTTATCTTTATAACTTAAAATATTTTATTGCAAGGTGGTCCTGAAAAGACGAGCTAAAACTGAAATAAAGTTTAAAGATTCTACGTATTTTAAATTTACATAATATTTAGATAAATTTTATTCTTATTGTATTTATATATAAAATAATCTGACCGCTAATCATTTCTTAGAAATATTACATAACATTATGCTAAAAATACTGCATTGTGTTATTATTTTGCCGCAACTCTAATCGAACACGAAATCACATGGCATGATTAAATTAAACAAAGGATATAAATATGAAAATAGATAATTTATCGTATTTGATATACACAAAAGATATCGCATTTTATCATAATTAAAATTCACAAATTACGTAAATATGTGGTGAAATGAAACAAACAGTATTCACAGCATTGCTGGCTGAAAATGTTAGCTTGTGCTATCCTTTTAAACAAGTGGTGTACGTAATAGTGCTAAACAAACAAGTTTCTTTATAATTTGGTTCTGATAGTTTAAAATTTATTAAGATTGATAGTTAACATTAGTATTTCAAAGGGCACAATTATATGCAGTTTAACAATTTTTTTTATTTTAAAAACTTGGCTATGTCCGCTGACTTTTTTAGAATTGTTTCTGGTTTCTTTATTAATTTGAAGTTTCTCAACCTATCAATTCGCGAAAATTATATTTTTATGTAAACAAAAAAGACTCGGTTACGGTGCTCGGGTACATGTTGTTGATGATATCATGAAAATATTTGATTATGTAATGCATGTGTAGGCTTAAGACACATCAAAAATACATGGCCATATCGAGAACAGTGTGGGATAACATTCCAGGCCGATCAAGATTATACTTACATGCGAATCCATAATATATTTTGTATCGAATTTCAATGATCAATATCAAAATTACCGTGGGAATATTTATATTATTAAATCGGTTTATATAATGAACAATGTGTTAGATGTATGAGAAAAGTGTTAAAATGGAGGGTAGTCTTAAACAAAACTTTTTACTGTGATGCGCATAGCAACTACAAATTATAAATCTTTTAAATAGTTCGCTCTTAGCTCCGCGTGTGTTAAGTGTAAACCAGTTTACTTCTAACAAATTATTGTTGAGTAATTGTAATTATTTGGACCAAATACAAATTTATCGTTAAGTAATATTAATTATAAGATATAAATAATAACAGAAACCTGTAAATATTTGTTGACGTAGTTATTAAAGTGGTGACGTAAATGATGTTCATTTTACGACGTGTAAAAGTATCTTTGAAGAGATTCTTAACGAAAATGTAAGTAAATGTTTTTTTTTAGTATAGTACAAACAAAATTGGGTTCAGTTTAATTTAACCACAAAATGTCTAGATAGCTGTGTAATTTTGTATGTTGTTTTTTTCTGTTATTTAGTAGGTATCACAGACCGTAACTTCTTTGAGTATACATATTATGAAGATCCGTTTATTCTCCTTTGAACATAATTGCAGTTTGTTTTCATAGGTAGTTTGTTCGTCACAAAACCACAAAAAAAGTTTTTTTTATATATTATTTGAAGTCATTAAAAAACTTTTAGTGTAGGTAGCATCTTATAAAGATACCTAACACTTATCAAAAATAGTTTATAAAATTAAATATCACGTTAATCTAGTATAGATTTGAATATAAAAAAATTCCTATTAATGTTTATTGGTCATGAAAAAAAAACCTGATCCAACTGGACCAGGTGGAGCGGCGATATTTGCAGAGTGGTTAGCAGAAACTAGATGAGGAGAGCCAAAGATTGGGCTCCGTGGTGTACCTTGGGGAGTCCTACATTGTGGACAGATGATGAAAAATATCTATCTGTGTATAGGTAATATTAGCAAAAACTTGAAAAGTTAATAACCAGAGTCAAAACTCATTAACAATTTAGTATTGTAATGAAATCGTTCACCGAATGACTAAATTAAACAATACATATACTCATGAATAAGGAAAAATTTAACGGCTATTATATTAGGTAGTAACCAAAATGGAAGGTCAATGTCACATTGTTGTAGATACAATTCTTAGTGGATACTAATTTTAGGTTACGTAGAACTGAAGCCTTAAAAGTATACAATTTTTTGGATTTTAGGGCTTTATTTCTACCTGCATACAGGGTAAGAGGTACTAACGTCGTCGTTAAAGTGATTTAAAGTTTGACGCCTGTCTGTTGGTCACCAGCTTTGGTTTAGTCGAGATGGTTCTTAAATTTTTTTTAGAAATAAAAGCTATAAGTAGTTACATAAAATATGCCGAGTGGCAAGTGACAGGGCTGTAGACTGGTTCAAATACTCGTGTCAGACGTTTTATGTAGGCATGTGGATATTTGCAGTCGGGTTTTTTGTTGTAAATAATTATACTTGGTAATCTCACTAAATTCTTCGAGTTTTATTAACGCATTTTTTTGTATTAAATTGGCGTTATAAAATATGTCATTACAAATTTGCATAAAAAGCAACTAAACATCCTAATTTAAAACCGGTTATATCACTTGTTAATAATAAACGCTATTACAGAATATAATAATGATACCTACACTTTACATACGTACGTACATTACATATGTAATTATCTAGTATGTTATTACTTTTAGAATATGATAAAAAGGCAAGATCTTGTTGCTATGGCCGCAGAAGTATGTGCTGCTTAAACAATACCTACTTCTTAAAATAAATGCATATACATAATGTATTAAATGATAAAAGCAAAACTATCTGCTAGCACTGACTACAATATAATCTTATTGTTTTAGTATTGGTTATGATTTTAGTTCAATATTATATTAAATTGTAATTTTTGAGACACTGATGAAGTTTGGGACTAAATGAGCCCTCTGCTTTATTCTTAACCTATCGTGGCTGTGCTCGCCGTCGAGCCAGCCATGAATACAGCGTCAAGATTAACGCTGTTTAAATCCATATTGACCTGTAATACAACAGTGGTTGTATTACAGGTCAACTTCGAACTGACTATTAAGCTATGCCGACCTTAAGTAGTTCCACTCAAAACCGTAAATTCTCGTGTCGGTAGTGATACGTAAGCAAAGTTAGTGAATACGAAATCGCAACTCGCCGCTGCGTCGAGTTCGAGGTTGTGTTGATTAGATAATAGCAGGGCTGGCATCGATATAATCGCTGAAAGTCTCATCAGCCAGTGTCTTCTGGCGAGCTCCGAACGATATACCCAGTATCTCTCCACTGCATCGACAGTGGCCATCCCATATAACCCGGCCTGCGCACCTACGGAAACCGGGTACCTTTTGAAGGTGAAGGTACTTAATGATAACGTAAAGATGCTAATCCGCACTATTTCTTGTCACTTGTGTACTCGTCTGTACAATTCTATTATATCAGTCAAAGCAAAATAAAGAACTTAGTTCGTTTGTTCTGCATAGTGATAGTTGTTACAGTATAAGTTAGAACAAGATTATTGGCACTATTGATATGTAGCGTATAAACTGGTGACAGGAGACAGGAAACCGCAACTCGTTTTTTTTTTATATAGAATTCTGTCCAGGGAATTCTGACGGTCCTATTGGACCATGACTTTGCCCCCTACTACGATGGCAAAATATCGTGCTTACTCAAACATGACTCAAACTGACACCGGTCTCGCCGCGCCGCCCGCTGAAGCCGAAGGGTCGTGCAGCTAGATATCTGACACTGCGGTGGTAGACTACCTGGAGTCTAATATAAAGGGTTCATTTAAAGACAGTAATAAACTTTTAGCTTTCTCTACATCTTATTGAACATTTTTGCAACCACATTTGGAGTAATAGATTTTCATTGTCCTAAAAAAGTTGAAGTGTTTTGAATTACACGCTAAAGAAGGTGGGTATAGAAACACTATGACGATGGATTTGTAAAACTGGTCAAGTGCGAATCGAACTCGCATACCGATGTTTCGTGAATATTTTGTAAAGGGGTTAAGTATAAGCATTTTTATATTAACCACATAAACACCTATTTGCTACTAATGTTATGCATGTATGTATGTAAATGCTATTCACGACACACCCCACGACACACCCAATGACATGTTCACTATCTTTCAAGAGCATAACCTGTCAGAAAGCGCTAGCCGCGTGACCTAGACGTCAATAAAATTAAATTGTAGAAAACCTAACACAAACCAGCTCGCACTGCCCGATACCGGTTCGATCCGGTTTACAATTCGCCATGTCCCACAGCCAATTGATATTTCCGCGATGGGGGCAGCATCGCTTAATTAATCTCACAACCGATGTAATTACAGTGTTAATTGTTTTGCACATGTCTGTTGGTTTTAAGCGCGAAGGAAACAAAATTCAGTTTTACAACATTTTTTTGGTTTACTTTTTTAACATGTTTTAAGTATAGAACAAGGGAAAAATTAAAAACCTTCATGAAAATATTTCAAGGTGCTACACAGTGATTCAAAATTATGATAATATTTATATAACAGCCGTATAATAATGGCGTGTATTATTAGAAAATTTGCAATTTCAACGCATAAAGAACACCAAGGTTTGATAAAACGGTTGCCATTGGATCTGTGCCAAATTTCGTCTAAACTGGACATTAGAATGATCTCTATTTGTTTTTGGTAACTGTGTGTTGTTAACAGCAATTTATAACCACCAGTTTAAAAGTAACGGTTGTCTCATCAAGCTGTAACATATGCCCGCGTAAGCCATAATGTTCTCCATATTTTTACCAATCTTACACCTTCCTTGGATCTGGATTCATTTTTTAGCAACCAATAGCAAAGCAATCGAAAATTTAAACAGAAAATTGAGCGGAGTAATTATAGAACAAAAATGTACTTTAGGTAGGTAGTGCAGATATTTTTGAACCAGACTAAACGGAGGTGGACAGGACGAACCAATTAACTATTGGCCTTGGTACCAAAATTCTTATAAAAAAAGTTTTAAGACTAACTCATATATCGACTAATGATTCTCAATCTGGCTCTGTCTTTGTGAAGGGCTGGTGAAATTACCAGACTCCATAGTAAGTCTCTTAACTAACTAATGTTCTAAGACACAAGCGGCAGTGCAGGCAGGTGTCTTCCATAAATAAGCTCAGTTAGTAATGAAACTCAGGATTCAAAGGAGATACTAGCAAATCGTGATGTAACTAAGCATGCTTTAATACAATTCCGCGATGTTAGGCACGCCCGTCGCAACGAGGTCGCTCATTGTAGCCATCAACGGACCATGGCTGATGTGACAGGGCATGGCGTTCCCACGAACGCCAATGTGTAGACACAGGCTATTAGCACATGAAATGTAGCCCTTCGTTGCAACATACACATTTTAGGGTATGAATGGGGTATTATTTTGCACATTTTGTAAAATCTGTGTCGAAAAATGTTCACTGCTACGATACAATACAATACAAATATTCTTCACCAAAAGAGAAGATACAGTTTAAAAGGAAAATAAAATTGCAGTGTGACAATTTAAGGCGGTCTTATCGCTAAAGCGATAATTATTCAACCAAATTTTGTATTTGATTTTTACTAGATATTAGGCAATAGCAGATTTCGAAGTCTTAGACCATTTGTTTTATTTTAAGACGTACCACACTAACTAATAGCTTGAATACATTATTTACTTTTACGGTGGCGTTTCGAACTTTTATATCTTGTTTATATCAAGATACGTCTCATAGAAAGAATGTTTCAGATTCATCACATTTTGTACTCACTAACAATGTATTCTCACTTGAATCCACTTTCACAGAATGTTCAATATTCATTACACAATCTAATGCAGTTACTCCAGCGATCGTTGTTGGATTAGTATTAGAATTCCCTGCTACTATTGTATAATACTGTTAGCGTTGACGTCACTGTTTGATCGAGTAGTATAATGCATCTCTTCAGTTTGTTCTAATTTCAATATCTGTTTCATATTTATAACATTTCAGTGAAATATATTCATGAGTTTTATTTGTGATGACCTATAGATTTAAGAATTAGATAATTTTAGGAACATTTACTAGCACTGAGACAAATTGATTATTCCAGAAATTGGGTATTTTTATAAAACGTTAAAGTAATCTTACTCGTAATACATATGTACATGATACAATGGTTCTTCGTTTTTCTTGTCTCCATCGGCCCAGCTATTTGTTATGTATGAATGTGGCAAACGGGGACCGACATCCGTTGACGTCCGACTGTTTTCAGTTAAGCCACGACGAGCATATAACAAAGCCGGCTACGGAGAGATCATTTGAATTTGAAAGACGTGCCCACCTGGAGAAAACAATGTGCGATTCGTGATACTAGTCGGATACTTATATTCCAATGTGCTCGAGTGTATGTCCAATGATATATCTATGTGACAGTAAGTGGCACGATAATGGATCATGCAAATCGCATGGAACTCGGCAGTCGTCCGCATCGCAAACGCGGTGTTTCCAGGTGGAAATGAATGCAAATTACTACATTAGTCGATACACGTTACTCGATTGCGAAGGGCTTTCGTGCGGGGTCGGGTCTCCATAACATAGCAATAAGGTAACGGGAGAGCTGCGTGTTCAATTGCCAGTTGCCACCCACCTCAGCGCGAGGCGTGGTAGCCGGCGCCACGGCCGCCGCTCAGGCAGTCAAATAGTCACCGTCGGGTCGGCCGTGTGTAGAACTCGCGGTGGCGGGTGTCTGCCAGTGTGCGCCAAAACGCCCGCCCGAACGGCACTCGTTGGCGAATTGCCGCAGCGGCCCTCGTTCGCAAGTCTGGGAAACCCTCACGTGAAGTGTCTGTGCACGCGTTTCGATGCTCTTCGCTCCCATCGCCATCGAGGCGATGAAGTGTAAAGAGGAAAACTGCGAAGTTGGCGTGGTGCTAGAACACAACTCCTTGATCGTGTTATCAGTCAACAAGACCATCGTCTGCCTATGCGGAAGGGATAGGAACAATCCCTTCGAGCGCGGGTAATTCTCATCATTCTCCATTCTGGTACGAAGCTAACTGATTACATCAGCTTATCTACAGTCTACTAACAACTGGTAATCGTACGTAATCACAGATCAATTAAACAGGTGTCACCTGATCGTTATAAAGCTATGCGGAATACACGCACTACTTCTCCGTTTTCAATTGCTAAAGTAAAAATATTTCGCCATTTTCATTACTAAGCGACTTATTTGCTATAACATCGATTCGCTTCAAGGTTGTCTTCGATGTTGTCAACGTGAATTCGTTGCAATTGGCTATATTCCAGTCTATATTTACCTATCTATATGAGTTCTATGTAAGAAATTTTACCAAAATAGCGTGGGTATTGGTTCGGTGTCGTGCTGAAGTTTCCGTGTCCTACGATTGGTTATTTTATCCATGGTGCGTGTTTCTATTTAAAAACTAACAATTCAATATGAGTCAGAAGGTAGCCGGTAACGGACAAAAACCAGATAATGGACTAATATCTATCGGTGGTATAACACTATCTACTGTAGGAACAGATTCATGACCGAAAGATACGTACAAGGTCGTGGTCGGCCGTACAATGGCTTCCCAACGAACATTTCGCACGAAACAGCTAAATAATTGATAGCTCATTAATATTTATACTCTGAATAATTTAATTCTTAGACTGAAAGAAAAATAAAAATATTAACTAAGATAAAACTGTTGATGATTTTGAGTATCGTTCATTAGAAAATGCAAGTTATTAAAAATTATAATTTTATGAACGGGGCCCAATAAATCAAGCCAGGGAAGTAATTAGTTACAATCAGTATGCGGAAATAAGTGACAACTGAGGTTGTAAATAAAACAGAACACAATCTACTTACAAAACTAATTAGTATACTTATAGAGCTATAACAAAAAGGTTATGCAGAGTGGAGGTTGGAGCATGATAACCTTCTATCTATATCGGTAACATGTTAACCTACAAAAGGATCGCAGGTGCGAGCAAACAGGTGTGTCGGCTTTCTTCCAGTCTCTAAATAAACCTACTTGCATATCATCACGTTATGTAGGCAGATGAACGATAAAGTGCCAAGTGCCAAGACTTTATTCTTGCAAGCTCTAAGTCATGAATCCCATGCAGACTCCAGTTATAATAACATGTACACGCAGATTTTGTTGTTGACTTTTGAGTGAAAACTTTCATTTACCTGCATCGAGATAGTTCATTCTTGAGCAATTTTATCCTTTGCCTTCCACTTTGTAAATAAATCTGTTATTGTTGAAGAATTCGTAAACATTATAGTAAATAAAAGCTTGCCTAGAAATATGTTCCAGAGCATTAGGTATCTGTAGAACCCAGGTTGAACTAACGTTATGTTAGCGTTCAATTTTAAGATACGAATAATAAATAGTATATGACTTATAATTTTACAAATATTTCCTTCACCGCAATAGTAAAAGGATGCTGAAATTATTTTTCGAAGGAGAGAAAGTTTTATTCTGAATATCTATGTATATACTATTAAATAATAGTTTTACTAGGTGTTAGCTTCATTGCACCGCAGGAACCATCCAGGTAGGTAGGAACCACGCAGTATCAGGTATTCTGTCGCCAAGCACCAATGTAGAAACATTGCTGTGCGAAGGTACAGCCAGCTGGTAAAATATCCGGATAGACAAGGATTAATATCTAATGTCTTTAGGGTTGGGATAACACTAGAAGAATCACTTCGGGTGCTAGTGATTCTTTTGGTGTTGCTAGCGTCTATAGCCTGCGGTAACTGCTTACCATCACGTTGGTGGTATATAAAAAACGTGATACCAACTGATAATAAAACATGATGTAGCTGTGACTGTAAAAACTCAGAGTCACCGAAAGGATCCTGTATCAGAGGCATTACTGTGCTGGGAGCAAAAAAGATAAGCCAACAAAACATTGAGTCCTCATAGAGCACTGACAATTTCAACCTCTTACTGCAGTAACACTACGTCATTCGAACGTGACAATTTGTTATAGCTAGAATATTATTTTAGATAAAGTTACTTCCCCAGCTTGATACCTCTTACAATATAGTTCACTCAAAGAATAATTTTCCTTCAGTGTTCTATTCATCGTAATTTGCTGTTGGATTATTCCATCGTTTGTTAGTTCGAACCATATTAAATATGTACCCCTGTTGACTCCTATCGTACCGTTTGACGTCAGCGCTAACAATCAAACGAAGCTAATAATCATTTTACCAATACATATTGAATGGCTTTTATTGTTCATCCAACTTACTGTGATGGGAAACGACTACTTATAAGCAGTTCGAGAATGGTTTCTAGTGGATATTTAAAAAAAAAACGCTGCCTTTAGGTTCGTTTTGATAAAAACTTCAGGCCAAACAAAACAATGATGTTTTTGTGTAAAATTCCCAGGTACAGAGGTTATGACGCTTGTTTACGAAAAATAATATAATTAACTTATAGCGTGATGTTTCTAGATAGCCTCTGATTGACGCAAGAAAAGGTCAAAAATAAAAATATTTGGTTACTAAGTGAATGGCCCGATATCTTAATTGTGCTTCATTTCAAAACATTGTAGCAGATATGAAACTGATGTAATAAGCTGTAATAAAAGAAGTTGGTAGAAATGAATCAACGTTAATATAAATCTTTCAAAATACATCTATCAATCCAATTGGAGAATGCATTATTAATGAAACCTAATTCCATAGGGTATTGCATAAAGACAGTATGATTACACTGTTAATCGACAGCTTTGATACATAGAATATGCAACAGGCTTATTGATAAAACATTGCTTGAAGAATTCTTATCTAACAGTTGATATAAAACAATCGATATAGTCCGTCTAGGTAGACGATACATCTGCTGTAGGGTGTAGCACAACAATTAAAGTACCTACGTTATTGCTGAGGTTTCGATATCAAACACACCTGCAATGGTCTTGTAGGTACATTTGCTTCTTGATCTAGCAGTTTGATTCAGGACCTTTGTAATCGTTGAGGTAAAGATTGATAGTCATAACTTCCGATGTGAATGATCTATAATTGGTTTTTAGGTAGCATTTAACTTTAGTAAAATCCACTTTTTTTGCTCCTTACTAAAATACCTGATTCGAATAAAAGGCATGAACGAGTATTTATTATTAACTAGAAAGAGGTCATTGTACTCATTGAACTTATTGAGGCCACGTTAAAATAGAGGATTAATGTGATTGACGAAATTGCACCCGGTTTTTATATAGACGAAATTAATATCATGTTTTTCGTGCAGTCTATTTATTATAAAAAGCAATTTGATATTTCCAAATGAAAAACTCAATATTGCCATTCAAATCATTATATCAAATCGTTAGGTTCATGTTTTGCTCAACAGAATTAAGTCTTATAATTGATTCCATAAAAGCGACTAGTCTTGATTTTTTTTTTGTATCTTATAATAATATCCTCTAGACGTATCTCAAGGGTAACGACTCATAATGGCTTACTACCTGTGTTTTTTATCCCAGTAGGCATTATTCAAGTCAAAGGCCCGGGCGCTGTGCTTGAGTTAGTCCCTGCTAAGGGCATTGCACCTTTCCGCTCTCCCTTGCCCTGCAGCCCTACTTTGGCTTTTAGAGTCGAAAGCTGCCAATGTAAACCACCCTTGCGTACGTATGAATGCAAGTATACGTCGGAAAGAGATGCAACGTCAGCGTACTGTTCGTCTACTTTATCCATAAACCCAGCTGTGCGTAAAGTTAGCTATACATTTCTGTGCATATCTACATTATGGACTTTGAACTCGTTTAATGGTGAAATGCAGTACTCCCTTGGTTTTGTTATTATATGGGATCGATAAGAGCACGTTTTATTACTTTATACCTAAAACAGTTATAATGAGGCTGTACGTGCCTATATTCGTTTTCAAATTGCAGATAATTGATCCAAAGCTTACTAAATATAACCAGTTAAGTGCTTTGTTCTTATGCACTTGAGTCTGTTTTTGGTTTTACGTTTATTATTGTTTGGTTGTAGATTTATTTTGAATTATTACTGTTTGTATTACAGGTCCAGTACGATGCAAGAGTAACCGATTGTTATAAATTAATGCAGGGTGGTATACTCACAGCCGTCTCGGTATTTTTAACGGAAATGAAGTTTATAGAGCTAATTATTTGGGCGGTTATGCGGGACAAACCAACGGTCGGGCCTTCTGGTGCGTCATACATAACCATTACGATACGATAGCGTCGGACGCCGCCACGCCACCGCTAGTAGATTTTCGCGGAAAACGGTCATATCGTGAACCGTCCCCCCTCTCACCCCTCCCACCCTCTCTGGCGCCGCGTCACACGCGCGTCTATAAAAGCCATACGCGCCCCTCCACTTCAACTCAGACGCATGGAGTACTCCGTAGAGGTCGTTTGGCACGAGCGAGCGCTTTGCTAGGCACCTGCCGGCCACTCTTCACGATATAATTCTAGTCACCACCCGCGCAGCTGAAGCTCGCATAACGCGGTCTCCGCGCGTTCCTAAGAACAGTGATATGTGCAATAGCCTTACAACAAATCAATTGTGATAATTTATTTAATTTAGTTATTAGTTAAACGCGTCGATTAGACCGCGACACGGCTGTGAGTGTAAAACTGTGAATTTGAAATGTTGTGACTGCCCGACTGGAACTTGTTACCTGTGATCCAGCCCAGTGTGATCGGTTACCCTTGCGTCGACGGACCGTTTGCAACGATGGTTGGAAATAACGGTACCATGATGGCGATTCGCATCGTCCACAGTAAGCTGCGCAAGCGAGAGGAGCATTCGGCTTCGGTGCACCCCGCCGAAGTTCTTCAGGCCGCCCCTGCACCGCAGCCGGACCCTCTCGCCTTCCGCCAGCAGCCTCTGTGGCAGTTCCCACCGCCGCTGCCCCCGCCTTACGTCTATCCTCACGATCAGGTTAGTATCTAACTCATAAACAAACAATCATAATCACAAATTCACTCGCCGACATCTATTTCAAGAATCGAAACCAGTTCCGGCCGTTATACTTGACCCCAATACTGCTTAAACGAGTTGCAATGTCCAGCGACGCATTCCACTCTGCAAATCTCAGCCTCGGCAACAAACAAACAATATTGAAAGTTGCAAGTTGGGAAACAAACGTTACATTATTATACGAAAGAAATCGTGACTGGTTCGACCCTCCCCGCCTCAAGAGAGAGAGAGAGTTGGTTGAACACGTAGCAACGATATCTAAGTGCAAAATAAATTTAAATGACGGGACACGCTCGTTGAATAGAAAGCTGTACAAGGCGATCATGTCGTAATACAGCGACCTTCTTTCTTAGCAGTAACACAAACAAAAGAGGCTAATGCAAACGTCTGAATCAAATTTCAATTTCTTAAAACACTGACCCCAATATTTATGCTCTGATAACGCTTCCCGAGGCGAGGCTCTCCTGTGAAACGGTTCATTCATTCGCTATAATATGGAGTTCTAGACAATGTTTGCATGTCTGCGCAGCCACGTATCGAGACGGCACACCAGGAAGCAGATAATGCTAATGTGCCTTTGAATAGCGTATTCAAGGCTTGCTTCATTCTCGTGTGGCCTCAACGTTTACATCGCAACGTTACCTTCCTAGTCATGTAGAAGAACTTATTTCAAACTGAATTACAATGGCTTATTGCAACCCGAAATAACAAAAGCGTGTCTGCCGATCTTGCAAAACGCCTTCGGAACGCACCGACGACCTTCCTTCATATCTTTACCTGACGACAGACTGAAAATATCGCGAGAAGGCCATTGTGTAACATTTCAAGTTTTTTCGCGTCAAGTAAATGCAGATAATGCATCGGGGTCGATAACGGAACTGAAATCTGGTAACGTTTTCTTAAGGTCAATAAACTTAACTGAACTCCCGGATGTTGTCGGGTTCTGGGGAAGTGAGACTGAACGTGATTTGTTTTGTTTCCAGGACAACTTAATGCAGCCACATGGTAACGAGCGTGCGAGTTTCCGCAGTCTTCGCAAGAACATCGGTGGTCGTTGGAAGCGACTAGTGAAAAAGAAGCCTGAACAGGAAGTTTACACGATCCCGCCAGAGCTCAAGCCTCAACTCAAGCAAATCTACGTGTACTAAACCACACACGGGAAGAATACGTTCTAGTAATTAAAGCTGAAGCAGGACACTTCGCTGCGTTGATCTAAGGCGATGACATCAACCACAATTGGGTTGTAAAACACAATTTCATATCATTACTCGAATATCAAAATTGTAGAACCATCGCGGCGCTACTGCCATTTTATCTGAACATATCTAATTTCGACCAATTAATTCTAATCTTGACCAATATAACTAAAATATATTTCTTTCATCCAACACTTCATTGTGATTTAAAGCCTAGAAATTGTATTATTAAGTATTAGAACTTGATGTTTGTGACTTTTGAGCGTTTCGTTGCAGTCCGTATGAGAATGAGTGATAGTCAATGAATTTAGTTTAATTAATTTAAAGATATGAATGAATTAGGAAGATGCGGTCGCGCATACTAGTGACGAAAATCCAATAATTATGAATAAATCAATTATCTATGATGCCTTGTTAAATGTAATTTTTGACTAATTAGGGCATTTTGTAGTTCATTAACTTATTTTAGATGATCGTATTCGTAAGTGAACACCGATCAAAATAGTTTATGAACTTATACATATTGTATGTACTCGTGAATTGTGTGTATAGCCTGACAGTTAAAACATTGTTTGATGCAGTATTTTTATGTCATTCATTTGTGTTGTGAGTGAGACTGAATAATGGTACAATTTTAAGTGAAATGTGACAATGCGGATCGAATACAAATTATTTTCTGATATTATTGACTGTATCCAAATAATAAACAATACCACGATGGAATATCAAATGACCTAGTTGTTGAATGTTGCGTTGCTCGCATTGCTATTGTAGTTAATTTTTCAGATTTTCGCCCGGTCCTTACTGTGATAATAAATAAAAAAGGATGGAATAAAAGAATATTGAAGGAGAGATGTAGTTTTAAATTGATTGCCTTGATACCTTGTCAATTAATGTCTAGCAAGGACCGATGGTCGAGAATTTTGATAGCTCATATTGAGCCTGATATTTTGATGAAGTAAGTTGGTAGAATAGGTACAACAGCCATGAATATATTATCCTTTCATTAAATTAACCATCGCTATAAATGAAAATAATGTTAACAAGTGTAATTCTTAACATCGTGAGAAGTTTTGTTATGAAAAAGTGTAATCCTTCATTGAAATATTGGAGAATAAATTCCATCATTATACTTATCTTTTGGTTTCCCTTTTTCATCGAATACCCAATCAAAAAACCACTATTACATTACATACACACTAAAAGAAATGAAACTGTATTTACCGTACGAACACAAACAGCTTTCCCTATGAGCTGAATATACCTACCTACTTGCTGCCAAATTTGCAACCTTCATATTATGTAACTTGCATATGTAACTTGTTTGTATACAAATACCATGGTATGACGTTGTAAAACCAACAAAACAAACAAACACTTGAAACTCCCGTATGATTTGTTTACAGATTAAATAAAAGTGGTGGTTTTTCAGTGCACAGAAAAACCACCACTTTTTTATTTTATCGTTAAGCTACCGCCATCTATCCGTCGGAAAAACTAATACCACGATGTACAGCGCCATCTCTGTATGAATGCAATTTACTTTACTTTTATAACTGTGTGGCGTGTGTAGTGGTAGCCTGATGGTGACTGAAATAGCTAGCTACTATAGGTAGTGTATCAGCGCCATCTTTTGACGACGTACACAAGCTGATGGAGTAGTCTCTGTGGCTATTTTACTTTTGGGAGTACCAGTCGTAGGTATACTATTTACTTGTAACTACCAAGTTGGTAGTGACTGTATAGTGACTATCCTTGTTAAATAATAATGATGACGTCTTTGATATAAACAAAACATTGAACTAAAGATGGCGTTACTAGTATAAGCTTCAAAATTTATTCTAACCACTTTCTACATCGATATACTATACTATAGATTTGCTGTCACGACCCGAAAAGTGGTCACGAAAATAAGAGCTACCGAGACGGCTATCGCTCTATTTCAAATTAGTACGAGCCGACAACAGCTAGCGTAAGACGTGTCAAAATGTCTTATTGCGCGTTGAAAAACTGTCCAAATACTCGTCGCAACACTAAAATTACAGGTGGAATATTTTTTTTTCGGTTAGTAATCTTATTACTACTAGTTTAAATACAAAATATAAGTAAGATATCACTAAAATCCGAAATAACAATTATTTATTTGACATTTTCTCCGCTAGTAGTTCGCCATATGCCAAGCCACAGGCTGACAAAATTATTTTTGCTGATAGAGAGTGTCACTACCGTCTATGCAAAACTGTCAAACTACACGTAACTACCACAATAAAAAAGTTAGTTCTCATTTACGCCACCAGCATACATAAGTTGGTAAATCAGTACACGAGCGTTACGTAGTTCTCGAACAAAGAATGCATGGAGTTTCATTGTGCAATTTTTTTCACAACTGCGTAAAATAGAAAAAGTGATGATGAGATGTGTGTAAGTTTGTATTATTATACTATTAGAAACCCTAAATAAGATTATTTAAAAAAAGAGAAACTGTCTAGAAACCATTGTCACTGGACCACCTTAGTAAAATAAAAACTGAACATACCACTGAAGAATTATTACCACACTCCTGCAGCAGGAATACATTGTAATCACCATGACGCAGCAACTTCACTGAGACTTCCGCACTGTACGAGATCTGAGAAACGAATGACTGCGGTACCGCTAGAGCAGTGACTTACATACGCATTCGCTGAGCGCGTTCAGCTATCCTACCCACAATTTATTTTATATCGGTTTTGGAGTCTAACAATACCATCATTTGAAAACACGTTGGTCTAATGGTTAACCATCCTGGCCTCTATTCAATAGGTTGTGGGTCAGATTGCCACTTTTACTCTGGGTGTCATTTATTTAGATAAGTATGTATTTTCAAAAAAGTATATACGTATTTATATTAGGTGTCTGGTTACCATAGTACAGACTCTGGCCAGTTTTGGATTACACGGCAGTGTGTCCTCAAATATTATTATTACTTTACAACAAGAACGTGGTTGCTCCGTGTATTAATATTATGTGTATCACTATACTTTTTAAAAGAACGGTTTTTTTAACATTAACTAAATTAGTAGTTTAATATGATGAATGAGAAATAGTCTCAATGATACACAATATTTTTTTTTATTTGATGTTTTTTTATTGTTTCATTTTTTGTAGATTCCCTAGTAATCCATTTCGATGTGCTGAATGGGTTTCAATAGTCGCTAAAGAAAGAGGAGATGAATTGTATAAACCTCACGCATTTTCGTCAATTTGCTCATTACATTTTGATGAATCAAATATTAAAATTAAAAATTATGGGCAAAAGAAAAATTATGGTTCCACAAACTAGTGGATTTACGAGATATGAATGGCTTATTTTATTGTGCAAATGATGTATTTGACATTTGCATGAACACTGAACGCGTTATACGCAACTGTGTTCGTTTAAGTGGTGGTAAAAATATACACAAGAAATATGACAAAATATTTATATCTGTTGCAGTTTTAAAATTATATATTAATAAAGATGTTTTTGTCGGAGAAAATGAGCATAACCATAACATTGATTTACTGGGATTAGTTGTAGAAAAATTCATCGATGTAAGACTGCATTATGTTTGTAAAAAAGAAACCGCTCAGACAAAAAATGATTCAAAAAGACAGATTTATAATAAATTAAATTTGTTTAAAGGTAATTAACATTTATTTTTTCAGACAACTGATACTAATACTTATATAATTTTTTTTTGTAAATCCATACTTAAATAGATAAATAACACCCAGACACTTGGTGGGAATCGAACCCACGACCCATCGGTTAGCAACCAGGGTGTCTAACCACTAGACCAACGGACCCGTCAATTAAATATAATTTTAAACTATAATGTCAAATACATTGTCACTAAACTTGATTAATTATTAATGTTCAGTGTAGATAAATTAGACTTAAAATAAAATAAAAACTTGAAAGCGTTAAATATGCCATGTTTAGTACCGACTTCAATACTATTGTCATTATTTAACGCTTTTTGTAACATTTGTAACGCTTTTTGTAAAATTGTACCTAACGAAACCTAATTAATTTAGGTCTATGCATAATAAAGAATTTTGAATTTATATGTATGTCTTATTTCATCCAGTCGTTCTCTTGACCAACATGCGTATCAAATGAAGCGTCTTCGCTTCATTTGATACGCATGTTAATCCGTTGGCGGTCGACGCGTCATAGCGCTTATGCGATCGGAATCATCGGCCGTTGAGAGCTTAATGTTGTAACAAAGAAATGCAGATATACTACTAGAAAGACATAACAATCATTCTGGAGAAGTTGGGTACAAAGTAATGCTTTCTTTTATGGCTAGCATAACATTATACGTAACTTACCATATATTTATATTACGGTTATTCTGGAAAAAATAAACGTAAGCAACTCCATACCTTTCCTTAGCTTACTGTACGTCTAAGCGTTCAAAAACAATGGAACTCAATGGAAGCACACAACTCTCAGCTCCAAAACTGTGTAAGTGCCGAATTGTCTGCAATTATTATTGAACCTTATTTTATAGTACGTAAGTTATCTTTTTATATGAACATATTATTGTTTTGCGTGTACAGTTGTGTAAGTATATGTAACCGCGACCACATTTTCGATGTCATTTTGTTCGTGACAGCTAATCTAGTTAGTATAGTATATCGATGACTTTCTAATAAAAAGTATACAAACTAAAAAAAAAATCGTTTGATTTTCATGAACCGCTAAGGATGGAACTATGCGATAGAATATCAAATTGAATTTTGTTCCAAACCCGTTAATTACAGCCATCTAGTAGTAATTCACAGAACTTAGTGACTATCATGAATTCTAATTTCGAAAGTGAATTTTTGTAATTTGAATAAATTCACTTCAACTTCAATAGATGTCGCTTTATTAAGTTTACTAAAACTTCGAGCTGCCTGCTCTACCATTACAGTTGCTACCTACGTCTTCGTATTAGTAAATGAAATAATATAATTATTCGTCATGCAGTACCTACACCTGAGTCTGTTCAGACAAGTTTGACAGACTGTTTAAATTGAAATTTTCGAGGTGGTTACATTCCTTCCATTTTTGCTGAAAGGTTTAGTTACTAATTAACTCGTTAGGTTAAAATAGAGCAGAAATCAATGCCCGCATGACGTCGAGCACGACTCTAAAACCACTAACATTTAAGAGATTAGTTTGTATTACACTCTAAAGTTAATCAATCAATACATATATAATTTTTACAAAAAAAAGAACCGCCTTCAAAATGCAACTAAAAAGCCTGAAATAATTTCTAAGAATTAGTGGTTTTTACATCTACATTGTTGGACTTGGACTACAACATATTATAAGTACATATTACTATCAAAGTCGGCGCCAAACTGGAAAACAGTTAGGTACCTACTGCCCTTGTAAGTATTTGCTAGACGTTAGGCGCCGACTTCGATAGTAATATGTATTTATAATATGTTGTAGTCCAAGTCCAACAATGTAGATGTAAAAACCACTAATTCTTAGAAATTATTTCAGGCTTTTTAGTTGCATTTTGAAGGCGGTTCTTTTTTTTGTAAAAATTATATTTATTTTATTCTTTTTAGTGGTTCCCTTGGTGTATTATTAGGTTAACTTTTAACAACTTATATTTAATTCTGACAAACAGCCAGTTTAATATTTATTTTAAAAACACCCACTACATAACACAACTATGGACCATCAGTAAAATATAAGCCTATGCAAAAAATTTTAAAAATGTAGATGTGACAATATCTTAATAAAACTAACCAATTGCCATAAACCGAAGATACCTAGGTGTTATACTCGTAGTTATCGAGAACCATGGACTGCAAGCTCGGTGGGTCTACATTTATTTGTGCCGAGAACCCGTGCCCACCTTCTTGCTCCATCGTCAGACCCTGATCACCATTTTTCTAGCAACTACTCATCGAGACCTACCCAACGAGCCCAAACTCGGCGGATATACGTTTATTGGTGCAGTGATCCCGGGACGACCTTCCTGCTCCATCATCAGACCCTGATCTCCATTTTTCTAGCAGCTACTCGTCGGGACCTATCCAACGAGTCCAAATTCGGTAGGTTTCGTTTGTTGGTGCCGAGATACCGTGACGACCTTCCTGCTCCATTATCAGACCTTGATCACGATTGTTCTAGCAACTACTCGTCGAGAGCTACCCAACGAACCCAAACTCGGTGGGTCTATGTTTATTGGTGCCGAGATCCCGTGACGACCTTCTTGCTCCATCATCAGACGCTGATCACCATTTTTCTAGCAACTACTCATCGAGAGCTACCCAATGAGCCCAAACTCGGCGGATCTACGTTTATTGGTGCAGAGATCCCGTGACAACCTTCCTGCTCCACCACCAGACCCTGATCACCATTTTTCTAGCAACTACTCATCGAGAGCTACCCAACGAGCCCAAACTCGGCGGATGTACGTTTATTGGTGCAGTGATCCCGTAACGACCTTTCCTGCTCCATCATCAGACCCTGATCTCCATTTTTCTAGCAGCTACTCGTCGAGACCAATCCAACGAGTCCAAATTCGGTAGGTCTACGTTTGTTGGTGCCGAGATACCGTGACGACCTTCCTGCTCCATTATCAGACCTTGATCACCATTGTTCTAGCAACTACTCGTCGAGAGCTACCCAACGAACCCAAACTCGGTGGGTCTATGTTTATTGGTGCCGAGATCCCGTGACGACCTTCTTGCTCCATCATCAGACGCTGATCACCATTTTTCTAGCAACTACTCATCGAGAGCTACCCAACGAGCCCAAACTCGGCGGATCTACGTTTATTGGTGCAGAGATCCCGTGACAACCTTCCTGCTCCACCATCAGACCCTGATCTCCATTTTTCTAGCAACTACTCGTCGAGAACTATCCATCGAGTCCAAATTCGGTAGTTCTACGTTTAGTAGGCACGGCTAGGATAGGATGGATTGTTAATTTTATTACAGAGTTCCGGTGGCCATCTATGGCCTTCTTCATCAGATCCACTTCACCAAATTATACTTTCTGAATGAAAATGCTTGACTAGTTTCTAAAAATACCAAAAACGCTATATGTATGCCTATAATATTTAAGGAGTTCCCTCAGTTACTCATGGTTCCCATCATCAGAACTTGATTTTGAAAAAAATGGGACCAATCTGGAAGCATATCCTTTCAAATAAAAAAATAATTTTCCAAATCGGTTCGTAAACGACAGAGTTCTGAGGTAACAAACATAAAAAAAAAATAAAAAAAACATACAACCGAATTGATAACCTCCTCCTTTTTTTTGAAGTCGGTTAAAAATTACTTGTCCTGACTGACTGACTGACTGATTCATCAACGCACAGACCAAACCGCTGGACCTAGAAAGCTGAAATTTGGACAGTGGGTCCTTCTTATGACGTAAGCATCCACTAAGAAAGGATTTTTGAAAATTCGACTCCTAAAGGGGTTAAATGGGGTGTTTTCTTTTGTATGAAACTTTTTATTGTATGGTTCGATTGACTTGAAATTTACTGGAAAGATTCTTGGAATAAAAGAAATAAATACGTGTTTCGGGATTTTTCAGAAACAACCATTGGGGGTGCGCTAGGGGTTGTTAAACTTTGTATGGAAAATAATTATTACTTAATTCAATTGATTTGAAAGTTGGTGAAAATACCCTTAAAATAAAAAGATTGAACACGTATCATTTATTTTTCAAAAAATCTACCCCTAAAGTTGAAGAGGGTTTTTTTTTAATCTATATTATTAAAAGAACAGGCTTTTTTTTCTAGAAATCACCATACAGTCAAAACCATTTAAAGTAGAATCATGAAATTTGGAACCAACATTATTCAATAGTTTAGGTGAACAATAAGAACGAACTCGACATTTCACACCTAAATGGGTCAAATGTCAAATGGGCTCCCAAAGTGTGTATGGATTAAAAAAAATCATCACACAGACACGAAACTTTGTCAGTATACTGAGGAAAAGAAATAAAGAAACACGTATTTCATAACTTTAAAAAAAAACGACCATTAAAAGGGTTATTAGCATGGTGTTTGAGTCATACTCAAAAACCATGCGCATAAAAAAATTCATGCTGCATTGATGAAACTTTGCGAATACATTTATCACCGCAAATGAAAATCCATGTGCCATTAATACTGTTTTGATTATCAACCCCTATGTTACGTGAACAGTACGTTGAACGTCACTGTTACGTTTGCCTGACGGCTAGGTACAAGAAATAAGTACAACAAGTAAAATAACAAGTAGTTTATTGAATCGACAAAAAAATAAAATGCGTTAACCCGGCAGGAAGTTAAATTTTCACTAATAAAATGAAAACTCTATAGTCTCTAAAAAATCGCACTAGTACCAATATCTAAGGTCTCTAAAGTAAAGTCAAAACACACGGGTGTGGATTCGCGGCACAGGGAAGTTATCTGGTCGGAACAAAAAAATTAGTGCAGGGCTTAACTTTTGGCCGTCCGAGTCCTCGACGCTTGGGGGTCTTCGATAGTGCCTTCAGCCGACACTCGGTTACTTGAAGGGCACGGTGGCTCGGGGTTACAATGCAGCCTGAAGCGTCGCCGCTTGTACAGACAATCTGTACGGTGAGCGGTGGAGTCCCAACGGTGAACGGTGTAACAGGGAACTCCAAGCGGGGAACTCCCAACGGTGAATTCCAACGGGGTACGGTGAACCCCTAACGATGCAGCCCTAGCGGTGCAATCCTAGCGGTGGAATCCCAGCGGTGCACCCCCAATCCTGGAACGCGTCGAAACATCTTCTGTAGCGCGAAAGATCCGATGCCCTGGCACTAGTGTGACCAGATAAGGGCGTCGGTATCTTTCGCAAAACAATTAAACATTATGCGGAATGGAGTGGTGAATGTAATTTAAAGAAATTAAATATTTAAATGAAATATTTTTACCCAACCCAGAATCAAATTCCCAATGTTTTATATGCCGGATAATCACCATTCCACAACGCCATGCAGAACAAAGAAAACATTACATTTTACATTAGCAATTATAATAAAAACATATAGAAGGAACAAAGACTTTTAATATTTATTTCCCCGGTACTTTCCCTTATAATAACAAAACTAAATATATCTCCCAGCTGTGTGATGAACTAATAGAATAAAGAATAATTTATGTAAGCAACTACATTACAGTTGACTTTAACACTTAAAGGAAAATTAAGACATTCTTATACAACAATGCACACATTAGAATTACAAGACCCTCGGTCTTATTACGAAAAACGAGTTAGTACCATACTTTAGTCTAGAACTAAGTAGTCCGAGGTTTAAAGTTGTTACCTAGACTAAATTTTTTCTTATTACAAAAGATGAATTAGGCCAGGACTCGTTAGTCTTTACTTAAATTGTACACAGATAATACAAAAACCAAGAAATACAGATTCTATACTAAAATCATTCATTCAAACAAATCTCATTCAATTTAACGTTCCGTTTGCATGAATTATGGAATATATGTAACGAAATATTTTATTTTTATGAACTCAAAAGAAGTTGTGAACAGCTGAATCTAATAAAAATGAGGATATTTATTTAATTTTAAATAAGAATTATCGCGTTTATCTTATACTTTTTTATGTTTATTTTAACAATTACAAGGAGTAATATCACCGTAGAATGGAACATAAAACTTATGTCAAACGCGCGTAGTACATCCTATTTACTCGCTTATACATTACATTCTATTCTATGATATATCATGTAATCATTGATAAAATTACCTTATGCTTTCTTTACTGTACGAAATATTAGCATTATTCTATAACGCCACCAGTAGGCAGCACCCGACCGAGGGTACCTCCACTATAAAGACGCCAACACCGTATACCTACCTTAGTGAATACCTATCGAATAATTAAAGTTCGCAGCGTTGTCTTGTGTTCCTACAGTGATTTAAGGTGCTAGTGCTCGATGAATTCTGTGCTAAAAGATCTTAGTTCGTGTCTTTGCTTCGAGTTTAGCAATAACATTCACATCACAGCTTCCATAGGTACTTAGCGTTGTGTTGTTATAACATGTAGCAGACGCTTCCAAACCATACACGGCTGCGTCAACACACCATCAATTGAGATTTTGGTCAAGCATTAGCTAATGAGTAAAAAAGATCCTTATCAGTGTATTTGGTAAGAAATAAAAATGATGACCCATAGGCGTATCCAGGTAAGAAGACGAGCAGCGGCGTTTTTATATTAGATTACCTACCACCTATATGGGGTTCACACCCAAGACGCTTGCCAAGGGTGGGGATTATGGCAACCCCTCCCTTTTGAGGGGGGACTTCTTTGTACAACAGTAGACGGCTTTGGGCTGCTACTAATGATGATAAAAATAAAACACTGTAATACATACCAGTCTTGTGTAAAGGACTACTATAATACATATAACTTTATTTAGAAACATAGTAAAATATCATAGAAACACATCATGCAGTAAGCCAGTTAATGAACAAGTTTGCAAAGCTGAAAAATATATTTAAACAAACCATAAAATACATCTTATATTTACAAAACATTTTTACCAATATGCTTTAAGTAGCAAGTAGGTACCTAACAAATTGTGGTTAGCTAAATTTAATTTTGCATGATGTTAACTTATAATTTATCTTTCTTCTTGCAGTTCCTGGGAGTGTAAATAAGTATTGTGTGCATGGATAACTGCTGTAACAATGACATGCCCCGGCTGAAACCATCATTTTAAGCAACTTTCTTTGACTGTTCAAGAATCTATCTGTGCTGCCACTCATTCTTCAACATCAACATTGTCTTAACCTGGAAGAAGAATGTAAAGTATATTTAACACTCCGTTAAATATGTTTGTATTAAAGTACATAATAACAAAATAATTTATATATTTTATTTGTACCTCCCTCCATTAATTGATGGAAATAGAAATAAGTTGTGGCTATTATTTGACAATAATCAGTAAATAAATAATAATATTCTGGGACAATTCCACACACGGTCATCTGATCCCAAACTAGGCAGAGCCTGTACTATGGAAACCAGATAACTAATACTTATATACTTTTTGCACTGTCTACTGCTGCAGAACTTTCTCATAGCTGAGAGAGGTTCCTTGATTGGCATTTTAATATAGATATGGGTGGGTATAGCCACCCTGGTGCAGTGGGAAAACGCTAGCTTTGCAAATCAGAGGTTGTGGGTTTGAATCCTGCGGGGGGCAACCACTTTGTGTAGTTGTTCCTTACTGGCTAGGACAATACAGGCTGATCACCTAATTGTCTGTCGAATGGGCATGTAAAAAGTACATCCTGCGCCAACCTCTCCCCCTATTGTGTCTGTCTTCCGTCCCTACGATTGTGAGAGGTATAAAGGAAGAGAGAGTGCACTTGCGCCCAATAATATCTTCCGCCTAGATGGCTGATCTTGTGAAAGATTAGCTGCTGTGGTTGTATCGACCAGTAGGACATTATAGATATGGGTGCCTAGATATAAAGCCTCACTGCAAGCTGTCACATCACATCTTAAAGAACTACCATATCGTCTTGAATCTAAAGCAAAATGAGTGGGTTTTTAATAAACACTGATCACTAAAATTAGAGAACATTATTGTATACACAAGATAACACTTACTTCAGGGCGAGCACAGTTTCATAAAGGGCAAAGCACGTATCTATCACCCGACCAATATCGGCAATTCTTGAGCATTGTGGCATAAATATTCTTTAGTTCTATGCTTTAGTTAAATCCACAATCGTACAAAACAACACGGGCAATTGTAAACAATTCCTATCACAGTTTGTCGAAAGTATGCGCGCGAACTCGATTTTTTTAGGCCGTCTACACACTCAATACACACTCTTATAACCCGTTTTTAGTAATTTATATATAGATATTGGTCAATAATCAATTATTATTAAAATTTTATCTGTAATGTAAGGATATCACAATGTAACCTCAAATGGCGAATTTTGACATTTCCTAGTTAAAACCGAGATAAACTAGGTGGCGCCCTGGTTTATCTTTTTAGTACCTTATGTACTAAATTGTGACCTGGACTAAGCGCAAAAATTTTTTTGTAATAACGATTTCCCTTAAACCCGGGTCTAAGTCTAGGTCTATCTTTAAACTTCGTTTCGTAATAAGACGGCATAAGTTTAATTTCGATTTAAATTAAGAGGTTCTAATTGGGGTCCAAAAAATGTTTTTTGAACTACAGCCAATACTTAATTTATGTATTGCACACAAGAATCTAACATACCTATTCCGGCAAAAACAACCCCTAAGTTAATTTCATGGGGTTGAAAATTTGCACAAAGAAGGATTTCTATTTAATGCTATAATGCAGGTAGAGTAACGCAACTCGGTAAATAAACTCAACACAACAATGGAAGAAACAAATTTTTCGATTTTTTTCTAAACCTTTTTTTTTGACGCGGGTGAAATCTTCCAAAGATCCCCGGGAGCTGTGTGGGGCTCGACCAGGGTATGTGGGATTCTTACCCACTAAAACCCCAGCGGATGTCGCATTGGCACATGAGAGGGGGGACCCCAGGGCTCTCCGGTAGGATCTGCACGAGGGGCCCCTCAGTGCCTTGCCTTTGAGCCCGCCGCCGGGGGGCGCATTGTAGCCCCCCGGGAACCTGACAGGGTACTCACGGGGACGGGGGTCGAACCCCGCCGCCGTCCTCCTCGGAGTCGCCGCCGTACACAATGGACGTTCAAAGGGCCCACACCCCGAACGTCCAGCGAAGTTGATGATCCAGCTTGGCTCAACTCAATCCACTTCATTCCAACTTGACCCACTTCAAACCACCTTGACTTATCTCGATCCACCTCGGTCTATCTCGATCCATATCAATCAACCTTGATCCAACTCGAACCAGTTCAATGCAGTTTGATAGTCCAGCTTGACTCATTTCGATTCACTTTGTATCACCTTGACCCACATCGACCCACCCAGACTTAACTATATCGATCCACCTCGGTGCATCTCGATTCACATCGATCAACCTCGATTTACCTCTCTTTAGCTCGATCCAGCTTGATCCTGCTTGATCCAGTTTGATCCAGCTCAAACCAGTTTTATTCACATTGAAATGAAACAGTTCAGTTCAGTTCGTTCAGTTTTATTCAGTTCAATCCGGTATTATCCGGTCCAATCGAGTTTGATGCAGTTTGATGATCCAGCTTGACGCAACTCAATCCATTTTATTCCAACTTGACCCACTTCATACCACCTTGACTTATCTCGATCCTCTCGGTTCATCTAGATTCACATCGATCCACCTCGATCCAGTTCTAACCAGTTCGATACAGATTGATAATCTGGCTTGACTCCTTTTGATACATTTTGTTTCATATTGACCCACTTCGACCCACCTTGATCACTAAAATCACTGTTGCCAACTGAAAATCAGCGCTGGGTGCATTCCACCCTGCTCATGCTGAGTTGGTGTCCTTTTTGGCATGGCATACAGGATATTAGACTTAACATTATTTTAAGTTTTCATTTTTCTTATATGTATTTTTTTACGTATACATAGTTTGTAAATGTCTGTAATGTAATGTAATCTTATATGTGCATGTCAAATAAATGTTTTTTCTTCTTCTTCTTCTTCTTGACTTATATTGATCCACGTCGGTCTATCTCGATCCACAATCCACATTGATCTACATCGATTTACCTCGGTCCAGCTCGCTTTAGCTACATCCAACTGAAACCAGCTTGATCCTGCTTGATCCAGTTTGATCCGGCTCAAACCAGTTTTATTCAGCTCAATCCAGTTTTATTCCGTTTCATCGAGTTTGATGTAGTTTGATGATCCAGCTTGGCTCATTTGGATCCACTTTATTCCAACTAGACCCATTTCAAACCACGTTGACTTATCTCGATCCACCTCGGTCCATCTCGATCCACATCGATCAACCTCGATCCAGCTCAATTTACTTCGATCCAGCTCACTTTAGCACGATTCACCTTAATCCTGCTTAATCCAGTTTGATCCAGCTCAAACCAGTTTTATTCAGCTCAATCCGGTTCAATCAAGTTCGATGCAGTTTAATGATCCAGCTTGGATCTATTCGATCCACTTTATTGTAACTTGACCCATTTCAAACCATCTTGACTTATATCGATCCACCTCGGTCCATCTCGATCCACATCGATCCACCTCGATTTACTTTGATCCAGGTCGCTTTTGCTCGGTTCACCTTGATCCTGCTTGATCCGGTTTGATCCAGCTCAAACCAGTTTTATTCAGCTGAATCCGGTATTATCCGGTTCAATGCAATTTCATGATCGAGTTTGGCTTAACTCAATCCACTTTATTCCATCTTAACCCACTTCAAACCACCTTGGCATATCGATCCATCTCGGTCCATCTTGATCCACATCGATCCACTTCAATTTACCTCGATTCATCTTGATCTTGCATGATCCAGTTTAATCTAGCTCAAACCAGTTGTTATTCAATTCGGTTCTATCGAGTTTGATGCAGTTTGATAATCTGGCTTGACTCATCTCGAACCAGTTTATTTCACTTTGAGCTACTTCGACCCACCTTGACTTATCTCGATCTACTTCGGTCCATCTTGATCCACCTGGATTTACCGAGGTAAATGATCCAGCTCGCTTTAGCACGATGATCCGGCTCAACCCAGGCAAAATAATTTTCAAAATCGGATCAGTGGTTCTGAAGATTACCCTTAGATTACACATACTTACAAACACACAAACATACAAAAATACAAATTTAAACTCTTTACAATATTTACACTTCTATACATTAGTATAGAAATATAGTTAGATATATAGATATAGATAGATAGTATAGAAGTAGGGAGGAAGTAGGGACAGTAGGATTTCTTATCAATTGTAAAACAAAGTCATGGTATTATTTTCAACAATGACGAAATTCCATTCTAAATTTCATTCCCTATTTCAACCCCTTCAATCTTTTTGTTCGGGATAAAAGGTAGCCTATGTCCTTTCTTAAGGTCTAATTTGTCTCTGTACCAAATTTCATCGAAATCGGTTCAGTGGATTAGGCGTTAAAGCGTAGCAGACAGACAGACAGAGTTACAAAAACACAGGCTATGTCATCAAGTATGTATATTTGACGATGACACATAATAGGTCCAGGTTTAATAAAAGTGTAAACAATATTTTAAAAAAAAAACCTTCATCCTTGATTTAAAACGTGTTTTACTTACAAAACCAACGCGGGCGAAGCCGCGGGCTACAGCTAGTAATAGATATGTAGGGGATGGCAAAAAATATATAAAACACTACATAAAAATAAAACAATTGTAAATATAATAAATGTTTGCAATAATTTTGTTGGTATTTTATTTTACTTTGCTTGAAAACCCTGACGATCGAACGATGGTGTAGGTAAATTCTGAACACAAAGAAATAGCGCTCTAGTGCGCGTGGTGGTAAGGTACTATTTAAAATGAACGCAGTGCTCTGTAAAGGAGTTGTTCCAGAAATGTATGGAGCCTGGACCAGCACCATGTACTCTATATTAATATAAATTCAAAATTCAAAAAATTTTTATTTCAAATAGGCTTAACGCTAGCACTTTTGAACGGTCATTTTTTTTAAAAGCTACCACCGGATCACAACGCGGCCTCAACTGAGAAGATCCGGCAAGAAACTCAGCGGGCTTGTCATTTTTTCACATTTTTTTTTAAAACAAAGTTTGTCTTTTTACAATTAGATTAGCACCAGCGACAGTGTGTCCTGCCGTTCAAAATATCAAATAAAATAAAAAATACGACGAAAATACAACAAACTAAAATGCCAAAGGGATAGTAGTCGGACCAGTCCCCCCAAGCAGCACCCGCGCACGAGTTGACTCGAGCAGCAGCCATCACTCCCCTCAACCATATTGGAGGGAAGGGGGTGACCCGCCACACGAAGCCGCCACAAGCAAAGACTTTTCGATGGCGAGCATGACCGATCCAAAATCACAGTGGCACACGTTAAACATTTACCTTCTGCTGTTAAGCAGTGCCTCGTCAGGCAAGACACAAAGCACTTTAACATATTACCAACTTTTGTCACAAGTCGTCTAAGTTAGATACATACCAAGAATAATTTACAAGCTCAAGTGAATTGCCTTCAGAACGTAAATAAAGTAATAATCAATTTTGCTGCTAGACTACAAAAGAAAAAAAATAAAATAAAAAAGGATAAAAGGACAGCGGCCGGACCAGTCCCCCCAAGCAGCACCCGCGCACGAGTTGACTTGAGCAGCAGTATATAGTAATAGTTACTATATTGCATATAACTATGCAATATAGTAACTATTTTGTAAAGTTCTCTTTTTTTAATATTGCTTCGTTTTCTTGTACATTTAAGATATCTTGGTCAAGGAGAGCAACACAAAAATGATAAAATACTACTGTAGCAACACCACAAAATAATATGATGAACCGGAAATACGTAACTTAAATGTAGTTTTGACAACAACTGACTGAGTGAACATACCTGCAATTGAATTGTGAAATAGCACTCATACGACGGATTCCAATCCAAATCACAGCCGATAATCAATACAGTAACGCCCCGGACCAATAAAGAAGCAATCAATTAATGTTCGTAAACTTAAATAATCACTAAAAACACCTAAAAATAATATGTACTCGCATAAACAATCTATTACGAAACGTCATACCTATAGCATAAACTGTCAAGTAGTAAACTAATGTCAAACGCAACTGTCATGGCTGCCCTAAAAACAGGGTGGACATACTAAATAACTCCATAAGTAATCATTTATGTACAATTGTACTCTGCTTCAAATTAATTTACAAGTATTTTTATGAAACTCTCCTATGTTTTTCCTATTTTTCCATGTAGTGTACATAGAGGTGGCCCAAAATGGAACATCTCCTTTTGTAGGCTATTAAAACGGCGGCATTCCCTCAACATCAAATCAGTGCATCTTCTATTATTATATGTATTCTGTGCCTTAACTGTCATCTGAGTTACTGATGTAGCTAGCACATGTAGCTTAGCCCAGCACGACTTGCACGTCACCATAAACCAAGTCACAGATTGGTATGGGGTACGACGGTCTATAATGTAAGTTTTAACACCAAAATGTCATTCTCTATAATAATTATAATGTCCTCCTGGCCGATACGACCAGAGTGGCCAATCTTTTTTACAAGATATGGGGATGTGGGAGATATTCTCTATCTAGCACCTAAATTACTGGGTCTATATATTACTAAGTAGTTTGATGAATAAGTCTTTTGAGCTCGGTAATTAGTCACTAGCTATAGTGCCACACCAGAAATGTTTACAAATTGCTGTTTAGCGGAAAAATATATTGACTCTGATGACACTTACTTGGATGGTCTTTTGCACAAAACACCCTCATACATTTACCTGCAATACCTTTGACTTGACAGATATTGTGCTGGCAACTCTGATGTTGCCCTATTCGCTGTAGGAACTGCTTCGACATTGCATAATTTTATCAAAAGTTATCCATACAACCTATTCTAGACATTTTAATTTTATTAAGAATCCATATAATAACGTAAATATTTTTTTCCTTAAGAAAAACTCTGTTAACGATCTATCGATCGGAATAGTATTTAACTTAGGGTTGTCAACAATTTCATACATATCTAAAATTAAATGTGTCATGAATTTGCGAGTGCGTAGAACAAACGAATTTAATACTTATAAGTATTATTATTTGCTTGGACAATGATGATGATTTACGAGTTTTTTTTAAACAAATAATCAAAGTTATGAAAGTACATTAGAACGTATAATATCTTATACAGTATATACCCAGGTGGAGTATTTTTTGTTGACGGGGGGAAACCTTCAAAAAGTACCACCCTAGTCTCCGTCATACCACAATGGCCTAAGAATAGTTTTAACGTTCAGCCGTTCGTCACTGAGACACCAGTTATTAAGTACTTAACTTGAGCGTAGTAATTTCTCAAGCTTTTCATTGTTACTACTTCTTTGTAACTACGGGTATAACATAAAGCTCAATACATTTGACTTAACAAAACAATACGGTGCTGATACGTGACAGCCCTAATTCACGGATTGTCTGGGGCACCACTCGAACGTAGCCGGAGGCTAGCACGTGATAATCTTTTGTTACACAAATAAGCCTCGTTGTGGGGATCCGGTGCCCACTCCCTCATTATTCCCCGCTTCATTACATCCTGCGAGACGTGTCAATCTCCCTGATTCTGGACTAGGGTGCTTTGATCGTCGTCGGCTCGCTTTGCGGTCGCGTGTTTGTGTAATATAGATATATATATTACATCACTTTGTAAGTCTTTCTTATTGTGAATATAATAAACAAGGTTATGCACGTCGGTTTGGAAAGATTAGTCGACCAGCAGGATTTTATAGGGATGATTGTCCAGGGTGGGCACGTCGAAAATAACTCTATTTTGAAGAAACTCTACGCAAAACATCTCACGATTTTCATCATCGTCATCAGCTGGAAGACGTCTACTGCTAAACATAGGCCTCCCCCATAGAACATCAGAATGAACGATAATTGGCTGTTTGCATGCACCGGTTACATGTGACGCGTACAATGTCGTCTGTCCACCACCTAAGCTGCGTGTTCCAGCCCGTGGTCCTGACTCAAAAACTTTTCTTTCCCATCAGTCAGCTCTTCGAGAATTGTGGCTTGCTCACTGCCACTTTAACTTGCAGAGTCTGAGAGCTATATCGGTGACCTTAGTGCTTCGGCGAATTTCTACATTTCGGATTTTGTCGCGCAAAGAAATTCCGAGCATAGCTTTCTCCATTGCTCGTTTTGTGACTCTGAGCTTCGCTAAAAGGCCAGCTTTTAAGGACCACGTCTCAGTCTATAGTTTTATTTATCAGAAAATAAATAATAGCTATTAACGTATGAATTAACCGTAGAGAAATACGATCGTAGATTCAAGATGGTTCATACGCATCTAATAGACCATATAAGTAGTAATAAAGCATTAGTGACGGGACCGTTGGTCTGGTGGTTAGTAGAGCTGTTGATATTTTTTTAAATATCGGATTTTCGATATATCGATATTTTTGTATATATCAATAACAGAGTTCGATATATCGAAATAAAATATCAATATTTCGATATATCGGCTTTATTTAAAAAAATATCGTAAGTCAGCTCAAAAATGATTACACAGTTTATAGTCCAGTATATTTATTAATAAAATTAAATTATAAATCTATATAAGTGTTAGGTTATAGTTCTACTACGATTATTATGCACTAAAACGTTGATTGTAGAAGCAACTCGTTTAGATGCTACAGATGTAGCAGAGGAAATTAAAAATAACACTAAACAAATTTTAAAAAATATCGACCATCGATATCGATATTTCAATATCGAACTATTGATATATCGTCCGAAAAAATATTAGTAATAAATATCGATATTTCAAAATAATAATATCGATAATTCGATATATCGATATTTTACCAACAGTCCTAGTGGTTAGACACCCTGTCCGCTAACCGATGGGTCGTGGGTTTGATTCCCACCAAGTGTCTGGGTATTATTTATCTATTCAAGTATGTATTTACAAAAATATATATATATATGTATTAGTAACAGTTGTCTGATTTACATAGTACAGGCTCTGCCTAGTTTGGGATCAGATGACCGTGTGTGGATTGTCCCAAGATATTATTATTATTCCAGTAATTATCACAATTTCTATCAGACTTTTAGGATCAATAAAATATCTCATCAGGCAACACTGTATTTTAAAACATTTCCAGTCACTCGACAAAGTTTCGTGAAAACTAACAAATCAAGAAGACATCTTTGTCGGATCATCGGTCGGAGTAATGGCTGTTTTACGAGTTCCCCATAGGATATATCAATGTTGTATTCAATCGGTTCTATTATATGGTGCGTAAAATCTGTTCGCTACTTTTCCATTCTGTGTTTGCTATTGCAGACATCCGCTAGAAATGTAACAAAGATAAAAAAATAGTGGACGGTCAGAGTGAGAGCGGAACGCGTTCCGTGTGTGAGAAGAATCCCTTAAAAGATTCCTAAAAGTCATCGTCATTTTTTATTCATAATTAGCAGCCAACAAAGACCCTTAGAAGGGAGGGATTGCCGTAATTCCGTTTGGGCGGTGTCTTGGCGATTTCAATATAAGAGAAAGACGCTGCTGCCCATCTTCTTGCTTACCCTCAGTCGCCTCTTACGACTGACACCCAATGGGAGGAAATGGGTAGGTGCTATTCTTACTCGGACACCCCACGTACTTACCAAAAATGATAGTACTTAGAACTAGCTAATTTATATGTACTTTGTTAATTTGTGCCAGTATTGGTATCATTACTGAGCGTCTCCATGCTCCGTGGCCCTGGTTGTCATATTATAGACAGCGGTCGTTAAGTAAAGACTACGAGCAGCTTTTGGACAACTCCGACACATCCACCAACGATACCATACAAAACCATTTTACATTATTTTTGATTTTACTTAGGTAATCTTATCGTAGAGTTCTAGAGGATTCCAAAAATAAATAATGAATGTTAAAGTCGGTTAGTATGATAAATATCCTATAATATTATCACCTTACAGTTCAGTTTTTTCTTTTTAATATAAGTTTGTCCGCATCCCACTTGATGGTAAGTTATTTTTTCTATACAACCTAGTGACGAAATAAGCAAGATGCTTGCCTAATTGTAAGCAAAACGCCTGCCTATGGGCAGCTGTATTGCATTGCGACACACAAATCACCCGAAACATTAGGTATTAAGTGTTTTGTGTCCGGTAATTTCATTAGCTACAGTATACCCTTCACACCGGGACACAGCAATGATTACACACTGCAGCTTGGCGGCAGAATATATAACACTGCGGTGGTGGCACCTACCTCGAAAAGTGGCGGTGTTTGGCTGTAATCTTTTGTAAGGTACTTTTCCCCCTCGAGCTGCACCAATTTTTAGCGAGCGCTTCAACTGTACAGTGGTGAGTACACCATAACTCGAGAGATGGCGCTGTAGTAAGAAAGTCGTATGAACATTTCTGAATCGCGTTAGTAATGTTACGCCAAATGTGACACACATAGAACATCTCTTCATCTACCGTTAGGGCTTTGACCATATGAGTATCTTTACCATTTTACATTGGTAACTCCGACGTGATGGTCATCTTTACTACAACGCCATCTGTGGGATTACAAATTAGTTGCTGTCGCCAAAGTACCCCTCTTGAAAATAAAATAAATATAAATCCTCTGTTCAAACCTAACAATGACTATAAACCTTCGTAAACTAACAAATCATATATTTTGACCGGATCATTACGCGGCGTAATAACTGTTTTACGAGCCGCTTCGCGAGTGACTCGCTTCCCGAATATATGAGTATTCAATCGCTTTTGTTACGTGATGCGTAAAATTACTCCACTCCATTGAACATAGTTGAGATCAGACATTCCCTTTACGTTCTCGAAGCTGCCATCTTCTTACGGATTCCGGGTATCTATGCACCTATTTATGTTTTAGATCCACGGATTAGACAAAATAATGTGAAAGTTTGGTTTGTGCTTTATTCTCGAACAAACGGTAAAAATTTCTATTGTCTTTTAAGTAAGTAATATTTGGGATTTGAGGTTCTGAGTAAAGAATTCCCTGAATGAAAAAAAAAAAACAAAATCCTCGTCTCTAAACGTACACAAAATGTAGCTACGCTCGAGGCATGACACTCCCATATGAACAGGCTTATAGGATTTTACCTATTTAAGTGAATTAATATGTCCAGATTATTTAAGAACGGTTTAATTTATGGGCTTATCATCGAACAAATTTATCTTAGGGACCTGAACGTCTTTAGAAATTTAAAATCTAACTCAAGATCTATCGTTACACTTACGACCGTAAATAATGCCTGCCAAGCCTAACAATTATTAACTATTTTAATCGGAAAAGAAACTTAGCGATAAGTCAATAAAAGTGAGAAATAAAAATGTTGTAATCGCCATAAATATTAAAACAAAAGGTGCATTAAGGTCAAAATTTAATTTAGATTCGATTATTTCCCCTCTTACAAAAATCGTTCATGAATAAATATGAACAAGCGCCTTCAAAAGTGAAGCAGCGGAAAACCTTACCAATAAAAAACGGAATTCTTAAGAACGCGGGCTAACGCGACGCGGCCTAATTTCTCTTAACAAATTGTAATCCATTTACCAAACAGTTAAATTGGAGGGACAATCAAGGAATGTAAAAAAGGTGGGTACGGTATAATGGATTTGTTTCTAGCGAAGGTGCTGTTTGTTGTATTGTTTGAATTGAATTGTGTTCGTCGTTTTTTGTTTTCTCTCTTATTTGATCTTTTGAACGGCACGACACACTGTCGTTGATGCTGATCTAATTGTAACATGACACTGTTTAAAAAATTTGGAAAAATTACAAACCTGCTGAGTTTCTTGCCGGATCTTCTTAGTTGAGGCCGCGTAGTGATCCGGTGGTAGCTTCTTAAAAAGAAAAAGAAAATTGCGATAGCATTAAGCCTATTTGAAATAAATGATTTATGATTATGATTAATACTGCTTATAAGGTTGGGATTTTGAAGAAAAAGGAATTGGGTGGTTTATTATCATCGAATTTCTTTTTTTTCAAAATTAATTCTTAATATCATACACTCTCATCTCCTAGTAAGGAAGCTTGATTTTCCTTGTCAAATGGAAGAACTGAATATTTGGATGAGGACAAATTTTTAGAGATATATATAAGCGATATTATAAAACTACGAAAAATATAATAATAGAAACTGGTGTTTGTTAGTAGAACAAAAATTGCGTAAGTCTCCGTAAGACCAATAGAAAATAAAGTTGTTTAGAGTTCCAGTACATTAAATAATTCTAAGCCTTAATATTAGGACCTAATAAATATTTTATTGGCTGGCACTCACAGTAAATGGAATGGAATTTGAAAAATGAAAAGAGAAGTTGCTATTCATGAAATGGCCACGCCATTTCTAAAGATAGCCGGTCATTTTTCGAAACTTTACTTGGTCTAGGCTACCTAGTCTTAATAGAGCTTCCACAGACTTAATTCTTTTGCTTTCTCAAATTTTATCTGTCATTCTTCTTACACATTCTAAATTATTAAGTAACACATAAGGAATTTCTTTTAAGATACATCTGTTCAAACTATTACCTCCTAAAGTAACAATAAAGATGTAAAATTATATACAAACCTCTTTTCAGTATATGTACACTCAAAACACCTACCCTGCATCTTATTATCAGATCAAAGCAACGCAGAAGGCCGTTAAGGCGTGAAAATTAAAAACATAAATCCACATGAAACTCTGAGGTACAGTATAATTACAGTTGCTATTTGTAATTCATGGCCAGCCTGGGTTCCTGCTTCATTACGCGGGACCCCGACACCACACAATGAGCACAAGTGTGCGGTAACATATTATACAGATGTTAGTTTTAATGGAAACGACAAGGAGGACTTGTCGTGACGTGACTTGTTGGGCTGTTGTATCCCTTCCCTCTCAAAACCATTTGTAAATGGTTGTGAGAGTGCAAGGAAGTGCTCCTGTGTATTCATCAGAACTTATGTACTATATTTCTCCTGCTTTCTGCAGCTGGCTAGTTTGATTAAAATAATATTGGCTGCCGTGGTCGGGTCACCTTAATAAGTAGCCAAAAGACGTCTACTGCTAAACAAAGACCTTGCTCTCTTAGAATCCTCTTCTATTTTCATGATTGGCTCATCTGGTACATACTTTATGCCCGTGTAAAAGTGCGAATGGCCAACAATCGTCGTTTAAACGAACAAGGGAATTTCTGAAGCCTCCTTTAGTACGAATTAAGTAGGTTTAAGTACGGTGGATAGTTCAAATTGAACGTGACTACCCACCGTCGTCCGGAATTTCAGTTATACCAACAGCTCTTTATATTTTATTTATGTTGCTGACGTAATAAATGTTTTATGTAGTCTTAGTTTTAATACTAGGTTATAAAAAAATAAGACCTGACTTTATTATGTTTTTGTTTGTTTTGTTATGAGTTTTAGAATGGAATATTAAATTTAGTAACACTAGCTAGTCTTATTAGTGTAGCGATCCCCTTTATACTTTCCGTAAATACAGAAATAGTTTTGCATAGTAAGTAGTAATATCACCAGAATGTTTTAGCCTTAATGTAATAGGTCAGTTAAAAACAGTTTCATGCAAATTGTTTTACGTGACTATCTAAAATTGTTTCCATTTCGTGTAAAATTGTTGAAATTTCCTCCAAATATTTAAAACATTTTTCCAGAGCCTATATCCTCAATACTCGTTTATGGCATCTTATCGGCTTTCATGCAGTATTGATGTTGTAAAAAGTTTAGCCCCTTTCCACCTAACATTTGCGTGTGTACCAATGTTCGCTTATTCGGAAGAAACTTTCGTAGCGCGTTCATATTTTGATAAACTCAATGTCGATATTGCAATAGCAAACGCTTATACAAGTGAAAAATACTGAAAACGTGTGGAAGTTCGTTTCATATCTTGTCATAACATTTTACTGTCACAATACGTATGTATAAGTACGTACTGTGGGCTACTCCCACAGTATCATAATATACATTATATATTTCTTTCCATATTTATATAAAACCTAACTATACATTACACAGATATTTATTATTTATACTTATTTATTATACATAACACTTTATAAATACATTATATACATACATACAATATATACTTCAACATTACCCAACAATAATATAATTGCACAAAACCATAACACTACATCTTTACAGTAGTCGGTTATGACACCGTGTGGGCCAGCCTTTATAATAGCCATAATGTATGAACGGTGTGAAGCGTGTGCGCATCGGCCGTTGTGCGGCCGATATGCGGGTAGTTGAGAGAGTCGAGTGATATCCGTACGCTCTGCATACAATTGTAATAATAAATTATCTTATTTGTTTGAGTCGAGTTAAATTCTGTGCTATCTGTTATTCTTTCGTACTTTTCGCTATCTTCTCCTTCTAATTGTGATTTCTCCTGAACTGTGTGTATTTCTTCTGTGCGAACAATTACACTTGTGTTTCAAGTCTTGGACTTTATTATTTACTCACCTGGACCTACAAGTATATGTTACCTGGGAAACTGTGCAGGATACAGGATCGCTACAGCTAAGTACTAGCCATATAAGAGTACATAATTATCAGGAGTCCCCTACATCTGGTGACACCGAACGAACACGATGAGCGATAGTGACTCAGCACATACTGTAAAATCGGCTAATGGCGACGCGGGCGTTACTGAACGCCGCCGTCCAAAGAAAATGCGCCGCTCCGTTGATACTTCTGACGATGACAACCGGCAACCCGTAGGACAAATCCCTAACTTCAAGGTGCCACCGTTTTCGCCAGATGATCCAGAAATATGGTTTGCTCTTCTTGAAGGTCAGTTCAAAAATTATAATATACGCGATGACATGACAAAATTTACGCAAGTGATAACTAACCTTGATATGACTCATGCGAAGGCAGTAAAGGATATAATAATCAATCCTCCGGCTAGCCAATGCTACGCGAAAATAAAGTCCGAACTGATACGCCGTCTTTCAGCATCCCATGAGAAGAAGGTTAAACAACTATTGACACATGAGGAGCTTGGTGACCGCAAACCATCCCAGTTCCTACGTCATCTACAAGACTTGGCTGGACCATCTGTTCCAACGGATTTTATTAAAACTATTTGGACTCAACGCCTACCGAGCAACATGCAGACATTGATAGCTTCGCAACCAACACTCGCACTCGAACAACTCGCGGACTTGGCAGACAAGGTACACGACATCGTCACACCCTGCAGCGTAGCCGCAGCTTCGGCCTCGAGTAGCTGCAAGGACCACGGCAGTGAAATAGCCGAACTGAGGAAGATGGTGGAGCATCTGACAGTTAAATTGGATAAGTTTACCAGATCAGCGCGTACCCCAGACCGCAGCCGTCCGAAACACCGACAGCGTCATAATTCTTCGCGCAGCAGGTCACGCTCAGCTTCCAACTATCGCCGCTTTCCGGTATGTTATTACCACTGGAAATTCGGTTCTAAGGCGAACAAGTGCATACTACCGTGCGACTACAAGGCGGGAAAAGACATGGGCACTCAGTAATGGCGACAACTGACTGTCCCACATCCTCAGGTCGCCTATTAGTGACGGACCGCGGCACGAAGACGCAATTTTTGGTCGACACTGGCAGCGACCTATGTGTTTTCCCCCGGTCCCATTTGCGTGAACGACGTGCACCGACGACGTATCAACTGACTGCAGCCAACGGGACAACAATCAATACATATGGCTACGCTCACTTGGATCTCGACCTGGGACTTCGACGTACATATTCTTGGCGTTTTGTGGTAGCTGACGTTACAAAACCTATAATCGGTGTAGACTTTCTATGTCATTATAATTTAATTGTAGATTGTAAGAATCAAAGGTTAATAGATTGTACCACTACTCTTTCTACACCAGCTTTACTTGCTAATAACGCCAATAATATTTCTTCTGTTAAAATTATGACTGGTAACTCAAAATATCACAATTTGTTATTGCAGGAATTTCTTGAAATTACTCGACCAGCTGGTACACTGAAAACAATACCTCACAATACTACACACCATATACGCACCACACCCGGCCCCCCAGTATCGTGCTCGCCTAGACGATTAGCACCGGACAAACTACAGATTGCCAAAAAAGAGTTTGAGGCAATGTTGGCCAATGGTACGGCAAGACCTTCAGAGAGCCCCTGGGCATCTCCTCTGCATTTAGCTCCTAAAAAGGACAACGGCTGGCGCCCCTGTGGCGACTATAGACAGCTTAACGCCCGTACCATTCCCGACAAATACCCAATTAGGCATATTCATGATTTTGCTTCTAACATTTCAGGATGCAGTGTCTTCAGCACGATAGATCTGGTTAAAGCGTACAACCAAATCCCGGTTAACAAGGAGGACATACCGAAAACAGCGATAACAACGCCATTCGGTATGTTCGAATTTCCGTACATGACGTTTGGTTTGCGTAACGCAGGCCAAACCTTTCAACGTTTTGTAGACGAAATGATGCGCGGGCTGGACTTTGTGTATTGTTATCTGGACGATTTCATTATTTTCAGTAAGGACGAGGCTCAGCATGAAGACCACCTACGCCAGGTCTTCACCAGACTGCGAAATTACGGTATGGTCATCAATGTATCGAAGTGCGTGTTTGGAGCTCCAGCAGTAACCTTTTTAGGCTACCATATTTCCGAGAGCGGAACCAAACCCCTCGATGAGAAAGTAGAGGCCATCCGTAATTTCCCCCCACCAAAGGACGTTAAATCCTTAAGAAGGTTTTTGGGAATGGCAAATTTTTATAGGCGTTTCCTGCCTAATGCTGCCCAAACGCAAGCACCTCTAAATGCCCTTTTGGTGGGAGCAGTCAAAGGCTCCACGCCCATAACCTTGAGTGGCGATGCTCTAAAGGCTTTCTCGGAAGTAAAGGAAAGCCTATCCAAAGCTGCTCTTCTAGCACACCCAGATTGCGAGGCGAAGCTAGCATTGGTGACAGATGCTTCAGATGTTGCTATCGGGGCCGTGTTACAGCAGCTGAAAGGGCAGGCGTGGGAACCCTTGGCATTCTTTTCCAGAAAGCTGAACCCTACACAGCAAAAATATTCCCCATACGATAGGGAACTTCTAGCAATATATGAGGCAATTAAATACTTCCGTCATATGCTTGAGGCGAGACACTTCACGGTCTACACAGATCATAAACCGCTCAGTTACGCCTTCCATGAAAGGAAGAGTAACTGTTCGCCAAGACAATTCCGCCATCTAGACTATATTGCCCAATTCACGACGGACATACAACACATATCCGGCAAAAGTAATGTCGTGGCCGATACCTTGTCACGAGTCGAAGAATTGGGCACACCAGTTTGTCTAGCCAGTCTCGCCCAGGCTCAAGAAACTGACGTGGAGTTGGCTGAATACTTAGCCGACACCAACACTTCTCTACGTATCCAAAAGATACGATACCCTGGAAGTCAAGTAACGCTGTACTGCGACGTCAGTACATTGACTCCCAGGCCCTTTGTACCAAAGGCTTTGAGGAAACAAGTTTTCCAAAGCCTGCACTCCCTTAGCCACCCTGGTGTCAAAGCGACTACCAAATTGGTGGCCACAAGATTTGTTTGGCCCTGCATTAGAAGGGACTGTCGAGATTGGGTCCAATCATGTTTGGCTTGCCAGCGCGCAAAGATCACGAGACATGTGTCCGCCCCTTTGGACAATTTTGATCTACCTCGTGCGCGCTTCAAGTTCATCCATATTGATATTATCGGCCCATTACCAGTCTCACAGGGTTACAGGTATTGTCTGACTGCCATAGACCGGTTTACACGGTGGCCGGAAGTCATACCAATACCTGATATTACTGCAGAAACAGTAGCCAAAGCTCTCCTATCTGGATGGATATCCAGGTTCGGTTGCCCCACAGATATCGTTACAGACCGCGGCCGGCAATTTGAGTCCGCACTGTTTCGATATCTGGCAAAAGTAGCTGGATTCCATCACAGGCGTACTACCGCTTATCATCCAGCATGCAATGGGTTGGTGGAACGTTTCCACAGACAGCTGAAAGCCGCCATTGCATGCCATGCTGATGAGAATTGGGTAGAAATATTACCTTTAGTACTGCTTGGCATCCGTAGTGCAGTCAAAGAGGACATGCAAGCATGCCCAGCAGAATTGCTTTACGGCGAGCCACTGAGACTTCCCGGCGAATTTTTTGATACCATCACACCTGGTACAACTGACATAACCGATTTTACTGGTCGGTTACGATCATTCGCCGAGAAGTTACAGCCAGTACCAGCTTCTCGCCACAGCGAACATAAGGCGTTTGTATTTAAAGATTTCGCGTCGGCGAATTACGTCTTCTTACGTGAGGACGCTTCGCGGGCGCCGTTACAACCAGCCTATACAGGTCCGCACAAGGTTTTAGAGAAGGGTGACAAAGTTTACAAAATACTTGTTAAGGGTAAACCTGTCACCGTTTCAATAAACCGCCTAAAACCTGCATATATGCTGACAGATGAGGAGATAACACCAACGTTACCTCCACCGTCCCCAAGTCCTGGTCCAGTCCAGAACAAAGTTACACGGTCCGGCAGACACGTACATTTCCCGGACTATTATCGCCCTTAACCAGGTCTCTGGGGGGGAGTGATGTGGGCTACTCCCACAGTATCATAATATACATTATATATTTCTTTCCATATTTATATAAAACCTAACTATACATTACACAGATATTTATTATTTATACTTATTTATTATACATAACACTTTATAAATACATTATATACATACATACAATATATACTTCAACATTACCCAACAATAATATAATTGCACAAAACCATAACACTACATCTTTACAGTAGTCGGTTATGACACCGTGTGGGCCAGCCTTTATAATAGCCATAATGTATGAACGGTGTGAAGCGTGTGCGCATCGGCCGTTGTGCGGCCGATATGCGGGTAGTTGAGAGAGTCGAGTGATATCCGTACGCTCTGCATACAATTGTAATATAAATTATCTTATTTGTTTGAGTCGAGTTAAATTCTGTGCTATCTGTTATTCTTTCGTACTTTTCGCTATCTTCTCCTTCTAATTGTGATTTCTCCTGAACTGTGTGTATTTCTTCTGTGCGAACAATTACACTTGTGTTTCAAGTCTTGGACTTTATTATTTACTCACCTGGACCTACAAGTATATGTTACCTGGGAAACTGTGCAGGATACAGGATCGCTACAGCTAAGTACTAGCCATATAAGAGTACATAATTATCAGGAGTCCCCTACAGTACACTTGCTAACGGCTGATACGCACTGCGCGACGCATTCTCGTTAATAGTAAAATATTTGTGATTAAAATATATTGTTTGTGCTAAATTCCAGGTTTAGTAATTTTTGTTTAGCTTGATCTTTAAGCTTAACCTTTTCTCCCTGTGGTTTCTTAAGGAATAGAATAATCAATAACCATGACAACCGTACTCTCTGTAGAAACACAACGCCACTAGATTATAGCGATATGCGCGTATAATCTTCTGTAAGTTCCCTCAACTACTATAAAAGCAACTTTTAATATAGAGCAATGGCAAACTTATCACTACACAAACACAACGCCACTTGACTATGGCGTTATTAGATTGATCTTCTGTAATGTATCTTAACTGCTAAAATAGCGATTGCTCATAGAGCACTGGTAATGGCAACCTTACTCATTGCAGAAACACAACGCCACTAGATTATAGCCATATTTGACTATGAGCTTCTGTAAGGTCCCTTAAATTCAGAACAGCAACTCCTCATAAAGCTAATGTTGGCTGTTTATAGTGAAATTTGGCTTTCCACCGATCGACACTTTTATTCTAGAGTTGTTCGTGAAGCGATTGAAATAAAGAAATATAAAAATTTCAACCGGGAAGATGGCTTTAGATTATCAGCTGCTTGGGAACCAGTGACCAAAATGACAAAACCTCGCTATTTGCCGGCGGTTAAATATACAGATACTGTGAGTGTAGTGTGTAGTGGGCTTAACGTTACAAGTGAAAGAACGGGGGTAGACGAAGATATTTCTGCCTCGCGCACGGAGCCGTCTCGCTGAACCAGTCTGCTTGTGACCACGGCTGGTGCAACCCGGCCGAAACGTCAAGCCAAAATATAAGGTAAATCGCGTTAATTCCCGATTAGAATAAAGTTTGAGGCGTTTTTTTTTTGTAAGGTTCAGTGCTCTATGAGATGTCGCTTTTCTGACGGTTGAAGGACATTACAGAAGAAATGTTCCATCCACAGATTGGCAAGTACAGGGGCTACAGGATACACACACAGATAGATACCTGCACGCATCTTCACATCATCACCCCCGTCATCTGCAATCCGTTGTTACATCGCTCAACAATAGAGCATACGACCTCTGTGACCCTGAACATTTAGAACAGGAGCTCAAACATGTTCAGGCTGTACTGGTGAAAAACGGTTACAGAACGAGTGGACGGCCGAGGCGATCAGAGAAGAAATGCAGACATCTTGAAGCCAAGAGACAACCTGCTTACATGCCCTATGTCAGGGGAGTAACGGACAAAATGGGTGCAGTGTTAAGAAAATATTCTGTACCCATTGTGTACGTACCTGGGTCCAAAGTAAGCAACGTTGTAGGTACTGCCAAGGATGTCCTGCCATTACCAACACCAGGTGTCTACAAAATAAATTGCAGTTGTGGTAGCTCCTATATAGGCCAAACGAAGCGGACTATCGCAGAAAGGGTTAAAGAGCATATCACAGCTGTAAAGAACCGTCAGATTAGCAAGTCAGCGATTGCCGAGCATATACTTCAGTCGGATACAAATCACTGGATTGAGTTTCATCGCCCACAAGTCCTTTCCACCGATCGACACTTTTATTCTAGAGTTGTTCGTGAAGCGATTGAAATAAAGAAATATAAAAATTTCAACCGGGAAGATGGCTTTAGATTATCAGCTGCTTGGGAACCAGTGATCAAAATGACAAAACCTCGCTATTTGCCGGCGGTTAAATATACAGATACTGTGAGTGTAGTGTGTAGTGGGCTTAACGTTACAAGTGAAAGAACGGGGGTAGACGAAGATATTTCTGCCTCGCGCACGGAGCCGTCTCGCTGAACCAGTCTGCTTGTGACCACGGCTGGTGCAACCCGGCCGAAACGTCAAGCCAAAATATAAGGTAAATCGCGTTAATTCCCGATTAGAATAAAGTTTGATAATGGAACGCGAAAGTCTAAAAGTATATATAACAGAACGCCTCTAGATTATAGCGTAATTAGGCAGTGATCTTTTCTATGGTACTTCCCAAATCGGATTGTTAAAATTTTGAATGGATTGGTACCTCTTTTAGTTGTAGTTCCGTTTCTGTCCCGTATTCCTGCGTTCTTGACCATTGGGAATTTCTGTTTCCAAATCTGTTTTACATCATCATTAGTATACGTTTCATCCTTTTTAATAGCCATTCCAAATAGAATTGTTCAAACTTTACGAGGACCAATTCGTGAATAGCGTTTACGGTTATCAACGGAAATATTCTCATCGGATTGGAAAACATAAATTTTCGACACTTGTGAACTTCTGTGACTTCTGTGTCCTATTTTGTCTAAGCGGTTCCTCGTCACAGTGCGTACGAATCCTAAACACATTGAATAAGTACATGTACATGGGAAATTGGCTTCTCTGTAATATGTGTCAAAGTTTATTATTCTTTCACATGTTACATATATAGTAGCACCTGTTAGATATGATGTAACGTTTGAATAGTTTTAACGTAGCAATTTCATGTTAACTGCAACATAAAACAGCGTGAGTCGCATCAAAAGTCCCGTTGAGTGAATTTTGTATTAAGTAATTTTTAAACAGAATAAGTTTTTTTTTCGCGTGCTTATCACACGAATTATTATATTTTGCTAAATTTCATACATTTAGAAAGCATCTGATAAAACTTTTATAAAGAAATCGAATTTCACCAAAAAATGTTTGGTAAAGCGCTAATGTATAACTTAATATTCTAAGAATTCGCGTAATATCTTTATTTATCTACATAGCTTTATTAAAATTATTCTACTATATATTCATTCCTCTATAGAAACGATGGGTATATAATGCAGAGTCCACGTATTGGAAAGTGGTATGGTTGCCGAAAGTGTACCAAGAGATGGCGCTGGCAGCCTCATTTGGACTAAGGTGCGGCTAATTATCAAGTCGTTGATTGGTCGACAATTATTTTTCTAATGACTGTTGAGGGTGCAAAAAGATTCATGGCACTTCCTAGTTCCTACTGGACAATGGATATTGTGATTTTTTCCGTGATCGCCGCTACACGTCTATACATTTTTAAGACTTTTTATGATCTCGTGTCATCGCTCGCCTTTCTTTAAATCACCAATCATCCGATCCTGTGTAACTTGCTCGGCTAGAGTGCGAATCTAAATCGCCTCGCCAAATTGTACTGTATTGTGAAGTTGAATAAACCGCGTGCCGGCCGGCGAAGACTAGCCAAGAGGTTGCTGTGGTCTGCTGCCAGTGAGGTATGCTGTAGGTGTCCAGAGCTGCTGAAAGGTACGTGGGCATATTTTCTTCCTGCATAGTAGTATACACGCTCGTATTTTATAGAGGATTGACAGGGTTTCGGATCTCGCGGTAAGCCATAACTTTTAGGCATTGGCCATCTTAATTTAATTTTTAAACGTACGCTCCTCCAATGTTTTTTTTTAATATTTATAAAAAAAAATGCTCCATAAAATGATACAAAACTTAATAAACAAGCTTCTCACAAGCGCATTGCACACCGTAAATACTATAATACTCTGTGCCGTAACTAAACAGAATTGCAACGCAGATGCTCCCTCAATTTTCTTAACAAACGAACCGCGAAAAATAATATGCCGTTCGTATACGGAGTTATCTGTATGTTTAACAAAAGGATAAGTTTCCAATTGACTTGACAATATCAAAGGGCGAGGCATTAACGCGATGAGAGGTTGCTGTACAATTTTGCATGTATGTGGTGGAGTGCACGTCTGGCCGAGAAAAAGTATACAGAATAAATTATAAAAAAAAAATTCAAAATTTCTAATTTTACACGTAGTTTTTCAACGATGAGTAATCTCATCACTTGTGCACATCAATTGTGCAACAGACGAATGTCTGTAGATACGTAAGAGAAGAAATAGAGAGATATGCTTTGCACAAAAGACCATCCAGGTAGGTACCACCGCAATACCAGATGTTCAACCCAAAATCGGCGAAGTGTAAACGTTGCTTGTTCCGGTGTAAAGAGCGTTGATGTTCGCATCACCTGGCTCATTAAACTTAATAACCATGGCCTCAAGAGAAGAGTTTAATATAACAGTACATAGGGTTGCTTGCGATCAGACAAACGTCGTGCTCCTCTAGGTGCCAAATTGAATCAAAAAATATTATAAAACTAGCTGACCCGCGCAGCTCCACTCGCGCTCTTTTTACTCAGAAACCTTTTTGGGCTCATGCACAACACTTTGCTGAAGATCATGACATGATCGAATGCATAGTTTACGATTCTATAAAGGACATACAGACAAATATTCATTTTTATATTATTATATATTGCGATAGTGGTAGTATATAAGTATTCCAAATTCGAAGTATTCGAAGCATTGCGAAATAAAAATTATTTTCCTGATAATTTGATTGATTTATTCCGAACGCAAGTGTAATTTGCTGTACGAAAATATTCAGTGCAATTTGTTTCATGCGCATCAATATTATTTTTGATAAATTAAAAAAATATACGTGGTTACTTCACATCGGCAGCATAAATTACTTTTCCCGAAGGGGTTAGCAACGATGTTCCTTGGCTTTACTTCAGCAATACTAGATTTTAATTTTATGAGAGGTATTTATTTTTCGGAGTCATGAAAGTACTTACTCATTTTTTTATTTAACCATTCTCGTTTAACCCAGGATCTCCAGTAGCAGCTGTTAATCTTCTCATCAACAGGCGAAAGACGTCCACTGCTGAACAAACCCCTTTCGAAGGGAGTGGTCATAATCCCCATATTTGGCAGGCGTCTTGGGTATCGCAGTAGCACCGGTTAGCAAAGTAAGCGAATTGCTCCAGCGCCAAGATCATCGATATACTATACCAACAAGATTAGCTGTCACGAACAAAATGACATCGAAAATGTGGTCGCGGTTACATATACCTACACAACTATACACGTACACGCAAAACAATAATATGTTCATATAAAAAATCTTTTTAAAAAAAAATTGAACCGACTTCAATATCACTGAAAAGTATAAAATAATTTAAATATTATTGAAGTTGGTGTTAGCGTACCTGCTGTGTATATTTGGCACCAACTTCAATAATATTTAAATTATTTTATACTTTTCAGTGATATTGAAGTCGGTTCAATTTTTTTTTAAAAAGATTTTATTTTAAACTTTTTAGTGATATTTTCATATATAAAGATTGAACCATCGAAAACCGTAAAATTATCTAGGTAGGTTATGATCACATTATCGTCTACATAGTTTTACATAATTCATGTTTCTTCAGAAAAAAATATCCGGTCGTAATGAAATTTGCATGAAAACATCATAGTAGTTTACTCTCTCGAATAAAAAAAGAATCATCGAAATTGGTTCATAATTGTCAGAGCAATGTAATGGAGAACATCAGTTTTATGGTTTTTACCAGATAAATTCCTCCACATCGTTCATGGTCCTCCAGGAAGTTCTTATCCGGTTGTAATAAAATTCATACAGATTCAATACAGTGGTTTCTTCTTTCGAATAAAAAAAGAATCATTGAAATTGGTAAATATTTGCCAGAGTTATGACTATTTTTGTCCGACCGAGCGAGTCCGAGCGACTAAAACGTCATCTATATAGGCTTTCTTGCAAGTCTCAGTGCGCAGTCACCATTCTTGTTTTTTCAGGAACTACTTATTACTAAGCAATAATTTTTTTATGGGACCCAATTAACGGATTAAAGAATGGATGGAAGAAAGATTTTTTCAGATCGGTTCATAATTGCCAGAGTTATGCGCGAACATACATAGAAAAAAAAAAAAATATATACAGACGAATTGAGAACCTCCTCCTTTTTTTGAAGTCGGTTAAAAAGATGACTTACATACTATAAAATAAGGTTCAATAATAATTGCAGACAATTGAGCGACAGCCGTCTCCGTAGCTCTTATTTTCTTATTTTCGTGACCACTTTTCGGGTCGTGACAGCAAATCTAGTTGGTATAGTATATCGATGGCCAAGATGGCTAAAAAACTAATATCATACAAATAATAGACATACTCTTATCATTGAAATCAAACTACTTTTACGGATTTTATCGCGGTTTATTTTTGATTTGACTATCCCGACGTTTCGAATGCTTTGCGGCACCCATGGTCACGGGAGGACTGAGATGTTGAACGTCCTTATGTCACAACTAGCTGACCCGTGCAGCTCCCGCCTGCGCTTTTATTGCCTACATTAAAAATGCTCCGATGTCCAAATTTTCTCGCCTTCTCATTCTTTTTCTCGGAAAAAGAGGGGGCTTTTTCCCATTTGTTTCCCTATTTTTTTGCCTCCTTTAATTTATTTCTCTCTCCTTACTCTCTCTGCCCCCTCCTACCTTCCCGTCACATGCCGCTCTGGTCTTCGCCCGAACTCTGCCCTTTTCTAAACCACTCCACCCTATCGCTCAACCCCTCTGTCGCACTAAATTCTAGATCATTATCCTAGATAAGCGATCAGCGGGACACCGCTTACTTTGCAAAACGGAGGTCACAGGTTCAACTGTTTCATACTGGTCATGACAATGTTGGGCGACATGTCGAAAAACCTTACCTTATGCAAACTAAATGTCTGTTCAGTCCCAATTTTATGTAGCGTGTAGTTAACTGGTCATTTTATAGGTAATCACCCTATTCACTACAAAGCAAATCCTGTGGTAATCTGTGCAAGTAATGTTTCACTGCTTAGCCCCTATGAAACATAGCGTGATGCTTCATTACCAAGTTTATACTGCTGACCCGCGCAGCTCCGCCTGCGCTTATGTTGTAAGTACTGCGATAAAATTTTTGCAACATAATATCATAAAACACATTAAGTGAAACCATAATGTGGTTTTCAGTATATTAGTATCAACTACATAAGATGTGCATAGTCATCTATTGAGCTGAATCTATATTAAACGAAACCATAACGCGATTCAGAAATGGTATAGCGCCATCTAGTGAGATAAATGGTACAAAGTGGCTAAAAATAGTTACAAAACCTTTTATTATTTAAATTTACGGATCCAGAAGGATGTAAGTAACGTAATAAGATTTTTGATATTTATACGTAATACATTAACCGGAACCATATCGTACATCGCCATCTACTGAGCAGAATTGTAGGCACTGACTATAATCATAAAAGTTTATATATAGATTGTGTAGAGAATAAAATATGTTAAATTTTATATTTTTAAGTGGTCATTAACTTCTTATATATTTTTGTAAACTTACCAACCTATCTTTTGAATTTTAAGATTTACTTCAATGATGTTGATTTAAATAATAATCATAAATCACATCAACATAGTATCTACAGAGGTTTGAGATTTCATAGAATCATTATATTTTTTAACACTATGACGCCATCAATACATTGAAACCACCGCCTAGTGTAAAATAGAAAAAGCAAAAAATCTAAATAATATCTAAATTGTTTAAAAATAACTACTTATTTTTTAAAAAATATTGCTAAAAAATATAAAGTTATAAAAGAATCACGCGTCGGACTCGAACTCGGGACCTACTGCGCTGGCAAGACGCTTCCGTTACCACTTCGCCACGAATCACATACGATACATTGCGAAATACCATATCTTATGCAAACTAAAGGTCTGCTCAGTCCCTATTGTATATAGCGTAATAATACATATCTTAATGATTAACTGATCAGTCTATAATTAATTACCCTATTCACATACAAAGGAAATTACGTGGTAATATGTACAAGTAATGTTTCACTGCTTAGCCCCAATGAAACATAGCGTGATGTTTTATATACCAATTTATACCCTGACTTCTACACAACACATCAGTGAAAGTCCTATCAAAATCCATCCACGGGTTTTCAAATGATACCTGGACGAACAGAACGACAGACAGACAGACAGACCGACAGACAATAATTCCAAAAAAAATTGTTTGGCCTCTATGTCGATAGTATAGTATTTTTATGTAGAAATTATGGAAAAATATTCAATGTACAGAAAAAGTGCTCTTTGAGTTTTATTATAGTATATAGAAGATTATGCCGGTGTACCCTCAGGTCTTCTTAGTTATTATTATTGGTGCGATCTACGCAGTAAGAGCTTACAGTATCTTGAGGTCGTGCAGTGTTTGATTTCAATGTGTAATATTCGCGTAAGTAAAAGACAACATTATACTTTTATCAAACAATAAAATAGAGAACCTATACATTGCACTGCTGAAGAAACCCCCTTAGAAGGGTTTGCCATAATCACCACGCTTGGCAGGCGTCTTGAAGATCGCAGTATAGGTGGTAGGTAACACAATAGATAGACACTGTACAGACGGGCAGCAGCCCGTCTTCTTGTTTTACCTTAGTCATATCTTACGACACCCAACCAACGGTAGGAGATGGGTGGGTGCTATTCTTACCCCGACACCAGGCCCGGTCGCAGCCGACGATTGGGGGGGGGGGGGGGGGGTGGCATGTCATATTTGACGGTCCGTTTGGTCTTGTACCTAGACACCCTAGCCGCTACCCAATTTTGCCATGTACGAATATGCACTTTGGGGGCTTTTTGGGGGGACATGACCCCTACGATCCCCCCCTTCTCGGACCGCCACTGCCCGACACCCCACGGACATCTATTTAAAATGTGGATGGATAATTTGAAAACCGTTTCCATTGAGATAAATCTTGAGACAGCTAAAATTAAAACAATAATAAAAACCAATTCGGTGTAACCAATCAATTAATTTAAAGGTTTGATAAAACCAACAACATTCTAAGAACGTAGCCGAATAAAAACCGACTCCCCTTTATTCGCTCGCTAAAATCTTAAAAACACTTTCAATTTCTTCAATTACTTAAAACATTTCGTATTGGAGACTTTTCATTTGCGATGTTTAACCAACGGATCGACTTTTCGATTGACTTGAGCAGTTCAAAGGGCGGAGGGTACGAAATTAACGCAGTGTGGGGTGTGCGATGAAGGAGCTATGACTTCAAAGGGAAACTGATTTCCCTATTTTCTTTGTGAAAATGTATTTATAGCTATTGTTCGGTGGTAAATTGGCGATCGCGAGAAGAGAGGCGCATTATTTTTTTAAGCTGGATCAATCAACACTATCTCAGTTAATGCCGTTTTTACCCGCACGAAAAGAAGAGTAATGTATTTAAGTGCATTGTGTATATTTATGCCTATTTCCCTCTCTCTCTCTCTCTCTCTCTCTCTCTCTCTCTCTCTGTGTTTGTGTGTGTGTGTGTGTATACGTGTGTGTCTAGCCTATAACTACTGAACGGATTTACACGCGGTTTTCACCAATAGATAGAGTGATTCATGAGGAAGGTAAATAATTTATCAAGGCTATGTGTAAACTGGTTAAAATATAACGATCATTTTTGGAAGTGTCGGAAAAAGCGCGGGCGAAGCTCTGCGCGTGTCAGCTAGTGTATAATATATAATTAAAACAAGAAGTTTGAGTTTTAGTACTTAATACGCAGGCAAACGAAGATAGATGACTCATGGGTTCAAAACTAAAAGGAAGCAACAGCATTATATAGTGTTAGGGTCCTAGTGGACGTTAAATAAAAATCGCGGACTGTATATAATAGGGCTGGTTTAATGCCGTGAAAATGACAAAATAAAATAATAAATAAAATTAAGTAAGTAGTCGTCCGTCGCGTATGGCCCAGTGCGTCGTGAGTGGCGAGCCGACGGTCTCAGGTACGTTGCCGGCGGTGGCGCGATGATCCCCGCCCGCGCGTCTCCTCCCGTGCGTTAGGACAGGTTCTTAACAGGCTGCCCGGGTTGAAGACTGAAGAAGACTTCAATATTCTGGAAGAGGACAAATGTTATTAAACGCCCTCCGGATGGTGCCTCCCTTGGTCCTAATTTCGGCGACTCTAGCGACACCATCACTCCCTGGATATGTCTTGATGACTCTTCCCAAAGACCAAAGTAGCGGTGGAAGAGAACGTTCCTTGATGATGACAAGAGACCCATCTTTTAGGCATTTTTCTGAAGTCTTCCATTTAAATTTTTGTTGCAATAGTGCAACATATTCTAAGGAAAATCTTTGCCAAAAATGCTGTTTGATGAGCTGAATTCGCTTGAATCTCTCAAGGCGGCTGATGTTTACATCTGGTATCTGTGGGTAAGGAATAGCTATAAGTGGTCGTCCAATGAGGAAGTGAGAAGGAGTTAGAGCAGAAAAGTCAAGGGAATCTGAGGAAAGCTGAGTGAGAGGACGAGAGTTTAAAATGGCTTCAATTAGAGAGAGACAAGTAGCCATCTCATCGTAAGTTAGGTGCGCGGTTTGCAGCAACCTTTTAAGGTGATGCTTTGGGGTTTCCCTCGACGTGACACAAAACGATTTAAAGCGGCGATGTATGCTTCACTAGACAGTGCCGTGACAATTTCGATGTGACAGGCTTTTGTGGAATTGCAAACAAAAATTGCCAAATATGACTTTATAAGTCTTTTTCGGTCACTAAAGAAAAAAAAGAATTTTGAAGTTCCAGTACGGAAAGGTGACCAGATAATTTATTGTTTTTATTTCTACAGTTGAAAATAAATCTATGTAAATACCTATGCTACAGTATTTTTTAATTATGTATGATTTTTTAGTAATTAAGTTAGAAATAAGATTAGCATTAGCGTTGTTATAAAGCGTAAAATTGCAAGTAACTACATCGGGTAGATCCTGTTTCACGCTTTGATTTGGCTTTTTTGGCCAATGGCATTCATATGAATATATTAATAAGTAGGTGGGACCTTTCCACCATAAGGAAGAACTGCCGATACGATCGGCCTTCAGCCCGCGGGAAACAAGATCCGCCGGATTGTCTTTTGACGGTACATAGCTCCACGCGTGGCCCTGCGTGCTCTCCTGAATGCGTTGTGAGGGGGAAATTTCAACAGTTCTGTACATTTTCTCGATATCGCCAGTGGCGACATATTTGTGCTGGCGAAATCGTACTAAAATGGAAATAAGATCTTCTTGTACAGTTGGACCCACCATGTGGATGTCATTAAGCGACAACTCAGAAGAGGTGGGGGCCGAAGCATCAAAGACTGCACGAAGCCTTGTACTAAGGCTTAATTCACGGATGACACCGTGATGAGGTAAATAACAAGTTACCTGTTGAAGACTATTTTGCAAAAGCTCTCTATTTTCGCTCATATGACCTAACCGTTCATATTCGCTCATAAATTGAACGTACCTCTCTTTGAAAACAGGGTCTCGGGCAAACTTACGCTCAAGGGATAAAAAACGACATTTAGCCTGTTGAAATGAATCGCCTAGGACGGAAGGGTCTTCCTTTAACGGCATGGTAACAACAAATCGGCCATCATCCTTACGCGTGGTGTGTGTTAAAAAACTCTGCTCGCAGGCACGTTCCTCAGGGGATAGAGAGTGCTTAGCTGCTACGGTATCTAATTCCCAGAAACGAGATAAGTCTGGATTAGCTCCCTCGGTCACGTAATGACAAGCGGGGGATGAAGAGTGTGACTCATGATGGGCTACATACCCAGACACCAGCCAACCCAGTTTCGTTTCATATAACTTAGGCTGATTTTTACCTAGGTCAATGGAATTATTACATAAGACTGTCCAGAAGCCTTCAGCGCCTACCAAAATGTCGGTAACCGAAGATACATTGAAAAATGGGTCGCATAAAGCTATTCCCGAGGGAATATGAAGATGATCAATGTTAATAAAAGAAGACGGTAAAGCTTTAGTGATCTCTGGTAATACAAGACAGTCAACAGTAAGTCTATAATCGTCGTGGATGGACATACTAGTAAGACTGCATGACTGCGTACTTAAGGAAGTATGATTATTTATACCTGTCACCGTGGAGCTTGCACTACGTCGCGACAAACCCAGCTTACCGCAAAGCGATTGTGATATAAAGTTGGTTGTGCTACCATTGTCGAGCAATACTCGAGCAGTGTGCACGTTGCCTTTGCTGTCCACCACCTTCACGAGCGCTGTGGAAAGCAAAACATGAGGAGTAGTAAACTGCGTAACTTGAGCGGAATTAGCAATATTATTGATTGGTATAGCAGGCACAGGTATCGGATCTGATTCATGTAAGTGCAAAAGAGTGTTATGTCTCTTCTTGCAATATTTACATGATACAAGATTACATTTATTTTCTATGTGTCCCGGTCGTAAACAATTAAGACAGACTTTTAATTCATTAGCCTTTTGTATACGATTTTCTATAGATAGGGATCTGAATGTTTCACAGCTAAATAAGCAGTGTTCTTGGTGACACATAGGACATTTTAAAGGTTTCTTATAATAATTATTGGGACTTTTATTTATATTTTTACTATTATTTTGATAATTTGTGCTAGCTGTAAGAAAATTTGTATTAGATTTATAAGTTTCTGATTTGTTTGACCTGTTATTTGTACTTTCTTGCAATGTCTCCAGTAAGTCTGCTCTGTTACTAAGGAAGGTAATAAAAATATTTAAAGTTGGTGGGTTAGTAAGCGTATTTCTGTGTTCCTCCCAAACTCTGTGGGTTACACTATCAAGTTTTTCGGCCATCATATGAATGATGAGCGTGTCCCAATGTTGAGTAGGCTGATCTAAAGTTGAAAGAGCACGAAGATTTTTATTTGTGACGTCTATAAGACGACGAATAGCACTACAAGACTCCTTCTGCATGTGTTCAACATTAAATAATGCATGAACGTGATTATTTACTAATAATCTTTTGTTGTCGTACCTACTGCACAATAAATTCCAAGCAGACTCGTAATTCTCGGCTTTAAAATCTAAATTATCAATTACAAGCAAGGCACTCTTTAAGAGAAGCACGGAGATAATGCAGCTTATTTATATTATCAATATCTTGTCTTGAATGGATCAATGAACTAAAGGTGTCTCTGAACTCAAGCCAGTGCTGATAGTGACCGAAAAAGACTGGTAAATCAATTTTTGGCAATCTAACACAATTGGATTTGAATGAACCTGCCTGTGCATCATCGTGACCCGACACGGAACTGTCGTGAGGCTCGCATTGCTGTGCGGGCCGGGCGCCGAGCAGACAGCGCGCCGCTGCCACCAGCTTGTGGAACTGGTCCTCGAATTGTTCGCGCTCCACGCCCTCGTCGCTGGGGTCCTCCGAAAGCATCTCGATATCGCACTGCAACTTATCAAAGTCCGCATATAAGGCATCAAATTTTTTAAAGCGGCTTTCTAAATCTAATAGCTGTAATTCGCTTAGTTCGGTACTGCTTTTAAGCACATTTAGGTAATTACCGAAAATAGTCAGCTTAGATTTCATACAACTACGCCTTTTAATAAGTTTTTCAATTTTTTCATCAGCCATTGTGATGGAAGTGTGCAATTAATGCAGTAATGCGATGAAGTTATGACAAGATGAGAAACCGACTGAGCAGGTTAAACGATAATAAAAATATGCAGCGAACTAATGACCTAACGGTGAGAATAATAGGCCAGATGTGCAGGTAAACAGCTGACAGTCATAAAAGAATAATAGGCGTGCGATAAGCGGTAGCCGTAGATAAGCCGCGCACCGGTAATCCTTTACAATGACTTGCGTATTTTTATAGGCTGCTAAACTGGTTTAGAAGAAATATAAATGATTTTAAATGATATGAATTTTAAGAACTGATGATTAAAGCACCTTTTAATTTGAGATATATCGACGGAAGGTCTTAAATTTGAAACTTCACTCTTAATTAAAGCCTTAAAAGGAGGAATATAATGACGAAGAATAGGAAATAGATGGAAAAAATTGGAACGACTCACGAAATAACCATCCGTCCACTTGTGAAACGTATCTGATGGTGTTCTTTTGCAATTTCTTCTATCTTGAATGTGACTCGACGCGTAGGGTCCAAAGTCCGTGAAGGCGGGCGACCTCTAAATGACTTTGCGGGCGTATGGTATGCGAATGCTACGCATTGATGTCCAACAGGATATAGATGAACGAAGAAGGCTCCCGTTGATATCTTGCGCTGCTGAAGTCCGCCACCGAAGACCCGATTCTTTACGTGTTTTTAATTTATTTTAATTAAGAATTTATTTTTAAAGACGGCGAAGATCCTAAAGGACCATTGTTAGGGTCCTAGTGGACGTTAAATAAAAATCGCGGACTGTATATAATAGGGCTGGTTTAATGCCGTGAAAATGACAAAATAAAATAATAAATAAAATTAAGTAAGTAGTCGTCCGTCGCGTATGGCCCAGTGCGTCGTGAGTGGCGAGCCGACGGTCTCAGGTACGTTGCCGGCGGTGGCGCGATGATCCCCGCCCGCGCGTCTCCTCCCGTGCGTTAGGACAGGTTCTTAACAATAGTTATTATTTACTGGTACTTATATGGGAGGACCAAAGAAGCCGATCATCCGACTGTCTGAAAAGTATATAAGGAAGTTAAGGAAATGTGGTGGGTTTACAAAAAATCGACGTGCACTCCAAATCTTTAAGCTATCGATAGATAGATAGATAGACAATTCTTTATTGCGCACAAACAAACAGATACTAGAAGAATAAGACACAAATTAATAAGACATGAAACAATGGGCGGCCTTATCGCTAAAAGCGATCTCTTCCAGGCAAACTATAGATTGATACTTAACCTATAAATTGGTCTACAAATGCATGGATATTTTAAAAAGAATCATCATCCTTCCAAAAAAGTCCTTCCGTAAGACGTCCATTGCTGAAAAAAAGTCCTTCCCTAATGGGGATTTTGCCATAATCCCCACGCTTGGCAGGCGTCTCGGGGGTCGCAGCATAGGTAGCCAATCATCAATAGTAAGACGCTGCTGTCCGTCTTCTTCGTTGTCTTCTACAAATACATATTTTAAAAACTATACACGATTCCAAGGAAGAAAAATATATACATCTCGTTTCAACCCATCGGCTGTATTGCTCGCCAATTAGTCACGACGAAATCCTTCACTTTTAACAGTTGCTAATTGAATGCATCACAATGCAGCCGATGAGACGCGGGACTGTTCCACTTGGACGCCCATCGTTCACGATTCACTGAATAAATAAATAGCTTTGGAAGCCAGACGGCGGGCCTGTTAAGTGGTGTGAGTGATTTTTGTTAATCGATCATTATAGAATTTTCACGTCGCTTGAGGGTTCAAATGTGAAAATCACGAGTCATGTTTTTGAAGCAGTCAAGTGTATTGAAAAAGATTGTGCATCACTGAAATTAAGTCCAAAACTTTTAATGTTGTTTTTTACTTTTACGGAATATATCGCGGTTTATTTTAGATATTACTTTCATCAGCAGCCGAAACGTCCACTGCTGGACAAAGGCCTCTTCCTTAGAAGGGAGGGTTTGCCATAATCCCCACGCTTGGCAGGCGGCTTGGGGATCGCAGTATAGGTGGTAGGTAATCCAATAAAAAGACGCTGCCGCCCAGATTGGCAGCAGTGTCTTCAAATCTGGAATCTGAAATCAAGAGGATTCTTGATTTCCCTCTTTTACGAACACCCAATGGGAGGAGATGGGAGGGTGCTATTTTTACCCGGACACCCCACGGTGTACTACCAGACTTTTAGTTTAGGATAGTAAAATCTTAAATAAAACGCGATATAATAATGTAATTTAATTAGTATAATTCATGCTTATGGTACTAATTACGAAGATCTACATGAAACCTAATGAGGAGAGAGGAGACGCATGTCACGAGAAGAATGATGAGCTTGAATGTGGATGGATATAGAGCGCGCGGAAGGCCGAAGAAGAGATGGATGGATTGTATTACGAATGATATGAAAGTAGCTGGAGTGAGTGTGGAAATGACTGCAAATATAGATGAATGGAAGGATAAAACATATTGCGCCGACCCCAGTTGATGGGATAAGGTAAGGAGAATGATGATGACATGAAATTGGCAGGACATTTAAGTTGAACTACTTTATAATAGTTATTTTACTAGGTTCTTTATGCAAGGGCCATCCAGATAGGTACCGCCGCAGTATCAATAACAAGGAATAGCAATTTATTTGTTGAATACCTAGTTTCTTAGTAATAGGTAAGTATAGCAAAAGCTCTAAGCCGGTCTGATTATACGACCGATATTATCTACTAAACGACAGAGATTTCGGGGCGCTCCAATTTCTTGATGTCAAGGTTGGTACGAACGTCGCGAAAACTACGCCTACTCTAAACGTTTCATCTAAATTAACAGATTTTATCTAGACATGTAACGTCATATTTCTCGTGTGATAAAACAGATGACGTTTCTTTGTGTAGATTGAAGAAGGTAAATGAAAATATATATTACATTACATTTATGTTAGTCAAAGTCAGAGTCTAAAATCTTTATTTCAAATAGGCTTAACGGCTTAACACTTTTGAATGGTATTTTTTTTTAAAAGCTACCACCGGATCACAACGCGTCCTCAACTGAGAAGATCCGGCAAGAAACTGAGCGGGCTTGTAATTTTTTCACTTTTTTTTAAACGTTGTTTGTTTTGTTAGCGATAGTGTGTCCTGCCGTTCGAAACATAAAGCAAGGTAGAAAAGAAGAAAACAATAAATTACGACAAAAATTACAACTAACTAAAAGGCCAAAGGGATAGTAGTCGGACCAGTCCCCCCAAGCAGCACAGCAAGTTAGTTCATCATCATCATCATAATCACCAGCCGGAAGACGTCCACTGCTGAACATAGGCCTCCCCCTTCGAACGCCACAATGAACGACAATAGTCAGCACTCATAGCAAGTTGTAATTACTGTTCGGTAAACGATCAAATGGGTATGCAACGTCAGGCAAGGTCAGTCTTTAGATGGGTGACCGTTTAGTGGCATTTTAACTGAGCGTCTCTGTGCTAAGGAGGACACGTAAAACGTCGGTCCCGGCTATTGTAATCTAGACAGCAGTCGTTTAGTTAAGTCAGAGGCCTAAAGGCAGATTGAAAACTCTGAAACCAGGTTGGTTTAACCATTTTTTTTTATATCTTCGTAAGAACCCCGGGAGCTGTGGGGCTCAACCGGGGTATGTGGGATTCTTACCCACTAAAACCCCCGCGGCTGTCGCATCGGCACATGAGGAGGTCCCCCCAGTGCTCTCCGGTGGGATCTGCACCAGGGGCCCCTCAGTGCCTTGCCTTTGAGCCCGCCGCCGTGGGGCGCATTGTAGTCAGTCACGGTGCTCACGGGGACGGGGGTCGCAACCCCGCCGCCGTCCTCCTCGGAGTCGCCGCCGTACTCAATGGACGTTCTAAGGGCCCACACCCCGAACGTCCAGTGACTCCGAAGGAGGTTGGCTAACCATACGACAACTTTACATCCACCGGTTACCTGCGACGCGCACAATGTCGTCAGTCCGCCTAGTGGGAGGCCCTCCAGCTGGTGATAATGACGATGAAGACTTTTGTGGGCTAATGGCATATCTATTGTGTAAAATATCGGGTCTGAGTTTGAAATAAATAATCACTTCATACGAATTAAACTCTCTCGGTGATAGATTTCCAGACAGCAAAAACATCGTCTGAAAAACCGTTTGAAGCGAAATCCTGTGTTAAGTCAGCGAGCCACTTAGCAAGTTGCCAAATGGATTCCATTACAGCAATTTGGGATATAGCCGCCTCTCCCATTGGGGATTGGAAAATACTGTAGGTAAGCAGTTTTGTTTTCTTATACGATTTTTTTTGCGAGACCATTTGATGGATTGAAGTAAAGTAAGATATTTTTTTTAAGAAAATTTATTGACTTGCGAGACGTTCGTCTTATAGTAAGCGACACGTCTATAATTGGTCTCACGTGACTTAACAACTAATGTCTCAGGTGTTGAGTGAGCAATGGGTCTCGTGACGCTTACTGTAGCGGGTCGCGAGTATACCTAGTAGTTCCAGTGATCGTAAGGTCCTTGATTTTCATATGGGACATTTTATAAGGTTGTGTAAGCAATTGTAAATAGCTCGCATCTTATATCATGGTTAAACGAACCATGTACAATAGTAGAAATTTAAATGTAGATCCCCTTAAGTTTAGTAACAGTGGTCCCTTACAGGTGGCCTAACTTTAGGTTGGTGCACCTGTAAGAATCTCTCTTTCTGAGATTATATCGACCTATGTATATTCAAATGCCCCTAAAAACTTTTCTAGTCAAATTTGTTGCGGGTTCCAAGACATTATAGAGTATCCCCGGGACTCGTCGAGATCAAACCTCGGTGTCATCACTGGCGACCACTGTAGATCCTGACTGACAGGAGTCACAGTGGTGAGAATATCTAGTGGGATTAGTCGCGTAAAAGATTTTCATCATTCATTCATCTTTTACTGGACTAATCCCAATTTTAATGCATGATGTATACTGATGTATACACTACTGCAAGCCCCTTTGCGGTTAACGCGTGGTAATATTGACAAAACCATTTTTATCAAACTACAGTGTATCGGAATTGGCTAAACGCGTACATCTTAATAAAAATAACCATCTTCGAACACACTAACCGATTGCATCAAGCCAATATGCATCTTATGACAACTCAGCAAGTGTCAAACTCATATCAAAAATTCTGTTATGTAATACGCTAGTAAAACGAAGATTTACACGAATGTCGATGCACTAAAATCTTTTATAGGTTGTGCCGAACTATAAAAAAAAATATTATGGCAACGTTTTGTTATATAAAGAAACCAGGTAGAAACATTATTAGTCTAGGAGCCTCAAAACAAAAAAATCCAATGAACTTTGTTTATTGGAACTAGTGGGAATATTTATTCCCATTAGTACCTTTCCTGCAGTTAAGGAACTACTGAGACTATTTTTTCGGACTGTTCTTGGGAAGAAGAGATACAAACCGGATATTGCGGGTTGACTTCTGTGGCGAGCAACTTTATGTAGGTGTAACATATTAATCGGACAATTTAAGCTGATTGCTTGAATAAAGAAGCATCATTGAAATTGTGGTCCTTAATTGCTAGCCTTTTAGAGAAGCGCAGACACACAACGAGCTAGGGGAGGTATGCTCGGAATTTGTTTAGGGTAAATGTGGGATAGTTGCCCTAGGGGTATAGTTGCCTCGATTGTAATTTCTACAGATTTTCTGTAGAGTCTACAGTCTCTCGAAAGATAACATGTGATCATCCGCCAAACTAGAGAAATTACAATCGAGGCAACTATACCCCTAGGGCAACTATCCCACATTTACCCTATGTGATGATTCGCCGAAGAACCAAATTTACCGACATAGCTATCAAATTTTACTAGTTAAAGTGGCTATAGGCAGGCCATATCACTCGAAGAACCGATAACCGATAGGGAAGAAAGGTTCTCAAGTGGTGACCACGAACCTTTTTGTATCTACAAATAGCCTATTGTCGTTCATTGTAGCGTAGGGAAAGGAGCAGTGGAAGTCTTCCAGCTAATGATGTCGATGGGCCAAATTCATAAAATAACAAAAAATATCATTATCATCATCATCACCAGCTGGAAGACGTCCACTGCTGAACATAGGCCTCCCCCTTGGAACGCTACAATGAACGACAATTGGCGATTTGCATCCACCGGTTACCTGCGACGCGCACAATGTTCGTCTGTTCACCTAGTGGGAGGCCTACCTACGCTGCGTCTTCCGGTTCGTGGTCGCCACTCGAGAACCTTTCTTCCTCAACGGTTATCGGTTCTTCGAGCGATGTGGCCTGCCCATTGCCAGTTCAACTTGCAGATTCTGAGAGCTATATCGGTGACGTTGGTTCTTCGGCGAATCGCCTCATTGCGGATTATGTCGCGCAAAGAAACTCCGAGCATAGCTCTCTCCATAGCTCGTTGTGTGACTGAGCTTCTCTAAAAGGCCAGCTGTTAAAGACTACATCTCAGTACCATATGTCATCACTGGCAACACACACTGGAATTTCAGAAAAGATGTCACAAAAAATATAACACATACTTCTGCTTACTCAATGCAGCCAATCTGAAAGTCAAGGAAGCTAAGACACACAAAACGATAATAATGACAACTGGAAAGAAGTAACTAGCAAAAAGCGACTTCGTAGCCCAGATGATACCAGAATACCATCGAAGCAATCCAAATTAAATACTTACTGGCTCTCACAATCCCAACCAATTCCTACAACTAACAGATTTGCACAACTTGATGATGACACATCTCAAGAAAATAAAGAAAAGTCAGTAAAGCCTCCACCTATTTATGTGGATAAAGTCGAGAACATACAACCGCTTATTAATCTCCTTAACGAACATGCTCTAGACAACTACGAGCTTAAAATTTTGAACAGTGAACAAGTTAGAATACAATCAAAAACATCAGATGTGTACAGAGATATAGTCAAACAACTAGAAATGAAAAATACCGAATTTTATACATATAAACCCAAACAAGACAGGACCTTTAAAGTAGTACTTAAAAATCTTCACCCATCAACTGATACAGTTGCAATAAAACAATCTTTAGCAGATTTAGAGCATAAATGCACAAATATCTGGAACATCAAACACAGCAAAACTAAGAAGCCTTTACCTATGTTTATCGTAGAGTTGGAACCAAATGTAAACAATAAAAGTATCTATGAAGTCGATCATCTCCTGAATTGTTTGATATCATTTGAGCCCCCTCGGCCTAAGCGTGAGATTCCCCAGTGCGCTAAATGCCAGCAATATGGTCATACTAAAGCATACTGTCGCAGAAAACCAAAATGTATCAAATGCGCGGGAGATCATCTGTCAAAGGATTGTCCTCGTAAGACTAGATCAGACCAAGTAAAATGTGTCCTATGCGATGGAAACCACCCCGCAAACTATAAAGGGTGTCAAGTATATCGGGAGCTACAAAAAATTAAGTTCCCTAATAATCCCGCCACAACAAAGAAACAAACTTTATCGAGACATATTCTAACGCAACAAAATAATCAACCAATACCAAATAAAGACTTCCAAAATCAAATGCACACCCAAGACACATATTATAGAGACGTATTAATCAATAAAAACATCAATGGCGGAATTCCTGATGACAAACCTAACTCAAATGACATATCAGAATTAATAATAATGATGAAACAAATGATGCAACAATTGACCACAATGACTAATCTAATTATTACACTCACGACAAGATTGACAAATTCGACTCCCTAAAAATAGTCATATGGAATGCCAATGGGCTGTCACAACACACCCTCGAGGTATAATCATTTATAATAACGAATGATATTGACATTCTTCTTATTTCTGAGACGCACTTTACTAAAAAGAGTCACTTTAAATTGGACAAATATAAATTTTACCATACGATGCATCCTGACGGCACTGCACACGGAGGCAGCGCCGTGCTGATAAAAAATAACATAAGACACCACGAAACGACAAACTATTGCACGAATGAGATCCAGGCAACAAATATAGTTGTTGATGATTGGGTTGGACCATTTACAGTTTCAGCTGTCTACAGCCCGCCGAAACATAAAATAAAACATGACGACTATGTAAAATTCTTCTCCTCACTGGGTCAGCGATTTATCGCTGGCGGCGATTATAATGCCAAACACACATTCTGGGGTTCACGCACTATTACACCGAAAGGTCGACAGTTACTCAAGGCCGTCGAAAACTTAAGTTTAATTGTCATCTCGCCTGGTGAACCTACATACTGGCCATCTGATGTTAAAAAGACCCCTGATCTAATTGACTTTTGTGTTGTCAAGGGAATAGCTAACACGTATTTTACATGTAAATCAAAATTTGATCTCTCATCTGACCATTCGCCTGTCGAAGTCCTGTTGAATAGGAATATAACTCCCACAACAAAACCGTGCCGACTACACACTCGAAAAACAGACTGGAAACAATTTCAAGAGTCAGTGGTAGCGTCACTTAACATGAAGCTCCCGCTTAAAACGGAAACAGACATAGAGGAAGCTGTTGAACACTTTAACCATTGTGTTCAACAATCAGCGTGGCTCGCTACACCTGAAATCGCAGACCCATCTTTTAATGGATACAAATATCCTACTAAAATCAAGGAAATATTAGCTCTGAAACGTCAAATGCGAAAACGTTGGCAGCAAACACGATACCCTGCAGATAAATCCCTACTAAATTCTTTAACATCTCGGCTGAAACTCATGTTAAGTGAAAACTGTAATCAGAATGTTCAAAAACATCTAAAAGGTCTAAGCACCACCGCTGCGTCTGATTATTCCCTGTGGAAGGCGACGAAAGCTTTAAAACAACCGATCACATCTCAACCTCCTATACGTAAGGCAGATAACAGTTGGGCTGTGAATGACACAGAAAAGGCTCAGGCATTTGCTGAGCATTTAAAATCGGTCTTCACGCCAAACCCTAATGAAGGTTCCACCCAGATCGAAAACGTATCTAATTTCCTAAAAGAAATGAACCAGTTTGATACTCCAATCAAAAATTTCTCCAAACATGAAATAGTACAAGCAATAAAACAACTCGATTTAAACAAGGCTCCTGGGTATGACTTAATTACAGCTAAAATCTTAAGAGAACTACCTAATGAGGGCATACTGTTCCTAACCCACCTTTACAACTCAATTTTGAGAAATGCTATAGTACCCAAGCAGTGGAAAGTAGCTCAGATCATTATGGTCAGAAAACCTGGAAAAAGCCCCGAAGATGTCAAATCTTACAGGTCTATCAGCTTACTCCCAATTCCATCTAAAATAATGGAGAAATTATTCTTGAGCAGGCTAATGCCTATAGTAAATAATAGGAACCTTATTCCTGATCACCAGTTTGGATTTCGTCAAAAGCATGGCACTGTAGAGCAAATCCATAGACTCGTTGACCGTATAAATGAAACTTTTGAAAGAAAACAATATTGCACAGCTGCCTTCTTAGATATCTCACAGGCCTTTGACCGAGTTTGGCACGACGGGCTCCTGTTCAAAATTAAGAAGACTCTTCCAACAAAATATTTTAATTTCATTAAATCATATCTGGAAAACAGATATTTCTTTGTAAAACAAGGTGAAGACATAACGGCCCTACATTCAATACAGGCAGGTGTACCTCAAGGCAGTGTCATGGGTCCAATCTTATATCTACTTTATACCGCAGACCTCCCTTCAACAGAAGGAGTTATCACTGGTGCTTTCGCTGATGACACTGCTATACTGTCTTCTGATGAATCTCCAATTGTAGCTTCACAGAAATTACAACGTAGTCTTAATGAAATCTCAGGTTGGCTCAAAGACTGGCGAATTAAGGCTAACGAAACGAAATCTGTCCAAGTCACTTTTACCACTCGAAAAAACTCGTGTCCCCCAGTAACTCTAAATGGAGTTCAAGTTCCACAAGCTGATGAAGCGAAATACTTAGGAATGTACCTCAATAGACGACTAACATGGAGAAAGCATATTTTTACTAAACGCCTAGCTATGGGTCAACAAGTACGGAAAATGTATTGGATGCTTAGAAGAGAGTCTCAACTGTCACTAGAAAACAAACTGTTACTTTATAAATGTATAATAAAGCCAGTCTGGACATACGGCATACAGCTGTGGGGCACATCAGCAAACTCAAACATCGAAATTCTGCAAAGGTTTCAATCAAAAATACTACGTATGATAGTTGATGCACCATGGTACATTACCAATGATAGACTACACCATGATCTCGGCATTAAAACTGTCAAGGAAGAGGTCAGAACTAGTGCAGAAGCATACAAAACTAGAATACTACAACACCCTAATACGCTTGCAAAGCACTTAATGGCTGAGCCGACGCAACCGCGGAGATTGAAAAGAAAAATACCCCAAGATCTATTGATTTAGATTAATTAAGAGCACACGGGCACGTCAGTGGACATGTACCGTACAAGACAATTTTCTAATGCCTCAAAAATTGCTGAATGTCAACTAGACAGATTGCAAGAAAATTCTACAAAAAAAAAAAAAAAGTTATTCTGTTCTAGTACCTACAATACAACTATTTTATTGGCCCTAAATATTTGAATATCAGCCATCGCCTCATTGCCTATAAAATTGACAGTTCATGTTTTATATACAGTCGGCGGCAACGCACGCTGAAACAGTTCATTAGGTATTTATGCAAATGAAAAGTTTATTGCTCAAAGTATCGATTTTGCTCAATCGCTGTACGAGCGAGTTACTCGCGGATTGACGTGAACGCACACAATAGTGGCTTAAATAATCTTAACTAGTTACATTGCTATTAAGCATAAGCTATACAAAATAAGCTATACATTGCGTTTATCATCATCATCAGCCGGAAGACTGATGAACAAAGGACTCCTTGCCGGGGAGGGGGTGGGGTTGGTTTCCCCCACGATTGGCAGGCGTCTTGGTATCGCAGTATAAATGATGACATGGCATGGATCGCACAGATGGATCACAGAAGACGCTGCTGCCCATCTTCTTCATTTCCCTTTAGTCGCCTCTTACGATACACCCAACGGGAAGAGATGGGCGAGTACTATTCTTCCACGGACACCCCACAGGGAAGCATTTCATTAACTAAATCATATTATAAAGGGATATACTATTACAGCAAACTATCTCCCCTAAGCTAGGTACTCTATCATTTATCCATAAGTATTCAAAAGCCGCTATTTAGTGCTGCTTGGGGGGACTGGTCCGACTACTATCCCTTTGGCCTTTTAGTTTGTTGAAATTTTTGTCGTAATTTATTGTTTTCTTCTTTTCTCCCTTGCTTTATGTTTCGAACGGCAAGACACAATATCGCTAATGTCGATTCATTTGTAACAAAACAATGTTTAAAAAAAAAAGTGAAAAAATTACAAGCCCGCTGAGTTTCTTGCCGGATCTTCTCAGTAGAGGCCGCGTTGTGATCCGGTGGTAGCTTTTAAAAAATGACCATTCAAAAGTGCTAGCCTATTTGAAATAAAGATTTTTGAGTTTGAGTTTGAGTTTAGTCTACTAGGAAAGGTTTAGGGCATACATAGCAGCTAATCAACTCAGCCTGATCCTGTTTTTGTTTGTTAGGAAATATTATAGGTCTCGAAAACTTTAGTAATGAATTTCACACCGCATCCTTTGCGGTGGTACCTTTTTCTGTTCTTTTTCCCGGGACCTATAAGGGTCAACCGGGGTATGTGGGATTCTAACCACTAAAACCCCCCGTGGCTGTTGCATCAGCACATGAGAGTAGACACCAGGGTTCTCCGGTGAAATCTGTACCAGGAGCCCCTGAATGACCCTTGCCTTTGAGTCCCCCGGGAACCAGACACGGTGCTCATAGGGATGGGAGTCGTAACCCCGCCGTCGTCCTTCTCGGAGTCTAATAGACTGCGGTGGTACCTATCGGAGCGGTCGCTTACATTATAGCTGATTTTCAAATCTTACATTAATCTCAATAGAGCTAACATAATGCTCTCATAATGTAGGTAACTTTACGCTCTTGATACAATCAGAAATCTATTTTCCTAGATCAACCCGTAGCGCTCACATCGTAGCAGCTACGTCCGTAGCGCACCGTAGCACCGCTACGTACAGTCTCGGTATAAATATTGTAGTACAGGAAATTATGTTTCTACAGATACCGCGCAGGGTTTTGAATTGAACGCGAGTCGTCGGCTGCTAAACTGGAATGGATCCTGAATTATTTATCAGGGAGCTGTAATTGATAATTTAAGGGAACGCTTCACTTCCTACGAATATTGAGATCTGATATTATCATTTTTTTCCATTAATAACTTGATAAAATCTGTATTAGATTTTTCACTGCCCATTTGATACAGTTGTTGAAAACGCCTTACCTTGGCGCCTAATTATTCTTTTTATATCTTGTATATCTTTTGTTCTGAAAAGCGTACCTATTTCAATTTATTTTTGTTAAAATATCTGAATCAGATCGAGGATAACTATTACAGTGTTATTGAGGTAACATGGTATTTTATTCGTAATATAAATATGTTAGTTATTTTGTCAACATATTACTTTATTCCAGCCTAGATGATTTAAGCAGATCTATTGGAATTGAGCAAACACGAAATTTGGATAAACAATACATAATGCAGCATTAGAGATGTAGAAAAAAGCAGGAAAATCCCGCGTTATGTATGTAAAAATATACTTATTTAATTTTATTGTATATTATATTTTATTACATAACTAGCTGACCCACGCAGCTCCGCCCGCGCTGTGTTTACGTTAACTAAACTTTCAATAATATACATTCGCATAGAATACAAAACCTCCTTTTTTAAAGTCGGTTAAAAACTGGGATCCACTTTTTACTTGCTCTCCGAAGCACGGACCCGTTTAGTTCAAATGGCGTTAAACGGTCACCCATCTATTTTATGACCTTACCTAACGTTGCTTAACCCGATCGAAAACAAAACCTTGATAAGAACTCTCGATGAGTGTTCCCTTACTAATATTTATTATATTATAAAGAAAAATTGATAAAATCGGACCAAGCGTATAACCAAGTACCCATTTTGACTTTAATCCCCTCTCCCAAAAGAACCGTGCTAGATTACGCGATAAAAAGTATCCTATGTCCTACCTCGTAGTAAGATCTCAAATCATGAAAAGTTTCATTTGAATCCATTCAGTAGTTTCGGCGTGATGCTCAGTCGTGATACAGACAGACAGACAGACAGACAGACAAAAATTAAAAAAAAAACTTTTTCGGCCTCAGTATCGGTTATAGAATGCCCTCCAAATATAATTTTCAAAATATCTTCAATGTACAGAATTGGACCTGTTACAGTTTTATTATAAGTATAGATAGATTTACTTTGTATTTTTGTATGTAGTAATTTGTTGTATACTTGTTTGTATCCTCAACAGTATTTAAATTTTTCTCCAAATTCTCCATCACTCAAAGGTTAGCTGTCAGAAAACTCAATGTTTGGGTTAAGCACGCCTTTGTGCATTCATTTTCTTTATTTTATAATAATGTGTAATATTATTGTGTGCAATAAAGCATAAGAATAAAAAAGGCCAACTGGGAAATTAGGTTTTTTAAATTCCCAGTTTCACATTATAGAACACTGCAACGCCTCTATCGCCGTGTATTCTTCGGAGTTGCTGGACGTTTGAGCCCCAGCCCCAGACGACCGTCAAGTACGCGGCGACTCCGAAACGCGGCGGGTTTTCGCGTGTCAGCACAGCGACAGGTACAATGCGCTCCAATGGCGGGCTCAAAGCCAAGGTAAGTATAGTAATCGTGAATGTTTGAAATTATACATTACTTATTTATGAGAAGTTGAAACGGAAATTGCACTTTCCTAATACTCACGAGAGATCATGAATTATATTCTAAGCGGATGTAAGCGTCAGTGGATAGCGGGATGCATCTGAAGAGCCTTGAATTTTGACCTCCGGGTAGAACCTGGACTTTATTGGCAGCTTATAAACGTCCACTGCTGAACGTAGGCCTCCCCCTTAGAAGGGAGGGGTTGCCATTATCCCCACGCGTGGCAGGTGTCTTGGGGATCGCAGTATAGGTGGTAGGTTATCCAATAGAAAGACGCTGCTGCCCGTATTTTTGTTTTCTCTTAGTCGCCTCTTACGGGCACCCAACGGGAGGAGTTAGAAGGGTGCTATTCTTACCCGGACACCCCACGGGTCATGATCATCATCACCAGCCGGAAGACGTCCACTGCTGAACAAAGGCCTCGCCCTTAGACCGCCACAATGAACGACAATTTGCTATTTGCATCCACCGGTTGCCTGCGACGCGAACAATGTCGTCGGTCCACCTAGTGGGAGGCCTGCCTACGCTGCATCTTCCGGTACGTGGTCGCCACTCGAGAACCTTTCTTCCCCAACGGTTATCGGTTCTACGAGCGATGTGGCCTGCCCACTGCCACTTCAACTTGCATATTCTACGAGCTATCTAGGTGACCTTGGTTCTTCGGCGAATCTCCTCATTCCGGATTCTGTCGCGCAAAGAAACTCCGAGCATAGCTCTCTCCATAGCTCGTTGTGTGACTCTGAGCTTCTCCAAAAGGCCAGTTGTTAAAGACCACGTCTAATACCCCACGGGTAATAAATAATGTAACGCGCATCCCTAGCGCGAACCATTGAAATAGTATCCTCCGCGTCCCTAGTCTGTAGTCTGTGGCAATACAACTCGCGCACGCACGTTGAGCCGTTGAGCTGTCACTGTTTTTCATAACCCTACTTTTACTGTTTGCCGCTAACAACGCATTTTTAATTGTTTTCATTTATATCCTGCGGTCTACTCGTTTTTTGTTTGTAAGAGAATAAACGACATTTTTGGCAAGAAAACCGTTGTTTCATCTTACAACTGGCGCCGCCAACGTGAGGCACGGAAAATCAAATCAAAAAGGAAAAAACAATAAGACATATCGTCGTACGGTGCGTGCGTTGCCATCTACATATTCTAATCATCATGCCACGAATTACACGCAGACGGAAAGATGACGACAACGACGAACCAACCAGCGAGACGGATAATAATTCGGAAGAAGACAATGCGAACAACCCCGGAACCAGCACCGTAGCAATGACCGACGCCCAATTGACGGCGATCATCACGGCGGTTTCCAGGAGCCAGGCAGAAACGAACCGGCAAATGTTTGAGGACCTTATTTCGAATACGAAGCCGTCACCGGCGTCTTGCGACCAAACTCAGACGAGATCCGGTAACTTCGCAAAATGCACCGCTCGTTTCGATGGAGCCGCGGGCGCAGACCACGCCGACGAGGCGCTCGAGGCCTTTATAGACTCGATCGAGATCTTTAAAGAATGCACGAACATAACGGATGATCACGCGCTACGTGGATTACCCTTACTGCTGACCGGCGATGCCGCCGTGTGGTGGCAGGGAGTGCGAACTACGATCCCATCATGGAAAGAAGCTCTGCAACGTCTGCGCGCCAGGTTTGGAGCACCCCGGCCGGCGTACAGGATACTACGCGACGTCTTCGCGAACGAGCAAGGGAACGAGCGCGCTGACGCCTTCGTGAGCCGCCTACGCGCCCTACTGTGTAAATTACCGTATGACGTCCCGGAAGAAATGAAAATAGATATCATATACGGACTTTTAAGTCGGAAAATACGCAAATATGTAACACGTGCTTCGATTAATAGCCTCGATGAGTTCGTGGAGATTGTCAGGGACGTGGAGGAATCCCGCGTGGAGCTAAGTAACTGTAAACAACCCTTATCGGTAAGCCAAACTTTATCAACTTCACATGTATTTTGTCCGGGCGATGCATCTCGTGTTAATGTTAATAGTGATAAACTGCCGATTAAGCGTGTTAGGCCACGGTGTGCATTCTGTAGGATATTTGGTCACACCACAGAAGACTGTCGGAAAGGGGCTAATAGAGTCAGTAAAAATACAGGGGAAGAGAAATCTAAATATGATAATCACCTCGCAGATTCAACTTGTGTAAAAGATGAACCCACCAATACACCTAGTGCTAGCTTGCCCAGTATAAGGTGTTATGGATGCGGCCAACCTGGTGTTCTGCGGTCTAAGTGTGTAACGTGTAGGTCAAAGTACAACACCTCTGCCGACACGACTACGTCAAAACGCGTGGATTTCAATAGTGCGATTATAACGAATAATTACTGCGATCTACCTATGGTGAAAATTACCATTGGCGACAGTGTAGGTGTTGCCATACTAGACACTGGGGCAACGCATTGCATAGCAAGCCCTGCTCTATACCACATCTTATGTACTTGTGGAGTTGAATTTGTACAGTTAGAACGCAATTTTAATTTGGCTGATGGGTCTGCCCTAACGCGTGATGTGCTTTCCGGGAGTGTTAATGTTGAGTTACAGGGACGTGTGATACATACACAGTTCTTGGTGCTTCCTGATGCGAACACGAAGACTTTATTGGGCCGTGACTTCATAATCAGTGCTGGAATCGCTATGGATATATCACAAGGCACTTGGTGTTTTGCAGACAGTCCGGAAATACAACATAACTTTATATGTGAGTATATCCTGCCCGTTGATAACTCTGAGTTGATGAATGTGGTGGTAACATCTGATGTGAGATTAAGGGATGATGAGGGATCTAGACTCACCCCAGAACAGAATGATGTACTTAATACATTCATTCTGAGTAGATCAGAACAGTTTGCCCTGAACGGCCCGGCCACTGAATTTGCTATTCATCGAATTAAGGTGAAAGATGACCAAGAACCTATAGCCTCTCCACTTTACAGGATGTCCCCTAGCAAGAGGGAGGCCCTGAAAGCGGAGTTGGAGAAGCTGCTCGATAGTGATGTGATAGAAGAAAGCGAATCACCCTGGGCATCGAACGTGGTACTTGTGACTAAGAAGGACGGAGGGACCAGGCTGTGCGTCGATTACCGCAAACTCAACGCTGTCACTGAGGCGGACCGCTACCCACTTCCACGTATTGAAGACGTCCTGCATGCTGCAAAAACCAGCAATTATATGACAACCCCGGACCTCCGGGCTGGCTATTTTCAAGTGAGTGTACACCCAAAGGACCGTGACTAAACGGCATTCACAACACCCCTTGGAACATTCCGATTCAAGAAGATGCCAATGGGGTTGAAAAATTCTGGTGCAACCTTCCAACTGCTGATTGATCGGTTCAAATCTAACTTACCGGAACATGCTACAATTCTGGCATATTTAGACGATATAGTTGTTCTATCGAATACTTTTGAAGACCACATGAAAGACTTGGAAGTGATTTTTGACAGACTGAAGTTGTTTAATTTACGAGTGAACCGAGAGAAGAGTAAGTTTGCACGAGACTCTGTGAAATTTCTTGGACATGTAATTACACCTGGTGGGATCCAGTTGGACCCCGGGAAGGTCTCTGCTATTAGAGAGATGTCAGTGCCAAAGATTGGAAAGCAGTTGAAGAGCTTTTTACAGACCTCTAGCTGGTTCCGCCGGTTTATTCCAGCGTACGCCGACGTCGCGCGACCGCTGACAGTCCTATTGAGGAAAAACAGTGTTTGGAAGTGGGAGTCACCTCAACAGGAAGCCTTTGAGAAGATCAAAAAACTGCTGACCTCTGCTCCAATACTGAGACAAGCCGACGAAACGAAACCTTTCACTCTGCGGACCGATAGCAGTGGATATGCTCTAGGAGCAGTTCTGTTGCAGGGGGAGGGCGCCGACGAACGCCCGATCGAGTACGCCAGCCGTTTGTTGAATGGTGCAGAGAGGAACTACAACATGACTGAGCGGGAGGCCCTCGCCGTCGTATCGGCTGTCGCGAAGTTTAGAGGTTATATTGACGGAAGTGAAGTCGTCGTGAAGTCCGACCATCAACCCCTGCGATGGCTTATGAGCTTGAAGTCACCCAGTGGTCGTCTGGCTAGATGGGCCCTTTCTTTACAAGAATATAACCTGCGTATAGAATACACACCAGGAAAGGCTAATGTTGTCGCTGATATGTTGTCGCGACCCAATTGTAACGAAGACTGCGACCTCTGTCTCACCACTGTCGATCTTCCGACAAGGTCACTGAGAGAGATTAGGGAAGGACAACTAGCAGACCCCGAGATAGGGAAGATTATACAAGACATGGAATCTGAGGAACCCTTTAGGGGGAGACCATGGTCAGACCGAGGCTATGTCTTATCTGACGGCATTTTATATAGATATAGACCTGAAGGAGAAGACGACGAAGAGAACGCGTGCCTGGTCGTCCCTCAGCAAGAACGTTTGAAGGTCCTGCAAGATTACCACGACGCACCGACAGCCAGCCACTTCGGCGTTGAACGCACATTAGCGCGGATATGTTCGCGGTATTACTGGCCTAGCATGAAGACCTACGTGGCAGATTACATACGGAAATGCGCCCCTTGTCAACGTTACAAAGTGGACACCCGGAAGCCAGCGGGTCTGTTGCAGACCCCAGCGACCGCCAGGAAATTCGAGGTTGTCGCGATAGACTTGTTCGGACCCCTCCCTGAGACCGCTGCTGGAATGAAGTGGATACTCATAGTGGAGGACGTTAGCACTCGCTGGGTGGAGTTATTTGCGCTCAAGAACGCGACCAGTCCTGAATGCGCCAAGATACTAATTGACGAGGTTTTCATGAGATTCGGCATACCACGGCGCATCCTGAGTGACAACGGAGTCCAATTCATCAGCGCCGTGATCCAGCAAGCGTGTCACTGCATGGGTATCGAGCAGACGTTAAGTCCGTTGTACCACCCAGAAGCGAATCCAGTCGAGCGGAAGAACCGGGATCTAAAACCTCAACTGGCCATCCTCGTCGGACGCGACCATGACAGCTGGGACCAGTACTTACCCGCGATAAGATTCGCGATGAACTCTGCTGTTACATCAAACACGGGGTTCTCGCCGGCGTACCTCACCTTTGGCCGAGAGCTCCGCGCGCCCGCCGACGCTGCCGTGGACATGCGACGCATTGTCGAAGACGACAACTTCATACCTGCTATCACTCCCTACCTCAGGAAACTCGCAACGGCTCTTGTAGAAGCTCGGGACGTGCACGAGAAAGCCCAAGCTGTACAAAAGAAGAATGCAGATGAAGGTCGTCGACCAGCACCGGACTACAAAGTCGGTGACCTGGTATTGTTGAGAACGCATGGGGCTAATGACACAGGGCCAGGTCAGACCCCAAAGTTCATCCCCAGGCGTGACGGCCCATACCGCATTAGGGAGGCAGTCAGTCAAACCACTTACCTGTGGGAACGAACAACCGACGGGGAGGTGCTAGGTAAATATCATGTTTCTCAACTAACACCATTTGTTGGCCAAGTCCAAGCACCAGTGCAAGAGAAACGCAAACGTGGTAGGCCGCGTAAAAAGGTTGCTAACCCGAACGCGGGAACGCATCGTTCGGATTAGAGGGGGAGTTTGTAACGCGCATCCCTAGCGCGAACCATTGAAATAGTATCCTCCGCGTCCCTAGTCTGTAGTCTGGTGGCAATACAACTCGCGCACGCACGTTGAGCTGTCACTTTTTTTCATAACCCTACTTTTACTGTTTGCCGCTAACAACGCATTTTTAATTGTTTTCATTTATATCCTGCGTTCTACTCGTTTTTTGTTTGTAAGAGAATAAACGACATTTTTGGCAAGAAAACCGTTGTTTCATCTTACAATAATTATTATAGTAAACAACTATTATGAAAATTAAAATAATTATAATATTATTAAGTAACTTATTTTTTTTAGCTACCGATGAAATGATACAAAATTTAAATTCTTTAGTTTTCCGATAGTATTGACACAATTGGCCTGATGTGAAATAATTTCTAAGTGTTTTTTTAGTTTATTGCAAAAAAATATTAAAATTTAAATATAATTAAACTTTTAATATTTTTATTTATTTTCTTTGGATTATTTATAATTTCCCTGCTTATTAATAAACGAACCTTTAACAGTTTGCGAGCTTGTAATTTGTACCAAAACGATAACAGGGTGCAACAGTCCTATGGGAGAGCGTTCGTAAGTTCGTTTGATTCGACACCTCCCTAGAGGTTTCAACCCTTTGGCATGACGTGAGGGTGCAATTTCAAGGAATAATTTATAATTATATTTTTTTCTTAAAAGCATTTATTTAGATAATGTGATATTCAGTTCAGTAGTCTAGATAACAAGTACCGTCATTGTGATAGAAAGGTTACAGACCTTTCGATCACAATACGCTAAAACGGTGTCCGTTAAATTTTAATTAAATATCGACATAGCAATCTAACCGAGAAGACAAAAAATGAGTGGCGAAATATACAATTAAAAATGTTAATACCTATGCTTAGATGTTACGCTAAATTATTTCTATACCTAGCTGGAATAAAATAGTAATAAAACACAGACTAATTAATTACCGTTAATATTTTATAATCTAGTATACCTACTAAACACATTAAAAATTTCTAACTGACGATACAAGTACCTAAAGTGTTTATATGAAAATGCATTTATATTAAATGCATACAAGTTCGAAAAAAATTCTTTAATTTTTTACTATCAATATAATTATAATTTTTGAGATGTATATTTTTTTAAGCAAAGAATATGACGAGGTTTATTCTTTTAACTAACATGTTTAATGTTGTAATATTTCAAACATGTAGCAAGTCAATGATGATGTATGCGTTGCTCCACAAATTCTACGACAAAAAGAAAATAAGAATAACGTATGTTATTAAATCGTAGCTTTGAATGTATTTTTTTTTGACGCGGGGAAAATCTTTGAAAAATCCCCGGGAGCTGTGGGGCTCGACCGGAGTATGTGGGATTCCTACCCACTAAAACCCCCGCGGCTGTCGCATCGGCACATGAAACGCACCCAGGTCTCCCTGGTGGGTTCTGCACCAGGGAGCCCTCAATGCCTTGCCTTTGAGCCCGCCGCCGTGGGTCACATTGTAGTCCCCCGGGAACCAGTCACGTTGCTCACGGGGACGGGGGTCGCAACCCCGCTGCCGTCCTCCAAGGAGTCACCGCCGTACTCAATAGACGTAATTGGGCCCACACCCCGAACGTCCAGCGACTCCGAAAGACAAGTAAAATCTTTCATAATGCTACAATAATCACAAAAAAACATGTCCTGTACAAAAATCGTTCATAATTTACGTAATAGAAAAAGCCATAATCATAGAAAAGCCATAATTTTTTTTTTGTAATATTATTTATAGCCAAAAGTTATAAACACCCGCATCAAACTTTAAGAAAGTGTCAAAAACTGAAGTGGTACTTTCAGAGGCTCAAAAGCCGAGAGCGTCACGGCTGAGCCGAGTCAAAGCCGAGCGACCCTCGAGCCATAGCTGACACTTCCACGCGATTCCAATCAAAGGCGGCCCTTAAATATTAAAAGCTCGTTACACTAATGAATCGTATCTGATTTTGTCGACGTCTGGAGCCGACGCCTTCAATGTGTCTTTTGGCCTTCTTTGCTACGCTTTCTTAAGAGAGAACCTTTTGTTACCACGTGTTTTCTGGACGATAAAAACCCTTTCGTGTTTTTTAATACATTTTAGTACTAGCAGTTATAATGATTTACATTCATTCAACATTCAATATTGTAGTCATCATCATCATCACTGCTGAACAAAGGCCTCCCACTTAGAAGAGACATGATCCCCACGGTTAGCAGGCATCTTAGGGATCGCAGTATAGATGGTAGATAATCAAATAGAAAGACGATGCTATCCGTCTTCTTGTTTCCCATAATAGCCTCTTAAGGAAACCCAATAGGAAGAGATGGATGGGTGTTATTTTTACCCGGACACCCCATGGGGCAGTATTGTAGTAGATAAAACGATAGAAAATAAAGATATTATTCTGATGACATTTTGAAATAAGATTTGCCATTGAGCCCCGGAACGCAGACTGCTTTGGCTGAAGCTCAGTGGTCACTGAGTGGTATATATTACTGTTTCTTACCTGGTCAGGGATGCAATACAATATCATCACGGCGCCTAAAGTGACTGGGCTGGTTGTGTTTGTCGCATGTTAGAAAACTTTTGGGCTAATATTTTTTTCAGAAATACAGAATGGAGAACGAAATGCAAAAGTGGGGAGGGAAGTGGGACCTTCACTCAGAAGTGGGACAAACAATTTGATAAGATAGAAAGAAGAATAAAATTCAAACAAAGGATGTTATTAAATAAAATGCGAGTGATACAAGGCACAAAGTATTCTTGAATACTTAACTTATAAAGTGACGACACGTTTAAGAGGACTGCCTAATTTCGGGCAAGACGTCTGCCCATAACATCATACTAGCATTGCATGTAACTGCCAATTTCTCAGCACGCTATTACTTATATACACTACTGCTTCGCAACAGAGTTTTTACTACAGTACTTTTAATACAACTAGCCACTCGCTCAGCCGTAATCTTAAACGAAACATCAGACTTTCAATCTATTTTTCAAAAATAAGAACACAAATTCTTTCACTAAACTTAACGAACGAAAACAATAAGACAATCCAAACGGAAGGACAACTAAAATCGCAATTCATCATCCCGAAAATACGTTTAAAACCTATTCCCGATGTACAACGAATTCGAATCCGTATTCTGATTGAAAGCGATACGAAAGCGACGGTGTTTGTTAGTTGCATTACTGAAATTGCACACCTCCGAGCTTCATGTCCATCGATCGGGAATACGGTGATCGGTTGCAGAATACGGAGCGTAAAATGAGTTGTTCGCATCGTCGCGTCGGCCGTCTGCCAACACTGTTCGCCAGTAAACATCTATTGTCTTGCTCGTAAAACGTACGAAAATTTTGTTCGGAAATTGCAAACGTCCTGAGCCCGGAGTATTTATCACTGGAACCGGCATTACAGATAGGTTGTTTTAGTGAGTACCTAAATTATGTTTATTGTTAGGCGCTGTCCTATTGCCATCGCTCGCGCGAAGATGCGTTGCGTCCGACGAAGATGATCGTGCGACCGTGCGTACTATCATACTGGTATGACTGGTGGTCATGCGATCATGCGATACGACCGAATGTGGTTTCATCGCACGATGAAATCGCATCGCATCATCGCGCGAGCGATGGCAATAGGACAGCGCCTTATAGTAAAGCGGTGGTAATCTGGCAGGCAGTACCGATGTGATACCAATATTATTTGCGATTTAAAAAACAACTAAAGGGTTGAAAAGCGTTTTGATTAAAACCTGTGTGTCTACAAAATTCTGAATCATTATAGTAAAAAGCAAATATGACCAAACTGTGCGCAAGGAATGGAATTATTCATATCACAGTAAAAACTTTGATCACAATCAGCTGGATAGTACGACGATGGGCTCGGTATTAGTAAATTTTTGTTTTTAATCTGTCTAACACAAATGTTTTTTTTTTAACTATTTTATGGGAGCTAAAAAGGGTACTTTTTAGTTTTAAATAACTTTTTTCTAGAAGTGATATTCCAAGTGGTGCCGGCTAAATGATTTATACAATATTTCCAATAATTTGGATAAACAAAAATTCCAGTGTTCAATAAACTATCTTCTTTACAGCCAAGGAAAGGGCATTTAAGTCGTCTTCATGGCAAATATTTTCTAAATCTAGCTGTTTTCTTCCACCCTATAGCTTTCATTACATCAATTTATTGGATCGACTCCAATATTTCTCATGCGATTGCGTTCGATTGCATAGTGCGTATGGTTGCGTTTACTGATCGTATTACTAGAATTCGATTTTGCATATTTTTAATACAGGAATTTCTATTCCTTCGTTGTGGGGTGGCTTGATGAGATTGTCCTTGGGTATAAGTTTTCTTCGAAGATTCTACGTTGATGGAACGGCAATTGCAATATTAGAAAATGTTTTTACACTAGATGATCGATAATTTCATATAGGTAGGTACGCATGGTACGCATGTTGCGTTTGACACACACAGTGTGCATTATGTTTGTATGTGCCAATTCATACTCTTCCGTCCGCGTAAAAGGGGTTATAAAGTTTTGCATCACATATAATAAAAAAGTAAAATGACGATACAAAATTGAATAAAAGATCGACGAAATTAAGTTATGGATGTTGATAAGAACACAAATTACTGTTAAAACAAAGACTAGGGAAGAAGGGGTTATTCCATATATTCTAAATTTGACTGATTTAGATCAGACAAATGCCAAGCCATGGTTAGCGGACAGCAAAATAATTAAGTCCTCTTTAATCATTCATAAATTCCTAATTAGATATTTTAATTTGTGAACAGGCTTGTAAATGTTCAAAACTGCCCCTGCCCTGTACAAAGCTCTCTCCCGGGACACAACTAAATAATATTTTACAAAATATACTTCAAACAATTAAATAATATTTTTCGGATTTATCGCCAACGATTATTAGCGCAAATTTGTTTTGTTTTTTGTTTTAGTCAGAAACTAATTATATTTTTTCACAATGATTTTATATTACTTTACGAATAAACCTCTTGCTGACGTTCGTTCGCTGTGTCGTTTATACCACAAAATCTTTCATTTTATCGACCCGTTACAACAACGATCAACAAAAGATACATTTTCCATTAAAATACAGTCTTTGTTTCTTACAACAAATGGTAAATAAACTGAGTTTTAGAAGAAAAATATATCTTCCATTAATTTTCAACTCAATAGATTAGAAAAGCGTTGGAGTCTGTTTATTAAACTCGGCGTTAACACTCCAATTGGTAATAGAGTTGTTTACACATCTTCAATGGTTCCGTTCAATAATTGCCAATCCAACGATCAATTTGTTTTTCTCAAAGTTGTATTTGATTTTTGCTACTGATTTAACAATACAAAATGAGGCGTTATAATTATTTTGGTAGATGTTGGGTTGCGAATATGAATTGTTTTGGTTAAAAAATGAATCGCAAAATGCGGTCATAAAATTTGCCATAAAAGTGAAATTTGCTTAACAAAGGATATCATAGACACCTATGTATAGAAGAGGACTGTTATAAACTTGAAGTAGGTATACACGCATCCTTCGGAATCGCTGGACGTTTGGGTTGTGGACACTAGGACGTCCATTGAGTACGGCAGTGATTCCGAGGAAGACGGCGGCAGGGTTGCGACCCCCGTCCACGTGACCACCGTGACCGGTTCCCGGGGGACTATAATGCGCCTCAAAGGGCGGGCTCAAAGGGGCAAAGTAATGAGGGGCTTCTGGTGAAGATACCACCGGAGAACCCTGTTATCTCCTCTCATGTGCCCATGCGACAGCTGCAAGGGTTTTATTGGGTAAGAATTCAACTTACCCCGACTGACCCCACTGGTCCCTTTTGAAGGCTTCACCCGCGAATATAAAACAAAAAAGGTATACACACGTATGGGTAAAATTGATTGACATTTTGTAGAATTAGCGCAAACTGCTGCATGTTACTTTTACCAGAGTTTGTCTGTAATTGAAAAGACGTAGTTGTTTCTTCCTGTCCACTAACTTTCTTGATATATAAAGAAAAGAATGATAAACTATCGAAGCTTAATTCACCAGACCGAACAGCTAAGTAAGGCTAATAGCTGCGAAATATTGACCAACAACTCATTCAGGAAAGGAAATTAATCTGTTTTTTTGTTTTTGTAAAATCATTTGTGTCTGAATAGATGATCAAGTGGGTATAGGACGGATTTATGTCTAAATGCATTTAAACCCTAGGGTAAAAGTTACGTACGCGTAAGCCTTTGTATAATGTATAATATATCTCGAAATCAGGCGGTTTCTGCTAAGGTTATTTATAAGTTTCCGTGTCTCGTGTTATCTTGAAATCTTATTTGTTTTCAAATTAAATTTAATACATCAGCAGCAGCCGAAACACGTGCACTGTTGAACAAAGGCCTCCCCCTTAGAAGGGAGGGGTTGGCATAATCCCCACGCTTGGCAGGCGGCTTGGGAATCTCAGTATACGTGATAGGTGTAGTAATATGTGGATGTATCCAGCTAGTATCCAGAAATATATGTTAATAATGTTTTAAATAAAAAGCACTTCGTTGAGTAGATTCAGCCTTTTATTCGCCATTACAGAGTGTACAGAGAAAAGATTACCACAGACTACAATATACTTATACCAAACGATTCATTCCTGACAGTAGGCAATCCAATAGAAAGATACTGCTGCCCGTCTTCTTGGTTTCCCTTACGGACCCAACGGGAGGAGATGGGATGGTGATATTCTTTCTCTTGAGATTAGAGTACCAGTGTTGTATAAATAATATGATAGCGTTGACCACTGAGTGAATGCTGCTGCGTCCCTTGTACTGCCTGCACAGCGACTCCTCATAATGCAAGCTTGTTTATTGCTTGCATTACAGTGGCTATTCACCCTGACGCCTCACGGTTAAATTTGATACGATGCTTTGTAATTTATCGTAAGTTAGAATTTCATCAGTGGCTTTAATTACAGTATAGGTACAATATACCAATATATATTCCTTATGCACATAGCAAATTCTCAAGAGACGTGTAAGCACGAAACCGTAGTGTACTCTACGTACCGTACCACAATTATTCCCGAATGTACCGAAAATTAAACTCGTTGCAAACATTATTTCCCGTCCGTGTGAGCTCGCGAAGTTTGCAGTTGTTTTAGTTTGTCCTAAGTTATGAACGAAGCATTATCTTAGTTACGCAGGCAAAATGGTGTAAGAACGGCAGCTAAGAAATGCCATATCCGAGTTGTGATAGCACTTTAGAATGTCTTGCTTCTGAGGAAACATCTTGATTGTTTAGTTTAATGTTTCTTCTTTTGTTTTCACCAATGATATTAAAATATGCAATTAGCGCTGGAAAAGTAATGATTCGAAAAGGGTCCAATTGGGGTCTCATGTTATCAGTCTTGCATAAACACTACGTCGTCGTGCTTGACGTCTGCGGTGCAATAAAATTATATTTTGTGTTTAGAGAGTGTATATAAATTAGTATGTTGGCGCAATGAACGCAATGTTATGTTGAATAGTTCTGTTTCCTTCAAACAGTCTGAATGTTGAAACTTCTGCGAGCTGTGCTTGTTGATGAAATTAATTAAAGAGCCAGATCTATCATTTATTTATACATATTATAAAACAAAGTCCTCCGCCGCGTCTGTATGCTTAGATCTTTAAAACTACTCAACGGATTTTGGTTTTTCTTAATAGATAGAGAGATTTAAGAGGAAGGTTTATATGTATATTACGTGCATAATATAGTAGAGAAATACTGATAATCCTAGAGGTTTCTAATATGATGTCGTAAATAAACACATTTTTCTGCGCTTACATTGCAAACGCTGGCTGAACCCTACGAGATAGATGAAAATAATTTTTTACAGTATTGTACACCTTAATAAGGTCTACAAAAAACTCTGGATTGGTATACGTTTATCTCTTAGGGATAACCCACAATAACTATTTTTTATCCTTTACTTTTTAGGAGAAATAATTAACTATTAATAAATTTTTTTTAGCATGAATTTGTTTAAGTTATTTTCTTCAATATAACGTAAACTTCACTAATATTTACACCACTGACAAAAAAGCCGTGAACGTTGTTCATACCGCTAGGTTATGGTTAAGCAACATAAGGCAAGTTCATGAACCGATTTGTATGAAATTTTGTGTGCATATCGGGTAGGTCTGAGAATAGGTCGTAAAGTATATTTCATTTCATATTAACCTAGCGGGGTTAAGCAACGTTAGGCAAAAGGCGTTAGGCAAAGGTCATTACATAGATGGGTGACGGCGGCGACTCCGAGGAGGACGGTGACGGGGTTGCGAGCCACGTCGCCGTGATCACGGTGCCAGGTTTCCGGGGGCTATAATGCGCACTGAGGGGTATTTGGTGCAGATCCCACTGGAGGGCCCAGGTCCCCCCTGTGTGGCGATGCGACAGCCGCAGAGGTTTAAGTGGGTAAGAATCCCAGATACCATGATTGACGAGGATATATTATAGAATGAGAGGAGGGTGCAAGAAAGGAGAGAGAGGGAGAAGGGGGTGATGTGGTGAGGGATAGGTGGATTAAGGTGGAGCAATGGTGGAGTAAGGGGGAGCAAGATAGATAGATAGATAGATTAATACTTTATTGCACACATTTTGTTGAACAATACATGAAACAGTTACATAACTTAATGTGAGCAAAGGCGGGAGAAGAGAGAGGGGAGGGGTTCAGAGAGGGAACAACGGGGAGAGGAAGAGGGGGAGTGTGACGGGGACCGAAGCGGGAGGGGAAAAGAGAGGGAAAGAGAGCTTAGAATTAGATTTTTCTTATAAGAGAGAGAGATGGAGAGATAAATAAATCAAGGGAGAAAAGGGGAGCAAAATGTAATAAAAGCGCGGGCGGAGCTGCACGGGTCAGCTAGTATACATATAAATATGGATGTTTTAATGTATTAGCAGTAATGTGTAGAAGCAGTAACAGCTCGGTGGGTCAGCGCTTGTGTTGGAAACATGTGCGCAAGTTCAAACCCCGACTCGCACTTCTGATTTCTTTAATTATGTGGAAATCATCTTTGTACGTTTGTTACTAGCTCTCGATGAAGGAAAACATCGAGAGCATGCATGTTTGAGAAAGTATAACTTGCTTTCGAATGACGTCTGAAGTCTGCAAACCCGCACTTGGCTGGTGGACTATGGCCTATGACAAAAATAAGGGCTGGCAAAAAAAATGTATTGCTTTTATTTTAATCAGATTAATAACCGAAGAACGGCATAGTATTATGTATGTGTGCGATAAAGACACTCGGCCACAAATATATTATAAGACCGACAGCATAACATACAGTCGTCTCGTTTTCTCTCACTAATATAATAAATGTTGTGATATCTGCCACATACATCTATTTCTCACTATTTTTAAGCGGCCGTTCCCACAGTGTCCTCTTGAAATCTGTACAAAGGAGGCAAGAAACAAGTACCTATCGACATTTAGGTATTAAGATATAAGTACGTGTACCCGTGGTGTGTCTGGGTAAGAATAACACCCTCCCATCTCCTACCGCTGGGTGTCCGTAAGAGGTGACTAAGGGAAAACCAAGAAGACGAGCAGTAGCGTCTTTCTATTGGATTACCACCTATACTGTGATGCCTGTCAAGCGAGGGGATTATGGCAACCTCTCCCTTCTAAGAGGGAGGCCTTTGGTTCAGCAGTGGACATTTTTGGGCTGCTGATGATGAATAGGTACGTACTACAACAGGCTCAGCATGACTTACAAGACTTGACAAATCGGTGGAGACTATGTTCATCAGGCAAAGGTCTTGCTTGTCGTCGTTAATAAAAAATAGTCAGAATGATTACAATTTCATTTCAACCGTGTCGCTTCGTTGTGAATAATGAATAGCAACTTGATATAATGTATAACCGTTGCAACCAGCTCTATCTATGCAAATTCAGCTTTACTTTAGTTTAAAATGAAAATGTATTGTTTAATCTTTTTATAGGCTTATTTTTTTACGAGCTGAATCTCGTTGATTTGATGTTTTTTTTATACAAAATAAGGAAGGAGTATTCGAAACGTCAGGGTAGTTAAATCAAAAATAATATGCGTGCGTTATAATGCGTGAAGTTAGTATTTATTTCATTGAACAAAATAAGAATTTATATGATAATAAAAATTACTGAATTCTACTAACACAAACTCCTGACTTCATCAGCAGCCGAAAGACGTCCACTACACGTTGAGACCTACCCAACGAGCCCAAACTCAGTGGGACTACGTTTATTGGTGCAGAAATTCTGTGACCACCTTCCTGGATCAGGATCTTTTTCTTGAAGAAGAAGAAAAATATCAACTACTCGTCGAGACCTATCCAACGAGCCTAAACTCGGTGGGTCTACGCTCTTGCTGATCATCATCAGACCCTGTTGAAGGTTACCATTTTCTTTAGTATCATCGGAGTTGCATATATTCTACATTTCAGATCTTTCGGACTAATTGAAGTAATGGAAAATGTCCATTGTATACGAAATATTTCTTTTTTTTTGACGCAGGGGAAACCTTCAAAAGGTCCCCGGGAGCTGTGGGGTTCAACCGGGTATGTGGGATTCTTACCCACTAAAACCCCCGCTGCTGTCGCATAGGCACATGAGGGGACCCCAGGGCTCTCCGGTGGGATCTGCACCAGGGGCCCCTCAGTGCCTTGGTGCTCACGGGGACGGGGGTCGCAATCCCGCCGCCATCCTTCTCGGAGTCGCCGCCGTACTCAATGGACGTCCTAGGGCTCACACCCCGAACGTCCAGCGACTTCGAAGGATACGAAATATCCCTACCACAACTCTGAAAAGAGCTGATGGTCTTTAAACGACTGAACCGATTTTCATGAAACAGCTAGCTAGCTAAGAACCATATCGCTTACAAGTGCTTTCATATAAAAAAAAAAACGCATTCATATCCGTTCACTGGTTGGAGCGCTATCATGCCACAGACAGACATACAGACAGATAGACTTCCGGGCATAGGTGTCAAACTTATAACTCCCCTCGGTTTTGGTTGAAGGTTAAAAACTAATCAAAATCGAAGTAAGAATAACATAATAAAATAGTTAGTACACTACAATTGATTTTTGGTTAAAAAAGTCCTCAATATTTTACAGCCCACCTAACCTCCAAACCATTCCATTTTGGCCCATATACGTAAACCATCTAGTTTGACATCCTTGTTAGATACAATAACAGCGTATCGCAACCCGTAACGGCGAACAAGATGGCTGAAGTATTGTCGTCCGTGTAGTGCATAAAGGATGTTTACGGTACGAGGTACTAAAACTAACTGAATACGCTTTATGGAAGTAACTGCTATGTTCCTGATATTGAGAATACATTTTGGTTTGAAAACTATTATCCGACAGGAAACGAAATAACTTGCAGCAAAGTAAAGTACTTTTTCATACTACCTGCTCGATAATGTCACATTATATGTCATATATAAAAAATAAAATAAAATAAATATGACATAAAGTGCCTCATTATATCCCTATAGTCTAGCCGGGAAATAATGTTGTACTAAACTCCCTTGGGTAATAATGTGATTTGAATTTCGAAAATCAAACGAATATTCCTCAACACTTTTACCACAGATATATATTACTACTCTAAGCAGAGACCTAAACAAAAAACAAAACATTTGAAAATCGAACCGAGCGCGACGAGCACAACCCAGTGTTCTAGAAAATAAATAGATGTTAACGCGGCAAATCACTATGTTGATATTATTGACGGTCTCGTTGGTCTAGTGGTTAGACACCCTGGCCGCTACCCAATAGGTCGTGGGTTCGATTCCCTCCAAGTTTCTGGGTGTTATTTAACTATTTAATTCATATTAGTTATCTGGTTTCCATAGTACAGGCTCTGCCTAGTTTGGGATCAGATTACCGTGTGTGGATAGTCCCAAAATATTGTTATTATTTTAATTCTAGCAATATTTGTATTTTATTACCTCGCAGTAGGTGTGAAAAGTAGTGTATTCACCTCGGGGATAAAGGTGCCTTTGTCTTCGGCGAGCTTAAATCCCTCGCTGTACTCAGGATTCTAGTATTAACACCCTCGCTACGCTCAGGAGTTGCTAGAATCCTTCGTTATACTCGCGATTCAATTTAACGCCCGCGACATAAGACACTACTTTATCCCCTTGGTGCATAAACTACTAATAAGAATTTGGGATATTTTTATATAAAAACTCATCACTCTTAAATTCTCCAGTTAAATGACATGTAACTAGAAGATTTTGTCACAAAAATTAGGGAAATTTTCAAAAATATTTAATTTGCCGTAGACCGTTTCTACTGATTTATCGCCCGAATGCCCCAGGCGTATGGTTATGTTTTTCTAGAGTATGTATGTATGTAAGTATCTATGTAAGTATGTATGTCTATTTCTTTGGCACGGCCTACAGCCTAAACCGCGTAATGGACATTGACTTAAAATATGTCGTTAGTTTCGTCTTAGTTGTGTGAGTGACAAAGGCTATATATTTTTCCAAAAAAATAAAAATAAGAGGTCTTAACGAGACGAGTTGAAATATAAATACACTTCCATTTTATCGGCCTTTTGACGCATAGCTAGCCCATTGGCAGGTGCCTTGGGGATCAGTCATTAAATTTGGATACAATTCCCATAAGCAATAAACAAAAACAATACAAAAATAGCAAAAAATCAAGAAAATAATAGAATTAACGTAAATATAAATTGATTATTAAATTGAATTATATATTTGAAGTTATAAATTAATTAATAGTAACATGTCAAATACATTAATGTCAAAATATAAATTCATAATTCGTCAGTAAGAAATTCATTGATATTATTGTACGCTTTTGTCATGATTTTGTATTCTGGTATTATTTTTTAGGTTGGCAACACGGAAATATGATTATAATGATGGCGGCACTGCGTCTGGGCCGGCGTCGTCGGTTTTGACAATTCTGTGTAAATATCATTGTTATAAGGTGATAAAATTGTTATACCAATGTTGTATTTGTTTATAATTTTATATACAACTAGCTGACCCACGCAGCTCCGCCTGCGCTATTTTTAAGTTAACTAAACTTTTAATAACAGACATTCGCATCGAATACATAACCTCCTTTTTTATAGTCGGTTAAAAACTGGGACTCACTTTTTACTTGCTCTCCGAAGCATGGACCGGTTTAGTTCAAATGGCATTAAACGGTCACCCATCTATTTAATGACCTTACCTACCGTTGCTTAACCCGATCGATTACAAAACCTTGATAACAACTCTCTATGAGTGTTACCTTACTATTACTAATCTATACTTATAATAAAACTGTAACAGGTCCAATTCTGTACATTGAAGATATTTTGAAAATTATATTTGGAGGGCATTCTATAACCGATACTGAGGCCGAAAATGTAATTTTTTTAATTTTGGTCTGTCTGTCTGTCTGTCTGTCTGTCTGTATCACGGCTGAGCATCACGCCGAAACTACTGAATGGATTCAAATGAAACTTGGCATGATTTGAGATCTTACTACGAGGTAGGACATAGGATACTTTTTATCCCGTAATCTAGCACGGTTCTTTTGGGAGAGGGGATTAAAGTCAAAACGGGTACTTGGTTATACGCTTGGTCCGATTTTATCAATTTTTCTTTAAAATATAATAAATATTAATAAGGGAACACTCATAGAGTGTTGGTATCAAGGTTTTGTAATCGATCGGGTTAAGCAACGTTAGGTAAGGTCATTAAATAGATGGGTGACCGTTTAACGCCATTTGAACTAAACGGGTCCGTGCTTCGGAGAGCAAGTAAAAAGTGAGTTTTTAACCGACTATAAAAAATGAGGTTATGTATTCGATGCGAATGTCTGTTATTCAAAGTTTAGTTAGCGTAAAAATTGCGCAGGCGGAGCTGCGTGGGTCAGCTAGTATTTATTATAATTATAAAGAAAAATTGATAAAATCGGACCAAGCGTATAACCAAGTACCCGTTTTGACTTTAATCCCCTCTCCCAAAAGAACCGTGCTAGATTACGGGATAAAAAGTACCCTATGTCCTACCTCGTAGCAAGATCTCAAATCATGCCAAGTTTCATTTGAATCCATTCAGTAGTTTCGGCGTGATGCGCAGCCGTGATACAGACAGATAGACAGACAGACGGACAAAAATTAAAAAAATTACATTTTCGGCCTCTGTATCGGTTATAGAATGCCCTCCAAATATAATTTTCAAAATATCTTCAATGTACAGAATGGGACCTGTTACAGTTTTATTATAAGTATAGATAGATACACTCCGTTAAGTATATAACATTGTATCTTTGTTCAACCAGGGGCCCTACCACCAGCTCAGGTAGTGTTAAAGGAATCTTAGTTTTCCGTGGGCAAGAGACGCAGATATATAAGCAGCTTATAACTCTGTTCCTTTTTCTCACGGAAATAAGACTACAATAATACTGCTCTAACAGATTGTTGTAAAACTGTTTTGTTGTGTAGAATTGATTAATTATGACATTCTGTTACAGTTAATGGTTTCTGTAGCAATTAATTAAACATTTTAACCTACATATTCAAATTAAATTTATTTTGTTTTATTTTATTTTATTTATTTTATTTTTATTTTATAACTAGCTGACCCACGCAGCTCCGCCCGCGCTGTGTTTACGTTAACTAAACTTTTAATAACAGACACTCGCATCGAATACATAACCTCCTTTTTTATAGTCGGTTAAAAATTGGGACCCACTTTTTACTTGCTCTCCAAAGCACGGACCCGTTTAGTTCTAATGGCGTTAAACGGTCACTCATCTATTTAATGACCTTACCTAACGTTGCTTAACCTGATCGATTACAAAACCTTGATAACAACTCTCTATGAGTATTCCCTTACTAATATTTATTATAATTATGAAGAAAAATTGATAAAATCGGACCAAGCGTATAACCAAGTACTTTAATCCCCTCTCCCAAGGGAACCGTGCCGAATGTGGGGATAAAAAGTATCCTATGTCCTACCTCGGAGTATTAACTCAAATCATGCCAAGTTTCATTTCAATCCATCCAGTAGTTTCGGCGTGATGCTCAGCCGAGATACAGACAGACAGACAGACAGACAGACAAAAATAAAAAAAATTACATTTTTGGCTTTAGTATCGGTTACAGAATGCCCTCCAAACATAATTTTAAAAATATCTTCAATGTACAGAATTGGACCTGTTACAGTTTTATTATAAGTGTAGATATACTAAGTTCTACCAAGTGGATAATGTTTGTTTTATCAAGAATCTTTATTATAACAGACCTTCAGATAGACAGTGGTTTGGTCAATGTTAGTAAAATATCATTGGGTTTGGTGTTTATATTTTTACTTTGTCAGTTAAAAATGATTTTATCTTATGTTTAGGTAATCCAGTAGAAATACACTGCTGCCCGTCTTATTGATTTCCCTAAGTTGTCTCTTACGACACCAAACGGGATGGGATGGGTGGGTGCTATTCTTACCTGGACATCCCTTAGACTATATACAATACTCAGATCAAATAATACATAAATATACCTACGTCGCTTTAATGGACCATTACCATTTTCATAATTATACAAAATTACTAAAGCTGCTGCCCTTTTTCACGGAATGTTAATTTTTAACAACAAACATTGTTGAAAATGGGGATTAATTACAGCACGGTGACTTTATATCCGCTTTTGGTTGAGCCGATTGTAATAATTTGAGCTCAGAACGCAGAAACAGATGTACAAACACGAATCTCACATGTAAATGTAGAATTGGACATCATATTGGACTGTTTTTTCTGGTGTGTTATCGAGTTTTACCTAATCCCTTATTAATAATACCAGCCCTGGCCCACCAGCCTTGCCTCCCCTCAAGATGAGGGGGCTTAGGCCGCAGTCCACCACGCTGGCCAAGTGCGAGTTGGCGGACTTCACACGTCATTCGAAAGCTATTTAGGCTTTCTCGGACATGCAGGTTTCCTCACGATGTGTTTTCCTCCACCGAAATCTAGTAACAATCGCACAAAGACGATTCGCACATGATTAATTAAAGAAATTAGAGGTGCGAGCCAGGGTTCGAACCTGCGCACCTTGTTTCCAAGTGGGCGAGCGGGTGGCTCGCCCACTGAGATGTTACTGCGTTTAATTCTTTGGTATAGATTTTTTATTGGAGTCTACACGTAAGGGAAGTGATAATGATTCATTAACTCTGAATAAGTATTTTAATAATAAAAAATCCTCTGGCCGATAAGATCAAAGCGGCCACTCTTATTAAAAAATTAGCCATCTACGCGGGAGATATTATAGTACACATGTTCTAGTATAGACACAGGTGCAAGAGATTAGGCGCAAGACGGACGTTTTACATGCCCATACAACGCATGGATCAACATACCGGCCAATCAGGTGATCGGCCTGCAATGTCGTCACCAGTAAGTTGTTGCTGAACAACTACATAAAGTTGCTGTTTCTCGCGGGATTTGAACCCACAACCCGCCACTTTTTTATTAGAATAAGATGATTATTTATTATAGATATCTGAATAATCCAGAAACAAATAAACATCGAAAAAATATCACAATAACTGACGTCACCCAACCATCGGACCGTAGCTAACTCGAAGATAATGTATTTTTAACTCGACGCCGTCTCGTCTTCATGAATTCACTCAATTAGTAACAAAGCAAGCGTCATTAATTACAGTTCACTATTCGGAGACAATTCGCTTGAGGTATTTGTGTACCGTCGTGACCGCTAGACTGTGACCGTAACTCGTATTTTGTTTGGTGTTTTTATTTACTAGACTAGCTGACCCGCGCAGCTCCGCCGTCGCTTTTATTACATTTTGCTCCCCTTTTCTCCCTCCTCCCTAGATTAATCTCTATCCATATCTCTCTCTCTTATAAAAAAAATCTAATTATATGCTCTTTCTCTCCTCTCTCTTTCCCCCTCCCGCTTCGGTTTCCGTCACACTCCCCCTCTTCCTCTCCCTGTTGTCCTCTCTCTGAACCCTCTCCCCTCTCTCTTCTGCGAACTTGCTCCTTCTCACTCCCCCCTTAATGGACGCTCAAGGGGCCCACACCCCGAGCGTCCAGCGACTCCGAAGGATCTATTTAATGACCTTACCTAACGTTGCTTAACTTTAACCTACCGGGATAAAAAGTCCTATGTCCTATGTCCGTTTCCTGGTTCTAAGCTACCTCCCCACCAATTTTCAGCCGAATCGGATAGGCCGTTCATGAGTTATAAAAGTTCTATAGTGATTGTATGTCCAATTCCGCCGATAGTAGGCGCAGTTCATAATGTAAATCACGCTAACATCGTAAATTATTGTCTAATGATATTCGATAATGAAAGTTCTTAGTGTTTCGCATCTTTTATTGTTGCGACTGTGATACAATACCTATACACTACCTGGACTTGGGGAGTTTCATTAAAATTTAATGAACTGGCTTTTAAATAAAATGAAATGTTATTTTTCCCTTGCCTATTTCTTTCCTAATCTAGTTTGGACTCGCTCGGGAATTACAGATTTTAACTTTTTAAAGATATAATGTCATATTGCTATCAGCAAAGTACTTAGAACAATACAGAAATCTAATGAAAATTTCCTGGGTGTACCGGACCGGCTTACCCCTTACAAAAATTGACCCTTCGCCACTGCCATATCTTATGCAAACTAACTAAATGTCTGCTCAGTCCCTATTGTATATAGCGTAATAATACATATCTTAATGATTAACTGATCAGTCTATAATTACCCTATTCACATACAAAGGAAATTACGTGGTAATATGTGCAAGTAATGTTCCACTGCTTAGCCCCTATGAAACATAGCGTGATGTTTTATATATCAATTTATACCTAGACTTCTACACAACACATCAGTGAAAGTCCTATCAAAATCCATCCACGGGTTTTCAAATGATACCTGGACAAACAGAACGACAGACAGACAGACAGACAGACAGACAGACAATAATTCCAAAAAAAATTGTTTTGGCCTCTATGTCGATAGTATAGTATGCCCACATATAAATTTTGGAAAAATATTCAATGTACAGAAAAAGTGCTCTTTGAGTTTTATTATAGTATAGATAGATCAAATTTCGAACAGTAAATAATTGAACACAGGAGTGATGGCCACCGGTGACCACCCAAAAACAATTGGTAGGGTTGAATATGTCATATTATCTTGTAACGAAAGACAGGGTAGGTAAGGTTTTGGTTTGTCAATTACCGATATAGACGATTTAGTTTTACTATTTTTTTACCCAATATAAGCAAGTGCTTGAACGCCGTCCCACCTCATGGTTAGTAATGGTGAAGTCCTATAAGGAAGCGAAGTAGCTATGAACGAGAGAAGGAAAAAACTGAGGACTGATATAGGCCGATTATGTTATGATGAAATTCTAGTTCAGTTGCGGTTCGATTTTTTTGTTACCCGATGTTTGAGATGAATAATAAACTAGCTTTTATACGTCCAAAAGAGGTCCTCGGAATCCTCGTTATAAAATTCAGACTCGCACTTCGCTGATTTTTTTATTTAAGTAGGGCAATCTTTTATATTATATTTATTTATTAAGGTACATCAACAATATACATATTACACACTTACAATTTGAAATGTCCAACAAAAAAAAATCTTATATATATATCAATTAAAGACGTACACAACATTCATAGAAAAAAAAAAACAAGTTGAAATTGTAGAAAAGAACAGAAAAGACATAATTAAAATAAACTAAATATTAATTAAATATTAATTAAATCTTCATATTTTATATGGATATCCCAGATTGTGTGCTTACTCTTTCACGGTTTGTACAGTTTAGTTATTTGCACGAGGCCCAATATTCAGATTTAAAGCACACACCGCCTGCATACAAACTTACATATCTATATACATACAAGGATGTTAATTAAGTCGGAAGCAAATATAGTCCGTGGAACAGCAAACAGACTTAATTAATAGGGCGCCAGTGTCTTGGTACTAATGGGATTATGTCAATTGCAAACTGAAATGCGCCTCGGGCATCGGTCTACTTTAGGAAGATACTAAAGTCTACTTTAGAACGAGTTATATCCAATAAGGTCCCTAGGTCACGCAAGGACGGTGCAAGTTGTAGCTGCCTAAATGGAGAAATTTATAATGATTTCTGATATTTACGCGAATATTACACATTGAAATGAAACTAATTTTACGAGTTCTATCGCGGTTTGTTTTTGATTTTGATTTCCCGACGTTTCGAATATTTTACAGCATTCATGATCACGGGCGGGTGGGATACAATCCATGAAGTTAGTTTCATTTCAATGTAATAATTATGTATAATAATATTATAGAGATATACGACAGATATGTTGGGAGTGTCGTTGCGCGACAGAATCCGGAATGAGGAACTTCGCCGAAGAAACGGAGTTACCGAGATAGCTCTCAGGATTTGTAAGCGATAACCGATAGAAAAGAAAGGTTCTCGAGTGGCGACCACGAACCGGAAGACGTAAGCAGGCGTCCCACTAGGTGTACCGACGAGATTGTCACGTGGTGAATTTTCGAATTTCATTTTAATTAATTAATAAAGATAAAAATATAGTGTAAGTGAATGACCATTGCTTGATGCGTGAATGGGAACATTCATTTCACTGTGTTTAAATACTCTTTGGGTTCAGTGTTGTTATGTTTTTCTGACAGCCGATGTTAGTAGTATTTATTTAAATGTTGGTTATGGTTCCAACATTTTAAAATTAAGTAATGAGTTAAAAGGAACGCGTAGTTTAACATACAATGTTTAATTGTAAGTTATATTACTCTCCAGAGTAATATTTAATCACTAGTTTGTGAGAAAGTGACATAAACAGTGTAATTTATTAGATTCCGTGTGGAATTTGAAGGATAGTCTTGGCAACCCATTAGCTGGTTTAGCCGGATATGAAATGCTTCGAGAAGCATTGGTGTTTTTGCAATGGAGGCTTTGACGTAGAACCTCCGTAAGTCCCTTTTATTATAGGGCATATATAAGTTCTTCGTTCACAATAATTGGTAAGCATTATTGCGATGTCTCGTAGCATATTGTTGTAATGGTGAATAGTTGATACTTATTCGCTAAACTCATTTACAGGTTTCCACATTGTTATTTTTTAAAAAGAAGCACATGGCTTCTTGAATCGTTGGTCGTGGGGGGACCACAGTGGCTGATGTAGGAGAACAGCAGCCATCTGGTATGTATTCTTTATAATTCACAAGGAGTATGTCTTTTTACTTCCAGTTTGTACAGATAATTACTTTGAGGTAATTTGTTTCAGTGGAATGGGATTTTAAGAATTTATTAATTCAATAAGTGATGTAAGTCTTTATTGGACTACATCCCGTCAGCACCCCGTAGAGGATATTCACCCTCTGTGTTTGATGTTTTTCACACCGGAATGAATCCGGCTTCTGCATGTGAATGCTGAGGTACGCTTGAGGATGGCCTTTGGACACAAGACAGCAGCTTATCTTTAAAGGAAGGTTCAATTTAATACCAAGGTACTGAAATTATATTTATATCTTTACACCATATAAACTTGTAAAGTTTCTTTTATCTGACATGGCATGATTGGTGGTACAACCGCAGTATATTATTGTGCATATATAATTTAATTTAAGTTTCTTAGGAAGTGTTGTCTTTATAAACTTACTCGACATACAACAACACCTGTATGTATATAAGCGTTCTTAGGTAGCAAGGTTAGTTGCTAGGTCGGATAATTAAGTACATTTTAGAACCTACCAGCCCCTCTGGTTGAGCTAGCAAATAATTATTTATATCTGATGTGAATAAATAATTTTCAATAAATACCTGTAACTAACATATTAACTGCATTTTAATTTTCATCACCTAGAACCTAAAAGAAAGCAACATCTTCACTTTGTAATCCTGGGGAACACTCAGGCAGGTGAAACCCAGGCTTACAAGATAAGGATTTTAAGTCGTGGGCAACCGATGGATGAAAATGGCTAACTGTCGTTTGTCTTTCGTGGTGAGTAAGAAGGTGACAGTCATTATCAGCAGCCGAACGTCCACTGCTGAACAAAGGCCTCCCCATTAAAAGGGAGGGGTTGTCATAATGCCCACGCATGCCAGGCGGCTTGGGGATCGCAGTATAGATAGTAGGTAATCCAATAGAAAGACGCTGCGGCCCGTTTTCTTGTTCACCCTTAGTCTCCTCTTACGGACAGCCAACGGGAGGACATGGGAGGGTGCTATTCTTACCCGGACACCCTACAGGTAAGGTTACAGTACCGGTACTCTATAGAGATGATTGTGTTGACGACTGAGTGATTACTATGCTTCGTCCCTTTTACTGCCTAGCGACTTCTCATCATTATCAGCCTATATTAAAGCAAGCTTGTTTACTGCATTGAAGCGCATAGTATATACTATTGTCTAATCGACTTTCGATCACCGATGGGTAAATTGGGTACCAACTTTATGCGTTCAAATCACACGTTAACTAGGTGGTAGGTTCCTTGTGCAAGGAACCGTCCAGGTAGGTACCACCACAGTGTCAGATATTCTGCCGCCAAGCAGCAGTGTGTAAACATTGCTGTGTTCTGGTGTGAAAGGCACTGCAGCTGGTGAAATTACTGGACACAAAAGACTTAATATCCAATGTCTTAAGGGTCGGCAACGCGCTAGTAATTCTTCTAGTGTTGCTAGCGTGTATAGGCTGCGATGACTGCTTACCGTCAGGCGGGACGCATTGCTTGCCACCTTGGTTGTATAAAAAAAAACACGGTATAATGGTACAGTGGATAATTGAGTCCCAAAAAAAGATTCGATTCGATTCTGAATCAAATCAGGAATCGGTTCTAATCGGTGTTCGAAATTCGACCAAAATCTGTACCTAAAAGTTGTAGCGGTACCACTAGACAGCCGGTAGACGACGCCGCTCGGCGTTCAGCCAATAAATCACGTCTTGGCATCAGGGATTCGCGATACGCCGGTCCACTACTGATTAATGTGCCCGATTTGACCACTACCCTGATTCAAGGTAAAATCGATATATTCGATACAAACTAATGGATTTCATCGTAATTTTAGTCACGATTTTATATCTATTTAAAGTTGTGTTCGAAATTTGGAAGAAGTAATCTATTCATACGGATTATATTGCGATTTAAAATTATGACAGAATAAATAGAGCGCAGGGACGTTCAACATCTCAGTCCACCCATGACCATGGGTGCTGCAAAGCATTCGAAACGTCGGGAGAATTAAAATAAATCGCGATGTAATCCGTAAGAATAGATTAATTACAATGTCTAGTATTCGCGTAAATAAAAGACAACATTAAGTATAAATTATATAAAATCACAGAAAGCCCGACTGTGAGCAAACAAAGTGGTCTCGATCTTGAAAGCTCAGAAACACGAATTCGATCTTTTCGTATTTCTGGTGGGATATTAGGAGAAATTCTAGATATAATTAATAATAAAATTAATATATCGTGTGACAGTCTACAGATAGAAAGTGTGTGCCGCCTGGGCAGGAAAGAGAACGAGAAAATTAGACCAGTAAAAGTAACTCTATCAACGTTGGGGCTAAAAATAAATATACTAAAAAACAAGAAACTCTTGGAAGAAACTACATACTACATAAAAGAAGATTTTTCACCCACAGTTCTTGAAATTAGAAAAAAATTGAAGGAACAAGTGACACAAGAAGCTAAAAATGGAAAAAAGTTCATTATAAAGTACGATAAAATGGTAGAGTTAAGAAAAATGGACAGTAGCAGAAACGAAAAAAGAACCCTATCTGAATCGCCAGAAGTAAGTGCCGAAAGTAACACTACAAGTATTGATAGAAACAAACGCACTACACAAAGACCAGACATTAAGAAAAACAAGATAGATATTACTAATTATATGACAAAGAATAAGTACGGGAAAAATGTACCGAAACCATAGAAGCAGCATAAAGCCCCTCCACATGCCCCAGTACGGTTTGTCCCCGCGGGTGCATTAGACAAAAACCCTCCAAACATACAGAAATATAAGTACCAAAAATATAAGTACCAAAAATACTATATCTCTACATTCAATGTAAGAACATTAGCAAGCGAAACGCGAATAAAAGAATTAGAATATGCTATTTTATTAATAAAATGGGATATTATTGGAATTTCTGAGGTCCGAAGAGAAGGGCTGAAAATAGAGGACAGAGGTAGTTACTTACTCTACTATTATGGGAAAGTTAAAGGAGAAAAAGGTGTTGGATTTCTAGTAAGGAAGCAAAATAATACCAAAGTCAAGGACTTTATTATTATATCAGAGAGAGTCGTCATACTGAAAGTTGAAATACATGCAAAATTATACTCAATCATCCAAGTGTATGCCCCTACTGAAAATTGTGAGGATCGAGATATAAATATTTTTTACAATCAACTTGACGAGGCAATGGAAAAATGTACAGAAAATGTGATCTTCATGGGTGACATGAATGCAAAGATAGGAGTACCAGATCCTGAAGAACACCTGGTTTCAGGGAAAAATGGCTACGGTAAAAGAAACAGCAGAGGACAAATGTTCATAAATTTTTGCTATCAATACAAATTAAAAATAGCAAACACAATGTTCAAAAAATCTAAAAAGCTACAATGGACATGGATGGCACCAAATGGAACAGTAAGAAACCAAATAGACTTTATAGCTACAAACATTCCCAAAATTGTAGAGGACTGTACAGTACTGAGCCGCGTTATACATCCTAGTGACATCGCATGGTCAGAATGACAATGAACCCAGAAAAGAAAAAAATATCTAGGACTCACTATACAAAAAATAATAATATTAACAGTTGCTTAAATCAGGAGAAATTTCAGAAAGAGTTCTCTACAAAGACCACAAGCAAAGACGAAACTGTACAAACATTTTATGACAAGTTAGAAAACTCTATACTGAATTGTTTAGAAAGCAGTCCAGTACCAACAAGTGGAAGTAAAAAAATCATAATAACAGAAGAAATAATCGAACTTCAAAATGAAAGACACCTGCTCAAAAATAAATTAGTGAAAACGAAAGAAGAAAAACTAAGGCTCAGTAGATTATATAGAATAATAAAGAAGAAAATAAAAAATAACATAAAAAATAATAGAATAGAAACTTTGGAAAAATCATTACAAAAATCAGGAGCTATCAAGAAGGCATATAAATATATAGAAGTATCGAAGCAAATGATGACACAGCTACAAAATGAATCGGGATCAATAGTAACAAACAGGGAAAGCATAATAAACACAGCAACTCTATACTATCAAAATCTATACAGTAATATTGACCAATCTTGCAACCATGACTGCACAAATAACAAAGAACCTGTAGAATGCTTTATTAAGGAGGAAATAGAGTTATCGCTAAAGAAACTTAAGTCTGACAAAAGTCCAGGCCCAGACCGGATAACCAATGACTTACTGATTTCTGGTAGAGAAGTACTAATAAATCCACTTACAAAACTATTTAACCTCATTCTGAAGTATAAGGAAATACCTAAGCAATGGATGTGCGCCGACATAATATTACTATATAAGAAAGGAGATGCCAAACTTTTGAAAAATTATAGACCAATAAGCCTGACATCATGCCTGTATAAAGTTTTTTCGGCCACGATACTCCGCCGCATAACACAAGTAATGGATGAAAATCAGCCAATAGAACAAGCTGGCTTTAGACGAGATTTTTCAACAATCGACCACATTCATACACTGAAAATCGTCATAGAGAAATATGTAGAGTATGACAAGACAATATACATTGGGTTTATTGACTTTTTTAAAGCATTTGACTCTATTAGTCATAACTCTATATGGCAAGCACTGAACGATCAGGGCGTAAGTTCGGAGTATATTGACCTGATAAAAGTGATATACAAATACAGTACTGCTAGAGTAAGAGTACACGCACCAGGACCAGAATTTCAGATACAAAGGGGAGTGAAACAAGGAGACCCTTTGTCAGGAAAGTTATTTAACGCAGTACTGGAAAGTATCTTTAGGCATCTTCAATGGGATAAAAAGGGTATTAAAATTAACGGTAAATATTTATCACACTTGAGGTTTGCAGATGATATAGTAATTCTCTCAGAGGACCCCGAAGAGTTCCAGTGTATGCTAGAGTCTCTACAACAGTATAGCAAACTTGTTGGTTTACAAATGAACATGGAAAAGACAAAGATTATGACTAATAGAGATTAAATACCAATTAAGTTAGACTCTACGTTAATAGAGTACACTGAAGAATTGTTGGATCTCGTTATTGAAAACCTTTTATTTACCAAAATGCACTTGTAGCAGGCTGGATTTCCCTGTCCTTCATCCTATTCCCTAGTGCGCCTTATATAAAAAAGAAGAAATTGACGTTCTGAAAAAAAATGTGACGTGAATTTGTCACCGCAGCCGGAAAAAAATATTTGCTTATGGCGTGATCGCTATGTTATATAAAAATAATAGATACATAAAATAATTAATTCCGCCCATTCAATAATTAATTAAACGCAAAAGAAGTGACAATAGCAGCAGATACAGTCATCTAATCTGTGGAGCAGCAGACGCCGCCATCATCGCATCGCAGCCGGTCAAAGGTAGGGCGCACGTTCCGTTCCTTACAGCAACTGCGATTTATTCCCTTTGTGTTCCCTGCAGTTGCTAACTTCCTGTGTCCCTGCAATCCAGTGTGCTGCGAGTGTAGTATAGCTTCTTTTGTCCGCGTTTTTTTTAATATATAATTATACATTTATATTTATATACAGTCCATTCGAAAATTGCTTGTAGGAAAATTTTGAAATTCCTTAACCCGCCATTTTTTTGGTCACTTCGGCCCTGATAATGAATCTTAGATTTTTCCGAATATAATTTGTGCTTATACTATTATAGTAAAGCAAATGATATGGTTATTCTTAGCCACCGCTTACAACTTACGTACTATGTCTATATACGTATAATTTAACGTAATTGGTATTGAAATAATTATCAAATTTATTATTTTAAGTCGTATTCTTACGCATCCCGCATTGATAATTGTTTCATTCCATTACATAATTGCATTAGAATACTCTTATTCTACCTATTATACCCATTAATATTTTCTATTGAGAGTGATTTCGCATATATTTATTATAGTGCAAAATTAATTGCAACCGCATCAGCTGTCAACGCAGTGCGCGTGTGTAGCTTTTGTTTTAAGGTCACGCCTGAGCAATCCCTCAATACTCGCAAAAAGGATTTATTATAACGCGTTCGGAGTAATTAAGGTTACTTCATATATGCGTTCAGACGTATTAAGGCAACTTCACACATGCCTTTGAAAATTCATATTTATCTTAATGTTTTATTTCTTGTATTTACCAACTGATTGAACATTGTTATAGTTCAACGGTGTTTTATGACTGATTTAACAGTGACATAAAATATATTTTATTTGTGTACCCATTTTTAATTAACTAAATATTAATAATGGGGAAGGGTAAGAAGGCAGATAGTGAGGAAGAGTTTGAAATATCTAACGAAGATCATGTCCAGTTGACTATCCTGCGCTCTAAGCGCGATGTATTATTTGCCAGGCTGCAGTCTATATATGATTTATCTAAGTCTGCTGCTACCAATGAATCCGAACGTGAAGTTTTCCTGTGTAATGTGAGTAATATTGATACTTTGCGTAGTGAGTTCGAACAAGCGACAGATAAATATAACACATTTAAATTGCAAATAAACCCAGAGGATAAAATTGATTATCAGGCATGGCTTTCATTTGAAGAAATGTACTGTTACATAAAGCGAGTTATGTCACAAGTAGACGCCGCTAGTAGTAAAAGTCACAATCAAAACTTTTCTTCAGCATCGAAATCCAAGCCTAAGTTGCCTCCTATTGAGTTAATGTCCTTTAATGGAAACGCTCGCAATTGGCCACTATTCTACCAGCAATTTAAAAGTGTTATACATGACAATGCGGATTTAACTGATGGTGATCGTGTTTACTATTTAGTTGGCAAGTTGACTGACAGCGCAAAGTCTGTGTGCGCTGGTTTGCCACCAACCGCCGAGAATTATAATATAATTTGGAATGCACTTATTGATAAATATGATGACCCTCGCGTATTGGCTGGTAGTTACTTAAACCAGTTGTTAGAATTTAAACCGCTGAATAATAACAGTGCTTCAGCTTTTGAAAGTTTCATTAATAATTTTAATTCGTCTGTAGAAGCACTTAAACAACTAAAAATTACTGATTTATCGGATTTTATATTCTTACACCTTGCGTTACAAAAATTGGATTTAAATACGATCAAATTATTTGAAACAATGTATCGTAAGCAAAAAATTCTATCATACGCTAATCTAATTGAATTTGTAAAAGAGCAAAGCAAGATTATGTCTCGTTCTATTGGGCAAAGATTTTCAGTTCCAGATTTCGATAAATCACGTAATAAAGATCCAACGCCAAAACCAACTAAGTCTTTTATTAACACTGATGTTAACCTTACAAATAAAGTGAATAAAGTTTCTTGTACCCTGTGCAAGAATAGCGCTCATGAGCATCTGTATCAGTGCCCTGTCTTTATGGCAAAAACACCTTATGATAGGTTTATTTACGTAAAAAATAATTCATTTTGTAATAACTGTTTAAGTTGCAAACATAGAACTTTTAAATGCACTTCGCAAAAATATTGTTCCCACTGTTCCGCTAAACACCATTCATTATTACATTTTGGTGAATTAAATAATTTTAATAATTGCACTTCCAATAGAAGTGTGTTCGCTCCACCTCTACATGTGAATCGCGGTGTATCTCAATCGGATCATATATCCGCAACACCTGCAAATAGCGACTCTATGTCTAATAAGAATAAGGTCAATCAAGTGAATGTTGCACCTACCGCTATACACACTTCTGTGTGTAATGTTTCTCGCGATCATTCTGATCGTTCTTTATCTACTACTTTATTAGGAACCGCAAAAATAATTATTATTGATAACAATAACCAGCATCATATTGTAAGATGTTTGATTGACCCAGGTTCGCAAAGCGATTATATTGCATCTGCTTGTTGTAAGCGTTTATCCCTTCAAGTATCGACACAAAACCGGTTTACTGAAGTACAGGGTATCGGTGGAAGTTCACAGCGTATCCTTGGCGTAACTGATATCAAATTTAGCTCGCGTTTTGGTAACTCCACCGTGTATTCTATCAAACCGTTAGTAGTGGACAATATTACAACACACTTGCCAGACTCTTACGTTGATACTTCAAGCTTAGATTACCTGAAAAATATTCCACTCAGTGACGATTCCTATGGCATACCTGGACCGATTGAAGTATTGTTGGGAGTAAATATTTACTGTCAAATTTTATTATTTGATCGCATTATGTGTCATAGCAATATGCCTTCCGCTATTGAAACTACATTAGGGTATATCGTAATGGGTAATGCGCCTGTTGTTATGACACCCAACTTATCCCGCACTTTTTGTTCATTTACCCAAGATTCGCTTGACAAAGTTTTAGAAAAATTTTGGGAACTTGAGGAATTACCCGCTAATATTTTTTTAAGTCCTGAAGAGGAAGAATGTGAAAATGTTTTTGTTTCCACAACTACCCGCAATAGCACCGGCGGTTATTCTGTAGTGTTGCCTTTTAAAGAAAGTTCTGATAAATTAGGTAACTCTTATATTACAGCTAAGAAGAGGTACTTGTCTCTGGAAAATAAGCTAGACAAGACACCTGAGTTACGAACTCGATATAATGATGTCATTCGTGACTATCTGGATAAAGGTATAATTTCGCGTACTCCACCGGAGGAGTGCATACAGCCAGGTTTTTATCTACCGCACCATCCTGTTATCCGCGAAGATAAAGACACTACGAAGTTACGTATTGTGCTCGATGGTAGTGCCAAAACGGATGCTGGGGTTTCTTTAAACGATATCTTACATACTGGTTACAACCAGTATCTTCAGGCTGATATATTTCGTATTCTTCTTAATGTTCGTATGTTTAGTGTAGCATTTTTTGCTGACATACGGCAGATGTACTTATGTATTGAAGTACATGCTGCATACCGCAGATACCAAAGAATTTTGTACCGGTTCTGTTCCGATGAACCGCTAGATACTTTCGAATATAATAGAGTCACGTTTGGTTTATGTTCTTCACCCTTTTTAGCGATGAGAACTTTGCGAATGTTGGCTAAGGATGAGGGTCCCAAATACCCACTTGCCGTGGATGTGTTGGAAAGGGATACGTACATGGATGACGTATGTTCTTCGGCATCTTCTGTATCTTTGGCGGCTGATATAGCCTATCAGCTCATTCATATGCTTAAAGCCGGGGGGTTTGAATTGGCGAAGTGGGCTAGCAATTCTTCAGAATTTTTAGAACACATACCAGTGTCTCAACGTAAGTCTGAGTCAATTTCTTTTGACAGTGACAGTGGCCTAAAGATTTTAGGTCTACGTTGGCTTCCTGCTTTTGATAAATTTGTTTTCTCCACTTCACCTCCTCAACCAGTAGGCACAAAGCGTGCAATTTTATCGGCTACTGCCCGTCTTTATGACGTCTTAGGTTTGGTTGGTCCCGTAATTTTATATTCCAAATTATTAATCAAAGAGCTATGGCTTCTCAAATTGGGATGGGATGACATACCTCCCCCGCATATTTTAAGCTTATGGCATCACTTTATTAGTGAGTTGCATCTAATATCTGACTTAGACTTCCCGCGACATATGGGAATTGAAACTGGTTGTAAATTGTCGTTGATTGCATTTTCTGACGCCAGTGAGAAGGCGTATGGATGCGTCATTTATACTCATGTTACTATAGGTGATCGAGAACCAATCGTTCGTCTTATTTGCTCAAAATCACGCGTTGCTCCAATTAAAACTGTCACAGTTGCTCGATTGGAACTGTGTGGTGTCGTTCTTATGACGAAGTTGTTGCGTATGATGTGTGACACATTATCGCAACGATATCCTGTTGATAGTATTTATGCTTTTTCTGACTCTGAAGTCGTGTGTTGGGTGAAATCATCTCCGCACAGATTTAACACATTTGTTGCTAACAGAATAGCACAATGTCAATCTTATATTGACCCTGAAAATTTATATTATATTCCGGGTGTGCAAAATCCCGCTGATGCTTTGTCGAGAGGCCTTTTGCCTTCCCAATTAAAGGACCATCATCTATGGTTCAGTGGCCCTTCATGGTGCGCTCTACCTATTAGCGAATGGCCTATTTCGACATTCTCTCATAGTTCGGTAGCACCACTAGAATCAAAAATTGTCACTTGTGTAACCGCATTTGTGGGATTCGCAGTCAAAAGGCATATCTTTGTCTTTTTATATGTCTGGTGACGAAAGCTGTTCACATCGAATTAGCTTCTGATTTAAGTTCTGCCACATTTTTAGACGTGTTTAAACGCTTTTTGTCAAGACGTGGTCCATGTAAATTTTTATATAGCGACAACGGCAAAAACTTCATAGCTTCAAAATCGTATTTAAACGAGTTGCATGACTTCTTAAAGTCTGATGATTATTATAAAACTTTTCAAAATGAGCTTACTAAAAACCGCATTATTTGGCGTTTTAATCCTCCCACCGCCCCACATTTAGGAGGGATCTGGGAGGCAAATATAAAAAGTGCCAAGGCTTTACTTTTTCGAGTAATAGGTAAACAAATCCTTACTTATGAGGAGATGCTTACGATTCTTAATCAGATAGAATGTGTTCTTAATAGCAGGCCACTTTATCTCCTAAGTTCTGATCCATCAGAACCCACAGCTCTTACTCCTTCACATTTTTTACATACCGCTCCTTTGGCATTCTTACCAGCAGCGGATGTAACCAATGAGAGAGCTAATTTACTGTCTAGGTTTTCTTTGATGGACTCGATTGTCCAGTCTTTTTGGAAGAGGTTTCGTTCTGAATACCTGCATAACTTACAAATGCGGGAAAAATGGAACACTCTTTCTAACCCTGTAGCTGTAGGTACGATCGTCATAATTAATGTTGATAATGCGCCTCCTCTGCAATGGCCATTGGGGGTTATAACACGATTATTTCCTGGTAAAGATGGAAATGTTCGTGTTGCAGAAGTGCAAACTAGTTGTGGTACCTACGAGCGACCTATAGTACGGTTGTGCCCGTTACCAACGCAGTAGCATTTTTACTAATAATTTTATTATATTTATTATTTAAGCTTAGTAATTTATGTTAGCGACACACAGGTTGTAAGCGGTGGTAACCAACCAGTTTTTTTTGTTATTTATTTTAATTGAAGACTGATATAGTCAATTTAATATAGATTTTATTAGTCTATATTTTTTGAAGGGATTCCTTCAAGGCCGGGGGGATGTTGGATCTCGTTATTGAAAACCTTTTATTTACCAAAATGCACTTGTAGCAGGCTAGATTTCCCTGTCCTTCATCCTATTCCCTAGTGCGCCTTATATAAAAAAGAAGAAATTGACGTTCTGAAAAAAAATGTGACGTGAATTTGTCACCGCAGCCGGAAAAAAATATTTGCTTATGGCGTGATCGCTATGTTATATAAAAATAATAGATACATAAAATAATTAATTCCGCCCATTCAATAATTAATTAAACGCAAAAGAAGTGACAATAGCAGCAGATACAGTCATCTAATCTGTGGAGCAGCAGACGCCGCCATCATCGCATCGCAGCCGGTCAAAGGTAGGGCGCACGTTCCGTTCCTTACAGCAACTGCGATTTATTCCCTTTGTGTTCCCTGCAGTTGCTAACTTCCTGTGTCCCTGCAATCCAGTGTGCTGCGAGTGTAGTATAGCTTCTTTTGTCCGCGTTTTTTTAATATATAATTATACATTTATATTTATATACAGTCCATTCGAAAATTGCTTGTAGGAAAATTTTGAAATTCCTTAACCCGCCAACCTTGGACACCTAATTTCTTTCAAAGCGTGCACAGAAAAGGAAGTAAATAGAAGAATAAGGAGTACTTGGAATAAATATTGGGCTATGAAGGAAGTATTTAAAGGACCCATACCAATAGACCTAAAGACAAAAGCCATGAACATCTGCCTAACACCTTGCTTAACATACGCGTGTCAAACCTGGCCGCTTACAAAGAGGACTTTGGAAAAAGTAAGAAACTGCCAAAGAGGAATGGAGCGAAGTCTGTTAAATATTAAATTAAAAGATAGAGTAAGAAATGCTGCTATAAGAAAAAGAACAAAAGCCAAAGACGTACTCAGGCACGTTCTCGGTTTGAAATGGAAATGGGCAGGGCATATCCAGAGACTAAAGGACGAAAGATGGACGCAAACAGTAACAAATTGGTACCCTCGCGACAAAAAGCGGAAGCGCGGCCGTCCAATAAAAAGTTGGAGTGACGATATTGTCGGCGTGGCTGGTAACTTGTGGCAAAGAAAGGCAAGACAGAGAGACGAGTGGAAATTAATGGAGGAGGCTTTCACCGCTACAGGCGGTCCTTGCACAACACTAACAACACTAACATAGATGGTAAGTTAATTCAATATTTTGTTTCTTTTACTAACACACTAACAAATAAACAATATCTGTTAATTACTTACGTGCAAGGAAAATAAAAGCTTTTTTATTTTTATTATTTTATTTTTTTATTAGGAAAAATATATGAAATATTAAACAAATGAGTTACGTACGTGTATTTGTATTGATACACTGAATAAGACCCTCACGGATCGGACACGTGTTTTTTAACACTCTGTATGTCAAGAAAAAAATCCCTTGTTTATGCGCTACCTACTGTAGGGCACAGGCCGCCCCTTAAGATGAATGGGCTTAGGCCATAGTCCACCAAGCTGTTTAAGGCGCGAAATACACACAAACGGCGTAAGGCATAAGGCGCGGCGGGCGCAGGCGTGGAATGGATACGGCACGGACGCGATTGAAATTATACATATAGAAGAGGCGAAGCGACGTCACGATGCGTCATTATACAGGCTGATTTCGTTGCGATAGCCTAGATATTATAAAACAATGGAAAAATTACATGAATATCCTGATCGTTTTCGCACAGTGTATAAAATGTCACAAGAATGTTTCCATATTATATAGTCAAAAGTTTTCAGAAACAGCATACACATTGGAGAGAACCAGTCTGTGCTGAAGAAAGACTCTTGATATATTACTATTGGCTGATATATTTTGTATATTACTATTGGCGTGCTAAAGTCGTAAAGAGCCGGATATTGTCGTAATGTGCCGGATTTCGCAGAACTGTATTATTATGTTCTGTATCATCACGCATTTTTGTTGCTGATAAATAATAGTCGTCCCATATAGCAAGCGACGTGCTCCTTGTGTGTCGCTTCAGTTGTGACTGCTAGCGGCGCGGCGCAGGCGTGCCTGTGCCACGCCAATTGAGTGTAATTCACAATACGTCTCCTTAGTACATTTTGTATGCAGAAGTTTTGAAGCGGCATCGTGCCTGCGCCGCGCCGAACTCCTCGCCGCTTGTGTGTATTTCGCGCCTAAGTGCGGGTTGGCGGACTTCACACGTCATTCGAAAGCTAGTTAGGCTCTCTCAGACATGCAGGTTTCCTCGATGTTTTCCTTCTCTGAAAGCTAATAATAATCGCACAAAGACGATTCATCATCATCACCAGCCGGAAGACGTCCACTGCTGAATAAAGGCCTCCCCTTTCGAACGCTACAATGAACGACAATTGACTATTTGCATCTACTGGTTACCTGCGACGTGCATAATATCGTCTGTCCACCTAGTGGGAGGCCTACCTACGCTGTGTCTTCCGGTCCGTGGTCGCCACTTGAGAACCTTTCTTCACCATCCATCGGCTATCGGTTCTTCGAGCGGTGTGGCCTGCCCATTGCCACTTCAACGATACGCATATGATTTATTAAAGATGCGAACCGGGGTTCGAAACTGCGCACCGTTTTTTCCAAGACAAGCCCTCGTTTACTAAGCTGTCACTGCTTCTAAATAAACAAGTATCCATACTTCTGTATGGATGGATGTAAGGGAGAATGGTTTGGATATTGTGAAGATACTTGTTTATTTAAGTACGAGTAGGTATCTATATAAGAACGCACCCCTTCCGCGCTTCGAACACGACAAAGGCAAACTTTTCAGCTCGAGCGCTTGAAAAATATTACCCAACTTAAGTTTAATCTCTTGAAAACGTTCGAGGAAACAATTGTAAATAGCAACTCCCCGGTTAAACAACGACAATGTTTGTCGAGATGAGATAAAGTGGCACTGACGGAGATAGGAGTTATTGTAGAAATAAAATGTATACAGGAAACAGCGACCCGCTTTGCCTTGCCTTTTAATATAAATAGTATTATTATTCTGGGACACGTGTGGCCTTTTATTTTTTTATTTTTTTATTTTTACGCGGGGTAAATCTTCGACAGATCCCCGGGAGCTGTGGGGCTCGACCGGGGTATGTGGAATTCTTACCCACTAAAACCCCCGCGGCTGTCGCATCGGCACATGAAGAGGGGCGAACCTGGGGCCTCCGTTGGGATCTGCACCAGAGGCCCCTCAGTGCCTTGCCTTTGAGCCCGCCGCCGGGGGACGCATTGTAGTCCCCCGGGTGCCATCACGGTGCTCACGGGGACGGGGGTCGCAACCATGTCGCCGTCCTCCTCAGAGTCGCCGCCGTACTCAATGGACGTCCTAAGGGCCCACACCCCGAACGTCCAGCGACTCCGAAGGGGGACACGTGTGGCCTGTGCTAAGGAAACCAGACAACTGATGCAAATACGTACCTAATAAGTATTTACTTGTTTAATTTGATTTTTATCTATAGATAAATAATTCGGAAACAATAACTAATATGTTCATGGACACATTTATGTTTGTTCCGAGTAAAAATTGAACCCGCAACCTTTTAGGTACCAGCCAATGTCACTACCATCAAGGTGGCAAGCAAGCGTGCAGGCCGCCTAATGGTAAGTAGCCACCTAGCCTTTAAGCAATACCAAAAGTATTACTAGCGCTTAGATATCAAGTCTTGCGTATCCTGTAATCTCACCAGCTACAGTACCCTTCACACCGGAACACGGTAATGTTTACACACTGCTGCTTGGCGGTAGAATATCCGACACTGCTGCCCCTTCTTAGACGGTTCCTTGCACAAAGAACCTACTACCGTTTTGGTTAAAAATCATGCCTAAGAAATAGACATAATTATATGGAATATCAAAATAAATAACCCTACTTTCACTAAGTTTTAGGTCCCTTGTATAAGATGGTTCTTTTCACAAGGGACCTAGGTAGGTATCAGCGCAGTATCAGATATTCTGCCGCCTAGAAACAATGTGTACAATTGGTGTGTTCCGGTGTGTAGGACACTGTAGCTGGTGAAGTAACTGGGCTCTAGGGACTGCAGCTATCTATAAGTCTACCCGTGGAAAGTCCGGGTAAGAATAGCACCTTCCTATCTCCTCCCGTTGGGTGTCTGTAAGAGGCGACTAAGGGAAAGCAAAAAGACGGGCAGCTGCGTCTCTATTGGACAGCCTACCACCTTTACTGCGAACCCCAAGACGCCTGCCAAGCGTGGGAATTATGGCAACCCCTGCCTTCGAAGGCGGAGGCCTTTATTCAGCAGTGGACGTCTGCTGATGATGATGATGATGATGATGAAGCAACTATCAACTTTTTTTGTGCACGGTTAGTGGCCAAGTGTTATTTTAAGCTTATGCCTGGGACTTAGCTTAACGACTGCTGACTAAATGATAACTAACGGAAAACGACCGAAGCTGTTAACGTGCCTTCCGAAGCACGGAGATGCTCTGTACAAATGTCACTAAACGGTAACCCATCTATATACTGACCTTCAGACGTTGCTTAACCAACTATTTTTTTACTGAACAGTAATTGGAACTGGCTATGAACGCCTCACCTTAGTTATTAGAAATCAGTTGATTTACTTGGCTTGCAGAATCAAACTAATTAATTAGCTAATAGCACGTTAACTATTAGGTCACCAAGACATGACCACTTGGATCCATTTGGGCTAATGTTAAACAAACAGTGTCTCGAGACAAACACATCAGGGTATGGCTAAAGCAATCTTGTTTGCAGATTTGTTAGTAAAATAATATCAATGTAGGGGAATAACGGGTACTGAAATGAAAATTAAGCTGGTTTCTCATATTGAAATTACAGTTTTATTTTATGCATAGAAAATATCATTACAATGGGTCGTTTACTTACTTCAAGTAAAAGTCAAAATAAGTAAGTTATTTTTCACTTTTTAGGGTGATGTCTATTCAAGTCGGTTAATTGTTTGTTATCAAAATTTACTTTTTTTCTTTTTAGTCATATTCCCATGAACAATCTTTATTCAACTACATTTATTTTACCACTAAAGCATACCCAAATCGCTTCAAATGAGCCCATAAAATTTGAAGAGTTCCCTCTATTTCTCCAGGGTCCCATCATCAGATCTTGACCTGGAGACCATAGGACCACCTGGGAAGTACACCCTTATTTCAAACAGACGAAGGATGTTCCATCTTTGAGTATCGGGGAACATCTCGGTAAAAAGATTCCGACGAATGAAGTCGGTTAAAAATAAAAATAAATTTTAAATACTTTTAATTTTTAGGGATTATTGGTGGTTAGCACTGGCTAGACTTTAAAAATACAGTTTTTTAGGTTCATACGCTTCTAATATCTGTGGCCATGGGTGACCAAATCAGCATTTCCCTGTTCAAAACGAGTAAAATAAATAATACATACAAAGTCAATAAACTGTAACGAATATCGACCAACACGACAATTGCACAATGTACTATTTTAGAACCGCCACAATACCACTCTAATCAATTAGCAACTGCCATAATTTACACTCAAATATATCCGCGTGTCAACCCAGCCAATTAAGATCTATTAAACATTATATCTCTTGTTTGTCGGATGTTTGGACGCATAAAGTATCTATTAAGGGCTTTCTCGACGCCTCAAGTTAATTGAACAACAAAGAAATAATTCTATCTTTTTTCTCTGCCATCATATTTAGTGTAGACAAGACCAGCCAAGACCAGCCTGCTAAGTGTTTTGCTGGATCTGCTCAGTATAGACTATAAGGACTATTTATGTCTAGAAAAAATGATTTTCTCATGGGGCTCAATGGCTCATCTATATAGATACAAAAAAAAAACTATTTCCTTTGGTCTCGCCATAACTTGAGAACGTCTTTACAGATTGCATTTTTTTTTAAATGTTTTCTTATACTTTGTAGACGGTTCGTACAGGAAGAACATTTAAAAAAGTTGCGCAGAAAATTAGAAAATTACGAGGGTGGAGCTCTATGGGACAGACAGACTTCGACTTTGACCAATAAACAATTTGATAAAATTATGAAGATATACTCGTACTAGTATATTATATTTGCGGCATTGGAAATTTCGATAAAGAAAAATGTCTTAAATATTGTTATTTATACCCCAAGCCTTCAGAAATACCAAGCTGGGTTATATAATACACTTAAACATAATATGTATTATTCAGTATTATATATTATACATATTATGTTTAAGTGTATTTGGAATACAGGTTAAAATTGTTACCTTGGAAATTCCAATAGCAAGTGTATTGAATGATAAGTAACTTATCAAGCGTATTGTCACTTCTTGTTATGTTCTTATCTTTGTGTTGGTATCGTTTCGCAGTAATTATTGAGACTTATGTCCTCGCGTGTTGCCTTTCGATTGTTGGATTATTATTTCATTGAAGTAAAAGTCACTTATTAAAGCGGGGTTTTGTTTTGTTTAAAATTTTGAACTAAATGGATTCGATTGCTAACTTGAACTATAACGGAAAAATAAAAGGTTTAGTTTAAATAAAAACTTGGGTATCATCACTTGGGTTTTATACTTGGTAATCTTATAATATTTTACTTACAGAATAAAGTCGACCAAAAACTCAACATTTTACTAACTGTCCAAATATTAACTTTTAATATGTAAGTACATTAATTACGTCATATTTAATGAAAAAATGTGTAAAGATTAACCCAGACTTACAAAAATTTTATTAGAAAGAAAACTATAAAATGTCTACTAATCCTTTGGTAATCCCTAAACATTTTGGATCATTTAAAGCGGGCTTTTCCGTCGTATCTTCAATAAACATAAAATTCTGAAACCCTGTACCAAATATTATCATATACCATAATCATAAAAATCAACATTGTAATATGTCATTCATTCATAATTACAATTCGCAATCGTGTAATTGCAGTTGAAATTAAAAGGCGTCTAGCAGACGCCGCCGTCGCGTCTCAAGATTAAAGTTTACACAACACGAATATTTCTGGAACGTCAACTTGGAAAAGTTTTGTCTTTGTCATGTAAGAAAGTGAGGAGAAACAGGATCGTTTGTCTTCAACGAGTGGAGCACTAAGCTTGAGAGTTTTGCATCTCACGCAATAAATATTTGTACATGTATGATAGGAAGAACAACGAATTATATGACGAAGAGGATTCTGCTTTGTTTTTTATTTTATTTTAGCTAAGTATCTTATGCAAAACGGTAAGAAAAGGAAGGTAAACTAGAAGGAAAAAGGAGACCGAGGCGAAGTTTCATAAAACATTTAGTAAAAAAGTGGGAGCAGTGTCGTAACAAGAGGTCAAAATAAAGGCATAATAAATCGGAATTGAAATTGCTTCAACGATAAGAGTATAGCTCTTAAATTGGAGAAAGAGAAGTCTTAAGCAAGTTGGAGCTGATTTTTTGTCATGATAGGCATTTAGTCAACTTCAAACTGGGATTACACTCAAAGTCAAAATAAATTTATAGATAACGCATAGATCCTTAAATAAAAAATAAAAAACATTTTTAAAACTGCTACCGTCACTACCGCTCGTCGCCTGATGCTAAAAATGCAATCCATATTCTACCTAAATAAAAATAATAATAATACCAGCCCTTGTTAATGTCCCACTGCTGGGCACGGGCCTCCCTTCAAGATGAAGGGGCTTAGGCCATAGTCCACCACGCTGGCCAAGTGCGGGTTGGCGGACTTCACACGTCATTCGAAAGCTAGTTAGGCTTTCTCAGACATGCAGGTTTCCTCACGATGTTTTCCTTCACCGAAAGCTAGTAACAATCGCACAAAGACGATTCGCACATGATTATTTAAAGAAATCAGAGGTGCGAGCCGGGGATCGAACCTGCGCACCTTGTTTCCAAGGCAAGCGCTCGCCCACTGAGCTGTTACAGCTTTCACACACCTAAATAAAACATAATAATAATATTCTACGAAAATCCACACAATATGGTCATCCGACGATCCCAAACTAGGCAGAGTCTGTACTATGGAAAGCAGACAACTAATACTAATATATACATACTTTGTTTTGTAAATAAGTACCTAAGTAGATAAAACACCCACACACTTAGTGGGAATCGAATCCACGAACTATTGAGTAGTAGCCAGGGTGTCCAACCACTAGACCAAGATAGTTATTATTGTTATTTTAATGTATTTTAATTAACTGATGATGAAAAACCAATTTGCCTTTATTCGAAAAATAAAAATGTTTTAACTATTTCAAAGTTTACACTATTGTAGCCGCTTTCAAAACCGTATAAAAAGCGCAACAAGTATATTATTCAATACGCTATCTTATTTTGAAAGCCAAACGAAACGTTTTTGCTTCGGCTTTTATTCACTGTTGCTTTTGATGGTACTTTTCTCGTAATTATGACGAAGTAACAAAGTAACGACCTTTTTACGGTCTTGTTAGTTCCTTTTGTGACGATAAAGTTGACTGTTTTGATGTTGGTTTGAGAGGAACAAATTAATATTGATCAATGAAATGTTTTTTTGAAGTTTCTCTTTATTATTTTACAAAAGAAAACGGTGTACTCTGTACGTATTTGGAATTATACTTTACATATTATAATTCATTATTATTAAACCACGGGCTAATGTTCTCCACCATCAGGTGAACGTCAGTTCTTTCAATATCTAAGTTTTTATCTTTCTACTCAAGTACATCAATTCTTCTCATGTTATTAAAAATATTTTATGATACATCATCGTTACGACTTAGTATATCTGAAATTGTCTTTATTTTGATTATGTTCTAATAATGCTATTGTTTCCGTGCGAGCATTATACAGCTTGGGATGATTAGGTGCTTCAGACTGCATGAACCGCTATAAACACATCATCTGAGTGAACTATGAGTTGTTGCTCTAATTGCTCTGTTGTTCAGCATAAGTGTCATTGAATTCCCATTATCGCACCTTCAATCAGATCTACAGTTAACTTCAATATCAGATTTAGCTGTCATTTCAAATGTCATCATCATTATCCATCATGAGCAGCCGATAGACGTCCACTATTAAACAAAGCCCTCCCCTTCAGCATGGAGGGGTTGGGGATCGCAGTATAGGTGGAAGATAAATCCAAAAGGAAGACGCTGCTGCCCGTCTTCCCGTTCTTGCTTAGTCGCCTCTTACGACACCCAACGAGAGGCGATGGGGGGATGCTATTCCAACTTGGCACCCCACGGATTTCAAATGTCATTCTAATTGAAACAAATTCAAATATCAAACTTTATTCTAATCGGGAATAACCGTGATTTACCTTATATTTTGGCTTGACGTTTCGGCCGGGTTGCACCAGCCGTGGTCACAAGCAGACTGGTTCAGCGAGACGGCTCAAAAACGGACAAAATGGGTGCAGTGTTAAGAAAATATTCTGTACCCATTGTGTACGTACCTGGGTCCAAAGTAAGCAACGTTGTAGGTACTGCAAAGGATGTCCTGCCATTACAAACACCAGGTGTCTACAAAATAAATTGCAGTTGTGGTAGCTCCTATATAGGCCAAACGAAGCGGACTATCGCAGAAAGGGTTAAAGAGCATATCACAGCTGTAAAGAACCGTCAGATTAGCAAGTCAGCGATTGCCGAGCATATACTTCAGTCGGATACACATCACTGGATTGAGTTTCATCGCCCACAAGTCCTTTCCACCGATCGACACTTTTATTCTAGAGTTGTTCGTGAAGCGATTGAAATAAAGAAATATAAAAATTTCAACCGGGAAGATGGCTTGAGATTATCAGCTGCTTGGGAACCAGTGATCAAAATGACAAAACCTCGCTATTTGCCGGCGGTTAAATATACAGATACTGTGAGTGTAGTGTGTAGTGGGCTTAACGTTACAAGTGAAAGAACGGGGGTAGACGAAGACATTTCTGCCTCGCGCACGGAGCCGTCTCGCTGAACCAGTCTGCTTGTGACCACGGCTGGTGCAACCCGGCCGAAACGTCAAGCCAAAATATAAGGTAAATCGCGTTAATTCCCGATTAGAATAAAGTTTGATAATGGAACGCGAAAGTCTAAAAGTATATAAATTCAAATATGACAAAGAATTGGCAAAATTTCGAAGATTTTAGATTAGGACCAGTTAATATGATCCGAATATCTAATTAGCGTATCTTTGTATCGTATAAGCTCATTGGGAATCATAGCTATGTGTGTTGTTATATCCATTAAAGGCTCCATTTTATATTGACCCGTGGGGTGTCCGGGGCAATATAAAATGGATGTGATAGCACTCTCTCGTCTCCTCAAATTGGGTGTCCATAAGAGGCAACTAAGTGGTCGGCCACACTGCAGGCCTAGCGCGGCGGCGGCGGCGGGCGCGAAATATCAAACATATGAAACCGCCGCTTGCGGCCACACTGAAGTGACTTAGGCCTCGTTTACGGAAACGCGGGGCGTCGCGCGTCGCGTGTGGCGTGGCGTCTCGCGGCGCGTCGGACGTTTTTACTGTTTACGTAGGGGCGGCGCGTGTAGCGGCGCGTATCATCGCACGCGTAAACACAAACTTATAGCAATATATGATGCTGTTTATAGAGACGCGGGGCGGGAAGAGTGGCGGTGCCCGCCGCTGCGCCCGCGGCGGGCACCGCCGCGTGCAACGGCGGTGCAACTCACTTTTTAACATACAATTTTCTTCTAAAAAAAAAATCGGTCATATCATACTCCATTGCGATGGTGACTACGTCTGTGTTGCACGATTACCAAATAGACTGGCAGAAGGTTCCGCCACAGGCATCGCTTCATCGAGAATCACCGCTGCGTGCGCCGCCGCGATGAACGCCGCGTGAAACGCGGCGATGCCATCCGCGGGCGCCGCCGTAAAACACGCGCAAACGCGTGTAAAATCGCTTCTCCGTAAACACACTCATACAACGCCCTACATTTGAATTTAGTGCGGGCCGCGCCGCCACACGCGACGCGCGACGCCCCGCGTCTCCGTAAATGAGGCCTTAGGCCTCGTTTACGGAAACGCGGGGCGTCGCGCGTCGCGTGTGGCGTGGCGTCTCGCGGCGCGTCGGACGTTTTTATTGTTTACGTAGCGGCGGCGCGTGAAGCGGCGCGTATCACCGCACGCGTAAACACAAACTTATAGCAATATATGATGCTGTTTATAGAGACGCGGGGCGGGAGGAGTGGCGGTGCCCGCCGCTGCGCCCGCGGCGTGCACCGCCGCGTGCAACGGCGGTGCAACTCACTTTTTCACATAAAATTTTCTTCTAAAAAAAAAATCGATCATATCATACTCCATTGCGATGGTGACTACGTCTGTGTTGCACGATTACCAAATAGACTGGCAGAAGGTTCCGCCACAGGCATCGCTTCATCGAGAATCACCGCTGCGTGCGCCGCCGCGATGAACGCCGCGTGAGACGCGGCGATGCCATCCGCGGGCGCCGCCGTAAAACACGCGCAAACGCGTGTAAAATCGCTTCTCCGTAAACACACTCATACAACGCCCTACATTTGAATTTAGTGCGGGCCGCGCCGCCACACGCGACGCGCGACGCCCCGCGTCTCCGTAAATGAGGCCTTAGGCGGGAGCCTAGCGCGACCGGCTTGAGCGAGTTAGCGGGCGTACTTTTCAAACGTTCCTATCCGCTCGTTCTGGCCACACTGCGGGCCTAGTCAACAAGCGACCGATCGCGCGGCTGGCGGGGTATCAAACCATTTCGGTCTTGTCGCTCGTTTTAAGTATTTTTTTATTATTAAATAACTTTAAATATATGTATAAAAAAGGTTTTTTTGGACATTTGAAATTGTAAGTGTATAATATGTATATTGTTGATGTTCCTTAATAAATAAAATAAACTTTTTTGACTACAATTTCAATTCCTAATATATTTTTTTTTTAAATCTCCATTCATTTAACTGTTTTTAGTTATTTCGTGCGCACCCAGCACACCATCTCTTATGATCAACGCCTCCCATCTCAGGATTGGCCTATCCAGTAAAAAATACAGAATCCTCATAAAAGGTTTGCGACACCTGCAATAAGTGTTATCGCCACAACAGCCCGCGCGTCACTGTGGCCACCCTGCGCGCCCGCCGCCGCGCCCGCGCTAGGCTCAAGTCACCGCGCGTTCACTGTGGCCAACCACTAAGGGAAAACAAGAAGACGGGAAGCAGCGTTTTTCTATTGGATTACCTACCACTATACATATACTGCGATCCCCAAGACGCCTGCCAAGCTTGGGGATTATGGCAACCCCTTCTAACCCCCTTCTAACGGGGGAGGCCTTCGTTCAAAAGTCTTTCAGCTGATGATGATGAATTTACATTGTACTGAATCCTATATAGCGATGCACTCTTTTGAAATTAACATGAATCTACTCATTCCTTTAAACTTTGAACTTATTCCCGTTATTTAAATAAAACCTGCTCATACTTCACCATGATTTTCGTGTAAGAAAACTTGGTTTTCATTTGGATTTTACTTTGCATTAAGTCCTGAGTATTTGAGTCATCTATAAAACGCTAGCATTACATTCTCTTTGTGTCTATAGCTTCGTTGATTAAATTCCCTTTTTAAATCAAAGGAATAAATAGTAGATTTTAATATAACTAAAGGATTTTAAAGTACTTTAAGTATGCACTAACTTTGAACACAGGCTTGACAGCTTTGTTATAACAAATTAAATATCATAAATAATTTGATGTTCAATCGCGTTAACTTTACCCTCGCACTGCGGTTGGAATGCTTTGTCGAGGACTTATAGGGGCTGATGTAGTTTTTGTTATACATATACTAGCGACCCGCCCCGAATTCGTACGTGTTTTATACAGTGTAGAAACGTTATTTTATTTTTATACTAGGTGGTAGGTTCCTTGTGCAAGGAACCGTCCAGGTAGGTACCCACCGCAGCGACAGATATTCTGCCGCCAAGCAGCAGTGTGTTCGCATTGCTGTGTTCCGGCGTGAAGGGCACTGTAGCCGGTGAAATTACCGGACACAAAGACTTAATATCTAATGTCTTGAGAGTCGGCAACACGGTACTGATTCTTCTGGTGTTGCTAGCGTCTACAGGCTGTGGTGACTGCTTACCATCAGGCGGGCCGCACGCTTGCTTGCCACCTTGGTAGTATAAAAAAAGAAAAAATACTACCAAGGTGGTAAGCAAGCGTACGGCTCGCCTGATGGTAAGCAGTCACCGCAGCCTATAGACGCTAGTAACACCAGAAGAATGACTAGCGCATTGCCGAACATAAGGCATTTGTGTACGGTAATTTCACCAGCTACAGTGCCCTTCACTCCGTAACACAGCAATGCTTACACACTGCTGCTTGGCGGCAGAATAACTAACACTGTGGTGGTACCTACCATGAAGGTTCCTTGCACAAGGAACCTATCACCTAGTAAAAGGTAAGGTAGTAGTGGTTAAGTGTCAACAGACGATATTTTCCAAAATTTTAGTGATACGAGTATAACAAAAACTGATATAGAAACTAGATGCCCCAAGGAGTAGGTAAGGTTACCTACTTTTGATACGAGTTTTAGTTACTAAAACTAATAATATTTAGCTAAATGGCCTTGATAAATTACTAAAAGTTCCAAAATGTATGGCGCCTGGGCTAGCAATTTGTACACTATACTCTAAAATAGGGAAACACACTTAAAACAGTTTTTAACCATCCATTTACTTTAATTTGGCTATAATTGCTTGTAAAACTTAATAATTTTTACTTAGAATTGCAACACATAACAAAAAACTGGCATGGCGGAAAAGTGTCATTGTCATGTGTCATTTTTATTATCAATGGCGTTAAAAGTATTTTTACTACAGTACTCTTGTATTTTTGTTTCTGTTTTCTCATAAATCATTTTAATAGTTAAAATATCAATGATAATCAATTTACTACATACAATTCACGCACACAACCAACTGTGACAAGTGTGACAGCAGCAGTAGCTATTGACATCTGGCTGGCTGACAGTTTAATTCGGCATCAGTGAGACGCCATCTTAGGACGCCATGTTGAATATAGATATAAAGTAAATGATAATTATAATTAAAATTACAACAATAATAGTGATTTAAACGAAATATTTATATTTTTCCCGAATTCTATGGATTTTTCTCAATTTTTTGAAGTGGTGTACATATTCCTAGCCCATTTTGCAACAACTCCTTTTTGGAAAATATAGTCTGCTGACAATTAAGGTTTCCACCCTGTGTATACAGGGTGTAAGTGACATCGTAACGAAAACCGATACCAGGCATCCAGTACATGATTCTGAACACTCTAGTGTTGAAAGTTTTCATCGGCTTTTTCAAGAATATCCAAAAAAAAAACACTTTTTTTATAAAATTAGTATAACATCATTATTGGTATAATAATAAAGCATAATTTTAATTTAAAAACAATAAATTACTGATTTGTGGAAAATTTATTTATTTATTTATTCTTTATACACTAAAACAGTACATAGGCAATTAATTAATAGGCATTTTTTTATTATTATTTTAGAAAATTAGCAATGTAATTTGAGAAATAAATATTATTCCGCATATATTAATTACATGCTCGAAAATTAATAAGTTAGTCATTTGTCATTTTCCATAGAAATGGTTTCTGTAATGTTGTAACGGACATTATTTGACATCTTATAAAAAAAATTCGGTACGATGTCCCTTACACCCGTTATAAGTTTCTTTATACTACATAAGCCTTCAGTGAAAAAATATCTAACTAATAGTGAAAATTATAAAAGCAAAAAGCCGGACTACGAACAAACAAAATGGTCTTATACAACGTGTTACAAAATACCCCGTAAAAATATAATTAATTATCAAAGCCAAACATTTTGTCAACCCTAGTAAGGTTAGGTCTTTTAAAATTTTTGTCGTTCCGGAAATTAGGTAGAAATGTACGTAAATTCTGCGTAGTTTAGTTTTTAATTTTACTGAAATAAAACACATCTGTGAAAATAATGATATATTTTTATTTATTTTTTACGGGGTATTTTGGTAACACGTTGTATAGTTCCATACTTATACATATTTTAAAAATAATTAACACCCAGACACAAAACAAATAGAGTAATATACATGTTTATGTGTACAAATGTTTGTACAGGCTGGATCAATCAAGCCCACGACCTATTGGGTCCAGGTATATCGACCAGGGTGTCTAACTAGACCAGCGGGCCCGACCTGCCTCCTTGGCGTAATGGGAAACTGCTTGCTTAACAAACTCGAGGTCGCGGGTTTGAATCCCGCGGGGCGCAACAACTTTGTGTAGTTGTTCCCAGGCTAGGACAATGCAAGCCGATTACCTGATTCTGTAAAGAAAGATGATTCATGCGTCGGATGGGCATGTAAAAAGTTGGATCTGCACCTGATCTCTCCCCGGTCGGGGAAATAAAAGAAAGAGAGAGTTCACTTGTGCCTATGCAAGCACATGTGCAAATAATATCTCCTGCGTAGATAGATGGCTGGTCTTGCGAAAGATTGGCCGCTGTGGTCGTATCTGCCAGGACGACATTATTATTATGCTTAGTTTCGCTTGCTTATTTAAAAAATAATACCTAGCTGGTGATAGGGCCTATAAGCCAAAAAATAGTTTTAGTGTTCACGTAGTCAAAACAAGATATTCGCTATGAACAAGTTCATCATCTCACGTAAATCCAAGGCGAAGGTTAAATGATAATAATTCTACTAAAGCATATAGAATGTTAGCGGTAACAGCAGCTTATCATTTTTATTATTGTAAACAACTTCAAAGAATTGTAGGGTCACCTGATTGATTTAAGATGACCTCAGAAATGGGCTCACGTGGTACATTAACAGGATGATTTATTTTTAGCATATTGTTAGTTCAAAAAGTGTAATATTATTTGGGTTAGGATCGTTGTGTCAATAAAGAATACAAGATATTTAAAAAAATTAGACTACTGTCAAAAAAAAGAAAAAACAAAAAGTTTATTGTTAATAATAAGTATATACATACGTTATGCATAGTATTTTAATTGGTAAGGTTCTTAGATATGCAAACAAATGCTTCATCCTATCTATGGGGCGCTTGATTCAATTTGATATTTATTTTTAAACATACATGGAAAATGTGTTTCCTTTTAGGTTATTTGCACAGAGTACTTTTGTGTATAATTAGAAAGTTGGTTATTTTTTATGACGGCATAATATAATATTTTGTTGTGTGAACTTAGATAATAATGTCGACGTTACTAGTGTACGGTAAAACTCGAATGAGTTTATGATGCACCTTTAGTTCATATTGACGTTTGTACTTTTTTCTTCAATAAATAAATAATAATAATATAAGTTTGAAGTTTTACTATGTTTTGTTTTAATATAAAAGTATATGCTTGCTGCATTATTAATTCCATATTAAATGCAACTCAACATTTTTGATATAGTATCCTGATTATTTTTAACAAGGAACCTTTATAGTTTCGTTATAACTATTTAATTACTTAATCTAATTTTACTCATCATTATTAAGCTTCTATATCTGTTTGAGTTTTTGTAATATCGACTACTACTACTATTACTACCACTATTACTACAACTGTTATACTACTACTACTTCTACCACTACTACTACTACTATTAATGACCAAATTATTGTCTGACGATACTTAACGATTCCATCCTGTATAGATATGTATCTATGACATCAAAACGAAGTAAAAATGTCAAGGTCCAAAAGTAGCAAAGTATAAAAAGAGTACTTGTAACTATAAAACAAAAATCTGACCTTTGTTTCTTTATATCACCATGTGAAAAAAAGTTATTGTAACATTTGTTACAAAATTCGCGTAACAATGACAAATACGTTATTCTAATATTAAGTAATTAACATTGTTTAACTGTTCGGTTTCATTTGTACAAAATAAACATAACTATGTATGTAGGGTCAATGCACGGGTTACTAGGTCAACTATATGACCGCGTTTTTGTTTATGAATAATTAAATTACGAGTATATCACTATGACTACAGTTATTAGGAATTTTGACTATTTCCTTTGTTAATAAAGCTAGACATACACGCGCAGGTTTCTCTGACAGGTATACCTGTGCAGTTAAACTGTACAGACCATAGAGACCATACACGTAACGGTAAACCTGCACAAACTCTCAGTTGAAACCATGGACCCGATAGCGGCGCATGACTGCGACGCAGTAGCGTTAATAGATTAATAGTTTGTTTTATTAAACAAAAGGATATTAAACGACGACACCGTGAACAGTGGTGAAAAGCAAACAGTACTCTTATGTCGACTTATTGAAGGAATTGAAATTTAAACCGAATTATTATTACCGCAATTATCTACGAATAATAATAATATTCTGGGACAATCCACACAGATCACAAATTAGGCAGAGCCTATACTATGGAAACTAGATGACTTTTTCTTGTAAATACATACATAAATAGATAAATAACACCTAGACACTTGGCAGGAATCGAACCCACTACCTATTGGGTAGCAGCCGGCGTGACCACTAGACCAACAGGCCCCAATAAGATGAAAAGACTTTTCTCGATGATTTTTTTCTTACGATTTATTATAATTGCTGCTACTTTTTTATTTTTAAAAGATTAAGAATCATTATTTGTCAGCATATTTTTATGTTACAATAATAGATGGTACCAAGTATTATACCGTTTCCGGCGTACAAATATTTTATCGTTACAGGGTGACATAATCATGTCAAGGAATAAAATTAGTTAAATTTTATCGTGATAATCTTTACACTTAATATGCCAAAAACAATGCTCGGACATGTACATGTTTGTAAATTCTTCCATTACTACATTCCGCTTACGAGACGACACATTGTATTAGAGCGCCGCGCGTCCTTTCCCTCTAGCAGTCATCGGACAACTGACGCCTGCGCAGGCGACCGCCACACACGCTCAGTTTTGCCTGCACAGGTATACCTGCGCAGTTAAAAATATGAAAATTCATATTTTTCGACTCGCCTGTACAGGCGTGGAAACCTGCACAGTTTTGCGGCATACACGCTCAGGTTTACCTGCGCAGTTGAACTGTACAGGTAAACCTGTGCGTGTATGGCTACCTTAAGAGACATGTAGGACGTTTGCTTGGTGCTAAACGACACGCCTGCTCATAGACACTGTGTTGCACTGCCGCTGGGACTTTACTCATTAAGTAATTTAAGTACTTATATAAGTAAGTATTTTAATAATAATAAAAACAAGTGGGCGCTGTAATGTCTGACACTGGAGTGTACCTACCTTTTTGTTGTCGCGAGGTAACCTTCAACTGTATCTTGGGACCTTTTGGGTCAGCCGGAGTATATGGGATTCTTACCCACTAAAACCCCCGCGACTTTCGCATCGGCACATGAAAGGGGTGATCTGGGCTCTCCGGTGGGATCTGCAACAGGAGCCCCTCAGTGTCTTACCTTCGAGCCCACACCGGAAAGCGTATAGCCCCCCGGGAACCTGTCACGGTGCCTACGGGGACAGTGGTTGCAACCCTGCCACCGTCCTCCTCGGAGTCGCCACCGTACTCGATTGACCCAGAATTTCTACATACATCAACAATGTAGATTTGTTTAACTACATTCGAATGTACAAGTATGTGACAGACATAACACTCGATAGCATATAAATGATGCCGATTAAACCAGATTTCAAGTTAAAAAAGTATTAAACTTTAGTCCATTCATGCCGATACTGAATACAGACAAACCAATAGTGTAGGTTTAGTATAACAAAACAGCTGTATTATGTGTAACATACAGATGATTATAACATACAGTAATACAATTATGAGTAATATTAACCCAATTAAACAATAAAGAAAATGCATTTTTAAAATGTTTGAACAAAGGTATTTTTATTTGTATAAGTGTTTGCCGATACTTTCAATTATTGTAACATTTTACAAATTACCGACATCCGTCGTCCACATTTTGCAACAGCCTATATATAGAGTGATAAAAATATGCTTTGTTTATAAAGCTTCTATTGCTTCAGTATATAAGACCAGTGAGACGTTTTTTTTTTTAAATATTCAGTAGCAAAATGGGTGTACTTAAATATTTATTGTGCTTATTTTTCGCGTTTGAAGTGAGTTCTATGTCTTTGAAAGGACCGACTTTGACTAGGTACGAGCCTTGTGGGCTAGGTGTGATATATTTTGATAAAGCTGTTCAGAATTATTGGAGAGGTGTTATAAATTTAGGATTGTACAAGAATCTGGTGGATGCTGAAGCTGTGTTGATGTTTAAGATGGATGTTACTGTGTCAGCCGTAAGTAGTTTGTTTGTTTACCGAGTAGAATTGTCTAAGCGACGGTGTCCGTATTAAAATGTTGTATCCGTGGTTGATGCTTTGCCAGGCAAAAAAAAAACATAAGCATAGTATCTTGACTAGATTTTATTTAACCCCAAGTTTATTTTGTGCTCGTCTAGGATTTTATTTAGTTTGGTTACTTACTTAATTTAAATAAGTAAAGCAGAAACAGTTTCATAAATGCAAACCAATGATGTTTCAATATTATTTTTCCTTATGAATATCTAGTTAAATCAGTCCTATTAAACTTAAGTCAACATTATGAAAATTAAATGAGATACACGCGTTAGATTAATAAGCATCACATGTTTTCGGCATAAACACAATTTAGGCATTATTGAAATGATATTTATTTATTCAACGTAAGTAGTGCCAACACAAGCTAGACGTTTGTCTGATGTTAAGCGATATGCCTGCTTATAAAGAGCAGGACTGCACTATTTATTAAGTCCTTTGAGTCTGGTTATTCCACCAACTACGGTGCCATTCGCACCGAAACAAAGCGATGTTTACACAGAATATCTGAGACTACGATGGTACGGTGGTACTATTTTTTTTTTCGCGGATGAAATTTTAAAAGTTATAGGTATCTATCAGGGTATGAGTGATTCTTATCCACTAAAAACACCCGTGGCTAACGCATCGGCACATGTAAGGTGACCCCAGGGCTCTACGGTGAGATCTGTACCGGGAGCCTCAGTGCCTTTTCTTTGAGCCAGACTCCGGGGGCGCACTAAAGCCCCTCGGGAACCAGACACTCACGGGGACGTGGGTCGCAACCCTGCTGCCATCCTCCTCGGAGTCGCTGTCGTACTCAATGGACGTCCCCGGGCTCACACCCAAACGTCCAGCGACTCCGAAGGTGTACGGTGGTGTCAACCTGCACGTCGACCTACCACCTAGTATTTAAAGATAATTATCTTTTTTCAGCATCCACAAGCAAATATCACAGCCAGAAGACAAGGGAAACGGGACCTTGTCGTCAACACAATAGGGACTGTACCCTATCGCTTCGTCTTCTACGTTCAACGGGACGATCTAAAACCGAACGACACTAATGTCCCATTCATCGATAGTTTGTCTCTAAACAACGTCACTCTGTGTAATGATCAAATAAAAGTAAGTTTTTTTTAAATAATCACGTGCTAATTTAATCTCCCCCAATGAGAACTTTTAACTTTGACGGGCCCGTTGGTCTAGTGGTTAGACACCCTGGCTACTACCCAATGGGTCGTGGGTTTGATTATTTATCTGGTATTTAATTCCAAAAAAAGTATATAAGTATCAGTATCAGTTATCTGGTCTTCATAGTGGCATGTCCTAGAATATTTTTCTTTTAATATTTTTAACTTACTTACTCTTTTTTTATTTATAATTTCTAAAGTTGTAGGCTACAAGATTTTCATAAATGTTTTTAAGCATCGTACTCCCACTCTCAGAGACCGTTAATGATAGGCCGAGTCATATTCGATACCTACCAAAAAGAAAAAAAAATGGGTTAAATATCTATTTTGAATATTTGGTTGGGCAAAAAGTGTAATTTTCTTCCAAGGGACCAGCTGGCTTTTTTTTTGCAAACAAACGACATTTATTATTTACTTATAATAATACTGTAACAGGTCCAATTCTGTACATTGAAGATATTTTGAAAATTATATTTGGAGGGCATTCTATAACCGATACTGAGGACAAAAATGTATTTTTTTTAATTTTTGTCTGTCTGTCTGTCTGTCTGTCTGTATCGCATCACGCCGAAACTACTGAATGGATTCAAATGAAACTTGGCATGATTTGAGATGTTACTACGAGGTAGGACATAGGATACTTTTTATCCCGTAACGCACGGTTCTTTTGGGAGAGGGGATTGGTCCGATTTTATCAATTTTTCTTTATAATATAATAAATATTAGTAAGGGAACAGTTATAGAGAGTTGTTATCAAGGTTTTGTAATCGATCGGGTTAAGCAACGTTAGGTAAGGTCATTAAATAGATCTTCGGAGTCGCTGGACGCTCGGGGTGTGGGCCCTTTGAGCGTCCATTGAGTACGGCGGCGACTCCGAGGAGGACGGCGGCGGGGTTGCGACCCCCGTCCCCGTGAGCACCGTGACAGGTTCCCGGGGGGCTACAATGCGCCCCCCGGCGGCGGGCTCAAAGGCAAGGCACTGAGGGGCCCCTGGTGCAGATCCCACCGGAGAGCCCTGGGGTCCCCCCTCTCATGTGCCGATGCGACAGCCGCGGGGGTTTTAGTGGGTAAGAATCCCACATACCCCGGTCGAGCCCCACAGCTCCCGGGGATCTTTCGAAGATTTCCCCCGCGTCAAAAAAAAAAAAAAAAAGGTCATTAAATAGATGGGTGATCGTTTAACGCCATTTGAACTAAACGGGTCCGTGCTTCGGAGAGCAAGTAAAAAGTGGGTCCCAGTTTTATAAAAAAGGAGGTTATGTATTCGATGCGAATGTCTGTTATTAAAAGTTTAGTTAACACAAAAATAGCGCAGGCGGAGCTGCGTGGGTCAGCTAGTTCAAGATAAAACAAAAAAATGTGGTAACGGGAGCTTTTTTTATTGGAAAACCTTCCAAATTTCCCCGGGAGCTGTGGGGCTCGACCGGGGTATGTGGGACTCTTACCCACTAAAATCCCCGCGGCTGTCGCATCGGCACATGAGAGGGGGACCCCAGGGCTCTCCGGTGGGATCTGCACCAGGTGCCCCTCAGTACCTTGCCTTTGAGCCCGCCGCCGGGAACCTGTCACGGTGCTCAAGGGGACGGGGGTCACAACCCCGCTGCCGTCCTCCGCGGAGTCACCCCCGTACACAATGGACGTCCTAGGGCCTAAACCCCGAACGTCCAGCGACTCCGAAGGTGGTAACGGGAGCTAAACTAACTCAGTTGAACGACCACCACATAATGTTAAGATTACTTTTTTTTTTAATATTTTTATGATAATTATCACGACTCGGCCTCTCACCCGAAGTCAACCTCTGACACCCTGTATAACAATATTTATTATTACAGGCATCACAAACAATAGCAGCACTAAACGTCACTCAAAATTTTTCTCAAACGAAGTATGCTAAGGCGCCTTACGCCCACGTGTGTGGCAGGAGGGCTATTGACCACGAAGAGCTGGTGTCTTTGAGGACTGACGCCGAGGCCGGAGACTGGCCTTGGCATGTAGCTATATTAATCAAAGACCCAAAGACTGGCGAATCCAAATACGAGTGTGGTGGAAATATTGTATCAAGAACTACTATAGTAACAGGTAAAAAAATCATCTTGCTTTTAATGTACAAGTAAATCGTGCAGGAAAACCTGTAGAAAACGTGTGACTATTGGTATAAATGATATGACTTAACTAGGTAGGGCTTTTTTTTTTTGACGCGGGGGAATCTTCTAAAGATCCCCGGGAGCTGTGGGGCTCGACCGGGGTATGTGGGATTCTTACCCACTAAAACCCCCGCGGCTGTCGCATCGGCACATGAGAGGGGGGACCCCAGGGCTCTCCGGTGGGATCTGCACCAGGGGCCCCTCAGTGCCTTGCCTTTGAACCCGCCGCCGGGGGGCGCATTGTAGCCCCCCGGGAACCTGTCACGGTGCTCACGGGGACGGGGGTCGCAACCCCGCCGCCGTCCTCCTCGGAGTCGCCGCCGTACTCAATGGACGCTCAAGGGGCCCACACCCCGAGCGTCCAGCTACTCCGAAGGAACTAGGTAGGCCTAGGTTAACTCTGAGTCGCTGGACGTTTAGGGTGTGGGCCAGAGACGTCCATCGAGTATGGCGGCGACTCCGAGAAAAACGGCGGCGGTGTTGCAACCTCCGTTCCTGTGAGCACCGCACATTTTACCACTAAACCCACACGCCTGTAGCATCTGGATCAGGGTTCTCCGGTGGGATCTGCACTAGCTACCCCTTAGTGCCTTGCCTTTGAGCCGCCACCCGGGAGTGCTTTATTAGTCCTGGAACCAGTCACGGTGCCCACGGGGACGAAAGTCGCAACCCCACCAGTGACCTACTCGGAAAAGGATAGCGTAACTGCTGCGTTCTTAGCAACACCTTTTGCTATTGATAAAAATTATGTCGTCAGCACTAAAACGGACGATCCTTGAAACAAAGGTTGCTTTGTAATTCTGACAGGACTATCCAGGTAAAATCTTTCTTTCTTTTGCTTCTAAAACTCTTATAGGTGTGTACCTTCAAATATATGTAACGGGATATCTTTTCATCGCTAATCTCCGCTGGTAAGATTTCCCAACTTTGGGAAATTTTCTCATTTCTTACTATTTTTACCCATTATTGTCTTTCACCACTAACTCGTATTTCTTCACTCTACACATAATTTTATTACATTACATCCAATAACCGGTACAAAATGATTTTGTTTTCAGCTGGACATTGTGTTTCATTTAATAACACAACTGTAGAAACAAACAGAATAGTCATTATAGCCGGTGTCAGTAATTATAAAGATCTCACCCAAGTTGGAAGGCAATCATTTATCGTAAGTATAAAACGTGGAACCGGAATGTAAGCACAATATTTCTTTGCATTGCTAAAGCATGCCCCTAATATTTCAAGAATAAATCTAAGCCTAAAAGCAGTGATGGACTATAAAAATTACACTGGTCATCATTACACGAGTAGTCACCGTGACTTATACGGTAGCAGATTTCTTTCTTATTCTTCTTCTGTACAGGTACTTACACCCTCACTTCCCTTATTATCACAATCCGGCATGGGACGAAAAAACTTTTTTGATCCCAATAAGTTCATCATCTATAAAGTGATCCCAGGCCTGGGATCATGTCACATGTCATTATATACAAACCTGAATATTTTGATATTCTGTCTTGGGTTGCATATCATCCCTACATTCCTATCTCAATAGCTGATGATTAGTTAAATATATCAAATAAATAGTTTAGAAAAAATTGGAAAAAAATGCATATGTAAACAGCAGGCATTTCCCGATGTTGAATAAGTGGGAATTACCGGTATTCGATGGATTATCGTAAGTATATGTAATACTAGCTGACCCGCGCAGCTCCGCCAGAGCTTTTAGTGTTATTTTACTAAACTGTTTTTATGGATTTTCCTAATTTTTATATTTTAATTTAAACCACCTGGATATGATACAATTTTTTACGGCCAGAAAGAGATGCTGAATAACAGTTTGCTAAATATTTTGTATATGGCATAAGCTAGCGTTGGTTAAGCAATGTCAAGCAAGGCCAATCTATAGATAGCTAACGTCCGGATTTTCTTGAACATTTGAACTGAGATTCCCTGTGCTTCAAAGCGCATGAAAAATGTTGTTCCCGGTTGTTGTAGACAGTAGTCGTTTCCTTCGGAGTCGCTGGACGATCGGGGTGTGGGCCCTAGGACACCCATTGAGTATGGCGATGATTCCGAGGAGTCATGGCGGCAGGGTTGCGACCCCGTCCTCTTGAGCACCGTGTCTGGTTCCCGGGGGGCTACAATGCGTCCTCCGGCAGCGGACTCAAGGAGAGCCCTGAGATCCCCTCCCATGTGCCGATGCGACAGTCGCGGGGGTTTTAGTGAGTAAGAATCCCACATACCCCGGTCTAGCCTCACAGCTCTCGGGGACCTTTTAAAGATTTCCCCCGCGTCAACAAAAAGATTGATAGTCGTGTGCAAGTGAATATTATGAAATTAGTTAACTACGTTATGTATCATAATAGATTGACTATTGAAAGATGTTGTTAATAATATCCCTTATTTTGTCCCACTGTTGGGCACGGGTCTCCCCTCAAGATGAAGGGGCTTAGGCCATGTGCTACTACGCTACCCAAGTGCGGGTTGGCGGACTTCAGCGGACACCTCCTTTGAAAGCTAGTTAGGCTTTCTTAGACATGCAGGTTTCTTTACGATGTTTTCCTTCACCGAAAGCTAGGAACAATCGCACAAAGACGATTCGCACATAAGTAATTAAAGAAAACAGAGGTGTGAGCTAAGGTTCGAACCTGCGCACCTTGTTTCCAAGGCAAGCGCTCGCCCACTGAGCTGTTACTGATGTCATTAGGTGATATTCGTTTCGTTCGCGCAGGCTTTGTGCGGGTATTTTGTTGTGCGTAATTTTTATAATTACGATAACTTCTAAAGTAATCCATTTATTGACATGCGCTACAAGGAAAAAAATATCTCTATTAAATTCTCGAGATAGCGAAATAGTTTATTTTGATATGGATTAATAAGGTGTTCTTTAAAATTCTTGCTTAAGTTACCCTATAATTTTTAATCAAATTTTAAATCATAAAAATGATTATTGTGGGTCATCCATAATAGAAAGACACGACCAGTTTTATGTCGACTTTACTAACAAACTTACAAACATACAAACTTACAAACTTTACCTCTTTATAATATTAATAGTATAATATATAGTAAATATAGAATATAGAATATAGTAATATATAGTAAATATAGTAATATAGTATAGATTTTGATATGACCATAAATAGTATTTCTATTGCAATTTAGTCGTAAACCGATGTCAGGTATGCGTGCCCTTTAATAAAACATAAGTTGGCCTGACTCAGAGCTATACTGTATTTTATTTTCACCGATGGATATATGATGGAATATATACAGTAAAGATATCCTTGAGGAATTCAGGAAAGGTATAAAATATTTGATTTGTTTTCACTAAACAGGCTAATGAATTAATCCTACATCCAGCATACAATGTGGAAGATGCGACATCGGACTTAGCAGTGATCAAAGTCACTGGTCTAAAATTTACCAAATACGTCCAACCTATATGCATTTGGGGACCAGTTTATAATAAATCAAATCTTTTCGGGAAAGAAGCTACAGTAAGTTTTTTAAATTCTGTTTTTATTATACTTGAGCATGGCGGTCGCCTAATGGCTATAGACGATTTTGGTTATAGATTGCATTCACACATGTCTTACAATAAGTATTTTGGGCCCAGTAGTTTCCCCAGTTACAACACTCATCGCACCGGGGCTCAGTAATTTTTATATACTGCAACTGAAAATCTGACAAGTGACAGAGGTTGTTCCGGTAACACCACAGTAACTAAATAGACTAGAAATCTACCTATTTAGCTAGTAATTAAATTGACTAACAGCAACCATAATGAAGTTTTGCATTATGCAATGCAATTGATAGTATGTTATTTACAATTATGTTATGTTTCTTTTTTGAAGTCATTGAAAATTTGAAACTAAAATCTCTGAATTGGGTGAAAATATAATTTGTTTCTTGTAACCATAATTTATTAGGGTAGAATTAGAGAAGTGTCTCATCATTATCAGCCGGAAGACGTCCACTGCTGAACATAGGCCTCCCCCTTAGAACGCCACAATGAACGACAATTGGCTATTTGCATCCGTCGGATACCTGCGACGCGCACAATGTCGTCTGTCCACCTAGTGTCTCTCACTACATTTCGGATTCTGTCGCGCAAAGAAACTCCGAGCATAGCTCTCTCCATGGCTCGCTGTGTGACTCTGAACTTCTCTAAAAGACCACGTCTCAGTACCATATGTCATCACTGGCAACACACACTGGTTAAAAACCTTCGTCATCAGGCACTGCGGTATTTTGGACGAGAAGATATCGCGTAGTTTCCCGATTCCCAAGTGTCTGGACTCGATTAATATCCAGAGTGGAATTTACTTTGTATGAAATTCCAGGTCGTCGGTTTCGGTTATACGGAATACGAGAAGCTGTCTGAAACACTAAGATCAACTTATATCATGGTACAGAATGATACCACATGTATCAAGTCAGTTCCTAAATTGTACGGGAGGTTGCTTAATGAGTTCACATTCTGTGCCGGATACGGACCGACTGCAGGTATGTTGGGTCTTGTTACCTTAATAAACACATGCAGAATTTAAACAATCGCTACACCTTTTTATAGAACAAAAACCTTGTAGATAGGTTGTAGTTTTTAAAATTGATTAGTATGTTTCTACCTTATATCTATAAAACGGTTCAAATAAAAAAAAATAAAAAATATTGTTTAAGTAGGATTTAATATAAATATTAAAAAGTTATTTAATGTCCTTTTTCTGTGTTGGAGTAATCTATAGAACTTTCAGCATGTTAAACCAAAGTCATTATGCGCGTATATGTGGTTACAAGTAGTCATGGATGTTTGTCGAGTTTTGTGTCGTCTTAATGTAGTTTTAATTTAATTATTATGTAGTTTTATTATCTGCCGTTATTGGTGTCTTCACTGGTGACTACTGTAGATCCTGGCTCCACTCATTCTCACCACTTTAACTCTACAGAAGTTACAGTGGTGAGAATGAGTAGAGCCAGAATCTACATTAGTCTGCAATTAGTTGTATTATCTGCTATATAAATCCACCTCAAAATCCTATTCCTTGTATCTCTTTTGCTCATGACCCTTCATTTTATAGGCATCAATCCCCGCAACGGTGACAGCGGAGGCGGTCTAGTCGTCAGCACAGTCCAGCCTGATCACAAAGTCAGCTGGTTTCTAAGAGGAGTCCTCTCGAAGTGCGGTGTATCACCTGGCGGTAAACGATGTGACCCTAAACACTACGTCGTGTACACAGACGTAGGACCACATTATGGTTGGATATACAATCATGCCGATTTAGAGTTTAGAACTAATGTTTTAGCTTCTTAAAACAAAATTAGAATTTAAGGGCATTGAATAAGATAGGTTAATGAAACAGAATTGTCACAATTTAATCTCGTTTAGTTAAAAGCTAAATTTATTAGAAGACGACCTGATATTTTTTGTATTAAAAAATCTTTACGTAATTTATATGTACTTTAAATAGTACTATATTAAACTAAATAAATTATATAAATATTTGTCATCAATCAATCAAAACTTTATTTTACGATCGGATAACCCCATTAACTTTCGTATTATTCAAAAAATCTATTGGTCTGCAACATTCTTTGTTAAGATATTTATTAAAATAATCTTCAATCTTAAAATCAGGAATATATTAACATCGTCATAGCGAAGCAACATCACTTGGTAGAGCGTCGCTCCTGCATACCTTATTATAATCTTATTAAAAGTGTTAGCCAACAAAAAGAAAAACCTCCGATATTATAAAAGTCTATGAGTCTGAACTTTGGAAATTTTGAGTTTGTACAATGTTTTCTTTTTGATTATTCGTTACAACTTTGTAATAAATTATCTAATATGACGTATTTTTTTTTTGGGACAACCCTAAATTATTTAAGACCTGAAAAATCTTAAGTCCCGGTGTTTGGAAAAGAATTCTTGGTCTACTAAAATTAGTATACAAAAATCGCAACAAGACATAAATTAAGCTATAAGTTATTCGAAAACTCAGGTCGTAAAATAAGTACGCGTGTAAAAGCACAATGCAAAAGGAAGACCAATGGGGACCAATGTGAGTACCTTGCGTGAGTTCGACCACAGACCGAAGTAGCGGCGAACTAGCGAAGCTTTGCGACTAAACCACCGATGCATGACTGCGCATTAAATTAGTCGGTAACAAACGTTTCCTGCAAGCTATCTCGCAGAACTTGTAGTCCTATGAATTACTTGTTCCATTCAGTCGAATGCTTATTATAGATCCGTTTGTTATGCTATTTGTCAGGTGCAGGAGACATGAGTTAAACAACAGGTACATGTAAGGACTGATTTATTATTCTGTGAGTAGCATAGACACAGCAAACAATGTTTACTACCTACATATTATGATATAATATGACATCTCCTTTCTTAAAAAACAAAAAAAAAAACCTAAAATAAACTATTTTGCTTACCAAATTACCAAATAATATGTAGGATATAGATACTTGTATAGGAACAATACATATTTTATGAAAACAAAAAACATGTAACATACAGAATAAAGCTTGGCAAATTATTTCATAATAAATGAGTTTACCAAATTCAAAGCTTTAATAATTTCAGCATAAAAATGAGTTACTAAATAGAAATTATGCAATAATACAAACCAATGTATATACTTATTAATCAAATTCATTCTTCATATATCATTATAATATGTGTAAGAACTATAATTATAACTTTAAATTCATTCAGCATTACTGATTAGTACATCTTAGGTACATAATAAGTAGGTAGGTAAGTATAATTATTATAATTTGCATGCGAAAAATTATATTTTTAAATTATTATTTTTTTTTTGCATTTTTTTTTACATACATCACTTTTTATTTTATTTTACAATAAAACTTAATTTAAGTACTTACTTTCATGACAAACATTTTATAATCAAGTTGTTTTTAATATCATTAATAACTTATATTGGAATTGGAAAACACAAAACATGCAATCATAACATTTTCATAACCATCTAAGTAAAACCAAAATTACAAATCATTAAAAAAAAACACAATTCTAATAAGTACATGTAAACGAATAATAATTTCAATTTATTGTTAATTTTAATAATAAAATAATACAAAATTTTAACACAAAAGATATTCTAAATTATAAATGTTTGCGATAGGTGAATAAACTATGCCGTTGTATAGTTATTATAGTATTAATTCGGGCAGTGGTACGTCATGGGTGTGTGTAGGCCCATCTATCCGGAGGTCTCACTGTCCTGCCAGAACGAGTAATATATAAATTAGATGACATAATATTACTATGCTGACTATTATTTTTATTAGAGTCATGTAAAATATGATCATAATCAAAACTATAATCTGTCGGAGGGTTATGCCTGAGTGAGTGATCCTCTATGATGTGCCTTCTATTTCTAATAATTACTTTACCATTAGGTAAACGAATACTATAAGATCTAGTTCCTAAAATACGTTCAATCACACCTGGTACCCAGCGTTTTTTGATAGTATTGAAAAATGTAACATTCTGATTTATTTGTAATGGTGTCATATTTTTAGCACTTCTGTCATAATACATTTTTTGTTTATTTTGCTTTATAATAAGTTTTTTCCTAACATTTTCATGCGCTCTGGGTTTTAACAACTGTACTGGAGTTGGAACAATACTCCTCAACTTTCTACTCTGTAAAAGTTCTGCTGGTGAAGGCAGATCACTACTTAGTGGCGTGTTTAAGCATTCTAACAGTGCTAGACGATAATCAGAATTATCATCTGTTGATTTTTTAATTATATTCTTCACTGTTTGAACCGTGCGTTCAATCTGTCCATTCGACTGAGGATAGTACGGCGACGACGTTACATGAGTAAAACTCCATTCAGACGCAAACTTTCTAAATTCAAACGCTGAAAATTGAGGTCCGCAATCTGACATTACAGTATTTGGTATTCCTTGACGACTAAATATATTTTTTAAGCAATTAATTATACAGTTAGAAGTAGTACTATGCAACTTAGTTAACTCAAAGAACTTACTATAATAATCAACAAGCAGTAAATAGGAGGTATCTTCGTACTGAAATAAATCAACACCGACCTTATCCCAGGGCCTGTCAGGAACCTGGTGAGAATGTAGTTCCTCTTTCTGATTACTCCTTCGATAAGTTAAGCAAATGTTACAATTTTTTATCATATTCTCTATGTCATTGTTCATAAACGGCCAAAATACTATTTCTCTTGCTCGCAACTTACATTTCTCAACACCCATATGCCCTATATGAATTTTTTTTAACAAGTCTTTCCGCATTGCTGACGGTATTACTATTTTATCCGATTTCCAAATTAACCCATTTGCTACTGTTAAGTCTTCTTTAAAATTCCAGTAAGGTTTTATAATATCTACAGCCATATTCTTGTTATCGGGCCAGCCTTTTAAAATGCATTTCTTTAATTCTATCATCTCTTTATCTACTTCTATTTGCTTTTGTATAATTATAAATTGACTATCCGTTAGATACTCACACTTATTCTTTACTATATCTGTCAATACGCACACTTCATCCCCGCGACTACCTACCTCTTTATGCAACACCTGATCGTCGCGCGCACAAACTAACGGTCCATGCGCACGAGATAATGTGTCCGCGATAAACAAGTGTTTACCCGGTTTGTATACTAATGTGAATGTATAACGTTGTAATCTTAAGAGCATTCTTTGTAATCGAGAGGGTGCATCAACAATAGGTTTTTTTATAATACTGATCAACGGTTTGTGATCCGTTTCGATCGTTACGTCTGAACGCCCAAAAATATACGCATAAAATCTTTCACAGGCGAACACACAGGCATATAGCTCCTTTTCTATCTGTGCGTATCGTTGTTCGGTCTTAGTAAGCGCTTTAGATGCATAGCATACTGGAAGACCATTTTGCATTAAACAAGCTCCTAAACCTGTACTACTGGCGTCGACTGATATAACAATAGGCGTGTCCATACTGTAATATTGCAGTACAGGACGTTTTGTTAAGCATGACTTTAAATTATTAAAACATTCATTATGTTTTTCATCCCAATGCCATTCAATTTCTTTTTTAAGCAATTCTCTGAGAGGTAACGTTTTATCTGACAAATTTGGAATAAAGGAACCCACATATGTAATTAATCCTAGAAATCGTTCAATGTCTTTACGGTTTTTTGGAACTGGCATGTTTTTTATTGCCAGTAAATGCGAATCATCAGGACTTAAACCATCTTTTGTTATACGATGACCTAAATATTGTATCTCGTGCAATCCGAACTTACATTTACTAACATTTAATTTTAAATTGATTTTCCTACATCTTTCTAAAACTCTGTTTAAAATCTCATCATGCTTATCCTTATTTGGAGCGTATATAAGTAGGTCATCAATATACATGCAAACACCTTCAATATCGTCAAAGTGTTGAAATATTTTTTTATGAAAGACTTCCGAAGCTGAACAGATCCCGTATGGCATTCGTAAGAACTTAAATCGACCAAAGGGCGTATTAAATGTGCAATACTTACTACTGTCCCCTAGTTTAACATTCCAGAAACCTGATGAGGCATCCAATGTACTAAAATACCTAGCGCCTTCTAATTTTGACACTATTTCATCAATTGTCGGGAGCTTAAAATGTTCCCTTTTTATTGCCTGGTTTAGTTCTTTTGGATCCAAACAGATTCGCAAGTCACCATTTGATTTTTTAACAACAGTTATACTGCTCACCCAGTCTGACGGACCTTCAACTTTTTCTATAATACCCTGTGACTCCATCTCTAGTAACTTGTTTCTTACATCTTCTCTTATCGCAAACGGCAACTTTCGAGGCGCATGCACCACTGGAACAGCATCGTCCTTCAACTGAATATTGTATTCACCTGGTAAACAACCTATACCGCTAAATACATCTTTATAATTATTGACCAACTCGGGCGAACTATTAAAGGATCTCTGCACCGACATAACCCTCTTTATTAAATTCAACTCAACGCAAGAATAACGTCCCAATATTGGTGCACTGGTAACATCTGCAATTTTAAACTCTAATAAATATAATTGACCTTTATAATATATTTTTAAATGTATTTTACCCATAACTGTTATTAAATTACCCGAATAGCCACTCAATTTTGTATTTGTTTGCAATAAATCGTTAACAGACATGCCAATCATGGGTAAATAACGATATGGTAACACATTTACATCAGCGCCCGTGTCTAACTTAAAGTTTATCACATAATTATTTATTTTTAAGTCTACTGTCCATTCACTCAAATTATTATTTAACGAATATATTACCTGTTCGTCTGCCTCTTCTACAAAGTACACCCCACATACTTTAGCAAAATGGTTTCTTTTCGAGCATCGTAAACACGTTTTCCCGTAGGCCGGACAAGCATTATACGCGTGCACAGTACCACATCTGCTGCACGTAGGTGTCGTGCGCGCTCTGTTTGCAGGCTGCATCGCACGAGTAGCAGACCCGCCGGCGCCGCGGCTATCACGCCGGACGGCACCTCCCCGACGCTGACCGCTGCCCCCGCGCACCGGGCTTGACATGTAACTGCTGCCAACTCTCGACGTTTTGCCTCCCGTTCCTTTATAATTGCGGCTTACTGCCCATACATCAGACTTTTGCGACTGAATAATATCCTCCTCAACTTTATGAACTGCATTCCCTTCACGCTTGATATTTTCAGAATATATTCTCGACACTATAGCCGCTCGACATATCTCCAAAGCTTTATCCAACGTTAGCTCATCTTCGCGTAACAAACGTTCTCTTATTGACGAACTCACGACTCCACATACTAGCCGGTCTTTTATAAGATCATCATTTAAATTTCCAAATTCACAAGTCTGGGCTAATCTTCGTAAATCAAACACATATTGATCTATTGTCTCATTCTGCTGCTGGTTCCTTGTAAAAAATTTATGCCGTTCCACCGTTAAATTTTTCTTTGTTTTAAAATGGTCATCCAACTTTTTACAAACACCTTCTAAAGTTTTTTCACTAAATTGCTCCAGTATCTCTCGACATTGTTCACCCACGATGTGTAAGAATATATTCAGTTGCACTGACGATGCTTTTTGGCTTAATTCACATGCATTATAATAAATATAAAAACCTTTTTTCCACTTTTGCCAACAATCCGTTAACTTGCCAGACGCGACATCAATCGAGTTCTCATCAAATCGGAACGGCGGTGGAGGTGATAATATTGTTTCCATTCTTGCCGTTTTTATTATGTCCTTGTTCGTTATACAATAGCCGATAGCACTTGTTCACTAAACTAAGACTTTATTTAAATTACCGTCTGCGCCATGTCAGGTGCAGGAGACATGAGTTAAACAACAGGTACATGTAAGGACTGATTTATTATTCTGTGAGTAGCATAGACACAGCAAACAATGTTTACTACCTACATATTATGATATAATATGACACTATTAATGATTAAAACGACAGCATAGGAGTCATGAATATGTGCAACGCCACCTAAAAGTTATATATAAACTGTGAAATCAGGAAATATTTTGATTTACATCTGCAGTCAGAAATGGATTACCTGACATCACATACTTACATGTATGCTGATTTTTTGTCTAATAATTACTAAACCATGCACTACTCGATTTCTATTTGAAAAGTTTGAAGCCCCTAATTTTATACCGATATTTCAATATATAAAGTAAATATTTTTACTGTATATCTAATATTTATACCAGTAAAAATGAACAATGATACCTAATCAATTTAAAATTTAAACATTTTCTAAAAAGACACCTGCTTTTAATTTGGCATGCTTCAAACGCACTACTCTAATGACCATTAAGTAGCAAGTGAGGAAGCCATTTAATTAAGTAATTAACTCTAGAAACGCCGTAATCGCATGTAACACCGTCGTTTCATTGGCTGCGTTTATAAAAAAAGTAAACTCGTTGTTGGCATTAAAAAAGACCAAAAGCTTTTGTATACAGCCCTATATCTACAAGCACAAGGTATAATTTTTCAGAGAAAAATTCTGCAATACGCACAGCATTGATGGTCGTTTAGTAATGTTTCCTTTTTTGTGAGTATTAAAGCAAGCGTCAAGTAATTCTCTGTTTTCCATGTAAAAGCATTCCACACCTGGGATACTTACGTGACACTACGCAATAAAGCTCCAAATACAACAAAGTTATACTTGCGTCAAGTTATACTTCCAACATTCTTATTTTAATTGAAATAGAGGATATTATTCTTTGCATTTTTATCTTAAGGTAATCCAGAAAGGAGGAAAATAGACCAAGAAGCTAAGTTGTTTTATAAGTTTGAGTAACCGTACTACGTAACAGCAGAATTCACAAGGCTACAGAAATTACAATTGAATAATATGTCACGTATATCTTGTCTCAGAATTAAAAAATATCCTCATTTGCCATAAAGTTACAGACAAAAAGTTGAAATTTAACAACGTTTTTTTCCGCCTATCTGTTAGGGAAGTAGCATAATGATACAAACAAAAAGAACATTTATTTTGTAGCGATAACAAGAATACGTTTTATATCAAAATCAAAGCGTTCTTCCAGTTTTCTTTGATGTGCCACAATTCATTCTAAACCGCGAATCGAATTCAGAGCACGTACACTTATAATCATGTTGGAGTCCTCCAGTGTTTGATAAAGTCTAGTATGTTGTACGAGAAATGGGGTCCAATTTGCTGGTTTAAAATGGAAGTTCCAAAAGGTTTAGTTGTGGCTTAGTAGGATTGGTATTATATAAAAACAACATGTATAAAAACTACAGTATTTGGAAACAGAATGGAAAAGTAATAAACCACAATAAACAAATGACTGTTATATGGAGATTTGGAGTTATTAACATCTCAACTTAAAAAAAGTAAGCCTTACCAGTTTTTCTTTTTAATTAAGATTTAAGATCGCTAAAGCACTCACGATAATTTTAGAATCGGCGGTCAGCTATTTAGTTTTATTATTAATCTGAGTTGGGCTTTATACCTCGCACACTAAGGTTCAGCAATTTGGACGACAAATCACAAAACGAGCGAAATTGATACCCTGCTCAAACGCAACGGGTCATCAAAACGCGATGCCTTGAAGATGCAGCCACAACTAAAAATATAGTGTGTAAGGTGATTTCAACTTGAAAAAAAATGAATATTTTCATTATTTAAAGATTTTAGTTGCAAGTCGGGCGAGGCAAATACACTGGCAAATGGAAGTAGTTAGGCCGACTGGGACGGCGTCCGATTGGCCGAGATTTAGTCGAAAATTGCCCAAATGAAAGCCCAATGAACGTGTCACGACGAGTCGCTGGGCACATTTGTCCACGTCCCGGATTGTCCGCATTGCCGCACTGTAGTGTCGGAGCGAACCGTACTGGCACCTATCGATATTTTGTTTTGTCTGTTACAAGCATTTATTATTATCATGTTACGTGTGATCTAATTCTCTTTTTAACCATAGTGATAATAATGGGATTGTCTTCTAGAGTGAATGGGGTTTTTAATAAGCAAGTGTGCTTTACCATTCACGATTGCGTCACCGCTTTCTATCAAGTGACTGCAAGGACTGGCTTATGATAAGTAAAAAAAATATGCAAAAAGAATGCACTTAAGATTATTGCTAATTCAAAACGAAATAACGTCTTATTTTGAGTAACGATATTGGTGAAAAAGTACTGTTAAATGATTCTACGGATAATTTCTTGCACAAGCAACTTGCAGATACATTCTCTCATTAAATAACAATAACATTTATATACAGTCTAGAGATACACGTAAAGACAACTAAAAATACTTGACTATGATATTTACATTTTAAATTTAATATCGAACAAAATATTTACAGTTTATTTACAAACATGTACACTTAAACTAGGTAAAAAACTTCCTCGAAGTTGTTGTTTTATATACATACATAATGTATGTACGCTTATCTTTCAAGATCGTTGTTTGAGTGCCAATTACTTGGACTTTCCCTAAGTTCATATTCCCTAAGTTGTCCCAAGATATTATTATTATTATCTTTTATGTATTTATCGTCACGAGTTATACTCGGACATTTTAAAGCAATGCGGACGGATCCAACACGCCCTTTTTAAGAGATAAATGGTGTGTAGAACACCTCCCGGGATCAGTTGCTAAGATAGTGAAAAAATAGCAGGTGACCTCGACAGGTGTAGGAACTATTGTAAGTAAATGGAAAGATTAAAAGTCTATGTTGTTGAACATTTGATGAGCTAGAAGCTATGCTATTGCATGGTCCGGGGTTCACTTGCCATTCATAATTATTGTGTGGCAAGTGGTGACTTACCACCAACTTGATGGGCACCCCAAATGATCGTCCGATGACGACAGAGATCAACACTGATGTGAGCAGCTCAGGGGTGTCGAGAGGTGTGCTGCGCTTTCTCCGTAGTTACTTGCGGCGTTATGCCCTTTAACACTTCCACCCCTGGAGGATATAGCACTAACAACTCCTCTCTAGACGGCCAATTAAGGCAAGCCTGGAAGTCCTGCGGGCCCCCTTCGGTTTCCACTCAGCCGACAGCCGTGGGGGCCCTGAGCGACTCTGTGGAGCACTCGTGTCCGTGGTGTCGCTACGCACCAACAGCTCGCCACAAGCTGCCCTGCGGGCTTATTATTATTTAGCATTATTATTATTCTATACGAACTTTATACATATTTATAGCAAGACTAGCTGACCCACGCAGCTCCGCCTGCGCTATTTTTACGTTAACTAAACTTTTAATTACAGACATTCGCATCGAATACATAACCTCCTTTTTTATAGTCGGTTAAAAACTGGGACCCACTTTTTACTTGCTCTCCGAAGCACGGACCCGTTTAGTTCAAATGGCGTTAAACGGTCACCCATCTATTGATTGACCTTACCTAACGTTGCTTAACCCGATCGATTACAAAACCTTGATAACAACTCTCTATGAGTGTTCCCTTACTAATATTTATTATATTATAAAGAAAAATTGATAAAATCGGACCAAGCGTATAACCAAGTACCCATTTTGACTTCAATCCCCTCTCCCAAAAGAACCGTGCTAGATTACGAGATAAAAAGTATCCTATGTCCTATCTCGCAGTAAGATCTCAAATCATGCCAAGTTTCATTTGAATCCATTCAGTAGTTTCGGCGTGATGCTCAGCCGTGATACAGACAGACAGACAGACAGACAGACAGACAGACAAAAATAAAAAAAAATACATTTTCGGCCTCAGTATCGGCTATAGAATGCCCTCCAAATATAATTTTCAAAATATCTTCAATGTACAGAATTGGACCTGTTACAGTTTTATTATAAGTATAGATTGTTAAGTATTACGTATCCGATGGTCTAGGAGTTAGACACCCTGGTCGCCACCCAATAGGTCGTTGGTTCTATTTCCACCCAGAACGAACATTTGTAAGCATGAACACTCTTTGTTCTGTGTCTATTACACTCTTTGTTCTGTGTCAGGTGGTTATTTATCAAAAAAAATATTTGTGTCGGTTGCCTGGTTAGCATAGTACAAGTCCTGCGTAGTTTGGGATTGTATGGAATTGTGCCAGAATATTATTAGTAAATTATTTATCGACATTTTTTCATTGCTAGTCACAGCACTGGTAATCGCAACCAGGCTGCCCTAGGGGTCGGACGTCGGGTCATCGGAGGGAGCGATCCAAGCTATCCGTGCCTATGACACAGCTCGCTGTCACAGATTCGCAATGCTTAAAAATGGTTTGCACTTATATTAGGTGCAGATATTCCGATTCACGCTACTCGATAGCAAATTGTGAAATCATAAAAACCATAGGTGATATTAAGATAATCATAGTTCTCTCTCGCAATCTCATACGAAAATAATAAGAATAGATTGGGAAAGGGAGTTATCTACCTAATAGTAAGAAGTAATTCAGTCATATATTATGGAAGAGCATTAGCTTATTAACATCATAAACAACCGGAAGATATCCACTTCTGAACAAGGGCCTCCCCATTGGGGGGATTTGGCCATACTCCTCGGGCTTGGCAAGTATCGTGGAGATCATAGAATCGGTGGTAGGTACCTAATCCAAAAAATAGACGCTGCTACCTGTCTTCTTGTTTCCCTTGCTTGGTCGACTCTTACGACACCCAAGGGGAGAAGATGGGTGGGTGCTATTCTTACCTGGACACCCCACGGGAATTCGTATTGCTCTTCATTTGTGTTATAAAAATATATATATTATATTTATCTACACAATAAGAAATATAGGCAAAAATAGTATAAAGGCATAGTTTATTTGTAAAGAAATGTAAAAAAATTGCAAAAATAACTTCGCGCAGAGCGTTTCGTCCATCCCAGTATAAGCGCTTAAGCGCGCTCAGAAGAAAGTTTCAGTATTACTCATATTATCGTCAATGAAACTAAACCCCTTGCACTATGGTAGGCGCACCATTAAATTAAATGTGCAGCTTCATGGTAACGGCTACTTATATTCTGCTCGTCTAAAGATATTATTTTGATGCTACGTCTGTTAGTTGAAAATGTTGTCTACCTGCACGTACTGTGATCATTTTTATTAGTATTACTAGCTGACCCACGCAGCTCCGCATGCGCTATTTTTACGTTAACTAAAATTTAATAAAAGACACTTGCATCGAATACATAATGTTACGTGCGGGTGGGTAATTAAATGCCGATTAACGTAAAAGAAGATTTTATTCCACGTACACTCACAATGTATACACTATACGGCACAGTATACACACAAAGCACAGTAGTCCGAGTCGCACAGTACTTCTCAGTAGTCCAAAGTCTTCGCAAGGGTCGCTGGTACAATTCTCTTCGATCGCTTCCTTAAGATGTTTCCGCTGTCGCTTGTAAACGCAAACTGTCTGGGCGCCTCTATGCGTCGGCTTATATACCTAAATTAACAGAGGGGTGGAAACTTCTAGATCATTCACGTATATACCTACTCCTAGTGTTTTCGCGAGCGGATACAATAGCGCACTTGTTTGAGAAAACGAACAATAGGCGGGGTCAGTGAACCGAGAGCGAGCGAGTGGTAGGTACTTACATAAGTACTTGCCGAATTTGAGGGAACTACTTTCTATTGAGAATTCTAGATTTTTCGGTACGAATCGATAGTAGACCTATAGACTAACAATGCGTTTTGAGATCATTGCAATTAAGTAATAATTAACAGAGTAATTAACATTTTTATGTCGCGGTCGTAACACTACCCCTCTTAGTTATGCTCGTCCCGAGCATCATTAGCTCCATGATAACGTGCCAATCTATCCAGGTGAACTATCTTAGGTTTGCCTCGGGGTCCCTTCTTGATCCTTGTAATAACAGTAAAGGGTCCTTCCCAACGGGCTTGTAGTTTCGGAGACTTCCCTTTTCTGCGAAGCGGATTGTGAAACCACACTAGCGTTCCTTCATCGAAACCAACGGTATTCGCATTTCGATCATAGCGGGTCTTCATCCTCTCGCTGGTCTTCAGACTGTTCTCCCGCACTCTCTTGTGCACTTCATCCAACTGATTTTGAAGATCGTACACATAGTCCGTAACGGGCTTAGGGCTGTCAGGTGGGGTACCCGTTATTGCGTCCACCGGAAGTCTCATCTCTCGCCCGAAGTTCACCTTGGCTGGCGTGTTCCCCGTACTATCATGTACTGCAGAACGATAGGACATCAGGAATAAAGGGATATACTGATCCCAGTCCCTTTGATGATCATCCACTACCTTGGCCAAGTGATTCTCTAGAGTTTTGTTAAATCTCTCGACCATTCCGTCTGATTGCGGATGTGCTGGTGTCGTACGGGTCTTGTGGATTCCAAGAAGTTTGGACATTTCTTGAAATACGGCAGATTCGAAGTTACGTCCTTGGTCAGAATGAATTTCCATGGGTACACCAAATCGACATATCACCTCCTGGACCAGTTTCTTGGCTACCGTTATTGCTTCTTGGTTGGGTGTTGCGAACACCTCAGGCCACTTACTGAAGTAATCCTGCACTACTATTATGTACTTGTTCCCATCGTCAGTCTGTGGAAACGGCCCAGCTACATCAATCGCGATGCGCTCCCATGGTGCCCCAACGTTATACAGCTTCAGCTGTCCCTTACTTCTGGTTTGCGGGCCTTTTACCGAGGCACAAGCAGTACATTTACGGCACCAATCTTCGACATCTTCACGGCATCGTAGCCAGTAGAACCGCTGTCTGACTTTAACGAGGGTTTTCTTGACTCCAAGATGACCACCAGAGACACCATCGTGGACGTGCCGTAGAAGAGGGGCCACCATGATTCGTGGTATTACCACTTGCAGAGTGACTTCCCTTCCGTCATTGGACTCCCATTTCCTGCACAGCAAATTACCTTCCAGAACTAAGCTGTCCCACTGAGCCCAATAACTTTTAGTAGTCGCGCTGTAAGCAGACACATCCTTCCATTGGGGTTTGTTTCCACTTTGCTTCCAGCGCAGTACAGGTCCAAGGTCATCATCTTCTTCTTGGGCCTTCCACATATTGGGTCCAGTCCACTCATCGTCTAAGCCATGCGTCCTTATAAGGTTTACTTCTTCTCGGGCTTCATTTTTACCACAGTGCTTGCAGTCGTCAGCGCACGGTCTTCGTGACAGAGCGTCCGCGTTATTGTGTCCTTTTCCACTGCGATGCTCGGTTACAAAGTTGAACTCCTGCAATTGCTCTATCCACCTTGCTACCTGTCCTTCCGGATTTTTAAACTGTAACAACCACTTTAATGCCGCATGATCGGTTCTAACCGTGAACTGTCTTCCTATAAGGTAATTCTGAAAATGTTGTAAAGTCTTTACCACAGCAAGTAATTCATGGCGGGTAACACAGTAATTTCTCTCTGGTTTTGAAAGTGCTTTGCTGAAGTATGCAATTACCACCTGGCGGTCCCCTTGTGTTTTCGACAATACTCCACCGATTCCCGTGTTACTAGCGTCCGTGTCCACAGTAAATCTTCCTTCCCTGCTTGGGTAACCCAATATAGGAGCTTCACAAAGCCGTTGCTTAAGTTCACTAAAAGCATTCTCGCAATTCGAGTCCCAGATGAAATCGCGTTTATCCTCTGTTAATTGATGTAATGGTTTTGCCACGTCCGAAAAATTCTTAATGAAGCGCCTGTAGTAAGTGCAAAGCCTAAGGAACGCTCGCATTTCCGTTTTATTTTTCGGGACAGGCCATTCCTGAACAGCTTTTATCTTTTCAGGATCGGTTTTTACTCCATCTGCCGAGATGACATGTCCTAGGTAACTGACCTCCTTCTGAAACAGAGCACACTTCTTTGGACTCAGTTTCAGATTCGCTTCTCGGATCCGGGTGAACACTTTCTCTAGGTTCTTCAGGTTCTCCTTGAAGCTGCGTCCCATCACAATTACGTCGTCGAGATAGACCAGGCATACGTCCCCAAGGAGGCCTACCATCACCCTCTCCATAAGGCGTTCGAAGGTTGCTGGAGCATTACATAAACCGAAGGGCATGACATTGAAATGCCATAGTCCGTTCCCAATTCCAGTGCTAAATGCCGTCTTCTCTTTATCTTCTGGACTTAATTCCACCTGCCAGTAGCCACTCTTCAAATCAATGGTCGAGAACCACTTCATGCCACTGAGCATGTCCAGCGTATCATCAATTCTCGGCAGGGGATAGCTGTCCTTTTTCGTGACATTATTTAACATTCGGTAGTCAACACAAAACCTCGTACTTCCGTCCTTCTTCTTTACTAGCACCACAGGTGATGACCATGGGCTTGTAGAGGGTTCGATGATCTTGTTTTCAGCCATGTTTTTAATCATTTCGGCTACCTCTGTTTCTTTTGCCCACGGTATACGTCGAGGTCTCTGTTTAATAGACCTGGCATCGCCTGTATCAATCTGGTGCTTTACAAGGCCTGTTCTACCACAGTCATTTCCGGTTGCAAAAATGTCCCTGAATGTAACCAAAAGCTCTTTGGCTTGCTGCAGTTCCAGTGGTGATAAATTTTCCTTACAATCTTCCAAAAGCTGTCGAATGTGATCGTCTTTGGTCGAACTTACGTTTTGATGAACTGCGGAAGTGTCTAACCGTTTCAGGTACTTTACTTCTTCGCATCTTCCAATCAGGCTATTCTTCCTCAGACGAACTTCTTCATTACTCAAGTTTAAAATTCTTACTTTTGCTATTCCATTTGTCATAAGTAATGTCCTGGCCGTGATGGTCTGTGGATGATTGCCGGAGTCTTCTACTATAACAAATTTGTTGGATTTGATCTTCTTAGGGAATTTCACTTATACTAAATTTTCAGATCTTGGAGCCAGTATGAAATCCTTTAAACAATAAAGATTGCATGGGTGTGATCCTTGCAGACAAACTTCTTGATCAGGAAACCTTAACACTCCTTTATCAATATCCAAAACACATCGCTGATCCTTCAAGACGTCTAGGCCCAAAATGCAATCATCCGTGATATTTGCGATAAAAACTGAGTGGATGTATGTTCGGTCACCAATATTAATCTCTACGTCTGTATCACCGAGGACGGAGACTGGCTGTCCGGTTGCTGTCTGGAGGCGACATGGCGGGGATCGCCTTTTCCACATAACAGTGCGTTTCAGTAGCTCTGGTCTGACTATAGTCCGCGAAGCCCCAGTGTCTACTGTCAAACTGCATGTCTTGCATTTAATGTGCCCTCGATGGTGAGACTATTTCCATTGCGAACTTGAGTAATTGTGATTATGGGGGCCTTAACGTTACCAGCCAGCACCCGCCCCGCGGTCCTGGCGACACTTAGTTTAACGGAAGGTCTTGATCCACTTGGGTCCCGGAGTTCGTGACCCTCTTCCTCTTTTTACGACATTCCAGTCGAATATGCCCCTTTTCTCCACAGCCATAACAAGTGGGGACATACTGTGGTCTCCTGTCATCCGACACTATTTCGCGAACTTTATATGCACGACTGTCCTGTCGTACAGCTTCCACTTCAAGCGCATGGGCCAGTGGGCTCTTTAGTGAAGCATGATGGCCCAGGCGAACGGCGGCTCTGACTTCCGCGTCCCGTATGCCATCGACGAATGCTTGTAACAAAGTTACCTCAACTGTCGCCGGTGACGACGAGTACGCACGATGAACCAGCCTTTCCACCTCAAGCGCCCACTGTTGGAGACTTTCCCCAGCCTTCTGTGTTCGCTCGCGGAGTTGTGCTCGATAAACGTGTTCCAGATGCTTTTCACCATAACGTGTGTCCAAGGCATCTAGAAGAGCCTCCAACGTCCGTCCTTCAAGTGGCAGGTTTTCCAATATCATCAGAGCGTCTCCTCGCAGGGCAAGCATCAGGGCCATAAATTGATTGGGCCATAGATTGCCCATCAGTCCAACCGTTCCCGTTGGCCAGTGTTTCGAACTGGTAGCGGAAGGCTGTCCACGAGGAAGACCCGTCAAAGAGCGGAAGGTCAAGTTTCGCTGCTGATGGTGATGATGAAGCCACGGCTAGTGGTTGGCGAGTCTCTAGTTTCGTTACCTTATTAGTCAGTACATGAATACGGCTATCATGTTCATCAATGCGGCCTTCCAGGTTTTCCGTCTTAAGAGTAACCCCTTTGACGTCCACTTCCAGTTGTGTGACTTTCTCGCCGAGTACAGAAATGCCGGCGTCAATCTTGCACAGAACAGCCTCTTGGTTGGCCTGAATCTCGCGGCGAGTAGCCTCTTGGGTAGCCTGGATATCACGGCGGGTAGCCTCCTGGATAGCCTCTTGGGTAGCCTGGATGTCACGGCGGGTAGCCTCCTGATTTACCTGAATAGCTTCCTGGATCTCGCGGCGAGTAGCCTCCTGGTTCGCCTGGATATCGCGGCGAGTAGCCTCTTGGTTTGCCTGAATAGCCTGTATAGCAGCCATGAGGGTTGTCAGGTTCAGCTCTGTTGAGTTTCCCCCCGATGCATTACCAGACGAAGTGGCACTCTCAGGCTGAGACTCCTCCTCTTGACCACGCCGACGTGCAACATCCATCTCCACTTGCCTCCTTGTTCGCGGAGTACGCGCTTCTTCTTCTCGCGGCAGAATCGGCATTCCGCTTCTGACACCAATTGTTACGTGCGGGTGGGTAATTAAATGCCGATTAACGTAAAAGAAGATTTTATTCCACGTACACTCACAATGTATACACTATACGGCACAGTATACACACAAAGCACAGTAGTCCGAGTCGCACAGTACTTCTCAGTAGTCCAAAGTCTTCGCAAGGGTCGCTGGTACAATTCTCTTCGATCGCTTCCTTAAGATGTTTCCGCTGTCGCTTGTAAACACAAACTGTCTGGGCGCCTCTATGCGTCGGCTTGTATACCTAAATTAACAGAGGGGTGGAAACTTCTAGATCATTCACGTATATACCTACTTCTAGTGTTTTCGCGAGCGGATACAATAGCGCACTTGTTCGAGAAAACGAACAATAGGCGGGGTCAGTGAACCGAGAGCGAGCGAGTGGTAGGTACTTACACAAGTACTTGCCGAATTTGAGGGAACTACTTTCTATTGAGAATTCCAGATTTTTCGGTACGAATAGATAGTAGACCTATAGACTAACAATGCGTTTTGAGATCATTGCAATTAAGTAATAATTAACAGAGTAATTACCATTTTTATGTCGCGGTCGTAACAATAACCTCCTTTTTTATAGTCGGTTAAAAACTGGGACCCACTTTTTACTTGCTCTCCGAAGCACGGACCCGTTTTGTTCAAATGGCGTTAAACGGTCACCCATCTATTTAATGACCTTACCTAACGTTGCTTAACCCGATCGATTACAAAACCTTGATAACAACGCTCTATGAGTGTTCACTTACTAATATTAATTATAATTATGAAGAAAAATTGATAAAATCGGACCAAGCGTATAACCAAGTACCCATTTTGACTTATAGTATGAGTGTTCACTTACTAATATTAATTATAATTATGAAGAAAAATTGATAAAATCGGACCAAGCGTATAACCAAGTACCCATTTTGACTTATAGTATGAGTGTTCACTTACTAATATTAATTATAATTATGAAGAAAAATTGATAAAATCGGACCAAGCGTATAACCAAGTACCCATTTTGACTTTAATCCCCTCTCCCAAGGGAACCGTGCCGAATATCGGGATAAAAAGTATCCTATGTCCTACCTCGGAGTATTAACTCAAATCATGCCAAGTTTCGTTACAATCCATCGAGTAGTTTCAGCGTGATGCTCAGCCGAGATACAGACAGACAGACAGACAGACAGACAAAAATAAAAAAAAAATACATTTTTGGCTTTAGTGTCGGTTATAGAATGCCCTCCAAACATAATTTTCAAAATATCTTCAATGTACAGAATTGGACCAGTTACAGTTTCATTATAAGTATAGATATAAAATGCCCTCCAAACATAATTTTCAAAATATCTTCAATGTACAGAATTGGACCTGTTACAGATTTATTATTAAAAGCTTTTATTTAACTTGCAATGTATGTATGTATGTATCTATGTATGTATGTAATTTGTTCGGGTGGAATCTTGCAACTCAATTTTCACCCACTTCTACACGTTCAAATCTTTTGAAATTTTGCACATGTGTCAAGGACCGGTGACAATACAATAATGTAGTATCATCGAGCTGATCTGATGATGGAGCTCGAAGGCGGATAAGGAAACCCTTGGATGGCTACTAGTAAACACATCGAGTTTAGGCTCATTTTATTCGTCTTAAAGAGTTCTATTCACATTTCCTAATAATGAGACTCTGATGATGGAATAGGAAGGTAGGTGACGGAACCCTGGAATGGTTCCTAGTAAACACATCGAGTTTAGGCTCATTTTATTCGTCTTAAAGAGTTCTATTCACATTTCCTAATAATGAGGACCTGATCATGGAATTGGAAGGTAGGTGATGGAACCCTGGAATGGTTACTAGTAAACACATAGAGTTTAGGCTCATTTGATTCATTTTAAAGAGATCTATTCATTTTTCTTAATAATGAGGACGTGATGATGGAATTGGAAGGTAGTTGACAGAACCCTGGAATCGTTATAAGTAAACTCAGTTTAGGCTAACTTGATTTTTCTTAAAGAGTCTTAAAGATAACTCTTTAACTTTATCAGGTCCTCATTACTAAATGAGGACCTGATAATGGAGCTGGAAGGTGAGTAACATCATAATCATCAGCCGCAAGACGTCCACTGCTGAACATAGGCCTCCTCCTTAGAATGCCACAATGAATGAAATTAGCTATTTGCATTCACCGGTTACCTGCGACGCGCACAATGTCGTCTGTCCACCTAGTGGGAGGCCTGCCTACGCTGCTTCTTCTGGTTCGTGGTCGCCACTCGAGAACCTTTCTTCCCCAACGGTTATCGGTTCTTCGAGCGATGTGGCCTGCCCATTGCCACTTTAACTTGCAGATGCTGAGAGCTATGTCGGTAACCTTAGTTCTTCGGTGAATCTCCACATTTCGGATTCTGTCGCGCAAAGAAACGCCGAGCATAGCTCTCTCCATTGCTCGATGTGTGACTCTGAACTTTTCTAAAAGGCCAGCCGTTAGAGACCACGTCTCAGTACCATATGTCATCACAGGCAATACACACTGGTTAAAAACCTTCGTCTTCAGACACTGCGGTATTTTGGACGAGAAGATATCGCGTAGTTTCCCGAACGCTGCCCATCCGAGTTGGATTCTTCGGGCGACCTCTTTGTCGAAGTTGGACCAACCTAACTGGATAGTTTGTCCTAGGTATACGTAGTGGACAACAAATTCGACTGTATCGTTTCCAACAACTACCGGTACGGGTATTAGGATATTAGGGTTGACGGGTCTGTTGGTCTAGTGGTTAGACACCCTGGCCGCTACGCAACAGGTCGTGGGTTCGATTCCCACCAAGTGTTTGAGTGTTATTTATCTATTTAAGTATGTATTTACAAAAAAAAAGTATATAAGTAAGTATTTGTATCAGTTGTCTGGTTCCCATAGTACAGGCTCTGCCTAGTTTGGGATCAGATGACCGTGTGTGGAATTGTCCCAGGATATTATTTTTATTATTATTAGACATGATCTTCGATGTACCTATAGTCAATGCGGCACCGCTGGAGGGACTGCAATACTTTTCAGGTCTCGATTGAATCGAAGGCTTTCTCCTTGTCCACAAACGCTAGACATAATGGACGATTATACTCATTGGTCTTCTGTATAATCTGGCGGAGCATATGAATGTGGTCTACGGTACTAAAGCCTTTTCGGAACCCGGCTTGTTCGGGAGGTTGAAAGTCATCAAACCTCGAGACGGTTCGTAAGAGTAACAGATCCATGGAATGGCTACTAGTAAACCCATCGAGTTTGGGCTCATTTGATTTGCTTTAAGGAGTTCTATTCGCTTTGCCTATATAAGCGGAGTTGATAATAGACTTGGTAAGTGGGTGGGTGACGGGACGGAACCCTGGAACAGCCACTAGCAAACCTATCGAGTTTAGCGTCGTTAGGTTCACATCAAAACAATCGTAAATACTATTTTGTCAATTATTCAATAATTTCCAATACTTAGTTAATTATTTATTAGTATAGTAAAATGTAGATTTATATAAACCAATTTTTGCATACCTAATAAGGTAGACAATAGAGGACATTATCGTAATAAAACACCCATGTTAGTTCATGCATACCTATTGTCCGCAAATAAAGATGATTTGATTTGATTTGAGAAACCTATCCAGCAAAAACTAAAAAGTTAAAAATAAATTTAAAGTAAAAAACTTTTTAAAAACAAGCTTTTATTTAAATGCGCTAAAAAGAATAAAATAAACTTTTCCTTTTAAACTTTTAATATCTATTTTTAACGTCATTACACAATTTATCAATACATATAAAATTACTTGTCCTGACTGACTGACTGACTGACTGACTGACTGACTGACTGACTGATTCATCAACGCACAGGCCAAACCGCTGGACCTAGAAAGCTGAAAGAATCATGCCCACTCTCCATACATTGATTGACCTGTCACTTGATTTTTTTTACAGGTCGCGTCTACCTATAACTAGTGATGTATAAAAATAGTTATTATCTATAATTACACAATAACTAATTATCTTTTCATTTAGAGGCCAGGGAAAAATGCTATTAAGTAAAAAAGTTTTTGAGGTTATACCAGTTGTCAGATAGTTTGACAGCTGACAAAGTAACCTTTGGTTCATCACGATATCGACGAAATATCAAAAAATAAAATTAAATAGATAATGAAACAAGTATAAATTATATAAATGAACAAAAAGCCCGACCGCGAACAAACAAAATGGGCCTAAATTATATTATACATAAAATGTAGACACATGTATATATATTTCAATTCGTCTCGTTAAGACCTTTCATTTGATACCCATATTGATGTTTTTGGTAGTAAATAAAATACAAAAAAAATATATATACAGACGAATTGAGAACCTCCTCCTTTTTTGAAGTCGGTTAAAAATGGTGTCTACAGGCATATTATTTTTTTTGGAATAATATAGCCTTAAATAATAGCCTTTGTCACTCTTACAATTAAGACGAATCCAACGACATATACTTACCTAACTTGAAGTCTACCTACATACATACTCTCTAAAAACATAACCCTCTTCCTGGGCATTAAGGTAAATAGAGCTGCTTCCTACATGTTTTGGAGAGGACAGGGAAATTAAATAAAAACAGGATTTGATTTATTATTATTTATTTGATGATTTTCCTACAACCAATTCATCTAAAAATGCCACTGGAGCCACAATGTTGGTTTCATGCCTGGCCCAACATAAATTCCACACCAACGTGATAACATGTGCACAACAACCTACACTGCAACATCCTACAATGAAATTGCAGCAATAACTCTATAATGCCTTCTCGTCCATTAATACCGTTTGCTGTCAAAATGTACACATAGTACTGATGTCTTGAGATATGATTTTATTTTGCCTTTGATAAGTGAATTTTCCTCATTGCCTATCGTGGGTATACAATTAGTGAATAGACAAACTTCTATTAAGTTGACCATCCTTATTGTGAGGCTCGATAGGTTTTCCTTGAGAATGTGGACCACTGTGATGATCAACCACAAACAGGGCATGCCCAAGCATGCACAGCGAGATGAAACAGCAGATGGATCACACTCATTGTTTCCATGAATAAAATAAAAGGATTAATAGGCTGTATGGATACATCAAAGCGGGTTTCACAAATGTTATCTTCTTCTGTTATCTGAAAAACAAATCAATTATAAGTGAAAAAAAAAGAGATTTTGAAGCCTACAATGGAATTATGTATATTAGTATTCCTACATGTTTTGTTTAAAACAGCTGTCTAAAAAAACAGGGGAAAATCTAATGAAACAAATAATGCATTCGGTCAGTGGGTCACCTATTTCTAGTAGTACTAGTTCTATTTTTCATGTTATTTGAAAAATATACTTTGCTACTTCTGAATATCAATACATTTGTAAAAAAACAATCATAACACAAACGTCCGCGCGTCCGTTGCCAGGATACTAAACCGTTAGTACTTTCTTGTTATTATACTTACTATTACTGGAGATATCCAAGTGCTAATTAGCGAGATGGTACTGCTATCTAACTGAAGTGCCGATACCTAACGCCGAAACGTATTGACACTTAGGTATGTTGCAGTTTAAACAAAGCAATCTCGTAGAAGGCTCCAAACGCTTTCCAACAAGAGCGATAATGTCTTAGATCCCAATCTAAAAACACTAAATTCGTATCCATTTATCACAGGCTAATGTAATCGTAAGTGTGATCTATCAAAGTCCGTGGAAAACTGAAAAATGGAAAAGTTGTATTGTAAGGGAAATCCAAACTCGCACAGTACAAGAGTACAAAATACAAAAGCAAACAAACCACAGAACAGCACAAAACGTCATACAAATGACATTAATGACAGCCTGTCATTCCAAATAAATCATATGCTCTGTTTCTTTCTATCACATGTAACCTATATAAATGCATTCTTTTCTTGTGCGAGTGAGAAAGAATGTGTTATCTCTCCATAGATCCTTACTCTAAGATTGAGAATACTAAACTTACTAATAATGTTTTTTAATGGCTTTAATTAAAAATTCAATCTAGCGATATGTATTAAGCAAAAAATAAGCAATTTTTTAAGATATTATACATCACTAGACGCGTCAGAAAAATTTCAGGTCAAAACTGGACATGATTCGGACAGTAGGTTCTTCTTATGACGTAAGCATCCACTAAGAAAGGATTTTTGAAAATTCGACTCCTAAAGGGGTTAAATGGGGTGTTTTCTTTTGTATGAAACTTTTTATTGTATGGTTCGATTGACTTGAAATTTACTGGAAAGATTCTTTGAATAAAATAAAGAAATACGTGTTTCGGGATTTTTTAAAAACAACCATTGGGGGTGCGCTAGGGGTTGGTAATCTTTGTATGGGAAATAATTATTACTTGGTTCAATTGATTTAAAAGTTGGTGAAAATACCCTCAAAATAAAATGATTGAACACGTATTTTTTATTTTTCAAAAAATCTACCCCTAAAGAGGGATAAGAGGGAAAAATTTATAATCTATATTATTAAAAGAACAGGCTTTTTTTCATCACACAGACACGAAACTTTGTCAGTATACTGAGCAAAAGAAATAAAGAAACACGTATTTCATTACTTTAAAAAAAAACGACCGTTAAAGGGGTGCATTCGCATGGTATTTGAGTGTGAAATGCGCATAAAAAATTCATGCTGTATTGATGAATGATACATTTATCACCGCAAATGCAAATCCATGTGCCAATAATATTGTTTTGATTATCAACTCCTAAGAGGTTCTAATTGGGGTCCAAAAAATGTTTTTTGAACTACAGCCAATACTTAATTTATGTATTGCATACAAGAATCTAACATACCTATTCCGGCAAAAACAACCCCTAAGTTAATTTCATGGATTTGAAGAGTTTGCACAAATAAGGTTTTCCATTTAATGCTATAATGCAGGTAGAGTAAACACCAACTCGGTAAATAAACTCAACACAACAATTGAAGAAACTAATTTTTGGATTTTTTTCTAAACCTTGATCCAACTCGAACCAGTTCTATGCAGTTTGATAATCCGGCTTGATTCATCTCGATCCAGTTTGTTTCACCTTGACTAATTTTGGTCTATTTTGTTTCATATTGACCCACTTCGACCCACCTTGACTTATATTGATCCGCGTCAGTCTATCTCGATCCACAATCCACATTGATCCACCTCGATTTACCTCGGTCCAGCTCGCTTTAGCTATATCGAACTCAAACCAGCTTTATCCTGCTTGATCCAGTTTGATCCGGCTCAAACCAGTTTTATTAAACTCAATCCAGTTTTATCCCGTTTAATCGAGTTTGATGCAGTTTGATGATCCGGCTTGACGCAACTCAATCCACTTTATTCCAACTTGACCCACTTCAAATCACCTTGACTTATCTCGATCCCCTCAATTCATCTAGATTCACATCGATCCACCTCAATCCTGCTCGAATCAGTTCGATATAGCTTGATAAACTGGCTTGACTAATTTTGGTCTATTTTGTTTCATATTTACTTTGGTCCAGCTCGATTTAGCTATATCGAACTCAAGCCAGCTTTGTCCAGCTTCGAATCCTGCTTGATCCAGTTTGATCCGGCTCAAACCAGTTTTACGTTTAATCGAGTTTGATGTAGTTTGATGATCTAGCTTGGCTCATTTGGATCCACTTTATTCCAACTAGACCCATTTCAAACCACGTTGACTTATATCGATCCATCTTGGTCCATCTCGATTAACTTCGATCCATCTCGCTTTAGCACGTTTCTCCTTAATCCTGCTTAATCCAGTTTGATCCAGCTCAAACCAGTTTTATTCAGCTCAATGTGGTTTGATTAAGTTCGATACAGTTTAATGATCCGGCTTGGATCAGATCGATCCACTTTATTCCAACTTGACCCATTTCGAACCACCTTGACTTATATCGATCCACCTCGGTCCATCTCGATCCACATCGACCCACTTCGATGTACTTTGATCCAGCTCGGTTTTGCTCGGTTCACCTTGATCCTGATTGATCCGGTTTGATCCAGCTAAAACCAGTTTTATTTAGCTGAATCCAGTATGATCCGGTTCAATGCAATTTCATGGTCGTGATTGGCTTAACTCAATCCACTTTATTCCATCTTAACCCACTTCAAACCACCTTGGCATATCGATCCACCTCTGTCTATCTTGATCCACATCGATCCACTTCGATTTACCTCGATTCATGATCATAATTGATCCTGCATGATCCAGTGTAATCTAGCTCAAACCAGTTTTTAATCAATTCAATCCGTTATTACTCGGTTCAATCAAGTTTGATGCAGTTTGATAATCCGGCTTGACTCATCTCGAACCAGTTTATTTCACTTTGAGCTACTTCGACCCACCTTAACTTATCTCGGTCTACCTCGGTCCATCTTGATCCACATCGATCCACCTGGATTTACCGAGGTAAATGATCCAGCTCGCTTTAGTACGAAGATCAGCGCTGGTTGTGTGTACGACCAGCATTTTTGCTGAGTTGGAACCATTTTGTGACGCACATTTTTTTTTTGTTAGTGTTAAAATAAGTATGTACCTACATGTCTATTTTTATTTATTATTATTTTTTCTGCAACTTTTTTTTGTACTTTTTATTTCTTTTGTGTGTTACAAATAAATTATTCTTTCTTTCTTATTCTTTCTTTCTTGATCCAGCTCAACCCAGCATAGGCAGCAGGCATAAGAATTTTCAAAATCGGATGAGTAATTCCGAAGATTACCCTTAGATTACAAACACACAAACATACAAAAATACAAATTTAAACCCTTTACAGTATTAGTATAGTAGTGTTAGTAGTGTTAGATACATAAAGTTAGATAGTATAGAAGTAGGGGGAAGTAGGGAGTAGGATTTCTTATCAATTGTAAAACAAAGTCACGGTACTATTTTCAACAATGACGAAATATCATTCTTACTTTCATTCCCTATTTCAACCCCTTCAATCATTTTGTTCGGGATAAAAAGTAGCCTATGTCCTTTCTTAAGGTCTTATCTGTCTCTGTACCAAATTTAATCGAAATCGGTTCAGTAGATTAGGCGTTAAAGCGTAGCAGACAGACAGAGTTACAAAAATACAGGCTATGTCATAAAGTATGTATATTTGATGAAATGACACATAATAGGTCCAGGTTTAATAAAAGTGTAAATATTATTTTTAAAAACCTTCATCCTTAATTTAAAACGCGTTTTACTTACAAAACCAACGCGGGCGAAGCCGCGGGCTACAGCTAGTATTTTCATATATAAAGATTGAACCATCGAAAACCGTAAAATTATCTAGGTAGGTTATGATCACATTATCGTCTACATAGTTTTACATAATTCATGTTTCTTCAGAAAAAAATATCCGGTCGTAATGAAATTTGCATGGAATCATCATAGCAGTTTACTCTCTCGAATAAAAAAAGAATCATCGCAATCGGTTCATAATTGTCAGAGCAATGTAATGGAGAACATCAGTTTTATGGTTTTTACCAGATAAATTCCTCCACATCGTTCATGGTCCTCCAGGAAGTTCTTATCCGGTTGTAATAAAATTCATACAGATTTAATACAGTGGTTTCTTCTTTCGAATAAAAAAAGAATCATTGAAATTGGTAAATATTTGCCAGAGTTATGACCATTTTTGTCCTTAAAAAGCGACATAACGTCATCGATATAGGCTTACCTGCAGCTCTCAGTGCGCAGTCACCATTCTTGTTTTTAACCGACTTCAAAAAAGGAGGAGGTTCTCAATTCGTCTGTATATATATATTTTTTTTTTTTATGTATGTTCGCGCATAACTCTGGCAATTATGAACCGATTTGAAAAATCTTTCTTCCATACATTCTTTAATCCGTTAATTGGGTCCCATAAAAATAATATTGCTTAGTAATAAGTAGTTCCTGAAAAAACAAGAATGGTGACTGCGCACTGAGAGTTGGAGGAAAGCCTATATAGATGACTTTATGGTGCTTTTTAAGGACAAAAATGGTCATAACTCTGGTAAATATTTACCAATTTCAATGATTCTTTTTTTATTTGAAAGAAAAAACCACTGTAATGAACCTGTATGAATTTTATCACAACCGGATAAGAACTTCCTGGAGGAACATGAATGATATGGAGGAATTTATCTGGTAAAAACCATAAAACTGATGTTCTCCTTTACATTTCTCTGACAAATATGAACCGATTTCGATGATTCTTTTTTTATTCGAGAGAGTAAACTACTATGATGATTCCATGCAAATTTCATTACGATCGGATAAATTGTTTCTGAGTTTCTGAAGAAACATGAATTATGTAAAAGTATGTAGACGATAATGTGAAATCATAATGATGTCATAACCTACCTAGATCATTTTACCGTCTTCGATGGTTCAATCTTTATGTATGAAAATATCACTAAAAAGCATAAAATAAAATATTTTAAAAAAAAATTGAACCTACTTCAATAACACTAAAAAGCATAAAATAATTTAAATATTATTGAAGTTGGTGCCAAATATACACAGCAGGTACGCTAACACCAACTTCTTTAATATTTAAATTATTTTATGCTTTTTAGTGTTATTGAAGTCGGTTCAATTTTTTAAAAAAATATTTTATTTCAGGAACTACTTATTACTACGCAATAATTTTTTTATGGGACCCAATCAATGGATTGAAGAATGGATGGAAGAAAGATTTTTTCAAATCGGTTCATAATTGACAGAGTTATGCGCGCACATACATAAAAAATATATATATATATATATATACAGACGAATTGAGAACCTCCTGCTTTTTTGAAGTCGGTTAAAAAAAAAACAAAACTGGAGTAACAAAGGGAATAATAAACAAAATTAATTATACAATATATACAAATCCTCACTCTTTGGTGGCAAAGTCCCCAGAACGCTGGCAGCATTGCCACGCTGGATGGCAATGCTAATCTGCTGACCGAAATAAAAGCCAGCGTTCCGGTCTCCAGATGTTTCTACGAGGAGTTCGGATTTTTTTGGAACACCTGGTGGGCTCCCGGCCCCCACGGACCCATCATCTCATTTAACCCACTCCAAGACATTCATATTTGCGGCGTATAATTATTTTTAAACATAATTAATTCAACTCATAATTATTTTTCTTTTATTCGGGGATTTTTTAAGATTCTATTTATACTTGTGAGCTTTAGTTTGCAACAATATATTTTGTTAGTTAACTGATGGGGACGAACAAACGAATTGTGGTAATAATATGACCCAATCTAGTTCTCACGAGCCAAGCAAAAAAGCTTTCAACTCTGTGATGGAACGAGGAAGTATGCACAAAGCATTGGAAGGTCCAATTGACCCAAATGGACACAAAATAGTTGAAAGGGAGCCCTACGAGTTCATTATTCGCTCGGCAGCCCGGCTAAAGTGTCAAGACAGGGGAAAAAGAGCATTTGTCTGCATCCTGAGGGCACCACTGATTTTGGAAGGGGTATATTAAGAAAGTAATGAAACTCTTGTCATAAAATCGCAACGGTATATGTGTTTTTTCTTTATAATGTTGTGGGTATATTAAAAAGTTTTATATTTGATATAATGAAACGGAGTCTTGTAATAATAATTATAAAAATAAAGTTTTATTCGACGTGACGGGCCTGTTCGACTAGTGGTTAGACACCTTACCCAATAATCAGATTTAATCTGATATGGTTGAGGGGAGTGATGGCTGCTACTCGAGTCAACTCGTGCGCGGGTGCTGCTTGGGGGGACTGGTCCGACTACTATCCCTTTGGCCTTTTAGTTTGTTGAAATTTTTGTCGTAATTTATTGTTTTCTTCTTTTCAAAATCAAAATCAAAATCAAAATATCTTTATTATGCATAGGCCTCACGAGGGCACTTACATATTGTCATTTTTTTAAAAATTACCACCGGATCACAACGCGGCCTCTACTGAGAAGATCCGGCAAGAAACTCAGAGGGCTTGTCATTTTTTAATTCAATTAAGTATAATGTTAACAATAAAAATCGCTTTTACAAAAGATGTCTTAAAATTATAAGCTCGCATGAGTATCACAGTTTAAGCCCACGCAGCTTTATCCTCCAGGTAATCCGAGATTTTATAGTAGCCCTTTTTAGACAACCGGCTTTTAATAGTGCTTTTGAATTTATTAATTGGTAGGTCTCGGATATCCTGTGGCAGTTTATTATAGAAACGTATACCTTGGCCCATGAACGAATTACTAATTCTGTGGAGACGCGTGGAGTGTACAGCAAGATTGTGTTTGTTCCGGGTGTTTACATTATGATGGTCACTATTCTTTGCAAAAGCACTAATGTTTTTCTTTACATACAGCAAATTTTCATAAATATATTGTGATATAACCGTTAGAATATTTATTTCTTTAAATTTTTGTCTAAGTGTATCAGTAGGAGCTAAACTGTAAATAGCTCTCACAGCCCTTTTCTGCAGAATAAAAATGGTGTTGAAATCTGCAGAAGATCCCCACAGTAATATACCATAAGACATAATACTGTGAAAATAACTAAAATAAACAATTCTAGCGGTTTCAACATCTGTGACATGTCTAATTTTCTTAACTGCATAAGCCGCCGAGCTAAGCCTACCCGACAGTTTCTCAATATGTGGGCCCCATTGCAACTTGGCATCAACAGTAATGCCCAAGAATACTGTTGAATTTACAGGGTCCAAAACAGCTCCATTGATGTCAACATTGGTTCTCACCTGTCTGACGTTAGGTGTTGTGAATTTTATACATTTTGATTTACTTTCATTTAATTTTAAATTATTAACATTAAACCAATGGACAGCTTTAGATACAACATTGTTCACATCGTCATAATCTTGTAGTCCACGCTTAATTTTAAACAAGAGAGAGGTATCATCCGCGAACAATATAATCTTATGATTGTCCCCTGCAAAGTAGGGTAAGTCATTAACATATATCAAAAATAGAAATGGGCCTAGTATTGAACCCTGTGGTACACCTAAAGTAACCTCAGATCCTACAGATCTCGTTCCGTTAATATCAACCTTCTGAATTCTATTACTCAAATATGAAGTCAGAAGATCGAGAGCTCTGTTCCTGATTCCGTAGTGGTGTAGTTTCCTGACAAGGGTGTCATGTTGTACGCAATCAAACGCCTTGGATAAATCGCAGAATATGCCAAGAGCATCCTGCTTGTCCTCCCAGGCGTCATATATGTTTCTTATCAATTCAACTCCCGCATCTGTAGTAGAACGATTCTTAGTAAAACCAAACTGTTTATCATGAAACAGATCATATTCGTTGAAATGATCTACCATCTGATCAAGCAATAATTTTTCAAAAATTTTACTTAAAGTAGGCAATACCGAAATTGGCCTGAAATTCGTAGGCTCCGTGGTACTACCGGATTTAAACATAGGAATTAATCTACTCTGTTTCATAAGGTCAGGAAACACTCCACTAGAGACACAACTATTGAATACTACAGCTAATTGCGGTGCAATAAGATCAATGACAGATGAGATCATCTGAGTAGATAGACCCCATAAGTCTGCGGTTTTTTTTTAATTTATCTTTTTAAATGTATTTGCAATATCCTTAGCAGTAACGAAGGAGAATTCAAAAGTTGTTCTACATTTTGGTACACTTTGTTGCAATAATAACTCCGCAGAAGTGGATGACGACTTAAGAGTATTTGAAATTTCTTTTAAAAAATTGACCGTTCAAAAGTGTTAGCGTTAAGCCTATTGGGAAGAAAGGTTCTCGAGTGGCGACCACGAACCGGAAGACGCAGCGTAGGTAGGCCTCCCACTAGGTGGACAGACGACATTGTGCGCGCCGCAGGTAACCGGTGGATGCAAATAGTCAATTGTCGGTCATTGTGGCGTTCGAAGGGGGAGCTGGTGATGATGATGATGATGATGATGATGTGTTGTCGGATATGTGGGTACTTAGGTTGGATGTTTTATGTTAAAACTTCTTTGTTATACTTAGTTTTACTTCTTTTCATCACAAAGAGTATGTCACCACCAACCGCAGAACACATAATTATATACTTACCCACCCAAGAACAATATGGCATAGAGGTCAAAGACATAGTTTATCCACCACCATCTTCCACTTTTTATCCACAGACTACTTAAAGATTGCCTTCGACGAATCGTCGCGTCATCGACGTCAGACGCGCGCGCCGGCGATCGATAGATCGATCGAGTTGGTGATTCGGTGACATTCTCTTTGATCTCTATGTCAACAGCATCTATGTCAAATGGCTTAGGGGTCATAATGAATAATGACTAGTTAATAAGTTTCCTTTTTGTTTTATCTGTTTTTGATATTTATATATTATTTTCTGTTGCGTCGTGATTTGCGAAAAAATAAAATTTATTTTTTTCTTCTTTCTTTCTATTTGAAATAAAATAAAATTTTTGAGTTTGAGTTTGAAAGTGAAATTGTTTTTTTTTTCTAAATCATATGATTTTTTGTAGTTATAGGACCAAGAATCAGGGTTCTAAGTGAATAAAATAACGGACTTAGGTAATATTGGTTAACTGAAAAGAGAATAGAAAATTATCGATACATCATCAGGATTAAAGCAAAAATCAATGGATTACATCGATATAATATCTATTATTATTTTATTAAAGTAGGTACGTTATAAAATAAACTTTGATACATTTAACATTTTTCTTTCTTATCTGGGACATTGCTGGGATCGAGCCAGCGACGCTTTGGGAAGTTCGAGGTAAGTAAACCATTACGATTCGAGCGTTCTCACGTTCTGTCTCTTGAAAAATGAAATATATAAAATAGGTGGTTATGTGCCGGTACCGATAAACAATATCAGAGCGGATAATATAGGAGAGGTAATTACATTTTACTTAAATATTGATTAGGATCGGGGTCTGGTTGCGTCAGATAAATTAGGGTGAATTCAAATTTGCAGCACGGCTGCATCACTACTGCGCGCGTTTTTGTTTTATATGAATTTACAAAGCTGTGTGTTTTCAGCGCTGCAGCCGCGCTGCTATCGCGCTGCAGTCGCGCTTCATAGTCACTTCTGAAATTTGAAAAAAGAATCACGAAGCTGAAAGCATCCATAATTTTATTGACCACAGTATAACATTAAATAAAGATCCTTACTCCTGATTTCTACATTATACAATGGTCCATGCGAAACTGTTATAGGCACTTTAAAAACCAACCCGTAGGCTGAGGGAGAGCAATCTCTTGGTCCATTAAATTCTTTACGCTCACCGACTATGGAAATTGGACGTAAAACGAAATAATGTACATAGCAAGGAAATAGTTTGCGAGATTTGTTACGTCGTTAGCGGACAGAAGTTGGGCCATCTGTGATTTGATTATGTGCTGTGAAGATTGAATCGGGTCTAGTGCGGGTTGATAATGGGTAGGCATCTGTTTGGCCTCAGTTTTTCGACGTAGATGTCCGTAATGTAATGGACAGAAATCTTTAAACTTCTTGTTACGACGAGGAGATCATTTCCCAAAGAAAGGGTTCAAAAAAAAATTATTTAGGTACGTGAGATAATAGTATCCCGAAACAACTGAATAATATGTAAAATTTCAGTGACAATCAACGCAATATAGGATAAGTAAGAACAAAAATTAAAGCGCTATAAAATCATTAGGGATGTACAAGTATAGGTACTAAAGAAGCGGATCATTCTCAGTAGTACCATTGTCCGCAGGTATGGAACCAATTGGAATAAATAGTGCCACTAGTTCCATGGAACTATAGTGTTAAAAACTTGGTTCAAAAGTCGGCACGTTTGCTTTCAATACAAATTGTGATACTTGCGTTATCTATGTAAGTCTATATCTGTGCTGCGCAACTTGTTTTCAATGCATGCGTTCGCCCACTGAGCTGTTGTTGTTTGTAATTTGCAATCAAATAATTGGTGACATTGTGTTCCTGAGCTAAGGTATGTTACAGGTGCATTATGAGAAGTTACTCTGCTATCAGTTGAGGGTTGTTTTGCCTCTGAATAACTTAACTTCTCTTTTTTGTTGTGTGAAGAAGAAACCAAAAGGTACCCGGTCTCCGTAGAGGCGAAGACCGTTATGTACATGCAACAGCGCTTGAGAAGCTTACCGTCAAATGGACAAGCACTAAGATAGACATAATAAAACATTTTTATAATAGCATTAGAACAGTAACTCAATTAACAGTATAATTTAAAAGCTTAACAATTCATCAACAGAAATAACTTTAAAATTAGAGATTCAATTTCGATTAACAGTTTAATTTATTATTCAATACGTTAATTCGTTTGTTGCCAATAAATCGTAGCTTTATTGCTAATAGCAATTAAGCTATGTTTTATGAACGGTATTGCCAACGCAATATTGGAGTGCAGATTCTAACATCATTTCATGGACCACTTCATTTCTGTTAAATTGCATTTTAGAGCCAAAACCGATTTGCTGGATAGGATTTTGCTACGTGAAAGTTTTAATAGTTATATTTTTTAAATGTTATTTGCTATTCTGTTTATTTTAGTTCCTATAATTACCCGTGATGCTAAGGTTGCTAAAATGGGATTTTTTTTTCAGACCTGTGTGTTATTTTTAATTTTTTTTTATTTATACAAGCTGATGCTCTACACAAAGTTGTTGTTCTCCGTGCGATTGAAATCCGCGACCCGCGGTTTGCAAACCAAGCGGTTTCCCGCTACGCCACAGAGATTATAATTTAATTAATCGATAGGTAATTCTATAGTTGGCGTGTAATTTAATTTAAGAAAACACATAATATAAAATAAACTCTAACTGATGTGCGCAATGGATACTAGATGGCGTTACTAGTCAAACAGTAAGTTCTTAACTCAATACTAAGCAGAGCTATGACGAGCGAAAGAGAATTGATTTAGTGTGCGAACATCGTAAATTAATTTTCACTTCTATAATTTCAAGATCCGCAAAGGGTTTGCGCCCGGGAAACTAGGTTGGAATAATCTAGTTTATTTGCTGAGTTAGTGAATGTCATGTAGACGGAATCAGTTAGTAGTTTTCATTTTTGATTAGATACCTTAAAGACATCATTGGCTCAGAAAGACTGATTGCATTGAAGATATGCCTTTGGAAAAGAAAGAAAAATATATTATTTTTAGGGTTCCTTAACTAAACGGTGAAAATATTTATTTTATTTAATTTGCGATGAGGTTGGGTAAGTAAGATCTAAAACTGTTCCAAGTTTAAAATCAATAGCGTCAGTGGTTTCTGAAATTTATGGGTGTGACGGACAGACAGACGAAGTCTCGCCATAAAGGTTCCTTTTTTACCTTTTAGGTATAGAACCCTAAAACACCTGAAGAACAACCTTGAGCTGAAAGTTGTCTAATTAGACGCCAACCACCAAAACGTCCATCAACTCCGAATGTTGCCCGTTATTTATAGCCCTGGGCTCAGTGCTGAATCTCGGTATATGCCTACTTTAATGTAACTTTAGCCTATTTAGAACTGAGTTTTCATGGGTCAAAATCCATCTGCTTTCTATCTTTGCCTTATTTTAGATTTTCGCTGTTGTTTATGAGTAAAGAATGGAAAAAATCATGCTGATTTAAGTAAGGGCTATGGACATTTGGGCTTGATTACGGCGGCGACGGCAGCGGTTTTGCGAGCCGTCTCTGTGAGCACCTTGATAGGTTCCTGGAGGGTTGTAATGCGTCCCTCAGTAATGGGCTTACAGGAAAGGCACTGAGGGGCACCTGGTGCAGATCTCACCGGCGAACCCAAGTTCAAGACCATCCAGTTGGATACTACTGCAGCGTCCGTTATTCCGTATACCGCTAAGACTTAATAAGGAATGTCCCGGATTACGAGCGGCAGTGCTGGAGCTGTTTATAGGCATACATGTCGCTTACCATCAGGTTAATGTTTTCCTTATCTTGTCACTAAGTTTAATAAAAATAAAATAAAATCAACTATTAAAAGTCTTATAAAAACATGTTCAAAGACTGAGCCAGCACGTGAACCCGTTGGCCCTAATTTTGCTGGACAGCAAGCTGCAGCTGGCCTCACAATCAAATTAGAAGGCTCAAAAGGAAGCAAATTATTAAAAGCAGACAATTCAGTGGCCTTGCCCCTTCTAAAGTCATTATAGCTCACACAAAATCTTCTTATGGTCTTCTGACCGATTGCAGATTACTACAGGAAAAAAACGCTAGTTGGAAAACTTATATTTTAAAAGTGTTTTGAAAGTCAAGCGAAAATTTCAAACGTATTGACCAAACGGTGCTTGTCGAAAGCATCTTTCCTAGAGGAACTTTTTGATTGCGGGCCAGCTTCCTACACTCTGTTCAACTATCTTCTCGATTTCTTGCAGTTGCCAATATAAGCGAGAATGCTTATACGGTGATAAAAGTCTTTAAGTTATAATATGTAACTGCGTGACATACAAATTTTCGGCTTCTTTCTAACTTCTTCTCTATTTCATTTCTGACCGTCACTTTCCGCGCACCCCATTCTCACCCTTCATTTACTAAACGTATTATATTTTATTACATCCATAACACTTCAAGAAACAAAAAGAAAATAAATCCCATTATTTTATAAACATGATTCAAGATGCTTATCCCAAAAGTATACAATAAACAAAGCGGGCAAGTACAGAGCGGTACACAAAGATATAAGTACATCCAACTTCCCTTAGTGCAGCTTCCCAAATGAGATAAAACAGGTTCAAGAAGTTTAATGAACAACGACTTTGGATCAAGTTAACTTTGCCCCACTTCGAGATAATTAGCCACAGTGGATATGGAAATGTGGTTTATGATGGATTGGAAAGCAGGTGAGATGAATAGCAGGTGACCAGTGACTCTTAAAAATAGTAATATAAACAATTCATAATTTGTTATGAGAATAGGATTTACTGTATAATTCCCATCCATCCCATCCATCTCCTCCCGTTTGGTCGTAAGAGGGGAGGGAAAACAAGAAGACGAGCAGCAGCATCACTCTATTGGATTACCTATTATCGGGAATATGGCAACCCTTACCTTCTGTGGGGTAAGCCTGTGTCCAGCAGTTGACATTTTCGGCTGATTATGTCGATGATGACCGTATAATTTAGCCTTATAATGCAGAAGTTCGTTTGTGCTTGTGAAACCCGGCCAAAACTTCATATTTTGTTACGTAGTAAAGTCCCAATTTTAACTCAATGTTTTTTTTAATATTAGTAAAATTATTGAGACCCTGGCACATCTGGCCATGGTCACCTGATCCCAAAGTAACCAGAGCCTGAACCATATCTTGTACAAATCATTAACTACTATTGTCTCGTGATCTTGATCATATTGCTATTAAGTTTTCTGTAAAATTTTACAAATCAATCTGGAGATTTATGGAAACCTTTCTAAAAATCGAATATCATCATCATACATGAGCAGTAAAATCAGTGGCTTATTTTCCAACTATGATGTACACGGATAAAGTTTACTGGAAACAAGATAGTATTATCATAAACGATGGAATCATAAAATAATATACCCGGCTTTAAACTTTCGCCCCGAACAACTCACTGGATACTATTTCATAAACTGTTATAAAAGTTAATAGTTGTTCTATTTAAATAATGGAATGGGTCCAAAAACAAATTTAAAGTAGTCCAATTCACAAAATAGAGGCGCCATGGAGATTAACAAATAAATCCGCGCGTAAATCATTCCACACGACGACCACCCGCTGGTCGGTACCGTATTGACTATGTGACCGTATTTTTTCACAACAATCCAATATTTAGCTAGATAAACAAACATTTAAAAAAAGTAACTAAAAAGTTATTGGACAGAAATTAACGAGAAATGTCATAACGAATACCATTATAGGCGAAGTTGAAAAATTAATCCAAAGTATCACGTAGTGCGCGCACCTCTGTGGAACGATTAAGCTACAAAATGTCAAAAAGCAAAAGCACGGAGGGCTAGGGGCGGCGACCGCGGCTTATAGAGGGGAAAGGGGGCGAAGGGGAGCGTGGCCGCCAGTTTCTCGCCGACTACCGCGCCGCGAGCACGCCTTGTAATGCGCCCAGTGTTTTGACGCGACATGGCCTCGTCCACGAACGGCAACATCGTCGTCGAGTGGTTGCGATCGCTCCACTTGGGCCAATACGCGGAAAGTTTCATCGACAACGGTTATGATGACTTAGAAATATGCAAACAAGTAGGCGAACCAGACCTGGACGCTATCGGCGTCTTGAACCCCACACACCGTCAGCGATTGCTGCTTTCAGTGAGGTCTCTGAGGGAGGAAGGAGCCGCGGCCGTTTACTTCACGCTGGAGGAAGCGGCCGCGGCTCGGGACTCATGCCGGTGTGAGGAAGAGGCCAGGAAGGAGCAGGCGACAGCAACTGTCGAGCCGGCAAAATATGCCGATGAATACGAGGAGGGAAAGGCAGAACTAGTGAAGATACCACGGATGCAACTGAAGCGTTTACTTCGGGAACGCCTCGCGCAGGACGGGATCCGGCTGAGCCTGCAGCCGTACTCGACAACGGTCAGTGTTAGCCCTGAAACGTGGGCAGTGCTTCTCGCGGTACCGACACGTGATGTGTGGAAGTGATATGCACGTATTTGTGTATGGAGTGAGTGATACCGATTTCGCATTGTTTAACACGAGACGACCGCGAAGAGACACTGCCCGCGTGTTGTTATCGAATAAGTCTGTGTGTGGTGCGGCTCGTCTTCGACCGCCCCGAGCGAATGCTCCTCAGAACGTGTTGCCATAAAGTTTGTTGCGTGCGTGATTTCCCTCGAGATGAGGAGTTTGCGCGCCTTCCTGTCGTGAGAAGATTGTAATCGCGTGCCTCCCGGCTCTAAATTGGGTTTTACGATAAATCGCGATACCTGTTTTAGCTCCCTAAGGCGTTAATTAGTAATACAGCTCGTTCTGACATGGAATAAAGATCTCATTTCCATTATAAATATCTGATGGAGCATGAAGTTTATGCACGATACACAATTTGATAAGAAACTCGAAGTCATCGTATCATACAAATTAAATTAAAAGTAATATTTCTATAAATTATTTAAGTTATCACGTTACAATCATTACTTTACTTAATTCAGCGATTATTTTCAAAGTTTTTATAATTCTGGGATTTGCGTCTACAAAAATGTTGAAATCAAAAACAATCCACATTTATAAGAAATACATTGAAAATGTTATAATGCTTCCATGGATTATTTATCATTACTATCAAATTTAAAATTAAGCTTTCCAGAAGATCTCATGCATTGTCAAAAAGTTGACAAGTTAAAACTACCAAATTCTTGATTTTGGGACCAGCATTTATACGTTAATATAAGTATAATTGAAGAAAACTTAACATAAAGCTAATTGCATCAAGGAACTTGTCCTGACTTGACTTTCTTGAGTAACTTATAAATTCAAATTGGACGCTATCTTCATCATATGGGCGGAACCGCTTAGCTGATATTTTAATTGAGGTATATTAATAATTCCGTTGTGCTCAGTGGTGATTAAGGGGTTGGAATATTAGTAGACACGCCTTCAGGTGTAGGTAAAATATGCTAAGCGTTTTAATTCCATTTAATTTCCTTTTGACTCCTGCCTTATCGTTCATTGATTTTTTCGTGTCAAAGTAAATATCAACGACATGCACCGATTAGATAACATTGATTGCTTAGGACTTATTTTCATAATTCAACAAATGCAAATATAAATAATGGCATCCATTCAACTGGACTTTATCGTCCTCAAGTTTCAATTGTAAAATATGCCCCTTGTAACTTTCTGGGTATAAAATCCAACACAAAATAGCCTTCCGCGTATTCCTTACTTTTTACTACTTGCAGAAAATCTTTGTTTTGAACGTAGAAAACAATGCACCGTTTCTAATAATTTCGCTAACAAGTGGTTGGAAAATGCCATGCCACAATGGACAGCCAGATTGAAAGGAAAATAAAATAAATTCCTTTTTAAAAACAATAGCGGTACAATATCTATAGAAATGTTTTTTAAAATTTAAAACATTTAAAAAATATTGTAAACTCGCGTCGTTCCTTTTTCAATTATTTAATTTTTTTGTATACCTATGGAATTGTAAATCTTCGAGACTACCATAATTACGTGTGATGTTTTTTACCGGTTTTGGGGCTCCATGTACAAACCTGTTCGGTCTCAAGCCAAGAATCCAAGTCGGGCAGCGTATTGGATTGCAGGCAAAAAATAATCTAAGAAAGCCACTGGCATTACAAACTTCCAGCCGATGCGAAGTATGGCCCACGAATAGACTGACAATATTTTCACAGCCCGAAGTTTAAACACTTAATTTGTTTGCTAAAAGCAAATTTGCCAGAAATTGCGTACTCGATAAAATTTCCCCCTGTAGATAATTCGGTGATACTGACGTCATTAATGTCACAATTTGTATCGGTGGTGCTATTAACAGGACGTGCTGTCACCGTTGAATTATTTAACTTTTATACTACCTATGGTATACAACGTGTGATCGATCCACCCCCATGTCTACCTGGGAACATCCCTTTCATCCGTTAGCGGGTAACAATGGCATCGGTCACGTTTTTTTTTGTCTACAAGCGATTCGTAAAACGATTACCTCCGGAACTGCACAAAAGATCCGACGATTTTCGACCAGGAGTATCGATATCGTAGTTCCGACTAATAGGCCAATATTTGTGTTTTGTTGTCCTGCATTGTGTTTGCAACATCCGTTTTATGATCACCATGTCGGGAGATAATTTGAAACGATGTATAAAATGGGGTTGGCAGCAGATAGTAGGTGTAGTTAAATATTAATTTTATCTTGATATAACGAATGAAAACTATTAAGTTTTAATAAACACAAAACCATGGAACAGTTATATTTGCAACGACTAAATCATGGTTAGTTACTGATTCTTCCCGGCTCACGGTAGTCCAAATAACCATATCATAAAGAACGTTATTCATTATAAAATATCCAATTAAAAAACTGAAATCAGCATAAAGCTTCGTATAAGTCCGAGTTAACCCTTCACGAAACGGAGGTCACGGTAATGATTCTAATTTAGTCTAATCCTCTTCCACCCATATCTATTTCAAATTCCGATCTTTTGTGAGTGCTATCTTTGTGAGCCATTATGAGCCCTGGCTTCCTCTTCGTTGCTAATTTTATTACAGGGGTGGCGAGGTGCGGATGTAACGGATTATATCGACATTAACGCCTCTTAATGGATTGAATTCCATTTTCGAACGTCAAGAGGTGATATTTAATGCTTATATCAGAACTGTATTAATAATTCTATATTAAAATGTTAAGGGTTCATATCTTATGTGAATAGATTTAACCCAAAATAATTTAGCATTTTCAACTTTAATACTTTTTTTAAACAAACCTTTTTAAGCCTAATATAAGCCCGGCAGCTTCATTTAAATAAAGTACACTTTTGATAAAAATAATTGTAGCTCCGTAATATATTACGGCCAATTGACATGTCTAAGTTGACAACCGCTCTCTCGATAACGTCAACTTTAAAATCAAACCCTTCTTATAAGTATCGTGACCACTTCTAAGATACAGAACGGTTTAAAATGCCACATTAATTTTAATGACTTAAAAAGTAATGTGTACCGATTAAACTTCACTTTAGAACCAAGTGTAAAAGCTACTATCTATTCAATACGCTAAAACAACTCGGTGTCCAAGCTCTGTCGATGGAAAAAAACAAAATTAATGAACGTCTCGATGGTTCTTATAAGAATTAGTTTATATGTTAATGGAAAGAGGACTACAGAGGTCAATGGATGTTTATAAAACGAATCGAAATGAACACGAGGAATTTATCAGTCTTTTTAAATGCGTGGGCAGCACTATTATGTTTACAAAGTGTAGTAAATGAAAACGTCCGTTTCCATTCTTAAATTTTGTGTTTGTATGGCTTTTGTTGATCATACGAGATTTGTGAGCCGTTGTTTGTACAAATCATTAGATGTTTTTTTCTCTGGTTTCAACACACAATTTCCGTTATTTATCGGGCTTTGTAATTTGTATTCATTCGAAGGCATGTCGCGTTTTTGTTTGACTAATATTTGTTTTAATTAAAACTGTGCTCTTGTACGAAGACTTGTTTGCTTTGTGACCGGGTTTAATATTAGCCTGAGCGGGTTTTTCTACCTGTGTCGTCGCTTTGTTACAATGAATGTGTGCGGAGTCACGCGGTGTCCCGGGCTCCTTGGTATTCCATGGCCGTTTTGCTCTTATATAAATATGCTGGGTAACTTAATTTTTTTACTTTTTTGTATCTAAGGATGGATAACTAATTGCATTTTGAATGAAAATATATATTTATAGTTACTACAGTTTCAATTAGTTATTAAGTTCTACTATATTTGCTTACAGTTCGTAGTAGAATGATTATGCTTAAGGCTAAAACTTCTCTAAAAAAACTGGAACTGTTTCCTTAAAAACTTGAATATGACAAGTTCTAGATCTAGTTGGTCTAGATTTTAATCAGTCGAATCTCAAAATGATAGGTTCAGTTTATTGAACTTTGACAGGTGCAGCACGATCTTGGCTAGTTTGTTCGGCGGTTTTAGATATTTGCTGTACTCATAGCTTGGAACCCGAAGTCAGCAAACTTTGAGAGCTTTGCACTTTGGCTCTTCAAAGATTAGCATTGGTGATTGTAAGCTCGTGGAAGTTGGTTGAAAGCTTGACAGTATGTCTTGATTTGTATTCGAACAAGTTTGGTTGGTTAGTTAATTGGTTCCACAATATTCGGTTACTACTACCTGTATTTAATTTGTGTTGCAATGTATTTTGGAAGTCTCTAGAAACATAGTGGTCTATTGGTATTTCTATGACTTAAACAGGTTTTTGTTTTCTTTGTAATCTTATGAGGTCATGCCATGGCAAGCAAGTGAAATGCTAATTATGGTGTAAGTGCATTAAGATTATATACAAGGTTAATACGATCGATGTTTGTTAAAGAAATAGATTTACAGTAGGTATGCAACCAATTTATATATCCAAATTTTTATAAGTCTTTCGTAATATTTTCATAAATACATATTTGTCAGGTATGCGATGTAGTATATTAATGTCAATACTTCCTAAAGTGCTTGGCACAAGTATCGTGGCATTGTTATTGTATCTGGCAGCGTAGGCAGTAGCTATTACTTGTCATCTTGACATCGAATGGTTACGAGAGTTATTTACATTAATTTTACAAGAATTTATAAGTGGAGGTGACAATTCTTCGGAAATCGAGACTAAACACTGGTCGTACATATAGGATGGATTTTTAAAAACATAATAAAGCAATAAGATGTAAGTATTAGAACTATACATTCCATAGTCGATATTTTATTTCCAAATTTGAGTAAGTTTAAGTGAGTTAAAAGAAGGATAGCTAATAAAAGTACAACATAATAAAAAACATTTATTTGTGGTTTGTTTATTGAACCAATTTGTTTTTATGTCATGGCTAGTGGTAAAAGAGGCGTGCAAGAATTATGACTATTATCCCAGATTCTCTCTATTAACCTTAAGTTTCAGGTATAATATAGTCTCCTTATTAATAAATGTCATTTTTATCTCTAAAGCGTAAATTATTATTTCGAAGCTTAAACATGAACCCTAAAATAAAACGCATAAAGAACAAAACAAATAAACGTTTCCTTTTCTACAAAGTGGCCTTCCCAATAAAACGATGTTCAGATCTTCAGCTATAACCTGTCCACCGAAAGATTTATTTATAAGAGTTCTTAATCAAACACACAGGGGCCTTCCAAGAAGGTGTGCTTCAAGATAAACTGTTAGGTTCTTTGTTTTGGCTTCTTAGGTGGCAACTTTCTATCGCATAGAAGTTTGTTTCTAATAAATAAATATACTGTTCAAATTTATTACTGTTTAAATTAAATCTTGTTTTTGTTTATATGTTTGATATAATCATCGTTTTGATCGATAATAGCTCATTGTTTATAACATAAATTCTCTTCTCTTCTATTTATTGGACAGTTTTCTTTGAATTATCATTATTTAAATGTTCTTTTTTTACTTTATGAACTATCATGATTTATTGTGTACAAAATAAAACAAGTTAAAATGTCGCAGCTGAAAAAAAAGGTAAAATATTCGAAATATCACGCTTCGGGGAGCGTCGCAAATTGGTAACAATAGCGAAATAAGCGTCGCGGAAATTTTTCATTTGCACACCGTTTCACACTTTGGTGTTAGCTTTAAAATTTAGCGTTACCGCTGCGGGCTACGATCAAACCCGAGACCATTTAGTTATGTATATTTGATATTTCTCCATTATTAAAAGTGCAGGTTTTTGCATAATTACGGCACATAAACATTTTAAGCGAGCTATGGCACAGCGGAAACATTCGCGCAAAATGCCTACGGGGGAAATTTCTTTATCTTAAAGAAAACGCTAGTCTTGAGTGATATGTCCTTTAGTATTTAGAGTTTAAGGTTACGATTGCAATTTTTATTAGATGACATCTTCTTAATATTGATAACTTTTAATAGATCACTGCCACCAATCCCAAAATTTTGGTTAGTGTTATTATGTGGAACAAAGTAAACAAATAAGTTATCGCGGAGCGATGCTAAAGGGATCCTCCCTTTAGCATCCCCACCCCTCCGACCGAGCGAGGATGATGCTCGGCCAGGGCCGAAGCCACCCACGGTTGTTGTTGGGATGTTGTATATACTCAATGTACTTTGAAACTTCGCTTGCGCGATTCAGGAACATCTTTATTTTGTACTCTCATGTGTAGTAGTAGGTCGCTACAAAGTATTGAATTTGCAGTAGCACACAATTACTTTGCGTTGTGAAATACTGTAAATAAAATTCAGCACACGAGAATCCAGTACGATAGTGTAATTTTTTTTGTTACATTCGGTTGCTATTTTTCTTTAGTTAAATCATCAATATAAAATTAATTCTGATATTTCATCGTAAAAACTGCAAAATCATTTACAATATATTTCAATTTCCAGAACTTATGAATTATTACATTAACTTTTTTTGTATAAAATTCCGCTGTGGTGTACAAAACAGGTTGACAAAAAGAAAACAAAAAAAATAAGCGGGTTGACCTGAATGAACAAAGTACCAAATTAGAGCTTCATCAACCAGGCAATGTAGGCACTAGTTAGGGACCTAGGGCATAGTTAGTCACGCATGGTTAATAAAATAATAGTCACTTGAGACCTCAAAGCCCTCAATTAGTCGACCTTCCTCATTCTATTGCATATGTGTCAGGTAAGGAAGAATTGCTTATAATAATACTATTCACAACTGCTTTCATTTTTTTTTCTCTGTTATTGTTTCAATAACTTACGTCTATATTTTTTTATACTTATATTCCAATATAATATGAAGAAATCTTCATAATATAGAAGTTACCTGGAAATTGCTCATCAGCGATAAGCCGCCTATCTTTACTATATTTATGTTTTCAATTTTTATGTTTTATTAACTATTCTTTTGTTCTACTATTTATTTATTTTATTTATAGAAAGATGAGCATTGTCTTTCAGCTGATACTGATGAATGATGATGATGATAGTTACGCAATACTAAGTTATAACAGGTTATTATTTAATAGACGCAAATCGTTGCCCGTTACTATTATATTTGTTAACACATTTAAGTATAATTCGTTTAGCAATTTCGGTTTCGTAACAATATTTACGTAACTGTAATTAAATAACTAAGCAATGAGCAGCCATTTAGAATGTTCAAGCAACAGAAGTGATTGTTGATTAGTAATATTATGTTATTTTGATGGCATCACAAAGCGATAAACGTCTTCAAAAGTTTCGTGATGTTCAATGCTTTTGCAAAACTATATACCTACTTACCTACATAATATTATTTAAAAGCGAAAAAGTTAAAAGAAAGGTACGATATTAAAATTTGTAAAACTCTGTATGTTAATAGTACTACTAGGTGGCTAAGTTTATTATTAAAAAAAAAACCCGCTTTGTAGCGTGTCGCGAGTTTAACAGCGAGTGTTGGAATTCAATTACATATTTTAGGCATATTGAACAACATTTATATCTCAAAACTAACCAAAAGGCCACGATCCAATCGCTGCATATAAATGGTAAACAAAACCATTAAAAAAATCGTGTTTAGGCACTACTTTTTCTTTTATTCGGAAACAATCGTGGGCTGCACAGTCACGCGCATCGGAAATCGATAAAAGCCGTGAAATCGAATAATATTTTAATTTGATAACTCGATATTCGTTGGTGGGCCTCTTCGGTGCAGAAGTAACGGCTACTTCTATGTACCTACTACTTACTGGTACAAGAAAAAGGTTTTTAAACGGACCAGTAGTGTTCGATGTCTGACACAATAAATAAAATGACACATTTATTGTATGCGACATAAGAACCCAAACGATATCTGAATTAGTAGATACCAACAAAAATGTGTTCATGAATTTAGGAACGCTGGTATAGTAAACTTATAAGAAATAGTGATAGATATATTTTTTTGTAATTTCTAAATTTTATAAAAGCACTAGTTCTATCTGTTACTATTTAGGTTTATTCTTCTTCCTTAGTAGGTATATATTATTTAGTAAATTACAAATAACATTTTCTAAACTGATTATAAAATCATTAGGAGATTTAGTCAAGTTTAATAATAGTAGTAATAGTATTTAATTAAATTTCCATAAATTTGCAGTTGATGGATTGTATATTAACAATATCTGTCACATCCCGCTACTAGCAAGAGCTGCACCAAATTGTCTGCATAGTTAAAAATTCCATGCAATTTCTAGCGTACACACGCCGCGCTGTAGCGGTTTTTCCCATTCAGGCGATTGCTATGTGACGTTAAATCCAGTACGTACTAGTAACTTTTTTTCGACGATCATCTGACTTTATAATAATTAAAAACGAAACTCATATTACAATATTATTTGATAAGAGTAAAATCAATGTACCTACATATGTATTTTGGTGCGCTCCTTTTTTTTTGACAAGGGGGAAATCTTCAAAAGATCCCCGGGAGCTGTGGGGCTCGACCGCCGGTATGTGGGATACTTACCCACTAAAAGTCCCGCGGCTGTCGCATCGGCACATGAGAGGGACCCAGGTCTCTCCGGTGGGATCCCCTCAGTGCCTTGCCTTTGAGCCCGCCGGGAACCAGTCACGGTGCCCACTGGGACGTCCAGCGACTCCGAAGGATAGGGTTTTCACCTACTTTAACAACGTACCTTCTTCTAAATATATATAACTCAAACGTGACTGACTGACTGACTGACATAGTGATCCATCAACGCACAGCCCAAACCATTGGACGGATCGGGCTGAAATTTGGCATGCAGGTAGATGTTATGACGTAGGCATCCGCTAAGAAAGCATTTTGATTAATTCTACCCCCAAGGGGATAAAATAGGGGATGAAAGTTTGTATTAAACTTTGTCAATTTTAAACCGATCGGACTGAGACATTGCATGCATAAAGCTACTATGACGTAGGCATCCCCTAAGAAAGGATTTTGACAGGCTATATAAGATTAGTAACATTTCAGTTTAAAATATACAAATTTCTGTATGCTAGCGCCATCTACATCGTTATTTTGGAGAGAACTTTGAATTAACCATTTTTGTGCATAGTGCATAGATAATATATCTAGCGCATTATATTTTCTAAATATATATAACTCATAAGTGACTGACTGACTGACATAGTGATCTATCAACGCACAGCCCAAAAATAAAAAAAATAATCCTAATTTTTTAGACACGCTAAACTAAAGTAAAGCCGCAAAAACTATACCTAATTAATAATAATTCTTCTTAACGCGAGCGAAGCCGCGGGCAAAAGCTAGTTGTATAATACTTAGCTATGTATAATAAAAATCTGCTATCAGCCGGTTATTATGCCTCAGTTACCACATTGTGTTGTTTTTTATTATGAAATTAAACTTTTCTAATCAAAATACAGGGTGGCGCAATAGAACGTGCATATTTCATAAATCGATTAAAAAATAAATACAAAAGGTATAGTTAAAATAAAACTAAGGAAGTGTAAAGTAATAACTGAAGTTTGTTTTTTAAATATAACATCACCTAAACGATGACCCTCTCTACGAGGGGACTCCTCTAACCGCGAACGGAAATTACTGAAAACTTTCAATAATTTCCGTTCTTGTACAGATTGCATAACTCTCTCAATATTGTCTTCGGTCCTAGATGTTCTAGGACGACCTTTTCCTGGTTGTTTAAAAGTTGAACCAGTCTCTTCTGAATACTTTACGCATAATTAAATTAAATTACACTCGGAGATTCACTAATTCGCCGTAGTCCATATTCAGAACAATATAGTCACCTAGTAACAATGTATGAACGGCAGTTCTCGTAAAGTGCGCGCACGCAAAATGCGCCACGCTTACCGTCAAAGTAACCCATTGTCACTAAATCTCCATGAGTGCGCCTACTCAAAGGTAGTAAGCTCCTCCCACCCGCGTGTTTTCTACCCTGCAGAAAAAGATGATGTAATATGCACGTTCAATAGAACGTGCATATTACATCATCTTTTTCTGCATATTGTTGCCTGTATATTGTTAGGAAAATATCTTCGAGTGGTTTAAATGCGCCACATTAATTTTAAGAAAGAAAATATATGAGATAAGCTTAATTTTTTTTAAGAATTAAGCTTATCTAATGAAACCGTGAACAACTGCAATTTACTAGGAATAGAAATAGATACCCATATGAACTGGAAATGCCACATTGATAAAATAGCTGGTAAACTGTCAAGATTCACGTACGCACTCTATAACCTTAAGAAAAACACGGATTATAAAACCTCTCTTTGCGCATATTACGCTTACGCATATTCGTTGCTACAGTATGGCATTATCTTATGGGGAAACAGTACACACGCGCAGGAAATATTCATATTACAAAAAACATGCATAAGAATTCTGGTTAATATCGGGAGAAGAGAAAGCTGTAGGCAACACTTCATTAAAGGAAAAATACTAACACTTACATCTATTTACATTTTAGAAATATGCAAATTTGTCAGAAAACACATTAATCTATTTTCCTATACAGAGTCACTCCGACGAAAGTACACTTTAGTTCAACCAGTATCAGCACTTTCCATTGTTAAATCAGGTACATACTTCATGGCTATTAAAATATACAATCATCTACCTAAATATATAATCCAAATTGAAGAAACAGCAGCATTTATCAAGGAATTAAAACTTTTCCTAGAAGCTAAAGGTTTTTACAAGCTCGAAGAATATTATGAATATTGTAATAATTGAGTCATAATTGTAATTAATTATATATGATGTTAATATTAATAATAATAATTAAATCTTATTTAAGGACAACAATTTGGACCGATATGTTATGTTTATGTTATGTTAATGTAACGCAATTTTAATGTAATTATAAAAATCTATTATAATATTGTGCTCTCTAGTTGCGACACCCTAACAGGGTAATGTACTTTAGATGTAGTATATCTCTAGTCTATATCAATAATAATGTACATTATGCAATAATAAAGAATAAAGAATAAAGAAAGAATATTTTAATAACCGAATTAAGTCAGTAATAATATTTAAAATAAGATCCACATTATACAAATATTAAAGCCCGTAATAAACCTAGCTATAATATGTATTAATATACCGTATATGACATACATACATCACAGAAATATATATTATGGCTAGGTCTGTGACGGGCTTTAAAAATCACTGCTTCAATGAGTGATTGTTTTATATGCAGTAGTTTAGTTTTTATTACAAGACATGACAATCGTGTGCAAAAAGAATACCTAACCAAATTCCTCCACTAATACCTCTTTCCCGTTATTCGATAAAGATCATCCCATCTGTCCTAATTACACCCTAATTTAACATCGAGATGATTTCGTTCCATTATGTTTCCACCCATAATGAGCGACAATCGGATGCTATTATTTTCATATTAACTCCTGATCGATTCTGAACATTGCTGCATACAAATATTAGCCGGGATTTAAATCGATAAATAATTATAGTCCGCCTAAAATGGTAATAGCTGCATCCCTGTTTATTATAAAATATTTTTTTTCTCTTATGATCATTATGTCATGAGATGTGCAATTAATTCAAGGTGACCTAAATATGCCTATTGTATAACTTTTGTTCAAAAATGTAAATACATATTTTATTACATTTAAAGTTTGTGACAATTATTAGCAATCTAATTTTAATAAGTAAATTAAGTTTGTATACTGAATTTTTATATGCTGAATTATTATGAAATATATTTTTTAATATTGTTAATATACCAAAGAAAAATTTAAATTTATATTTCAAATTAGTACATATTAATATGCGCCATTATTACTATAGAAATATTTTGTTTCGATTGGCAAATAATCGAAGATAATAAAACAAAAGACAGCGATAAATTAAAAGTATAGATAAGACAAAGCTATTGAACTTTGATATAAACATGGTATTTATAAACTCCGAGCTGTTATATTTTATTGACTTGCCTATATCATATTTTATGTCCAATAAACCTTCGAACATTATTGAGATGTCTCGCACATAAAATTTCAAACTATATAAATGTTTAAAAGCTAACTTACGTTCAAGACACTGCGACGTCTAGTAGCATTAATTCTAATTTTGCCTAAGTAACTTAATATATTCAATAGGACCTACCTTGAACAGATTTACTTCAAATGGTTAAACTGATCAGGTTTCACGTTAGTGCTATGAATGGGATTATAAAACTTCTCTCTTAATAGCTTACGTGGGCAGACCATGTGTAGTGACAGACAAGGCATTTTTGGGGACCCGTGCTTAAAACCGAAAAGAAAAATCCTTATTAAAAGTTTGAAGTGTCAGCTTTTAATTAAAAACAACTCCAATCGAATAGTGCAGTCGACTTAACCAATAATAGTATTTAAGCATAATTCAATGTTTTCAGGAGTACAAAATACAGTGGAGTTTAAATTTAATACTTACTCCCAGTTTGTTATGGTTTTTTTTTTTAATATTTATATTGCTAAACAATTTTCCGAGCGTAATGAACTAGTAGCTGATGACATAATTATACCTATGTCGTGTTGCTGTGATGATTATTTGTGAACTAGGTGGTTAGGTTCAATCTTAATTAAATTGAAATGATAGTTTGATAGTCGCATTGGATTATCCGAGTTCAATGACGCCGCAGTCGTTCTATATGATCTTGAGGTAGTATCTTAAAATAGCTTAAAGCCTTTAGCAGGTCACTGTAAATCTATGAAAATGAAAATAATTAACATATATTTTATAATTATTTCTAATTTAAAAACCAAAATAACCAAAATGGCGGCGATGTGCTTCACCACCCATCACGTCTCGTTTCTCACGGAGGCGAAAAGCGGCCCTTGGGCTCTGCCTACCCCTACGGGAAAAAGGCGTGATGTTTTTTAATGTTTTTATGTTATAATTTAAATACTATTTAGAATTCATTAGTAAATCATACGTCACAAAAAGGTGGAAAAGTAACTCGAATAGTAGGTACATATTGATAGTCCCGTTAGTCTAGTGGTGGCTGTGGTGGTGTGTCTAGTAGTGGTGGCACAGGGTGGCTACCCTGACCGCCACCCAATAGGTTGTGGATTCGACTGCCAGGTTGTTGTTTATCTATATTAATTATGTACTTTTCTGGTTACCTTAGTGTGTGGTTACCCTAGTGTAGATTCCGGGAATCGTGGGTTTCAGATGGCCCTGTACGGATTGTAGCAGTGTATTATTATATAAGTCATACTTTAAAAAAAACGTTTAAAATTATTAAAGCTTACCAAAATTTGCCTTTATTGTAAATGTGGAAAAAATGTGCCTGACAAATGTAAGTTATATTTCTTTATGATTTATTCGTAGTACGGAACCACCGCACAAGTTTTTCGCTTATTATAACAGACTTTTTTCAATACTCCAAATATTTCAAGCAAGGCGCCTCCGGCCCCGTACTCACAGCGGGGCCCATGGCAGTCCCCATAAGTGTTCGTGATTTACTTAATTTATTACATACCTCTTAAAGTCCTTTTTGCCCTAAACAGTCTTTTGTATCATTATTTGAATAATAATTTAAGATTTGTTTATTCAGTCATTTGAGAAAACGAAATCTGATAATGGTAATAAAAATGTGACAATGAATTTTTGATTTGTATTTTATTCACGCCTTTGTATTTTATTATTCGCGTTATAACATTCGAGCATGTATGTTTGTGTGCATCAATTTCTCGGAAGCTAATGGTGATGGAAAAAAAAACAAATATGTATAGGTACTATCGCGGACACGAACGGTGTACCAGTTTTCAATCAAAATCGTTTGAACGACGTTATATGCGCTTACCCCGCCCGCACGTATTTCCTAAAGGTGATACGCCGCTTGTGACCGCGAGAGTACATATTAATAATAATAATAATATCCTGGGACAATTCACACACGGTCATCTGATCCCAAACTAGGCAGAGCCTGTACTATGGAAACCAGACAACTGATACTATTACATATATACTTTTTTTTCGTAAATACATAAGTACTTATATAGATAAAACACCCAGACACCTGGTGGGAATCGAACCCACGACCTGTTGGGTAGCAGACAAGGTCACTAACCACTAGACCAACAGGCCCGTCAAATTATCATAGGCATCTTTAAGTATATATTATAGGTATTGTATCATAGGCATGTTATGGTCCATCCTAGACCACATCTTCACTTACCATCGAGTGAGATTATTGTCAAGCTCAAACCTATTATTCATCTTCATCATTGCCAGGTGGAAGATGTCCACTGCTGAACGTAGGCCTCCCCCTTCGACCGCCACAATGAACGATAATAATTGGTTATTGGCATCCACCAGTTACTTGAGAAGCGCAGAATGTTGTCTGTCCACCTAGTGGAAGGCCTATCTAGGTACGTTGCGTTTTCCGGTTCGTGGTCGCCTCTCGAGAAAATTTCTTCCCCATCGGTTATCGGTTCTTCAAACGATGTGGCTTGTCCATTGCCAATCCATTATTTAAAAAAAAATTGTTCGAAAGTTACAGCCCATAGTTTTTGTTTTTTTTTTTTAGTAAAATACAATGCGAAGGCATTAACAGTTTTGTTTTTCGCTTAATAGTTCCATCCCGGATACTTGCCTACAGAACCAATACCATGAAAAATAGATACCGATACAAACAATCGTTTTATGAGTTTTCAATACAGTCCAATCTAACGGGTAGGCGTTTTAATGTTATCCGAAGTGAAACTTTTACTTAGTTTATCCGAAATTGGTTAAAGCGAAAATGGAATAGGATCCCAACTTTTTGCCGTTAAGATTCTCGAGGTCCGGATAAACTTTAATTATTCCAATGGAAAAGGGATGTTTTTATTATCATAAAAAGGGAACAAGAAATTACAAATTTCAAAATATAAAGAAGTACTACTAGGTTTACTAGGTGGTAGGTTCCTTGTGCAAGGAACCGTCCAGGTAGGTACCACCGCAGTGTCAGATATTCTGCCGCCAAGCAGCAGTGTGTGAACATTGCTGTGTTCCGGTGTGAAGGGCACTGTAGCTGGTGAAATTACTGGACACAAAAGACTTAATATCTACTGTCTTAAGGGTCGGCAACACGCTAGTGATTCTTTTGGTGTCGCCAGCGTCTATAGACTGCGGTGACTGCTTACCATCAGGCGGGTCCTGGCGGGTCGCATGGATGCTTGCCACCTTGGTTGTATAAAAAAAAAGATTGCTTTACTCGCTACTTTAAAAAAAAACCCTAATCCAACAATTTGTATGGATAAAAAATGTAGTGATTTTAAAATTACTTAGTTTTAGGGAAAGCCATCAGAATTAATTTTAAAGAAAAAAAAAATTTAGAGGTGCAATATTTAGTTTTTTAGGTATAAGTATATTTATACCTATATTTTTTTATTATAAGATTTTTATCTACAAAACTTGCACATTACGCATAGTCTTTTAAGTTACGAGGCGTTTACGAGAATATTTATGGAAATTTTATTAAGATTCTTCAATTAATATTGAAAATTGTAATTGAGGAAGGCATTGCCACTCTGGTGACTTGCCCCGTGGTACATGGGGAATGTAGATCTGCATTCCGATTTCAAGCTAGATCCCCTTCGTAAGTTCTTTAAAGAAGCGTCGAAACGCTACTTTGAATCCGCGTCCCGTCACGCGAACAGTTTAATCCGCGCCGCCGCCGATTACGCCCCTAGTCATTCTGACTCGCGCCGTAGACCACGGCACATACTGCTCGACCCTCCTGACCCCATGACGGTCCTATTGTACCGGGGTGCGCTGAACTCTCCCCGACAACCGTATGCTACACTAGTTATCAGACACCGGCCTCGCCGGCGAGGCCGAACTCCCTGACGCGCTACTTCTGCCGTTAAGGCTAGAGCGCTTTAAGCGCTCGCCTCCTATTGTCCGGTGAAGCTGTAATGGCCATCTGCGGCCAACAGCGTCTATCATTCCCAAAAAAAAAAAATACTCTGGTGACTTGGCTTGCCAATTAATCTGCTTTAACGTATCTGTAAAAAAAAGTGTCGTTGATTTAAATATTTATGCAAAGTTTAGCATATTTTACGTGCATGTCTTGCGAGATGAATCACCGGCCCAGATTCCATCAAGCCTATCTACCAATAAACTGACTCACCGCGAACAAGGGGAAAACATATTTTTACAACTAGCTCGCCGGGACAGTTTAACGGGAACAATGCATTCCTGGGTTGTTACCTACGGTCAGCAAAAAGGCAACAATGAGACCAAACGTTTTTGTCGACAACCCCCGCTAAATTAAACAGGGGATGATTTTGTTTTGTTTGCTAGTGAACTAGAAAGTTCACGAATTGCTATAGCTAGCTATTGTTAAAGTGTGGGTATTGAAGAATTGATTTCATTGATCAATAAATTCTGTTCTTTTTGTGTTTCTCATTTTGGTCTGTCGGTGTCAAAGGGACTAATTTGGTCGTCCAAGTAAATGATGAATTTTAAATTAAAGATAAGTTAAATTAAAGTAAGTATTAAAAAAGAGTTAAAATTCCTTCTTTATTTACATAGTAACAAAATAAAAATACAGTTTATTTACAAATATACTTAAACTAAATAAAGCACTTCCTCTAAGTTGTCGCCGCACTGGAAGGGAAGGGTACCTAAAAGTTAAAATTAAATCACGACATCAGTAAATATTATTATGTAAAACAGATATTTCGATGCGTATCGCGTAATTTTACCAACCAATTATATGTACATAAACGGCAATGTAAAATTCTCATTAAAACTTGAAAAATAAAGCGCTCTCTGTCCCTCGTCAGATCAGAACGTCAGCTGTCAGAGATAGAGATAAAAACAAGAAGCAATAAAGCGTTAAATAATTTCCATAAACCAAAATGATTAACCAAATACTTGAAACATATCGTGGTAATAAAAAAAACTAAGAGACGAGGAAAAGATATTATGCAGCAGTTTAATTTTACAATCCAATCCGTTGACGTTTTATGTATACAGAGTAATTTAATTAAATACGTAATAAATATCCAAGAAATGTGGCACAGTGCGGTTTTGCATGCCCACAATCTCTTGGAATCTGACTAAATATTGTCGCGTGCAGTTCGAATTCGGTGAGCAGACGCAATTAAGCATTTACGATTGATTTTACGACTATTCGCTTGAAATGGAAACACAACTTTGTATAAAATTCAATATGGGAACGCACTTTTGTAATCATGAAAGTTTATTTTACTGACGAAGTAAATGTCATGTCAAAAATAGATTTACTTTAATTAAATTAGTGAGAAGGCAGATACCAAAATTTGCCTTTTGGCAACACGCCTGCTAATGGATAGCTACACTGTACTACCGCTTGTAGTCGTAGTCGCTTGAGGCTATCAAGTTTCTTGAGCCTGGAAGTCCATCAGCTATAGTAGCCCTCACAACGGATGACAGCAATGCTTATATAATATTGCTTGCTGACAGAATATCTGACACTGCAGCATCTGCCTGCTCTTGTGCGTCCGAAGCTAGTAGAAACTCTTAGATGAAAATTATAACCATCAGCATCATAATCAGTCCACTGCTGGACGTGGGCCTCCCCCAATACACGCCATTCAGCCCAGTCTTCGGCTCTCCTTGTCCAGTCACTCACTTCCAACTACTTCGCGTATATCGTCGCTCCATCTAGCATCTGTGCTTCCTACGCTACGTAAAATTATAATATTAATTTCTACAATAAATCTTTCTGTGTAATCAAAGTTTATATGTATGATTAATTCCAAAAATGGTGATTCAACATTCATACAACCTCACCGTAAGTACAAAATTACTTTGCGTTTTACAAAGTGTCCATGTTCATGTTTATTTAACTTGTAATCTTTATGTATAAAGGCACTCAGTGTTCGTGTGTAACCTCGCTTGAACGTTGTATGTCCAGTGTTGACCCACCGAAGGGTTCGATTAACATTCCAGGCTTTCATGGCTCCGGGACCCAATCTGTCCGATGTTCACGTAATTGTTTGCGGACATGATTTTATCGGGAAACTACAACAGCCCGAGCTCCATTACAGGCGGTTCGTTTCGTATAATCCATCTAGAAATTATGTACACCCTGAGGAGTCTCGCTAAGAATTTTGCGAGATCACTAAAGCGGATGTTACGTTACGTTGATAGATCGCAGTTTTGTAAGATTATAGATAATATTTACTTCTTTTTTTCGTATCGACAACAGATGCAATCATATAATTCTCTCCCAATACATTGCCACTCGCACTGCGTTTTCGGTTGTATCTAATAGTTCCTGAATTGTACAGGAGTCGGTGTACGCTGGACAGGGCAAGAAATGGGCCATACCTTGTGGCGAGAACTCACAACAGTTACGTACACATACTTATTCAGTAATAGACGTGCTACATACTTACTCAGTAATACTCTTCTTCTCTTGACATTCCTTTTTTATGCCTATTTATTATTTAATATTATTATTATTTTATTTAATGATTTAAGTAAAACTATTTAATATGATTTTTATTACTTGTCAGTCAGTTTGTCAACAATTTATATTTGTATGTCATATTGACAACACATAGTGCACTTTTATGTAACATTGTATCATCTCTATTACCTATGTTTAACAAATAAATTAATTTGAATTTGAATACACAGTAGCATGAAGATTTGAAGGACGCAGGAGACATCGGAAATGCCCATTCAATTTGAAGTAGCCCAACTGGACAATTCTTTTTTATCAGACGTACTGTTGAACAAATTTATCCCCTTTAGAATGCTATAATGAACGACAGTTAGCCACTTGCATCCATCGGTTCCCTTGACGTTTACTATGTCGTCGGTCCACCTAGTAGGAGCCCTGCCTACGCCGCGCATTCCGGTTCGTGGTAGCCACTTGAGAACCTTTAATCCTCGTCGTTACTTTTGCTTGTTTTTAAAGTTGAGCTTACTTCAGAAAAGCTAAAGTTATCATCATCATCATCACCAGCCGGGATTCACTTTGCCTAATAATGAGGACCTGATAATGGAGCTGGAAGGTGAGTAACATCATCATCATCATCAGCCGGAAGGCGTCCACTGCTGAACATAGGCCTCCCCCTTCGAACGCCACAATGACCGACAATTGGCTATTTGCATCCACCGGCTACCTGCGACGCGCACAATGTCGTCTGTCCACCTAATGGGAGGCCTACCTACGCTGCGTCTTCCAGTTCGTGGTCGCCACTCGAGAACCTTTCTTCCCCAACGGTTATCGGTTCGCCGAGCAATGTGGCCTGCCCATTGCCACTTCAACTTGCAGATTTTAAGAGCTATGTCGGTGACCTTGGTTCTTCGGCGAATCTCCTCATTCCGGATTCTGTCGCGCAAAGAAACTCCGAGCATAGCTCTCTCCATAGCTCGTTGTGTGACTCTGAGTTTATCCAAAAGGCCAACAGTTAGGGACCATGTCTCAGTACCATATGTCATCACTGGCAACACATACTGGTTAAAAACCTTCGTCTTCAGGTACTGCGGTATTATGGACGAGGAGATTTCGCGTAGTTTCCCGAACGCTGCCCATCCGAGTTGGATTCTTCGGGCGACCTCTTTGTCGAAGTTGGACCGACCTACCTGGATACTAAAGTTATACCACAACTAAATTCAGATTCAAGAAAAGCTTTGTCTAAACTTTAGATATAATTAAAATAGTTAAAGCCTATTATTAAATAGGCAATTTTTAGAACAAAATACCCACGGTACTTACAAAATTTTGCTAGCTAGAAAACAAGCTTATAAGAGGCTTTCTTCCATCACTGGAACAAGCATTACCATGGGGCTCTTATTTTTTACGACATACACTTAATCATTGCAAACTTAAAGCAAAAACATTTTCTCTAACGTTCTACCCATGCAATGGAAACTCGTTAGCATCCACACAAGTTGTCTTCACGCACAATTGCTTCCCAACACCATCGTATACCATCATTGTTGGTATTTGCTCGGTCGTATATCCAATGTCCCTTAATCTAGCGGTAACTGTTGAACAACAAAACTCATTACTCGACACTATTCGTGGGTGTACTACCAGGTAGTTCTGGCAAGCTACTACTGGCCGTGTGGTCCAATTTACACGACCGAGCGAGTTGAAAATATATATTTTCAACTCGCTCGCTCGCTGGCTCGAGGGTTAAGATTTTTCTTATGCGAAAAGTCATGTGATACTGTACTACCTATCTGGACGGTCTCTTGGACACTGAAATAATTCTTGATTTATTTGCTTTGGAATGTAGATAAATGTAGAATTTACGTAATAGGTAGGTGAATATTTATCACCTACCTATTTTTGTGATGAATTTAATAACAAATTTTACGTTAGGATTTATCCTAGCTTACATGAGTGCCTAGTTATGAAAATGAGTTTTATATTAGTTCTATTAAAAAAACGGCCTTTACATTTTAAATGTAACCGAGGTTAAGATAGTGAACATATTTTTAAAACGGACGGGCAGACAAATTATTTTTCAACATTTTTACGACGATTTTATTGATCCTGTAGATACATATAAATGTAGATTGATAGGTATATCTATTGTAAATAGTGATTTAACTTTTTTTACATAATAGTGTTTACTATATGTGGGGTGTCCGGGTAAGAATAGCACCCTCACATCACCTCCCCTCCTGTGGGTTGGGTAAGAGGCGGCTAAAGGAAAACAAGAAGACGGGCAGCAGCGTCTTTCTATTGGATTACTTACCATCTATACCTACTGCGATTATGGCAATACCTACCTTCTAAGGGTGACCTTTGTTTATCAGTGGACGTCTTTCGTCTGCTGTTAATGATAAATATTATATTTTATCATTCACGTTAATGATGCACTGAATTCTTAATAATAAGAGATTGATGTTGAATTTGATATTATTTGCTTGTGTTTTTTTTAAATAAAATAACGTAATATAAGTTTACGACCGAAGGTATTGTATCCCATCTCAACTCTACTAAGTTAATCCAAGGGATGTAATTTTGTAGGGATCTCGTTTTTACTATGAAAGTTTATCACTTGCGGCGGCCCATTGCTTGGCTTAGGAGATTAGCAAATGGGGCCAACTTGTTCGGTTTACTGTAAGGATAAGCCAGACCACTAAAGCCTGGAGCGACTTGCTCGGTACCTTGGCATGGGGATATTTTAATTATATTTTTAACTGGGCTAACGCTCCTGCGTGCGGCTGATTAGCAGTTTTTATAGCTACAATACACCAGTTTTATTGTAATTTATGATCATGTGTTTTCGGCTTTTTGCACTCGGATTTCTGACCACATTTTGTGTAGTTGGATTTGGGTTTTGGCATGTCATCTTGCGCCTATGCAGTGTTTTTAAATTAAAATACTGTGTAGAATTTAAAATGATAGAATAATGATAAAAATCGCAAAGAAATAAACGCTTGCATTTCAGCCGTATAAAATATAAATATAAAATCTTTTTTTTTCTCTTTTTATTCTTCTAATAAAATTTTAACCATTAAATTCTCATAGATTGTCTGTAACGAAATCGTTTACAAATATTAAGCACCGACTTACTTATCAGTCAATCGGATTAAGAATCTTAGCCTGCCATAATCAGCTTATGTAGTAATCCCTCCTTTTCTATAACCGAACTCCTCAGAGTTGAATAATTAATTCCACTTTTCTCTTTGTGAAAGCAAATAATTAATTATAGAATTTCTTCGAAGGCTGAATAATTTGTTACTACCTTGCGAATTCAGTAGTGCCTTCCAAACATTATTTCATCTGATTAAAAGATAAATAATTATTTATAATTATTTATTATACTTAGGCCTCATTTACGGAGGCGCGGAGCGTCGAGCGTCTCGTGTGGCGTGGCGTCTCGTATCTCTCTCTCACTCCTACAACGCCATATGTTTTATCTCAGTGCGGGCCGCGCCACCCATCGCAACGCGTGACGCCCCGCGCCTCCGTAAACGACGCCTAAGGGTTGATTTGTCAATTTCTAGTTAAATTTTATATATCGGATTACAATATCCGTTATACCAACAAATTGAAAATGCCTTGTCATCACGACTTTACTTGTATTGTAGGCAAGATTATAGTACACATTTCCCTTTGATTGGTTAATAGTTTACCCGGCTGATAATTTTTACCCAAAGACTGAAAAATTAGAGCTAACTTAAATAAACACAAAGTTCAGCAACAAAATGTTTACACGTTGCGGTAAGGCCATCTAGATAGGTGGTCATCGTACCGTAGAACGGAAAAATATCGCATTTCCGTGGAGTAATATTATTTTGGGATAATTTTAAGAGAATCTTAAACTAATTCAAAAAAATAATTTAACCGTCTATTTACAGCGTGAAATTTTCTCATTCTCTTACGAAATGTTTAGTGGAAGTAAGCAACTAGAAAATTAAAAATAAGTTGCTACTTAAAAAGCGTCATTTTAATGTTTAGTATTCACGTAAATAAATTAATATATTATGAAAAATTTGAACATTTTACAAGTGAACTACTCCTTAAATATTTACGCAAGCTGTGATTTGTGTTATTACTTACTTATTTTTAGAATACATTATAAAAACAATAATACTGCCTTTTGAACATATTGAAACAGAGTCCTACAAATACTACCTTAATAAAATAGTAGATCTATACATGCACAATCTAGTATGCACATCTCCCTTAAATGTATATTTAAATAAACAGTACTACTAATTGAACGAGCTTAATTAGGTTCTTAATTTAAATTTCAGAAACTTTTTAAAAATACATTCAATTAACGTGCTTAAAACATATGCTGGCCAGGTGAATGGAGCGCACCTGCTGTTATTTCAACGTCGCGAAACTTAATACCAAGAGCTAATTTTTTATTAAAAAAAAAGAAAATTGCAACCCAACTACTCATGTGGCCGCAGACGACAGATGAGCCACTTAACTCACGGTCTATTGAATTTCTGAGGACCCGAATCTCGTGTAATCAAAAGACATGAATGAATGAATGGAAGCCTTCTTTGTTTATGTTTGTTCAGGACGAATACCAATCGATCACATGATGAATGAGATGCGGACTTGTGAATAAATATCGTGGAAAAAAGTGTAGATTGAATGGAAGGCTTAAATTCGCTGACGGTAACAAATAGATATAGGGCTAGAAGATTTTATTTATTTACTAATTCTAAGCTTGACGACAATCCCATTTATTACACACTAGCTTACTAAACGCCTATCACTCAAGCCTTGAAGACGCCTAAAATCTAATCGTTCGATAAAAAATTAGATATTATAAAGGTTTTAGTACCACAAAACGACAATTTCTCCCTAAAAAAAAAAAAAAAAAGTACCCGTAGCATCTATTTCTATCAGATCGCCCTAGAGGAAAAGTGAGATGTACCAACATCTCTCTCTCTATCTCTTTTATAATATTAAAATCCTTGATTAAAAAATCTAAATGCACAAAAAATGGCGATACACGTTTATCCTCAAATACAAAACTTTTTTTATTATAATATTTATTAATCATTATAATTATAGTATATATTTTACTTTCAACGACATTAAAATATTAAAGATATAACGACCGTTTTGTACAACGTAAAGAGCTTACAGTAACTTTGTTGAAACATCGTACAGTTTCAAACACAAATTCATCAACCCAATTATATTCGAAAGACAAAATCTAACTCCGCGAAACTGGAAACAAAGTACCTACTATTAAAACAATACCAAAAGGTTGGGCTCGTTATAAGTATTTTTCCGTTGGAATTTTCTAACGACTGAGCTACTTGTCACTCTGTTCAAATGGCAGTCATTTATTTTGAACAAGTTCAAAACTAACTAAGGGAAAAACTGCTACAGTAGTTACGTCACGAATGCGAGGAACAACTTACACAGCGCGGACACACGGCTCAAATGAGTGGCGAGCATTTTCAAGGCAACTTGCTCTTGTCGCTCAAATAAAAACCAATAGATGCATCTGTAGGATATATGACGGGCCCGTTGGTCTAGTGGTTAGATACCCTGGCTGCTACCCGATGGGTCGTGGGTTCGATTCCTACCAAGTATCTGGGTGTTATTTACCTATTTAAGTATGTAATTACAAAAAAAAATGTATTTATGTAAGTGTAGAGTTCACTATATTTGTTAATGTTAACGCGCACACCACGTCTGACCCGCACAGTGGTTGACACTCGACTGAACTCCCCTCCTACACTAGAGGGGCTTTTATGTCTTTCTCGCATCCCCACTCAGTGCCTGCGTAGTGTGCCCGCTTGAGACGATAAACTTGTCTACCCACAACTTTACACAATTTACCAGTACACTACAATAAGTATACTAATACTTATATTTTTTTTTGTAAACCAGACAACTGATACTAATCAGTTGTCTGGTTTCCATAGTACAGGCTCTGCCTAGTTTGGGATCGGATGACCGTGTGTGGATTGTCCCAAGATATTATTATTAGAGGACATTTTAGAGGCTTGTGTGGGGACGGACGTTATTATTATTTGATATTATTTAAGTAAGACGTTCGCCTGATGGTAATCGAAACTCCTGCTTGTTTCTAGTACCGTTTCAAACATGTATATAAGCGAATATAAATAGTTAAACACGGCCACGTGTCCCGTGGGGTGCCGGGTTAGAATTGCATCCCCCATCTTCTCTCGTTGGGTGTCGTAAGAGCCGACTAAGCGTGTTCTACAAAGACGGGCAGAGCGTCTTTCTTTTGAATTTATCTTCCACCTATACTGCGATCCCAAGCCGCCTGCCAAGCGAGGGGATTATGACAACCCCTCCCTTTTAAGGGGAGGCCTTTGTTCAGCTATGGACGTCTATCGGCTGCTGATGATAGTGATGAAATACGGCTACGATTTTTAACCACTAGACCAACAGGCCTATCAATACAACTCTTATTTAAGATTTCTCATATTGTCCGTTACAACATTACAGATACCATTTATATAGGAAAATGACAAATTACCAACTTGTTAATTTTTGAGCATGTGATGAATACGTGCGGAATGACATTTATTTTTCAAATTACATTTCTAATTTCAACCAAGCCGCCTGCCAAGCATGGAGATTATGGCAACCCTTCCCTTCCAAGGGAGGGGCCTTTGTTTAGCAGTGGACTTTTCGGCTGCTGATGATTGCTAATTGTGCACAAATAAGTAATTTATTGTTTTTAAACTGAAATTAGGCTTTATTATTATACCAATAATGATGTTATCCTAATTATATTTTAAAAAAAGAGGCATTCTTTTTTTGGAAATTCATGAAAAATGTCATCAACACTAGAATGTTCAGAATCATGTACTGGATCCCTGGTATCGGTTTTCGGTACGATGTCCCTTACACCCCGTATATTTTTTTAGTATAATTTTAAATATAAGAAAACGCCAGTAATTCAAATTCTTTATTTGCCTGAATAAAGGCAGAACTTAATTTATTAAAAGTAAAAATCTTTCTTATATATAAAAATCTCGTGTCACGGTGTTTGTGGTTGCACTTCTCCGAAACAGCTTGACTGATATTTATGAATATTTTTATGTACATTTGGTAGGTATGAGAATAGGTCGTAAAGTATATTTCATACCGCTAGGTGATATAAAAAAAGCGCGGACGGAGCTATGCAGGTCAGCTAGTAAACTTACGATTACAACATTACAATGAATTAACGCAGATTCAGATCCTCTTCCCATCATCAAAAAATTGACTTATTCGTCAACTCGCGCGCGTGAAACTCGCGCGTGCGCGCGAGTTGGCACCTTCAGATTTTACCTACTTTTTTTGTCGTCAACTCGCTCGTATGCTCATATGCTCGCTATGTACAGTCAACAACAAAAACGTTTTAATATATTTAATATAGGCACCTACCTGTTTAAGACACTTATTTATACAATATGATTTTGAAATAGTAGCTATATTAATTATAAAATTAAAAATACAACAAAAATTGAAAACCGCGTATTTTCATAATCATCATCATCATCACCAGCCGGAAGACGTCCACTGCTGAACATAGGCCTCCCCCTTCGAACGCCACAATGACCGACAATTGGCTATTTGCATCCACCGGTTACCTGCGACGCGCACAATGTCGTCTGTCCACCTAGTGGGAGGCCTACCTACGCTGCGTCTTCCGGTTCGTGGTCGCCACTCGAGAACCTTTCTTCCCCAGCGGTTATCGGTTCGCCGAGCGATGTGGCCTGCCCATTGCCACTTCAACTTGCAGATTTTAAGAGCTATGTCGGTGACCTTGGTTCTTCGGCGAATCTCCTCATTTCGGATTCTGTCGCGCAAAGAAACTCCGAGCATAGCTCTCTCCATAGCTCGTTGTGTGACTCTGAGCTTATCCAAAAGGCCAACAGTTAGGGACCACGTCTCAGTACCATATGTCATCACTGGCAACACACACTGGTTAAAAACCTTCGTCTTTAGGCACTGCGGTATTTTGGACGAGAAGATTTCGCGTAGTTTCCCGAACGCTGCACATCCGAGTTGGATTCTTCGGGCGACCTCTTTGTCGAAGTTGGACCGACCTACCTGGATAGTTTGTCCTAGGTATACATAGTGGTCAACAACTTCGAGTGTATCGTTCCCAACAATTACCGGTACGGGTGCAACATGGACATTAGACATGATCTTCGTCTTGTCCATGTTCATTTTAAGACCCACCTGTTGGGAAACGCTACTGAGGTCGCTGAGCATCGTATTGAGGTCCTCCAGCGACTCTGCCATAATGACTATATCATCGGCAAAACGAAGGTGAGTGATGTATTCGCCATTGATATTGATGCCGAATCCGTTCCAGTCCAAGAGCTTGAAAACGTCCTCCAATGCGTTTGTGAACAGTTTCGGAGAAATAACGTCTCCCTGTCTCACACCACGCTGCAATGGGATTGGTTTCGTGCTCTCGTCCTGTAGTCGGATCGACATGGTGGCGTTGCTGTACAAACACTTCAACACTTCGATGTACCTATGCAATACTGCCCAGGTCTCGATTGAATCAAAGGCTTTCTCGTAGTCCACAAACGCTAGACATAATGGCCGATTATACTCCTCGGTCTTCTTCGGTGATTTTCATAATAATAATCAATAAATACTATTCAAGTCAGCGGAATCAAAATACAATAACCATATCACAAAATGTAAGTGAAACTAAGTCCCTTATTATCCGTTTGTTGTCCGTGGTATCACCGGTAGTACCACCAGTGGTACCACGGACATAAATAATTATCCGTGGTACCACTGGGGTGGTAACTCTGTGGTACCACCAGAAATAAATTAATCAGATTTTACTTGGTATCTGGGTTGGAAGTACTAGGGTAGCATAAAACAGGAGGTGCATAATCTTGTGCCATGTCTTGTGTGAGCGAATGTGGTTTAGAACTAAGTACCAGGTTAGCACAGGACTTATGGAGGCCCTTCGGAGTCGCTTGACGTTCGGGGTGTGGCACTCTCATGTGTCGATGCGACAGCCGCGGGGGTTTTAGTGGGTAAGAATCCCACATACCCCGGTCGAGCCCCACAGCTCCCGGGGATCTTTGGAAGATTTCCCCCGCGTCAAAAAAAAAAAGACTTATGGAGGAGTTCTGATCTTTGGAAGATTTCCCCCGCGTCAAAAAAAAAAAAGACTTATGGAGGAGTTCTCACGTCTTGTGATATCCAGAGTATGTCTGGCTTACTGGTATTGATTGCTTTCGCGAATCAAGAGGTGAGGGCTGGGAGGGAACGGATGTATCAAGAGGTGAGATATCCTTGTATCTTGTACTTCCCTGGTACTGCTGCTATAAATATGTTAACTACTACTCAATAGGTACTACATGCTCAGTATATCCTGGACGTAGTTAAAAAGCACATTGGATTGGAGGTGGACTCAAGGACTCTTCCTTATGTCCTATGCTTCCCTGGTACTTCTAGTATAAACATGTTAGCTTAAAACCACATTCATATGCTCATAAAAGATAAGGCACAAAATTATGCACCTGCTATTTTCTGCTAACCTAGTACTTTTGGTAATAATTGGTAAATTTTATTACTCCAATTTCTACCAAGTACTAAGTAAACTATTACAAAATAACGAAAATAATGGAAAATTATTTAAATCTAATTAATTTATCTCTGGTGGTACCACGGAGTTGTCTGTAGTACACCAGTGGTACCACGGACAAAAAAAAAACACTGGTGGTACTACTGGTGGTACCACGGACAACAAACGTTATTATCATCTAAATATAATAAAACGTAGGTAAGCAACAACAAGTATAGCATTTGGTTAATTATTACTTACTAATAAAATCGATCATAGTCTGAGAACTCTAGAAATCACAGATCAGGGTTTATTTATATTAGATTTATTAAAACGTTTTTGTAGCTGACTGTGCAAAAATACGTCGATTTTCACGATTAAGCGAGTTGACGACAAAAAAAGTAGGTAAAATCGGAGGGTGCCAAGTCGCGCGCACGCGCGAGTTTCGCACGCGCGAGATGACGAATAAGTCAAAAAATTCTGCAACTGAGTAAAAGTAAAAAGGGACGTTTTCGAAAATCCAACACAAGTTGTAAGTATTCATCGTTCGTACATCACATATGTTTGGAAAAGAAAAGAGGGAAAGTTTCATTTTTACGCCGCCTAACGGATTCAATATCGACGCGGCTTGAATGAGTTTTGGGGGTGAAAAAATCGTTAATCATCCCTTTGTTGGAATTTTGTTTCGGGCTAACTCGTTGCCCGCTTGTTTGGGCTCCCATTTTTCCTTTTGAATGTAGAAAGTGGGCTGTTCTTGACGAATTGTTTTCATAGGAAAACAAAAACCGGAATCTCAACAGACCCGTCGAGATTCGGGTCTTTAATGTTAGCAATTGTAATTTCAGGAACAATTTTCTTAAAATATAGACTACCGTAAATATATTTAAGGCACATTAGAGTAACTTGGGAGGCCTTTGTCCAGCAGTGGACTGATATGGGCTGATGATGATGGTATTAGAGTAGTTTGCTCTGTGCCTAAGATCTAAGATACGGATGACATATACTCGACTCACGACAAAAACTTTTTTCGTCTAAACTGTTTTCATTAATGCCTCTCTTTTGAGCTTATTAATTCCAATAGCTATAGGCTCTATCACATACTGCTGTACATAAATTTTTACACACTGCAGATTTGCGGCAGAATAGCTACGTATGTGATTCTGATACCAACCTATGTCACATGATCACTTTTACAAGGAGCAAATTACATAAACCGGTGGGTACCGGGTTAGAATTGCATACCCCCATCTCCTCTCGTTGGGTGTCGTTAGAGGCGACTAAGTGAGAACGGAAAGACGGGCAGCAGCGTCTTTCTTTTTGATTTATCTTCCATCTATACTGCGATCCCCAAGTCGCCTGCCAAGCGTGGTGATTATGGCAACTCCTCCCTACTAAAGAGAAGGCCTTTGTTCAAAGACGTCCACTACGTCTTTCGGCTGCTAATGATGAATGATGATGATGATCACGTAAATATATTTTCATAGTAGTTTTTAAAATGAAATGAAACTAATTTTACGGATTATATCGCGGTTTATTTTTAATTTTAATATATTATTTTCACTATACGTTTTTTTTTAACCCAGTAACCAGTTGTTCTGAGATTTGTGAATGTTACGAATGAAAATCAGCTATTCCCAAGAATTGAAACATAATCCGTAATACAATGTTTATAAATTATAAATCGTTTCACACCGATATAGAATTCAATCCAGTTCTGTATCGACAAGTAATGAGACACTGAACGTTGGACGAAAAATAAACACCGATGCGGTTGGATCATATTATTACGATTATGGGTTGGATGATATTCTATAGTTTGTATGATTCATAGGTCAAATAAGATGAAAATACTACTCGTCTGCCATCTTCTGCGTGATGTAATCCCGATAACGGACAGAGAAAAATGTTGATGTAACTTTAGTTAGTACAGATGTCTTTTCTAATATGATATATATAAGTTCTCCACATAAGGTTATTAGTACTCTTAAATAAATTGTATTAAGGGTTTGATTCCTAGATTAGGACTAACTTATTAAAAAATCCGAGAAATTTCCTACGGTACTTACCTACTAAGCAATGGACGATTACAAGTGACACAGCACTTATTCTAGAAAATTTGTTTGTTGGATAAATTAACTCATAGTATCTAGGGTTGTTTTGATGCGATTATTTAATAAAATTAAAACGAAGCGACAATATCAATGTTTCCGTGGGTGGTGTGCTACTGATTCAAGTGTGTTAATTAGCTCACCATTTTTCCGCCACTTTCGGATCATCTATAACCTATCTCCTTCCATTTACTTTTTAATATCATTGACTACCTAAAAGGCTGGTACTTAGAACTATGCCTGGTAAAGGAAAACTCTAGTATAAAAATTATTGTACCTATTACATGATATTACTTCGTTACAATTGCGTGTGTTTCAATAGGAAATGGCTTGGAATCGTTAAAATATGTTATATGTGAAATATTTTCTGCTGTTGCATGTTTCAGTGGTTCATTAAATAGATTTATACAGTAAGATTAAGCAATGGGACTCAAACGTTATTAACAGAAACGCGGTACACTTTAGTATGCATATTCCACTAATATTCCCACGTTGTTCGTTGATTTATGAATTCAAATTTTTTGAATATTTTTAATCTTCATTAGTGGAACTATGATTTTAGGTCAGTAATTTTAATAGATAAATCTTCTGTGTACCAATATAACGTTAGAAATTTCATTAGTATTGCAAAATAATTTTAACACTAGGCCATATCTTATATAGATTCTTTGTAAATGATAAATAGTAATAGTTTATATAAGCTGCCTAGGATTTAGTAAGTTGTCATTTGAATATGGTGACGTATTAGAAGGCACTTTTGCCGAAAAGCTATAGTGTGCAACTTTACTGTATTCTGGTATAAAGGATTGAAGTTATCGAATAAGTATATCAATAGCTTTTTAGAAGAAATGGTACAAACATACAGCTTCATCACAAGACACGTCAATGACTAAATAACAAAAATTCGCCCACCAAATCTGAACTAAGATAGAATAATAACAATAACCAAGCCATCGTTTAACAGCTTGTGCATTTCGTTCAACACAAATCTTATCTCGACCTTCCAAAGTTTAAATTCAAAGCAAACATCAATAAAACAATCAAACAAACAAAAAAGTTGTGAAAACAAAACACGAATGTAAATTTAAAAACAAATAAGTAGCGGTCGTGGGTTATCGCCGTCCCCAGTTTACACAGCATTGTCGAAATCAACGCCGAATAAACACTAAAACGGTTCTGATACGCGAGTTTACTGAATACGGAGAATAATATTAAGGTTTAATGTATAAGAGGTAGCGAACTCATATGATCTTTTCATAAATAAGTGGAAATGTGAAGTTCCTCACATGCCCTCTGAAGCATGGAGTCGCTAATTTCTATATTATATTTAATAATAGATGAGTCAACTTTTATATAAAATATTTCGTTATAAAAACTAATGCTACGAAGAATAAAATCAACAAAAGCAATTTCATTATTAAAATTACAACGACCTTCGCGTGCATCATTCTTTGTACTAATTTCATTTCGATATAAACGTTTATAGTCTAATTTGTGGTAATTAAATTAATATACGACTACTACTAATAATAATAACACTATATTAAATGGTCTATTATTACCAAATCCGACGTATTTTTGTATGTGTACAGTCGCTGAGAATAAAATTCCGCGACAGTTTTACTTAATTTGGAACAATTTTAATCTGACCCTTTTGTGATGTATCTTTTTTATACTAACTAACGCGAGTATTATACATCGAAATAAAACTAATTTTACGGGTTTTCTCTCGGATTATTTTCTATTTTAATATCACGTTTCATAGTTTATAGTTTCGAAATCTTTACAGCATTCATGGTCACGGGCAAACTGAAGTGGTAGCTGTCCATACGTCATAGTTGTTATACATAGAGTACCCTCAGGTCTTCTAATTATTATTACTAGTCTGATCTTCACAGAAAGAGCTTACAGTATCTTGAAGTCTTGATGCTTGACTTTTAATTGTTTTGGGATATTAAATTTAAAAATAAACCGCGATATTAAAAATAAAAAAAAAATGCGCGTAAAATTAGTTTCATTTTGATAATTAAACATAGCTAATATATGTATGTATATTCACTACTTTCTCATTTTACAGACAAAAAAGGACACATACAAAAGCCCTTCGCCCGTGTCGTCTTATCACTTACACCATACGCTCTAAACGCAACTGTGTCAACATTCAGAGATAATTCGAATAGCTCGATGAGGAATGTGTTTTCTTATCTCAAGGTTTGCGAGCCGACCGTTCGGGTTTCTTTGATGAACTTGTAACGAGCAATGGCCGGCTGAGATAATAGCCATTTCAAGTTTTGTTACTTTTAGTATTTCGGGGGTTTTTGGAACTAATCTACATTCGGTGCGCAGTTTTAAAAGGAAGGTTTCTGGATAAGATAACTGTGAAAACAAGATTTTAAACACTCGACTGGTTATTCCGGGACATTTTCTTTTGTTTTTTTTTCTTAAGTATATTGCTATAATTGGTTATGAGTTCGCGTAGATTGCTAATTAAAAAACAAGCACCGCAATTGAGTAGACCGAAATATTTTTGTGACATGCGTAAATTAGTAATTCAAAATCTTAGAGGACCCAGAGGTCCATAAAATAAGCAACGCGGCTTACTTGCTTGAGTAGTTAAAAATCTTTCTGGGATCCCTTAAGCCCTGGACATATTGGGAGGTAGGACGATGAATTCACCAATTCATAAGAGAAGAACTTAGAAGAAGAACCTAAACACATTTTCGAGTGTTTACTATGGATGTTTCATGTATCCAATATCATATCTTACCTACTAGTAGATAGTATTGTGTTGACAATAGACAACAACGTATTTAGAAAGTCCGATATAGGACAAAGTATGAAACCTTGTATAGGCACTTTAGTAACAGACTTACATAAGGCATTCGGAGGGTACAAAAGTCGATCCCGGTCATTTTCATTTAGACAGCGGCCGTTTAGCCAAATCAGAGGCCTAAGGGCAGTCTAACACCAGGTTGGTCACTAACAATTGAACTAATCGAAAAGCAAGAATTCAATTGAACTCAACACTTTATTCAAAATCTATTGACACGGAAAAATCAAATACACTCTAAAGAGTTAAAAATATTATAGTATTTCAGAAGTATGTAAGTACTATGAATGTATTTTTGTCATATTTTACTGACATAAAAATTAATATTTGTATATAGATAACGGTACTATTCAATTTTCAAGAACCAATTTACACGTTATGCGTGACTTATCGAGTTATAGATAATTTGATGCCGTCACGAAGTTACAATGAACTGTATTATAATGATAAAAATCGTGTTTTGTATATATAAGAACTGAAAGTAAAAATTGACAAGCTAACTATTACTCATACTCAGAGTAGTACTATAGATTAAAAATTTAAGTAGTAATATTTTCGGCTAATAAGTTAAGCTTGTTACAGCTTCAGTTCAGTGGGCGAGCGCTTGCCTTGCAAACAAGGTGCGTTAGGTGGGCAGGCTCAAGTCCCGGATAACACCTCTGATTTCTTTAAGTCCGTATCGTCTTTGTGCGATTGTTACTAGCTTACGGTGAAGGAAAACATCGTGAGAAAACCTGCATATCTGAGAAAGCCTAACCAGCTTTTGAATGACGTGTGAAGTCCACCAACCCGCACTTGGTCAGCGTGGTATGGCCTAAGCCCCCTCATATCAAGATGAGCCTCACCTCAAGGTGAGGCCTGTACCCTATAGTGGGCATAAACAAGGGTTGGTATTATTAATGTTGTCGGGCCATTGTATGCTTAAACTTAACATAAAATGGTCATTGCAAGAAAATAGATATTGGAAGTTTTTTGACAAGTTCCATTTATCGTCACTATATTTCTATCAATACTTTAAAAACACGTTAACGCTTCAGTAGATGCAAATGAGCTGTTTTTATCCTTGTTTGTATACTAGATTCTAATCAAACATTTTCATAGAGAATATTTGCCACGCCTTTTTTCACGTACCTATCAATATCGCTTGCAAAGCCATTGAAAACGTTTTTTTCTTCAAACGAATTAATTCCTATATTATTTCTTTTCATTTTTTAAGCAAATACTTCCCATTCAAAAAAAATCTTCACAGCCGGTTTGCTACCATTTCATAAAATTCCCTAATATATCTCATCACTATCTCCCATAGCAAGATTCCGCCGTTAATGTACCATAATTCCATTATCTTATCCCTTAGTATGGAATTTGTATTGAAATGAATACGTTTTTCTGTCATAGGGTTAGTCATCGTGTGTTATGTCGAGGCACAGATATTGTGTAACACACGATGACTAACCATATGACAGAAAAACGTATGCATTCATATAGATTTACATAGATAACGCAAGTATCACGATTTGTATTGAAACCAAGCGTGCCGACTTTTTAACGAAGTTTTAACACCTTCTGTGACGTCACGGCCTAATTTAGTGACGGGAAGTCTAAACCGATTCAAAGACACCGAACCCCGACGTGGCGTCGGGGTTCAGACCCGCGAAGTACATGCAATTGCGTTACCTATGTAAATCTATATCTGTGTGTCGATATCCAGCTCCTCGACAACACGGAAATAGTGAGAAGACTGAAAAGAACAAAATCTTTTGAGTTAATACTTAAGTGTTAAATTTAAGTGTTAAATTAGTGCAGTATAGACATTATAGAACACAATGTACTAACTACCATACTGTCTTGGCCTTAATTGAGACAATAAGAAAAGTGCCATTGGACACATAATATTTCTCAATCTAATTTAATTTATTCGTTTAGATTAAAGTAATATTACTAATTAGTCTTTAGCACAGAACAATAATCAGTACAAGTATAGAATGCTTAAATGCAAGTAAGAACCGTAGGCACAGGTAAGAACATCAAAATACATAAATATCAGGTACACGACAATAGGTACTTTACCGTTAGCTATATTTATCGACATTTGCGCTCGTAAGAGATCAAACCTATTACTATTTATCACTTATATATCAACACTAGCTGACCCGCGTAGCTCCGCCCGCGCGTTTATTACATTTTGCTCCCCTTTTCTCCTTCCTCCCTAGATTTATCTCTCTCCATATCTCTCTCTTATATGCTCTTTCTCTCCTCTCTTTCCCCTCCCGCTTCGGTTTCCGTCACACTCCCCCTCTTCCTCTCCCTGTTGTCCCCTCTCTGAACCCTCTCCCCCTCTCTCTTCTACGAACTTGCTCCTTCTCACTCCCCCCTTACTCCACCTAACTCCCCCGATCCCTCACCCCGTCACCCCCTCCTCGAATCCCCTCTCCCTCTTTCTCCTCTCTTGCACCCTCCTCTCGTTCTATATATCCTCGTCAATCATGGTATCAGCGGCATTAAATATACTTTATGACCTATTCTCAGACCTCCCCGATATGCACACAAAATTTCATACAAATCGGTTCACCCATCTATTTAATGACCTTACCTTATGTTCCTTAACCTTAACCTAGCGGTATGAAATACACTGTAACACCTATTCTCAGACCTACCCGATATGCACACTTTCATACAAATCGGTTCACCCATCTATTTAATGACCTTACCTAACGTTGCTTAACCTTAACCTACCGGGATAAAAAGTATCCTATGTCCGTTTCCTGGTTCTAAGCTACCTCCCCACCAATTTTCAGCCGAATCGGTTAGGCCGTTCTTGAGTTATAAATAGTGTAACTAACACGACTTTCTTATATTTAGCTTGATTAAAGTTCTATAGTGATTGTATGTTCAATTTCCCCGATAGATGGCGCTGTTGATAATGTAAATCACGCTAACATCGTAAATTACTGTCTAATGATATTCGATAATAAAAGTTCTTAGTATTTCGCATCTTTTATTGTTGCGACGTGATACAATACCTATACACTACCTGGACTTGGGGAGTTTCATTAAAATTTCATGAACGACAGATTTTACAGATTTTAACTTTTCAATCAAAGATATAGTGTCATATTGCTATCAGCAAAGTACTTAGAACAATACAGAAATCTAATGAAAATTTCCTGGGTGTACCGGACCGGCTTACCCCTTACAAAAATTGACCCTTCGCCACTGCCATATCTTATGCAAACTAACTAAATGTCTGCTCAGTCCCTATTGTATATAGCGTAATAATACATATCTTAATGATTAACTGATCAGTCTATAATTACCCTATTCACATACAAAGGAAATTACGTGGTAATATGTGCAAGTCATGTTTCACTGCTTAGCCCCTATGAAACATAGCGTGATGTTTTATATACCAACTTACACCTTGACTTCTACACAACACATCAGTGAAAGTCCTATCAAAATCCATCCACGGGTTTTCAAATGATACCTGGACAAACAGAACGACAGACAGACAGACAGACAGACAGACAGACAATAATTCCAAAAAAAATTGTGTTGGCCTCTATGTCGATAGTATAGTATCCCCACATAGAAATTTTGGAAAAATATTCAATGTACAGAAAAAGTGCTCTTTGATTTTTATTATAGTATAGAAGATAACTCTTGTAATATAACTTTAAATAGTTCAATTCACCTGCCCCGTAGAGGAAAATCTGCCTACGCTTTGTGTAATGGGACCATAGACAAACGCGTACTCTATTCTTAATACTTAACTCTATGGTGTTAAGGCTAAATTGTGATTTATATGGTGTTACCACATGAGAATAGCATTAAGTAAAAAAATAAAAACTATGGTTAGTGGCCAATCTGGTGTCTTTAGTTGTTATAGTATTAGTTGCTTACTTAGCTTAAGGAGTTTTGTTTAGATGACAACAAACGGGGCCGACTTTTTAAGTGCCTTCGTAAAAACGAAGATGGTCACAGACTCAACCATTTAATGGTCTTTGAAACATTGAATAAGAACTGACGTTGTCTGACGTCGCTTAGCCATCAGTAATTACATGGACTCTAAGCGCCTCTACACTAAAGTGCAATCAAGAAAAAAGTAACTAGATAATGATTTATTAATTGCTTCTGAGCGTAGTAAATTGCATTTTAAAAGTAGCAAGTTGGTACAAGTTCTTTTTTTTTGGGAATGATAGTCGCTGTTGGCCGCAGATGGCCATTCCAGCTTCACCGGACAATAGGAGGCGAGCGCTTAAAGCGCTCTAGCCTTAACGGCAGAAGTAGCGACGAGCTCAAGGGCACCTCAGGGAGGCACAGCCTCGGCTTGGGCTGTCGCTTAAGAGAAGGCTGAGTTTTCCACCGGTTCACAACGCGCCCCCACTGAGAAGAACCGGCAAGAAACTCAGTGGGGTGATGCACGTCGTTGAGGTCGCATACGTACGCGCGGTGTCTGATAGAGGTACAAGTTCCTTCAAACTCTGCATATGCCACTGAACTTGTAAGTATACATCGAAGCGGTCAAAAGTGGTGTATCACCTTTAGGACGACAATCGCTTGCACGTGCCGGCCCAAAATACGTGCGGGCAGGGTAAGCGCACCTAATGTCGTTCAAACTATTTCGAAAAAAAAACTACCACTAGGGAAGTACCTACACCATATTAGCTAAATAATGCCTCAATTGGTGTTCACATGGTAAGATAAAGTGCTGCCATAAAGCTCTATTGCTAGCCGCACGCTGTCAATAATATTGTCAATATTCTAGAACCCGGCTGACTTAACTGTGCACCTCGCTGGATTGCGATGTCACAACGCCATGTGCACATTTAAATCGGGTTGAAGAATATTGACAACATTATTGACAGTGTGCGGGCTACCTATGAGAAATCAGTGTGAAGGCGCCTCCGGGAACCATTACGTTCCACGTGCTGCCAGCGCCGCGACACTTTATCGTAATAAGCTAGATGGCTTTACCATCGTCCACTGCATCATCGATAGTGACCGATAGGGGTGGGCGTTGAATGATGTTTTTCTCGACTGTTTTTAGTCGTTAAAGAACGAACTAGTTTACAGTCCACCGATAAACTAGGTTTTATAAAATTTATAGACTACCAAATGTGTAAAACTATCGAATTTACTCACTGTAGACACTCAATAGAAGGTTAGGTTAGGTTAGGTTTTTTTTTTTTTTTTTTTTTTTTTTTTAATTTATTGGTTTTATTTTAGTGCTTTATTTTAAATTAATTCGTTATTATTATTTCTGATTTTAATTATTATTTATTTGATTTTTAATTATTTATTTTAATTATACATTTCCTTTCTTTTCTCTTCTCCTTTCTTTCTTCTTTGTCCGGGAAGACAGGAACCCACCGGCTGAGGTGCCCAATGCCGAAGGTACAGCGTGCCAATAGGCTGAAATGCGGAGGGGCAAAACTCCGCCATAAGCGCTGACAGGTTGGCCACTCCTGTTATAAAAGTGGAAAACGAAAAAATGAGTGCACGTAAGAAAAACATATTACCCCAGGAGGGTACCGGCCGCGCCGCGGCAGGAGAATCCCTCCCAGGGCCTTCGGGCCTTGGCAGCGCCACGTATCTGGGGGGCGCCAATAAAACATGCACATCCACCGCCAAGTCCCAGTCTGGCGGTGCACAGAGCCAAGGGGGCTCACGTCGTGATTCGCTGTCTAGCGATTCCGATAACGACATCGGACCCGGTGTCGCAGGCCATAAGCGCCTTCATAGGGCCCAGCAGCGTCGCTCCGGATCTCCGTCGAGCGACTCTGCCAATCCGGAGCCCAGTAAGGTGCCAAAGGCGAGGAGGGGGCGCGGAAGCGCCACGAGACGCTCGTCATCGGTGGGCGTCCTAAGGCGGGACGAGCGCGGCCGTTTTATCCGCACGCGTCGGGATACACCGCCCCCACCGGCGGAAGAGGCCAAGGCGGACGAAGCCATGGCGGACCAATCTCGCCCATTGGGCCCCAGCTTTGCCTACTCCAGCGAGGCAATCCGGAGGCAGGCAGAGATTGTTGCCACAGTTGCCGCCAAATCTGGCAACTTGAAGGGGACCTGCCAGAAGGCCCTCAAGGAGGCGGCAAGGATCATCGGTGAGAAGGCAGACGCGATCAGAGATCAGTCCCTCACCGATGAAGGCGCAAGGCTGCACGCCGAAAATAACAAGTTGCGCCAATCCTTCGGTAGGCTGTATGCCGAAAACCAGAGCCTGCAGAAGGAGATGACTGAGATGCGGAAGCAACTCGGAGAACTGCAGGCGACGGTGGAGAGGCTACAGTCCCAGGCGCCACCACCGGCGGTCTGCCCGCAGCCTGCTGCAACTGCACAGGCGACATCGGACCCCCTCAGCCGGGAACAGAGGACCCTCGCGGAGGAAATATCGCGCGCCGTCCTGCTCCAGGTGGGGAGCATGATGGATGCGCGAGTCGCGGGTCTTCAAGACCGGCTGCTGCCTGAGAAGCGCCTCAGGCCTCCTCTCGCGGCGGACGCGCGCAATGCGGTGGCTGCCACTGTTGAGGTGGCCAGGCCACCTGGGCAGCCACAAACTGCGCCTGTCGTGAGGGCGCTCAGAGCGCGCCCAGCCCAGCCGGTGCAGCCTTCCCAGGCAGCACCAGCAGTGTCGGGGTCGGGGTCCAGGCTGCCTCCGCCGCCCCAGCAGGTGGCGGCGACACCGGCTGCCTCGACGTCAAAACCGAAAAGGAGGCGTAGAGGAGGGCGGCAAAAAGCTCCTCCAGTGGCGGATCTGCCGGCGGTTCCCGCGCCTGCTGCGACTGCCGCTCCAGCTGAGCGGCCGTCTGCGCAGTCGGCGGAACAATCCTGGGCCACGGTGGCAAGGAGGCCAAGGCAAGCCCGCCCACAGCCGGCGGCAGCTCGTCCTGCGGCACCCGCCCCCAGTAAAGGGAGGCGGAAAAAGAAGAAGGGCGCTGCGCTTCCTCGGGCCCCGAAGTCTGCTGCCATCACCATCACGGTAGCAGAGGGGTCCGAAACGACCTATGCGGCGGTCACGGCGGCGGCGAAGTCCAGGGTGCGCCTGAGCGACCTGGGCATTGCCAACGTCCGCCTGAAACGAGCGGTCACCGGCGGGCTCCTCATGGAGTTGGAGGGGCCCGACTGCGAAACCCAGGCGGACGCGCTGGCCGCGAAGCTGCAGGAGGCGCTCGCGGACTTCCCGCTCAAGATCGCCCGCCCGACCAAATCGGGGGAGATCCGGGTCACCGACCTGGATGACGCTATAACCCCCGAGGAGGTCGCAAGATCGCTGGCGGAGGCGGGTGGATGCCCGGCGGAGAAGATCTCCGTTGGGCAAATTCGCCGTGAGGAGACCGCCATGGGCACGGCCTGGGCCCGGGTCCCCGTCGCCGCCATGCGCAAGCTGGTGGCGACAAAGGAGGTGACCGTTGGCTGGGGCCTGTCGCACGTGCGGGCGCTGGAGGCCAGGCCGCTGAGGTGCTTCCGGTGCCTGGAGAGGGGGCATGTCGGGAGGCGGTGCCCTAACGGTGGCGAAAACCGGAGTGCGCGGTGCTTCACTTGTGGCGAGCAGGGCCACAAGGCAAGCACATGCACCGCGCGCACACCGAAGTGCCCCTTGTGTACAGACAAGGGGTGCCGTGCGGACCACCGGCTGGGTACAAAAAAGTGTACCCCGCCAAAGGGCAAGGGTAAGAAAGGACCCTCCGCCCCCTCCAACGAAGCGACAACCGCGGCCCCGGCCAGCGCAGCGGGCTCCAGCCCGCCGGAGGACATGGAGGCCTAACGTTCACTCCCCACGTTAGGTTTCTACAGGGCAACCTGAACCACTGCCGCAACGCTCAGCACCTGCTCATGCAGACCGTTGTGGAGCGTCAGGTTGCCATCGCGGCGGTCGCGGAGCCCCACAGCGTCCCGGACCACCCTCGGTGGTTCGGAGACGACCTGGGCTCCGTGGCGGTCTACTGGGGAGGAGGAGAGGGTGTCCCACCCTGCACCCTACTGGAGAGGGGGCAGGGCTTCGTCGCCGTCGAATGAGGCACCATAGCCATAGTGGGCTGCTACGTCTCTCCCAACAGGTCCCTCGCCGACTACGAGGTGTACCTGGATCGGGTGGGGAACTGCATTCGCCGTTGCCTACCCCGTCCGCTGATCGTCCTGGGGGACTTCAACGCCCACGCTACTGCGTGGGGCTCCCCCAGAGACAACATCAGAGGAGAGACGTTGCTCGATTGGGCGGCTGGGCTCGACCTCCGGTTAGTCAATCGGGGGTCAGTGAGCACGTGCGTGCGGTGGCAGGGGGAGTCGATCGTCGACCTGACGTGGGCGACTCCCTCTGCCATCGGCAAACTGTCGGGATGGCGGGTAGCGGAAGAGGTGGTCACATTGTCCGACCACCGCCACATCTTCTTCGATGTGGCCATCCGCCGCCGTCCCCGCGGTTCCAGCCGCCGAGAAGGCAGCCCCCCGCGACGTTGGTCCCTGAAGCGCCTCGACGTAGACATGCTCGAGGCGGCGGCCGACGTCGCGGCATGGCCGGAAAGCGCCGATGAGGTCCGATCCGATCCGAATGTGGAAGCAGACCGGTTCCGGGGCACGATGACGCAAATCTGCGACGCGTCGATGCCCCGAGCCGGCCGCCCCAAGCGTAGCCCGGTGTACTGGTGGACGCTGCAGATCGCGCAACTGCGCGAGGTCTGCTGGCGAAGCCGCCGAGAGTTCACCAGGGCGAGAAGGCGAAGGCGAGCTCAAGCCGACGAGGTAGCCAGGCTCTACAGGGCATACCGAGTGGCCACCAAGGCGCTCCAAAACGCCATCAAGAGCGCCAGGGACCAGTCCTGGGACGAACTCCTCGAGGGACTCAACGAGGATCCGTGGGGGCGCCCGTACCATATGGTGCTGGGCAAACTACGCCCATGGATGCCCCCGGTGACGGAGACTCTCGATCCGGCTTTGCTGGGAAACTTGGTAGACACCTTGTTCCCGGCGGGTCGGTCAAGTCCCTCAGTCCACCCCCTTCAGTTGCCCGAATGGCGCGACGATCTGGGGGTGACCATAGAGGAGATGGACTGGGCCGTTGGCCGCTTGAGAGCCCGAAACACCGCGCCCGGACCCGATGGTGTTCCGGGTAGGGTGCTGGTGTTGAGCCTGGCTGCCCTGGGGGACGTGCTGAGGCAGCTATTCACTAGCTGCCTCCGTGAAGCTACGTTCCCCAGGGCCTGGAAGGAGGCTAGTTTGGTCCTCATAAAGAAGGAAGGCAGAGCCGCGGATTCTCCCTCCGCGTACCGTCCCATATGTCTGCTGGACGAGGTTGGCAAACTGTTCGAGAGAATAGTTGCCTCTCGTCTCAGCGGGCATCTGTCGCGCGTCGGTCCCGATCTGGCCGACAGCCAGTTCGGCTTCCGACAGGGCCGTTCGACCGTGGATGCGATAACTCGCGTCCGCGCCCTGTCGGATCAGGCGGTCTCCCGGGGTGGCGTGGCGTTGGCGGTGTCACTCGACATTGTCAACGCCTTCAATTCCCTGCCCTGGGATGCGATCTGGGAGGCACTGGTCTACCATGGTGTGCCTCCCTACCTGCAGGCCCTGATCAGGGACTACTTGCGCGACAGGTACATCTTGTACGTGGATCGAGACGGTACGAGGATCCGGAGGGAAGTAGAGCGAGGGGTTCCGCAGGGGTCAGTGTTAGGCCCCCTGCTATGGAACCTCGCCTACGACGCGGTTCTGCGTGTCGATCTCCCCGCCGGCGTAAGTGTCGTCTGCTACGCGGACGACACGTTGATCGTGGCCGGTGGGGACACCTTCGAGAGGACCAAAGAGCTCGCCGAGCTTGGGGCGGAAATCGTCGTCGCGAAAATACGTGAGTTGGGCATGGAGATAGCGCCTCAGAAAACCGAGGCGCTGTGGTTCCACGGCCTACCTAGGAGCCGGGAGCCACCGCCCAACTTGCGCGTCCGTGTGGGTGAGTCGGAAGTCAGGGTGGGGCCGCACATGAAATATCTTGGCCTCACCCTTGACAGTCGCTGGGGCTTCGAGGAGCATTTCGAGCGCCTGGTCCCCCGAGTCGATAAGGTTGCAGCGGCCTTACATAGGCTGCTCCCTAATCTTGGGGGGCCGAGCGAGGAAGTTCGCCGCCTCTACGCCGGGGTCGTGCAGTCCGTAGTCCTCTACGGGGCGCCCATTTGGGCGCCGAGGCTGGCCATACGACGCTGTAGAACCAAAATCTACAGCGTCCAGCGGAGGATGGCACTGCGGATTGCACGAGGATACCGAACGGTGTCCTTTGAGGCGGCGACCATACTGGCACGCTTTCCGCCCTTAGACATCCTGGCGGGCATGTATGCGAGGGTCTATGACCGGATCCGCATCGCCCGCCAGAGTGGCGGAGGCGAGCCGGTGGCGCTCGAATCCATCAAGCGGCAGGAACGACACAACGCACTCACGACGTGGCGCGAGCGGCTCCAGCCGGAGCACATAGCGCGCAAACGCGTCGTTGAGGCATTCCTGCCGTATCTCGAAGCCTGGATACAGCGACGGAGCGGACGACTCACCTATAGGCTTACGCAGATAATCACCGGTCACGGTTGTTTCGGTGATTATCTGCATAAGATCGGACGTGAAGCGACGACGAGATGCTTCCACTGCGACCAGTCTGACTCCGCCCAACACACGCTGGAGGCTTGCCCCGCGTGGTCGTTGGAGCGTCGAGACCTGGTCGCAGTCATCGGATCGGACCTCTCCCTGGGCAGCGTAGTGTCGGCTATGCTGTCCGGGGATGCGGCGTGGGGAGCGATGGCCGCCTTCTGTGAGACTGTCATGTCCCAGAAGGAGGCCGCCGAGCGGGAACGCGAACGCGCTGATCCCGCTCGGCGACGAAGGCGCAGGCCGCCACAAGCGGCTGCCCAACGTCTCGCTCCCCAGCCCTGAGCCCGGGGCTATAAACAATGGGCAACCTTCGGAGTCGCTGGACGCTCGGGGTGTGGGCCCCTTGAGCGTCCATTGAGTACGGCGGCGACTCCGAGGAGGACGGCGGCGGGGTTGCGACCCCCGTCCCCGTGAGCACCGTGACTGGTTCCCGGGGGTCTACAATGCGCCCCCGGCGGCGGGCTCAAAGGCAAGGCACTGAGGGGCCCCTGGTGCAGATCCCACCGGAGAGCCCTGGGGTTCCCCCTCTCATGTGCCGATGCGACAGCCGCGGGGGTTTTAGTGGGTAAGAATCCCACATACCCCGGTCGAGCCCCACAGCTCCCGGGGATCTTTCGAAGATTTCCCCCGCGTCAAAAAAAAAAAAAAAAAAAAAAGGTTAGGTTAGGAAGTTTCTTCGGAGTCGCTGGACGCTCGGGGTGTAGGCCCCTTGAGCGTCCATTGAGTACGGCGGCGACTCCGAGGAGGACGGCGGCGGGGTTGCGACCCCCGTCCCCGTGAGCACCGTGACAGGTTCCCGGGGGGCTACAATGCGCCCCCCGGCGGCGGGCTCAAAGGCTCAAAGGCAAGGCACTGAGGGGCCCCTGGTGCAGATCCCACCGGAGAGCCCTGGAGTCTCCCTTCTCATGTGCCGACGCGACAGCCGCGTGGGTTTTAGTGGGTAAGAATCCCACATACCCCGGTCGAGCCCCACAACTCCCGGGGATCTTTCGAAGATTTCCCCCGCGTCAAAAAAAAAAAAAAAAAGGTTAGGAAGTTATTGCTATCAATAACTCCCAACTTGTTATTTACACACACAAGTACATATTAGTCCATATTTTGCCTTTAATTCTCTTATTTATTTATTTTGGATTTGTATTCAATATAGGACCATTCATTCAGATTTTTACTCGGTGCTAGGAACCATCCAGGTACTTATCCAAGCCTCCTAAGTTGCAAACCCTTCTATTGAATGTCTATAGTGAGTAAATTGGATAATTTTACACATTTGGTAGTCTATAAATTTTATAAAACCTAGTTTATCGGTGGACTGTAAACTAGTTCTTTCTTTAACGACTAAAAACAGTCGAGAAAAACATCATTCAACGCCCACCCCTATCGGTCACTCGGTAGCGAACCTTGGGACTATGTCCCAAGGCTCGCTTTACAATTAATTTACATAGTTTATAAAGTGAGCGAACTATTTCGTGACGTTGGATGGTCACATTTATCATGGTCGATTATATCCCAAAAATATACGTCTATAAATAGCATAATAGCAGCTACACAAAAACCATTATACGCACGAACTCGTCCATCAAATTTAAAGTAGTCCACATAAAGCCTCACTATGATTTACACTAACTTAAAGACGTCTACTTAAAAAAATAAAAGCGCGGCCAATCAAACTATTCAAAATGTTTGGTCGCAAAAAATGTAATCTTGTCAATCACAAAGCGAACTTTTTTGAACCATTTATAAGGCATGGCAATGCTTCAGCACCAAGCGTGGGTATCCAGTTACTTTTTTTTAAAACCAAGCACCACAAGCTATAGTTTTGCAATAGTTCAATCGATTTGTATGTTCCAATAAAAAAAAAGATCGGTTACGTTTGATTGATAGTTTGAAAAAACAATTCGAAAATAGTTATTTCACTTATCGTTTCCTTTTTTTTTGAATATAGAATGATTGAATGTGTGGGTTCATTAAAATTGTATTCTTGTGTCATAGATAATAATCTAACAAACTTAGGTTAGTACTTTTTTGTACGAGGAATATAATTTATATACTACTACTATCTGCTATCTGTGTATTATTATTATAAGGAAAATAAATATGAACATCAAAAATACCTTAATTAACCATATAAGACTACATACTCCTAATAACTGGCTGGTCATATTTTCCTCGAACACAGAAATGAATCATATATTTATATATATTTTTAGACTTACGCGTTCCATTATCAAACTAGTGCAACCCGGCCGAAACGTCAAGCCAAAATATAGGGTAAATGACGTTTGATATATTTCTATATCTATGAACATAGTAATGTATGTTTAAATCTTGAGATTTATAAAACCTTTAGAAGATGCGATAGCACGAACAGGCAAACATTATTAAGCATCAAACTTATAACATCACATGCGTTTAAGTTTTAAAACAGAGCTAAGAAATGCAATACGTATTGTTAAGTATAATTCAAGGGTTTATTTACATAACAAAATATTAGAGCCTATCGAAAAAAAACAGTCAGAATTAATATTATGGCTGTTTTTTTTTAAGTGGCTCAATTTTTTTCAATCACATTTCAAAGGCAATATTAGTCCAGTATTATAGCCACAGTTATTACTAAATCCTCTGTTTAGACAGCATGAATTAGTTATAATCGCTGTACTATAAATGGCTTATATAATACATGGTATAACTTTCTTGCGTCGATTTTTTCCACGATAACAATGCAAGTGGTTTTCAAGGTTAAAGTTAAAGTGTGTTTTGGGATCCCCAACTACCCTACTACCCACTCTTTTCATACCGTCAAGCACAGTAATATAGGTACAGGCTGCATTTTTCAAGTGGGCGTCAATACTGGATGCCATTACTTTCCAAAATTTGGTCCCAATTAGCGACACTATCGGATGTTATATTAATAGAAGTTGTATTTAAAACTAAATCATAGGGTTGATTCCTGACAAGGACTTCTTTTTTTTTCAATATTTCAATAATGCGTTTTATATTTCTCCAAAATCGAGCCCGAATTTTTTGCTATGCTTATCTTTAATATATCAAGTATACAATCTTATTACACGAAAAGTGTGAACTAGGTACTGAATAATGTGTGTACTGATATGAAATATTGCTTTTTTATTGAGCTGTCAACAAAACCTTATACATTATTAATCATCTAGATTCCTTGAGGGATGGCTAAAGTAAATGGCTATGTTTTCGTATCGCACACTTTTTTGTGTCATTTCTCATACGATTTGTTCACCTAAAACCCCCAGAGAGATAGATAGATAGATAATACTTCATTGTTCCACCATTATAGAAAAACACAAAAATACAAAAGAAAAACAGTAAATAGAATGAAACAATGGGCGGCCTTATCACTAAAAGTTAACAAAGAGAGAGAGAGAGAGAGAGAGAGTTAACAAGTTGGTAGAGAGTTAGATTAACAAGAGATTGTGTTGAAAATAAAGCTTGATAAAACAAGTTATATATTATAATGTTGTCTTTTACTTACGCAAATATTAAGCTTAGCTAAGTTACTAGGTTACATCGCACCGCGTTTCCGTGGGGTGACCGGGTAAGAATAGCACCTTCCCATCTCTACCCGTCGGGTTTCATAGGAGTCGACTAAAGGAAAACCAGAAGACGGGCAGCAGCGTCTTCTGTTTGATATCCCCCCTCCCCTTTTAAAGAGGGTGACCTATGTTCAGCAGTGGACGTCTTCCGGCTAATGATAGTGATGATGATGACCGCAGTGACAGATATTCTAGCGACTAGCAGCAAATACTTATGCACGGGGACTGCTACTTACTTAATATACTGCTTTTACACTTCTGCGAATACACCAATGTACGTGACTATACGTGAATCCCTAACTAACAATGCCAATGATTACCCATTTCTACATAAACAAAAAAAAAACTACAAAACAGCAATAGCAGTATTTCAACTATGACAGGTGTAACGGATACCGGAACTTCGCTTTACCGTGCTTGTGACGGGTGCACCAAATTGGTATTTGTTTATATTGAGGTAAGGTTTGTTTTGGATATTCGCGTTGCTGTACCGAGGTCTGGTATCGTCGCGCACACGCGATGCGAATATAAACATGCCAACGAAGCCCTCCTGCCTCGCTCATCGTATATTTTCTAATAGACAAACGCATATTTCCTTGTAATGGTCAAACTTTGGGAACGACGGTTACTAAGTTTCGGTCGTATGTTTACGTTTAAAAACTTATATATTATGATAAATATGTAATGGGTTGTGATAGACTCTGATAAAGATTTACTTATATTAAAGTTTTGGAATCAGGTTTGTTTTGTTGGTAAATCTTTTCGGTGGGGTCGGCAATCACTGGTTCCTTTATTAAATTCTCCGTAGCATCCCATCGTCTGTAATATACTTGTCCATATTACATGTGGCTAACTTACAAGTTGGAAAATTATTTCCTTGTGCCTACATTTCCATAGGAAAGTACAAATGAATGAACTGAGCACTCTATATTGTACATACTAAAACTAATAGACATGAAATACTTAGATCTATTAGTTGATTTTAGTTTGTTTGTCGTTTGTTTAGTAATCAAAGGCAACACACACATAAACATATAGAAGATGGAATTAAAATATGAGCAGTTAATACTGTAATGACAAAATATGTGAGGTCTAATAAACTATTTAAAAAAAAAACCGACTTCAAAGTAAATTATCTAAAAAGCATAAAATAACGAAAATATATTGAAGTCGGTGTCAGCTGGTACTAGTGTTAGTTAACATGATGTGCTAGCACCGACTTCAATATATTTTCGTTATTTTATGCTTTTTAGATAATTTACTTTGAAGTCGGATTTTATTTTTTTAAAAAAGGTTATTTAACACTTTTTAGTGACTTTTATTTTACCAAGATAGGTATCAGCACTATCACGCAACTCGAACGTCTACGTTACAGTAACTTACTGAAAACATAAAAAGTTTATATCTCTTAAACTACTGAACCGATTTTGATGAAACTTGTACTCTACCCTAAGTTGAAAAATACTCTAACTATTGCAAAAAGCATTTTAGAAATCGGACTTGTAATTTCTGAGAAATCCGCGGACAAACATACATACATATATACATACACTCATAAAATTTGGTAAATTTGTTTAGAAGCCCACATAGACTAACATATATTAATATTACGCATTTTTATTAATATTACATACATAGAGAACCTTCTTTTTGAAGCCGGTTAAAAAGAAAATAGCTTTTACTTACGATTTTTTTTATTAAGTAAAATAATATAATTAATGTAGGTACAGTTATATCATTATTTTACCACATTCTTAAAATATGGCAAGTTGTAGCAAGTATTGAACTGAAACGAACAATGCATTCCAAATGTGGACGGCTTGGACGCTTAGACGGTGAAGGATTTATCATTGAAGTTTGTAGAATGTATTGGCATTTTCAGCACCAAGTTTCCCGACAGCCTAAATAATCTTGTATGTGTTTTATGTCTTAAACTATTTTCTATTATAATTTGAAAATGAGTAAATGTTTTTGTTTCCGAGGGCCCTGAGTACCTACATGTTTAACCTTTAAAACAAATCATTACAAGAAACTTAGGTAGTGTTAATAATTTCTGATATTTTTTTTTATACTACCAAGGTGGCAAGCAAGCGTACGGCCCGCCTGATGGCAAGTAGGCACCGCAGCTTATAGACGCTAGCAACACCAGAAGAATCACTAGCGCGTTGCCGACCCTTAAGACATTAGATGTTAAGTCTTTGTGTCTTTGTTTATATTTACACGAATATTACATATTGAAATGAAACTACTTTATGAATTTTATCGCGGTTTATTATTGATATTACTATTCTGACGTTTTGAAACACTTCAGCATTCATGGTTACGTACGGACTAAGGTGATAGCTGTCTGTCTGTCAGCAAACTATGGTGTATATCATAGTTTGCTGATGATTTGTCTGCATCACCCTAAGGTAGACTGGTAGAGAATGCCTCTGGTATTAAGTCCGCCTATGTACTATTTTCGAGTATAAATAATAAATAGTTGTTTCAGGGTACCCTCAGATCTTAGGCTGATCTACGCAGAAAGAGCTTACAGTATCTTGAGGTCTTGTAGTGGAATGCTTGTCTTTGGACTTAAGTAATGGCGGGTGCGATCCTGAACATGTTCACTGACTGCAGACTTCGTACAGTGTCGATGTTTAACGTATTTAACAGAACATATAGCTGACGTTAAACATCGGTTTTCAATCTAGAATCAGGGCACAGTGAGAACACTGAAATAGAAACAGTCCAGATAAGGAAGAACGAAGTTGCTTACTGCAAATATCGTCCCATCAAATGGCGAAGAAGTAGTTGTGTTAACGGCTGATAATTGAACTATTGTCTTTTCTTAGTATAGTGAAAATTAACTTAATCTGACTATACGTTGTAATATACCTACTAGGACTGCGGTTAGTGCATGTGCACTAGAAATGCGCAAATGTTTGCGCAATGAATTTTTCCAGTCACGAGAATGTTTTATGCCTCCCATAACGTCAGGGCGAAATTAACCTAGACCATTCCGTTTTAGTTATGATACACGTTTGTGCAAAACAAGATTAGTTCATCCCACACTTCGTGCGCACTTTAAACATAACTTAACCTTCATGTCACGAGTAAGTGATCACAAAATATGAGACAGTAACTTAGTTTATTAGGTTTTAAAACTTGGCTAAATTGTAACAACTACTCGTAAAATAACGTTATACCTACTAACCTTTCTAGCCTTTTTTTTGGATAACTTTGATGGCTAGACTGAATACGTAGTAGCAATTCTAACCGGCCCAAAATTTCAAACAAAAAGTACCAACATTTTATTATTACAATTAAGTCATAAAATTGTTTGGTAAAAATCTGTTGAGCCGTATATATGTAGATATAGAGCAGTAAATTTTCTTGCATCTGGGTTTCAAATTATTTTGAATTTGTATTTGAAACTTTTTGTTGGTGGATTTATGGATATAGAGTTGGAATTCAATGGTAAAAGATTCCCTGATGAATGATGAGGATGAAAATGATGTATATAATTTATAGGTAAATACAATATTGATTCCGAACAATCTAGCAGCAACTGTAAGCGTAGAAAACATAACATACAATCTGCTTATTATAAACGGAATATGGAAAAAAAGTCAGATACTATGAAATATCTTCGTCATTGGGAAACAAAATTCTTTATAGATCAGGCATATGCCTGTGTTGACTCTATGTTGTTGGAAGAGGATATCCTCTTCCAACAACATAGAGTCAACACGTTTTATGTACAGTTTTACCATTTCTGCTGTGAAATCTAGAAGCAGCTTTAGTTGTTTGTTCCTCTCCACTCGGGCAACAATGCATACCAACCTTATTCCTGGATCGACTGCAAGGATGAAGTTAATGCAGCTATTAGGATATCTCCCCTTGAATAGTTCCAGGGACCCATGAAGATTTTTGGGCACTTGCGAATAGCTAACAACCGGAAGCCCTAGGGTTATTATACAACTAGCAACCCGCCCCGGCTTCGCACGGGTGTAATTGAGAAAAAAAAGAAGTGAATAATTTAAAGTTACTGCCTTTGATTATAGAATTTCTTGATAAATAATGTTTGTAGCTGACTTTTCGTAACGCAATATGAACAAATTATGTATAGAAGTGACGCGTGAAAGGGGTACGTATAGCTGCCTGTCCATGTAAAGTACTCAACGCTTAGATTTAAGCCTGCAACGTTGAATCTCTGAGCTTGTGATTTGTTAATTGTATTTATAATTTTATTATAAACTGCACACGTCTGCAGTTTATAATAAAATACCGGTAGTACCGGTGCACAATTTGGGTGGATTAAGGACAGGAACAGGACACAATTTCTTTAAAACCAATTTATGGAAGCAATACGGGCTTCCTTGTTCGGTTTCATCGTTAAGACGTAAACGGGGGTTAGTCGGGGAATTCTTACCCACTAAAACCCCCGCGGCTATCACGTTGGCACATTAGAGGGCGGACCTGGGCTATCTGTCGGGATCTGCACCAGCTGATAACACACAGTGCCTTGACTTTGAACCCGCCGCCGGAAAGGCACATTATAGCTCCCTGAGAACCTGTCATGGTGCTCACGGTTACAGGGGCGCGGGGAAGCCTTTAATGGGATTTACGGGACCCTGTTGGTGGTTAACCGGGTATGTAGGATTCTTATACACTAAACCCCCAACGGCCGTGCAATCAGCACATAAGAACCCCTTCTTGGGCTATCCGGTGGGATTTGCATCATGATACAGTGGCTTGCCTTTGACCCCGCCACCGGGGAGCACAATAAAGCCACCTGGGAACTTGTCACCATGCTCACGGTTACAGGGGTCACGGGGGAAGCCTTCAATAGGTCCCCGGGACCCTGTTGGCGGTCAACCGGTCAACCTACATAACCCGTAGGAGGAGTAGGAACTGCAGTCGATCCCCCAGGATCCTGGGGGGATCGACTGCAGTATGTGTCCCCCACGGCTGTCCACACAAAAGAGTATGCACCGTGTATCCCTCAGTGCAAGGGCCTTTGAAGCCGCTGCCGGGGGCGCATTATAGCCCTCCGGGAATCTGTCACCGTTGTCACAGTTAAGGGAGTAGCGGGGGAAACATCCAATATGTCCCCGGGATCCCGTGGGGAAGTCAAACTGGGTATTTGGGATTCTTACCCACTAAAACTCTCGTGGCTGTCACATCGGCACATGAGAGGGAAACCTGGGTTCTCGGGTGGGATCTGCACCAGGTGTCCCTGAGTGCCTGACCTCTGAGTCCGCCGCCGGGGGGCAAGCATATTATATCCCAGATTTACCTTATATTATATGGAATGATACAATGTGACCAGATTCAGTATTTTAATACTTTTTCACTCTTTATTAACGTCGTTTTTGAAGATCTTTATCGGTATTTTGCTGGAAGTCAGTATTTCTATTGGGGAAAAAAATATGCTAACATTGTAAGCAGTTGTCCTCGCGAAAATTTTTCAGGGACTTGGCCAAACATATTCTATATTACATTTATGAGCATGGATCAATAAATTAGAGACAAAACATTACAGGCTGCTGTGTTGTATTGTTATTTAAGTACACAATGCTTAAACAGAGTCTGGACTTTAAGTTTTTAGTTGTATGAGGGGATGTGGGAGGGGATAGTTAGATCCGTATATAGTGTGTATGAACACAAACCTTGGGAACACTAAAAAAATATTGGCTGGGCATTTTTTTTTATTATTGACATAAATTCTGAAAAGATTACTGGTGTAATAATAAGTGTTGATGTTTTTTTTGGCAAAATAAAAAATGTTTGAAAATGCGCTACTTGTGCATATTTTTTTTTAGAAATGGTTAATAATCTTTGACAAACAAACTTAGTTGTGCGGTTTGGTCTTTTTGCTACCTGAGGTGTTAGATGAATAGGAAACTAACCCTCGGTGCGCAAATCCAGCTCGCTCTTGATCAGTATTTTTTCGAAGTGGACTCGGTACATTTCAGTATTTTTTCGATGAGACCTCGGTATAGATACAACTTCTAAATAAATTCAATTAATATTAAACCTTCAGTGAAAAATAAAAAAAAAATAGTAATATGATCAAAAATAAAAAGTACAAAAAAAACAGAGATTTGAACCCAGTCCCTGCTGTGTTTAAAAGACGCTTCCGTAACCTCCAGGCCACGGCTATTCTTATTCTATTATTCGAATTACTTGATCATATTCTTGTTATATGTCTGCTCAGTCCCTAATGCATATAGCGTGATATTTTACCTTATGTATTAAAGTTATCCGTGTACAGTACCTAATTTACGTACTAAGCAAATCTGAGTGTGAGTGTGAGAATATTTGTACCGCCATCGGTTTAGTAATAATACTGCTTTTTAACCCTGTTAAGGGATAAATTTAAAAAAAAGATCCCCTCAGTGGCTTGCCCTTGAGCCCGCCACCGGGGGGCACAATTAAAAAAACCTGTCACCGTGCTCAAAGTTTCGGGGATCACGGGTAGACCTCCAATAGGCTTCCAGGATCCTGCGGGCGGTCGACCGCGGTGTGTAGGATTCTTAACCTCTAAACGGCTGTCCGCAAAAAATATGGGGCTGCACCGGGTACCCCTCAGTGCAAGGCAAGGGCCTTTGAAGCCGCTGCCGGGGATGCATTATAGCCCCCCGGGAATCTGTCACCGTTGCCACAGTTAAAGGGGTGGTGGGGGGCACGTTTAATATGTCCCCGGGATCCTGTGGGGGATTCTTACCCACTAAAACTCTCGTGGCTGTCACATCGGCACATGAGAGGGGGTTCTCCGGTGGGATCTGCATCAGCTGTCCCTCAGTGCATTGCCTTTGAGTCCGCCGCCGGGGGGCGGGTATATTATATCCTGGATATTTACCTACTTTATAATAATATGGAATTAATGAAATTATCTAGTACTTGATTGTTAACTATGTATCTATCTCTTTAGGTTTAGTAGTTTATTTACTTAGATAAAACTTAAAACCTTCTATGAAAAATGATCTAACCGATGGTGAAAATCGCTGCGTGGTTTAGGAGGTGCTATCGGTTATAGACAGACTCGGATAGCGACTTTGTTTCACACTATGTAAAGATACTTTGACGTCGTTGGTCCCCAACACCAGCCAACCTATAGAAAAAACCCTGACTGACAGACAGACAATAATTCCAATAAAGTTTTGGCTTTTTAGGGTTCCATACCTAAAAGGTAAAAAAGGAACCCTTATGGTGAGACTTCGTCTGTCTGTCTGTCTATCTGTCTGTCACACGCTGACGCTATCGATTTGAAACTTGGAACAGTTTGAGATCTTTTTTACCCAACTTCATCGCAAATGAAAAAGAATATATTTTTTAAAACTTTAAAACTTTCAAAGTGAGACTACTATATCGAATGGGGTATCATATGAAAGGGCTTCATTTGTACATCTCAAAACAGATTTTTATTTTGGTTTATGTCACGTAGTTTTTGGCTGATAATCAAAAATGTCAAAAAAATACCGTCCCCCCTCCCCTTATCTCCGAAGTTTGTGCAGGGAAAAATCTGAAATAATTATGGGTAATACATGTCTATCTATATTTTACAGGAAAAATAAAATGATCTTTCTAAATAGTACAGTTTTTTAGTAATCCTAAAAAAACCTCGACAAACAAACTTAGTTTTGCGGTTTGTTTTTTTTTGCTACCTGAGGTGTTACATGAGTATTAAAATAAATTACCTTAATTCGTCCAAAGATGGTATGGATAGTGGCGATCAATATAACTTTCAACTATTAAAAATATGTGTTACATAAAATTAACATTATCATTGAACATAATAACAAATTATCCATTTTCACTTAAAATATTTTTTGCTGGCCGGCTGCCGACAGACGCCGAGTTCAGCCGAACAAACCCGAACGCGAAAGCTGCGCGCCAAATCGAGTCAGCGAACCACTTTACGGCTTTGAAATTCACAGAACACTTCAAATTTCAGCTTTGTCACCCTGCACTATTGTAATTGAATTTAATTAGGTAGTTATCGATCGAGAAAGAAATTAATAAAACCACTGACTGAATTTACAGTTACTATCGACCCGGAGTGGGCGACAATGTACTCTGTGGTGTGGTGGGCGAAAAAATTTTGTTGTCGTTTATTTCAAAAAAGTTAAATATTTTATAAAACAAAACCATACCGCGTTATAATAATTGTACAGCGCCATCTATTGGAGTAATGAGAACAAAATCTTTAATTTTGGACAATGTTCATTCTAAGGAGCATGTATATTTGCTGGCATATTTGATAAATTTATTCAACGATAGCTTAGTGATATTTTTAATTTAAGAAATCCTCATTCAGTTGAAAATAATAATATCAACTAATGAATGATAGATAATAGTTAGAAAACTTTCATACGGGCAATGTTTTATGATAGGAACCGGTAGGAACCGGGACAGATTTAGAGTTGCCAATTGTAAAAGACGATATTTGTACAATGCTTTAACAATTTAAATGGATTAGAAAACGTGGCATTAATAAGCAATGTTTTACCGTAATGAGTAGTTGAACCGTATTTGGTTTATGTCACGTAGTTTTTGGCTGATAATAAAAAAATGACAAAAAAAAATACTGTACCCCGCGTATCTCCGAAGTTTGTGGAGGAAAACATCTGAAATAATTATGGGTAGTACATGTCTATCTATATTTTACAGGAAAAATAAAATGATCTTTCTAAGTAGGTAGTAGGTACAGTTTTTTAGTAATCCTAAAAAACCTCGATAAACGGACTTGGTTTTGCGGTTTGTTTTTTTTTGCTATCTGAGGTGTAATGAATAGTAAAATTACTTTAATACGTCCAAAAATGGTATGGAACCCTCGGTGCGCGAGTCCGACTCGCACTTGACCGGTTTTTTTTATATCATACGTACAATAGGTGCATGCATATTGTATTCCTACACAAACAGACATTTTGAAAATATATTTTCATTATCTTATTTTTATTTTGTTATATTTGGGAAACAAACAAATGATACCACTTATTACTAAATATAAGATCCAATAGTACATAAAAATCAATTAACTTTCCACTAATAACTAAATCATAACATTAGAGAGAAGCTAACCACGTATGCATGATTTTAAATTTAAAAAAAAGCATTAAATATAAAAAATATATTAGAGATAAAAAGTGCCGGAGTTAATATGAGTTAAATATTTAAAACATCGAATCTTAATATAAATAAAAAATCAAAAACAAAGTTTAAAAATACAAAAAGAAAATCCGCACATGGGTAGCGAACCCGGACAGTGCGTGCTTAGAGGACGCTTCCGTAACCACTTGGCCAAGGAACTTCTGTTTCGTTTCTCGAATTACCGTATCTTATTCTTGTTATATATTTGCACCGCCATCGGTTGAGTATTAATACTCCTTTTTTACCGTGTTAAGGGATAAATTAAAAAAAAATATGAAATACTAATTCAATTAATTTTCTTAACGAATGTCTGTACAAAATTTCAAGTCAATAGGACCAAGGAATCGCGTTCTCCCATACAAACTTTACCCCCCTTTTTCACCCCCTTAGAGGTTGAATTTCGTAAAATCCAGTCTTAGTGAGCACCTTTGTCCTAAAAGGAACCCCCATGCAAAATTTGAGACTTCTAGCACTTGTAGTTTCTGAGATTTCGTGATGAGTGGGTTTTTGCTTACTCTTTTATATAATAAGAAGATACTCAACCTGAAGATTATAGAATTAATAACGATACGGTGACGGAAAACATCGTGAGGAAACCTGCATGTCTGAGAAAGCCTAATTAGCTTTTGAATGACGTGTGAAGTCCGCCAACCCGCACTTGGGCAGCGTGGTGGAATATGGGTTAACCCCTTCATCTTCAGGGGAGGTCCATGCCCAACAGTGGGACAAACGCAAGGGCTGGTATTATTATCATTATTATTTATTTAATTATTTTATTTGTACTCTTTATTGTACACACATAAAAATAAAATACTCAACCTTTGCGTAACTGACACTTATAAGCTGATGAAGAAACGCTAACGTAGTGGTTGAATATTGTTATATCAATAATGCACTAAGGTCTCAGATGGATCAAGTTAAACGTCTTGCAAGTATTTAAGCAACTTGGTGATGTGATGACAAAAACCTGATAGTAAGCGCCCCGTCTGTCCATGGACAGCTGCAGTGTTCGTCACCCATGACATTAGTTACATTAGTCTATTGAGCTCTAGCTACATCATGGGCAATATCTGATATAGTGGTGGTATCTAACTGTATAGTCATTTTTGTACAAGGCACGTACGATCTAAGAAGTTGAGTTGATTTTATTGATACAACCTAAACATAATCGACTTTGATAACGAAAATAATATATAAGATTTGAGCTTGATCTGACCGAGCGCAGGAGATATCGTGAGGCCATGAAGATATTTTGAGTCTAATAAGTTTAATTTCTTATATTTCTTTAGATTTTAAAAATACTAATATTATCAGTGATGGCAATCGATTTTACTACGATTCAATTATTAAATTCACTAGTTTGTGAAATGGTAAATGGAGACGAAATTAGGATAGTATTTTTAAAGTTACTAGCTTCTAGTGTAAATACTTTTATGGCGTTTCCTTTTTTGTTATTTTAGATAATTCTACATTAACTGTACAATTCAATTTTTATATAAATGTATGTTTCATTTCAGGTAAGACAAACGAAGTTTACTTGATCACTGAAGCTTTGGGTAACGTACTACATTTTATATTACATATTAATATACAAATTAATATTTACTGATCCTCATGATTACATTACAAAAAAAAAAATCGCAGGCCAGGAGCTCAAATGACAGTGTTAAACTAATCTTTCACGTGGAAAAAAGACGCACAATTATAAACGCAGTATCTTCCGCTCCGTTGCTCTCTCTAGCAAAATAAGATTACACATGGTGGTAGAATCTCTTGTAATTAGTGCTTTTATAAATAGAAAACGTGGTTTTTGCGGTATTGACAGTGCTTACTCCATTAGTCATCCTAAAATCAATGCACCACGGAAATCCAACACGTAAAAGTAACAAATAATACTCACGATTGCCACGGTCGGTGCAGAGGGATTCGTTAAAAGGGTGAAGCAGTCTCGTCACATTGTTTATTCAGTCCGGTCGTCGGTCGGGCGCGGGCCTAATCCGGATCGATCGTCTGTCGGAATGTTCGGCTCGGCCTTTGAACGAACTCACCCGTCACGTATACTATCTATGTGTTTTAGGGCCTGTGCTTGCAAGGTTTCTATGGGTGTACGCCGTATTTACTTTATGAGAGTACATATATAAATCATGTATTTGCTGGTATCTAGGTTATATTACTATGCTCTGTTTACGTAGCACGGTACACGATGTTTTTTTACATAAATATTTTGTTATTTACAACAGTTTACGTCCTTCTTTCTCCTTTGGGTAATACATCTGTAAATCGGGTTTTTTTTTTGTTAACAACATTGTTAGTTTCTAAAGATATTCTATTCCGATGCCTAAAGTAGCTTTTGGTTTCATCTTCAAACTTTTGTGAGTTGAAACCAAAATTTATTCAAGAAGTAACTTTGTAATTTTACTTGTGAGAGAGAAAGTGACAAAGCTATAAATTCCGCACATCGACAGTCCCTTCGCGTCAAAGTAAGATATTATTAATTCAGCTAATGAGATTGTGGTTGCCCCAAGGATACGGATAGCGTAAGATAATATAGCTTAAGTTTTTTCTCTATGTTTCATTAAACCAATAAAGTTAACGTTGTTATGTTTTGTCTTCACAGGTACAATTATAATAATGAGCTCTCTTTATAAATAAGTGTAAAAAACAACAAATAATTAATCAACAACCAGATAAAGCTGTTGGCGTAGGTGTCAAGTATTCAGACCATTTATAAAAAAATATTAATTGAGAGTCTTAACAAGCCAAGAATAACACACATTTGCAATTAAAACTATTAATTCACGTCGATGTTCGTAGTTAATCAACACGATTATTTTTGTAATCACTCACAGCGCTTAATCATGATAAGTCAAAACAATATAGAGCTCCAAAACGTCTAACTAACTATTCTGTTTGTTTTATTAAAAACAGGAACTGCAGCTCAGGTGACGTTGGCCGCTTTCACGTTGGCTGTCATCAATTGACTATTATCTTTGTCCTTTTCTGCCACCTGTAATTTAAACCATTTATCTCTGTCAGTCGTGTGGTGTTAACCCAGTCTCTTGTTTATAATAACTATGCAAATTGGAGCATTTCAATATTGCGCTTCAATGGTACCAATATGGTTTATTGTAATTGAGTTCTTTACTGTTTTGTTTACGGATAACGTTCGACAAGTATTAAGTTTGTTATATATTCTTATTTTTTTATTCTTTCTCGCATTTACTTGTAATATTATGAATTATTATATTGCCGCAGTTAATTTTTGAATTCTTCTTCTTCTTTGTTATCATTAACGGTGTCAGTAGATTTTTTAGTCACACCGGTATATTATGATGTTAATGTGGATTTTATAACACATGAAATATCAAGTTGTAAAATAATAAAATGCAAAAGTAGGTTTAAGGGCTAAAGCACACCAATTTATGGCTATATCTGTGTAGTATGTTTAACTACCTATCAAGTTAAGACCATTCGTGCCAGTGAACAATTGATTGCCAAATCAATTGCATAATTTATCGAAATTCTTGCCTGGTATTAAAATCACTGAACCTAAAAAATATTGAGATTATTTATTTTATCCAGGCTCCAAAAGCAACTCTATCGCGATTAGCCAATATTAAAAGTATAATGTAAGCTACAGCTCTGATATTGTTTATTGTATATGAGTTTGTTTCTCATCCCGTCGCTTTCAAACAATATTCTAAAACTTTCTAACAAACATTTCATACAAAAAACAATACACTTTTATCTACCACATCAATTATCCATTGTTAAAAACGGTTATCTTTTTAAACAGCTTTCGCTTTTGGTCCTTTATCAGTTTTAGCTTTTATACTGGTGGTCAGTTTCTTAGCATTATCGCCAGCTGTCAATCAGTCAGCTATTGTGTAGCAAGCAGCCGAAATATAATGAGTGGTTGTATTAAAGTCTACTTACGGTATTTCCTGTATCGATATCAGATGTATTAAAAGTATTAGATGATAATATTAGACTGTTGTGCTATTTTTTGTTTGGTAATGTATCATTTCAGTCAATTCATTATTAACAGCTTCTACATTATTTCCATATATTCATGTTCATAATCATTTATTTCAAATAGACTTAACGCTAGCACTTTTGAACGGTAATTTCTTTTTAAAGCTACTACCGGATCACAATGCGGCCTCAACTGAGAAGATCAAGCAAGAAACTCAGCGGGCTTGTCATTTTTTTACTTTTAAACAGTGGTTGTTACAATTAGATCAGCATCGGCGACAGTGTGTCTTGCCGTTCAAAAAAAGAAATAAGAAAGGGAAAAAAATAAGACGAAAATATAACAAGCTAAAAGGCCAAAGGGATAGTAGTCGGACCAGTCCTCTCAAGCAGCAACCGCGCACAAGTTGACTCGAGCAGCAGCCCATCACTCATATCATAAACTGTAGGATACACTTCGAGCATCTGATATAAATATCCAATATTTCGACACAAGTTTTTCAAGAAGTCACAAAATTTAGTATAAGGTGCTAAGTTCTGGAAGGGCAATCTAGGTTAGTGCCATTGCAGTGTCAGATTTTCTACCTTCAAGCAGCAATGTGTAAACATGGCTGTGTTTCAGTGTGAAGTTCACTGTAGCTGGTAAAATTACTGGGTTTAAGCGACCTATTAACTAATGACAAGCGGCTTGGTAGCACAGTGGTGTGTCGCATCGCTTACATTCAGGTAACCGTTCTGCTTGACTTTTTACCAAACTTGTTAAAAAAAGTATCATTGGATTTAAATACTAGCAGTTAATTGAAGATTTACTACAGTACTAGAAAAAATAAAGAGCCCTTTACTTCAACTTGAAACCATGTAGGCAGGTTAGGTTAACCTAACCAGCCCGAAGAATAATATCTGACCTTGTAGTGTTAAACAACGTTAGATATTCCGTCCGAAAGCAGTAGTATGTATCTTAATGGAATTTCGTCCAAATACGTTGCAATTCATTTAAAAAACATCTTCAAAAAAAAAAAGAAGAGATCATACGACTTCTAATCGTAAACTTATTACGAAGTCGGACTATTGGCAAGTCGGACTTGCCAATAAGTAGCTTCACTAATATTATGATTGTTCAATAGGATTTCTTTTTATCTGTACGATATTTCGAAATCCTCGGGCACTTTTATGTTATCAATATTCCGAGGATATTGTGAGCTTAAAGGTAATTTATATTGGAGTTGTTCGTAATCAGAATCACAAAGACCTTTTGCTGCTATAGGAATCTTGAATGCTTATTATAAGGTTATAATAGGTACTTATCTAAATAGATAAGCTGAAGTCTGTTACCTACATAGATTCGACCTTTTATTATATACAGTAAATGAAATATAGTCATTTATTAGATATACATAAATCAAAAAATCTATCATATTTATTCATAATAAAATAAAATAAATCATATGTAATCTATAGATACAAGCCTCACTTCAGGTTCAGGTTGGTTAACTTCTTTAAATCTACTCACTGTTATATCATAGGCATAATATTGTTCCAATTATTTCGCGAAATTTAAAATTCTCCTCGTGACTTGAAAGTTACTGTAACCTATTTGACTGAAAGTTAAAAAACTTATGTTCAAACAAAGAAACTTAGAAACAAGTAGCGAATAAGCAAATTACTATTCAAAACACAGTCAACACTCAGCCCGTGTTATGTCTTGCGCTTTATATCATTACATATTTTGTCCACTGTCTACTTTGTGAATTTCGACTTATCATCTATATGCACTCTAAAACACCTATCGGAGTTTGTGCAAAGAAATTATTTCTCAAGGTGAAGTGACGGTTGTAGTTTTCTTTTTAGTTTAAAAAAGAAAAACATATTTTATCCCGAACGGAAAGGTTTCGCTCTTTCTGAAGGATTCCAGCTTCCACAAGAAGGCGTTGAAAGAGGGACTATTGAAACCCTCTTTGAAAGAGACTATTTTATACAATCAAAGCTACTATGTAATAGTTTCATTATCTTGACAGTTGAATACTCGATCAGGTATCTGATGAAATTTGTATTCTATTTAATAGCTCAGGTAAATTCTTCTCGGCAAATACACCATTAATTTCTAATCTATCGTGGATGTGGAATGATATTCAGGGTCTCTGTATTATAAGCTAAAGTATTTTACCATCAAATGAATTATTTTTATCATCCGAAGAAGTGGAAGAAGTGAGATTGTTGTGTGAATAAAGTATCAAATTATTGTTTTTCTTAAGCAACAAAAAAATCTCTTCAAACCGTTGCAGGTGTGTTTTTTTTTTTTTTGGGAATGATAGACTCTGTTGGCCGCAGATGGCTATTACAGCTTCACCGGACAATAGGAGGCGAGCGCTTGAAGCGCTCTAGCCTTTACGGCAGAAGTAGCGACGAGCTCAAGGGCACCTCAGGGAGGCACGGCCTCGGCTTGGGCTGTCGCTTAAGAGAGGGCTGGGTTTACCACCGGTTCACAACGCGCCCCCACTGAGAAGAACCGGCAAGAAACTCAGTGGGGTGATGCACGTCGTTGAGGTCGCATACGTACGACCCTTAGGCTTCGCCGGCGAGACCGGTGTTTGATAGCTAGTGTAGCATACGGTTGTCGGGGAGGGGTCGGCGCATCCCAGTCCAATAGGACCGTCATGGGGTCAGGAGGGTCAAGCAGTACGTGCCGTGGTCTGCGGCGCGAGTCAGGAGGACTAGGGGCGTAATCGGCGGCGGCGCGGATTAAACTGTTTGCGTGACGGGACCCGGATTCAAAGTAGCGTTTCGACGCTTCTTTGAGGAACTTACGAAGGGGATCTAACTTGAAATCGGAATGCAGATCTACGTTCCGCATGTACCACGGGGACCGTTGCAAGTGGACTATTCACTATCCTCTCCAGAATTTGCTTAGCATGAACCATTCTGACTTTTAAAGTTTGCTAGAACTATGGATTCCTGTGAAAGTTTCTACATCGAGTAGATACCGTTTCCAGTTGGAAAGTTCCTACTAGTGCTGTTATTCATGAACTGACACTTATCTAAATCAAAGTTGTTCCAGTAGAATTACATGACATTCTGTCTAATACCGAACAAAATACTGCTTGCTCTAATTTAGCTGATTTACGATTTGTTTAGTGCATTAATAAGACTTGTGCCAGTGTTTGAACAATTTGTATGCTAACGGCCTGGTTAGGTAATTTTGGACTAATTAATGGTTGTCACAAAGGAGCACGATCAAGGAAGTAGTACTTGACTACTGACCTTGATACAGCGCGTGATGTATCATACTTTACCTATTAATATACTGCATGTTATTTAAGTTTACATCAACACATTTTTTATTTATTTATTAGAATTAATTGATTAGTAAACTTCAGAGCCGGTCCTTAAAGAACATTTTGGTTCAAATAAATTTTTTTTTTAAAAAATTGAACCGACTTCAATAACACTAAAAAGTATAAAATAATTTAAATATTAAAGAAGTTGGTGTTAGCGTACCTGCTGTGTATATTTGGCACCAACTTTAATAATATTTAAATTGCACGGAAATAATATTGCACGGAATCATCATAGTAGTTTACTCTCTCGAATAAAAAAAGAATCATCGAAATCGGTTCATATTTATCAGAGAAATGTAAAGGAGAACATCAGTTTTATGGTTTTTACCAGATAAATTCCTCCATATCATTCATGGTCCTCCAGGAAGTTCTTATCCGGTTGTGATAAAATTCATACAGGTTCATTACAGTGGTTTCTTCTTTCGAATAAAAATCATTGAAATTGGTAAATATTTACCAGAGTTATGACCATTTTTGTCCTTAAAAAGCACCATAAAGTCATCTATATAGGCTTTCCTGCAGCTCTCAGTGCGCAGTCACCATTCTTATTTTTTCAGGAACTACTTATTACTAAGCAATAATTTTTTTATGGGACCCAATTAACGGATTAAAGAATGGATGGAAGAAAGATTTTTTCAAATCGGTTAATAATTGCCAGAGTTATGCGCGAACATACATAGAAAAAAAAAATTATACAGACGAATTGAGAACCTCCTCCTTTTTTGAAGTCGGTTAAAAATTACGACAATGGTTTCCATAGAGCACGAGTTCATTTTTAATTAAAGCAGCAGTAGACACAGTAAGAATTGCCATGATGATCGGCGACCTAAGGTAGGAGATTGCACCTCAAGAAGAAGATTAGTAAGTTGTAAATTACATTATTGTTGAGCGAATACAATTAACTCAACATAGTAACATGAGAAAAAATAAACGAAAAGTATTATTTTTATTCTCAGCCAGCTCAGTGTGGTTCTGTATTATATCACACTGAGCCGGTTAAATAAAAATAAATTTTCATTAAATGTAACGCTAAAATTTGGCTAACCTATTCGTAACGTAAATATTTAACATCTAAGTATAACAGTGTTGCAAAAAATAAAAATCAACCTTAATTTATTCTGATAAACTCCAAAACTTACCCACCTAGCCAATTTGGGTTTATTAACACGCACCCCTTATATTTGGCATTGTTAGTATCAGAACATTTCCAAAAAAGTAAAGGGACCCTTATTTTATTAGCTAATAAATACTCATAATATTACTCTAACATTCAAGACGATAACGGGACCCCACGTAATTTAAAAGCACGATTACATTAGCATCTTGTTACCGCATGCCCACTTCACCCCTTCTGAACTTGCCAAAACATGCTTTGATCTTCACGTTGTTTTGACCGGCACACGAAAATTTATTTTCAACAGTGTACCCTTGGGTAACTTCATATCATCCACATGGATGAAACGTAAACTGTTATTTGGATCATTGTATTACAAATAGTAGTCGTAAACTTCGAAAATATCAAATTAGACAACATACTTATCAGAAAACTTAAGACCAAAAGAATTAGCAGACAACTTAAAAATAGACGAGGACAAAATGATGATAAATGTATTGGAATATGCAGACAAGCTCAAAACAAAATCGTTCTTAGAAAGGTCTGTGTCAGATTTGCGCTCACCAATCTGTCATCGCTTATCAGCTATTTGAAATCTTTAAACACTGCACACGTGCAAAAAACAACAGCACACTGGGTGGCATTTTTGTATCTCATTACTACCTAACGTTTCTTATTAACTACATAACGCTTGATAGTTGTGAAATAAAAATATTGATTTATTTTAAGGTACCTTCTTAACTCTTTCAAGTAAAGTAGTAAGAGAAACCTCAAATTAAGTAGCCATTGGAAACTTCTTTAAAGATTAACTTTTAATCGTATACGTCCTTTCGCGATAGAAGAGGCTTCGTGGTAAGATAAAGTACCTTCAGAAGGACTTATCACTTCAAAACTCGAACCCTTACTATTGTGAGGTGCATATTAAAACGGATGGGGCTTTTCTTGTCAGCTCGCTCCTTGATGGAAGTTTACAGTCGTTGGAAGCCAATTCACGGGTTAAATAATTTCGGTTAATTCTTGGCTTTGTTATTTAGGAAGGGTTTGTTTGTTTACTTGTAATTAGCCACAGTGGTTTTGTAAGGATTTCGGAATAGAACAAAACGTGATTTGTAAATATTTTGCTCTAATGTTATTTTGAATTTTGTTTCTTTAATGCAATATTACTTAGAATTTCTCCACAAACTGCTTTAAATATCTTTTCATCACTGATCTTTAATATTTTTGGAATAAATAAAATAATGGTTAAAATAGGCGGCTTTAAAGAAATAAAAAGAGACTTGCCTACTTTAGTTATGTAAATCAATTGAGATGTTCAACGGGCAATCGAATATTCATGCGTATGGTAACATGGATAGGTTAATATATCCAACATACAAAGCCACTTCTAGAGGGACCCTAGTTATGCAAATAAAAGTGATATGTGGGAAGTCACTGTATATACCATATTGTTAATTGGACATTGAAAATATTTTTAAAAGAAAAAATATAGCAAATAATTCCTTCGCAACGTGCCACAAATAACAATATCAGTATATGTAAGTAATTGAAAAGGAAGTAGTTCCTTTGTCTAAGCTAGGTGCCATCGCACTGACATATATCATGTTCGAAGCTGCAGTTTGTAAACATTGCTGTGTTCAGGTTCAAGTTTAATTATAAGTGCAACTTATACCTACATAATTTCTACATTTTAGTTCAAGACACAAATTGTATATTCCCTTCAACTTGTACTGAAGTGCTTGCTTAAGATTCATGTAATTTCAAAACTCAGCTGTGTGTAATGTGCGGTGCATAAATATTTTTGCTTTAAACAAACTTATGCATGTATTTATTACTTGTCGACGAATATTTGAAGAGAATTTTAAGTGAGCCCAAGATAGTGGTGGGAATGAATAGAATAGATATTGCAACTAGCATACCTACCTACTTTAAATCTTGTCTTGTGTCTCGTGTTCTCGTGGAGGGACTGAGGCGACCGCTAGTGATGCAAAGTATGCAGCTCGAGCTATATATTTGCGCCCTTTGCGGTGGAGACTATGGATGGGGCCTTGGTCTCATGAGAGGCATGGTTTGGTGAAAGAAATTTCATCCAAACTTATCGAAGTCTCAGGAGACCGCTGGGCTGGTAGCTTTTTCTGCCAATGTATAAGCTTGGCCATACAAAGGGGTAATGTCGCCAGTCTTTTAGGTACCCTTCCCTCCCAGTGCGGCGACAACTTTGAGGAAATTTCTTACATAGTTTAAGTGTACATATTTGTAAATAAACTGTAAATATTTAGTTAAAATTTTTCCGAACTATTCTTCCAGTAAAAAAATGCAATCTTTACTAACATCATGAAGAGGTTTAAATCCAGCAATTCCATCTAATCGCTGGATATTTTATCCAAAAATGTTACGCGATACACGATAGCCACCTACATTGCGGACTGGAGCAGATTGTTACTTCTTTTTATACGGACGAATTCCTACAAAAAAGGCAATCTATGAATCGGGAGTAAAAACAAAGATATTTTTACCGTCAGAAAACTACATAACACGTCTAATTCGTTTGAATTTAGGTCGACAATCGAACGGTATTCTATATTATAAAATAATAAAACGTGTTTGTAGTGTAATACGAGACTTCTGGCCATGAAAGCCAGTGTCGCTGAGCTTCGTGTATTAGATTACCTACTCTTTGCGGTTTGTGGAGACGCCATGAGCATTGTGGTTACAAAGCTTCTCACGGTACGCGTTGTTCGTAGCTCGTACGTGTCTAATCCAAATTCCTACTATTGTTTCAAGTGGAAGGTGTTAATAACAAACTTTTTTTACACAAGTATCTATTCTGTGGTTACGAAATATAATAGGCATCTCAGATGTATGTAGTTCAATCGAGTACAACTGTGTTCATAGTGAAAGCTTTTTTAGGAAATATGAGCAGCTGGTTTTTGTTTTAAGTAAAGTTTTTTAAAAATAAAAGCAAGCAATCGCACCTGTTCATGAGCAATGGTAGTATGAAAACTAGAAGAAAGTATATCAACACAGTTAAGATACATATATGTAGTTAGTTAATATTAATATCATTTTATTTTTATTGAAGTGCACCATCAACTGTCCATTATGTTTTTCTCTCTCATTTTCTAGTTAGATTGCCTGGAAGAGATTGCTTTTTAGCGATAAGACCGCCGTTGTACATTGATATCTTCAACGTATTGTTCAATTTACATATAACTTTTGGTGTACAATAAAGTGTATTTATTAATATTATATCATTACCAAAGCTAAAGAAAATAAGCTAACAAAAACACATAATTTATAGCCTACTTAATTTAATCCGAATTATTTAGGTTTAGCTGCAATTAATATATACATAGATGGCTGTTTTATGAGATCGGCATCATAAATAACGACTACATTCTAAGAATTTAGATGATCAAATTAACCTAGGCATTCTAATTCTATTCTACCCGTTATTCTTGGATTTTGGATGTAATCAAATAGGCCGTTAATGAAGCAAGGAAAAGGAGATTATATTAATTTCTAACGGGTACTCAACTATTCCTCGTAACATTTACCTAATAGTCATAGTTCTTTACTGGAAATAACTTTTAGCTTTCAAAATATCGTATATTTTTATTATAGCCTACTTTGATATTCACTTCGAGATATTCCTTGGTCCGGAAATAATATTATTCCGTTGGGTATTTTAAAGACACTAAGAAACTGTGTGCGGTGTAAGTCTTGTGAACGGTCCGGGTAATTTATTCGTTCCCTAAAGCAGTGCATCACCGAAGACTGCGCTGCTTCTGCCCGTAGCGTGGGCGGCACCCACCATTGTGACAAAATAATGTCTCCTTACTATAACCTTCTTCCATCCGCTGGTTCACCCGAAAACACTCCTTATTCTTACAACTGGTAAGCTGTTATTTCCGTACAAACCAACACCAGATGGTACGCAGCGATAGCGCTGAATAATCAACGCTTAAAACGTCTGGAAAAGGAAGATACGGTAATGCAATATGAATAACAAAACGACAGAGATATATTTCTATTTAATTCTTATTACTTATGACCAACAATAGTATATAAATTATTCGAGTTCATTTCATTTGTATGAATCACGAACCACTGTAAGGTAGATTTAGGAGAGTGTCTGTCTTACCAATATGAATCGTGTTATCAGACATCGTCTTATGCCAGTTTTATTATAGTTTGAGAAGCCTACTTACTACGTATATGACATATCCAGTTAAAATCCCCAAGAGTTTGCTTTGATCTATTTTTGATTCGGACGTGCGATAGCGTTTGGCGATTGTATTTCTCAGTCGAGTCCATCGTAGTTCCAATTTTCCATGAGAGTGAATCGCTTCAAGCAATTGATGCGGTCCGACGTGGCGACAGCTCGTGAGCTTGCGATTAATTACTTTCGTCGCTTTCGACGCAGTCGGGTAGGGCTTCAACTGTCGTGGAAGTTTTTTGTTACACTGCTTTTTTGCATGCAAAGTTACCAGTCGGATTGGATCGAACGTGGCTGCACTTGACGACAGCTGCAACGCCTGTCTGAGCCTTTGGAGTGTGTTGGGTTTGTGTTGTATGAATTATAGCTTCAGATAATTTAAATAACTGTACCAAATTAGTTAGATCATACATTTTTGTAATGCTAGTACTTTCTTGAGAAAAATTGGGAGGAGTGTCGTATCAGGAGGTCAAAATAAAAGCAGATAATAGATCAGAATGGAAATTGTTTCACCAACAAGAGCATATTTAAATTAAAGAATAGTACTTTCTTCAGTGATAACTGGTACCGAATCTTCACTATTCTTTGAAGTTTTCATCTATAATTATCATAATAAATTGACTTTAAAATGAATCAAAGGAATCACAATTAATCACACATTATCTACCACTAGTAACATGATTAGAATTCTGACTGAAATTTATTTTGTAATTTCCATTCACAAATTTATTGTTAATTAAATATTATTGTTTCGTTGTAACAAGCTTTTATAGCCAAAGTATACATTACAACATAATACAACCACTAACAATCACATTTCGAATGCAGCACCATAATTTAGTATTACACAGCAATTTTAACAGCTTCAGCTAGTCCTGTCCGCGTTGCATATTCTAATTCTGCATTTGAATAAAGGGCCACTTAGTTATATTATATACTAAGGGCTACTCAGTTAAGCATTCATAAATCAACAATTACATCGCTAACATTAATCTTAAATTTTAAGTTTGCAATAAATGTGTTAATAATGTACCATATTCTGCTGCCCAGCAGTAGTGTTTAATTGCTGTGTCCCGGTGTGAATGGCACTGTAGCTGGTGAAATTACTGGACACATAACTAATGCTACTAAGGCGTGCAATCCAGCTGTCTATAAGCAGGCGTCTTGACACTAGGTTCAATAAATAAAACTTGTAAACAACAAAACTCGAAGCAAAATTTATTCGACATTAGTAAGCATACATCAAGATTCCACAAATAGTCGATGTGTAAACCGGGACACGTCCAGGGTCTGTGGCTCGAAGCCAACTGAACTGAGGCTGGAGTCTGATGCCTAGTACATGCTAGGATGTATGATGCACTGATTTACTGCCAGGATTCTGCCAGCTCGCACCATCGTGTGGCACTGAGAATTGAATATGAATTGATAATTTGGATGTCTGAAAAACTTAGCAGACACCAGAGTAACGAAATCACTACTTATTTGTCATTTATGTACATATTAACGATGTCGTAACTGGTTTTTAAACAGGTAAATTTATCCAGTTTATTTATGTTCTACCTATAACTGCTTATCTGAATGTCATGAAATTTGTACAAGATCATTTTGGTAGAGCAAATCTGCACAAATTTATACGGTTGAGCGGTAGAGTTACGGTCGAACTTAGGATAAAAAAATACATGTATACGGATGAATTGAGAACCTTTTTGTTTTATGAACACGTATAGACTATGGTAGTCTTAAAACTCAATTGTGTGAGATTCAAAGCTGAAGATGTCGTTATGACCTGTGAGCAATTTAATAAAGGGATACCTGAATTAACGTACGATTTTAAATAAACTGTAAGTGTTTTTAATTTAATACCTAGCATAAATTTTCAACATACTCATTGTAAGAAAATTGTTCGTCTATCTGTAAATGACTAATAACGATTGACTTTAACTTTTCTCATAAAACAAAAGAATCTCGCGGACCACGTCACTATTCGTAAATATTTCTAAAACAGTAACTGTATTTCCAAGATCAGATATCACAAAACGAATTTGTAGCATTACATTTCTAATATAGCAGACACTACATTGAAGTTAGTGATAATGCCGTACCTTATATTCGGTCTATTGTGCCTCCTATCGACCGTGCCGATCTTAGAGCCCACATCAAAAGCGATAGGATATCTACTATCTACCCATACCAGCAACGAATATCTGCGAATGTGTAGGAGGTAAACGTGTATCTTAGTGTTAATTCACAAGCTTTCATCATATAAATAATGTTGTCATATGTCGTTATGTCGTATATACCAAATTACAAAAATTATATGTAAATTATGTAATTTGATATTCCCTATTTATTTTTAAAGCTGTTTTAGTTGTCATAGGTTACAATCACACCTTCGGAGTCGCTGGACGCTCGGGGTGTGGGCCCTTTGAGCATCCATTGAGTACGGCGGCGACTCCGAGGAGGACGGCGGCGGGGTTGCGACCCCCGTCCCCGTGAGCACCGTGACTGGTTCCCGGGGCGCTACAATGCGCCCCCCGGCGGCGGGCTCAAAGGCAAGGCACTGAGGGGCCCCTGGTGCAGATCCCACCGGAGAGCCCTGGGGTTCCCCCTCTCATGTGCCGATGCGACAGCCGCGGGGGTTTTAGTGGGTAAGAATCCCACATACCCCGGTCGAGCCCCACAGCTCCCGGGGATCTTTCGAAGATTTCCCCCGCGTCAAAAAAAAGTTACAATCACAATAAAATTTGTCTGTCCGTGGGGTGCCGGGTTAGAATTGCATCCCCCCATCGCCTCTCGTTGGGTGTCGTAAGAGGCGACTAAGAAAGACCAGAAAGACGGGCAGCAGTGTCTTTCTTATAGATTTATCTTCCACCTAAACTGCGATCCCAAAGCTGTCTGTCAAGCGTGGGGATTATGGCCCTCCCTTCTACGGGGGCCTTTGTTCAGCAGTGGCGTCTATCGGCTGCTAATGATGATGATGAAAATTTATCTCTCTGTAACTAACCAACTAAATCGATCTGGATGAAATGTTCTAAGAAATTATTGTTTATATGATAAAGAACCAGGCAAAGGCTGCTTTAAAAGAGAAGAAAATGGAATAATATTCCAGAATCTAGACACTAGTGTTATCAAAGAATATAAAGACCTTGATAATATTTTGAGTAACTTTAAAAAAATAAGTCAAATTCAAATAAGTGAGTATCTCAAACTTCTGGATTAAAATAATGCCAATTTTAAGTAATGAGTAGCGTTGGGCTTTTGAAATGAGTAAGGTTTCTAGTGCTTTATAAGTGCAAAATTCAGTAGGTACATAATCATGATCAGTTTAATAGCTATAATCTTATGCTTATACCAGAAGCTATAATCTTATGAATATAGATATTCACAAATCTTCTAAAGAATATCGTTCGATATTTTTTATTCTTTTTCAGTATTGGTATCGGTTCAAAACTTCTCTTAATCTTGTGTAAGACTAACCGCTGAGGCCGTGTCGATCAGGAACATTTGGTTTTGATATTGGTATAGCAGGCTGGTTTCTGCAACTCCACGGCAAAGCGCGTATTTTGCGTGCGGGGAATATACATATTTATTCGATCCACCATAACTCCTCGAGAAAGGCCAGCAAGCGCTTGATGCCGCTGACAATCTCTTAGAGAGTACTTTGTTTCCGAAGTACTTAGCCCTGTATGCAGCGACCTCCGGGCATCTCAGTAGCACGTGGGCCGCCGTTTCCTCTTCCTCCATAGCGGGACTGTCTGTAACTCCAATCGATCAGGAGCTTAATATTACTCAAAGTTTTGTAACATACATAGTGATATATAGTAACCCAGACATAGACGTGTAGGTATGTATATCTCTGTCAAGTGTATGTAACGATGTGAGTATACCATGTAGGTACTGTAATTGCAAGTTAGAGCATGCTTTGATATGCAAATGTTGGTCGACAAGCAACATGTGGCGTCACATGTCATCCGTTACGCGACTGTGGCTTCGACCTAGAGATTAGTTGGCTAGTTAACTGACAGAGTATATTTTAAATTTATAATTTCCATTTTATTTCATGGTTTTAATTAGATTCTAATGAGTAGGTACCATAAAGGCCGTAGTGCGAAAAGGATACAATACACGTTGAGCGGATTTTGAGATTATTAATTTTAAAGTTTATACCGGTATTATTTTTTGGTGTAATGCTGTAAATTAGTTGTGATTATTGATAGTGAAGGATTATTTTTTATACTTTTGACGATAATATGTGTAGCTTTACTACGTCCTAAAATTATTACTATCATTTTATTGCCTCCATTAAAATGTAGATCTCCATGACGCCTGCCAAGTGTGGGGATTATGGCAACCCCTCTCTTTTCAGGGGGAGTCCATTGCTCAGCAGTGGGCGTATCACGGCTGTTGATGATGATGATGAAAATAAATGTAGTTACCGTGGATGACCCACAGAATAACTTTATTGAATACCATCAAGTACCTATCACTAATTACATAATAATCCTATCGCCTGAACTAGGCTGTTAACCTGTATCTCAGGAGATAGTAGTAGTAGAATGTATATTATTCCAAACACTTATTTACATTTACTAAGTGGTCCGTTGTACAAGGCGTACACACTTACCAGCGCAGTCAGATATTCTGCCACCAAGCAGTACTGTGTAAGCATTGCGGTGTTCCAGTGTCAAGGGCACTGTAACTGTAATTACAGGACACAAGATACTTAATAACTAATGTTTCCTATAGGCAGGCTTGTCGCTTTCTATCAGGCGAGCGTTTTGATTGTCTCAAACAATTAGATGTTCCTAATGGTACATAGTTACCGCTTGACGAGAGAGAGTGAGATTTTATTAATACGTCATCATCAGCCGGAAGACGTCCACGGAAGACAATTGGCTATTTGCATCCACCGGTTACTTGTGACGCGCACAATGTCGTCTGTGCACCTAGTAGGACGCCTGCCTACGCTACGTCTTCCACTTCGTGGTCGCCACTCGAGAAACTTTCTTCCCCATCGGTTATCGGTTCTTCGAGCGATGTGAGAGCTATGTCAGTGACCTTAGTTCTTCGGCGAATTTCCACATTTCGGATTCTATCGCGCAAAGAAACTCCGACCGCTACGCACTTTATTAATTATTGTTTGTAGTAAACAGTTCTTTATTATTTTCATTTTACTTCTGACATCCTGATGAATCCGTATCTAAATAATATTTGTTTATAATCAATTCGGACCATATCAAATAATGAAAACACGCAATTGTCACATTATAAAATGTAATCAATCAAATATGAATCTCTACACTTACGAAACTTAAAAAGGACTTTAAACCTCAACGCATTTTGAACTTTGCTGACTAAGTGTTAAAGTTCAAATTTATATGGATATGACATCAACCCTTGAATTGGGTGTCAGACGAAAATTGACAGCTGACATTTGCTTTGATATTATTGACGGGGTAATTCATTAGTCGTCACCCCGGGGGATGGTATATACAAATGTTCTTAATAGTAGAATTTGGTGAGAAGCGATTTTGAACCGTATTGCACATGTAAATTATGAATTATGTTATATGTACACTTCAATAATATCCAATAACAAATAGTGCTTTTAGAAAATTTCAACCTATATTCCACAAATTTTAGAGACAAATATCAGTGCGCCCTAGTTTTCTTGATATACGGAGTTAAAACTTAGCTAGTTACAAGAGGGCTGCTCCCAAAGTTTAAGGCGCTGGGTTGGTCGAAATGAATAACCTTTTTTTTTGGTTTTTCGGAAATAGGCGTAATTTCGCAGTAGGTTATCCGAAAATTCACCATTTACAGCATAAATTACCAAATCTAATCTGTATTTATAAAGGCTGGCTGAATGAAAAGAATTCGAGAAAACGCTCTAATGGGTTGTCACTCTAACGCCACGTAAAGTGAAAATCTTTGCAAGGTGGTAAAAGAAATGGAATAACAAAAACCAATTGGACTTGTACTTCACATGTAAGTTTTTGGTGTCACCTTGGCTATATAGTTCTCCTCTTTACTCCGTCCCTCATTCTCGATGATCGTAATTCCTTAGGATCGTGAGACTGTTTCTTTACATCTGTCGATCTTCGGCTGTTTCAGTTTATTGATTGAATTAAAGTTTTCTAGTTTAGTAAGTTCATGGCACACAAACATCAACGTATTTATGGGTAATTTGTCAATAGCCATTACGCCTAGTTAAATGAATCCGATTTACGAATGATATAAAAACTTTAAAATCAGGTGCATGAAATATAGCGTTGTCAAAAGTTGGTCGCCTATAATACTCCTATACAGGATTGTAAAATCATCTAAAGTATTTCGTTCGACACGAAATGTAAACTTATAAAACACGAATTGCCTTCACCTTTGGCATTTAACGTGAAAAATCTAACTCGTTACTCACGCGAGCGTGACATTGAATTATAATACAAATCGAACTTATTCTGAATACTTTACTTACTATTTTTACTCGTAGGAAGTTGGCGCTATATTTCATTCTTAATAGCTTTTTGTTACCACGTTGGCGACGGATAACAATGGATAAAGTTTAAAATATAGGTTGTTCGAGTAATTTTGCTCTTTCTGTTTGTAATATCGTAATGAACTTCTATAACCGCGGTTATACTCGTAAGTAATCAAAGCAATTGCTTTTAATTTCTTTTATACAGTTTTATAGGTCTTACAAAATGGTTAACGTTTCCTTATATCAGTTTAGTTTATTCTAAGTTGTGTTTTTCCTTAACATGTTCATTTCTCTTTCCCTTTGGTAGTAAAATTGTTTAAATATTGTAACTAAAAAATCAAGTATACTCTTACAACTACCGTTCTTAAATTTATTCTGAATCGATAAAAATAATATATCACTGCGTATTATAGAAAATTTAAAATAATAATAACATCAATCTAAGGCTAAAACAAACAAATGAACGTGTTTATTAGCAATCTCCTTAATTTTCCATTAATCAAAACTACATAATTACTTAGGTTACAGTGTTTGACTTGCAGGCTTTCATCGAAGCAAAGTTTCAACTTAAGTTTATCTTTACATTAGCCTCAACACGTTTCTGTTGTATCTATAGACCGTCTGTCTGGTTAGGATTTGTTTTAATAATTTTGTTATAACCGTATCTTGTAATTGGTTATTGATTTCTTTTGATGGTATAAAACCATCTAGCATTAAGCAATCATTCATGTTTTCTTTCTTATCTAAAATGATCACTGGTGTTATACGAGTTAATACTTTTAGTAACAATTTGACGAATATAATTCAGTTCTTGTTTCAAAACTAAATCAAAAACTGAATTTATCTTATTCTCAGTATCATCGTCTATACTTACGTTTAGTAATCCTGCTTCCATAATACACTCGGTGTCATCCGCAAACGCCCTTAGCCTTGTAGTCTTGAACGAAGGGTACGTATTTCCGTTTAAAGCACCTCGATCCCCCCACCTTACCTCACTTATTGTGTCACCCTCGTCACGATTTTTCAGAGACGTGGCTCTCCCGCCCTCTTCAACGCACTTGATTTGCAAAGCACGTATCCTTCACCAACTTCAAAAAACTCATGGAACCCTTCACTTTGAACTTTACTCCTTCGTGTTAAGAAACGTCTCGACCGTATTATACCTTTGTGATGCGCCCAGACGATCTCGTCCTACGGTGGGCTGTAGAGGTGTTGTTTCGTTTTGCGGCGACATCGTTCAGTGCAGCTTATTGGAAAAATAAATCGAATAGTCAAGGCTTTCGTGCTTGTAAGTCGTTATCAATAACACGAAGCACTCCTCGACTTTAGTTGCCGTCCAATTGATTTAAACGCCCACTTAGAGTAGTGTTAAATTATCTTTGAGCTTACACTGATAAATTGTATTCCCTTCGGTATACTGAGCAAATTATAGGCTTTGACAAATGCTATGTTGCGGTTAGAAATTAATGATTACGGTACACGATCTGATCAAATTGAATGTTGTTTGTTTTGTACTAACATTTTACAATATTTTAAATGCATGATTAGGTTTTTTCAATAATTTAAATTAATACTTGATTCTAAATTTAATATTAAAGTATAGAAAAGGTACAATTTTGTAACATAGTACATACATCATCTTCGCAAAATCGCAGTGTAGGTAGGCCTATCACTAGCTAGGTCTAGCTGGGATCTAATTGTAAAAAGACAAACTTTGTTTAAAAAAAAAGTGAAAAATGACAAGCCCGCTGAGTTTCTTGCCGGATCTCCTCAGTTGAGGCCGCGTTGTGATCCGATGGTAGCTTTTCAAAAATTGACCGTTCAAAAGTGCTAGCGTTAAGCCTATTTGAAATAAAAATTTTGAATTTGAATTTGAGGTGGACTGAAGACATTGTGCGAGTCGCAGATAGCCGGTGGATGCAAATAGCCAAATTTCGTTGATGGTGGCGTTCCACGGGGGAGGCCTATCATGTACAGTAGTGCACATCTTTCAGCGACTTCATCTATGATGATGATAATGATGTTGATGAGTATATTATCTCTCCAACTTCACCTTTAGTATATAATTATATTGTAAAGAAGTCCGACTGGCAAAACAGCAATCACAAATAAGTACAACGTTTTTTAAAGATAAAAAATAAAGTAAATATGATCCTAGGATACAAGGTGCTATACGATCAAGTCTCTTTCGTCACCGAAAATGACGAAGTAAATAAAGGTAAGCAGTGTGTATGCATCGCTATTTTCATAAAGTTATGGGTAGCTGCAGAAATAGGCTCGAGAGACTTAATAACTAATGTCTCAGGCATCGACATAAATTATATCGATGATCTCAGGTGACGAGTTATCATAAAGTGCACGTCTTACTTGTCTCGTCTCAGAAGTTTATGAAAAAGAAAAACTAGTTTAGTAACTAAATTCTTTCGTATTCCTTCCGGGCTTGCTTAAGGGCAAATCGTAGTATCAGTCGTGATCACTGGCGTATACAAGTCATGAGGATTGAGATATGTGACAAGGATTAATTAATTCAATAGATATGCCTTTATAAAAATATCATAATTTATTTTGTCTTACTATTCTCCTGATTTACATTAATTATACTTATTTCATCTTTCATTATGATAGAGGAAAGTACAATATAACTATAAGGGGAAAATTATATATAAATCAGTGGGGCGAGTGACCGCTGCACGTTGACTGACGTCATTTGAACATTATACGGGTAATATAGCTTTGTTCCGGATCAATGCTAATCGGGATTATACATCGTGGACCGTACACGGATAATATCCGTATCCATCCGTATCCATTGCGCCATGTGTGAGCAGCGTAATTGTTCCAACCGTGACAATATGACGCATTCTAAATGCAACAACACCTATCAAACTATTGTTGGGTTCAATACAATGTATTCGCAATTCTGTTTCCGAATTGAAAAATGTTTGCTAGCAGAATCATTGATGATAATGTGAAAATTAATAGATGATTACTTGTGCCATAATCCCCACGGTTGACGTCTTAGGGATTGGAGTATAATAGGTAGTAGGTAATCCAATACAAAGACCCTGCTGCCCGTCTTCTTGTTTTTCGCAGTCGACCCTTAACCCAATGGTAGGAGGTGAGAAAAGAAGAAGAAGAAAAAAAAGTAAATTTTATTTTTTCGCAACACGTAACGCTAGAGAAAAAATAATGAAGATGGGTCTGTGCTATTCTTGACTGGACACTCCAAACGGTCAAAATAAAAAAAATATATTATTTCGGTAACTTCAAAACGGACGTTTATTATCGGTAATCGTGTAAGAAATCAGTCATTTAAATTTTTTATATGAGATGCACAATAAATAGAATTAGTCTGTATTAATTTAAATATCAATTACTTAATGACACAATGGATAGAAGTTTTAAACTGTAGCACATTTAGATCCAAATTATATTGAATTATATATCATAAAAACTTTTACTTACTTGGCATATTCATAAGGTTCGTTTTCGTTATAAATACGTAACATCTGCTTTACAATTAAGTCTCAAAACTTACCCCAATTAAAATAAAGTGATTGTAAAAGAATAAAGTAAATTATTACCATTTATCACAGTTCAATTAGTATAAAGCCGACAATCATTTATTGAGATCATCGATTGTAGCGAGGAACGGAAACAACAAATAAAAATGTACACTTGACACAAAAAAAACTAGACAATTCATACATGAATCTATGAAACAATACTAATTAGTTTCAACGCAGTTACAATATTATAAGTATAGTTATATCCTATGAATTCCTATGTTACTCCTGCTAATAATTACTACATAGTATAAAAAAAAGTCGCTTCCCACTGTATGTTTGTCCCTATGTATGCTTAGATCTTTAGAACTACGCAACGGATTTTGATGAGGTTTTTCTTAATAGATACAGTGATTCATGATGAAGGTTTATATTATTATGTATAATACATGCATAATATAGTAGAGGAACACTGATAAGAGTGCGCCGCTGAGGCTACAACAGCAGGCCAGTCACATACTGCGATGTTGAAAGATTATTTAGCCAGTACCAAGCCTTATTTTGACCAAACAGTACGACCTTTAATTTTCATCCATCCATTCGTTAGTCGTATTTAAACATGCCTTTTTTGCATTGGGGGTAACAAAACATGAGATCCGTGTACTGCAACAACACAAATACTGAAAAGAACTGCCATATACCTGAAACTTATGGTTATTTTTAACTCCATATTTTTCCATATTTTCCCATATTTTCGCTTTTTAGTCCATATTATCGTTTTTTTAGTCCATATTATATGTACATATTTTGGAATTTTAAATACATATAAATCCGGTCCCTACTGATAAGTAATTATTTTTGGTTTTTTTTTTTTTTTAAATTCAAACACATATAGCACATGCAAAACAAACAGATTTTAACTTTGACATCGAGGCCTGATCATACCATTTAAAGAAAAAATGTCGGATCCCCTAAACTGAAGAGCCGAAAGCAAATGTTATCCCGCATGGGAATAGCCCTGAAATTTACAGAAGCTCAAGATCGTTCCCCTTAGGCCAATGTACACGATCCCTAACGCCTGTGCTAACGCGGTCGGCGAATTCTTTATTTATGCGTCGTCATGGTAACGGGATGTAGTTTTTGCGAGCGCCCGCAAAACCCTTTGTCAGAAAAACTTTGCGTTAGCTAATTACGCCGTGAGAAGTTCTGGCGTGTCCGTGAGTTTTGACGTTCTCTATATTACGACGGCGGTTAATTTCCCGTAAGTCTCGAGGAAAGGGGATATTAAATTAGGCAATATGTGTACGTTTATTTTTGTAATAACGTGAAATAGGGTTATGTAAAATATGTATTTTGAATATTCAACATTATAATGTCTTCTTAAGTTCAATTTTTAATCAACGTTTATTTGATTTAAAAAATTTTTTTTCAATAGATTACTATATGTTTAAAGAGTTATCCCAGAGTGATCCCAATTTTTTTTCCTTATCCTAATGTAACAGCTCAGTGAGCGAGCGCTTGCCTTGGAAACAAGGTGCGCAGGTTCGAACCCCGGCTCGCACCTCTGATTTCTTTAATTAATCATGTGTGCTAGCTTTCGGTGAACGAAAACATCGTGAGGAAACCTGCATGTCTGAGAAAGCCCTAACTAGCTTTCGAATGACGTGTGAAGTCCGCCAACCCGCACTTGGCCAGCGTGGTGGACTATGGCCTACGCCCCTTCATTTTGAAGCCTCCCTTCAAGTTGAAGGGGCTTAGGCCCGTACCCAGCAGTGGGACATTAACAAGCGCTGGTATTATTATTATTATTATCCTAATGTATCAGATTTACAGCGAGAAATTCTTGAACGAGCGACAGATATCATTTTACTCTAATGGCAAAAAACAATTAAATTATACATTAATCTATAAGAATGATTAATTTTTTATTATTAATTACCATACATCATTTGACGCCGTTTAAGATCAGTTCGAATATCTAGTATTTCTTCGTGTTTTTGACCCTTTGCTTTCTGCTTCATTAAATATAAAATTAATTAAAGATAGCATTTTAACAAAAATAATAATTATTTACGAGAACAAACTTCATTTTTGTTTAATCGCCAGCAGATCTTTATTATTATTATTAATCTGCCTGCTTCACAAAAAATAGAGACATTAATCTACACAGTCCAGGACAGTCCTACTAAAAACTAACACCTGGTCACCCACCCTTACTCAAAAAATCGCAAATAAATCAAGCAACTTGCTCCCGACGTCAAAACTATCGCGTTGTAGTAAGATAAGCCGGGAGGTGTTCATTATAGTGGATAAATAACATTTCCACCCGACAAATTACCAACGGACTTCTCTCAAAAAAGCTATACGCCAATTTGTGTTGTTATTCTTTGTACTCCAAGTTCTGCATCTCTTTTGTACTGCGAAAGTATAAAGTTAAAAAGCTTTTATACCGTCGCTATTTTCTTTCTGTTTTTCGTGTTATTCGCGTAACCTCAAATATTAAGTGAATCTGTAACACTACAATCAGGCGTTCCGTAGTCACATTTAAAATCACTAGAGGCTTCTTATGAATCTAGATTTCTAGACTACTAGCGATCATACTCACAACAGCAGTACTAGCACGACTTACCAGTCTGGACAGATCGGTGTGAAGTATGGGTGTTTATGATGTGGTTTTCAACACCGAAACGATTTAGAAAGAAAACATTCGTTATACATACAAGAAAACAAAGGAGAGAGAAATAACATCATACACATCACCAGCCGGAAGACGTCCACTGCTGAACATAGGCCTCACCCTAGGAACACCACACTGAACAATTGGCAATTTGCATCCGCCGACTATCTGCAACGCGCACAATGTCGTCTGTCCACCTAGTAAGAGGCCTACTTACGCTGCGTCTTCCGGTTCGTGGTCGCCACTCGGGAACCTTTCTTCCTCATCGGGTATCGGTTCTTCGACCGAAGTGGTCTGCCCATTGCCACTTCAAGTTGCAGATTCTGAGAGCTATGGCGTGAACCTTGAATCTTCGGCGAATCTCCTCACTGCCGATTCTGTCGCGCAAAAAAACTCCGAGCATAGCTGTCTCCATAGCTCGTTGTGTGACTCGGAGATTCTCTAACAAAAAAACATCAACAAATAACATCACCATCTAAAAATAATGTGTCATAAAAAGCTCTCAACTTAGTATAATGCTGATTGTACCAACATACCCAGAGCTGGTCTTCCAATCCAATCAAAGCCAGAGAATATAACCCAGACGACGAATACAGAACCCAGCATCAGAATAAACGAAGTGATTCCCGATACACACAATCAAATTAATAAACAAATTCGATGTACAGCGAGCAATATTGATAATATTGCGGTAGATCATATTTCATAGGCGGTTGATTGATTTACAACGGTTCAGACGCTAGCTGCTTTCCAATCCAATTTATTGTTTGCGGTCACCGGTAAATGTCTCACGCAGATGTAAATCAAATGGAAGCGAACTATTTAAATATTACATTAGGAATGCAATATGGTGAGCACAGAACACAGTACGAGTATAAGTACAAGTACTGTAGAATGCTTATTTTCAAGTAAGAACCGTAGACACAAGTAAGAAAATCAAAATACATGAATATTAGTACACGACAATAGGTACTTTGCCGTCAGCTGTTTTTATTGACATATACGCTTGTGACAGATTAAACCTATCGCTAATTGTCACTAATATAACTCATATAATATAACTTTAAATAATTCAGTTCACCTGCCTCTTGGAGGAACATCTGCCTACGTTTTGTGTAAGGGGACCATTAGACAAACGCGTACTCTGTACTTAAAGTATAAACTCTATGATGGTGAGTAATAGAATACGTAACCTTCGTGGTGCGTGGTTTGGAAAACCGATCGCTTTTCAAAGCGCAGGTCGCGTCGGTCTAAATCCTTCAGGGAACAACAATTTTGTGTAGTTACATCGTAGTGATTAGGGCAATACTGATATCCTGATTGTTTAGAAAGTAAGATGATCCATGCGTTATATTAGCCTGTTGAAATAGATGGGGCGATTGATTTTAACCGACAGAACGAGGATCCTCGTTCTGTCGGTCTATCGACCGGTCTTCCGGCTGCCCCACTGAATTGTGAGAGTAAAAGAAAGGAGTACACTTGTGTCTCCGCTTGCACGTATGAAGTATAATTATGTATTAGGCAGATTGGTTTTTGTGACCGTATGAGTCAGAAGAGCATAGGTTTTTCATTTCACCACGGAGGCTGCAAAACCAACCAATAACAAAACTATCAAACCTATACCTTCTTATTACAAAAAGCAGTTAAACTATGAACCTGGGTTTAAACTCAAGAAATTGTTCCTTAAACCTGGGTCTAAACCTAGATTTATCGTTCCACTGCTTTTCGTAATAACACGGATAAAATCAACTTGATACGGTTCAATATAAAATAGCCTTTTAGCACCTCAAGCGATTATTTTTTACGCCCTAGAAATAAATTTATTCATTCGTATCTCGTATCTAAATTAAAATGTTGAATTAATCGTTTGAAAGAAAAAAACACATTATTTAAGAGTATGTTTTGACAAAACTAATTTAGACGCTGACCGTTAGTATAACGTGTTTGACATTTCGTGGGGAAATAAAAAGTTGTGATTAATTATTTATTTTAACTAAACTTGTTCCAAATGAATTGATCCTCGAGATACTTTATAAATACATTTATTCCACAAATTATGTCGTAAATTCCCACTTTTCCTTTTTATGTTTGCATTACGCTCGAGTAGATCTCAACCTGGATTTAATGTTATACAGTTTTCACAAAAGTTTGTTTATTCAAAACAAGCATTGCATTACACCTTTGCATGAAGGAGCCGTCAGAGATGTGATACGATATCCACGATTCATCAGATATGTTAGGTAGAACCATTTTATGGAGAGCTAACTATTGTCATTTTAGGTCTAATCTTAAACAGACAGTTTTATGTCCATTACAGTTAAAATATTCTAACACAAATTAAATCCGGCGCAACGAGAAGTTCTCGCAAGAAAATTACCGGGCTTGTAGCTTTTTAGTCTTATTTTTGTGTTGCTATTTATATAAGGCACCAGGGCATTATAATTATATAGGGTTAAAGGCTTAACAACAGCTTGAATAACTTTGACCAACCATTATTTCCACTATTCATACTGACTGAAAAATAATATACCTTCTGTCTCAAGTAATGAGCAGCATTTTAACACCTTCCATGGGCAAGCGTATTACTCTTCTTATCACAAGACATATTTTAAGCAACGATTCGGGGATAGAACTTCTAGTGTCTCTATATCAATGATATTTTTGAAACAATTTAGATCGTTTTGACGTGTAGAACTATCGATGTTTTCGGCTACCAGTAGATCAAGAGGTCAACACGGATGAGAGGCGATCCATTAAATATTAGTACTTCTTGCTCACTTTCACATTTACTCGGTGCAGGACCGCATCATGTATGAAGATATACATAAGTGGGCGTTTTTTTGACGGGCCTGTTGGTCAAGTCGTTAATCAACTTGGTTGCTACCCAATAGGTCGTGGGTTGGATTCCCGCCAAGTGTCTGGGTGTTATTTATCTATTTATGTATGTATTTACAAAAAAAAGTATAGAAGTATTCGTATCAGTTATCTGGTTTCCATAGTACACGCTCTGCCTAGTTTGGGATCAGATGACCGTGTGTGGAATTGTCCCAGTTTTTTTTTTATTCTACCAAGTGACAAGACGAGCAAGATTTTCCTACAGCTGCGTTGCACTACCGCTCGTCATCCGAGACATCAGTTCTTAGGTCTTCTGTGTCCTATAATTTGCCCTCCACACGAAACACAGCTATGCTACACACTTCTGCTTGGCGGCAGAATATCAGACACTGCGGCGGACCTGGACGGACCCTTGCATAGGGCACTTACCTACCACTTAGTAAACCTAATGAAGGGACCATCCCGGTAGTCACCACTGATATTCTGTCGGTAAGCAGCAATGGGTCCATTTTTCTGTATTCCGATGTGAAGGGATCTGTAGTTGGTGAATTTAATCAGACATGTCGCTTTCCATCAGGAAAACGTCTTACTTGTCTCGTCACTAGGGTTGAATTAAAAAAAACTCTTATCTTGTTTAATGAGGTCGGGAAATTTTCTCCGCTTCGGCCGTTTATAGAACCAGAGTTTCGGAACTGATTCTGTACGAGGCTTCAAACATCATTATTCATGGTACGCACTCTTTTTATTATCTTGACATTAAATTGGCTCTCCTGTAATTTAATGTCCCACGTTGACAGTAGAACATTCATCAGCGCAAATCATGTGCAGCGTGGACGTGTCGGATCATTATTTATTTGGCAGCGATCATCATCATTACGTTCACGGTAACAGAAAGCTGTGGGAATAAGTGAAAGACGATTGGCGAGTTGCATGTAGATATTTTCGACTTTCAGACAAGGGCCTAGCTATCGGCCTTCTTGGGAGTAGCTGGACGTTCGTGGAGTGGGCCCTAGGATGTCCATTGAGTAAGGCGGTGACTCCGAAGAGGACGGCGGCGGGGTTGTGACCCCCGTCCTCATGAGCACCGTGACTGGCGGTGGTGGGCTCAAAGGCAAAGCACTGAGTGCAGATCCCACCGGAGAGCCACAGGGGCTTTTGTGGGTAAGAATCCCAGATTCCCCGGTCAAGCCACACAGCTCCCGGGGACCTTTTAAAGGTCTCCACCGCGAAAAAAAGCTATCAGCTATACACACGTCGACAGGATGCTTTTGTTTGCTTTTTGACTAGGTATTTCGGTAAATGTAACTCTTCGGTAGTTGATCCATAAACGCTTCGACAGACGAGCTTTATGAGGGTCTGCAAACTATTGTAAATTTCACTCCAATGCAATACAAACTCCATTATTAATACTAATTTATAAGTATTACTATCGTCACAGCAATATTTATTATATGATAAGTAACGGCATTAAGTATTCCAAAAAATTACAAACGTGACCGTTTTGATCACACAGATACATTTTTAACCTTCATCCTAATTATTTCCATTCATAATTCATATTATTATATGCTGCCGCTTTTGTCTTGTGCCGGAACTGAAGTGTTCCATCCAATTACATCGAAACGCGATGTTCGCCGCCATAATTCGACCGAGATGACTATAATTTGTTTGTAATATTCCATTATAAGTAGCATCTGAGTCACTGGACGCATTTTAGATTGGTTTAGCTAAATTGTTCAACAAAAACTGCACTTTGGTATTAGTGTTAATTTAGGTGCATGGGAAACGTGTCCGTAATGGAATTCTTGCGTCATTTTAAAAAAAAAAGTGTCTAATTCGGCTGACGTAAAACAAAATATCGTATAAGTTAAAAGTTGTTTTAAACGCAGTTAGAGTTTAATTTAATAAAATTGGGACACAACATTGGACCATTTGTTAGCGATTATCAGCACTGTAGCTGGTGAAATTACTGGATACAAAGACCTAAAATCTAATGTCTTAAGGGTCGGCAACGCGCTAGTGATTCTTCTGGTGTTGCTAGCGTCTATAGGCTGCGGTGACTGCTTACCATCAGGCGGGACGCAAGCTTGCTTGCCACCTTGGTAGTATAAAAAACCCTATTTCTGGCATTATTTTCCCAATCTCCACCAAACGCCCGCAGCTCATGGCACTATCGTTTCTTCGGTCTACCGCGACGTCGATATCCCCCATCAAAAACATTAGAGAACTCTTGCTATATCAAACATCGGCCGGCCTACATCCCAAAAGAGACGAAGTAATTAAACATTTTAAGGGAAATACTCTAACGAACCCGTATGACCCAGCCATTCGCCCTCAAAGTGCGTGCCGTCGTTACAAACTTCAAAATCGCCGTGCCTAAGTACCCTAATGCGAACTACTAAACCTACCCCAGTTACGCAGCTGTCCCACCCACCAACGCTGAGTAGCGAGATGACAGATAACTCATTAAGAGTCTATGAGTAACAAGAAGCGTTTAATTATTATATTCTACCATTAATTCTTATAACTGTGTTTTGTTTTATTTTATTTTATTAGGAAAACAACCAGTGCCTAACTTACAATAAATAACAAAGTGAGTAACAATAATGTCCTCCTGGCCGAAACGACCACAGCGGCCAATCTTTCACAAGATCAGCCATGTACGCAGGAGATATTATAGTGCACAAGCGCTTGCGTAGACACAAGTGCACTCTCTCTTCCTTTATATAATACCTCTCATAATCCGATGGGACGGAAGACCGACGCGACCGGGGAGAGGTTAGGCGCAGGACCGACTTTTTACATGCCCATCCGACGCATGGATCATCTTACTTTACAGACAATCAGGTGATCGGCCTGCATTGTCCTTGCCAGTAAGGAACAACTATTCAAATTTGTTGCCCCCCGCAGGATTCGAACCCGCGACCTCCGGTTTACAAAGCAAGCGGTTTCCTACTACGCCACGGAGGCTACAAAAGTGAGTAACAATATGGGTTGATTAAACACCTTTACATGTTTCCACATATAAATAGCTAAGGGCTTGTTCGTTGCGTGTGCTTGAATAAACTGTTATTGTTGGAATACAAAGGTAAACTAAATTGGAGTAGGAATATACTTAATCAAATCAGTTGCTATCTATAATTATTATACCTAGGAACAGCTGTTGAACCATTGCTTAGCCAGGTAAGATTTAAATATAGGCGCTTTTGTGTTGAAAATATCTAGTTCTGGATATTTGCTTAGTTGATTAAACTCTTTCGCCGATCTATAAAAAAACGAGTTCTGGCGATAGTTGCTGGAACAATGCTAAGCAGATAAATAGGTTGGGTGCCGCACCGACCTTGTGGGAACGTGAATGTTTATTTTGGATAACAGCATAGACGAGTCTATACGGTTTTGAGCTATCTGTGCTAAGAATGCTATGTCAGATATTTTGCGTCTTTCTAATAGCGGCAGGATATGGTGTCTTTTACATCTTGCTTCGTACGTGGGATCATAACATTTGCATTTGAATTGTAAAAACTTGAGGAATTTACGCTGTATAGATTCTAATCTATTGGTATATAATATGTTATATTGCGGGTTCCACACTTGAGACCCATACTCGAGGATGCTGCGCACATAAGAACAATACAGAATTTTAATAACTTTAACACTACTAAATTCAGAGCAGGATCTTATAACAAATCCTAGAGCCTTGTTTGCTCTCTTGGCAATGTGTGTTATTAAAATATATCCGGTGGATGTTTGAGAAGCGCGTAGATGGCGGATCTTGGTTACAAGGTAATAATGAAAGATTGGGCACTGTAGTCGTATCGGCCAGGAGGACAGGAATAAAAAACCAGCTGATTTCTTCCGCATTCTTGTGCGAGGGACCAGCGAGGTGTTTTTAGTGCATCTTGGTACAAGTACCAACCGCAAGTGCAGCAGTGTGTAAAAACTACTTTGCTCTCGCGTGAAGTTACAGGTTTAGCAAGCGATCCGTCATTACCGTCATAATCTTCACCACTGGAAGATGTCCACTGCTGAACATAGGGCTCCCCTTTCGAACGCCTTAATCAACGACAATTGGCTAGTTGCATCCACCAGTTACCTCACAATGTCGTCGGTCCACCTAGTGCCGGTTCGTAGTCGCAACTCGAGAACTTTTCTTCCCCATTGGTTATCGATTCTTCGAGCAATGCGGCCTGTCCATTGCCACTTTAACTTGCAGATTCTGAAAGCTATGTCGGTGACACAAGAGTTCTTCGGCGAATCGCCTCATTCCGAAGTTTATAGCGCAAAGAAACTCCGAGCATAACTCTTTCCATAGCTCGCTGTGTGTCTTTGAGCTATTCTAACACGCCAGTAGTTAGAGACTACGTCAATAAGCAAGCGATTAATAGAGATTAATAAAATTATTTTTAAATTCACACATTAATTATCTACGTAAAAAGTTATGTTATGCAGTTGTTGTTGCTATCTAGTGTTAATTATCAAACAATAATCTCTTTCTTTAATAAAAGCTCTATCGCTAGTCGCTGCCTCGCTGGCCATACGGCGAGTTGCGAGAGGGATATAAATTATAAAGTGCACCATGTACCCACCACGTCACTCAGAGTACATCAAGGGGCTCGTAATAATCCACCCGAGCTTACAGATTAACATTTAAACAAGTTTTATGTAAATCACACTGCATGAAACTGGTTTCATTTTTGTGATCGCCCGGTTGGAAATGCTTTCTTTGAAATTTCATCATTATTCTTTGAATTAGTTGGGTTGAAAGTTTTACGCGATTCTGTAGTACGTAGGTATAATGAATAACTTGAAGGTGACATTTAATAAGTTTAAGATATTATATTTATTTTAAAAAAATTATACTTACACTGGAGGCTTGACCGTGATATCACCTTTTTGACATTTTTGCATAACCATAGTAGGAATTAGATACTATCAAATCTAACGGCTGTACTCATGGGGTGCCGGGTTAGAATTGCATCCCCCCACCTCCTCTCGTTGGGTGTTATAAGGGGCGACTAAGCGAGAACAGGCAGACGGGCAGCAGCGTCTTTCTTTTGGATTTATCTTCCACCTATACTGCGATCCCCAAGCCGCCTGCCAAACATGAGGATTATAGCAACCCCTCCCTTCTAAGGGGACGCCTTTTTTAAGCAGTGGATGTCTTCGGCTGCTGATAAAATACATAAATTGCACGTAATCGTTTAACCAGCCGGTAATATTTTATTATTTGATCAAATTCTTTAGTCCTTCGCATGTAGTATACAAATTCCAAAGTAGTCTTCCAACATTTTCTGGTCAGAGCGTACGGCATTTATATCCAAGTGTCAAGAATGCACATAGCTGCCCGTTCAGTGTCTGTGATGCGAAGCGTCGCACGGCGAAATTTTTCTTTTGTTTTTTTGCAATTTGCAAAGGATAAGCTAGACAGATACGGCTACAAATTAGAAAATACTTGGGAGAGTAGCTGAAAGTCCTGCATTTTAAGTAATATCTAGAGACAATCCACACATGGTGATCTAACCACCACCACCAACCACCACTTACTGTTTGTATCTGTTACTAACATGTAGATATATCTACATTTTCACTGTAAGTAAATACTTATATATTAGTAGATAAATAACACCAGACACAAAGTGAAATAACAGCCTATTAGGTAGCGGCTGGAGTTTCTGACTACTAGACCAGCGGGCGTGTCTTAAAATAACTAAATTACTAAATATGTATATTCTAGGTGGTTACCTAGAATTTAGAAGAGACAGAGAAAGAGAAGGGGAAGAAGAAGTGGGGAAGAGGAAGAGCCTCATCTGACTTCATCTGTGTCTTCATCTGAAAGATACCGTCCAGCTAATTACCTACCAGAGTAAAATATTCTAATGCAAAGCCGTATTATGCGATTAGACTGAATAATTAAGTACCAGGTGACGAGAATCTCAAAACGATTAAATATCATCCAATGTCATCCATCACCTTTTTTTAATAAATCCAGATTTTATTATAATACGCTTTTATTAGCTCTTATTCATATAAGTAAATACACAAAATATATAGGTATTAATATATGAAAATAAAATATAGTTTCATTCAGTATTAGTTCATAGAAATTAGGCAAAACTTCTTCATCATCAAAAATTCTATTTGCCGTAGCACGTTTCTACTGACTTAAAAAGTTTTTGCTAAATATTTTTCTCACTAAGTCTATGTCTTGGCTGCAATGCATCTACACTTAATCACTTCAACCAAAGAAAAAACAAACACCACTATTACCACATCAAAATTAATTATCAATGGCCTGAATTGTAATAAATAGTGTGGTTTCACGATCACCTGACCTTGATACGTCGGGCAAGCGACGCCACAGCGTAATAAATTAGCGGTAACCCCAGTCTCAGTGACGTATAGATTACCATTAAAGGGTTTTCGCCTTTCACTGAAGTAATGTGGTTTTTCTTTTAATGTTTAGTAAATATAAGTGCAGATATGTTGTTACAATGATGATTACTTGTTTTATGTGGCATATTTTTAACAGATTCGTCGACCATAATAGAAAAAATAATGTCAAACCGCAATGAAATCTATTCTATTTCCATACTGTGTAATTCTTGTTTCAAATTAAACAAAAACCAATAATAAATCCATATATTTTTTTACAAAATTTTTAAAGAGATGCATTTTAAATTAAGAATAGACTTTTTTAAAAAAATAAAATTAAATAATCTTTATCCTATGATAACAAATGAGTGAAAAATCTTAAATCTATGGATAAAAGAGATGTTCTATTTTGGGCCACCACTATATACCTACACTACATGGAAAAATAGCAAAAACATAGGAGAGTTTCATAAAAATACTAATAAATTAATTTGAAGCAGAGTACAGTTGGTCTAAATGATTACTTATGGAGTTATTTAGTATGTCCACCCTGTTTTAGGGCAGCCATGACAGTTGCGTTTGACATTAGTTTACTACTTGACAGTTAATGCTATAAGTATGACGTTTCGTAATAGATTGTTTACTACTATACGTAATTTTTCAATAACTACGTATAGTTATTTTAGAATTGAAACAATTTTCTTACTAAAATAACAAAAATAGTATATATTCTCATTAGCTTTTACTTAATTAATATCGCCAATATTCACATGCATACTGCATTTAAGACCTAGTATTAAAATTATCTACAGTATAAATTCTATTACGTATCGGTGAAAGCTATTGGTCTTAAGCATTTATTGCGGCCATAATCAAGGTATGCCGACCAATTAGCTCGCAATGTGGGATACCCACCCCTTTAGTATAACCCCGCCTTGTTCTTTGTTATTCGCAAAAAATATATATAATGAACGACAACCATTGTTTTACCCTAATACAGAGAACCCCTTGATTGAGTGTGAGTATATGGGCACTGTTGGTAAAAAATATATATTTTACATTCATCTGTAGAATGATATTATAAGTAACTACCGGCCGGGTACGTGCTTCGCTACGTATAAAGTGAAATATTAAAAAAAAAAATTGGAACATCAAATTCATAACAAAAAATATAAACACAGAGCAATAATTATCGCTGACAATTTGCTTTATTCGAAGCACGTCCAAAATGAAAGGACCGCATGAATGACATAACAACATGCTTTTACTGTCAACACTGAAAAAAGTTTTAGTTCTGAAAAAAGGTTCAATTTGACAGCAAAATCCCCATTTATAAAATGACCCGTCATTTATTGAATTTATTTGTTACAAAAAATGTGATAAACAAAGAACCGCTCTACCGATTTTGTGCAAACTTCACATAAACCATCTACTAAATAGTCCGAACAAAGCCTAAACATTTGGTTTGGATAGGTGAGCCCGTTCCTGAGTTATAAAATTACAACGAAAAGTGGCATTGATTTTTATAGATATAGATAGATACGTTACCTACTTAGTAATCGGCGATTACAAGATTTACAAGTGGCACAGCACTCACACAAAGTAACAACTGATATTGCAACGTAATGTGATGTATTTACCCAACGAGAGAAGATGGGAGGGTGCTATTCTTACCCGGACCCCCCACGGATTATCTGTGTAATGTATACAGATATAAAAATTATATATTCCAATTATTACAACACGGTTTTACTTAAATATGAAAAAAAATATCATCAAAATATTAACACATTTTATTACTGAAACTCTCCCATATGATATGTAGAATCGCAGCCGTAAAACCCATACGGTTATATCAGATAGAAAACGCCATTTTCTGTTACGTCAGCTCGCAGACACCCCGCTGCCGGAGCTATCGCATCCGGCCTCTGACTGATTGGATTCCGGTGCCCCGGCACTCTCCTTTGGTTGTGTGAAAATAACACGTCACTCATACACAAACTATAATAAATTCAATTTTTCCCTCACTCGCACTGGAGAAATGACGGACTGGATTAAACGCGTCCTATTCGCCTTTTGTTAGCCACAATTCCGCACTATTCTTTTTCCCCGGATGGTTTGCTCGGCTTTTCTACGCGCTTCAGATGTGGAAATGCCTTTTTGTGACGGTGAAATGCAGTGTTAATCAGAGAATGAAAAGTCTTTGTTATTTTCGAAATTCAAACAGTTATTTGATAAATAGAACAATATATATTTTGTTTAATATAACCTAAATGGCGACTGACAGCCTGCTTGATAATAGTACCTATTCCATTTTGTGGAAATCTCGGAGTGAAAATGATAAGTTTGGATATAATAAGAATAAGTAATCTAATGATATTTCATTATTAATAATACATAATAATACATAATAATACGTTTATTTTTTTCACCAAAAATACACTAGCATGACAAAACAATAATAATATCTAACATAAATAAACTTTACAATTTGAATCGCAGGTAGATCGAAAAAACAATATACTTAGTACAATGTTCATTAACTTGTCTAGTTCGACCACGAAAACTGGGAACTATTATTTTTAAGATTTTATTGTTATAGTTTATGATATATAGTGTATTACAAACAACAACAACAATGCTAGTATCTAAACTAGGCCTAGCCTGTGTCTTAGATACTAGACACTTCCTTAAATGTATACAGTAAGCAACGGCACACACTAAGTACCGATTAATAGTGAACATTGACGCTATTGTTAATGAATTTGTAAGTGAGCTTGTTTACAGTTCTTAATATACCTACTTAAGTGATAGTTTTAAATTAACTATATAAAAATAAGTAAGTTTATTTTCAGTGGGCGAGAACATAATTGGTAACAAAACATTTACTTAGCTCATTTGATTTTAATTAATAAGTTTTCAATGTCGTCATAAGTTTGCATTTTTAGCCACTTAGTCAATTTACTTTGGCATTCGTGTTTATTAAGCGGATAGATGTTAAGTATTTTATTAATTTTATTGTATAAAAAGGGTCCAAGAAAACATTGAAATTTCTCAACAATAAACTATTTTCAAAAAAATAAAAACCGACTTCAAAGTAAATTAACTAAAAAGCATAAAATAACGAAAATATATTGAAGTCGGTGCTAGCACATCATGTTAACTAAGACTAGCACGAGCTGACACCGACTTCAATATATTTTCGTTATTTTATGCTTTTTAGATAATTTACTTTGAAGTCGGTTTTTATTTTTTTGAAAATAGTTTATTTAACACTTTTTAGTGACTTGTATTTTATTTTAGCAAAATAGGTATCAGCACTCGAACGTCTACGTTACAGTAACTTACTGAAAACATAAAAAGTTTATATCTCTTAAACTACTAGACTGATTTTGATGAAACTTGTACTCTACCCTAAGTTGAAAAATACTCTAACTATTGCAAAAAGAATTCTCGAAATCGGACCTGTAGTTTCTGAGAAATCCGCGGACAAACCTACATACATACATACATACATATATACATACATACATACATACACTCATAAAATTTGGTAAATTTGTTTAGAAGCCTACATAGACTAACATATATTAATTTTACGCATTTTTATTAATATTACATACATACGCGTCGAATAGAGAACCTTTTTTTTGAAGCCGGTTAAGAAGCCGGTTAAAAATGGTTCTATACCGAGTACTGCGACATACCGTGAATTTTCTACGCTGTCGAATTGTTCTACAGTCATAGTAGAGTTTGCTATGCTGAGTGAGAATAGTACTAGCAACAAAGAGTTGTCTCACACTTAACACATTTTTCCCTCGCATTTTTCAATGCGCATGGCCTCTCCCGACAAAGAGATCAGGTTGCTGACTTCCTGCGAAGTCACCAAGTTGATGTCTTGCTGGTGCAGGAGACCCTCCTGAAACCCTCTCATAGGAGTCCGAATATCGCCAACTACCATCTTGTGCGAAATGACCGTGACACCTCCCTCGGAGGTGGCACTGCCATCTATTACAGAAGGGCCCTGCACTGCATCCCTATCGATCCCCCTGCGCTCACTAATATAGAAGCCTCGGTTTGCCGCCTCTCTCTTTCCGGCCATTCGGCTGTCACTATCTCCTCTATCTATCTTCCACCTGATAAGCGGCCCCTCAGGAGTGATATCGAGTCACTCCTTGACCTGGACAACGCGGTCATTCTGGCCGGCGACTTCAACTGCAAGCATGTCAGGTGGAATTGTAACGTCACCACCGGCAACGGCAGGTGCCTCGACGGCTTGGTCGACGTTCTCGACTTTGACGTCATCGCAGCTATGCGCCCGACCCATTATCCCAATAATGTCAATCACCGCCCCGATATCTTAGACATGGCCCTCCTGAAGGGCGTGACCCTCCGGTTGCGCTCCTTAGAGGTTCTCCATGAGCTAGATTCTGACCACCGACCGGTCCTAATGGAACTAGGTCCGCCACCCATTTCCCAGCCGGTCACTAGGACCGTTCTGGACTGGCATCAGCTAAACACCTGTTTAGCCGATGCCGACTCTCCGAATCTTGCCCGCTTCCCGGCGCAAATCTCGTCCCCTCAGGACACCGACCAAGCGATCGGCGCTTTCACCGATCATCTCAAATCGGCCATCAGCCAGTCCTCACGGCAGGTTGAAGCGGACAACTTTTACGCTGTGCGCTTCAAGCTGCCCGATGACATTAGGGAATTAGTCCGCGCTAAAAACGCGGCTATTCGCGCGTACGACTCCTACCCCACCGATGCCAATCGGGTCCGCATGCGTGCTTTGCAGAGGGACGTGAAGCGCAGCATCGCGGAACTCAGGGAGGCTCGATGGGGAGGGTTTCTAGAGGAGATCTCGCCGTCACACCAGGCTTACTGGCGGCTCGCGAGATCCCTCAAAACCGACACCGTAGCTACCATGCCCCCCTTGACCCGCCCTTCAGGCGACCCACCCGCGTTCGAGGACGACGAGAAGGCTGAGGTTCTCGCTGACTCTCTAGAGAGTCAGTGCACACCCAGCTCCGCTCCCGTCGATCCGGCGCACCTCGATCTTGTGGATAGGGAAGTAGAGCGCAGGTCCTCACTCCCTCCCACCGAATCCCTCTCCCCAGTCACGCAAACCGAGGTGGAAGACCTGATCAAAGGCCTTAAGCCGAAGAAAGCACCGGGCTCCGACGGCATCTCCAATCGCGTTCTCAAGGTTCTCCCTGTCCATCTGATATGTCTTTTAGTGACTATCTTCAACGCAGCCATGTCCCACTGCGTCTTTCCTGCCGAATGGAAAGACGCGGATGTAGTAGGTATCCCTAAGCCGGGTAAGCCTCGCAGCAGCCCTGCGAGCTACCGGCCTATCAGTCTTCTCAAGTCTCTCGGCAAACTCTATGAGCGCTTGCTATTAGCGAGACTCAAAGACTTTTTTAGTTCTAATAATATCCTTATTGACGAGCAGTTTGGCTTTCGAACCAGACACTCTTGCGTCCACCAGGTGCACCGCCTCACGGAGCACATCCTGACCGGGCTCAACCAGCCCAAGCCCGTCTACACAGGCGCCCTATTCTTCGATGTTGCCAAGGCCTTCGACAAGGTCTGGCACAACGGCTTGATATACAAGCTCTTCCAGTTAGGAGTCCCCGATAGGCTCGTACTCATCATACGAGACTTTCTCTCGAATCGTACCTTTCGATACCGGGTAGAAGGTACGTTTTCTTCGCCCCATCCTATACAGGCCGGAGTCCCTCAGGGCTCCGTGCTCTCTCCCCTCTTGTTCAGCCTGTTCACGAACGACATTCCTCGTTCGAGCAGAGTCCAACTCGCCCTTTACGCGGATGACACCGCTCTCTACTATTCCCATAGGAACATGTCCTTTTTAACGCGTGCTCTTCAAGCCGCAGTCGACGCCCTGGGTCAATGGTTCCGTACGTGGCGCATAGAGGTGAACCCGGAGAAGAGTGCCGCGGTGGTCTTCTCCCGGGGACCCGCCAATATGTTCTCCGCGCGGAGCCTTCGGCCCAACAGACGACTAGCTCCAATATCCCTATTCAATCGCCCTATTCCCTGGACTAGGAAGGTTAAGTACCTCGGAGTCACCTTGGACTCCCGCATGACTTTCGGCCCGCACATTAGGTCCGTCCGCAATCGAGCGGCTTTCGTATTAGGTCGCCTGTATCCCCTTCTCTGCAAGCGAAAGCTAGTAACAGTCGCACAAAGACGATTCGCACATGGTTAATTAAAGAAATCAGAAATGCGAGCCGGGGTTCGAACTTGCGCACCTTGCTTCCAAGACAAGCGCTCGCCCACTAACTTACTGCTACAACTCCTATTTTTTATACTACTGTATTAATTAACACTCCCATCCTCCTATCTCTGCCTCTGGCCTCTGATCTGCATATAAAGAAGAAAGCATTCAATAGAGCTGCCAAGATGTGCAAAAAAGTTTAAAAAAGGCTCGTTTCAACCATATAGCCCGAGTTGGTTCCAAATTGTCTAATCACCCTACGGGCAGTCCCGTCAAACTACAGACCTATCGCAATCACTTCCGTAATCTGTAGGATTATGGAACGTGTATTAAATACCCAAATTGTCGGCTACCTAGAAAGTAATGATCTCCTGTGTGATCGTCAATTCGGCTTTCGTTGAGGTCGATCTACAGGGGATCTCCTAGTATTTGCCACTCACTTTTGGGGCGAAGCCATCGAAAACCATGGTGAAGCGTTAGCAGTATCATTGGATATCTCGAATGCTTTCGACAGGGTTTGGCATGAAAGCCTGCTTAGCTAGCTTCCTTTATATGGGTTACCTGCTAGTCTGTGCGCGTGGATCTCCGATTTTCTGAGTGAGCGTTCAATTCGAGTGGTCGAAGATGGCTGCTCATCTGAACTTAAGGCCATCAATGCCGGAGTCTGCTACGCTTTTTTGCTGCATATAAATGACATGCTCGGACGTGGTATCTACGGGTATGAAGATGACAGCACAGTAAAAGAGAGATACGTGACCGATCCACGGGCTAGTAAGGCCACAATCGAATCTCTCATAGAAAGTATGGTGGAACGGTTGAATTCAACGCTGCAGTCTGTATACGAATGGGGAATCGCAAATAGGGCTGAATTCAATGCCTCTAAAACACAGGCCTGTCTATTTTCTGCCATGAAACTTCCTTTTCTGCTTGATCCTGCTTTTTATGGTGTATCTATACCGACCTTAGATCTTTTATATAGTCTAAGATACCGACATGCAACCATCTAGATTTGTTAGGTCTCAATTTATCCTCCGACCTTAATTTCGGACGATCCATTGAGTCAAAAGCCAAAATCTCTGCTAAAAAACTTGGTATCTTGAATAAGGTGAGGCGGTATTTCACAAAGGAACAGCTTTTGAATCTTTACAAAGCTCAGGTTCGACCCTGCATGGAGTACTGTTCTCACCTGTGGGATGGCTCTGCCAAATATCAACTTGACTCTTTGGATTCGCTAGACAGACGCGCTCGCAGGATAATTGACATTGTGAGTCTCCACCGCTTTGTCGTTGACACTTCAACTTGCCGCACTAAGCGTTTCGCTTCTTCTTTCCTCATGCGCACGGCCAAACTGTGGAATACCCTCCTGGACAACGTTTTCCTTGATAAATATAACTTGGGTGTATTCAAGTCTAGAGTTAACAGGCATCTTATGGGTAAGCGCGCTCCATCCTAGACCACATCTTCACTTACCATCATGTGATTATATATAAAAAAAACTAACAAAATTAACATTTCTTCTAATCTGTTTTTTAAACTGTCGTACTTCTGAAAATTAGCTATTTAAAAACAAAGCTAATACCTACACGAACAATGTTGCAAATACAGTCGCGCACACAATACGCCAACTGCACCCGGTTCTCAGAAGTCATGATCGTGTTACTTCGCACCGATGCCAATTAAACCCCATTCCTGCCTTCCTTTTATTTTTACTGCACACACGCACAGAATTGTGCTCGCACTAACTTACGTCCAATCAATAGTGGTATTTAAAAGGGAATTCCATTATATTCGATTGAAAATATTAATCGAGTACGTGTTCATGAGATAATATCGATATTCTTTGCGAAATAACATATCGATTCATAATGAAAGGCATTTAAACGCTTAAGCACGCGTAAGCTTTTATTTCTTTGCTTTATTTTTTTGTAAAGGATTAAGGATATATATAGGATTTATTTTTTATATTATTTAAGTTCGTGTAGTAAGTTTAATATAGTTACGAAGTAAATTGGTGTTATATTGCGTTTGTGTTGACAAGTAAGTATAAGTAAAAAAATACCGACGTATGAAGAATCATAACAATATCTTCATAGTTTTTATTCAAAAAAGTTGGTAACAAGAAAGAATATATTCAAATCCGTCCATTCATTTCCTTCCATTCCATCATCCTTCGGAGCTAGAATGCCACAGTCACACGGACAGACACTCAGGCAGACAAATATGCATAGGCGTTAAAACTTATCGCACTCTCTTAAGCGGGGCTCAACATGTAAGATTTTTAGACCTAGATCAAAATGTACTCAACTAAGCCATAATACATTATATCATACAATCGCATGCCATAGCTAAACTCTTTCTTCGTTTGAAATATTGAAAACGTTCCATTTCTGAACAACATCTTTATAAATGAAATTTCAAAAATCGAATCATCGAACCGAGAACAAGAATCTTGCATGAGAATGTACTGTTCGAGAATGTTCGGTACACATATTTGTGTAATGTATAGGATCCCTAATGGCATTGTACAGAGTAAATATTTTATATCCATGACCATGAGGCCAAATATCGTGAAGTATAAAACGCACCTTTGTTAATCCTTTTTTTATTTCGACTTAGCGTTTTGCTGTATCGGCAACCGGATTGTAAACGCAACCGTAGTTGCTCAGCTGGACTTTGATGTCGGTCGGTGCTACGAAACTTTGTCGATTCGAGGTTTATGGTAAATTGATGCGAATGTTGTGGAGTGTAGTTTTATTGGCAACATAGTTCGGACGTGGGAACGAAGAGTGAAATTGTTTTATCATAGAAATTGTAACTGAAAATCTAACACCCGTTGCATAGTAGATACTATTAATAGATTTTGATATTCTATCTCTAAGAACTCCATAATTAACCCTTATTAATCAATTATGAACCGGTATAGCAGAACAGCTAACACAGTTAACAGATGGCCTTTTGGAGAAGCTCAGAGTCACACAACGAGCTATGGAGAGAGCTATGCTCGGAGTTTCTTTGCGCGACAGAATCCGGAATGAGGAGATTCGCCGAAGAACCAAGACCACCGACATAGCTCGTAGAATATGCAAGTTGAAGTGGCAGTGGGCAGGCCACATCGCTCGAAGAACCGATAACCGTTGGGGAAGAAAGGTTCTCGAGTGGCGACCACGAACCGGAAGACGCAGCGTAGGCAGGCCTCCCACTAGGTGGACCGACGACATTGTTCGCGTCGCAGGCAACCGGTGGATGCAAATAGCAAATTGTCGTTCATTGTGGCGGTCTAAGGGGGAGGCCTATGTTCAGCAGTGGACGTCTTCCGGCTGGTGATGATAGCAGAACTGTTACAAAAAAAGTATTTAATTTCTCCCAATAGGTAACAAAATTAAGCTTGAAAGAAATGCGTACGGCATACAGTGAATCGGCAATTTGCATGCGTAACATAAACCCGTAACAACCTTGCCCCGCTTCGAATTATTCGGAATAAGGGGCTATAAAAAATTTTTATTTTATTTTAATATGCAGTCCGAATCCGTTTGATAGGGCCACTTCTTGATAATAATAAAGTATAAGTAAGTAGGCGTTAGGTACGGCACTACTCAAATGATATTTTTCACTTTATTTGATTTCACTGTAAACTTCTGTATGTACTTACGAGTATAATATGTAGAAATATCGCACGCAGTACAGTAGGTACTCACAACGGATCTTTGTGTGTCTGAAGTTGGGTTTGGCGAACGATTGCGCAACTACAGTCATGAGTTGTCAATACAAAAACACAAAAATAGCTACTGCGCAGCGTCTTGCAGCCAACTTCAGACACACAAAGATACGTTTTGACTACTGTAACCGGATGTTACTTATTTTTGCCTGAATGCCCCAGAAGGTCTATAATTTAACATAATATTGTCATACAAACTTAATGTCTTTAGATATTTTTTTCTTTTACTATACAACACACATTTTGTTTTTAAATTGGTATTACATTTCAATAATTATGTTTAACAATTATTACGCTCAGTAATTATGTTAAGTAATTAATAATTATTACGCTAAATTATTTTATGCATCAATAAAAATATTTTTGTCAAGTATTACTAATTTTATATTTCCATTTATTTGATAGTTCCGATCCGCCATTATAGTAATTCAAATGGACCGTGGTAATAAAATTTTAATAACTCTACCTTCTGGGCTTAGTTGGCTTTCAAGCGGCTTCTTTTGAGCTTAAATACCGCTGCGAGTCACTATTTCTGTTCAAGCTGATACCGGCTTGACAATTCAATGCAGTGCATTTAGATAATGTTCATTATAAAGTATCACGTGACGGTTTCGACCACGACGCCGGTTATAAAACTCTTGGTGGGAGACCATCACTTAGTCGAATCAAATGGGAACCATTATGGGTTCGATATTAGCATAATGAATGGTTCACTATATTTGTGGCACTCTGATGGCCGTTTTGATATTTGTCCATTCTCTTAATTGTGAACTAGGAATGTTTGAGTGTTTTTTATTTAATCCAGTGACGAATAAGACATACGATTGTAAAGTAGGGCCAATTTTATAGATCACATTTGATACTTCATCAAAATTTAAAAACCTTGTAACGGAGGGGAATAAAATTTTCTTTTTGAAGTTAGAACTGCACAATTGCTTAACTTTTATCAATTACGATTACGTATTTATAATGACAAAAGAAACAGACAGAATAAAGAAACTGACAGATGTCAAGTGTTTTTTTTTAATTTTTTTATTTATTGTTAAGAAGACTTACAGGCTAATATATAATAATAGGTAACTATTATGTGTAAACATGTTGCTAACTTGTCTCCACATATGTGTGTTATCTATTAAATTGGCCCTACATTATTGGCGATAGATATTCCTATAGACTGCACTGTACTGCCTAACTAAGTCACTCGAGTGCAGCCGTTTCACCAACTACAGTACACTTCACATCGGAAAACAGAAATGTACTGCTTGGTGACTAGATATCTGACACTGCGTTGGTGCTTTCCGCATAAGTTACCTACCATCTCGTAAAGTGGTTCCAATCAAACATAGTTGTCAGTTTTAATGAAGCAGCGATGAGGATAAAAGAACTGATAAAGATAAGGAAAGAACTGCAAGGGTGTACACTGGTATCAGGTCAACTATGGAATGGAATGGTTTATTTGAAATAGGCTTACCGCTTTTGAATGGACAATATTATCTAAAGCTATATCTAAAGCTAGCATACCTTGAGAGCATACCATAATAGTGTGTGCCGCAAATAATAAGCATTTTCTTAATTACGAAACATTGTAAAATACTGATTATTATTTAAATCGGCTTTAACTTGCATTGTTTCTAAATAAAATTACATACTGTAAAACTTCATTATAATTTATATCATATCAATTCTACTAGAACCTAACCTATAGCTAGCAATACACATTCAGGCATACCGGACAGGTTTGCCCCCGAGCGTGAAAGATCTGGAAACCTGCAGTTTTGCGACATAAGCGCTCCGGTGTATCTATACAGTTTAACTGTGCAGGCAAACCTGTCAGGTATACCTGAATATGGCCAGCTTCAGATTTATTTTCCAAGACTAAAGTGTAACATAATACAAGGAGATAATTTGGGTAGTACACAATGCCAGTGGATCGCTTATCAGAGGATGTTTTGCACCAAGTTCAGAGTTCCAGATGAATTGAGAGCCCTTAATCCTAGACCTTTGAATCCTAAATTTTGACTTTAAATACCTGTGCCTAAAACTATTAGCGTAGACAGCTCGCACAGTTACAGAATAACTAAGTGCCGGTCCCAATATCCTATCGATCCCTTACTATAAGTTAAAATAGTTACCATCGATAGCTTTAATGACATATTTCCGTTTCAATAATAACATATTATTTAGCCGCTTACTATTGGTTGTTCAAATGACAGTCTGTCAGGGTTTTAACTATCGTTCCATTTCGGAGGTTTATCGCGGGATATCGATGACTTCATCGATGATTTTAACTTATTGTTAGGGATCGATAGGATATTGGGACCGGCAGTAAGCAAATAACTACCAGAGCTTATACATACCGCGTAAAGTATGCTTATTATATGTTATACATTTATGCGTATTAATATGTATATTATTCGTTTCAGGTAAGCCTTACGATGCTGGCGTTCATACATTATAACTGAATAGTTCCACAAACGTAGCACTGTAAGTAAATAGGAGTTGTGATATCATTTCCCTTTGATGCCAACGGTATGTCTAAAATGCGTGAAAGTAATGTTTGTATTCTGGAAGCGTCACTACTTGTAGCTACTTAACGGAGTGACGTCATAGAAGTTTATAATGTATATAAGAAACTAAAGGAAATAGGTTATCCTTATTCCGATATACGGAGCAGTGATTGGATGATGATATGCGAAGGTTTTAATGAAATTTAATGTATTTGTATATAAAATCTACAATACAAAATATATATAAATCTATAATACCAAATAATAAAATAATAATAATAATATACCTATGCTTTACTGATCAGCCAAACAACTGCTTATCTAACCAATCTTATAGTAAGCGGTGATGCTAGTAGCATGAGATAGTTCAGAGTTTAAGTTATATGCTGAAAGCAACAACAAAAAATGCGTCTTTCCGTCTTATCTTTACTTGCTACCTGTGTTCTTCTATAGTAACATTTTCACTGTGTTCTGAATCTTTTGGTCAATTCTCGTAGAAAAATTTAATAAAATTCAAAAATTTAATTTTTATTTTCAATTTAAAATTTTTATTTAATTTATTTGACGTTTATTCTCGCTGTAGTAATTTTACAAAAATGAAAAGTAAACGAAATAAAATTTCTAAATATAGAGCAGTCAAGCAATCATAATGGATTAAATAAAACCATGTAAGAAAAAGCATAAAGAAATATTTAGAGTGAAAAATAATAATCTCAACCCACATTTTAATCCAACGTAAATTGATACGACTTTGACTAATGATTTTACGGCCTTAAAATCCTTTCCAGCGACCGTACATCTATGTTTGTTACGATGATTATACACCGTGGGCTAAGGGGGAAGGGGGATGTCCTTTGAAGTCCACCGCCTTAGTCGGTGGTCCACAGTTTAAGTTTGTTCCTTTTATTCTAACGTCTCACACATTGCTTCCGTCCATTCGCATTATCCATTATGGGATCATAGGACGGCCATTATGCTAAATGGTATGTCTGGTCGTTTATCGCTTTATAGATTTCGTTTTGTTTGCGTTTACAGAGGTGTCAGAAAATTGTCTTTGAGCCTCGTTTTACGAGGATTCGGAATGTTTTAAGTACAGAACAGTTTACCAAGCTTTATTGGCATTTCGAAGAATAGCCGTCAAAGGAATTTATAGTTACCAATAAAAGGAAACTAAATAGACAACGAGGATAATTTGTTACCATCATACACACATAAAAATTTAGATAGATTTCGAATTTCGAATACGGTGCGTACCTAAAAAAAGATGGATTGTTTATTTTTTTTATTTACGAGATAATTTGCTATTCTGTATCGTGCGATGTTTGAATTTCGATTACAATTGCTAATTGCTACACATATTGGGCAACACAAAATAATAAAACGGAATTTGAATCTCGAATTCCACGTCTCGGCCCACGCGAGTTTGCCCTATAAAATATTGGTAATATAATTCTCGTTCTATTTTCGTTGTTGCACCGCCCTTAAGAGGATTTCGCAGCAGTGAGACGTTTACAACGGGCCTAACAATGTTATTCTTCGTCTTGACAAGCTCAGGCGGGAAGCCGAGCGATCAATCATGCAGTAGAGCCGGGCGAACGGGGGACGTGCCAATTGTCGATTGATTCGATTCTTGATGTAAATATCGATAAAAATCGTAAATCGGTGTATAGATAAGACCGATGGATATGTAGGTACTAGCAAAACCTGCAGATTGTTGGAAAGGTGTCAATAATTATTGTGACATGAGTTTGTGCTTAATATTGAGAATCTATATGTGCTTAATATTGAAAACCTATAAACATATTCCATCTTAATTTTTAGGGTTCCATACCTAAAAGGTAAAAAAGGAACCCTTATGGTCTGACTTCGTCTGTCTGTCTGTCTGTCACACCTATATATTTCAGGAACCACTGACGCTATAAATTTTAAACTTGGAATAGTTTTAGATCTTACTATGCGTTTCAACTAAGAATGTGGCTGCCATGATGATCGCGACTGCAGAACTTCTCTCTTTTTTTACGATTTTTGTACCGGCAGCAGACACAAAACGAAAAATTCGCCCTGGTTTTGATTATTTATTGTTATGTTTTATTTTGCTATCTATTTTTGTTAAAACATCATTTTTAGTAATTATATATTTGAAATGGCAAGATGGCGGCCACATTCTTAGTTGAAATGCATAGTACTTACCTCATCGCAAATAAAAAAAGTACATTTTTTTCTTATCTTTTTTTATGGGGGTCGAAATTGGTCATTAAAATTTCAAAGTGAGACTGTTTGTTGTTTGTTGTGTACAGTTTTTTAGTAATCCTAAAAAAACCTCTACAAACAAACTTAGTTTTGCAGGTTGGTTTTAATGCTATCTAAGGTGTTACATGACTAGTGAAAGTACTTTAATATGTCCAAAGATAGTATGCAACCCTCGGTGCGCGAGTCAGACTCGCACTTGACCGATATTTATTTTGTATAGTTAATAAAGTTGAATCTCAATCAATAATATGTTCTTCTACACATTATTAAAATATTGATTTACTTCGATATACTTACGTCAATTGAGAGGGGCGTTACACAGAGACATCACTACATTTAAGCCCCCCTTTCCGAGGGGATTTAATCGGGATAATACATGTGTCGCATCTTATTACCAATCTGAGATTGTGGCACGAGCAAACAAGACGCGGCCCTTCGAGTCAACACGATATCACTTACGGGACGTTTCGTAGCAAAGTGTATTTGTATTGACGAATTCTTTTTCATCCTTTAGTGTATCCATTTACAAAGGCCGGATTACAATGAACGCGATCATAATTCCGGTGGTATTTCGGAATTTGAATTTCTATTTTAGCGTTTGTTTTTGGAGTAGTCATTTGTTTTTATATTTTATTGGAATATTTTTTGTTTAGTATTAGAATCGAATTAATTATTGTATTAATGAAGTTTTTTTGTTGTTTTTATATGTAGTAATGCTTACTTAGAATTGTGGGCTACAAAATCTGCAAACTAATAAAAAAATATTGGTTGCCCGTTTTGTAAGCTATTTGCCACTTACCTGGCATTTTTTAATTTAGGGATTTAATTTTAAAATTAAAATGATAATCCAATGACGTGTGTATCCAATAACTTGCGAACCAAATTAATAATACCCCCTGGGACGATCATCTGATCTCAAAGTAGGTAAAGCCTGTACTATGGTAACTAGGCAACTAATACAAATACTTAAATACTTCTTGTAAATACATGCTTATATAGATAAACAACACCTAGGCACAAGGTGGTAATTGAGCTCACAACCTACTGGTTAGCGGCCATGGTGTCTAACCACTAGACCAACGGGCTAGTTGACCTGAAATTTATGACCTTGTTATAAGCAGCTACTCTTGTACCAAAGTGCTTGCAATCTGGCTTATTTTTTAGGCAATAAAACATGGTTTAAAAAGAAAATATATTTGAATATTATCGATGTTTTTGACATCCCTATCGTAAAGTAATTAGTACTGTAGGTGCTAACTCAAAAGATAAGTTAGCAATGAACCTTAAATATAGATTATGGAGTTAACGATTGTTGAATGGGCATTTTAATAAATTATCTTCAAAGAAATCGTAAATACAGTGCACCAATCTTAGTCAAATAAAATAAAACACATCTTGAGTTTAAAGCTGCTCTCTGTATGAGTGACAAACGTAATAAATTCTGTGCATCGAGCACATAAAAAGTGTATCGTATATAGATGTCAGCAAAGCGTCGACTTAATGTGACGTTGAATTAGTCCCTCTTAACTTTCTAATAAACTAACTAAAATGACATAATGGTTAAAGTTACGGTATAACTAAACGTGATCATAACGCCTCGGGAATCGTCCATAAAAATTTTGATGTATTTAGAATAAAATGTTTGGGACATTTAAAATTTAGTATTAAATTTATTGTATTTGTTATTTTATGATTACTATTTCTATTTAATTTTAGTGGTGTAAATTGAATAATAAATATGACTTAATGCAATTATTTTATAGGATAAATACAAAGTAAAGTGATTTCTAAAATCGTAGGCTCGAGCGCTTCCATTCATGCGTGCATTCTATCATTGTAAGATTTAACGTGTAGTGCAGTTAAGCAGTAAAAAATTACGTCAGTAGTAGGCACTCTTTATAAAGCACAAAAATATTAAATGATCTGTTCTGATAGTTAACTTATTCTGAAACTGATACTATGTTTGTTAGTTCTTAATAACTAGTTGTGATCTAGTACTTCGAGTTCCCATATCTCACAGTACGAACATCAGTGAACATGGTCGACGCTCTGCAAAATTTAAATAAAATATAATTTAAGTAGTAATCCGCCCACCTGGGCGCAGGCAAGCCTCCGTCCAGGTGGACTGACGACATTGTGCGAGACGACATACCTACTGGCAAGCGGTGGATGCAAATAGCCAATTGTCGTTCATTGTGGCATTCCAAGTAGGAGGCAGCTATGCCCAGCATTAGACGTCCTCTGGTTGTTGATGATGATGTTAAAGATGTTTAAAGGACAGAAATAAACCGTCCAAATTAAGTGTAATCTATAAATTTTCAATAACCACTTAATTTTGTCCTTCGGTTTGCGTTCTGGAATCTGTCATGGTTAACGATATTATCACATTTCACGATTAATGTGGAGTTATTTATAACATTGTTATTATTAATATCGTTAAACTGCTAACGAAGGTAATGGATTGCAAAATACGACACTTTCTCTGATAAGCGATTGGTTTATTAATTAAATTTGTTACTTAAAACTGGAAAATGTTTATGATATAAGAATATTAGACAATTTATTGGCTTTATGTCTTTTTAACAACGGAGAAATTGCACAATTTCTATTTTATAAAATGATAAATGGATGGGCTTGCTTGAAAATGTCAATAACATAAAAGTGCATACGGTTATTATATCACTAATTCCTATGTAGTAAATTAGGAATATTGCAAATCAAAACTTGACCTCTAAATTCACGCGGAATTCTTTTGACGACACGTCTCTCCTTATAAGACGATAATATTATCATGGCCACAGAAAATAATTACTTCAAAAGATGGATAGTTACATCACTTTGCACTGATGAACTAAATTAGAATTAAATACATCGATATACTAAGATAGTATATCGATGATTAAATACGTCAAAATATTGGAACGTGCCTTCAGTCCGTACTAAGCGATTTGGTTCTTCGTTCATAATAAGGACAGCTAAGGACTGGAATAGTTTTTCCGCGTCGTTTATCCCAGCCCTATTATAATGTGGATGTCTTCAAGGCAGAGTAAATAGGCTTTTAATAAGCTAGTATGCTTTACCATCCTCGACTGCTTCGCCGCTTTCCATCAGGTGGGACTGCACCTAGCGCTAGCTTATATTGAATTAAAAAACTGTAGTTCCAATGTTCCTTTGCTTTAACAATGTTACAAATTATAATAATGATTGATATCTGTGTGAAGAAAATCTTAATTGAAATAATAAAGTAAATGACCAGCAAACTCTTTCTCTTGTGATAACGTGTTGAGATTACGAGATTTATTGGAATACGGAAACAGTGCTCTAATTGGCGTTTTATGGCCGGAACACACTGACTTGAATGGTGGGCCCATTGTTCCTACGGCCGTAGAGTTATCAAAAGCATGTTCACTTTTTATTGTTTAAAATTGTCGTTGCGCGTGTCAAATACAATTCATGATTTACTTACCTACCTCTTAAAGGGTACCTACCTAATATTTCTATGAGTATTTTTTTAATAACATAAGGACGTAAAAATTTACTATTAGGTACTTGTACATAAGTATTACTGAAAACATTGATAGTAAATAAACGTATAATAAAAAATAATGAGAACATTGAGCACTTGAGTATTCCCATGAAACTTATAAAATAGATTCATTAATTGTAAGTGATTTGTAAGTGGCAATAATATTTAGCGTCTGCTTAAGTAGCCCTAATTGAAGATTTAAAAGTTTCATGCACTTACGTACACATGCTTTAATGTAAAAATGCGAACTTAAACCGGCTTACAATCTTGCTTTTCTGCATTTTATTATTATTACTTGACCGGTTAGAGTAAGGGTATCTTCGCATGTGCTGATTGTAGACTATAATCCAACATTGAATCGCCGACATGAGTACTTCCATCATTTGAATACCCAAGAACACAGTCAAAAACTGTGTAATCTTCATCCCGGCAAAATAAGCCTATAAATTAGTCGACTAAGCCTTTCCGTTAAACTATATAAAGCTGCATTAGATTTTCATCGCTCGAACAATCACACAGCTTTGATTTACGCAGGACCGTCTTATCTCAGATGAAAAGCCGACTGCTCTAAGATAAAAGGAATAAATCACATGTCAGCCGGCCGACTTACACCGCACGAATCCGTAGTCTCCTCGGGAAAATACCTCCTCTCTTGAAGATTATCTATGACTCTATTTTGTTATTCTATATTACTGTCAATTTATTGTTTCTTATTGGATAGTGCGGCCGCGTTTTGTCCGTCGTCGGTGTAACGTGTCTTTAATTAAAATCGTATTCTAATTTGATTGCTTAGGCTTTCTGCAAGCTGGAAGTAAAAAGTACATTTATCATTCTATATTGCAAATTGATTTCCATCCGAACTTATCTGCCTCTTTATAATGAACAAGCTACAATTAATTTTTAGGCAAAATCCGAGTAGAGGATAAGAAAATTCAGAAAAAGGAAATTTTGTGACAATGTTTTCATATTTTCTAATAGCTCTCCTATTTAGGATGACCTATTAAACATACACGACTTTTAGTATCATCAATTTAGTCACTTATTAGACAATTGAGATTACTAGGCATTAAAATGAGATATCAATTTGATCGCAAAAATGCAGCGTCAAAATGGCTGATCGTTGATTTACTTTTATACTATTATGCAAATCAAGTAATGTTTGAAAAGAGAACAGCTGATTATACTGCGCCGATAACTACGTCATAAGAATATAAAAAGCGAACACTAAGCTTGGGATAATTCTCCCAGTGGCCATAAATGGTCTGAGCGACAATCCGCCAGACCGGCCCCCGACGGCATAAAACAATCATTATAATTACCACGACGTTTTAGTTTTTGTGAAGCCTTAATCGGCGGGGCATAAAATATTTTGACGTTGCGATAAGGACAAAGGGGCCGAGCTTGGCTTATCTTATCGCTTGAAAGTGTTGGCGCTCTAATGACCCTGGCTTTGCACCGTTACTTGGCCGCTTCCGCACCAATGACAACTTCATTATGGAAGGTAACGGTTGGTTTTTATGGATACATGTTTATAAAGCTGCTTCATTCATTAGTCGAAAGTGTGCCTACTGCTTTTAGGTACTAGCTGTGAAAAAATATTCAGATAACATTTCGGTCAGAAGACGATTGCGTAAAAATAATTATTCTTTATAAGTTGTTGTTATCTTTTGCAAAGGGTTCTGACCTATACTCATACATTGTTGTACCTTAGTGTGTAGCAAAATATTGAACAAAAGATACTTAATAACTTATATCTCAAGTGATAAACGGCAGTGCATTTTTTTTTTTTTGTTGACTTACACGCTTTCCACCTCTGTGTTCTTTGTAATAATTAAGTACATTCTGCACTTCATCCACTCAGACTCTATTGCACTCAAGTACTACCTTAAATAACTTCAAAACTTTAAGTTCAAAACAATCTCACATTAACTGCTGTATTTAATTCTGCCGATAAAACATTTGTACATTTTACTAATGTCAATTTCTTCAATCTTTTGGAAAGCAGACGATGCTCGTTGGTAAAGGAAATTGTCGTATGTCCGGTTTGAATTACGTTTAAAAATTGTTTACGGACATCGGCAGGAAGGGAGGGACTGATGGTCGCCAAAAAGCTACTTTAATTGATCCAGGAACTAAACCAATTTACTCTGAAAACGTTCTAAAAAGGGGTGAAAAACAATGTAATCTAATAGCAAGTTTTGACTTACCAACAAGCACTTAATAGTTTATTCAGTGTCATGAAATTAAATCACTATTATCTGGTCCTTCAGTTTCAAAATTTATTCCAATCCACATTCCCCTAAAAAAACATTAGTCCTTATAAATAAAAATCCAATGATAGCGATGTCGTAAAAAGGTTTTTGATACGCCTAAAAACTTATGAATAAGTCATAGGAATTTCAGTGATGGCCTTTACTTTCTTTCGCAAAGTAAACTCGCCTATTCGGCTTCACGTAAAATGTTGAGTACCATTTTAACCCCCGTAACACGCAACAATACCTGTGATGTTGGGTTAACGCCTTTCTGTTTTCAAGCTAATCTCGTTATAAATTCATTGTGTTCCGGCACACTGAAGTGTTATTTACCTTTACTTCCATATATTCTGGAGTCGTAATCAGTAGGACTATTTACAGCCGACGGAAATTACCGTTTTTGGGTCTAATCAGAAAATGTCCGCTCGTATGAAAAGTTTTGACAGTTCCATCCTCAATGAAGATGTTAGTTCATACATTGAAGGAATAGAAATTGACGAATTTGTTACTAAAATTACAAGCACCAACATATATTTTTGATCGAATTCGAAAAAGTGAGTTTCCACTGCAGAGTTTAGGCAGTCAATTTTATACTTCCGTAGTCTTTTGTTGACAAGGCTTTTATTTACACTAATATTTTTCGATGTGGTATTTAAATCAAAGAGCCACACCTCACCCTAAACCAAGAATTACCTTTATTTACTTATTTTCCAGTAAGCAAGATACCAAATGGTGATTAAACAACATTAAATAACTGTAATCTTCCCATGTCACTTGTTTCTTCTATGCATAATAAGTGCACAGTGTACTTATGAACATTTCCTGCGACGAAAACATCCCATAAAAACCCAGAGAAAAAATTAACGACCATTTTTTGTTTGACGGTGACAGCTGCTATTGTTTTCGTCATAAAATTACTAAAATTGGGGTTTATTATGATGATAAGTAATGTGCTTTTAATTCCCGGACACCTTTTGTGAAAATGTCCGGAGTTTTAGATATTTCCATAAAATTATAATCATTTATATAAGTTTTTAATTGCCTAAAAGTATTACGTCGAAAAATACAACATTGAAATAGGTCAGGCTAATGGGATTTGGGTGTTTGTATGAAATAAGTCTAAAAGCCAATTTACCCAAACTCTTTTAAGTATGTTCGAGAGAACGAGGGACATTCTGTGAATGAAATGTTTCGTCGAATCGGTCCTAAGTAGCAGTCTAGTGGAATACGATTGGTAAATGGCTTAAGAAAATATCCAAACCAACCAAAACTAATTTCATAAAAATGCGAACCTAACTGAAAATAAAAACCCTAGGTAACAGGCACAAATTAAATGACTAAAAGCTTATATCTCAAAGAAAACTATATCGTGAGCTGTACGATGATATGATCCAATTCTGAGATCATCTACTCTGGATACCGAAACATCGAAACTTAATATCAAAGGAATTACTACGCGCAGATGTTGCGTATAACTAGTTTACGTATTCGCGGTACGACACGTACCGCTAAGTACGAGATTACGTACCATTTCCGATAGTAAATTGCGTATCGATGTTGCCACACTGTGTGATTTCGCGGAGCGTGTTAATTTCCCCAATATTAGCTACCCTTGTAATATGCGTAAGGGAAATACATGTACATGTAATAGTTTACGATGTTGTTTAGTCGAGTTTGCGTTGGTGTAATTCGGAAACTATATAATGTTATAGTTCTTGGCGATTTTGTTGGAAATATCTTCCTAATCTTTTCTTCTATTTGGTTTGTTAGGTTATCAAAGATTCTTTCAAATCAGGTTATTTTCTTTTTTATTGTTAGTCTTTACTTAAACTGTTATAGAAAGTACTATACAGAATATGTCTACATACTCGACCAGCATAATCTTCATGGAAGAATTTTGCTAAAAAGAGTAAAGGGAGCAAACATATCATTGATTTATTTTATGTTTCTTTTCTAAGTGGACTCTTGTGATGGAGGCTTGCTTTTATTACCTGCTAAGCATTTGATCATAGGATCGATGAGGTAGGTCATCGTTTAGTCATATATTAAACTTATCACTTATCGATTTGGATATTGTATTGTGGGATAATTTATTTGGATAGTGTATTGTGGACTAATTTATCATGTTAAAGCTTTCCTGTAAATAAATTGGCAAGCTGTATTATATACTCCTATCTCGATCTCTAAAGCGATGACGGGCTTTGAAGATATATGATAAACTAATAACAGTATACAAATAGAAATGACATATGCCTCTATTATAACGACAAATGATCATAACTATAGAACAACATTAATCTACGTTTGCAACGTTATTTTCTTGTTATACATACGACTAGCAGCTAGCTCATTCATTTCTATGCTTGTAGTGACATAAATTTGATCAAACAAATGAGTTACTGGCAATGTTTGTGCTAGCTTTGCGAAAACCCGTGCCTACAGTTGCCCATTCATTGTCATTTACTTTGATGCTGTATTGATCTTCGTGCAGTCTGGCTTATGGTTGCGAGTTATGAGATTCGTTGGTAATAAGTATGGAAATAAACAAAAAATAAGTATTATTATAATGTATGGAGTTTCTATTGATGCTATCTTTTTACGCCATTAATGGTTAGCCTATATATAAAATAATTAGTTACTGTTGGTATATCAAAATTAAGTATAACTAAACGATCACATGAGGCGTGATGTCACGAACCCCACTCCCGAAATTTGATACTTTTTATATTTGGCAGTTTCTATAGATTTGTTGAAAAAAAAATTTACGTATCAAATAGTTTCGGGTAATTTATCTGGCAGACTAATTAGAATTATTATTGTTTACCTAGTTGTCATCCCTATTATGTTTGTCAAGTTGTTAGTTCTAGTGTGGTGTAGCTACACACATGTGTGTAGAATTCTGAATACACAAAACTATCCCTTTTGTCGTAAAAGATCAAAGAGACACCCCGGATCAGAGTCGGCTAGGGACGTTACCTAATTGACGACGCCTTTTGTGCATTATTAAGCAACCATACCTTACTTAATAGATTGGCACAGGAGTATATGTGACTCATTAGTCAAGACGTGCTTGATCTCTCTCATGAAACGGCTATATACGCTGGCTAATGAGAGGATGTGGGAAAGGGATACATCCGTTCGCATTTGACATAATGAGGGAGGCCACTGAATATTGAGGCACTGAAATATGGACTGTTTTTGATTTCGATGTATTTTTGCTTATTAACTTAACTTCTTCAGCCGCATTTTAACACTGCAGTTCACATAAAGAGGAAGGGACTTTCAAACATAAACTTTTGCCTAATCCTATAATTTTAATATTAGGTGTCAGGGCCCTTGTATAAGGTTCTTGTAAACACTATTCATACCATTGTAAATTTCAAATCCTATAAAAAATAAGATCCGATGATACTTATGTAAATGAATTTGAAAAATTCATCAAAAAATCATCACTAAAAGTTTTGATTGGTTATTTGAAATGATGACGTAATTATATAGAAACTATTGGATTTCTGACTTGCGTTTACAAGATATCAGCGGAAATGTTTTTATCGGATACCATCATCATCATCATCATCATCAGCCTACAGTCGTCCACTGCTGGACATAGGCCTCTCCAATATCACGCCACCGACTACGATCCTCGGCTTTTCTCATCCAATTTCTGCCCGCCACTTTACGTATATCGTCACTCCATCTAGCTTGCGGACGTCCCACGCTACGTTTGCCGACTCGCGGTCTCCACTCAAGAACTTGTTTGCTCCAACGATTATCGGTTCTACGGCAGATATGTCCAGCCCACTGCCACTTCAGCTTGCTAATCCGGTGACCTATGTCGATAACTTTGGTTCTCTGTCTGATCACCTCGTTCCGAATTCGATCTTTCAGAGAAACTCCAAGCATAGACCTTTCCATTGCTCGCTGAGCGACTTTAAGTTTGTGGACCAGCCCCACCGTGAGTGTCCACGTTTCGGCTCCGTATGTGATAACAGGTAGGACGCACTCATTGAAGACTTTTGTCTTCAGATTCTGTGGGATTGGTGATGAAAATACTCGACGTAATTTCCCAAATGCTGCCCAGCCCAGCTGTATTCTCCTATTGGCTTCTTTCTCGAAATTGTTCTTTCCCAACTGCAAAGTTTGCCCGAGGTAGACATATTTCTGAACAACTTCGAGATCACTGCCGTGTACTGAAATCGGTTCCGATGTAACATGTTTATTGAACATTATCTTAGTTTTATTTAAGTTCATGCGGAGACCGATACATTGAGAAGAATCAGCTAGGCTGTTCAGCATCTGTTGTAAATCCTGCAACGTTTCAGCCACAATGACAATGTCATCCGCAAATCGCAAGTGTGAGATGCACTCACCGTCGATGTTGATTCTACGCCTTTTCCAGTCCAGCGTCTTGAACACATCTTCTAATGCATTTGTGAACAATTTGGGGGAAATCACGTCCCCTTGTCTCACACCTCGATGCATAGAGATATGCTCAGACGGCTGACCCTGTACTTGGACGGACATAGTGGCAGTTTCATACATACATCTCAACACTTGGATATATCGCCAATCAACTTGGGAACGCTGCAGGGATTCCAGGACAGACCAGGTCTCAACAGAGTCAAATGCCTTCTCGTAGTCCACAAATGCTAAGCACAGGGGCAGATTATACTCATCAGTTTTCTGTATTATCTGCCGCATTGTGTGGATATGATCTATAGTGCTATATCCTCTTCGAAACCCAGCCTGTTCGGGAGATTGAAATTCATCGAGCCTTCGCGCAAGACGATTCGTGATGACTCTTGAGAACAGCTTGTAGACGTGGCTCAGGAGGGAAATAGGTCGATAGTTCTTGAGGAGGGTCTTATCACCCTTTTTGAAGAAAAGAACTACGACACTTCTACTCCACGCCTTTGGAGTACTCCCATGGAAGAGGACTTCATTAAAGATTTTCTGGAGCTCCTTCAGCACCGGTGCTCCCCCTGCTTTAAGAAGCTCGGTTGTAATTCCATCCTCTCCAGGGGCTTTTCCATTTTTAAGCTGCCCAAGAGCCATCTCGATTTCGTCTAGGCTGATTTCAGGCAGGTCTTCAGTAAAGTGGCGGATCAACGTGGCTCTGGGATCCTCATTTCTGGAATCAGGACGAGGTGCATGCGAGGTGTACAGCTGGCTATAGAAGCTTTGTACTTCTGAGAGAATTTCCGGCTTAGAAGTGACGACTTCCCCATTTGTTGTGGTCAACTTATTCAGGTGGCTTCTCCCTAATGACTGAACGAATACTTTTGACCCTCGGTTTTGCTCAATTGCCCTTTCTATGGAGCGTGTGTTGGAGCATCGAAGGTCATATCGTACCATTTTACTTATTTTCTTATTGAGTGCCCGATGTTCTGATAAAGTGATAGGTGGGTTATCACGTCGTCTCTTCATTAGCTTTAGTGTTTCTTCTGAAAGCTTCGAACTCCTGCCTGTACGCTGCATTTCAAAAAGTCTCGTACCTTCTTCCCTGAGGATTCCAACCACACTTTCAAGGGCCTGGTCGACGTCGTTTGTGGTTTCCATGGTAGCAAATCGGTTCTCCAAGTTCGACTGAAAGGTTTCAGATCCTGTAGCGGCTTGAAGCAGGTCAGGTCGGAGCCTGGACTTCATCAAACGGACACGCTCTAGCTTGAAATTTAGATTCAGAGAGCCTCGGACAAGTCGGTGATCACTTCCAGTGTTAAACCTATTGATCACTGAGACGTCTCTGAATATATGCTTCTTGTCCGCTATGATGAAGTCAATCTCATTTTTCGTTAAAGAATCTGGGCTGCGCCATGTCCACTTCCTTTGAGGTTGTTTCTTAAAGAAAGAATTCATTAAGTAAAGCCCCTCTTTCTCGAGGAAGTTGACAAGCATTTGCCCTCTATGATTCCTACTGCCAAACCCATGGGATCCTACTACCGATTCACTGCAATTTTGTACTCCCACTTTAGCGTTAAAATCCCCCATGACAACATTGTAGTGTGCCCGAGTGGTATCATATAGGGCTTTTGATATGTCCTCGTACATATCCTCCACTTCATCATCCGAGTGCGTCGAAGTCGGTGCATACACCTGTACAACCTTGAGGCTGTACCTCTCGGTAAGCTTAATTACAAGGAATGCTACCCTGTTTGACACACTGGAGATTTCTACGATGTTGTCAGAAAGGGACTTGTGTACCAAAAACCCCACGCCACCTTGGGATAGTTGGTCCCCCTCTCGGAAGTACAGAAGGTGGCCCGATTCCAGGGTAACGGTGTCCTCCCCCTCTCTTCGGACTTCACTAAGTCCCAGGATGTGCCACCTTAGACTTTCAAGTTCTTCTTGGAGCTGTGCCAAGTGTTCGTCAAGCCTTAACGTGCGTCCATTATACGTTGCTAGGGTCAGATTTTGTCGGCGGCCTTTCTGCCGGAGATTCTTCGCACCCCCTGCCCTGCCGGAACCGTAACCGCCGCCATGATTAGGAATAGCAGGGCTGCCGGACACTGGGGGCCATCGTTTACGTAGACTTGCCATTGGAGGTATTGCCCATAATCGCCACGCTGGGCATGCGGGTTGGCGATCGCAGAGCCTAGCGCCTTGCACATGCAATGCTGCTGCCCATTGCCAGCCTGAGATATTTTCACTAGACTAGTGTTGGATGGTTATACCGCCATCATTCGGTCGCCAGAGCCTCGTTCGTTATTCAGCAGGATGTACCACGAGCAGGTGAGGTTGACATTTGGAGAGCTAAGATGAATGCGCTCCCCCTTACATCCCTGGACTGATTGTAGATACACCAAATCGTCTAGAGTTTATTGAATAAATTTTCTTCTTCTTCTATTTCCAGTACACAAACTCGATCAATCTATCTTACCATAGATTTACAGAGTTTGTGCGCTGAAACTTGTGAAGCTAATCTGAATTAATTTCTTTGAGATGCTTCTTCTACTACGTAATAAATAATACCTCAATGAACGTTATACATTGACATTTTGGAGTTAGTTACTAATGATGAGGAAAGACATTTTAATACAAATAACCATAGGAGCAGTGTCACCAAAAGTCCTGACTGTCTTATTCCTAAGTTGCTTTTAAATTCATCTAAATATCATAGACATAACCAGTGTGTGTTACCAGTGATGTCATATGGTACCTACTGAGACGTAGTCCCTAACTGCTGGCCTTTTAGATTAGCTCAGTCACACAACGTGCTTTGGAGAGAGCTATGCTCAGAGTTTTTGCGCGACAGAATCCGTAACGAGGAGATTAGCCGAAGAACCTAGGTCACCGACATAATTCTTAGAATATGCAAGTTGAAGTGGCAATGGGCAGGCCACATCACCCGGAAAACCGATAACCGATGGAGAAGAAAGGTTCTCAAGTGGCGACCATGAACCGAGACGCAGCGTAGGTAGACCTCCCACAAGGTAGACAGACGACATTGTGCGTGTCGCAGGACTCGCAGGTAACCGGTAGATGCAAATAGCTAACTTTCGTTCATTATAGCGTTCGAAGTTGAAGGCCTACGTTCAGCAGTGGACGTCTTCCGGCTGGTGATGTTCATGATAAGAGTTCTTAAAGCGAAAAGCGTAAAATCTCAACCTTTAAACGCATTTTTTATAATGTAGATTTATTCTTTCAATAGGCATACAGGCCACGTGCGATATACCCTAACCTCTATTATTAAATACCCCTCAGTGTAAATCGTTAGTGTCACAACAACTTCCTCTGTGCTTTGTTCACGCAACGTCACGTTAGAGCTAATGAAGCTGTCCGGGCTTGTGCGAGGGGAGGCTGAGCCTTTGAGGCCGAAAAATATACTAGAATTTCCAATCAGGAATTATTAGTTCGACTATGTAAATGGGATTCTTCTATGTGATTTATAGAGAGATTGGGAACATATTCATCACCAGCTCAGAGAAAGTACCAAAGGAGTTAGTATCGCGTCGATTCCCCGAACAAATTTTTCGTGGCACTTTTGCGGGGTGCGGGAGGCGAAGTAAACACACACAGATACATTTTCACGCATACCCACACTATAATAAACTCGCAACACATTCAAAAATACACGCACACAAATAAAGAATGACCTGACCATATGACCAAAAATTTGGCAGAGGGGGTTAGCGCATCATGCTCTCTCCAGTGGTATCTCCTCTAAGATCACCAGAGACTTTAATTAAAATAAAATAATCTATTTTTTTATTCAATATAAGCTAGTATCATCATCATCATCAGCAGCCGAGAGATGTCCACTGCTGAACAAAGGCCTCCCCCTTAGAAGGGAGGGGTTGCCATAATCCCCACGCTTGGCAGGCGGCTTGGGGATCGCAGTATAGATAATCCAATAGAAAGACGCTGCTGCCCGCCTTCTTGTTTTGCCTTAGTCGTGGTTGTTTTTCTTACCCGGACACCCTACGGATGATATAAGCCAGTGCTTGACTGCAATCCCACCTGATGCAAAGCGATGCAATTGATGATGGTAAAGCACACTAGTCTACTGAAAGCCTATTCACTGTTGCCGTGAAGACACCCATATTATAATCGGATGGGGATATCGACGCAGGCAAACTATTCCAGTCTTTAGCTGTACGTATTATAAATGAGGAAGCAAATCGCTTATTCTGGAATGATGAGAGGTTCACAGCGTAAAGCTGCCGTGCGTCTCGTCTTCCAATGATATGAAGGAGATGTTATTCCTGCGCACGCTTGCCAAAATCTCAATCCTGTAGAATACTGAGAGGCTGATTAATTTTTATGCTCGATCAACAGCTACCATGCCCTGGGCATACATTACCAGACTCCAAAAATTGAAGGTATCGTTATGTAGCCACTGTTTTCTGCAAGGATTAAAAAATCCTAAACTTATAAAAATAAGTGATAGGTAACCGTAGGCCTCTTGTAAAATGCATCTTTAAGGTAATTAGTGACACAATGTCTGATATTACGTACTGTGTTTATTTTAAATCCTTTATTGTACATATACACACAAGACACAGATAAAATACAATACATAAAAGAAATACAAAGGCGAGCTTAACTCATAATTGAGTTTTCTACCAGCAAACCCCAGAGTAGTAGAGGAAAAGGAGATTAAAGTGTTAAGTGTAAGTGTGTGTGTGTGTGTTAGTGTGTGTGATCTAAGTGTTCTGCGGGTTTAAAAAGGCCACTTTCGTTTAATCATAATATGAGTAAGCTACGGTTTAATTTTTCTTCGTATGGCAGCAACACTAAATATAAGTCTGCTAATAAATGAATTGAGTATGATTCACCCAAAATATGTGACCATGTTTCAAAAACAATTATATTTTTAAGGATATGCTTGAAACTCAAAACATGAATTGCTTTTAGGTGAATTGCTAAATATGGCCTTATTATACCAACTGGTGTAATAAAGGGCACCGCACCTACTATATTTACTGGGTTCAATAGATAAAAAATGTCTCAAGTGACGAGCATGGCATGAAGAGCTGCAGTTCTTTTTGAACAGGATCAGATAATTGCCAGTTTGTCACTTCACTGTAGTTAGTGACACACACTTACAATTCAATTAGGGTTAATGATCATTAATCCAGTTCTTGCAATCGGCTTATTGCAGCCAATTAATACTTTATACCTCTGATAGTGGGTAAAGATATCGAACCAGTACTTAAAAATGAAAAAAAAAGCATACACGGCTTTAAGATTCGAAATAGTTTGGTTTAAGAAAATATAATTAACGATAACTACTTTAACCTTTGTGACTGCGGCAGTGCGTTGCTAAATAAATCTTATTGACCTGTTATGCCCTCGAAATCAGTTTGCAGAAAATCGTTCCAAGAACAAAGATTTTATGATTGACGGTCTATTTCTGTCCGGTGGTTTCAACTGCCTATCGTAACATTCTTGGTTCGACCCGTAGGTCACAATTTTACAGTAGTACTCCGGCTTTTTAAATAAATTTGTGATTTTTTTTCGTTCGTTCGTGTTCGGTAAATGGCTATAGACTTGCGTCCTACAAGATGGAATCTAATGTAGCTGTTAAAACCTATTACTTTTTCCCCACCTCTTAAATAATAAAGAAGATATTACTTAAATTTTTTTGTAGGTATACGTTCCAGTTTGCAATAAATCTTCTATATGTCACATCCAAAACATTTGTATCCGATTTATTTTTATTTCAACAACAAAACTTAACATTCAACTCAACTACGGGTAATTTAACGTCCTGTCACATCAACCAACCACTACATAACACGTCAAAGGAAAACTGCACAACATTATGCATGAAAAACACACAAAGACGTATTAATTTACCCTCGCTATGCAATTTTGCTTGAAAAATAACAGGCTATTGCAAAAACATAGTATTCGCAGAAACATGAATAAGTTAGCGGTTAACTTGTCAAAACGTTTGAAATTGGCTTTCCATTTAAAATACTGGCGTTAGAAAATATAACAATCGTTTTCCGTGTTAAATCGATACCGTTTACATCGGACGGTATCAAAGCATAGAAATTTAATTAGACACTCCTGGTAACAAAAGTTCTATCGTGATTTTTGTCTCTCTCAGTGCGGTCAAAAACGAGCGAGAGATGAATATCGATTCGGGGAAGGGATAGGAAGCTGAGACGGGCCGCATATCCGGCCCATTGTTGGTAATACGGCCCTTGAACGACGTCTTACTAATTACTGGCGTAAACAGTTCGGTGCTACGGTAATTATGTCGTCCTGTTGATCTATGAATTGTTTTGTTACAGTTCATTGTTTTTGATCATAACAATTTAATTAACCCTGAATCTCTGAGGTAATGTCTCATTTAATCAACTCAAGGTCTGCTTTAAGGATAGGTAATTATATACTTCCCATTTAATTTCCAGTGATGACATTTTATGGTGCTGAGACTTTTTAGAGAAGCTCAGAGTCACACAACGAGCTATGAATAAATCTATGATAACCGATGAGGAAGAAAGGTTCTCGAGTGGCGACCACGAACCGGAAGATGCAGTCTAGGCAGACCCCACACTAGGTAGTGATGACATTATCAGTGTCGCAGGCAACCGATGGATGAAATAGCCGATTCTTGTTCATTGTGGAATTCCAAAGGGGAGGCCTATGTTCATCACTGGTCGGTTTTCAGCTGGTGATGATGATTGCATTGCGAACATAATCAAGTAGTATTCTCGTCGATACGCCACGATTGTTCTTGAATATTATATGCGGCAGAATGTGCGGTGGTACCTACTTGGCAATTTCCTACTACTGGAGTCTACCTAGTAAAGTAGTGATCTACTTTTAAATATTTCGCTTCTAGCTCCCGCTTATAGCCATATGCGGTGGGCTAAATGACGCGTGTAAGGCAACGCAAAGCAATTTGGCAGCGATTCTCGTATAGGCTTAAAGCAATAAGACCTGTTTCCATGCCATGGCGCATATTTGAGTAGGACCGCTTTTCTTTAAGCCAAAAATAAGTAGTAAAGTCTTAATAGACTGTAAAAGTGTTCTATCAGGAGTTCTGGCGGGCTAAAGGACCATCGTTCGCTCCCATAATAAGAATTTTAAATATCGAAATATTATACATATTTTCTTGACCATTTTTCGACTTCCGAGTAGTCACACTTAATCTAGTCCTGTTAATCTAGTCCTGCTGTCTAGTCTAGGTGTCTAAATAATTGTTGTCACCGAAATCGACTCTTTGTGTGCCCTCCGACGCACGGAGATGCTTAGTTCAAATGCCGCTAAACGGTCACGGTTGATCGTTTACCGAAAAGCGTTTACGTTATACTCGTTTGTTGCCAACGTAGTGACACTTATGATACATGCTGATTTTCAACGTGTTTAAAAAAAACCATCTATGACTTTCTCAGCATTTATCATTTAAGTCAGTGTGGCAGTTATGTACTAGTTTATATTATGAATAGAGAAACATCCAAATTCAATCCAAAAGGTAAATTAAAGCTTTCAAATAAAAAGCATTTAGGCAATGACGTTTAAGAGCTACAATACACAAGACTTAATGATAAATAAAATAATCCTTTTAGATACACACGATTTAATTCTAATAAAATAAAATATTTGAGCTTTCAAAGTTTGAACATAAATACTTATAATATCGTGAATAATTTCGGCCGAAATTTCTCAAGTACAAACATTGTCTGTAATAACTAAAGTTGCCACAACTTAAAAGACAAATCTTACGAAATGTTATCATCGTATAATTTTATAACTATTATTATGTTGTTCCTCGGAACAACTTGAAGATTTGGCAACGTTTTCGCTGAGTTTTCTGTTACTTTGAGGACACACGAATATTGAACGCTGGCAACCCATAAATGCCAACTGGATTGGTGACAAAAATATCGCGAGCGTTCGAAAATTAAAAAATTCTACGAACTTTAAATTTTATTTTTGTGCGAATTCCGGGGACTGAATTTTTTTTATTATTTTGCTCCTGTAAATTCAATTATTCTGTATGTTAGAATTCTGGATATTGGCGTTAATAGTTGGTAAAATTAACTAAGCTTTCATGTCCAATTCTAAACTAAAATCGAAACCTTTTATTTTTACACATTGTTGTAATTTATTTAGTAATGAGTTTTGTGCTAGGGAGGCCATACGTATTGATTCACTTGCAGATGATGATAATGATGAAAAGTTTCTATTGGTACAATACGTAACTAACCTATAGTCTGAAGAAGGTAATACAAATGACTTTATCCCGTTAAATATTGCTAGTGATTAAATCAGAAATGGCAATGGAAATGTTGAACCTTCTCTTATCATTGTTTATTTAATAATCCGAAAATAAAATGACTGAAATTTTCGGCAATTAGCGAAATCCGTAAATATCTAAAACTAGCTGACCCACGCAGCTCCGCATGCGCTATTTTTACGTTAACTAAACTTTTAATAACAGACATTCGCATCGAATACATAACCTCCTTTATTATAGTCGGTTAAAAACCCACTTTTTACTTGCTCTCCGAAGCACGGACCCGTTTAGTTCAAATGGCGTTAAACGGTCACCCATCTATTTAATGACCTTACCTAACGTTGCTGAACCCGATCGATTACAAAACCTTGATAACAACTCTCTATAAGTGTTCCCTTACTAATATTTATTATAATTATGAAGAAAAATTGATAAAATCGGACCAAGCGTATAACCAAGTACCCATTTTGACTTTAATCCCCTCTCCCAAAAGAACCGTGCTAGATTACGGGATAAAAAGTATCCTATGTCCTACCTCGTAGTAAGATCTCAAATCATGCCAAGTTTCATTTGAATCTATTCAGTAGTTTCGGCGTGATGCGCAGCCGTGATACAGACAGACAGACAGACAGAAAGACAGACAGACAGACAGACAAAAAATAAAAAAAATACATTTTCGGCCTCAGTATCGGTTATAGAATGCCCTACAAATATAATTTTCATAATATCTTCAATGTACAGAATTGGACCTGTTACAGTTTTATTATAAGTATAGATATAACGAAATTCTAGTAATACTAAGGGCATTGGTACATTCAGTAATCTGCTGGAAATTAAATGTAACTGCAGAATCTAGAAAACATAAAAAAACAAAAATAACAAAAACTGGAAGTACTGGAAACGTTACTGAAGTTTTCATTCTGGAAAACTCGAAAAACCGGAAAACAAGAAAATCCGCAAAAGGTAAAACAGCCGCAAAAACCAAAAAAGTCAATAACCACCTGGAATAACCTGAAGGAGACAGGTGGCTATATCAGAAATGTACAAAAATATCTTTACATAGCTCCGGGTGTTAAACGATGATTTTTCTTAAATATTTTTTTATAAAACACATAATACATACTTAGTTTACAAAATAAACAAGATAATTTAATAGACACCTACCTAATTTAAAAAAACAATAGTTTAGTTTTCTCCTAACTACAGAAATAACCATATTTGTCTACTATTTATGCATAGTTAAACATTCTTCTGTAAATTCTTTAACACAACGGTGGATCTCCATAACTCGTAAACCGTTGGATATATTTACTTTTATTCCATTCTTATATACTACACATACAATCTTCGTTGTCACGAAACTACGTATTTCAGTTGAAACTCGGTTTAAATAAACTATTCTAAGGTGTCTGCCAAGTTGAACTTAAATATTACTAGCAGGTGCTCCCATCTCTTTCTTGTATGACTTCACTTAGTTCAATATTCATAGCTTCGCTTCTCTTTATGTAGCTTGCAGGAAAAATATTCATGTGATTGGAGAATGTCTGATGTGGATACATAATGGCATCATGCTTTTTAACCCTCTACTCAAAACGGATAATTTGTTAACCATAAACGATGCGCCTGCCTTTCGTCTCCGGAGAATTATAGTTATTTTTGATCTCTTTTTTTAACAGCCCTTGATTTTGTCCCATGTTAGGCACAGGTCTCCTCTCAAGATGAAGGGGCTTAGGCCATAGTCCACCACGCAGGCCAAGTGCGGGTTGGCGGACTTCAGACGTCAATCGAAAGATAGTTAGACTTGCTCAGACTTACTGAGGCTAGTAACAATCGCGCAAAGACACATGATTAGTTAAAGAAATCAGGTGTGCGAGACTGGGTTTTCAAGGCAAACGTTCGGCCACTGAGCTGTCACTAAGTCTCTTGTGTTCGATAGTTTCACCAGCTACGGTGGCTTTCATACCGAAACACATCAACGTTTACACACTGCTGCTTCGCGGTAGAATAACCTATCTGGATCCTACCCTCCCTAGTAAATTACAAGTTATTGTTTATGTCTTTCGCCTGATGGTCAGCGGCAAGCATTTCCAACGGACAGCTGCTCTGCACTGCCGCGCATTTAAATACGATAATTTCACCAGTTTCCTTATCACACAGCAACGAATCCACTGGTACCATTTTCACTTTCAAAATAATTTAACTATGTGAACTGGAACAGGAAAAGTTCGGGCGTACAATTTAATTCCCAATTTTACGATTGCCTTCTCGATTTGCATACTAATCGGTAAACTCGAATCGAATAAAATATTCGATCACGTACGTAATATAAAGATAAGATCGATATTAACAAATTGATAATGTCCAGATGTGCTGATGAGATAATTATTCAAATTGGCGCAAACGTGTATATATTTTTTGTCCAATAAAACCTACTGATATCACGGAGCAATTGATGCAATAAATTAGACATCGATAATCGGATCCGATTAACGAGTATGTTAATCGAGTTAGATAAAAGCTATTTTTTAAATTAAGAATTATATTTATCATTTTGAATTAAGAATTTTTCACTTTTTAATAATGTTGCTCTATGAGATTAACGCGATTGTATTATTAAAAGAGAAATAAATTACAGTCAGTTATCGAAAGGCTAGTATTTAGTCTATACTTATAATAAAACTGTAACAGGTCCAATTCTGTACATTGAAGATATTTTGAAAATTATATTTGGAGGGCATTCTATAACCGATACTGAGGCCGAAAATCTATTTTTTTAAATTTTTGTCTGTCTGTCTGTCTGTCTGTCTGTCTGTCTGTCTGTCTGTCTGTCTGTCTGTATCACGGCTGAGCATCACGCCGAAACTACTGAATGGATTCAAATGAAACTTGGCATGATTTGAGATCTTACCACGAGGTAGGACATAGGATACTTTTTATCCCGTAATCTAGCACGGTTCTTTTGGGAGAGGGGATTAAAGTCAAAACGGGTACTTGGTTATACGCTTGGTCCGATTTTATCAATTTTTCTTTATAATATAAAAAAATATTAGTAAGGGAACACTCATAAAGAGTTGTTATCAAGGTTTTGTAATCGATCGGGTTAAGCAACGTTAGGTAAGGTCATTAAATAGATGGGTGACCGTTTAACGCCATTTGAACTAAACGGGTCCGTGCTTCGGAGAGCAAGTAAAAAGTGGGTCCCAGTTTTTTACCGACTATAAAAAATGAGGTTATGTATTCGATGCGAATGTCTGTTATTCAAAGTTTAGTTAGCGTAAAAATTGCGCAGGCGGAGCTGCGTGGGTCAGCTAGTTCAAAATAAACGTAATACATGAACTGACATACAATTAAAGAGCAGATTGGGTTGTAAGTATTAAATATATATTTTTTGTATGACTGTTGACCCGTGCAGCTCTGTATGCGTTTTTTTAGGTTAACAATACTCTCATATCATCTAGCAGTATGAAATATACTTTAAGATATTTTTTTTTTATTTATTTAACTTTGTGCACTTATAGTACAAGGCGGACTTAATGCCTTAGGCATTTTCTAACAGTCTACCTTAGGGTAGTGCAGAAATATTTTGTGGTAGGTGCCAAATTGTGTGAAAAAAATAAAAACTGAAGAACATAGATATATTATACATACATACTAAAATATGAATAAAAATACTATATATATATATATATATACTATAACTAATACGAAAGTGATTATGATACTAATAATATATACAATAATTATAACTGAAGAAGAATAAGGATGTCATTCTGCCAATGTGTGATAGAGATGCTCCCGAAGCTTGGCCTTGAATGTTATGCGATTCTCAGCCATCCTGATTTCCTGAGGAAGTGCATTCCAGAGAAGAATAGATTGCACAAAAAAGGAAGAATGTATGAAGTTAGAACGATGAGATGGACACTTGAGGAGAAGATATATTCTCATACCTATATAAATAAAAGATATCATCAAAATCGGTCAAGCCGTTTCGGAGGAGTGTGACCACAAACACCGTGATATCAGTTTTTTTTTATTCATCGGCAGCCGAAACCCGTCCACTGCTGAACAAAAGCCTTAGAAGGGAGGGGTCGTCATAATCCCCAAGTTTGGCAGGCGTCTTGGGGATCGCAGTATAGGTGGTAGGTAATCCAATAGAAAGACGCTGCTGCCCGTCTTCTTGATTTCCCTTAGTTGCCCCTTACGGACATCCAATGGGGAAGGCAGGAGTGTGCTATTCTTACCCAGACACCCCATGGGCAATTTCTTTTTATTATAAAACAAATTTTTCTCGTCGTTAATAGTACATAATTGCATTGACACGGTTCGCCAAGTGTTCTTTATTTACAATACAAGATAGTGCATTTTTACAGGGGTTGGGACTCTCCTTTTAAGTTTAAAAAACCTGTATTAGGAGAGCCCCGCTCTTTCTTACAATCTACTTTTTTTTTTGGGTTTGGTAGACGCTGTTGGCCGCAGATGACCATTACAGCTTCACCGGACAATAGGAGGCGAGCGCTTGAAGCGCTCTAGCCTTTACGGCAGAAGTAGCGACGAGCTCAAGGGCACCTCAGGGAGGCACGACTAAACACTTGTACTATAAATACAATACAAAATTAAAAAAAAATACCTTTTTTTTTCACTGTGTCACCACACTATGGAGGCTTACACGCTCGACTGATGGTAAGCTCGCCTGCCTATAGTGGGTTGCATGCACACGCTTCTCAGCTGATACATTAGTTCTTCAGTCTCTTGAGTCAAGCAGAAATATCTTCCACACATACATTATTTACCTACTGTGGTACCTGGAAGATACCTTGCCCAAAGGGCCTACAATTTTTTGTCGCTCTAATTAGGAGGATTTACCTCCCTATTTTTACAATCTATATTTAATAACTCAATTAAACAATTTTCCATTCTGAAAACTAATTTATCATTCATCGCCACCATGTCTAATTGCGCTATTTGAAAGTAGAGAGTATAAAATAATTTGAACTGCCTGTCGCCAGCTAGATTATTGCAGATGATAACGCGCCATCGCAATTATGGCTCATATAACTGTACAATACAGGTGGGAGTCGGTTTTTATGTTGGTTTACATTTCAAAGTCAGTAGTAAATTAGTATAGTACTGTGTACAATGCAACCATTTCGAGTAGTACATAGTACGTACCTACGTATTTTCTGTGGGGTTTGTTGAATAATGAAAAATGTAGTTTATTTTGTAATTCTAATCGTATATATAACAGTCATCATCATCAGCCGAAATATATCGTCGCAAAATGTCCCTTTCGCAAAATGTCCCCTGGTAGCAAAAGGTCCCTTTCGCAAAATGTCCCTTTCGCAAAATGTCCCTTTTATGTCATTGTATAGATTCTAGCGCAAGCTGAAATAGTTGTTTATATTGATGGATAAATCCAACCCAAATATGACAAAATCAAAAATATACCCGGTTTTTTGTGTTGGTATTTGACATTATGAACTGATATCATCGATATATAATAAGTAACCAGATAAGCAGTCACCTACTAAATTTCATCCAAAATATGGCAGTGATAGCTTAAATATTCCGTATGAACGTAAGAGCCCGAGTGACCCGTCGAGGACTGCGCAGGATGTAAACGGTTTTTATAGGCGCAATGGTCATTGTACATTATTTTTTTTTGTACAATGCTGTATCAATATTTACGCTACAAAAACAACGATATATAGCGTTAAAACTATTTCTGCGATGTTCCTACCGTAGCGCATTATACCCGTAGTACCGTTCAAGCCACGCCACGAACGAGACAGGGATAGTGGCGGACAACGCGCGAAAGGGAGAATGGGATAACCGGAGGCACGGGGGGCGACCGAAAAAGTCTCAACGTAGGCCGACCAACTTATCTTTGCTGGTGGCACAACGAGAATTGAAATATAATCTTATGAGAACTACGTGTAGTTTGAGTGTTTTGTTTAGACAGTAGCGGCAAACTTAATTTGGTCGGCCGGTAGCTTGGCGGTTGGCGGACTAGTAGCAGAGATATTTAAAGAAATATTTATTATTTCGTGTTTTAGTGATATCTTACTGAATGAGGCATTTCGACACGTCTTTACGCTAGCTGTTGTCGGCTCTTACTAATTTGAAATAGCAACACAACCGTCTCCGTAGCTCGATTTTCGTGACTAATCTTGTTTAGATAGTATATCGATGACTGAAATGTTAAGTTAATTGCCAAAAATAAAGTTGATTATTTATATACTGGTATGTCCCGAAATTCAAAAGTAGGTATCGGTCCTTTATGTCACCTAGTGACGAGATAAGCGAGGCACCGGAACACAGTAATGCTTACACATCGCTGCTTGGGTTGCCGTTTAGGTACGCAGTACCGCAGTGTCAAATATTCTGGCCAAGCCGGCAATGTGTCAATAGTAGGTAATATCCTGGATCTACACACGGTCCCAAACTAGGCAGAGCCCAACAGGTCCTGTAAATTAACATAAAATTATAAGCCATGATGGAACATATTGGAAAAGTAGCACAAAAATCTAATCAAAGCGAAAGTTACCCAATAAGTAATTACCAATTACATCGGAAGAGCGAAGAGCATCAAAAATAAAACTTCAATGGAACTCCTCAAGAGACGACCTAATCTTTTTCCATTCACTCATCGCTTATCTTCCATATCCTAATTGCTTTTTATTTCGACGTAATGCATTACAGATAACCAAACGCCCACTCGAAGTGACTATAACTCATAGTTTTCAAGTACTGAACCTAAACAAACCACATGCAAACATGAGAGACAAAAGTCATAAATATTTTAATCGCGAACCACTTGAGTGGTCCTCTGGTGACATCTGTAATTCAGATTTCTACTCATCATCATACATGAATCACGCATACAAAATCAGAATACAAAGTGATACGTGCTATGCGAGAAAAAGTATATGCTTCGAAAAGGTGTTCCTACTAGCGATTTCGTTTAGCCATGAATTCGAGAATTTATGCGTTCATTTACAATTTTCTTACCTGTAAACCGAGAAACGTTACAATATTGGTTAGGAGTCCGCTGTGGTTAGGTAATATCGTATTTCGAGGGCGAGATCAGGGTTACTAAGGCTGGGTTTCCATGATTTTCGGACTGGACTTTCCCGCTGCGAACATTTGTCACTATCAATCATTGTTGTGTTCAATTCCGACTTCATTTTCGAACATAAATGTGGAGGCCTGATGATGAAAGCTGCCTGTTAGTTTGTATAATGCACATTCGATGATTTGAATGTATCGAGCATATAACTTGGAAATATGTAATGTTTGGTTAATATACACCGGGCTGTTCCAAAACTAGTATAAAATCTCATCATCATCATCAGCAGCCGAAAGATTGCCACAGTTCAACAAAGGCCTCCTTAGAAAAGAAGGCCTTATCTACGATAAAGTAATAAATAAATTAAATTTCGGCAGCATTAGCGTTTTAGAAGACAAAACTTCAGGTAATATTGTGGATCGTCTGACACATGTCCATGGGGTACAGGATCGCGGAGTATAGTTGATATTCGAACACGGTGCAAACCTTGCTTTATGTTGGCGTTGTATGCGTTAGCCTAATCGTAAATATCAGAAGCGGGCGCGTAAATAGAGCGAGCGCTGAGCGTGAATATGGGAGCGAGCAACCGCAGTGCGAGCGAAGTATTGATTGCCTTATGTCCCTCAGTACCGTAACCGCATTGCCATTCCAATTTCAATTATGTATTCATCTCGTACATTTTTAATCACCTACTGTGGAACCTCGAACAATGAACTCCATAATATACCTACCTAAAATACAAACAGAAATTTTATACAACAAAAATATGTTACGCGTGACGTTTCTGTCTCAGCATTCAGAACGGTAATTACTAAAGAACCCATCTAACGTTTCCCCGGGGCATTCAATTTACGCCGGCCGAAATCCGAGGGGTATCGACAAAAAAACCGTATCTACATGTCGCATGCATCCGACGACGCGACTCATTTCTGAGAAGACAAATTACGGAATCCGTGGCAGACGGCCGTGTAAAAAATGCAGCAATTAACTACCAGACGACACCGGAATAACTATAACTATTTTCGGTGATCATTTCGCTCGTTATTTTAGACTGTTTTGGTTTTTTGTCGACAAATTTTTGTTTAAGAAATTAACATCAACCGCGACACATCAAAGTAGACAGAGAATGACTGTTTGTTTATTCGAAACGACTTCATTCAAGGAGCTTTGTTAATCTTGCTAACGATCGAGGAGTTCTCGCACGGTATGACGGTAGCAAATAACAAATGATCACGACTTATATTAATGCGGTGGTGGTGGCGCGTGCTCGTTTAATGCTAGCAGATTTATGGGTCCAAGACCGGTCGAAAAGTAAACCATAAAAACGAGAGGCGGTTTGCGTTTGCAGTGCCAATAAAACAATAAAGTAATAAAAAATAAATTTAACTCGGCGGGGTGCATGTTCCGACCGCGCAGACACTTGAATTGCCTCCATTCCATTCGTTGCCTCCAATAATTGTCAATTATTTCATAATGAACGGGAAAATTATGAAATGTTGCAATCAACGCGATTAATAACCCAACGTTTTGGTTCTTAATGCCTCTTAGATAGCGTTGTTAATTAATGTATGAAGGCGAAATGCAGTGTAACATAATCAGTTATTTATCACCCGTGCGACAGCAAAGTCGTTTATCAATGGTTTCACCCACGGCTCTCCGTCTTGGACATTCGTCACAACATTTTACTTTTTACTTCATTTTGAACCTTAAGCGGCGAGGCATAAGAAGTTTTATTTAAAACACTTCCCTTATTAGTTCTTGTGATGACAACCTGAGATTACCAGCTTATCTGGTTTCAACGTTTTGAAAGACTTATTTTTGACCACGTTTAAAACAGACTTGTCTAGAGATTGTTCAAAAAGAAAATACGAAACGAGCCATAAATGTACCATCAATATACTGCAATTACCCCTGAGAGTCTCGGTTAAATAAAACACAAGAATGTAATGAGGGCATTAAATTTACAACGCAAATACGGGGTTCCCGGCGGCGCGTATAGTCGGTTAAATCAAAAAGCTCCCATCAATGCGCCCGTCTTCTTGTGCGACGAACAGAATGCAATCCATGCAACGTCGGCTCCCACAATCAGGCCGGCAACCGCCCGACTAAAGAGAAGAATTCAAACAACGGCTTTTTGAGGGCCCCTTCACCATTCAAATTAGCTTAATGCGTTGAACACAAAGCTTTGCGATAAGCGTGGAAAACGGGAAGCTACCCGAAAGAACGCTTGGATATTTTTAACCGAAACAATTTCGGATGTAACTTTCGCATCGTCGTGTTATCGGTTCAAAGATTGGGAAGTGTCGATTGCGCGATTTCCTTTCATCAATCGTAAGGATCTTTGTGTTAAAAAAGAGTTGCCTTTCGAGTTCCGGCGCAGACAGTCGGCTCAGTACTGACACATCTGAAAATAGACAGCAGATGTAGGTATCGTTTGCAACCATTCGTCGTCGCACAACACGCGCGCTCGACCGTTGACAGATTGGACGTTTTAAATATAGAATACTCATCCTTTTATTTTGAAATATTGAATGAAATATCGTCAGTCGATTGTCACATATTTGTCGGTGTTTAAATATTCACGGTTGACTTAAATTGTATCGATTTTGAATAATAAATTGAGATATTTATTATTCTCTTTAAGATTAGGCTTGCTAATATCAATAAGACAGCGCGTGAAAATACACGCGCTAAGAATTCCATTATCATTATCTTTATAAAATATGATATGTAAAACGAGATTCGACTTCCGATGTCAATACTATCAGTTTCAATATCTGTTATTAAATTGACAGTGTTGTGTGTTAGCGGTAAAATATACGGATAGCGTGTATTTATGATCAAACGATTGGGTTTTCTGAATGTGTAGCAGGCTGCCATTCGATGTCACTCGCTGCCCACGTCTGGTATTCAAATGCTTTTGTTTATGCGCTATGTGGTTTATGGAGGAATACACCCGCGATTTTACAATACCAATAATAAATGTAAAATATTTCACATATTTCTGTCACCTCTGTTTTATCAATGCTGAGAATTTATACCCAAAAATTCTTTAGGCAAAGAGAAATGGAGAAAAAATATTGGTTATCTTTACATGTTTCAAATATTCGCAGATATTATCTCATAAATAATTCAGAATACGTTTCTCTTTTGTTTTATTGATTCTTTACTTATGAAATATGTTATGGTATTAATATCACCATTAAAGGAAATAAGTTATAATAAATAGTTAACTTATTATGCTGATTGATGCTCCAATATTTTTGCAATTGACTGATTTACAAGTTTATCCTAACAAGGCTAGTTTTAAAATAAAAAAAAGACAACGTCGTTAAACAAAATTGTGTAGTGAGTGAAACCTATAGCTTACCACCTAAACTATAACCTAACCTATGAGTTTTATCTAGCCAAATAAACCAATGTCAACATAGCCATACATTAAAACTTAAGCCCCATGACTCACCGCACATAATCCTATGCTATTTCACAAGCGTGTTATTACGGTGTGATGTTATCACTACAGTGCACCCACGTTTATTTAAAATGCACTAGTCGGCTACGAAACCCAGCCCTCGAGGTAACAATACGTCATTGTCAATCTCGAGTTGCCCAATTTAATAAATAACCTCCGGTTTGTCAGTAATTACTTTGATTGTCTCCTTCAATTAATGTCTCTTCTCTTTATGTTAATTTTGCTTTTGTTGCATCAATATATATTGTTTGTTCAAATTTAAATACAGCTTCGATTTAATTGTCAAGTTGGGTAACTCAAGTTTAAACTTTAAATGTAGAAAGTTCAGGAATAAAATATTGGTTGTCCGTTGAAATGAATTTATTTTATTTACATAATATCTTTAAGTATTATATAATATACTAGTCACTATTTTGTGCTTTATTAAACCTATCAACGGAACCATCCTATCAAATGGAATTGTCTTCTACATAAATGTTTATTGTGTTTATAAATTCAAGGTTCACATAGAGTTTATTCTCCATATAAACTTTATCTAAAATTTGATTCACACTCAAAACAAACGTAATTCAGGATATAGCTTCGACGATATTGGCGTCGTGTAGGGTCGCTTTTTGTTTTTCTTCTACAGTATCTCCTAGTAGCATAAGTAATATTCGACGAGATGACAGGCGTACTATTTTATTATCTCGAGAATACTCTAGACACGCAACATCTATGACATCAAAACTCAATATCCGTCCGGTACATTTGTTATAGATTTCACATTTCCGTCCCTAGTAAAGTGCTCGCCATGCGATTTACCATAATATATTTTGAAATACAATTCTTACGTCGACTTTCCGATACATGTTGTAGCATTAAACTTTACGATACTACGATAGTCTATACTCTATTGTTCGGATAATCTTCAGCTTAAAGCGTATATTTCTGGATACTAAAAGCGTAGCTCAGACTACAGGAATGATTGTCAGTTGTTGGTAGTTTTGTCGATCCCTTGAGCATTATGTTTGTTCTCTTGTATGCATTTGCTAATTACTTATAAACAGATGTTGAAATATACAATTAACGGAAAGTTTCGTGCAAACATTTCCAAATAATTGTATGTTCTGGTGCCACTAACTGAAATTCCGCATCCAATTTGCTACAATCGTGTTGGTCGTGTCAGTAAATGTAAATAAAGGAATGCCTTTGCAAGAATTATCGGCTGGTATTTCGCCTAGTAAGTTGTCCTAGTGCTCTAGAAACAAAGTATTTCTAGAAAATCCAATCGTTTCATGGAAGGAGGATACTGGCCGATTTATGAAACTGAATAAACATAGACATTTGTATAGCAGCACATCGAAATTATAGGCATATAAATAAAACAGTACTGGCATACAAATTTGGGATACATGTTAACATGTGACATCGTGTAGTCATTAAGATTTCTTGACTGAGATAAAAGTTGAAAGTTTATTGCTTAGTTACATATTCCAATCGGAATTTTACAACACGTAGATGATTAATAAATGTCATTACAAATTGAACACATGAAATTGCAACAATCCTCACTCTCTCTAGTGTTAGTGAGAGACAAAGAAAGGATGAATGAAACTACATTATCCCGTTTCGGATTTAGCAAAACAAGGGGGGCAGGTGAAGGCGTCGTCTATAAATCGTGTTCAGACATCGCATCGCCTCCAAGGCACGCGGAACCTTGTCTTATTGTGGTGGCATTTGTTTTGCTCACTATGCGACGGCGGGTGTTATTTCGGATTCAGATTCGCGATGTCTATAGTCCTATAGCCATTAGGAGAGGTGCAATAGCTTTTGGATATTTAAATTTAGTGATTGTGATGTTATTTTTTTTAATGGTTTTGCATCACTACGAAGTAACTGCAGGAGTCTCTTACGCATAACAATGAGTAAAATTTTAAAGATGTTAAAAGTTAATGATAAAAAATGTTCTAAACTTTCTTTTAAAATTACCTCATTAGAATCCACTCTACACTATCTCTTCTCTCACATCCACATCCACTACCACATGTTTTTTGTTTCTGGTGAGGTCACCAGAAACAAAAAACATGAGTAATAATAAACTTAAAGATTTTTTTGAAACATCTGTGGTCTTTTAGCCGTCTCTCATACTGCCAGATGAGCTCTTCCTCCAATATGAGACACTGAACGATCTTGGCATTGCAAACGTTTTCGTTATTACAGTAACTCTTACCACTTAGTTAAGAATAAAATATGTGTTGCTGTATATAAAAAACAAACTATTTTCATCGAACATCTATCTTTAACGAAAGCTAAATAGCCTACCACATTATCCATTGTCTCCTGCATTATTTTGTTCATGTCTCGTGGAGCGTGCAATGCTATTTTAGATTCGTGATCTCTTAATAGCATTCGCTATTCCAATAGCTCGCTACTGAATAAACTTGCTCGGGAAATCTTCGCTAAGAGATAAATGGCTTTAAGCAGGTCCATTCTTGTTGATGGTCTTAGTGATATAAAACGTATATAAATTGTTGTATTTGAAATTAATTCAATGATGATGTGTTTATTTTTGTTTATTTTACTTCATCCTTTTTCCACTTTCTATCTCATTACGGCAGTTAGCAACTGTTTCTCGGTATATACACACATCAAAAGTGTCTAGGGATCAAGCATTTTTAAGCGGATTTCTTGAGATTGAGATGTGGCTTTGTAATAAATTTATGATTTTATAAATTTATATGGATCCTTTTTGGTGCATTTCATAATTTGAATCAGGAACTGTGAATCAAATTCGAGTAAAAGATGAAAATCAGCTGTCAATATTTTCCCTATAAAAACATACAACGCATTGAAGACATTATTAGTGCTACTGTTTCCCTACTACTGATTAAAACCAACGTTATTATGGAGCGGCGACGTCATTTAAGCAGGGAAGAAATGCTCAGAGCCGTGGGAATGATAGAAGCTGGTTCCCGGCAACGTACTGTGGCTTTAGCTCTGAATACAAGTCAGAGTGTTATCAGTCGACTTTGGACACGTTACCGAAGCACTGGTACCGTGGCTGAGCGCCATGGAGGACGGTATCGCTGCACCACACGGAGACAAGACCGATATATTCAAATCTTAACTCGAAGAGCTCCAACAATAACTGCCATGATGTTAGCCGTGAGGCTTCATCACTCTTCAGGGAACTTAATTAGCGACCAAACAGTCAGAAACCGCTTGCATGAAGTGAACCTTCATTCCCGAAGACCGCTACGGGTACCACCTATAGCAATGCACAATCGTAGGATTCGATATCAATGGGCTCTTGAACACAGAAATTGGGCAGAAGAACAATGGCGTTTCGTGTGCTTTTCTGATGAGTCTCGTTTTGGTATGAGACCGGATACAAGACGTATACGACACTGGAGAACCCCTGGACGCCAACAGCGATTAAAATCCTGCCAGGAAGTCCATCCTTATAATGGTGGAACCATCATGGTATGGGCGGGTATTTGGATCGGCGGAAGAACTGAGTTGATTTGGATCAGAGGCAACCTCAACGCTCAAATTTATGCTGAGACGATTGTATCAGACGTCATCGTTCCTCTACAAGTGCAAATCGGTCCCTTATTTCAGTTAATGCATGATAATGCACGACCGCACACCGCAAGAGTTGTAAGACAGACTCTCGCCGCAGCTAACATCAATGTCCTGCCCTGGCCTGCTCAGTCGCCAGACTTGAACCCGATTGAGCATGCATGGGATATGCTACAGAGAAGAGCTCTGCCGAATATGGAGGGTATCCAGTCGCAAGAAGACCTTTTTTTGTTGTTGCAACGAACATGGGCGGCCATTCCACAGCGTGATTTGGATGAACTCATTTTGAGTATGCCAAACCGATGTTATTGTGTTGTTAGTGTTCGCGGTAGAAACACGGATTATTAATTGTTTAAGTTACCCAATAAAATTTTAAAGAAAACTGTTATTTCAGTCTTTTTTTCGAACTTTTGTGTTAGTGGTTCAAATGTCAAAAATCCCTTTATTAGGAAAATGGCAAATTTCTTTATTAATGCAAAGGTGACTTGGTTTATCGTTACTGTGACAAACGAAAACACTTTATTTGATGAATCCTTAAAGAAAATTTTAATTAATATCAATCAGGAGAAAAGTTATTGCAAAAATATATGTTGATCCCTAGACACTTTTGATGTGTGTATTTTTAGGCGATTATCTGACTTTACCACTTTCAACCCGTCTCTTATATTTCCAGTCTATGACATGTAATCTACCAGGTCTTCGATTTTTAAAATTTTGATTTCTTCATCTTTGGATCATTCATTTCATTAACTAATTATATTGTCTGTAAAAATAGGTAGTTTTTTTTTGTTATAGGTTCAACTTATTCCGATTGTGCTTCCGTCTATTATTAAGTTTGTTGAGATCCCAATCTATACTATTCATAGAAATACAGTTTATGCAGAATCTTCTCTATTACTGCATTAACAAAGTCTGTCTGTGTGTTTTTGCTTACTTATTCTAAAATACACAACGGGATTTGTTATAGGTTTTAACAGACATTTAAAGGGCTTTTTCATGAAGATTACATATACCTATGTAAAAAATCAAATACGTTTTTAATCTTAGAAAGTCCGAAAGAAGCCGATGTGGATTAAAGACAATCATATGGGTTCTATGTTTTTTCTACACACAAATAATGCAACTAAGTCACGAGACTAGCATACGAAAGACTTTATCTGCATCTAAAACGCGTATCCGTCGATCAAACGAAACATACTCGTAAATTAACTTGTCTCTCCGTAAACAGTAATCGTCGTTTATAACTCAAATACTCAATCATAAAATGTAACTGTGACTCGGTTACTTAACATCCGCCTTAATTATGTTGATTATAGTCATTAATGTTAGGTATTTAAGTAACGGCGTAATCGTTGACGCTTTAAATGTAATCTGACAAGTGGTTTTCAGATAAATCATAATAAAAATACCGGGATAATCTACAGACGTTTTTGAAGTGATCTGTGTTTCTTTAATGGTTATGAATATTATATCATTGTTCAAGTTTAATTACTTTGAGAAGGTGCGTCATGTAATTGCCGGGAAGTGGTAGCTTTAAATTCTTAGCGTCATAGTTTAATGTTTCTTTTTTCACGTAGAAATTTGTATGACGACTAATAAATTAGTCATGTTTTGAGTCTTCCGTCACTTGAAGATTAAGGTAGACTTTGTATAAGTAAGACAGTAGTTATTACATTATTTTTTCTTTAATTATTACAAAAAAATGCTGACAATATTTTGGTCTTAAAATAAATCGTAACTTAATTTGAGACCGTACGCACTATACAGTTACCCAATCTGCGGTCAGCCATTTGACGGACGGCGGTTAACCGCAAGCAAGAAATGTGATTTATTAAACAAATACATCTGTTCTTTTCTCTTTACGCTGCAACTATCTGCTATACATACAAAATTACATTAGCTACAAGTACCAAATACCTTACAAAAGATCTGAACCATATAACGCGACCTCCATGTGGCGGTGTGGTAAGGTTGCCATTGGAGAAGGATTGAGGATTCTATGTGCTGGCAGCTAAATGACTAACTTTCATCCCTTTTGCTATTTTTGACATAGGGTCCTTTATCTTGTATCATTAAGCTAGTACCTACGTTTTCATTCAAAGCTGCATCGTTGCTTACCATCAGGTGAGATCGCAGCCAAACACTAGTTCGTTATTAAATAAAAAAAAAAAGTTTAATCGCATTCTACGGTTTACACAATTTTCTTGCTTGCGTTCAACCAGATTACCACACGCGGTCAACCGTACAGTATGTACGGACACTAATAATGTCCCTACTCATTTTGAATATACTCAACCTCCATTCCAAGAACTAAAATTATATGCTAATTAAATTTCAATTAAACCTTCCCCGGTGTATCCGCAACGACACACGGCTAGTATAAATCAAATTAATACCGCTTCGGATGCCTACGGTCCATTGAACTTGGCATACAATAGGAGTAATAGTACGACGTTGAGCGGACAGGCGTCTGTTTAACAAAAGCCGGGACTGTCACAGCGGTGCAGTTAGCTAGGGACGCCGTGTGGTATGTTGCTGGGAGCAGAGATCATGCTTTACCGACTGCTCGGACGGGAAGATAATTATGCTTTTTGTAAATGTTTGTTTTAACTTTCCTTTTCTTAGATATTTACATGGTATGCGACACAGCTACTCACAAATGGTTGTATTACACTGCTGCAAGTCATTTAAAACTTCAGTTGTTAAAGAAGAAGAAGAAATAATATTTATTTGCTAGAAAAAACGACGTACACAATTAAACTATGGTAAAATGCATAATTAAATGTTATGTTTACAGCCAGATTAATAATAATTATAAATTGTACGCCACAATTCCAACAAATGAGGATAGCTACTCAGCTTATATGTAGCTGAACCGGAAACTGTGTTACCGGTCCAGCACTGGTTTTCAGTTGCAACCTCCGTGACACCTAGATGCCGTTCTGACCTGACTGTACAGTAAAGATTTTACAAGAAAAAAAACATTAAAAAGGAAAATAAAACCAGCTCCTTAAACCAGTAATTTCATCAGTTGAAGAGCCCTTCATCAAACAATGCAACTGAATATCTGATAAAATAGACAGAAATACAATCATAGTTACGTAAAACGAAGAATATTCTGTCTGTGCCTAGAAAAAGAAATCTATTGACTGATGAAACAAATCATGTTATTAACTTAACTATGTATATTTTCTCACACACATAAATATCACATAGTCAGAAAGTTCTTAGTAAATGCGATTAGGACGTCCGTATCAAATTGACTTGTTACCGTCGTCGGTGAAAAGTAAGTGCACTACATTTAAAGAATAACGACTAATTATTAAGTCGAATAATTTTATATACGACTAATTATACCACACGCATACTTACCCCACGCCGACCAGGGACCAGTTTTATGATACAGCCTTAATGGTGACTCCTAGCTTGTCCGCATATGTTGCCTTGATGAGCATAAATTACCGATTAAACCAGTATTTTACTGTCTATGATATTCATTTTCAACCTGCATCGGTATTCTTCTAAGGGCGTTCCACATGCTCCTCTGTGTCTTTATTTATTGGAACTGCAAGTTAATGTATTACGAAGAGCTTTATCTGGAATGCTATTATGTGCCAATTTTTTACTTTGTACACAAAAAAGAGTGTTGGTTGATGCATATTCATAGCTTCAAAACGAATTAACGGATCTGAGTGCGTTCTTTTATTTGAAATCTGGTTTAAGGTAGATTCTATTCCGAACCTAGCTGCACGCAGCACTAGCACGGCGCTTGCACGTGCTACTATTGTGGCGCTCGGAAGCATATTTCATAGAAATACATATACGAACCAGTCGTGTAGCTGCGGCCAACTGCATGCAGCCGCTGCATATGCAGTTGCAGTTGGCAGCTCGGTTCGAAATATTAGCTAGTTTTCAACCATATTTAATTAAATTATTATTATGTTTTTTTTTTGTTTTCTTGTGTAATTTTTTTTATACTAGAACATAATTTCTCTGCAGTTGCAGTTGGCAGCTCGGTTCGAAATATTAGCTAGTTTTCAACCATATTTAATTAAATTATTATTACGTTTTTTTTTGTTTTCTTGTGTAATTTTTTTTATACTAGAACATAATTACTCTACTTAACGTGAATTTAATATTAATTATCATGTTAAGCATTTTGGATTAAGAGATCAAGAATTGTATATAACATGGCGCAAAGTTGCGATCTTAGTGCTGCAAGAAAAAAATTCAATTAGATGTACCACACACATACACATTTGCTTTTATAATACTACTAAGGATATAATTTACAAAAAAGCAATTCAAAGAGGTTGTTTTTTATCGAGTCTACTTCTGTGCCGTCTCGTGTCGACGTATAATGCGTTGTTATCAGAATTATAAATTTCTCGCGTGCAAAATTTAATTGGTATAAGAAGTCGGCGAGGCAAAAAATAATAGTGAATAAATAGACCAGTTAAATTCAGTTAATGTTATTACACTATGTAAATCTGTAAGGAACAAACGAAGACTATACTGTTTCTATTCCACCATATATGCGTATTGTAGACAGTTTATTAATGGTATTTAGCCTCTGTGGCGCAGTGGGGAACCGCTTGCTTTGGAAACCGGAAGTCACGGGTTCGAATCCTGCGAAGAGCAACAACTTTGTGTAGTTGTTCCTTACAGGCTAGAAAAATGCAGGCCGATTACCTAATTGTCTGTAAAGTAAAATGATTCATGCGTCGGATGGGCATGTAAAAAGTCTGTCCTGCGGCTAATCAAAAAATGTAACCATAAACTGGACACATTTTATGGATACTATTTTGTTATTTTATACGTATACCCTTTGAGGATAAATGCATGTACCTTTTTCATATCTTTAGCTTATTGCTGTTACAAAATATACATAGTACAGAATGGACAACTGAACTTAACGTGAACCAGGAACATTTAATAGCCATTACCTCCAACTAACTACCTGCGAGCAGATTAAAATTCATTTTCCAAAGTTTAAATTTATGTACCGGACGCGGTCTTCAATTAAACTTGTTATAATGAAACTTTTGAAAAACCGAGTAAATTGCTACGCGGAGACGACGCAAATAATTCTAAAGTTTTGCAATTTATACTCATTTTGAAGTTCGGTCCAATGGCCCAGACATTTGAGCACCAACGCGGATTGATTGTTTTAAGGCTTCGAAATCTTTTCCCCGGCCTCGATAATTTCATCTTCCTTGTTATTTGTTGTGTCCCGGTTTGGATCTTAAGTCGCAAACTTGTTTGGTTATCTGATATTTTAGCGCGACGAATCTTGAACAATCATCATTTTATATTGAGATATTATTTGGCGAATAAATTTAAGAATTGTAAGAGGATAAGACCTTTTAGAAGCTCAGAGTCACACAACGAGCTATGGAAATAGCTATGGAGATCCTTAGCGGGATAGAATCTGAAATGTGCAAATTTGCCGAAGAACCAAATTTACCGACATAGCTCTCAGGATCTGCAAGTTAAAGTGGCAATGGGCAGGCCACATCGCTCTAAGAACCGATAACTGTTGGGGACGAAAGGTTCTTGAGTGGCGACCACGGACCGGAAGACGGCAGTCACGCCTCCCACTAGGTGGACCAATGTCATTGTAAAGGTCATGGTAACCGATGGATGCAGTGACTAACTGTCGATCATTGTGACGTACTAAGAGGAGACTTATGTTTAGTAGAAACCGTCTTAGGGCTGGTGATGCTAATTTTACCCTATGTTGAAAAATTTGAAACAGTATCCGAAACAAAGAGTTTAACAATATTACTACATTTTCTTGACGGTGTGCCAAAAATATCTTTGGAAAACAGAAGTTTGTTTTCAAATGTTTCACAAATAGGTCAGAGGTATGGGCTTTCCTAACATTCTAGCGGGTGACAGGACACCACGTAAACCGAATTGAATTACAGTCAATAGTCTAAAAGTTTTTTTTTATTCTTTAGAGAAGGTAAAAAGGTAATGTTTTAAGACGCACTTAACCTACAGCTGCATTGCTATACAACTCGTCATGGTAATGTTCTTTTGCAACATGATGTCTAACACTGCAGTGATACCTTTATAAATGCTCCTCTGCTTTGCAAGGAATATACTACCGAGAAGCTCTCTAAATATAACTTAAGTAGTAGTAGCTAATTACTAGCCTTAGTACTTACTGTTACTATCGCTGATGCTGATCTAATTGTAACAAGACAAACACTGTTTTAAAAAAAGTGAAAAAATGACAAGCCCGCTGAGTTTCTTGCCGGATCTTCTCAGTTGAGGCCGCACTGTGATCCGGTGGTAGCTTTTACAAAAAAAAATACCATTTAAAAGTTAAGCCTATTCGAAAAAAATATGAAAATTATGATAAATTAGTGCTAATTTTTTCAGACCAATACTCGAACTATATATCAATAATATTTAATAAACTAGATAGGTACCTTTTGTATGGTCCTTGCGATGAGACAGGCAAAGCGTTTGCCCGACTGTTGGCTACGTATCCGGTCATGTTTACACTGCCGTTAGTCCCGTGAGCCCAGTAATTTTAAAATTATAAACTTATTATTGTCAAAATAAATGTTAAAACAAAAATCTGCTAGCAGCGATAAGACATAAACGAATATGGAAATCATTCGAATATATATTTTTTTCTGCATGAATAGCAATGAGTGGTTGCATAATATAATGTTAGTTTTTATTAAAGCATCCCAAGATGTCGTTAGAAAACCATTCAATGAACCGGTTTCTATGCTCTCAACGACTGTCAGTAGTCTAAACTTACCATTTAAATTCAAAAGAAGTCCTCTTGCCATCTACTTATCCACTATGAGCTATTTAGTTATGTCTTTTAAGGTGTGTTTGAGTTAGTAAGCCACAATCAGTTTTAAAGTTAAAAATACGATAATGTGATATTTAAATAAAGCACTTTATAGCTTTAAGTTTTTTTGGGGTTTATCTAGTTTTCTCACGTAATTTGAGATCATTTATACCTTACTTGCTATTCATTGGAGTTCTACTGATTGTCTAGAATGCAACTGGCGAACATCAATTTCAAGCTGAAAAGCTGATTTGTGAGAAAGCTCTCTCCAACCTCAAACAAAAGCAGTCTGCATCAAGGTTGCTATAAAAATACTAAGATGGTCTGAAACGCTAAAAATACATTGCGCAAAAATAGGACAGTTTTTAACCTTATCGCAGACAGAATTTTTAAACCTCTCAAAGCTCTATCTCATCTCCTATTGACTATTCCATTTGGAAGTTAAAGCTTTAGAATCGAGAAAAACATCGATAACCGCTAAAGCACTGCATTCGAGTAGTGTTAATGAATTTCTTTAGTTGAGTATTCACAAAGCCGTGGCCTGCCGGGTTCATTTGAAGAGTTTCCACGGAAAAATAAATAAAACACGAGCGCGTCAAATTGCAAGGAGTGAGTGCGAAGCCAAGGTCCCGCGAGCATTTCTCATGCAAAAGTCGAACTGTTACTTTAATTCTTAGCTCGAGCACTTGTCGGTTTTACGATCGTGGGGCGATTTAATCCACTTAAAACGCAGAGCACAAACTCGGAGCCGACAAAGCTCTCAGCCGCTCTCATTTAAAAATGGAAATAAACCTTCGGCCATCTTTGACTCTGAACGCGACCGCTAGTTGAATTCTAAGTGCGGTTCTATAGATACAGCCAAAGATTTTTTTCTCAGTTTGATGGATTGTCCGTGATTGATGGTTCGGTTTGTAATGAACGCGGTTTTCCCATTACTGTCGAGAAATTTTGTGCTTGACTTCACGGAGCCCGAACCCTTCCTGAATTTGGTAGCGGAATAAAAGTTCACATTTCTAGAAGTGTAACATAGGTTTTGCTACAGATTTAGATAATAGAACACGATCCTGAACACTGACATACGACTCTGACATCGACTACAAGCCCTTACATTATTTCCGGCCACACCGTCCTGGTAAAGAAGCATGCAAATCAGACAGAGCATTACCACCAGATGGTATTTATGTGAAGTAGTCAAGCCTTAGTTTATGAGCTTCAGTTGGTGGACATTTTGTACAGAAGATATACGTAAACAATATATACCTACGTAACCAACTTATAAGTACTTAAAAGGTAGAACCATTTTTTCAAGCTGTTTACCAAAAACTCATCAACCAAAATAAGCGATAAATTTTCAGTAAACATCCTTCACTTTTAACAGTCGAATTCTTTCTAGGTAATCCTAATTACCCACGACTACCCGATTTTTGGAACTCAGAGGAAATTGCGTGGAAGGAAGGGATCACTCCAAGCAAATAGGTCTCTAGGTGGTATAATTACTGGACGTTTTTTCTCTCTTTCATTTTGTTAATTTCGTCCGTGTCTGAAGTAATTACCCATGTAATCGGGAACGGTGTTTATTTTTAAACACTGGTATCAAAATTGTTTGCTGATTGGCTCAGCGATGTTGAATTTTGGGGTAATTAATCCGTACAGCCAATATTTAATATTTAAGATAAGAGTGAAAAAATAACCTGTAAGAATAAAATAAACTGATATTAGGCATACGTATGTATATATCCAGAAATATAATGAAGTTAAATAAGCCTTTTTTCTTGGCAATACATTGTCGATTATCTCTGCTGCACAAAAAAATAAATAATATCATCATTAAATTTTTATGGTTTTATTGAATTTTTATCAAGTCTATTTTAAAGTTATTTTAAAATAAATAATTTTAGAACGTTCCATCTTCATAAGGTTACCTAAGAATTTGTGTTCTGAATACAAATAGCAGAATTGTTCAATACAATGACATAAACTTTGAGAATTCAAAAAATAACATAGATTTACGATTAGTTAAATTAGGCATTCTGGAGGCACTCCACCGCTGAATAAATTAAACTTGCAATTATGCCCACTAGAATTTAATTGCTCAATAAAAACAATAACAATGTTATTGTTAGCCCGCATGTTCTGAAAACAAACAAAATACAACTTAATTAATTAATAGGTGGGTTAATTACCCTTCACGTAAGGATTGTAAAAGGGTTCATTAACTTATAATGAGTTTAACTAAACACTAAATTCAGTCTTGATGTTATCACGTAATTCGTCTGTCGTGTAACTTCTTTCTATTTGAAATAAGACAGTATCAACCTTAAAGAATATCTTTGAAAACTCATTTTTCACTTATATGTGTCATATCATTAAAGTTTAAATTTCTTTCACAGGACGGTGACCGAGGATATCTGGAAGGTCTGGCATCTCGATACGCTGATCTCTTTTCCACACACTACGGTGACGTGTTGGACCATCTAGAAGAACTAAGGAGGCACGAGTGGGATGAAATGTCACCTAGAATGAGGGTGCTCGGAGGACCAGGAACTCCTCAGACGCCTCCGTCAGCTAGCCCCGGTTCCTTGGCCTTAAACAATTTGACCACTTCGCATTCGCAACCTATTTATGTGCCTGGAAAGTATTCGGTGAGTTTGTTTTAAATTACAACCGTATTTATATGAATTTAGTAAAGTCAATCCTTCATAAAAAAATATATGTTAATCTGCCTTCCTCTTTGTTCCGCAACAATCCAAAAATCGATTTAGCACCATTTTGTGGCCAGATACCTCTTAGTTTATTTTCTTTACTTACCCAAAAACGGCAAAACGTCTGTACGTTTTTGAACATAACTTTGTATGATGATTGTGCAAATAAAGGAAATTGGAATAAACAAACAGTTGTTTATTCCAATTTCCTTTATTTGCACAATCATCATACTAAGTTATGTTCATGAGCCATTTGCAAATCATATTTTTGGTATTTGAACATCGAATCTTTGGTCGAACACCGCCACACGAATATTGGCCAAAAATGTAATCAATATTGTTTTTTCACACTTGGGTCGGAGTCACGTTAACGCCTCAAGACGGGACACGTAACAAGATCATCACGTTTTTGTAAGATACCCATAATATGTGCACGTCACCGATCATTCGTGTCAAATAAAATACTCCTCTCAATTTATAGGACGTCAGCCCCACATCTTTGGCAAGGTCAGGGTCGCACGAGCGACGTGTATCCATCATAATATATTATGTATTTCATTGGGTATATCAGGTAGGGCTTGCAGTGGCGTGCACTGAAAGCAGGCAAAAATATCTGCGAGTTGTTTATGCTTTATGCTATTTGTTCGTGTTCCAGCACAAATATCCTTAAATTAGCCAATATTACCAACATATCCATTTACATTAAAAAAAATTACGTTAATTCATGTCCAAACTAAGATTTTTCAAAATTAAGTCTGTTTAGAGAAATCCTAGGGTAGGCAAAGTATTTTTGTCAGTATGGAGCCGCTGAATAAACTTATGAATTCCAGATGATGATGATGATGATTATCACGTATCTAAAAATGTGACGTAAGAGAATTGTCGCAGTAATTTACACTGTAAATCAGTATAGTGGGTGACATAATCGTTCACCCTATCATAGTAATTTGCAAAGATTATACAAGAATGTACTTCATAATAATGAACCTTCAGGGGCGTACCGAGCTGAAATAGAATGAATAAATGATAAAATCATTTCACGTAATCGGACTAAGCGGACCGAATTGTAGCTTTGAGTAAAATTAACAAGAAATATAATGATTTTAGGGTAACTATCCAACCATTTTTGTGTGATATTATTTTTATTATAATATACCTTTTGAGTAAAAAGGATTATGCGGAGGCAGAATAGTAGAAAAGCCTTTAGATTCTTCTAATATGACATTATATACGCGGTTTTTCTCTACAAGATCAAAATCGTAGCAGTAAATGTATAATCATAGGAGTGATGGCTAACCAATGGCCAGCCAAATGCCATTAGTAGGGTTGAATATGACATATTGAACCCTACCAATAGATTTATCGATGGCCAGCTAAATGTTATTAGTAGGGTTGAATATGACAAATTGTCTTTGGCTGGCCATCGGTCAGCCATAACTCCTGTGTACATACATTTTTTGATCATGATATTGATCTTGTAATGAAAAACAGGGTTTAGATAATACGATTGGCAATATTTTAAGTTTTCAAGAAAACATCTACTGTGATACCAATAGGTTAGTAGGTCATGTCGCAACGAATGATTACTTAATTAACGATTCGTAAGTAGAGCTTAAGTTAGTGAGTCGCAATTGACCATTGACAGCACATGCAACTTCTACAAATAACCTATTTAGAGTGCCACAATCTCAGAGCTCAAAACACATAACATAATCACTTGATTGCTAACATAATTTCGTTTAATTTCCTCCATTACATTTAGTAGTATTAGTATTTATTCCATTGATTGTTATCTCGACTGATAATTAAACCAATAAAAAGTCCCACTATTCTGCACAGCCATCAAGCTGCCTCACGGAGAAAGAAGAGGACGAGATATACGGGTTCGGTTACGGCGTATTCGGAAAACAGATGTTGCAACGGCAACAGCAACAGAAACAACTGTTGCTGGCGCAACCCACGCAACCGCTGATGCATAATCAACAACACAATTATCAGAGGTGAGTTTACTTATTACTTTTTTAACCGGTTAACGTATCTCACTGATCCTGCTTATTGATTAGATTAATATGTCTCCAAAAACAAAGTTTTCTACATTAATTATCATACAAGCAACACAAACACTATAGGTATTGTTTAATTGTTGAAAGTGAGTCTTAAAAATCTAGTATTTAGAAAATGATTTCTGATATTTACGCGAATACTACACATTGAAATGAAACTAATTTTACGGATTATATCGCGGTTTATTCTTGATTTTAATTACCCGACGTAAAATTAGTTTCATTTCAATGTGTAGTATTTAGAAGTAATCTTTAGTAGTGTTTTTTTTTAAATTGGTAAGACCACTGGCTCTATGAAGGGTTATGAACCTAATTGATTGAAAGATTGAGAATGGGTCGAACGGATCAATTTTAGACATAACTGAAGACAACTAAAGTAGCTAAGAAATAATTTTACATGCAATTATGACAGCTATAATTTTAATCCAACCGAAAAGAATAACAGTGTTAGAAACTCTCATTATCTTCTAGTTGTTTTACTAACATATTTATATGCAAATGTGTGTCTTTTGGGTTGAAGTTATTCAGATATAGGGTTATTCCGAAAACTGTGCGGGTGCAAAGCTATGGTAAAATCTAATACAACCAACAACAACAACAACTGATTATCTGAAAAACCGATCTATAATCATAATACTGAAATATTACATGAATTTATTAAAAAAACCTCAAACAATACAAAATGAGATAAGCACAGAAGACCTTCGCCCAACAGAAATATCCAATTAGTACCAAAACAACCATAAAGCCAAACTACCACATTCAAGCCGTCATTACAACAATACATTGTAATCAAAACATAAAGAAAGCTACCGAAAAAGGCGTTATCCTCATTCGGGGAAGGAAACCCGCAGTGGGCTTACACCAAACGATAATAAGAATTGTAGAAAGCAGTCGTAAATTATTTGGACTTTTACAGGTTTCCCCGTAAGATAAGCTTTAGTGTTGCATGGTTTAACGTTAATCTAAATTGAAATCAGCCTTTCGATTGGCGACAGAAGTGGGCTCAATCAGAAGAAAAAAAGAAGCATTTGCTGTCTACAATAATGAAATAGGAACCAGAGAAAGGAGACGTTCGCCAGATTTGCAATATGTCCAAACATAGACAGCTACACTGCAGTTTATAATATACTACGGTGCTAATACCTAGCTGGTCCGTGCACAGAAAACCTATTTTCGTTGGGAAAGAAAGGTTCAAAAGGGAAAGCCTTCATCTTACCTGTAAGTAAACAGACACTCCGTGCAAGCCCTAAAAAAGTTTCAGTCTCATCCAAAATTTACTAGAACAGCAGCTAATCCAAAATTTACTTGAACAGCATCTTCTGAGTTCAAAATAATTCCCGCTCAAAGTAATTTGCTATCAATCAAGATACGTCTAATAGATACGCTTGTCAAGTCCCGACTATGCAAATTGTACATCGGTAACTTGGCGTGTACCTCAACTCAAACGTCACAGTTTCCCAGAAAAGCTGGGAGTTAGTTCTCATTACATCTGGTCGAAGTGAAATAAATTCAAATTAACGCTCTGATGGATACGTCCGCGCTGAACGCCTGCGAGCCAATGAAATTGATGCCCTACAGAGTTTATTCTAATGAACGACATTGTTTATTACAGTTTGTTCGAGAATAATAAGATAGCAGGAATTTTATGATAATGAATTATTTATTGTGATTGCTAATGGTTGGAGTATCGATAGCGAACATTTGGTGAATAGTTTTTAAGAAGAGATGATGCTTATTGTAGTCAGAAGGCAGTTAATGTGTCGAATGATGAATAACAGTGCATTGCAATGTCCAATGTCTCACTCGTATCATCACTAGATATGTTATATTAAGTATGTAGCTACCGTAGGGCAGTGGGAAACCACTTCCTTGCAAACCGGAGGTCGAGGGTGCAAAATCCGCGGGAGCAACCACTTTTTGTAGTTTTTCCTTACTGGCTATGCAATGCAGGCCGATCACCTGAATGTCTGTAAAGTAAGATAATCCATGCGTCGGGTGGGCATGTAAAAATTCGGTCCTGCGCCTGACATCTCCCCCGGTCGTGTCGGTCTTCCGTCCTATCGGATTGTGAGAGGTAAAAGGCAGAGAGAGTGCACTTGTGCACAATAATACCTCCCACGTATATGGCTGATCTTGTGTAGGATTGGCCGCTGTGGTCGTATCAGCTAGGAGGACATTATTATTATTATATTAAGTATGTTTTCTGTATAAGATACTATAATTTGTAACCATTAGAGAAAATTAAACTAATTTAATAACATGACCAAAATTTAGAGCTATATAATATTCTACGTTTATTTTCCTCAAACGATGGGCTCTTTTAAACAAAATTTAAAGGGATGCTGATATAAAAGGGCATCACCGCTTGATGAGGTAATTTCTACTGTCCAACTTCACAAGGCGGCTTAATCCGCTAGAATATTAATAGGCCTTTACTTATTAAGGCAAGTCCACCTTTTGTAGTCAGAGGTGGGCTTACTGAATTACTTAGGAACGATTCCACCAGCAGCTCACCCACTCATTGAGTCTGCTGTATCGTGCAATGCTAATTAGATCGTTGCACTAGTTTGCTTAATGAATTAGGGAAGGGGTTATGTGATAAGGAATAATGTTTATTTCTTAGGGGAGTCATTGGTTTTGTTGAGACATATTTAAGTTTGTGGAAATTTTAATTAAAGATTTTTGCATATTTTAGATATATGTTTCGGTTATCGCGAGGTCTTGGGTTCCATTTTAAAAGTTTATTAAGTTCTCCTATCTGGTAATTATTAGTGGCAGCCTAGTGTTAGAAAATGTGCCCAATAAATAGCATTCTTATAGTTATACAATAGCTGAACCAAAATGTTTTCCTTTGAGATAGATAATGAAATTACAATTCTATATATATTTGCAGTTTTTTTAAGTTGTCCTGTAATATGACTCGCTATTTATTCTTATCTATGACAATTCAATAGTTACAGTAAGGTCTAATACAACAAAAGCCGTAAAAGATATATGGGAATAAATCATTCATTTTCTATAAAAGACCAAACGAGGAAAATCTTCAGACCTAAGATTTTAGCTAAATGGGCTCTAAAACGTATAAAATCCCTTTCGGCCGAAAGGTTCTGTGGTACTAATTGAATGTCACTTCCCTTAATTTACTATTATTTTATATTACTAAATGTCTAAATTATCATCATCATCATCAACAGTCGAAAGACGTCCACTTCTAAATAAATACCTCCTCCATAGAAAGGACGGGTTGCCATAATCGCCACGCTTGGCAGGCGTCTTGGGGATTTTGGGGAAATTTCTAATCTAATTATTATACTTAACTTCCACATTTCCACACATTTTTATTTTCATTCATGTACACATAGAAATGAAAAATACATACCTAACAAAGAAAGTGCAAAAGTACGGACTTTATTAAATCTAAAAATAATTGTATGTAACAACAGAAAAATGGGAATTATTGAAACTAATTTCTCTTACTACGGCGGCGTCCGTGATAGCATGAATGAATTTGCATATTAAAATTCTTTATCTTTTTATTGCTATAGTAATAAAAAGTTTGCTGTGATTGAATAATATCCCCTTAGTATAGTTAATTACTAGGTTATTCATTTTGTGGGAGAACTTTTTCTGAATTCATAAAATATAAATCATTATAAATCAGTTCATTTACACTGTTACAGTTAGTTAGTTCATAATTATGATGTTTTTAATTTTTTTTATATTTTACTTTTCTTTTTTTATCACATTAGCTACTTTAGATAATTTAGCAAGTTAACCGACACATCTTCTAACTCTAGTGTTTTAATTATTTCATAGTCAAATGAGCCATAGCAGCGCAAGGTCCATAATATGAAATTCGGCGGTATCAAGTCATATTCTTGATTAAAAAGAAAACTTGAAATTTTCCTTATCGCCTTCTAAAGTATAAATAAACAGATTACTATGATAACAAGATCCAGATTTAAATTGGAAATAGCAGTAGAAATGTTGTCAATACTGGCAACCGAATAAAGTTGTAAGTTATCAGCATAGAGATGATACAAGGACTGAAGTTCAGAGGTAACAAGATCAATGAAGATAGAAAAAAGTATAGGGGATAGAATTCCGCCTTGAGGGACACCAGCTCAAGGTCACACCATTTCGAGAAAGACTCATCGACACGTACTGACTGCTGACGCCCCCGAAGATAGGAAGAAAACCATTTCAGTGCCTTAAGCGAAACCAAACGATAGGAAAGGATAGATAAAAGAAGGTTATGATTAACTGTATTAAGTATTAAAGGCATTCGATAAGCACACTAAAATAGTGACATTTTCTATTTATATTTCTAGTCTATCTGAATTTTTCGCAGCACCCAGAAGAATGAACTAGAATGGATCTAAATATGAGTGATCTGTCGCAAAATGTACCAGTTAATCATGCATCACTTTCAAATTGGGCAACGAGTTAAATTTCTATTACAAAGTCGATAACAGAATCTTTTGTTTATTAGTTTGATTTATCATCCAGAATTTCCAACAGCACAAATGATAAAGTGATCTTTAGCTAGATATGAATCAGGTTTTTAAAAGCGGTTTCTATGGTGTAATGTAAATTTCATAATAGTCTATATCATATTTTATTGAATACATTGATATTATCTACCTTCGTATCAGTTTTCATATGTTCATTATACACATTTCATTTGTCGTGTTTGTGTTGCTATTTAAGCTGTCCGAGCAAATATTATACTAAAATTTTAATATAGACTAGATTATTATTAATATTATTTAAGGGGTTGGGCGTAGCACACGTGCTTTTGGCATGAGCAATTTAGATTATTTTCGATGGCTTGATAAAACGATTGAGCCATAACCTGATACTAAGCACAATTTTACCATCAATGATCAGCGATTTAGTTGCTGACCTTAATTTAGTTAGACTGTTAGTCGTGAAATAGATTGATATGTGATAACTTGGTTTGTGCGCGACTTTGAAGTTATGAAATAATATACTTTTTGATGTTTCCTCCAGTGAATATATTACCTCAATACTGATATGTAGTATTAGCGATTTTGATCTGCTGTAACGCAATGACTTAACTTCACAATATTCTCGTGCCTCTGAGTTGGTGGTCTACAATGTGCTTCTTCCTTAAGTCCAAGTGTTCCACCAATATTCATTTCAGCCTCCTCGTTATCTGCAAAGTAACCCGCGGGGTGTCCGGGGAAGAATAGCACCCTCCTATCTTATTTAGTTGGGTGTCGTAGGAAGCGGCTAAGGGAAAACTAGAAGCCGGGCAGCATCGTTTTCTTATAATATCCATCTCCACGTATACTGCGAGCGCGGGTATTTCGGCAACTGGACGTGTTATGACCTTAGAGGAGATACCACTGGAGATAGCATGATGCGCTAACCCCTCTGCCAAATTTTGTTCATATGGTCAGGTCATTCTTTATTTGTGTGCGTATCTTTTTGAATGTGTTGCGAGTTTATTATAGTGTGGGTATGCGTGAAATTGTATCTGTGTGTGTTTACTTCGCCTCCCGCACCCCGCAAAAGTGCCATGAAAAATTTGTACGGCGAATCGACGCGATACTAGCTCTATTCTAATTACTCTGAGGTTATGACTGATGACCTAATATTTTTTTATTTCATTAATATCAGTTTAGGTGATTTTACTTATAAAGTTAGCAAAGTACTTATTTCTATTCTGTTGGGCCCTTTGGGACTGGCCGTGTCACTGAATCGCATTTCGACCCTCTTGGATTTATTGTGCAGGTCCTAGACATAGCTGATGAACCCGAAGGTACATCACTATTGCACAAATTTGCAGCTATCTTAGACTATATGATCGAAGGCTGATATATATATCATCCGTTATGGGTTAGGGTTAACATAGTTCCAAAGAGAAAAAGTAAGTGAGTTGCTTTCGTATTTATTATTATATTGCTAGTACTTATTATTGCTTGTCCTCTGTCTTTGTAATACATTAATATATGTAAAGATACAATAAACGACGACGTAAAAATTTAAGACTTACATTTAAATTCGTAATATTGTCATTCAATTCAGTTGTAATCTGTCTTTAACACAATATAATTAAAAGCCGCCGCGAGATATACTTAGCGAATTGTAAATTAATAAAGACGCCCACCTTCAATCGAAGCCAACGCGGCGTTACACGTATTAAACTAACGAACATACAAGATAATATTTATATATGCAAATTCCTCGGTCGTGTGCTTGGATTATTCGAATTATTCGTACGAGTTGATAGGAATAAGCAGCGAAGGCGGTTAACGAGACATGTTAACACTATCTTATATTATCAACATGGAGATGTATTGACGAGGGTGTTCTTACTAAGTGTGTAATTAAATAAACGGTGGTATGAGTTACGTGTTATGAAAATACAAGTATAAATTTAAAATAAAATAAAAACTCGATACATAAAAATGATTTCAAAATATACAGCTAATAACAATCTGATCATCAAGCATGGGTAATAAGCTAATAACAATCCCGAAATAACCAGCTTTTGTTAAAACTCACATAAAAATCTGTCTATTCGTTTGACAGCTACGATGCCACTGACAAAAATACAGATAGACTGATATACATTAGGCGTCAAACTTATAACATCTCCTTCTGGGGTTAAAACGGGGATAATGGTTTTCAAGAATGTTTTATTGGAATATTTGATACTGACATAATAATAATCACTAACATCTCAGGTGATGAGTGCAGCAGTCGTGTTGTTTATCATGCCGCAACACGACATGCCTTTGTGGCAAAGTTGTTTGAAAGAAATCACAGAAATTTATAAGCCTTTTCAAGGACCGCAACAGCCAAATTGTATCTGGTAGGTTCATAACCCCTATCAGTCCTATCAGTGCAAGTAGTTTATTTGTTTGGACTGACATCAGATATTCTGCCTTACAATAGCAGTAATATTACTGGGTTCTGATGTGAAGGGTATTGTTGGAAAATATTGATTTTAAGAGAATTAATCAAGTTCACGAGCGGCAGGTTCATGCAACTATCTCTCTTTGGATACGATCAGGGGCCTAATTTTCTATGACCACTTACATTCCGCGCTTAATGTCTTGCAAAAACAATGTAAATATCTCGTAACTGAGTAATATTTAATGTTTTTCTAGTCTAATCAGTAGTTTTACACGTCATTTACAAATTCATAACAAAATAATTTCATATACACATCACATACAATTTATACATGATTTCAAGACAAGATTTGAGCGTGGCATCTGAAAAAAGTCATAGCGAATTAGGTAGGTCGTTCTGCTCATCATTAAATTTCAGCACACAGTGTGAATAAATATAATTATTTGGCAGTCTGATACTGAAATAGTACGCTAGCTAAATTGGTGGGGAAATTAATATTCATTGCACCGGGGTTGCGTAGCGGCGATATGATAGTTTATTCTGATTTATTGCCCGATGCCGACTTTGTATTGGTTTTCAATTGTAAGCTTGGTGTACTACCAAGAGCGAGTGGAGATGGGGAACAGATATAAATTGCCAAGAGAGTGGTTGCTTTGACAGATTCTCATAAAAGCACACGGCGCCATGCGTTCGTAGCGGGGAGGTAATAATAATAGATACTGTTACGTGCGGGTGGGTAATCAAATGCCGATTAACGTAAAAGAAGATTTTATTCCACGTACACACACACTGTATACACACAAAGTACAGTATACACACAAGGCACAGTAGTCCGAGTCGGACAGTACTTCACAGTAGTCCAACGTCTTCGCAAGGGTCACTGGTACAATTATCTTCGATCGCTTCCTTAAGATGTTTCCGATATACTTAAACTAGCTGACCCGTGCAGCTCCGCCCGCGCTTTTATTACATTTTGCTCCCCTTTTCTCCCTCCTCCCGAGATTTATCTCTCTCTCTTATAAAAAAAATCTAATTATATGCTCTTTCTCTCCTCTCTCTTTCCCCCTCCCGCTTCGGTTTCCGTCACACTCCCCCTCTTCCTACCCTGTTATCCCCTCTCTGAACCCTCTCCCCCTCTCTCTTCTACAAACCTGCTCCTTCTCACTCCCCCCTTACTCCACCTAACTCCCCCGATCCCTCACGCCATCGCCCCCTTCTCGAATCCCCTCTCCCTCTTTCTCCTCTCGTGCACCCTTCTCTCGTTCTATATATCCTCGTCAATCATGGTATCAGCGGCATTAAATATACTTTATGACCTATTCTCAGACCTCCCCGTTAAGCACACATAATTTCATACATATCGGTTCACCCATCTATTTAATGACCTTGCCTTATGTAGCTTAACCTTAACCTAGCGGTATGAAATATACTGTATGACCTATTCTCAGACCTACCCGATATGCACACTTTCATACAAATCGGTTCACCCATCTATTTAATGACCTTACCTAACGTTGCTTAACCTTAACCTACCGGGTTAAAAAGTATCCTATGTCTGTTTACTGGTTCTAAGCTACCTCCCCACCAATTTTCAGCCGAATCGGTTAGTCCGTTCTTGAGTTATAAATAGTGTAACTAACACGACTTTCTTTGATATAATATATAGATTAAAGTTCTATAGTTATTGTATGTTCAATTTCACCGATAGATGGCGCTGTTCATAATGTAAATCACGCTAACATCGTAAATTACTGTCTAATGATATTCGATAATGAAAGTTTTAAGTTTTCCGCATCTTTTATTGTTGCGACTGTAATACATACATAATCTAGTTTGGATCCGCTCGGGATTTACAGATTTTAACTTTTCAAAGATATAATGTCATATTGCTATCAGCAAAGTACTTAGAACAATACAGAAATCTAATGAAAATGTCCTGGGTGTACCGGACCGGCTTACCCCTTACAAAAATTGACCCTTCGCCAATGCCACATCTTATGCAAACTAAATGTCTGCTCAGTCCCTATTGTATATAGCGTAATAATACATATCTTAATGATTAACTGATCAGTCTATAATTACCCTATTCACATACAAAGGAAATTACGTGGTAATATGTGCAAGTAATGTTTCACTGCTTAGCCCCTATGACACATATGGGCTAGTGATGTTTTATATACCAACTTACACCTTGACTTCTACACAACACATCAGTGAAAGTCCTATCAAAATCCATTCACGGGTTTTCAAATGATACCTGGACGAACAGAACGACAGACAGACAGACAGACAGACAGACAGACAGACAGACAGACAATAATTCCAAAAAAAATTGTTTTGGCCTCTATGTCGATAGTATAGTACCCCACATAGAAATTTTGGAAAAATATTCAATGTACAGAAAAAGTGCTCTTTGAGTTTTATTATAGTATAGATTAACAGAGGGGTGGAAGCTTCGAGATTATAAATACCTACTTCTAGTGTTTTCGCGAGCCGATACAATAGCGGCACTCGTTCGAGAAAACGAACAATAGGCGGGGTCAGTGAACCGAGAGCGAGCGAGCGGTAGGTACATACATAAGTACTTGCGAATTGGAGGGAACAACTTTCTATTGAGAATTCGAGATCGTTCTACACGGATCGATAGTAGACCTATAGACTAACAATGCGTTTTGAGATCATTGCAATTAAGTAATAATTAAGGGAGTAATTAACACTTATCTCCCGGTCGTAACAATACTAATAATCGCTGACGGTGTTAAAGCAAGCAACTTTTTTGGATTATCGTCATCATCAGCAGTCAAAAGACGTCTACTGCTGAACAAAGGCCTCTCCTTTAGAAGGGAGGGGTTGTCATAATCCCCACGCTTGGCAGGCGTCTTGGGTATCACAATAGGAGGTAGTTAATCCAAAAGAAAGACGCTGCAGCCCGTCTTCTTGTTTTCTCTTAGTCGCCTTTTACGGACACCCAACGGGAGGAGATGGGAGGGTGCTATTCTTACCCCGGTTATTTTTTCCTTTTTGTATGCATCTCTTTTATTCACATGGAATCGTATATACTTCTGTTCGTGTCTTTAAGGATAAAACATGTTTGGCTCAATACTTTATATAGCCAGCTGGTGAGACACGTCTCTAAGGTACTATTCTTTTTTTTAAATTCTACATAGTGACGAGACAAGACGTACGTACACCTGACAATAAGCAATACGTCCTTGGGTCCGGTAATTTCTCCACCACTGTAGCTGGTATAATAATCGAGCCCTCCTTACCGTAACACAACAGATTAGACACTACTGCCTTGTGGTAGAATATCTGATACTGTGATGGATCTAAGTTTCGCGTTACTTAACACGTTAACAGTCCGTTGTTACATAAGGTAAAAGTGGGATAGTTGCCACACTTTTTGAAATTACTTTATATCTCACAGTGAAAAAATCAAAATTCTTTATTTGTAATACGGGTAGGTACTTTGATTTATTATCTTCAAACTTATGAAAGGATTTTTCCTTTCATCATCTTTGATATTTCCAGAGTATTAGCGATTTTTGCGGACCTCTAAATTTTGGGGCATCCATCCCATATAGGGGATAATTGCCTAATCTATGTAAATTACGTTTAGGATAGATGCCCCGCTGAAAAAGAAGCCATCTATCCCGCAAAAACTTTGATTTCACCTTGCTCTTCCATACAATCGCACAGAGACATGCAACACGGTCAACTTAGTGGTAGTTGTAGAGTCTCTCGAAAGATAAATAAAATAACATGTGATCATCCGCCAAACTAGAGAAATTACAATCGAGGCAACTATACCCCTGGGGCAACTATCCCACTTTTACCCTATGTGGTACACGGTGAGCGGTTCCGCTGAGTTCGTGTACCCTATGAGGTACACGAGCCCATGTGTTTCTCTACGGGCCCTAGAACCACGAACTTGTCAAATTAGTTAGTGTTTTCTTAGTGGACTTGTGGCCAAGGATCTAATAAATGAACCTACCACTTAGTCAAATAGGGTACAGTTTGAGTGGAATAAGTTTTTTGTGCAACAATATCCGTTGAGCGGTTTTCATATTTTCTTTTTCGCTTTATAATACCACAGTGTATAAATTGGTTTATAGACTGTGATAATACTGTGTTAATTCTATTTTCAACTAGCAACACGCACCGGCTTCGCACGTACGTAACTCAGACGACTCAGTTGCAAAATATTGTTTTTTTTTATTATTAACCTCCAGTGAAATATTATCTAACAGATAGTGAAAAAGACTGCGTGGTTTAGGAGGAGTTAGCGGATATGTTTATGTGTATACCTACAGACGAGGAAAACGGTTTTTTTTTTATACGATGTAACGATTTAGATTCTCCAAATGTTACAAAGTGAACCTATTCAACAGCTTCCCACGTAAAAATTAGTGAAGATCTGAAAAAAAAGAAAAACATTCTAAATTAATTTATAGTTACCAGTTTACAAAGGGACCTCTCCCTTAAACCAATATTTGACTTATGTAGGTGCTATTTATATTATTTTAAAACATATTTACTTACTAGCAAAAAATAGGTCATGAAAATATAAACTGAATCATTCTCATCAAACGAAATTCATATAAGTGAGTATATATCAATAAGTTACACATTATTTCCCAATTTCAATTATCGAATCTGATTAAAGGCGCGTTTACAGCACTTTGCAAATTTACAGGTTCCATTAAAAACCACTCATTTTACGGACAATCATCATCATTAGCAGCGTATTGTTAATGCCGATGTCGATTAATTCTCCATTTTCCGAATTCCGAGCACCCCTTATTATTAATTTTTAACCGGCGTCAAAAAGAAAGTTCTGTATTCGACGTGAATGTATGTTATATTAATAATAATGTGTAATATTCATATATGTTAGGCTATGTGGGCTTCTAAACTTTACCAAATTTTACGAGTGTATGTATGTAGGTTTGTCCATGGATTTCTCAGAAACTACATGTACGATTTCTAAAATAATTAATGATTTTTTGCAATAATTAGAGTATTTTTCAGCTTGGAGAAGAGTATAGACATTTTATATTTTCAGTAAGTTACTGTAACGCAGATGTTCGAGTTGCGTGATGATACCTATTTTGGTTAAATAAAAGTCACTAAAAAGAGTAAAAGTTTAAAAAAAAACGACTTCAAAGAAAATTATATAATGTCGGTTAACATGATGTGCTAGAACCGACTTTAATATATTTTCGTAATTTATTTATTTATTATTAGGCAATTTTCTCTAAAGTTTCGGTTTTTTAAATAGTTTATTTACCTTTTCGTTATGTTCAAGTCATTGTTTTTTATTTTATTATTACAATACTCTTTATGTTATACTATTGTATAACATAAAGAGTATACGTGGTTATTTACTGTAATCATATTCTGTTGGACTATTATATTACAAACTAGCGCAACCGCGAAGCTTCGCACGCGCTTTTTTTTTTAAATTAGTAAGTATACCTATATTATATGTTTAATTGGCCGTGACACCTTTTTGAGGTGTTGCCAGATTAACAGCGCTGCGTTAGATTTGTTGTTGTTGTTGTTGTGTTCTTGGCACAGATTGTTTGCACCGCCTACGTGTCATACAGTTGCCCGAGCAAAGTCTCCGGTGTGTCGTACTCTTGAGGTCTTCAATGCCCTCTTGATTGCCTACCCTGAATGTGATGTGTTTGCTGATGAATGGAAGAAAATTATCCGAGTGTGTCTGGCGTTCTGTGAGAGAAAATATGCGAGGTTGTCCACTGTTCTGTGTTAGTTTCAAATCTAATTTAGCTAAATAAGTATTTATTTATAACTGTATATTTATGAAAATATGTTAATTAATGTAACTGATTTAAATATCGTTTTAATTAACAATAAACAATTATTGCCGCAGCAAAATTCTTAGGCAGCATCTTTTTTAACCGGTACAACTTATTTTTATCTTTGTTTAATTTTTACCTATTTTGTTAAATAAATGTATTTTCTTTTTTCTTTTTATATCAAGAACTAAAAATGTGCTATAATAGATCCAACAGTTTATTTTCTTTTTGACTGCACCAATAGAACGTAACTGCGTCATGTGAAGTTCACTTTTAAAAGTTCACTTTAAGTGAACTTTTGCGTAACATGACGCAGTTACGTTCTATTGGTGCTGTCAAAAAGAAAATAAACGGTTGGACGCTCTATAATAATAAACTAGTAAACTGAAATACTTATATAACAACATAAATAACCTGAATGGGATATAAAAAATTCGAAAGAATTTACGAATAAAATATTACAAATATTTTATTAAAAGCAGGCGATTAAGTAGGTAGGCACCTTATTCAGGTGCCTTAAGTACACATTTAAAAATATAATTTTGTTTCAGTTGTCTCAGCCCCCGGTCCGCGTATTTCTACGAATTTCCGCCAAGTGGTAAGTATCCTTAACACAGCATAAAACAAAATACTACTTAGCTATAATCTTATCTTATTAGATAATCTAATAAAATTTTGAATAAAAATTCTAATAAGACTATATATTAGAATTACTTAATATATTAGATTAGTTTTTTTTCCTCCATCTGAAATCATCAAATCGTGTATTGTTTTGACGTACATAATTAAGTATGTGTGTAATTATTTATTTTATTCCATAAATTTCTGGTTTATTCCTTCACTACCTTTGTAAATGATTATGTTACAAATACTTATCCGTTGGGGGGTTAGAATTGCATCCTCCATCTCCTCTCGTTGGGTGTCGGCGACTAAGCGACAACGGGAAGACGGGCAGCAGCGTCTTCCTTTTGGATTTATCTTCCACCTATACTGTGATCCCCAAGCCGTCTGCCAAGCGCGGGGATTATAGCAACCCCTCCCTTCTAAGACGCAGGCCAGACACAAGCGGCGCGGGCACGGGCGTGCCATAAGCGCACCTCTTCTATCTGTTTTACACCACGTCTTTCTTCTACATTTTGTATGAAAGAACATTGGACAGGCGTCGAGACGGCACGCCACGGTTGCGGCGCAGGCGCACCGAAGGCGTAAAGGCGAAGACATCTTGTCAGATCAAAATCAAAAACTTGAATACCACCGATACACTGCCCCGTCGTGAGCGTGCCACCGATGCGCGCCGGTAGAGGGCCCGGTAGCGCGCCCGATGCGCGCCGCGCCGGCCGCTTGTGTCTGGCTTGCGCCTAAGGGGGAGGCCCTTGTTCAGCAGTACTAAATCTATGGTTAAAATTGATATCATACTGTTTCACCAATACGATAAAGAAATAGGCCAACAATAATTAAATAAAGGTCCATCTCACAGACAACTGCCTCGGAACTGCCAAGAAGAAGGTGACGACGTTCTCGAGGCTACTTCGAGGACTCAAATCCCATAGAAAGGAGAAACACGGCTCCTGTTCGCCGAAGCACATGCACAGTCCACGACAGGTCCTACCACCGCAGAGGGTAAGTAGAAATATGAACTTTATAAGAGTGCTAGAGTAGTACCAATTAATATAGTGTAGCTAATCTAATTTCTAACGTGATTAATAATTCTAAAAAAATATTTAAACTTTTATTTCTTTATAATGAGTATACATTTAAATTAAAAAGAGATTCTAACAAATTCAATTCTAAAAAATATATGTTCATATTCTTTATTGAGGCTGAGATATGATTTTTATAAAAATAATTATTCAACTAATTGACGGCCTAAGTAATTGATATGATTTCAATACTACGATACGGAATCACTGACAAACGAGTTAATAATAATAAAAATAATTAGCATTTCCTAGCAGTACTAATAAATATAGCATTTGAACCAGTCTATAAACTGTAGTGCCCCTCATCACCCGATACATTAGTCATTTTTAACTGACTGTAGAGTTTACAAAATCACAAGAATGGCGCGTCAGAATAATTTGCTAACATCGTGTTATATTTTTTTTTTGCTTAATTGGTGATTCTGCTTCTACAACTACTGCGCGATTTAAAACGAATGTGTATTAAATATACCTATTTATTTTTAACTACAGACCAAGAAAAAGAGAGATAAAATTTAATTAATTCCCTATACAATACAAGTTGTAAAATTAATGTGTCTAATAAAAATGGCTACAAATACGCACTCCCACGCATATCGTGGTCGGTTTATCACGTATTTAGTTTGCGTAGGTAGCCGTTTATGTTCTGAAGCGAACTACAAATTAGATACTTGGCACTTATTAATTGGATTTTACACTTATTCAATGATTCTACTTTTTGAATCCGTAGTCAAATTATCAGCACAAACTGCTCTTACATTTGTGTACACAACGGGTTCACATGTTTGTTACGTTCTAGTCATATAGTAGTGATCCTACTGTTCAATAACAGTTTCAATATCCAATAGCCTTTGTGACAAACTTCTAATTTGACATGGAATAATGGATTATTCCATGTCAAATTAGAAGTTTGTACAGTTTGTGGCAGATTATGGAAATCTGCCTAAAGATTTGATAATGAATTATGTCGCGTACATGCCCTAGTAGTGTCAGGGTTGATGTCCTTGACAAGGAGAGAAGGGAAAAAGGCAGGGTGGTCGGCCTTAGTTGCGCTGATGTCACTCCCGTCTCGGATCCTCCACGGTAAATCTCGGAGTGTAGTGCTTTTCCCGCGGGGGTGTTTTCGGTTGGTGTTCAGCTGCTTCGCGTAGCCAACGGTCCACAGGGTGGGAGAGGAGCTTAAAAGGGTGCACTCGCATTCCGCACGTCTTTAGAGCGGATGAATCGACAGATAGCAAATAGAAATTAATGGTCCGTAACTAGACACCTTAATAGAACGTTTAAGGTAAAGGAGAGAGCTGTGTACGTTACGACACCAGAATTTGAATAATGTATTCCAAAAATGGATTTGTTTAGTCTTGTTTAGTTAAAACTACAGACATTCTGCAGTTCAAAATGCATATCACAGATTGCTTCATAATATACATCACAAAAAGTTTTCATACATTTCTTCAATCCTCTCACGCCAACAACACAATGGATGCCCCATATAAATATAGCGAACTATTGTCGCTCGCGATTTCTCGTTAGCAACAACAACGCTCTGTAACCGAATCTTAGTTTGAGCGAGCACGCGCCCGCGGCGGCTGTCTCCCTTTTTTTCATACATTCCCTTTGCACCCCCCCAACCCCCATTATGTGGATACGACGCGACGCCGGTACGCCTTTGACATGCACTCACAGCAATTAGTATGACGTGTCGTATGTACCGACGTACGCGTCGTACAATACGTACTTGCGTCCAATTTTTTTTGGTGCGTTTTGGCTGGAGCGTCTCGTCGCCGGTAGAATTTGAGGGATATTTTCAGCAACTTGAAAATATTTCAGTTCGTTTTTTTACAGAATTTAATAGCTACCAGCGCAAATTGAGGGCAATGTGTAAGTTCTACGATCACAAATCACTTTTATAATTAGTCAATGCACACGTGCACCAAAACAAAATAAATTTAATAAATAGTTTGTTTTTATTTCTTAGACTCGAGAATGGCTCAAAACTCAAGTGTTGAAGTGGTTCGGAGATGATTGATTTATATGTATTACAATTCGTTCGTGATTCAAGATGTGTAAGATATTTCTATGAATAAAATTAGGACAAGCTCTATTTTCCACTCATCAATCAAACTGTGATTGGGCAACTCACACTATTCATTGGAGTAACGGATGATACAATACTTCAAATTCATAACACATCATTGGAAATAAGAAAGACCGTATTCACGCACGTTTCACAATCGAAATAGATAATTCAGCAGCTTTCCGTGACACAAAAAACACTGCCAGAATACGAAGAAGTGACAAGAAAATATGAATTCCAGACGCCAATACATCAATAACCCGGCACACGAGAGAAATGCTAATACGCGTTGTACGAATACGCAACTCATCTCGGCCAAATTAAGTGCTACATTTTTCCACGTCCACCTATATATTTATTAATCTCCAGACGGGGAGGGAAGATGGGGTGGTACGTCACCGCATGCCTTTTGAGAAATGACGCCTGCCAAAGTTAAGTCGGTTGAGCCAACGCAAGGCAGTGAGATATGAGCGTTTGTTGAGCTAACGGATAAAGACCATTAGGGCGTCCGGTAATCCTTATCGGCCAAGTTGCACTTAGGATTATTCTTGTCAAAAGTTGCCCTTTTTCTGTTTATTGACCGAGCTGTGACCAGCTGTGATTACCGGATTAAGACTGGATAAGTATAAAGTATTTGTAATTCGTGACGTTTAATGCTTTCGGAGAAAATACATTTGAAGATTGTTTAAGGCCCAACAAAAATGGCAGCTAAAAGTTTTGGTTAGTCAAAGATTACACATTTTAAATGATTTTTAATGAATTATAAATATTCTACTCACTATAAACACCAAGGACTAAGATTAATTTTAAAAAAACTGCCGGGAAATTTTCACGGGATATTTAATTTTACTTCATCATCGTTTAATGTTCCGCCGTGGCAAATCTTCTAATAAACTTCATGAAACTTTGCGGTTTTGCTGGATTTCCATTTTTCATTAATAGAATATTCTTTGAAACGCTGTGATGGAATATAAGATTAGTAGTCCAGAATACTGAATTTATATTTCAAAACAGTGGGTATTGAATTATTTATATTATAATATCAACAGTATGATGATAGAACAAATTCATTTCTTTGTAATTCAGAAGTGAGAAATGAGTACAACATGAGGTTTGTTAAAATATTTGTTACTTTCAATCAATCTAAAAAAGGATTAAAACGAGTAGGTACTTCTGATATTGTCATTGATTACAGCACTAACTACTAAGCTTTTATAAGTCAATATTTTTAATGAATACTAACTGCCGAACCTACAAACGTCAATTAAAGTAAATGATGATTAATCCATTTTTTGAAATCAGACTATTTCGACACGCGAAGCCAATTCATACTTAATACGCTGATAGTGTGTAAATATAACAGTTATCTCGTATTCAATAATCGAAATTAATCAAAAATGGCTCCGACAGTCGAAATAAACAGATTTTAATAAAATCTATTTAAAAAAAAATTGAACCGACTTCAATATCACTGAAAAGTATAAAAGAATTTAAATATTATTGAAGTTGGTGTTAGCGTACCTGCTGTGTATATTTGGCACCAACTTCAATAATATTTAAATTATTTTATACTTTTCAGTGATATTGAAGTCTGTTCAATTTTTTTTAAAAAAGATGATATTTTCATATATAAATATTGAACCATCGAAAACCGTAAAATTATCTAGGTAGGTTATGATCACATTATCGTATACATAGTTTTACATAATTCATGTTTCTTCAGAAAAAAATATCCGGTCGTAATGAAATTTGCATGAAATCATCATAGTAGTTTACTCTCTCGAATAAAAAAAGAATCATCGAAATCGGTTCATAATTGTCAGAGCAATGTAATGGAGAACATCAGTTTTATGGTTTTTACCAGATAAATTGCTCCACATCGTTCATGGTCCTCCAGGAAGTTCTTATCCGGTTGTAATAAAATTCATACAGATTCAATACAGTGGTTTCTTCTTTCGAATAAAAAAAGAATCATTGAAATTGGTAAAGATTTGTCAGAGTTATGACCATTTTTGTCCTTAAAAAGCGACTAAAACGTCATCTATATAGGCTTTCTTGCAGCTCTCAGTGCGCAGTCACCATTCTTGTTTTTTCAGGAACTACTTATTACTAAGCAATAATTTTTTTATGGGACCCAATAAACGAATTAAAGAATGGATGGAAGAAAGATTTTTTCAAATCGGTTCATAATTGCCAGAGTTATGCGCGAACATACATAGAAAAAAATATATATATACAGACGAATTGAGAACCTCCTCCTTTTTTGAAGTCGGTTACAAAGTGTCTTAATTAGAATTAAAGTTAATTGGGGTTTGTGAGTGCGGCAGTTACTCTTTATTTTCACATCCAGCCAATGAAACATGAGAAATATTAGGAAAATACAAAGCAAATATGTTCTTTATAGCCTATTTGACTTACATACAGCATATTGGCACATTGCCTTCGAAACGGTTTTCTTGTTAGAAGTATTATTGGACCGATACAGTTCCTATAATATAGCTTTCCAGACTCTATACGGGTAATAAAACGTTATAGTTGCGACTCCATGGTCGCTTTTAGTATTTGGTAGATCGTAAATACGAAACATCTTGTATCGATAAATGTGTTAGCACGTTGCATTGTTAGGGAATTCAGTAATGAGAAATACAACTATCGTATTGGGTGTCCTGAAGCGTTATTACCCTCTTATAGGGATTTTATGTAACAGGTAGTTGATTAAATTATATGAATCTAACAAGTTTATACATATACTCGTAATTCGTGAAACTTCATTCTCGCTCTGTCTCTTTCTACAGTCAGTCGGTCGGTCGGTCGATCGGTAAGTCGGTCCGTCGGTCGGTCGGTCGGTCGGTCGGTCGGTCGGTCGGTTGGTCGGTCAGTCGGTCAGGTCACTCACACACCTACACTCACACTCACAGTCACACTAACAGTCACAGTCACACTCACAGTCACAGTCACAGTCATACTCACAGTTACAGTCATAGTCACACTCACACTCACACACACACCACATACACCACCACACCACAACACACGATCATAGAAATTTAAGTTTTATGGTAACTAAAATAAGATATATATTTGTGAATAATGATCGGATGCTTACATTCCGGACGTTTTTTCCCGGCTACTACCCCTCCGCATCGTCCCATAAGGAACTCCAAAATGGATTAATATAATGTTGTCTTTTACTTACGCGAATATTATACATTGAAATCAAACTACTTTTACGGATTATATCGCGGTTTATTTCGAATGCTTTGCATTCGAAACGGGATAGTAAAATCTAAAATGAACCGCGATATAATCAGTACAAGTAGTTTGATTTCAATGGATTAATAATCATTTACTTTAATTAACGTTTGTAGGTTCGGCAGTTAGAAATCAAATTAATAATTTCTCAAAGCGTGTCACCGATTACTATATCGCGTACGATCTGAAATAGTTCATTTGCTCCAATCAAAATTAAATTCTATTAGCATATATTAAACTCCAAATCGCTTTGAACTCTATTATGTACTATCTAAAATCGATCTCAACGCGAAAACCTTGTTTGTGTTAAATTACACGCTGATTACGAAATTGATTTGTTTCCTCTACTGTTTGTATTCGAAAAACGTGAATGTTAATTAATTATTATCTACATTCTTGTCTTGGTTATGTATTAATATTAACAATTTGAATTCATAGTTTATAAGTTCCATAAATGAATGCATCAACCAATCGATAGTCGTAGTTCAAAATCGAATTATTCCAGCATTACTTTTTTAGATTAGACTCAAATAACTTCTTAGCAGAGATCTGAATAGGTTATAATTAGCAGTTAGTATATTTACCTAAACTTGGAAGAAGGAAGTAACATAAAGTGGATAATACCTGCTCAAAAATCTCGAGATAATTACAAAATAATTATAATTTTAATTGTTTATTTATAGTTACAAATTATTAATTTTAAAAATAAAAAGCAGAACTATAAACTAGCCAACTTAATTTTATTTTAACCATTTAAAACAAAACACTTGAAGTTTACACAATTTTAGTACGGAACCCTAAAAAATGTTAAACGATTCTCAAGTTAATAATTTGCGACTATAATTAAAGTTCAACGAATAAGTCGTGGTTACAAAATCCCGGGATTGACGTATTACGCCATTTTAAATATTCCGGGATATTAGAGGAGGTATTATCCACTCTATGTTACTTCGTTCCTCGAAGCTTAAATACATACGTATACTCTACCCATTTCGATCTCTGATAAAATCACCAAACTGTAACGTATAGTCACCAATATTATAAATCATTATTTTAATTTAATTTTTATTTTATTAACAGAATTTATTAATAAAAACTATTAAGCTTGATTTACGTTATAATAAGACTTAACAGATAATGTCAATGGAAACAACAATTGTTAGATTTATTAAAGGATTCGAATAAAGAAAACGCGTATGACTTTGATAAGGGGCCAATAAATTTTGAACGGTACGAGTTTGGGGCATCCGCAGCGTTGTCGCATTATAGAAAGCCTATTGTCGGCTATTCGCATTATGCCCTTATCAAGTGCGAAGTTAATGGGCGAGCATTGTGCCTTCTATGATTAATTGATTCGTACGTACACGGCCTCATTGTGATGCATATATCCTCAGCTTTTTCCTAGCTAAGTGAAAATGATAAATGAAAACGTATTGTTACAATGCTCGCGTAGTTGAGACTGTATGAAAGTACTCGTATGCTAATTAGCGTGCTGTGATTTTGTTTGTTTGTATGATTCGTTTGTTTGTATGATTTGTTTGTTTGTATGATTCGTTTGTTTGTATGATTCGTTTGTTTGTATGATTCGTTTGTTTGTATGATTCGTTTGTTTTGGTGGCAGTGTTCGCACGGGTGTAGTGAATAATTAATGAAATTGTGTTTCCTAATAACAAGTATTAGACGGATATAGTGCAGAACCTAATTTACTAGCTACGGACGCCGGAATAGTTTAAGTCAACGTCTGTTTTTTCTGTTTGTTTAATCGTAAATTTTAAAGGACAGGACTTGAATACGGTGTTTCTTTATCTACAAGTTACTTTAATCGGGAAAGAAGAAACATAAAAATAGAATACAAAAATACACGTAGATTCATCTACGTGTATTTTTCAGGTTTCTCAGGTGCTTGTGAAAATAAAATTAACCAAGATCAAAATAATCATGTTCTAGTTCTAAAACTAGTATAAGTGAGATGAGAATGTTATGTCAAATGAGATGTGCAAGTTAAAATGTGTTGGTAATTTAGCCACATTTTTTCTTTTTTTTCTTATCCTCTATAAATGATGCATTTGTTCGTTCCTTGACCTTCTTTACTTTGGCAATAATTGGATTTTTATGCACCTTAAAGAAGACAAAGAACAGTTGTTCAGTATTATAACATTCTATCAGACTAAAATCTCGTTTAAGACCATCAGATTGACTTCTCTATATATGTAGGTTCTTTATGTTTATGGCATCTATTAATGAAACTCGTATCTTGTTGCAACAATCACATAAATTAGTAACGATAGTTTGGTATTATGTACAATAGTACTATCGAATTTTTCAGTGTAATCTTTGATAAATGATTTTCGTCGAAAAATACACTCTACCTGATGGTAGGCAGCTTATAAAACCTTATTTATATCAACTAAAATTATGATGGTTTTCAAACTTCTACGGCGGCTCGCGGTGATAATTTATCATGCCGTCGTTATACGAATAAGGTGATTCGTGAAAAAGTTACTTTTTCAAGAAAGTAGCTTGTAAGTGTATTTGCGAAAAATCTTTATGAGAAAAATGACTGGCCGATCCGCATGATAAATGATGAAACATTTTTCATTGAGAATATTTATTTTAACTTCCTTTTTGTAGTTTACCAATTTAAATAATCGGTTCGTGGTACGTGTTTCAATACTACTATTTATTTTTTAATGTACTTTTCATAATTACTTCATGTATTGAATATTGGTGTATGCTTACCTAATGATTTCTGATATTTTCGCGAATACTACACATTGAAATGAAACTAATTAAAATTAAAAATAAACCGCGATATAATCCGTAAAATTAGTTTCATTTCAATTGGTGGGTACTTACTTAGTGGATTGAGCTACAAGGCTTAATACACGTAGGTACATACAGGGTGTAAGGGATCACGTACCGATTTTTTTTTTATAAGATTTCAAATAATGTCCTTTAGATGACAAAAATTACAAGCCCGCTGAGTCTCTTGCCGGATCTTCTCAGTAGCGGCCGCGTTACGATCCGGTGGTAGTTTGTAAAAATGATTTTTGTGCAAGTGCCTCCGTGGGGCCTATACATAATATTTTGACTTTGACAACATTATAGAAACCGTTTATATGGAAAATGACAAATGACTAATTTTCGAGTATGTAATGAATATATGCGAAATAATATTTATTTTTCAAATTACATTGCTAATTTTCTAAAATAATAATAATTGATTGCCTATTAATTCATTGCCAATGTACTGTTTTCGTGCTTAAAGAATAAATAAATAAATTTTCCATAACTAATAAATTTATTGTTTTTAAATTAAAATTAGGCTTTATGATTATACCAATAATGATGTTATAGTAATTTTATTTAAAGAAAGTGGATTTTTGTTTTGGAAATTCATGAAAAACCCGATGAAAAATTTCAACACTAGGATGTTCAGAATCATGTACTGGATCCCTGGTATCAGTTTTCGGTACGATGTTCCTTACACCCGTTACATTATGTACCCGTTATGTTATGTATATGATGCCTTGACTTGTCTAAAATTTATTATTCATCCCTGATACAAGAAAGATGGGATACTATAAAAAGCCTATGTCTGTTTGTCTGTATTTATGTTTGATTGTAATTTTTTTTTTGTTTTTTTTTTTGTTTGAAAGCTGGTTTGATGGAGATAGTTCTTAGCTAAGTATGAAATAAAATCTGATCTTTATTACTTTTTTTAAGAAACTATTAGAACACGTTATTATGTTAACACTCAGAAAAATATGTTAAATCTTTAATAATAAAATGAACTTTTGAATTTACCATCATCGCCATCAACAGCCAAAGCACGTCTACTACTGAACGAAGGCATCTCACTTAGTAGGGAGGGGTTGTGATCATCCCCAAGCTTGGCAGGCGTCTTGGGGATCGCAGCATTCATAAGTGATAGGTGAACAAATAGAAAAACGCTGCTACCCGTTCTCTTGTTTTCCCTTAGTCGACTCTTACGGACACCCAACGGGACAAGATGGGAGGGTGCTGTTCTTACCCGGACACCGGGAATTTGAATTCATAAAAAATATCATGGATTTATATAGGGTTACAGGAAAAGTCGTGCTAGATCCGTTAAGGGCGTGGAGTACCCATCATTTCTGACTTATTTCACTATGAAACACCCCACCCTAAACTTAACCCTTTTCGAGATTTTCGACATTAAATTTTTTATTGAAAATTGCCGATTTTTAGGCTATTAAATTTTATTTTGTTTAAGTTAAGTTTAAGTTTATTTTTTTTTTTACTTTTTTTTTATTTTGGTTAAGTTTAGGGTGGGGTGTTTCGTAGTGAAATAAGTCAGAAATGATGAGTACTCCACGCCCTCAACGGATCTAGCACGACTTTTCCTGTAACCCTGTATATATTCATTTATTTAAATCTTCATGATGAAAATTACTAAATGACGACTCTATCTTGACTCCGTCTAGGAGAATACCCAAATAACTATTTATTTTTTACTTGAAACAAAAAAATACGATAATATCTTCGTAGCAAACTATGTTGCATACTTAATTTTAGAACTTCACACTTAAAACTTTAAACTACTTCAACTTTTCTTAAGTGACTTAAGTTTTTATATAGCGTCGCCTAAACTTTATACGACAAGCTAGCTGGATTACATGCAAGGTACGCCTTTCCGACAGGTTGACACTCCAGACAGCGTGCTCCAAAGTGGGCTAGGCTTAGGCCCTGGCCCAGACACTGCCCTCAGGTCTATGGTAGACCCGAGGGACTATGACCGCCTCCGCTTCTTACAAATGACTGCCGCCCAACCAAACACCTTTGAAGAGACTATACATAGGGTGAGCAACACACATTTTCCACTGACAGCTGCGATGGACAAAGCATAAATTTTATTCTTGAGAATAAACTTCTTAGAGATTTCCGGTTCAATATTTTTTTTAAAGTGGTAAAATCATAAATAAATACGAATAAAAAAATCGCTCAAAGCAATTGCTGCAAATCTTATTTCAAAATAAAATACTACCTATATATATATTTTTTTATATTCGAAATTTAAATGAGCTGTAACTAAAACTTGGGCAATAAGAAAATAGTTGTTCTATTTTTGAAAGTTTGAAAAGTTATTTTATCAAAAGATCAAAATATAAAAATTCAATCATTCATTTTGTTATGCTGTGTTCGTCAAAGTTGTAGGAAAGTGTTGTAATCTGTTATGCTCTGGTTGGCAAAATATTTATGAGCCTTTGTACTACATACAAGCAAAAATATGTTTATTTAATACTTGTACAGTATGTAGTATACTCGTGTAAGTTAAGCTTTTATGTTATCAAATAATTACACTTAGTATACGCACCAAAAAAAACTATCTTACTAGATTTATTTAGCACATTTGTAATTAAAACAACATTTTAATTTATTATTTAAAATTTTATTAATTTACTCGTACTTTGTATTAATAATACGTGACTATTATAAATTATATGTAAAATAATCGTATTTATATTATTAATATGTTTATGCCAAACAGAGTTTTAACGGATATCCAAATTCAAAATTTTATTCATTTTTTGGCTTTTTTTTTAATCGGCATGCTCAAAGAATTGGAGGTGGCTCAACAAATACATTATTATCATATCATACGATTACAAAATTTATTTTACAGTATTTTTTTAATTTAATGCACACTTTTTTTTCTGCACCGTTTGCCTTAATATGCACGAATAGTAGCATGATAAAATTGTAAACTGCATGATGTGCACAGTGGAAAATGTATTATATTTTGTTGGATTTATCTATTAATCTACATAAATTCATGCACATGCATTTTTTATGTTTAATACGTATATTGCAATTTTGTATGATTTGGTGTAGTAAAAGACTTGTTTAATAATAAATTATTTTATTAATAATTTGTTACACAAATTTAATTAATTAATTATTTATTTAATATAATTATGGATATTAAGTTCAAATCAATTTCATAAAAAGAAATATAGGATATTATTTTAATTATTGATATTTCATTTGTTGCAGTTAAAAGTACAGGAAGCAATGAAGAAAAAAGACAAACTAGCAAGGGAACAAGAAGAGGTAAATGTTTTTCACTGCTAATGGTGTCGTGAAAATCCTAAAAAATACAAAATTCCAAACCGCATTTTGCGACACAAATCATAAAGGGCTAAACCTGAAATAAGCACTTATATACCAGCTATAATTATACGTATCAAAGCATTTGTTTAGAATCCGTTAAAATTTATAATAGTGGACAGCACTAATTGATTGAAAATAAATTAATTATAATTCCCATTCATAGTATTGCATTAAACCAGCTTAAAAATAAAAAAAAAACATGCATCCAAATCCGTCCATTCGTTAGAGAGCTACCATGCCACAGACAGACATACAGACATAGGCGTTGAACTGATAACCCCTTATTTTTGGTCAGGGATTAGAAACCAAAGACACCATTCTACCAATATCAATGGTTTGACATGAAAATATCAACCACAAAGCATATATCCAAAACTAATCTGACGTGAGACTCGCAGTAACTTGTAATCTTCCGGCTGGCTCGAGCATTCCGCTCGTACCGGGTCGGGCTAATCGTGCCCTAATCTCGAGCTAAGCCTATTACGGGCAGTTGTAACGCTTCCCTATGAAACTTCGGAAGCCCCTTGCTTAGCACATTTCGCTCGTAAAACTATGGGACGGTGGACTTGGGAATATTGAACATTGAAATTTTACCGTGACAATAACGTTTTTGCCAATTCCAAACTAGATTTTTTACGGACTTCAAAAAGGAGGACGGTATTCGACGTGTATGTATTTAAAATGCGTAATGTTAATATATCTTAGACTGTGTGGGCTTCTGAATAAATGTACCAAATTTCACGAGTGTATGTATGTATGTAATAATCCGTGGACAAACCGTCCACGGATTTCTCAGAAACTACAAATCCGATTGCGATAATTCTTTTGAAAATAGCTTGAGTACTTTTCAACTTAGGGAAAGTATATGTTTCATCAAAATCGGAAATCATCAGAAAGTTTGGTAAACGGTCAGCAGTTGGATAAACAAGGTCAGGATAGGTCAGTTCTTATATGAGTGACCTTTAAGTAAACTGAGCGTCTCCGGGCAGAATATCTGACATTGGGGTGGTACCTGCCTAGACGGTTTCCTGCACAAGGAACCCACAACCTAGTAAGTCGTTCTTAAAATGCAGCGCTGAAATCTCATTTAGAGGACCAGTACGACGCGTAAATCCCTTTCGTGTATTAACAGCGCCGTCTTGGTAACAAAGTGTGCATAAATTAAGTTAATGTTCAATACTTTTCTACTTACGAGAAAGTGGCCTTTTTATTGCCCCCTTTGAATATTTATTAAAGTGTTCACGCATTTAGGAAAAATATTTTGTAAGAAAAATATTTTTTTAAAGTTTCCTTCAGATGTTTATGGCACGCGCCGTCATCTATACTTTTATGTGTGTACGTACCTCGTACTATAATATATCCACGTCGATACCGACATAATGGCGAATAAAAGCGTGCTCCTATTTCCTTATAAAAACCATAAAGATTTTATGTCTCACTTTTAAGGCGATGGTGTTTTCCACAAAGAAGCTAAGATGAACTCGGCGGGTGGTTAAAAATTACAATATCTAAAAATATTTAGACACAACGAAACGGACTCGCGAAAATTGCTCATTATTTTTAAAATTAAAATTCTCCTATCTTGTTTCTTCACTCCCCTACAAAATGGCTAGCTCAGTTTTCTTGCAAAATTAAAATAATGCTATCTACATTAAGGGTGCGGAAATTTCGTTCTAAAATATTCAAGAGCTTCGTATTCCTTTTTTTTTGGGCTTAACCATTTTGTTTTTGTTGCAGATCCTAAGAGATATAAGACATGGTCTTATGAACATGGGAAGAGACGGCGTCAGAGGTCCTTTCGGAGGTATGTCGAAAGCGAAGTGCTAAGTGATCTTTTCCAAACATAGCAGAAAATTGTCTTTGGATAAGATCATTTTAAAACACGAGGAAATAATGTTAGCTTCTTTATTCAAAATTAACTTTTTTAGTACTTTGAACGAATAGTATTTATACTAATAATTTATATGCACAAAATTAAATTCAAAGTACGAAGAAATTGTTTGGCTATTTATAATTTTTTGAGCTATCGTGATATTTCCGCATGTTGCTTGCAATATTTTGTGATACCTAGTTTTTAATTAAATTATTTTGATAAATTGCGGAATGCTTGTTTGATATTATTAATTTTACCGTTCATCGTCAATTTTCTCTATTCGGTATGCTTTCGATGTGCATTTTTCATCATCCATTGTCATTTGTTTTTATACGGAAGAACTCATTCGAGATACTAGGATTGTGTAAAAAAACCACGAAATTGAACGATGTAATTATTCTTGGTGACGAATAGGTGTTGTAATAATTTTGTATTTTTTTTCATACAAATTTCACAAAAAATAAAACCATCTCCATCCATCCGATTCTTACTTTGCGATAAAATGCTAAGTGCATGTATTGGAAAAAAAATTGCAACCTCGCACGGCTTTACGATATTCGTACACCGCTTTTATTGCAGTGTTGTCAGTGAAACCGCCACTATGTGGAAGGCATTTTACGGTAAACTTTTTTCGCAATTTTGTTAGCACGTTGGTTTTTATTTGCATTACCGGGGCTACGCTGAACAGAGGACTAATACAGGGCTCGTTTACAGACGACACGTATATGTACGACGATGAAGCGAGAGGTCTCTCGGGAAGAGGGCACTGGTACGACGAACCACCTTATGAAAGTGACCCAGAAGACTTTCTGATGGGCGGGGGAGCGCCAGCTGCCACGTTTCAGAATGGCCGAGTTTGCTTCACTCTCAACCTTCGAAACGAACCAAGAGGGGAAGGCGTGATATCTCTAAGAAGTGCCGGCGATATAAGTTTAGCGAGGACCCCTCGGAGGGGATTAATTATTCCGCAGAGTGGCCCCTACCCCACCACTGTGATCCCCCTGCGCACAGCTAGAGATCGGGAAAGCGGGGATTACGCAGCGTCTGATATACAATCTATAGGATCGAGATTATCTGGCATCTCCTTAGAATCTAATAGGTCGGAACGGGACTCCAGAAGAGGATACAGACAAATGTCCGGATACCGGATAGGTGCCGATCCCTTATCGCCTGCTTCCTCGGACTATGAGGACCAAGAAAGTGAAACGGATTCACAGCACATAGCCACCGTACATAAGGTAATTTTTAGTATCTCTTGGTATATACATAGAAATATAATGTTTACGAAGTAAATTTGTCGAAATCGCGTAATAAATTAAGCTGATACAAAAGTTGCTTTTGATTTAAGTATCCTTTGCCCAATTAAACTTTGTAAATCGTTCCAGTCAGCCGATGAATGCGAAGGAGTATCAAATTTAGCTGGAAAAGTGAGAGGTCTTAGACAAGATGTCCAAAGAAAAATTTCGAGGTTAAGACAAGAGCGGGGTCCCGACGGCAGCGACAGGAGGACGAGTGGCGATCAAGCGTTCCCATGTTCTAATAGTTCTTTCGAAAGTCTTCCCAGCGGATCAGGCAGTAGTGAGTGGATTTATTGAGTTATTTGTTTGTGTTAATATAAAGGTTTTTGTAAATATGTTTGTCTTTCCTTTCTTTGTACCATAACGCCCCATGTGTTACTTACAGATTACACTCTTGTACAGTACTCCCATTTTTGTTCGCACACATATCTTAAACCTACTAATCGCATCGCATTGATTTACTAAAACCACTAAAACTATCCACAGTCGAACAAAGATGTACCCCACAGGTATTTTAACTTTCAATGTGTTGGTCATAAATATTGAATATTATTTTATCTGAGTGTAGAATATTTATGTGCAGGCACACAAGCGCTGGTTCGCGCCGGTAGTAATCACTCATCTCTCTCGGCAGAAGAAAACATAGAATTAAGTCCAGCCGGGCGGAGTTTACTTGTGCCGCAAATGCTGTGTCGAGCTCGGGCACTCGTCGATTACGCACCGAATATTTATGAGAAGGATGCTCTGAGATACAAGGTACGACGACTCAATACTGAAGCTCGTAGTTTATTGCGGCGAAAGGAATTTCTAATAACGTGTTATTTGTCGACAGAAAGGAGACATCATAGAAGTTATAAACATGAACGCGTCCGGCATCTGGCGGGGTGTTCTGAATAATAAAGTTGGAAATTTCAAATTTGCGAATGTCGAAGTGCTGTCTGAGAGAGATACGGTGCGATCGAGATCGGCGAATTGGTGTAAAAGCCGCGAAAGGCTATGGGAAACGAGGCCTAGGACGGTAGAAGAATTATTGAGGAGGATAGATTTACCAGAGTATACTGTGGCCTTTGCAAGGAATGGTTATGAAGACATAGAGCTTTTTAAGGAAATCGAACCATCGGATTTGGATTATTTGGGAATAATGACTCCGGAACATCGCACGCGTATTCTTGGTGCAGTTCAACTTCTTCACCAGCTTGAATGTAAGTGGTCTTGTAGAATTTTCTTATTTCTTCTTCTTTCCTCAGTTTTAAAAATTCTGACAGTTTTTTAATAGTCGAGAACTGTCAATATCTGTAATCAAAAATATAAAGGGTGTAAGGGACCACGTACCAATTTTTTTTATAAGATGTCAAATAATGTCCGTTCCAACATTACAGAAACCATTTATATGGAAAATGACTAACTTATTAATTTTCGAGCATGTAATGCATATATGCGGAATAATATTTATTTCTCAAATTACATTGGTAATTTTCTAAAATAATAATAATCAATTGTCTATTAATTAACCTATGTACTGTTTTAGTGCATAAAGAATAAATAATTAAATAAAATTTCCATAATAAGTAATTTATTGTTTTTATATTAAAATTATGCTTTATTATTATCCCAATAAAGATGTTATAATAAAAAAGTGTTTTTTTTTGGAAAATCATGAAAAAGCCGATGAAAAATTTCTACACTAGAGTGTTCAGAATTATGTTCTGGATCCCTGATATCGGTTTTCGGTACGATGTCCCTTACACCCCGTATACTCTTTACTGATTTTCTTTCTATCCGCGAATTAATAAAGTCGCGTAGACCTTAATAACAGTATTCAGTTCAACAATCTAAATAAGACTATTATCTATCCACCTACGTCTTTTGTTTTTAGCGATTCAATTCATTAATTTTTTCATAGGTGGTGAGGCTGAAGTTGAAGCCGACGGTGGCGGCTCAAGTTCTGAAGGCGGAGACTCGCCATTCGGTCGACGGCAATTTCCCCGCGACTCCGGCTGCTACGAAGCAACCGTCGCCGTCGGCGGCGTCCGAGTCCGGACATCGCCATTAGTGCACAGAGCAGACGAACCGGTCCACAGGCCACCCGAGCCAGCGCCGCAAGCGAAACGCTCAATCCGCCGCCGTCAGCCGGACGACGCGGAATGCGACAGGATCGAGCGCTACCCGGGAACAGTTAACGAGAGAACAACGACTCGCGCAGGCGGCCTTCCCGGAGGCGCTAGGGACGACACTTGTGAGTCCGATCACAGGCTTAATGTAGTGAAGTTCGTAGCCGGTGGGGAGCCGTGTGCTTCAGAGAAGAGCAGCGATTCGGGGGTGAGTAGTTCGTCGTTGAGTTCAGCGCATCCCCATCGCCCCTGAGCGAGGCCTACCGCGCCCGCGCTTGCGTAGACGCTGGCGCGGGCGCGTGCGCAGGTCGCTCCGCCCGCTCCCCTCACCGAAACCGCACCCTCAGCGCCGCCCGAAAACGAATAAACTAGCCCAATTTTTTTATTACATATTTCGGCGTTTTAGGTATAAAAAATGTAAATAACTGGTACAATATATCATCTTATATTATTAGAAAGAATTAAAATGGAGTGAGCGACAGGGTTAAGCGACAGCGATGATGATACTTATGTAGCAATTATCGCAGTCTTCTCTTTACCTAAATCCACTTTAGGCTCATCGTACACGTGAATGTATTGCCAGCGATTTAATCGCTTTTCTGGACTCAAATACGGCGACTGAATTTTAAAATTATGAACTTTATCACCAATGTTTTTTTAATGTTTAGCCGCTGAGCGTTGAACCTTGCATACTGCCTAAGAGACTTATATCACCAAAGCGAGCATCACTTAATTCGCAATTATTAAATGTTTTATCAATTTAGATACAGATAAAGACTGAAATATATTCAATTTTGTATGAATTCCTTTACGGCTTTGGGCGGGGCAAATATTTAGCGCAACATTCGAAGAAGTAAAAAAGCGCAAAAGCGCTAAAGTGCTTCTAATAAAGTGATAAAGTACTTAAAATAGCAATCTTGTTAACAATCATGATTTAACATCAAATGCTCTTTTTGTAAAAATTCAAAGACTGATCTGAGTTCGAAAGCACCGAATGCTTCAGTTTTATCGAAGCAATTTATCCATTAATTTCAAAAGATTGCAATATAAGGGTCTATGCACACCATGTTTTTTAAACGCGTTGTCGAAGCGCTTTTAACGTTTTTCTTTTCACATAATCAGTTTGTCATCTACGTAAGTTGTATCGATACAAACGCGTGTCGACGGCGCGATTAAAAAACGCGGTGTGCATAGGCTCTAAGTCTTCAATTGTTCTAACAAGAACAAAAGATATTAATTGGTGTTAATAATAAAATAGTTTTCGCTGTATTATTATGAATTTTAGATGTTTATATAGGTTGCTCGTTATAATTCCATTGTGTGGATAATGAAATTGCTTTTAATCATTCCGTTATTAATTGGAAGGCATATCATGGATGACAGCAGATTATAGTTTTAGTTGCCCGTTTCTTACTCTGTTCAAAATACTTTTTTCAATATAAGTAAAATAGATGACATATGTAACAGCTGTGAGGCCCATGCATATTCTTTTCTTTGCTTTGACAAAACCGTCTCAGCCGTTTTGGTAGCAAGTTTCGCAACTGGTTGCCTTAAGTGGTTATAAGCAAGTCTTTAATTCCAAAGCGCTCTATTTGATCAATAAGAACAATCGTTTGTTATTTAAAAATAATCGTATTTATTCCGTTTAACAATAGCGAATACAACTTTTCTAGCAATATTCATTTCACAATTGCGGTCAAGCAATTATCGTAAATAAAATATTATTACTATTTTAATTACACCATATTACACCACAGCTATTTTAATCGGTAATCTATGCGTGTAATATTGGCAAACCAAATAATACAACTATCACAGTCCTACATACGTTTATTTTAAAATTACTATTTTGAACAGAGTATTGCTAAAAGGCATGGATATATTAAAATAATAATTTATCGATGCTAAAAGGCATTTAATGACTGTGTTTATTATTTGTAGCAAAAGCAATAAGCATTTTGTATATGTAATTGGCGTTGAAAGCGCATAAATCGATAGCAATAATTGTAAATACATTTATAGATAGGTTAAATATTAGAATGTTGATGAAGTGACAAAAAAAAAACATTTTTTGTAATTTTTTTAAGAGAGCTTTATGCGGTTTTGTACAGTATAGTGATGTAGTATGTGACAGAGTGAAATTTTGAATTTCACGTAGAATTCTTCCAGCTCATGGTATATCGGTATTTGACACTTTACGACGTTCGCACTTGTGACTGGGCAGGCTCGTAAAACGGTAACTACCACCAAACTACTGTGAACAATACAATATTAGATTTGCTCGAACGTATGTACCTACTCGTATATCTTTTATGGATAAACATTAATACCAGATTTGAAATAGTTGTTTTTCCTTGCCGTCACAATTTTTGCTAACTGATTTATTTATTAGTTTGACATTTAGTACATTTAAAATGAAAACTATTCATAACTATTTGTAGGTACATACGGCACCTATGTTACGTAACTGTCCGAAAGAATGTTATTAGCCAGTTACATTACTTAATTCGAGTAGGTACTTACTTACTATTTTTTTTATGAAATTGTTTTTCAAATTTCAAATTTGGTATCTAGAAGATTCAATCTTCTAGTTTCCAAATTTGAAATATTATTTTTTTGCCGTTACGATCTTGTTTCATTAACGAGCTTTTTATCTATCAGAACAAAACATTGTAATTATTTTCCAGCCAGTTATCGAAACATTAAAATTAAAAATCCTATACTACACTACTACTTTATTGTATGTCGGTATGAAAGCATAGAATATTTACATTAAACCGGTGTCTTAGATGTCAATCCCATATTTATAATGAATCGCCCTTGTTTGCTAATTTCATTCGTGCGAATCCACCACTAAGCTGAAATAACATTATTAATAATTAATGCCAAAAAAATAACAAAAGCTCAGTCACTCGTGTCAAATAAAATCAATTTCGACTGTCTTCGGTGTTCCTCTAATCTGTAAATTATGTAAAAAAATCCTCCTTATACATCTTTCGACTAAATCGTGAACTAGTCCGAACTATTAAATGTATATAGTTAAATGTTTGTTATTTGTATATTGTAGATAGTATATATTTCTTTTGACAATTGTATATTCAATATAAAATTAATTCTTTATTAAAAAAAATAATGTTAAAAAGTAATAATTTATTTATAATCGACATTACGTTATCGATGCTCACGTAGATTTGAACTTATCTATAGGTTTTGTGATTAGAACATTGTGTTAAGACTTGTGATTGTAAGCTGTATAACTCATAATTTCTTTTTCACTATTGCTCTTATGTTAGCCATACAGTACGTACTTTCGGTAGCAATATTTATATTTTTTTAAAAACAGACCTTATGTGTAAGTTAACAAATCTGTTTACAAACATGGATTCTAAATAAATAAATCCAAAAATTTTATTTGTCTTTTTATTTTATGGCACCTGTATTTGTGACTATGATATATATGCCCAAAAATGCGATAAATTTATTAAGTAAGTAAACTTCTTTAATTCGTGTCAACATGATTATTTTTAATTAATAATAATGGTCTGGGATAAATTCACACACGGTCATCTTATTCCCAAACTATGCAGAGCTTGTATACATGGAAACCAGGTATAAAGTCAAAATCAAAAATCTTTATTTCAAATAGGCTTAACGCTAGCACCTTTGAATGGTAATTTTTTTAAAAGCTACCACCGCCCGGATCACAACGCGGCGTCAACTGAGAAGATCCGGCAAGAAACTCAGCGGGCTTGTCATTTTTTCACTTTTTTTAAACTATGTTTGTTTTGTTACAAATGAATCGACATTAGCGATAGTGTGTCCTGCCGTTCGAAACATCAAGCCAGGGAGTAAAGAAGAAAACAATAAATTACAAAGAATCATCGAAATCGGTTCATAATTGTCAGAGAAATGTAATGGAGAACATCAGTTTTATGGTTTTTTAACCGACTTCAAAAAAGGAGGAGGTTCTCAATTCGTCTGTATATATATATTTTTTTTTATGTATGTTCGCGCATAACTCTGTCAATTATGAACCGATTTGAAAAAATCTTTCTTCCATCCATTCTTCAATCCATTGATTGGGTCCCATAAAAAAATTATTGCGTAGTAATAAGTAGTTCCTAAAAAAACAAGAATAGTGACTGCGCACTGAGAGCTGCAGGAAAGCCTATATCGATGACTTTATGTCGCTTTTTAAGGACAAAAATGGTCATAACTCTGGCAAATATTTACCAATTTCAATGAGTCTTTTTTTATTCGAAAGAAGAAACCACTGTATTAAATCTGTATGAATTTTATTACAACCGGATAAGAACTTCCTGGAGGACCAGGAACGATGTTGAGGAATTTATCTGGTAAAAACCATAAAACTGTTGTTCTCCATTACATTGCTCTGACAATTAGGAACCGATTTCGATGATTCTTTTTTTATTCGAGAGAGTAAACTGCTATGATGATTCCATGCAAATTTCATTACGACCGGATATTTTTTTTCTGAAGAAACATGAATTATGTAAAACTATGTAGACGATAATGTGATCATAACCTATCTAGATAATTTTACGGTTTTCGATGGTTCAATCTTTATATATGAAAATATCACTAAAAAGTTTAAAATAAAATATTTTTTTTTAAAAATTGAACCGACTTCAATATCACTGAAAAGTATAAAATAATTTAAATATTATTGAAGTTGGTGCCAAATATACACAGCCGATAAGCTAACACCAACTTCAATAATATTTAAATTATTTTATACTTTTCAGTGATATTGAAGTCGGTTCAATTTTTTTTAAAAAAGATTTTATACCAGATAAATTCCTCCTCATCGTTCATGGTCCTCCAGGAAGTTCTTATCCGGTTGTGATAGATTTCATACAGATTCATTACTGTGGTTTCTTCTTTCGAATAAAAAAATAATCATTGAAATTGGTAAATATTTGCCAGAGTTATGACCATTTTTGTCCTTAAAAAGCGACATAAAGTCATCTATATAGGCTTTCCTGCAAGTTTCCTGCGCAGTCACCATCATTGTTTTTTCAGGAACTACTTATACGGAAGCAATATTTTTTTTATGGGACCCAACTAACGGATTAAAGAATGAATGGAAGAAAGATTTTTGCAAATCGGTTCATAATTGCCAGAGTTATGCGCGAACATACATAGAAATATATATATATATATATACAGACGAATTGAGAACGTCCTCCTTTTTTTAAAGTCGGTTAAAAATGTATTTTTTTTTATTTTTGTCTGTCTGTCTGTCTGTATCTCGGCTGCGCATCACGCCGAAACTACTGGATGGATTGAAACTAAACTTGGCATGATTTGAGTTAATACTCCGAGGTAGGACATAGGATACTTTTTATCCCGACATTCGGCACGGTTTCCTTGGGAGAGGGGACTAAAGTCAAAATGTGTACTTAGTTATACGCTTGCTCCGATTTTAACAATTTTTCATTATAATTATAATAAATATTTGTAAGGGAACACTCATAGACAGTTGTTAACAATGTTTGGAAATCGATCAGGTTAAGCAACGGTCATTAAATAGATGGGTGACCGTTTAACGCCATTTGAACTAAACGTCTCCGTGCTTCGGAGGGCAAGTACAAAGTGGATCCAAGTTTTTAACCGACTTTAAAAAAGGAGGTTTTGTATTCTATGCGAATGTATATTATTGAAAGTTTAGTTAACGTAAACACAGCGCGGGCGGAGCTGCGTGGGTCAGCTAGTAATAATATATAATAATAATATATTGGAAGGGTTGTTAAATCAAGAAGATCTTCTAGGTCTAATGGCCCAGGTAGTGCATTTTTGCTAACTGACTCAAACTCAAAAATCTTTATTTCAAATAGGCTTAACGCTAACACTTTTGAATGGTCATTTTTAAAAGCTACCACCGGATTACAACGCGGCCTCAACTGAGAAGATCCGGCAAGAAACTCAGCGGGCTTGTCATTTTTTCACTTTTTTTTTAAACAATGTTTTGTTACAAATGAATCGACATTAGCGATATTGTGTCTTGCCGTTCGAAACATAAAGCAAGGGAGAAAAGAAGAAAACAATAAATTACGACAAAAATTTCAACAAACTAAAAGGCCAAAGGGATAGTAGTCGGACCAGTCCCCCCAAGCAGCACCCGCGCACGAGTTGACTCGAGCAGCAGCCATCACTCCCCTCAACCATATCAGAGGGAAGGGGGTGACCCGCCACACGAAGCCGCCACAAGCAAAGACTTTTCGATGGCGAGCATGACGTGTGATGATTTCCATGCATCCTATATGATATCCCTAGATATTTCTACTTAGTTTCCTTACAATTTGAATACGCCACAAACGACGCTATATATAAGAGCGGGGTTTTTAGTGGTAACATATACTATATTCATAAAAAAGTCATTAAAACACAAAAATTATCACTCATACCAAGCTATAAAAAAATAATAAACCCTACGAATAATTATCACCAAGAACGAAATTTACAACAGCAATTATCTTCTAGTAAAAAAGCTTTGTTTTAAGAATAAATAGCAATCATAAAGTTGAGATAATAAAAACATCTCGTAAATCTTAGGCCACCACTATGCTATTAAAACTATAATAAGAAAGTAATTTATATTTTTAGAAATAATAATCTCTTTTCACATTGCGTGGATACAACTATTTTTGGGAAGCATGGTTATATCCGGTAATAAGCTTTATAAACAAATGAATAAATTACTCGTATATTTACGTAAAAATACAACATTTATGTCGTTAAGTATTTTACAGTTCAGTTTTTTAGCATATACTTAACTAAATTTTGTAGATAATTTTGTATTAGATTGTACTGTAATATAAACAAAATATTTGATACTAGCTGACCCACGCAGCTCCGCCTGCGCTATTTTTACGTTAACTAAACTATGAATAACAGACATTCGCATCGAATACATAACCTCATTTTTTATAGTCGGTTAAAAACTGGGACCCACTTTTTACTTGCTCTCCGAAGCACGGACCCGTTTAGTTCAAATGGCGTTAGGCGGTCACCCATGACCTTACCTAACGTTGCTTAACCAGATCGATTACAAAACCTTGATAACAACTCTCTATGAGTGTTCCCTTACTAATATTTATTATATTATAAAGAAAAATTGATAAAATCGGACCAAGCGTATAACCAAGTACCCGTTTTGACTTTAATCCCCTCTCCCAAAAGAACCGTGCTAGATTACGGGATAAAAAGTATCCTATGTCCTACCTCGTAGTAAGATCTCAAATCATGCCAAGTTTCATTTGAATCCATTCAGTAGTTTCGGCGTGATGCTCAGCCGTGATACAGACAGACAGACAGACAGACAGACAGACAGACAGACAAAAATTAAAAAAATTACATTTTCGGCTTCAGTATCGGTTATAGAATGCCCTCCAAATATAATTTTCAAAATATCTTCAATGTACAGAATTGGACCTGTTACAGTTTTATTATAAGTATAGATAGATATGCTATAAATATTTTGTAGACACTTATAAATTAAATATGTAGGTACTATCAAATCTAGCAAATTTGTTAACATATAAATTCAAATAATTGTTTATTTAGTCTAAAAACCTATTACTGCAACTTGTTGGTGATCATCATCATCATCATCATCAGCCGGAAGACGTCCACTGCTGAACATAGGCCTCCCCCTTAGAACGCCACAATGAACGACAATTGGCTATTTGCATCCACCGGTTACCTGCGACGCGCACAATGTCGTCTGTCCACCTAGTGGGAGGCCTGCCTACGCTGCGTCTTCCGGTTCGTGGTCGCCACTCGAGAACCTTTCCTCCCCAACGGTTATCGGTTCTTCGAGCGATGTGGCCTGCCCATTGCCACTTCAACTTGCAGATTCTGAGAGCTATGTCGGTGACCTGGGTTCTTCGGCGAATCTCCACATTTCGGATTCTGTCGCGCAAAGAAACTCCTGAGCATAGCTCTCTCCATGGCTCGTTGTGTGACTCTGAACTTCTCTAAAAGGCCAGCCGTTAGAGACCACGTCTCAGTACCATATGTCATCACTGGCAACACACACTGGTTAAAAACCTTCGTCTTCAGGCACTGCGGTATTTCGGACGAGAAGATATCGCGTAGTTTCCGGAACGCTGCCCATCCGAGTTGGATTCTTCGGGCGACCTCTTTGTCGAAGTTGGACCGACCTAACTGGATAGTTTGTCCTAGGTATACGTAGTGGTCAACAACTTCGAGTGTATCGTTCCCAACAACTACCGGCACGGGTGCAACATGGACATTAGACATGATCTTCGTCTTGTCCATGTTCATTTTAAGACCCACCTGTTGGGAAACGCTACTGAGGTCGCTGAGCATCGTATTGAGGTCCTCCAGCGACTCTGCCATAATGACTATATCATCGGCAAAACGAAGGTGAGTGATGTATTCGCCATTGATGTTGATGCCGAATCCGTACCAGTCCAAGAGCTTGAAAACGTCCTCCAATGCATTTGAGAACAGTTTCGGAGAAATAACGTCTCCCTGTCTCACACCTCGCTGCAATGGGATTGGTTTCGTGCTCTCGTCCTGTAGTCGGATCGACATGGTGGCGTTGCTGTACAAACACTTCAACACTTCGATGTACCTATAGTCAATGTGGCACCGCTGGAGGGACTGCAATACCGCCCAGGCCTCGATTGAATCGAAGGCTTTTTCGTAGTCCACAAACGCTAGACATAATGGCCGATTATACTCCTCGGTCTTCTGTATAATCTTGTTGGTGATAGAAAAAGAAAAGTAGTAGCTTATGTTATGAACGCATTTCTCTCAGATGATAATAAATAGAAGTAAAAGAAGCTTTTAACATTTTAAAAAAAGCAGCTTAAACGATAGCTTTGTACCGCGCTGCAGTACTCTTATGGACATAGGCTACTCTTAACAAAAAAAATAACAATCGCCAAAAACAGATTCAGTAAGGAGTTTATTAATTTCTTGGCGATAGTTTACAATGGTCTAATTCGTCTTAAATTTTATTATTTCTCAAAAAAGTCGACCCGCTAAAGGCACACTAGGGTTGAACCGACCGTAAATTTTGTCGAGTGTAATAGAAACTCATTAGCGGTCACGGAAACACGCCATTAACAAATTCAGTAACACTGAAGTTACTAAACCGGGTCAACCTTTACCGACATCAAAACAAACCCGTTCCCTTGCAGGTCATATTTATCTTTATCAAATTTAATTTATTTATGGCCAATACTTAATCTAAGTCGATGTGTTTACTTCAATTGAATGCAAATCGGGATTTCTAGTTAACGCCTACGGTCACCGCAAATTTAAGTCAGCTAATATTATTTTTGTAATTCATATGATTTTGTACATTATTGTAACTAGATAAAGGCGAGTATGTTAAATTTTATATGCAAACGTTGGTAGAAAATTATTCAGAGATACCAAGCAGATTCACACAGAGTGTACAAATATTGACAATTTATTATTGTAAAGGTCCGTTTGCAATGGTGCTTTGCGGTTGCGAGAATTAACTAGTAGTTATCCAAAAAAAAAAACTTTTAACTTTTACCATTGCAAAAAACTATTTAAAAAAAATTAAAACCGCCTTCAAAGTAAATTATCTAAAAAGCATAAAATAACGAAAATATATTGAAGTCGGTGCTAGCACATCATGTTAACTAAGACTAGCACGAGCTGACATAATTTACTTTGAAGGCGGTTTTAATTTTTTTTAAATAGTTTTTTGCAATGGTAAAAGTTAAAAGTTTTTTTCTTTTTTAAATAGTTTATTTAACACTTTTTAGTGACTTTTATTTTAGCAAAATAGGTATCAGCACTAACACGCAACTCGAACGTCTACGTTACAGTAACTTACTGAAAACATAAAAAGTTTATATCTCTTAAACTACTAGACCGATTTTGATGAAACGTGTACTCTACCCTAAGTGGAAAAATACTCTAACTACTTCAAAAAGAATTTTCGAAATCGGACCTGTAGTTTCTAAAAAATTCGCGGATAAACCTACATACATACATACATACTCGTACATACACTCATAAATTTGGTAAATTTGTTTAGAAGCCCACATAGACTAACATATATTAATATTACGCATTTTTATTAATATTACATACATACGCGTCGAATAGCGAACCTTTTTTTTGAAGCCGGTTAAAAAGGGGGTTAACCTGATGATAGTGAGTGGTGATACCACCTCTGATGGAAGCGTGTCATTGGTATCGCTGTGACAACAACTCGAACAACGGGGTCGGATCATGGTCCCTTAGACTCCAACACAGCATCTACTAGTAGAAGCAGTGCTCTACCTCTTTGCTAGTCCAAAGCCTTGCTTGTTATGTAGTTGGGGAAGAAACTTTGAATAAGTCTATGTAGGGGCAGAGACCGGGTTTTTATGTTGAATCCTTACCGCACTAAAACCCGGTGACCTTCACTAATGCTGTGGAAAGTCTGGGCGCTCCGTTCGGACCACACCAGAGAGCACGTCCCGGGGGGAGCAGAATTGCACTCTCCTTCCGCAGTATCACAGTGCTCACGACGACGCAGGGAAGACTTACTGATAACAATATGATTTGATACGACTGGGATCTTCTATAAGGTAAGTGCCTCCATTCATTACCAACAGCAAGTTCCAATCTTAACTCTTCTAGGAAATATCAAGATGCACAACATTTAACCGTTGTCACTGGTATTGCTTGCGTGTATACGAGTATTATGATACCACCATTTCCGATCTTTAGTCATCAGATCTGATTCTTTATCATCAGACTGACAATTGTTTGTTAAGTTTTTTTTAGTGCTTGGCCGTAATTCCACCTGAGCCAGTAAGTGGTATGATTAGCTATTAGCATGCAAATAACACCGATCCCTAGGAGTTGGGATTGAGGCCAATAACCTGTAAAACCTAATATGAATTAAACATTTTTCATTACTGCCAGTATAAATTTTAGTTCAAAATTAATTTTGGTATTTTTTATTAAGTTTTATTATATTTCTCTCTTTCTCTTATTCTATAGCCTAATTACATTCATTACAATTTTAGTTACGAATCTCTATCGTCTGTTTTGACGTTAACAAATATAAGGAATAGCATTTTATGAATACAAATCGCAACGATTCGCGGTAAATATACACACTCCCTAACTTACCCACATAATTATACAAGTCGATGAGTGAGTGCGCCTCGTCGAGGTCCCCTTTATCATACGGCATCGTCCATTTTTCAATCCACAAGTGTATTAATCTTGTTACATTGGTAGCCCATGGGAATGCCTTTTTGATTTTGTGAGCTTTCTAACTTTATATGGTGCGTAATAAAGTGTTTCGTTGCGTGCATCTTATATTAGAAGCCATTGAATAATCTATTTGGTTAATAGTTAATTAAACATTATTCTAATAATAATATTCTGGAACAATCCACACACGGTCATCTGATCGCAAACTAGGCAGAGCCTGAACTAGGAAACCAGACAACTGATACCAATACTACCACATACCATTTTTACACCATTTTTATACCATTTTTTTTTGGAAACACATGTTTACATACTTACGTAAATACGTACTTACTTTACGTATTGTTTACATACTTATCTGTGGGGTGTCCGGGTAAGAATAGCACCCTCCCATCTCCTCCCGTTGACCGGGTTTCCGTAAAAGGCGACTAAGGGAAAACAAAGAGACTGGTAACGACGTCTTGCCTACCACCTATACTGCTATCGTCAAGACGCCTGCCAAGCGTGGGGATAATTTGCAACCCCTTCCCCATCCCTACCCTAACTAAGAGCCCTTTGTTTAGCAGTGAACGTATTTTCGTTGATGATGATGGTGATGACGTTTACATACTAGATGTTGATAGACCGACTTAGACGTGATGGTAAGTGGATATTCCGTCGTAGATGGTTAAGCGTAATAGCTTAGTATTCTGTTCATTCTAGCTTTCACAGCACTTACATTAATCATCAGAGTGTTAAATCCATCACTAATATATTGAGGAATTGAGGAATTGGTTAAACCGACCCCTGGAAATTATTTCTGTATTATTCTAGTGTTGTACTCGTAGCAGCAATGTAGCAGTAAGTTTATTTTGTAAATAATACAAATAATGCTTGTGTTTAAATTTTAACCGCTCAACGACGGATGATTCCGATTTAAACCATGTTATCACGCGAAGCACGCACCGCGAGATCACGCATCGACCGCTGACAGCTTAAGTACATGAAAGTAATCGAAATTTCCAAAGAATTATAATTCTGATGAAGAATTTTATATTACAGTGTTGACCTCATAATCTGAGTAATCAATTGCTCTTTCGTAAACATTGATTGATTGCGATGCGAAGTATGTAAACCCATTTACTTAAATAACAAGATTTTAAAAAGGTAGAGTTCCTCATATGTGACTAGTGTCCAATAGGTATCTATAGCATGCATATGTTTAATTCAATAAAGTAGATCATGTTTGATTAATATTATCAGAATTCAATTATGTTTCTATGTTTTTAAAGTTTGTGCTATTATAATATTTTTGCCCGACTGCCCCAGAAGGAGGGTTATGTTTTTCGAAAGTATGTATGTACCTATGTAAGTATGTATGTATGTCTATTTCTTTGGCACGGCCTACAGCCTAAACGGCTTGATGGATTTTCACTTATAATATGAATGACATAGGCTATATATATATTATTTCAAAGAAGTTAATATGGCGGCAGTCAGTCGCCATTTTGTATTTTTTTACTTCCAAATACAAGAATATGGGTATCAAATAAAAGGCTTTAACAAGACGAGTTCAAATATGAAATTTAAGTCCATTTTGTTTGTTCGCAGTCGGGTTTTTTATGCTTTATAATTTAAACTTGTTATTGTAATCATTATTCGTAGACCTCATTTGCCCAAAACAAGCATTTTTCTGAGTTATTGTAGCCTAACGTTTTTGAGACACGTTATAAACATAAAATAGTGTAATACATAATAATGAAAATAGTGATGTTTGTATCAGTTAGGTAATTTTAAAGTAACCATGTTATTCTAAATTCAAATTGTGTCTATGTTCATGATGTAACTTTTTAAAACTGCAATGCACAGAAGATAGCAGACTGGCAGAACAGCACAGGTGGTCCGTGCGTGGTGTTGAAATAAAAAAAGTTAATTACTGCGCACATAGCTCAATGTCTGTAAACACGACCGGACACCCGCGTAGCAGAATGCTGGCGTGTGAGCTAATGCACCGCCATTTGCATTTGCATTGAATATTTTAAGGATAATTGTGCTATTATAAATAACAATAACAATAAATGTTTGAGGTAATAATGTACTTACTAACATACAAAAGCACCGGAACTAGATTTTTTCAAACTAGCTTTGGAGTTCCGTCGCATGAACATATTATTTTACATACCGTCGAGACTAACTTAGAGATCATGCATATCTTTCTTACTCCCGCACTCACAAACACCAATTAACTTTAATTCTGATTAAGTCACTTTTAAAAAATTATTTATTTCGACTGTTGGAGCCATTTATGATTAATTTCGAATATTGAATACGAGATAATTGTTAACGCGTATCACAATCAGCGTATTAAGTATTAATTGCCTTCGAGTGTCGAAATAATCAGACTTAAAAAAATGGATTAATCACCATTAACTTTAATTGACGTTTGTAGGTTCGGCAGTAAGACTCATAAAATATACGTTTTAAAACGCAAAGTTGAACTGGTTATCCGGAGGGTAATCCGCTGAAACAGTACAATGCTCCTCGTCACCTGAAACATTCGTTTTTAAGTCACTTGAGCTTTGTCATTTTTTAACCGACTTCAAAAAAGGAGGAGGTTCTCAATTCGTCTGTATATATTTTTTTTTATGTATGTTCGCGCATAACTCTGGCGTTTATGAACCGATTTGAAAAAATCTTTCATCCATTCTTCAATCCATTGATTGGGTCCCATAAAAAAATTATTGCTTAGTAATAAGTAGTTCCTGAGATAACAAGAATGGTGACTGCGCACTGAGAGCTGCAGGAAAGCCTATATAGATGACTTTATGTCGCTATTTAAGGACAAAAATGGTCATAACTCTGGCAAATATTTACCAATTTCAATGATTCTTTTTTTATTCGAAAGAAGAAACCACTGTATTGAATCTGTATGAATTTTATTACAACTGGATAAGAACTTCCTGGAGGACCATCAACGATGTGGAGGAATTTATCTGGTAAAAACCATAAAACTGATGTTCTCCATTACATTGCTCTGACAATTATGAAACGATTTCGATGATTTTTTATTCGAGAGAGTAAACTACTATGATGATTCCATGCAAGTTTCATTACGACCGGATATTTTTTTCTGAAGAAACATGAATTATGTAAAACTATGTAGACGATAATGTGATCATAACCTACCTAGATCATTTTACGGTCTTCGATGGTTCAATCTTTATATATGAAAATATCACTAGAAAGATTAAAATAAAATCTTTTTAAAAAAAAATTGAACCGACCAATATCACTGAAAAGTATAAAATAATTTAAATATTATTGAAGTTGGTGCCAAATATACACAGCCGGTAAGCTAACACCAACTTCAATAATATTTAAATTATTTTATACTTTTCAGTGATATTGAAGTCGGTTCAATTTTTTTTTAAAAAGATTTTATATTTTTTTCCAGTGCCCCCTTTGCACTGGAACACATCTATGTTGTGCTATCTAAACACTGTAGTGCTGTCTTCCTGTTTGGTCTCTTGCAAAACTACCAAGATATGGTATGATAACGAATCTACTTACTAATCGATAGTACTAGATTTCTACCTCTATATTTCGGAATTTAGTATGGTCATCAAAATATTTCCTCAATAACAATTTATGTTAATATATGATAACTATACAACTTATGAGATGCAACTAATTCACTAAAATCATAAAACTTGCGTTAAACTAAGAATTGCATTAGTTAAATATAAAATGAACATCAAACAAACCTGTCCACTATGATACATACTGTTTTTTATTATGACTAGCAACGTTAGTTAAATCGATTTAATTTACACTAAGTAATAAAATTATTTTATGTCATTTGAATTCGATGATACGAATAAATAAACTATAATTTCTTTAGATAAAAGATAGGCATTACTATCAGAATTAAGAAGATTCTTATCCGATTACATTAGCTTTAATATTGTGTTAGTAATAAACACATCGTATTTTTAGGGTTCCATACCTAAAAGGTAATAAGAAATAAGTTTTAAAAACTAAAACCCGACTACGGATAAAATCGCAGTCTAAAAAGTAGAAAACAAGAAAATATTTCTTGTCAGATATACTTATCTACCAACGCCTGAAGCAATTAATTATCGTCTAGTAAGTAGATAATTTATATATTTCAATTTAACGTATTATAAGTATAATTACTATAGATTGTAGCCGTAGTCGCATGCCACTGATGCCTGATGATCCGTCGTGGCGTTGTCGTTTATACATAAGTCGGCGATCTGTCCCCCTAGACAATGTAACATTCTACAAGCGCTATCGCTAATAAAAAGTTTAAAAATGTATGAGAATGACATAAGTCATCGAAAAATGACGTGACAAATTGTAGGGAATTGACACCATTAGCGAATGAAGAAATAGATTCGCTATGAAGCGATTGCATCTTGTCTAGGCCCTCTGGTCAGCTGCTAGTCGTCGAAGTGCATCCTGAATTTTGTGTTCCCAACGCGACAATATAACATTGGCCATATTCGACATTAGCAAGGTGGCATGCGACTACGGCTACAATCTATAGTAATTATACTTATAATACGTTAAATTGAAATATATAAATTATCTACTTACTAGACGATAATTAATTGCTTCAGGCGTTGGTAGATAAGTATATCTGACAAGAAATATTTTCTTGTTTTCTACTTTTTAGACTGCGATTTTATCCGTAGTCGGGTTTTAGTTTTTAAAACTTATTTTTTATTTTATTTATTTTGGGGCTTTATAATTCGTTACAAATCACGTAGAATTATTAGAATTAAGTTAGTATCGCTATAATAATTACTTAGGTTTACTAAATATATTTCGTAAACACGTAATTGTTTATTTTTTTTAGGCATCTGCGTGTGAAAATTCAAGGCTCTATCTAGCTCTACCAATCGTTCATGAATTATAACGCTTTTTTTAAAATATGAAACCCCCTATTTGGACCCCTTAGGATGCGAATTTTGAAAATTCCGTTCTTATTTATTTATTCTTCATGCACAATTGTACATAGGCGGACTTAATGCCTTAGGCATTTTCTGCCAGTCTACCTTAGGGTGATTCAGAGAAGATTCGAGGTAGGTGCAAATAAAAAGAAACAACATAAACCAGGCGAAACGAAGATAAAAATTATTAACTAAAATATACTTAGATAAATAATTAATACAAACTAATTTATAAAAAATATATAAATAAGATTCATAACTAAAAATAATTACTATAGACTAAATATAAATATTGAGTATCTATAAAATTAAATATTTGCAAAACAAGATATATATGCAATAACAACATATAAATGAATATATATATATATATATATATATATAATAATAACAAAGACTAGTGTTGAAATGATAACAAAGGCAAATTGTTAATGTGCTCAAGAGCTTTTTAAAAGAAAACATGGTTTTGGCCATCCTGATATCCTGAGGCAGCGCATTCCAGAGGAGTATGGCCTGAATATGAAAGGATGAGTGCAGAAAATCAGATCGGTGTAAGGGGCATTGCAGAAGAAGGTTGTTAGAAGAGCGAAGGTGTCTATTATGGAAAGAAGATAAATATTGAAAATGTGAGGATAGATACGCAGGAGGAGAACTAGAATGAAGTAAAGAATACAGAGTAGTTAAAGCTCTAAAAATTCTACGCTGCCGGATATTTAGCCACTTAAGTTCTGATCTACACTCTGACACGTGATCATATTTACGTAAATTGTAAACAAATCGAATGCAATTATTTAAAAGCCTGTCAAGTTTATTAAGATGTTCAGAGTTCAGGTCATAGTAACACACATCACCATAGTCGATAAGTGGAAAAATTAAGGATTGTACAAGCATTGCTTTGACATTAGGCGAGAGAAAATTCTTTAATCGCTGAAGATACCGCAAGGACCCCATAACTTTTTGACTAACATTACTAACCTGACTATCCCAACTAAGAGTTTTATCTATGAATAGACCAAGGTCTTTAACACTGGAGCTGAAATTTATTTTGGACCCATTATACTCAATCAATGGTAAATTTGAAACGTCCACCCTACACAAGATTCTGGAACTCCCTACTATTATTGCTTGACATTTGTCTGGATTAACCGCCACCCCAAATTTATCCGCCCAATTTTGAATGGCATTTAAGTCTCGGTTTAATTGACTGACAGCATCCGACAAATTGTCTACACGAGCTTGGGAATACAGTTGCAAGTCATCGGCATAAAGATGATACGAACACTGAAGTACAGGAGTTAAGAGATCTATAAAGACAGAAAACAAAAGAGGAGAAAGTATACCGCCTTGAGGGACGCCAGCAACAAGAGACCTCCAATTGGAGAATGAATCATCAACAAGCACCGATTGCTGACGATCCCGAAGATAAGATGAGAACCATTCCAGAGCTTCTGGAGAGACCATAAGATGAGAAAGGATAGCTAAGAGGATATCATGACAGACAGTATTAAAAGCATTAGAAAAGTCTATTAACACAAGCACAGTAACTTTTGTATCCTCCATACCTGCTCTAATGTCATCAGTCACTTTAAGCAGGGCAGAAACTGTACTATGACCTGGTCTAAAACCTGATTGAAGAGGATTGATTAAGGAATGAACATTAATGAAGGACGAAAACTGCTTAAGCACGCAAGCTTCTAGAACTTTAGACACAAAAGTTCTTAGTGTGCGTTTACGTATTGTGAAGAATACACCTCCCTAATTTCAAGTCTCTAGAGCCAGCGGTTTAGGCTGTGCGTTGTCTGTCAGTCAGTCAATCAGTCAGAACATCTCCTTTTATATATATTGATGATGATGATTAAAATAACTTTAATACGTGCAAAGAAGGTATGGAACCCTCGATGCGCGAGTCAGACTCGCACAAGACTGGTTTTTTTATCTTACCTACTAAAACGCCCCGTGCTCAATGGACATCTAGGGCCCACAATCCAAACGTCCAACCGAAAACTCCGAAGGTTGCCCGTTATTTGTCCGGGCTTATGGCTGACGAGCGAGGCGGCAGCTTTTTTTTTTTTAGGTGGCAGATTGACGCGGGTGCGCGCGTTTGCGAACACTCTCGGCAGCCTCTTATTGAATTGAAATCAATAACATTAATACGCGCAAAGAAGCTATGGAACCCTCGATTCGCGAGTCAGACTCGCACTTGACCGGTTTTTTATTTGGTTTGTTTCGGTACCTAGCTCCGAACCGGAGTATCTTACCTACTAAAACGCCCCGTACTCAATGGACATCTAGGGCCCACAATCCAAACGTCCAACCGACAACTCCGAAGGTTGCCTGTTATTAGTCCGGGCTTATGGCTGAGGAGCGAGGCGGCAGCTTTTTTTTTTAGGTGGCGGATTGACGCGGGTGCGCGCGTTTGCGAACACTCTCGGTAGCCTCTTATTGAATTGAAATCAATAACATTAATACGCGCAAAGAAGGTATGGAACCCTCGATTCGCGAGTCAGACTCGCACTTGACAGGTTTTTTTTTTGGTTTGATTCGGTACCTGGCTCCGAACCGGAGTATCTTACCTACTAAAACGCCCCGTGCTCAATGGACATCTAGGGCCCACAATCCAAACGTCCAACCGAAAACTCCGAAGGTTGCCCGTTATTTGTCCGGGCTTATGGCTGAGGAGCGAGGCGGCAGCTTTTTTTTTTTAGGTGGCAGACTGACGCCGTTGCGCGCGTTTGCGAACACTCTCGGCAGCCTCTTATTGAATTGTAACCTTGCGTGTACTTAGAAGCCACACTTGAGCTAACGCAGCAGTTAGCAAAATAGTTTAACTAAACAATATGATTTTTCCCATCACTTTTGAAATCATATCAGATTCAAATTTTAAACATCAATGTCGTATCTTAGTTTTAAAACCCATGATATAACTCATGCCTACTGCTTAAATCATAAAAAAAAACGGTTTCCAATTACCTTTTAAAAGACACCACACGCGAGATTTTTAACTTAGGGGTCCTATTTTGACCTTAAAACCCTCATAATTTCTTAAACCTGACTTCGTCCTAATCCTATCTATCATATTGTATCGGAAAACAGTGAAATGTGTTAAGAAATTGTAATTTATTTATTTTACACAAAAATTGAGGTCCTGTGACTTCTACTTAGAAAATTTCGAGAAATGCAAAAACACGTCATTGTTTATTTTCTTTGAGGCATCTGTGTGTGAAAATTCAAGGCTCTAGTACCAACCGTTCATGAATTATAACGCTTTTTTATAAAACTTAAAACCCCCTATTTGGACCCCTTAGGATGCGAATTTTGAAAATTTCGTTCTTAGTGTGCGTTTACGTATTGTGAAGAATACACCTCCCTAATTTCAAGTCTCTAGAGCCAGCGGTTTAGGCTGTGCGTTGTCTGTCAGTCAGTCAATAAGTCAATCAATCAGGACATCTCCTTTTATATATATTGATGATGATGATTATTTACTTTACACGATCATGCTTGGGCAACAGAAATACACATGTGTACCTAATTTCAACTTAATCAAAAAATATTTTTGTTTTACTTCAGAAGTTTTTGTCCTGTAGATGGCGCCACATTGAATTTAATGTAATATTATATAGCCTATAACCAGCGGACAATCAAGGCGTTTCTAACGACACCCTTCTTGTCTAATTATGTTAAGTAGATTAGAAGATATTCGGGAACAGATGAACATACATACATACATACATACATACATACATACATACATTCTTGTTAAAATCATAACCCTCCCTCCGTTCCGTAGTCGGGTAAAAAAGGAACCCATAAGGTCTGACTTCGTCTGTCTTTCTGTCTGTCTGTCACACACCTATATATTTCAGGAGCCACTGATGCTACAAATTTGAAACTTGGAATAGTTTTAGATCTTAATTACCCAACCCCATCGCAAATGAAAAAAATATATTTTTTCTTTTACTTTTTTTATAATGGGGGTCGAAATAGGTTATCAAAATTTCAAAGTCAGACTATATTGAGTGGGGTATTATATGAAAGGGCTTCATTTGCACATCTCAAAACAGATTTTTATTTTGGTTTATGTCACTCAGTTTTTGACTGATAACCAAAAATGTCAAAAAAAATACCGTTCCCCTTCCCCTTATCTCCGAAGTTTGTGGAGGGAAAAATCTGAAATAATTATGGATAATACCTAGAGTCTGTCTAGTCAAACTTGAGAGTGGAAATTTTAGAGTATGGCCTGGGGCACATTCGGACAGTACTGCAGGGGTACATTACTATATTGAGTGGGGTATTATATGAAAGGGCTTCATTTGCACATCTCAAAACAGATTTTTATTTTGGTTTATGTCACTCAGTTTTTGACTGATAACCAAAAATGTCAAAAAAAATACCGTTCCCCTTCCCCTTATCTCCGAAGTTTGTGGAGGGAAAAATCTGAAATAATTATGGATAATACCTAGAGTCTGTCTAGTCAAACTTGAGAGTGGAAATTTTAGAGTATGGCCTGGGGCACATTCGGACAGTACTGCAGGGGCACATTCGTACGTGTACGAATGCTCCCCCTTAATATCTTATTTACCACCAGTACATCAAATTTCATTTTTTATGAAATATATACAGTAGGTACCTGTCAATATTTGTTTTAAGCATACTATAATTAGGGTACTTTTTATTTATATCGATCAGAAACATTTTATTTAGCTTAGCTGCTTAGTTTTATTAAGTAAATCTTTTAAATAATATTTGATTGCAGAATCATGGTGCGGAAGTATAGAAAAGGGTACGCGAACCGAAGAGCTGAAAGTATCTGATCTTCGGAAGAAACTGAGATCATCATGGCGATTCTATTACCCTGATGTAGAAGATATAGATACTTTGTATTTTGGAGGAATCGCCATGATCCTCCGCCACGAGCAGAATCTACACCTAGAATGGCTAGACTTTTTAATTTTGCAGTTAATTTAAATAATTTTAATGTGCAATAAGTTCTAAAGTAACAACCAAATGTTTATATACCTACTTTAAGTTTCAATTGTTAAAGATTTATTACAAAGAGCTCACACATATTGATTATAAAGATCTATTACAGACTGATAGTAAATTATAGAATTATCAAAAAGTATAATATTTTATTTTTCGTTATTTTACAGAAGAACAATTGATTATTTATGTGTCAAGTTAAACATTATTAAGTTAGTTTTATGATAAATACATTATTCTTTGTCTACACTAATATTATAAAGAGGAAAACTTTGTTTGTTTGGTTGTAATGAATAGGCTCAAAAACTACTGGACCGTTTTTAAAAATTCTTTCACCATTCGAAAGCTACATTATCCACGAGTAACATAGGCTATATTTTATTTTGGAAAAAAAATAGGGTTCCGTAAGATATTTGGATTTTTTCGGATACAAGGTGTAAAAAATCAACCAGAAAAGTTACTTATTTTGCGTACGCTGCCTAAACTATAAAAGATAGAACCATAAAATGTTCTAATTAATTGTAGATCTTATAAATATCTACAAAAAAGTCCGCAGCACATGCGCGTATCTATGTCGAGTGAGGCCCAACAACCATTTTTTTATTTAAAAATCTTGAATTTTGTTTGGACTACATTTAAACGCATTTATTTTACTCATGCTATTAATCCTTATCAAAATAAATTATTTCATCATTAAGTAAAGTTTATGTAGATAATATTTGGTCTTTGAATGATTAAAATTGGACATTTGGTTTTGAAGTTATGGCGAAATTAAAATATTACTGCTTATAAATTAAAAGATTTCTGCTGCACGGCCCGTTGCGAAGTGAGCGTCACCAAGGCGGGGGTGCGCATGCGGGAGGGGGAGTTTAGATCTATGAGTAATGCCTGATTTACACGTATTAAGTTGCAAGTTGGTAACTAAATCTTTACTTAAGTTTAAGTAAATTATTGCGTGTAAACAAACACTTTAGTAGTAAGTTCCAAGTTAAAATTTAGTACACAAGTGATTAAGTAAAATTTTTCGTTTACACGTATTAAGTTGGTAACTAAATCTTTACTAAATTTTAGTAAATTATTACGTGTAAACAATCACTTTAGTAGAAAGTCCCAAGTTGAAATTTAGTACGCAAGTTATGAAGTAGAATAGAAACTTTTCTATTTTTCGGGTAAGTAGGTGGGCGTGGTTTATTCTTGATACGTTTGGACACACACATGTATATTGCACGTTTGCAGGTGTGCGTGCAAAGGTATAGCTATAGATCGTACCATAGATAATATACAAATATAATAGGAGCAAAGTCGTTTTCGTCACGTTTTCGTTGTACCAACGTATATTTAGGGTTGCCAGAAATATGGGATTGTTCCAGAATTTGTATTGTCCTGGAATTTTCAAATACCTACTACGCTGTAGGTATTAATATTTGTAATTAAATGTTTTTTTTTTTACTTTTCCTAATAGACTGCCGTATAATTAAGTGATTGAGAGCTATTTGGCTAATAGTCTCGGGAATTTTTAGATCGACGGAGAAATTTTGGGGTAATTTAAGCCTGTATCTGGCATCCTTTTTTTTCTAACAGCGAATTGTTCAATGGGTCCCAGGACCTGTGTAGGTCAACCGGGGTAAATGGGATTCTTTCCCACTAAATCCCCGTGGTTGTCACATCGACACATGAGGGGAAACCTGGGCTCTCCTGTGGAATCTGCACCAGGAGTCCTTCAGTGCGTTTCCTTCGGAGCCTGCCACTGGGGGTGCATTGTAGTCCCCCGTGAACAAGACACGGTGCTTACGGGGATGGAAGGCAATAAACAAGTAAAATGGTTAAATATTTACATCAAACACAAATTCAGCAATCAAGAAGACACGAAGTCATTTACTTTTCTATAACTAATATTATAATTATAGTACATATATATATTATAAAAAGGAAATTCTAATATAATAATCTGTATTAGTTGTTTAGGTATATAATTTAATCCTAAAAATAAATTAGTTGTCCGTCGCTACAAAGTTCTATGAAATCGTCACGGAGCATGCGACCGTTCATTGGGGCGAACTAAAGAACTAAAGATTTTAACTAAAATTTAGTAAAAACGACGTGTAAACGCATACTTAAAATTAAGTCACTTAAAATTTAGTTACCTACTTGACAACTTAATACGTGTAAATCAGGCATAAGGTACTCGCGCGGCTCGGCTCAGACGCGAGGTCGGCTACCTACGCAGCGGTCGTGCGCGAATTCTAATTAATAATTTTCGTGCGATTATTTTAGATTTCTTTCTTAAAACTACACCTACGCAAAAGTTCTTCTCAGAGCTAAACAACAGTTCTTCTCAGAGCTAATCAACAGTTATTTTCAGGGCTAACCAATAGATTTTTTAAGCGGTAACCAACAGTTCTTTTCAGGGCTAACCAACAGTTCTTTTCAGGGCTAAACAACAGGTCTTTTCAGGGCTAAACAACAGTTCTTTTCAGAGCTAGAATATTACACGCTATTAGCATTTTCTTAAACATTTGAAAATGCCTAAGAGAGCCTGGTCTCAACTTTCTAAACATAGTTCTCAAGCACGGGCAGCAAGAATACGTCGTATGGGAGAATCTTCACCTGAACGTTCACAACGCCTTGCTGAACAAAATCAGAGAAACTCTCAGGTACGCGCACGAGAGTCGAGTGTCGAACGTTCGCAACGCCTTGCACAACAAAATCTGAGAACCTCTGAGTTACGTGCACGAGAGTCGGGTGAACCGATATGTATGAAATTTTGCGGGTAGGTCTGAGAATAGGTTATAAAGTATATTTTATGCCGCTGATACCATGATTGACGAGGATATATAGAACGAGAGGAGGGTGCAAGAGAGGGAGAGGGGAGGGTGATGGAGTGAATGATCGGAGGAGTTAGGTGGTGCAAGGGGGGGGGGGAGTGAGAGGGAGCAAGTTGGGAGAAGAGAAAGGAGGGAGAAGGTTCACAGAGGACAACGGGGAGAGGAAGAGGGGAAGCGTGATGGGGACCGAAGCGGGAGGGGAGAGAAATAGCATAGAATTAGACTTTTATTATAAGAGAGAGAGATGGAGAGAGATAAATCAAGGAAGTAGGGAGAAAAGGGGAGCAAAATGTAATTAAAGCGCGGGCGGAGCTGCGCGGGTCAGCTAGTGATTTAATAAAGTTAACGAGTTTAATAGGCTTTTTAATTACCCTGTACCAATCAACCCCAAGGTGTACGAAAGTACCCCACTCGCTGTATTTCCATACAGCGAGTGGGGTACCCCACCTGTGGGGTGCGTTCATACAAAAATCTTATCGTAGAAAAATGGCTATAACTCTTTAATCGTCTGACATAATAGTTTCAAAGTTTTTAATAACTAACTATGATATATTTGTTACACTTAGGTGCATAAACTAGGTAATTTTGACAGTTGATCAAAGAGTAAAAAAATAATATGTAAAAAGTTTACGAAGGGTGACCACTTTCTCCTAAACATTATTTTGTTCCGGCTTGAAAGGCTCTATAGATGCTATAACCCTCCTTCTGGGGCAGTCGGGCAAAAATTACTGCTTCAAAAGACTTAATAACCCATGTCTCGGGTGATGAGCGACAGTTTCATATATAAAGCACTAATATACTGAGAAGCAGTGCAGTGTAGCTGTCAATAGGCACGTGTGTCGCTTACCATCAGGCAAATGTCTAAAGTGTTTCGGCATTAACTGCCGCACTCACAAACCCCAATTAATTTTAATTCTAATTAAGTCACTTTTTAAAATATTGGTTTCTGATATTTACGCGAATATTACACATTGAAATGAAACTAATAATCCGTAAAAATAGTTTCATTTCAACACTTTTTTAAATCTAATTAGTTCGACTGTCGGACTCGTTTATGATTAATATCGATTACTGGACACGAGATATTTGTTATCGCTACTCACTATAAGAGTATTAAGTATTAATGGGCTTCGAGTGTCGAAATAATCCGATTTCAAAAAATGTTTTAAGCATCATTAACTTTAATTGACGTTTGTAGGTTCGGCAGTAAGTCGATTAAAATAAAAGAAATAAGGTAAATTAAGATTAGATATTAGATTTTAAATACTTAATTGCACCGTATACATATTGCTTATCATTAATCTATGAATTAGAATAGAATAAAAAAAAAATAGAATAGAACAAATTTGTTCTTTATTTGTTTAATTTAATAATCATCATATCAAATTATAGGATTTTAAACTCAAACTCAAAAATCTTTCTTTCAAATAGGCTTAACGCTAGCACTTTTGAAGGGTCATTTTTTAAAAGCTACTACCGGATCACAACGCTGCCTCAACTGAGAAGATCCGGTAAGAAACTCAGCGGGCTTGTCATTTTTTAACTTTTTTTAAACATTGTTTTGTTACAAATGAATCGACATTAGCGATAGTGTGTCCTGCCGTTCGAAACATAAAGCAAGGGAGAAAAGAAGAAAACAATAAATTACGACAAAAATTACAACAAACTAAAAGACCAAAGGGATAGTAGTCGGACTAGTCCCCCCAAGCAGCGCCCGCGCACTAGTTAAACTGGACTATATTATTAACGAGGCACAGTTTTATCATAATATTTTCTTTTGTTCTTGTCTTCGCAATTTCATAAAACTTAGATTCCATAAACAGATGACATACTTATACAACTGTTTACATTAACCCTACAGACATACATAATAACAAAATAGTACTAGAAAAATCCTTTAGGCGTACTGTATTTTTCTCAAATGTACTGCTACTAGAAAAATGTATCTTTACCCAACTACCAAGACGATAAGGAATTATAGAAACATTTAATTTAATTTAATTACATCAAGATATTCCGCTGTATGCGCAACTTAGTTCCACGTTAAAAACAGTTATATTCATATAATACACCAATCTCATACAAATCCTTAAACAATTTATTAGTAAGTATCAAGACTAATCTGTAATTTCCGTTGACGTTCCGAACAATTTTACGTTTTCATGAAATACAGTATCGGATTCACTTTTCCTTTGATGGTATTTACTTATCATGTTGTATAACATTGCTCTGACACTGCATTTAATAGTTTAAGGTAATATTTAATTTAAAATACGGAGATTTATTCACAATCATGTTTACTCTAGAGGTTGTGTAAACAACAAATGACATTTGTCGCAATGTTGTCAGTTTCTAAAACCGCAAAACTAGTAGTGTCAACCAAAAATAGACAGACTCTATCTATCTATATTTTACAGGAAAAATAAAATAATCTTTCTAAGTAGTACAGGTTTTTAGTAATTCTAAAGAAACCTCGACAAACAAACTTAGTTTTGCGGTTTGTTTTTTTTTTGCTATCTGAGGTGAAAGACGACTGGTAAAATAACTTTAATACGTCCAATGATGGTATGGAACCCTCGGTGGGCGAGTCCGACTCGCACTTGACCGGTATTTTTTCATTAGGTACCTACTTATAAAATGTTTACAATAACCTTGTATTTATTCAGGCAATCATATAGTTATTTTATCCGCATTGTGATGTTTAGAGGCTTACTGCCGCACTCACAAACCCTAATTAACTTTAATTCTATATAATTCACTTTTTAAAATCTATTTAAGTATTTCGACTGTCGGAGCCGTTTATGATTAATTTTGATTATTGAACACGAGATAATTGATATTATATCTGCGTATTAAGTATTAATGGGCTCCGAGTATCGTAATAATCCGATTAAAAAAAATGTATTAATGATCATTAATTTTAACTGACGTTTGTAGGTTTGGCAGTAAGAGACCTAAAGGACACGGCTAAGAGACTAACGGCCTATGACCAAAGGTACTGGAGCAATAAAAAAATACCGACCAATACCAGTCGATCATGACGGCTTTTTCCTCATCTTTTCTCGTGTCAAATAATGTCGTCGCTCCATATTGATGCAAACTAATAATAAAAAACAATCCTTATTTTTGCTTTCTTTTTGCTATTTAATTGGCAACATTAACTAAGGTTAATTTCCCACAATTTGTGAAAATTTGAATTTTACCAAAGTTATATACATTATATGAATAAGTTATTAACTTCATCATCATCATCATCAGCCGGAAGACGTCCACTGCTGAACATAGGCCTCCCCCTTCGAACGCCACAATGAACGACAATTGGCTATTTGCATCCACCGGTTACCTGCGACGCGCACAATGTCGTCTGTCCACCTAGTTATTAACTTAAACATAGGAATTAAAGTAAAAAGCCAGTCTGGAAGACTAGATTTAGTAAACATTAATTGGATATTTATTATACTTAAAAATGTACTTAATCCCTAGAAACTTTAGATGTGTGTATTTATATGTAAACTGATCGTTATATTAAATCACTGATTAAAATTCGGTTCGAAAATCGGTCAAACAATTTGACCGTATGTACGCCTCGTTCGTTGGCAAGGGCTTGTGTAATTGCAGACATGTTACCGCACTCGCTGGTGGTCTGGATGGAATGCTAATGTACTTGGCAAACTACATTATAATTTGCACGTAAACTTTTTGGTTGTTTTAAATATTTACAGACTACACACATCAAAAGTGTCTAGGGATCAAAATATATTTTTGCAATAACTTTTCTCCTGATTGATATTAATTAAAATTTTCTTTAAGGATTCATCAAATAAAGTGTTTTCGTTTGTCACAGTAACGATAAACCAAGTCACCTTTGCATTAATAAAGAAATTTGCCATTTTCCTAATAAAGGGATTTTTGACATTTGAACCACTAACACAAAAGTTCGAAAAAAATACTGAAATAACAGTTTTCTTTAAAATTTTATTGGGTAACTTAAACAATTAATAATCCGTGTTTCTACCGCGAACACTAACAACACAAGAACATCGGTTTGGCATACTCAAAATGAGTTCATCCAAATCACGCTGTGGAATGGCCGCCCATGTTCGTTGCAACAACAAAAAAAGGTCTTCTTGCGACTGGATACCCTCCATATTCGGCAGAGCTCTTCTCTGTAGCATATCCCATGCATGCTCAATCGGGTTCAAGTCTGGCGACTGAGCAGGCCAGGGCAGGACATTGATGTTAGCTGCGGCGAGAGTCTGTCTTACAACTCTTGCGGTGTGCGGTCGTGCATTATCATGCATTAACTGAAATAAGGGACCGATTTGCACTTGTAGAGGAACGATGACGTCTGATACAATCGTCTCAGCATAAATTTGAGCGTTGAGGTTGCCTCTGATCCAAATCAACTCAGTTCTTCCGCCGATCCAAATACCCGCCCATACCATGATGGTTCCACCACTATAAGGATGGACTTCCTGGCAGGATTTTAATCGCTGTTGGCGTCCAGGGGTTCTCCAGTGTCGTATACGTCTTGTATCCGGTCTCATACCAAAACGAGACTCATCAGAAAAGCACACGAAACGCCATTGTTCTTCTGCCCAATTTCTGTGTTCAAGAGCCCATTGATATCGAATCCTACGATTGTGCATTGCTATAGGTGGTACCCGTAGCGGTCTTCGGGAATGAAGGTTCACTTCATGCAAGCGGTTTCTGACTGTTTGGTCGCTAATTAAGTTCCCTGAAGAGTGATGAAGCCTCACGGCTAACATCATGGCAGTTATTGTTGGAGCTCTTCGAGTTAAGATTTGAATATATCGGTCTTGTCTCCGTGTGGTGCAGCGATACCGTCCTCCATGGCGCTCAGCCACGGTACCAGTGCTTCGGTAACGTGTCCAAAGTCGACTGATAACACTCTGACTTGTATTCAGAGCTAAAGCCACAGTACGTTGCCGGGAACCAGCTTCTATCATTCCCACGGCTCTGAGCATTTCTTCCCTGCTTAAATGACGTCGCCGCTCCATAATAACGTTGGTTTTAATCAGTAGTAGGGAAACAGTAGCACTAATAATGTCTTCAATGCGTTGTATGTTTTTATAGGGAAAATATTGACAGCTGATTTTCATCTTTTACTCGAATTTGATTCACAGTTCCTGATTCAAATTATGAAATGCACCAAAAAGGATCCATATAAATTTATAAAATCATAAATTTATTACAAAGCCACATCTCAATCTCAAGAAATCCGCTTAAAAATGCTTGATCCCTAGACACTTTTGATGTGTGTATTTACGATATTTAAAATATAAATGTCTGTACGTATGTGTTATCTTCATTAAGTATTAAACGAAGTGGTTATTTTCTCTCAGTTAGATATCTTGTTTAAAGAAAAATCACGTTCCAGGCGCAACATTGTATTAAACTTAATAGAATCTCAACTCAAGCCGTTAAAATATTTTGTTTTTTTTTGCTGCTGGAGGTCCTAGGTTCGCATCCCGTGGGGAGCAACTACTTTGTGTAATTGTGCATCGCCCTAGCCAGTAAGAAGTTGTTCCAATGCAGGCCGATCATCTGATTGTCTGTAAAGTAAGATGATCCATGCGTCGGATGGGCATGTAAAAAGTCGATCCTACGCCTGGCCGCTCCCGGGTCGTGTCGGTCTTCCGTCCCATCGGATTTTAAAGAAAAGAGAGTGCACTTGTGTGTACGCAAACTCTTGTGCACTATAATATCTCCCGCGTAAATGGCTGATCTTATGAACGATTGGCCGCTGTGGTCGTATCGGCCACACTTATGTATACTATCACAATAAGACCGGAGATATGTTTTAAATTTTATATATACTTACCTTAATCATAATAGTGTATAGCCATTCAGCACCAATCATCTAAGTTCCAAGAAGTCCCAACTTCTACCATAAATCCTAGGAAATTAGGTCAAAATCGTAAAAAACCTTGCCAGAATTCTTCAACCCGGACAGTAAAACCGCTGTGTCAATCAATTGTCGCTTTAACTCAGTTTCTTTACGTAACTCGGGGAACCACCCGAAGACTTACGTAAATGTAATAAAAAATCAAGTTTGCATTGCGTTTTAACTACATATATGCTCGAAATTGTCTGTTCATGTTGTCTCACGGTTTGGCAACATCCTTGCAGGTGGTCTTTTAAGGTATAATTCCCGTGGAGATCGCGGTAATCGATGTTTACCTCGATAAGTTACTGAGCAACCGCCAATTTGCTGTACTTGAACGAGTACTTTTGATGACGGTAAAATTAGCGGTGATCATAATACGAACAAACATTTTAAGTATTTTTTCTTTTTTTAATTTGTCTGCTTTTTACAGCCTTGAAGAGTGTTATTTAATTTCCAGCTTTATATTTATGTATTATCAAGTCTACTTACAATGCCTAAAGTCGTTAGTTCATTATTTCTGACTAAATCGTGAGTGGCTAGTCACTTTTGATAATTTATTTTTATTGTGAAAAGCTCTGTAGTGACGATTTCCGCGATAATGTGTAATAATGATCTTAAAATAACTGTTGAAATATACAGACTAAGGCTAAATCCATAGAATGACGTTTTTTATAAACTCCGTAACAAAACATTTACCTCACTCACATATCATCTGAGACAATAGCTGGTAAATTTCTAAAGCCAGCAATTTACACTGAAATACGGCAATGTTTACAAGAGCTGTTTGACGGCAGATTATCTGACACTACAGTGGTTGATATACGGACCATCGTTTACACTATAGGTCTAACACCTAGCTATTGTGTGATGATCACTGAAATCAAAATCAATTTCAGTGATTTTGCTACCTTTACCAATGTTACACCAGCTATATTATATTATAGTCGCATGTAAATAACCTGCTGCCACCACTGAAAACATCATGTTAAAACACAAATAAAAATTTGAAAATCCGACTCAAAATAATCAGAGTAGACGCAGCATCAACCACAGAAACACCGAGCTATGAGTTACTCAATTTCTATCACAAAAAAAAAATATTATTAACCATACTTGTACCGCATTTCATAGAAGATACTTCGTAACATTATTATGGAGCTCCTGTTAAGACTACAACGCCGGACACTTAAAAGGGGTAACACGTTCCAAAAGATTACACCGGAAGCTCAGAGCTGACCTCACCTGACTGGGGACAAAAACTCCGGCCCCTATCAACCCTCAGAGGAGTCCTAACCGACACATTCCAGTTCCCGGTGACCATAGACGCATTCGCGAAGAGCCTCGCAAAAAGCCCTCTACCCATTTAATTTTATGGCTAGGGCGGCGCGAAAACTCGTCTCTCGCATCCTGTTTTAGTGTTTTATTGTTTGTATTTTTTTTCGCAACTCGACGGTATTCACGGGGCCTGCAGAAAAGGAAGAGCATTCGTTGTTAACGTAACGTTTTATGCCGAGCGCCTGTTCCGCGTGTGCAGTTTTAATTTCACAATTTGTGGATAACGTTTTAACTTAGGTCGGATGTAAGTGTAAAAGTATAATTTGGAATGCTTGGGAGATCAACTGATGTAAAAAGCGGTATAGATGAATTAAAATATGAATTTAGTATGTATAGAAAGAACACCGGAAATTTATATTTTCAAAGAGAATTCTAAAAAAGTTGTCGTGAAAAAAAAACAAAGTTACCGGTGAAAATTTAAAAAAAAAGCACCCCTAATTTATTTGGCATTCAAAATTAAACAAAAATAGAAAATAAGTTAGAAACAAAATGTAAAGGAGTTATTTAAATGGCAAAAAAACGTAAAACGTCAGCAAGACAATAAAATAAAGACTTTCCGCAAAAAGGTAAAATTCCAACAGGGTTTTTTTTACAAATGGCCGTTACGTGAGACTTTCCAGTAGGTCACTCCAGTTCAGCTGGCTTAAAGTTATGAAAAATCGCCAAGTAGGAACTTCAACTGAGATAAGTAGTTATTACTTTTTTAGCGAGACTACTTTGAACAAAGTCTTTATCTAAAACAGAATTAATGTTACAAGATTTTTTATAATCTACTAATGAGATAAGAAGGAAGAATATTAGTACTTTTCTCTTAGAAGTTGAAATCATAATGTACAATGGTAGTAATGTTTTATGAAGGTATCTTTAATATACATACAATGGTATCTACATACATTGACAATTTTTCAGATCATTCTTCGATTAGAATCTTCAGAAGACCGTAAACTCCTAATTTGACAAACATTTCTTATATTATTAAAATTCTAAAACTTTTTACACATCTTTATAGCACGGAATTAGGTGAACTATTCCGTTTTAGCAGAAAATAGTCATTGGTCAACCAGTTACATTTTCTCAACCTAGGTTTAAACCAAGATCTCAAGATCAAAAAGTGCGGTAGGTGTAAGTAATAGAAATTAGGTTCCTTATTATTATTTATGACTTGTTTTAATAAATAAAAGGAACTCTTATTTTACCCATTGGCTTCATGCTATTAATCTAAATACTAGCTAAAATAATAGCTTCAGTTCCATGCAAGAGGCTCTAGTATTTAAAGTATTGGTAATTGGTACTTATTTCTAAAATTGTGTTAGGAAATATGAATTGAATATTTTTAGCCGACTGCTCCAAAAGGAAGGTCACGTTTTGTGTACATTATGCATTTATTTATATTTCAATGGCACATTCGACCGCCCTAACAATTTGTTGGATTTTAAGATGTTGTTAAATACGTTGAGCTAATGGCATAGAAAAAAAAACTCAAAATTTAATGTGGCTGACAGTAGTTTCTAAATACGTTAGTAGGTATCGTATAAAACAAAGTCTTTATGAGATACACGTACATACATGCGTATAATTTTTGCTGCTTAATTAAAGAGTTGCTTATCGATTGCGGTACTAAAATATTTCTAAGAATAGATAAATATAACTTACAAGTTTTTTAAAAAGGTAATCGTATATAGATATTGTATAAAAATAACTATAATATAAAGTTTATAATCATAGTCATTTTAAACAATGTTAATTAGAATAAGAATGACTGTGGTCCTAGTACACGATTAGGTAAAAAGAACAGGTTTATGTGTAGAATTCTGTCTCATTCCCCTCCAGCTCAACTTTTAAGGATGTCGAAAATAATATGTATATATAAATAATAATAATAATATCTTGGGACAATCCACACACGGTCATCTGATCCCAAACTAGGCAAAGCCTGTACTATGGAAACCAGACAACTGATACTAATACTTATATACATTTTTTTTTGTAAATACATACTTATATACATAGATAAATAACACCCAGACACTTGGTGGGAATCGAACCCACGACCCATCGGTTAGCGGACAGGGTCTCTAACCACTAGACCAACGGGCCCGTCAAATACATACATTTACGAAAACATACAATTAAATTCCTTTATATATAACCGCCAACTGTGTAATTGAAAAATCCATAATGTCCAAAGGTCCGATTGTACAATCCAAAATCATCTTGTCACTTACATCACGCTGGAGGAATCGATTTACACTCGACGCTGTCGAGTGTCCATTGCCAAGGGACCCAATGTGGACCCAATCGTGTAGTGACAGCGCCACGGATATTAACCACTCGATGGCTAATTGTTCCCAGTTCAATTATCGAACAACTGTCAACGGAATTCGGACGCTGGCCCTGAAACAAGTTTAGCGATTCGTATCGATTCGATTAACGATTTATTAACTTGACGTTTGGGGCAACTAGGTGGCAAAAAAAGCTACCTACCTGGTAGGTAAAACTGCATTGTCAGATACTCTTCTGAAAAACACAAGTCTTTAAGTAAGTAAGTCTTCTTTGCCGTGTTGCAACGTAAAAAGTACTGTGGCTGATGAAATTACCGATTTCAAAAGAGATAAACAAATAAATTTATTGTATTAAAATGATTGTTTAATGCGACACAGTAAATGGAATTATGCGATGGGTTGGTGGATTTTATAAAGAGACTTAAGTTCGGTAAGCCACGTAACTTTGTTTCAATTTAAAAAGCAGCCCGGTTTATTACAAAAATATACTTAGTAAAAGTGGTGATTGCGATCATGAGGTTAATACCCGAGTAAATCAGTCTGGTATTTGACTATCTACCAAAAAATGCAATAGGCTCGTAATAATAGTAAATTCTACCCACCCCAATATTAATATGGATTGTCTTATAAGTTAGCAGGTACTATTAAAAAAAATATTTCAGAGTCTCAATTTACTTTAACACTTGATCCAATTTCATGCACTATGATCCATCTTTGAATAGTGAACAGAGTGAAGCAAGCATCGGAGTATCTCGCAATGGATGGCTGTGGAATAATTGATGTCATCGTATTTTACAACACAATCCACTATTGTAATAGCTCTACCTGCTCCAGTGAACAAGAATATAGACAATGCAATATTTATTACAGATCTCAGATAAAAAAGTTAAATTAGGAACCTCTAACTAGGAAATAAGAATATTGAAGAAGTAGCATTACAGACACTTGACTTTAAGCGCTTCCAAGAAACAGGTTTTGCTGCAAAGCTACAATCGTGAGTTTAGACCAAAACATAAGAAAAAGAAAAGTTGTATATTTACTATATTTTCTTTTTCGTATGATATTATTTATAGATACTTATGAGAGAACAAATCTCTTGCAGTTTATGTAGCTAGAGGAATTTATCATAAACGGGTCGAAGGAATTCTTGGATGATAAATTTAGTGGATAGGTTATTTACGAGAAACATGCAAAGAATTAAATATAATTTGCAATCTGCAACCCTTCAAGAATATGATTTATGAAATCATACGGAATCAGTATTGAATGTTAAAATAAAGCAAATAAAGTTTACAAGGATAAATTATTTTATAGCTAAATATTATACACATTGAACATAAATCGAAGAAATTTCTTAAAAACCACAAATTCAATCACAGCTACGTAAAACAGTGTCATAATATGAAATTCCACCAAATTCCATTGTCAGCCGAAACATGATTACGTTCAAAATTAATCTTATTTCTTGGCTTAAAGACATGCCGGAGGGGTCTAATCTCACTAGCTGAGATGTTTTGCCTAACCTATCTACATGCAAAGTAGTTTGAGAAAGTGACTAATCCAAACATGTAAGAAAGGGCAACCTTTCTTGCATATTTGTGTTGTTGTCTCACAAACATTTTAATAGGATTAAGATTCGTATTTTAAGAAAAATATACTGTGCAACATTTATTTATTATATTTTACTTTAGAAGTTTGAATTAAAGAGAATGTACTTAATACAGTTACCGGCAAGTCGAATGTCTTTGTATAGTCGGCATTCTTTATTGATTTCTATTACCTTTCATATGCATGGTACGTTGAACTATTGTTGCCTTGTTTTCATCGAAGAAATATTTTAAGTACTATTGATTTTTAAATTGCTGGGAAATTATGCCTCTTGAAAACGTACTTTAAAAACAACCGTTTTAAATATCAAGGATCATTTATATAAATTAATTTTAATATGAGTTAGTTCATCGATTTGCTTATAATAATATTTATTCTTAAAAAACCTAACCATTTTTAACAACTTTTCTTAATAGTGTCAATTTGAAATAATGAACGAGATTTTGACTTCTAAATTTTAAAACAAATATGGATTTTTGTTGAAACACTTAATATAAAACCAAGGACTCCGACTTTGTTTGAAAGAGAATATCATAAATTTCCGACCAACAAACTAAGAGGACAGCACAAATATCAGCTTACAAGCAAAAAAAAAGTGTAGGTGAAATTTCTTTGGTCACGACCCCATTCCTGAATTGGCCAAGCCTGCTTGGCGATCATAATTTTTATGCAAATAAACGAAGGATCCGTTCACAAACAACAATAAATATTCAACCTTATGGCCCTTAAATTAAAGTGTACTGTGATAAGTGTCACGATGTGTGTTTATTTGTATACCGCTTCATTCACGCCTGATTATCAATGTCAAAAAATCTGATTAAGTTTTATTTTATTTTTGGTTCTCGTGAGATTTACTATCCAAATATTTAATCGATTACAGAATTAATGGAAAACTGTACATATTTATTTATTTTAATACTTTTAACCATATAAAATTTACATCTCCTCATCTTCTCAGTAGCGGCCGCGTTATGAACCAGTGGTAGTTTGTAAAAAATGATTTATATGTAAGATCCACTGTGTGGCCTATGCGAAATAAAGATATTTTTACTTTTTGTAACTTAAATAAACTGTTTCGGCTTTGGACATTGTAAGTAATACGAGTTAAAATTGAAAATCTTATACATTTGTTAACAAAACTTCTCATATTTCTGTAACAACTTATAAACACCATGAAGTGGGCAATATATTCCACACTGACTGACCACCCAATAACTCATACGTATAGAAAAAAATGCAGATGCTGTTAAACTCAGCATTCTTGTTGTGACATGGATTGGATAAGGTTAGGATTTGTGTTTGCAGTTACATGACATTTTGACACTGCGCTTGATCACTACAATGAATTCGCAAGTTTTAGGGATTGCGTTTAGAAGGGCAACTTATAAGGGCGTGGAATACAATTTTCTCCAATTGACGACTAAATCAATGGAGTAACATAATGATGACTAAAAAAAAACACAAAAGATCCATTCAAGAATGTTTGGATTTTTTTATACTCAAATAGAATAAGCACACATTCTACGGCTAGTGCCCACGATTCCACTAGCTGCAATCTTTACTAAGGTACCTACTATCCCAGTTAGGCTGCACCAATTTTGAGCGAGTATTCTTATAGTGCCCTTACTTTTAACGATGAGTTGTCACGCGAGGGTTGTTTACCCGATATTTTAATGCAACGGACACGGTTCTACAGGTAGTAAGTTCGTTAATATTGCGGTATCAATAACTTTGTCATTCGTCCATACGGGTGAATTTTTCACGTGGGCATGGATGGCTAAATTCGAAACCATAAGGAATAGAGAACAATACTCAAAGGAGTCTTGGGTCTTGGGCCGATTTTGATGAACAATAAAACCTGCCCGCATTTGTATATTATTATATGCTAATTATCCTGTTTAATGATTCATGTTATTTGATGACAAAATATGTAGACAGCAATAAAGGGCGCAACCCTTTTGATTGCCTTATCTTTGTTGGTGCACTTCTGTGCATCAGAAACGGAAACTTTTACATGATAATGTCTTTTATTTACGCGAATACTACCCATTGAAATAAAACTACTTTTACGGATTATAATAACAGAGCATACATGAATCGAAATAATCCAATTTTAAGAACTGGATTAGTGATAATTAACACTAAAGCGGGTTTCAGACTACGTTATAATATATAGCTATATAGTATGTAGCTCATAGCACAACAATATCGCGTACCATACATTGTTATGGACACGTTCACACTGTACTGTACTATATATTATTAGCTTACTATACGCTATAAATTGGTGCGATGTGCTGAGTTCATGCTGTGCTATATCGCGCGGTCCCCTTTTCTTCCTCCCTCACCCCCGGCCGTCCTGCAAGCGAAATGAGCGATATACTATAAATGCTTGCGATAATATCGCGTAATGTGAACGCCATGCTATGTAGTATAGCATACTGTATAGCTATATATTATAGCGTAGTCTGAAACCCGCTTGATGCTTTTGAGTGGTGCGTTAAGTGAATTACGGGTTTGGGGGGCGCCGAACACAGGAACTCCAATAAAATATTCGATTAAATGAATAAAGTGGTATATTTAATGTTCCACAGTAGTTATTAAAATATATATAATCTTAGTATCTATCCTTAAAGTCTAACCGTCTGTTCCCACCGATGTTAGGTAAGGGAAAGCGTTCCCACCAAGCCGTGACGTCATGAGCTCGGTGTCCGATGCACGGCAAATGTCCCACGGTCTAGGTATATGCTGACGAGGCATGCTGGCTCGTAACATGTGTATAAATATTTTAAAATTGGAACTTATTGTTTTTCTTTGATATTTGAACACCTCAATCGAACCGCCCTGGCCAGCGTGGCACGACTATTAAAATATTGTCACGGAACACGCATAGCACGACCGGTGCACACATGGAATAATAAGTAATTATTGCTCCGCTCATTATGAAGTGATTACCATTAAAATCATTTGATGTATTTATTCATGTCAAATTGAATTCCTTTTTATGGAGCAATCCTGCATTATCTATATGACACTGGTATAATTTACAACTGAGTCATGGCCCTTATCTGCTGGCCTTTTGGAGAAGCTCAGAGTCACATAGTGTGCTATGAAGAGAGATATGCTCGAAGTTTCTTTGCGTGACAGAATCTGGTATGTGGAGATTTGCTGATGAATGAATTAGCTATCATAATCTGTGAGTCAAAGTGGCAATAGTCAGGCCATGTTGCTGGAAGAACCGATAACCAATGGGAAGAAAGGTTCTTGAGTGGTGACCTCGGCAATGAATAGTCCTCCAGCCAAAGGACATCTATTACTGATGATGATGGTAATTTAAAAAGCTTGGTAACGTTCGAACGACTAATCTTACCACTCATTCCCACCACTGTGAGTCCTGTTAGCCAGGATCTACGTGGTCAGTGAAGACACCAAGGTTTGACCCACGGCGCGTCCCGGGAAAACGCTAAATGGTCTTGGAACCCGCAACAAAAAGTGTATAAGAGGAGTTAGAAAAATATAAATTCCACTTCCCTCCTTTGCAAAGCGGGAGACAAGTAAAAATCACATAGGTCAATAACCTCAGAACGAAAGATTCTTACAGGTGCACCACCTGGAGTTAGTCACACCTGGAGTAAGGCACCACGGAAGTTACTAGAACCGATTCTAAATTTGAAGGGATTTGATGTTCAGATTTTTACTATTAAAAATTATGCCTAAGTATTGTTAAGAATAACAAGATCTGGCCAAAGATCGAAGCCAGTGTCGTGCAATTGGAAAGAATGTCCAGTGATGGACGAATATAGGCTGAAGACGATGATGATGAAGTATTATTAATTAATATGAGCTCCTATAATTTTAATTTAGCCTATAGTTTTACAATACACCTCTGACAGCAACTCGATTCTATGTATTTTGAAACAATATTAAATTAGGCGCCACGCAAAACTTTTAAAATATTTTCTCCGTATCGCCCGAAGTTGTGCGGAATTTAATAATAATGTGTAGCCATAAGCTTTCAAACCGTTATGAGTTCGAGAGTGCTCTTCCCTGTACTTATTTGGATGTGCGTATCACATATGACATCTGTCGTTGGACCAACTTTTCTTAATACTTTTTACCTGAATATCGTTTCAGTACGTTGTAAAGGGAAAACTTTTTGAAATACTTATTCATTCTTTGGTATCATTTTGTAATGATATTTGGAGAATCCTAATAATTGTAGAATGTAATTATTTTTTTCTTACTATCATAGTATACTCGTGTGGTGCCGGGTTAGAGTTACACCCCTCCATCTCCTCTCGTTGGGTGTGATAAGAGGCGACTAAGCGAGAACAGGAACACGGGTAGAGTCGTCTTTCTTTGATGTATCTTCTACCTATTCTGCGATCCCCAAGCCGCTTGCCAAGCGTGAGGATTATGGCAACCCCTACTTACTAAGGGGGGGGGGGGCATTTGTTCAGCAGTGGACGTCTTTCAGCTGCTAATGGTTAATGACTGAAATTATGAATTATCAGTGATATATGTATTACGTATTTATTTTATTCGACATAAGCTAGCGCGTTTAGAAAAGTTCAGAGTCACACAATGAGCCATGGAGAGAGCTATGCTCGGAGTTTCTTTGCGCGATAGAATCCGAAATGTAGAGATCCGCCGAAGAACTAAGGTCACCGACATAGCTCTCAGAATCTGCAAGTTGAAGTGGCAATGGGCAGGCCACATCGCTCGAAGAACCGATAACCGTTGGGGAAGAAAGGTTCTCGAGTGGCGACCACGAACCGGAAGACGCAGCGTTGGCAGGCCTCCCACTAGGTGGACAGACGACATTGTGCGCGTCGCAGGTAACCGGTGGATGCAAATAGCTAATTGTCGTTCATTGTGGCGTTCTGAGGGGGAGGCCTATGTTCAGCAGTGGACGTCTTCCGGCTGATGATGATGATGATGAAGCTAGCGCTTGACTGCAGTCTCACCTGATGGAATGCGGCTACGCAATCGGAGATGGTAAAGCCCACTAGCCTATTAAAATCCTGTTCACTAGTGACTTGATTGTAATCAAGCCACGAGTGAACAGGTTTTTACAATAATAGGTTTTTATAATGGGGGTGTACCCCCATTATAATCAAGCCAGAAAACCGACGCAGGAAATCTGTTCCAGTCCTTAGCTGTCCTCCTTATAAACGAAGAAGCAAATCGCTTAGTCCGGACTGAAAACAAAGTATACGCAATATTACGCTCTTTCTGAAATGTGAGTAAGGAGCTGTTTAATGATGCACTGAGTAAACGTTTTAAAGGCTTTTGAGGTTTATTTTTTTTCAAATTAATATGATTTAAAGTTTTAAACAATAAAATCGTCTACTTGTAAACACATAAATGCAGCTACTGTACAATATGGAATTTATGCGTCTGTTCTGTCTGTTCTGTTGTTATGTCTGTGTGTTGATCTATTGAGAATAGGAGAGGAAAGATGATTGGCCACTTGATACGACACGACACCTTCTTTAAAACGATAGTGGAAGGTAAAATAGAAGGGAAAAGGGGAAGAGGAAGACCCATACGAAGTTTTATGAAGCAGGTAGCAGAAAAAGTGGGTGGAATGTCGTATCAGGAGGTCAAAGTGAAGGCATATAATAGATCAGATTGGAAATTGCTTCACCGACAAGAGCCCAGCTCTTAAGTTGGAGAGAGAAATGCGTCTGTTCATAAATAGGTCAACAATTGTATAAAGAGAATGTTAGATACATACAACCAAATTCTTCCGTTTTATAAGCGTAAATTCACCTCCGCATTTTTAAACACCCACACAGGTTTGCCTGTCACGTTTGATATAGTTATTTTTCGAGGCAAAGGTAGTTCAGTGGGCGACAGCGGTCGCTACCAGGGTAACGTATCGGCGGGCTTACCTCCGATCCCTTGACTGATTTATTGCGTGCGTAAATCTCCAATTTACACGACAATGTGTCTATGTACACGTACATGCGATCTAATCGATGATAGGAATCGGGTTTAGCCGAGTTTTACATTCGAATGATTTGGTATCTTTATTGCGAAGCTGAGACGTGAGACGTTAGGGTGGTCTGCTTGATATTAAGGTTACGATCCGAAGTAGATATAAAATATATCTTTAATATATAATTTGTCATTTAATTTTCTCCAGTGGCAGAGTAATGTAGTAATGTAATCAATTAGTGTTAATAATCACTAATCCAGTACTTAAAATTAGATTATTTTGACACTCGAAGTCAACAAATTCTTTATCGATATTGATTATTTCGAACTCAATTATGGAACACAAGTATAAACGGCTTCAAGGGTCCAAATAATTAGATCAAAACCATGGCCATTTATTAAAAGTACTTACCTTAAAGCTAACAACTCGATTGCAATTAAGAAATCCAGGATAACTTTGCTCGCAAATAAATAATCTCACTACACGTGGAGTTTTGGCCGTCACATTGTTTATTCAGTTGAAATCTCTACTAAATCCTTATCGACCAGTCTATGTTCTGTTTTGGATTGCACACAGTTAAACTTAGAATCGATAGTGTTAAAATAAAGCGGATAGTAGCCTCATATAAGATTTAACAAACTTCAAAATAACCTCGATTCAAGTATGATTCGTGAGACCGTTGAAATTTAATTTAATTAGAGAAGATGCTAGATTTTAAATATAATATTATTATATTAGCAAAATACTGCAAGGCCATAAGGCCTTTTTTCTGAAACTGTAATATAGGTACTCTTATGAGGCTGGTAAGTCTATATGTCAGGTAAAATCATCAAAGTGTCCTATAAACCATCTCATATGTGTGGATTAGTAGGTGAAAAACTACATTTGGATTGGCGATCTGATTACATTGATATCAATAATGTATGAGCAATATAGAGTTCAGATATCTGTGTAATATTTATTCATGTTTTTCCTAGTCTTCGTACTATGTAGGATTTCACTGACACGGTAAAAAATATATTAAGACCATATTCTCCACTGTAGAAAAAATATATATGACTGGGAAAAGAGTAGAAACACAGCAATTTCAATGGTCCTTTCTTACTGAAAAGAATATCACTTGAAAATATAAAATAAAATATTTTTGGTTCTAAAAACACTACGAATTACGAGTTTGGGGGGCGCCGAACACAGGAACTCCAATAAAATATTTGATTAAATTAATAAAGTGGTATATTTAATCTTCCACAATAGTTATTAAAATATATATTCTAAGCGTCTCTTAAAGTCTAAGCGTCTGTTCCCACCGATGTTAGGTAAGGGAAAGCGATCCCACCAAGCCGTGATGTCATGAGCACGGTGTCCGATATGCAGCAAATGTCCCACGGTCTAGGTATAAGCTGACGAGGCATGCTGGCTCGAAACACACGCAAAACAAAATAGGAGCAAACACGTCAATAATATTTTGATTAGTATATTTTATTTTCTTTTGAAATCAGTTGAATTATTGTAAACATATTTTTATTACTGTTAAATATTCCTACGCTAAAGAACATGAATTCAAATTTCGACGATTTAATATATCAATAGGCGTTATTATTCTAAGTCAATAGTATGATTAATTCCATTAACACAAACGTGGAAATAGATCAGATAAATAAGTGTGGCCACATCCAATCATCGTAATGCATCAGAATCTGTTTATGAAACACAAAGCCTACAGTACATCCTATGATTACTCTATATTCTCTACCTCTGGTATGAACCGCAACCAGAATAAAAGACCTCTCACACTTCTCTCAACTCCATAGGATTACAAAGGATAACGGGGTGATTGAAAGCATTATCGCGGTTCTGTAGGAACTGGACATGTTTACCTGTAGTGGTGAAGCACCCTTTATACCAGAGAGATAATTTTAATGGGTGTGTTGTAGTATGTTAGTACAACGATGTGTGATTGCTTCTAACATTCTGAATCATTTCGTTTTTACGTAACCTTTTATTTTAATGTCTAGAAACTGTAAAAATAGCCAGTAAAATCTTTTATGCTTTAGGATATTACTTAGTTTCCTATCTAATTTTCTTGTTCCGGTAAGAAATTCAAAATGCTGAGAAACGTTAAAAAAATACAACTTTTGTGTATATTTATATCTTAAAGTAGGGCCAATTTAATAGATCACATTTAACGCTTCATCAAAATTTAACAACGTAATCATATTTTTTTTTTTCAAAGTTAGAACTACACAATTGCTTTTTTTTTTTTTGCAAATACGATTACAATATACCTATTATTGTAATAATGACAAAACAAACATACAGAACAATGAAACTGACTGGTCCGACTACTATCCCTTTGGCATTTTAGTTTGTTGTATTTCCGTCGTTTTTTTTTTATTTGATCTTTTGAACGGCAGGACACACTGTCGCTGGTGCTGATCAAATTTTTTTTTTCTTAATAAGTTGGTTTGCGCTTGACCACAATCTCACATGATGGTAAGTGAAGATGTGGTCTAGGATGGACCGCGCTTACCCATAAGATGCCTGTAACAAGACAAACATTGTTTAAAAAAAAATGTGAAAAAATGACAAGCCCGCTGAGTTTCTTGCCGGATCTTCTCAGTTGAGGCCGCGTTGTAATCCGGTGGTAGCTTTTAAAAAATTGACCGTTCAAAAGAGCTAGCCTATTTGAAATAAAAATTTTGAATTTTGACACAATGTGTCATGTCATGTCAAATGTGATATTAAATTGTATGTATATTTAATGTAGGGCACATTAAGTATCGAACACGTCGAGGCTTCCTCCCAACCCATCAGGTTCCAAATTTTAAAGGATGTATATTGATGGTGTCATAAATATTACCCGTGGGGTGTCCGGGGAAGAATAGTATCCTCCCATCTCCTCCCGTTGGGTATACGTAAGAGGCGACTAAGTGGTTGTCCACCGTGAACGCGTGGTGACTTGGGCCTAAGGCGGGCGTGGTGGCGGGCTCGCAAGGTGGCCACAGTGACGCGCGGGCTGTTGTGGCGCTAACACTTATTGCAGGTGTCGCAAACCTTGTATGAGGATTCTGTATTTTTTACTAGATAGGCCAATCCTGAGATGGGAGGCGTTGAACACAAGAGATGGTGTGCTGGGTGCGACCGAAATAACTAAAACAAGTTTCAAGTCTACCTCTGATCTTATGTTTCTTTATAAAATATTTAACAACGACATTGACTGCCCAAATATATTGAGTAAGTTTAATATTAACGTGCCTCGTAAAATTCCGCGCTACGCAGGTGCATTGCTAAAAGTTCCTCCTCATCGTACAAATCTTGGTAAGCATTCACCAATAGTTAGGATAACTGAACTTTATAATGATATATCGGGTGCCTCGAGGGACATTGACATCTTTTGTAATAAAATTGAAGTATTTAAATATCTTATTAATGAACATTTCAAAGCACTACACATCTAAGTTGTCATGTAATGTATTTTTTTTTAAATTAATTAAATAAGTATACTTATAATATTATTATTTTATTGTAAATTGTAATTCAATTAATAACTCTTTCACCAATATTTTTTATGTTTGTTTTTTTTTTTAATTAAACAACTACCCCTATTGTTTGAAACACTTTGACATCTTGCTTTGACATCTTTTATGCTTTTGTCTGTATAATTCTAGTTATATTTAATTGTAATTTTATCCGTATTCTAATAAAATGTTATATTTGTAAGGTAAATTAATGCATGCTGTGGTCCTCTATAATTAAGGATACATGTGACATGATATTTTGTATTGATTTGTATTAATATACTTAAAGTTAAAGAAATGGAGATTTTTTAAAATTTATATTAAGAATTGAAATTGTAGTAAAAAAAGTTTATTTTATTTATTGAGCTACATCAACAATATACATATTATACACTTACAATTTCAAATGTCCAAAAAACCTTTTTTATACATATATTTAAAGTTATTTAATAATAAAAAAAATACTTGAGACGAGCGACAAGACCAAAATGGTTTGATACCCCCGCTAGCCGCGCGATAGGTCGCTTGTTGACTAGGCCCGTAGTGTGGCCAGAACCAGTGTTGCCAGATATACAGATTTCTCAGTATCCATATAGATTTTCAACATGTCATACCGATAAAAATTTGAGAGTGAAATTTATACAGATTTTCATCATTCCAATTTTTTCATACAGAATTACCTCAAATGGTAGTTTTTCAGACCATATTGACAACATCGATCAAAATTTTTGGGGTATTCCCTTGGTAAGTTATCCATTACCGCGCTCGGTGCGAGGATCAAAGTCCATCAACACTTTTCAGCATCAAATATTCAACATCGCGCAAAATATTCAGGAATTAGACACAGTGTGGAGACATTTGAGAAATAATTTGGCTCTTTATTCTGAAGAAGCTAAATATTCATAACATTTATTTATTCATTCTAAATGTAACAATTAAAGCACTTGTTAGTTAACTACAGATAAAATTATACAGAATACCAATGTCAAATACGGATTACAGATTTTCTTAAATTTATGTATTCAGATTTCATACAGATTTTTAAAATATTCGGTACAGATACTGCTTTCAATTATCTGGCAACACTGGCCAGAACGCGCGGCTAGGAACGTTTGAAAACTCGCTCAAGCCGGTCTCGCGACACTTCAGTGTGGACACAAACGGCGGTTTCATATGTTTGATATTTCGCGCCCGTCGTCGCCACCGCGTTAGGCCCGCAGTATAGACGACCACTAAGGAAAACAAGAAGATGGACAGCAGCGCCTTTCTATTGGATTACCTACCACCTATAATGCGATCCCCAAGACACCTGTCACGTGTGGGGATTGTGGTAACCCATCCCTTCTAAGGGGAGGCCTATTGTTCAACTTTGTTTTATATTATTTAGGGAATACATAAATATGACTTATGTATACGAAATAAATTACATTTTCAATTATGTACCATTGATTAATTCACCCAACTACTACACTAACTTATAATGATTCGTAATACGTCATCCGAATATGGAAAGAAGGTCGTCATCATCACCATTAGCAGTCGAAAGACGTCCACTGCTGAACAAAGGCCTCCCCCTTACAAGGCAGGGGTTGCCATAATCCCCACGCTTGACAGGCAATTTGGGGATCGCAGTGGAAGATAAATCAAAAAGAACGACGCTGCTGCGCGTCTTCCCGTCCTCGATTAGTCGCCACTTACGACGCCCATCGAAAGGAGATTGGGGGATGGGACGCAATTCTAACCTGGCACCCCACTGGTAACGGGTCACGGGAAAGAAGAGAAGTCGAAGAAGAAGGTCATTAACAGATTCCAAATTTTAGTATAATCATTTTAATATTTTAATCATTTCACATCACGTACTTTTTGCGCCAAGCAGAAAGCAATGTAGTACGAATACGCTTTCATAATTTCTCTTGTGGATTCCCTGTACTTTTTAAGAATACCTTGAAACTATTCTTAAACGTCCTGTAAAGATTCTTACATTTCAACATTGAATAGAACTAATCTGGTCACCCAAGTATTTGCTAATAATACCACGACTACAATATCCAAAAATATGGCTGATAACTTACTGAATGAAATGCTCCACGACCCTTCCTTAACTGACTGTATAGCCATTTCCATGTATCCTAATTCGGGTATGCTATTTACATTCGGTAGACGGGAGCTGTCATCGACCACAGTTTATGCAGGAGTGACCCGTGCTTATAATAACTATGCAAATTATTCCGATATAGTCCCCAATCGGCCTTTGCTGGGGTAAATTGAATTTGTAACTCTGATTAAGCCCCCTTTGAAATGCCGATTTCATCAAACGCAACGTAGGACGATTTTTAATCATTTTTTTTAACGTGAAATGATTTATCGTTGCCGATCTAATACAAATATGTGCTGTGTATAAAAAAATATTTGCATATTTTAATTATTGTTCCGTATGTTGGCGGTATCGTTTCATTTTTAGATTGGGGTATGCTGCGCAGTTATTCGCATATAATATGTGATAATTATTATTACTTTAAACATAATGACATCTTTACATGATAATGAAAAGAGGATAAATAGATAGAGGATAAGTGAATGGGCTAAAGGATAACATGGATATTGAGCGAGAACGCAGATCGTTGGCTGTTCGATGTAATATGTTAGCTCACAGGTTTGCACGTTGTACTGCTCAAGTTAAGATTACACTGTTTAAAGCATATTGTCAGTCATTTTATACGTGCAACCTGTGGGTGGACTACACGCAGAGAGCACATAACGATCTGCGTGTTCAGTATAATAATGCTTTTAGGATGTTGTTGGGTTTGCCTCGCTTCTGTAGTGCATTGGGCATGTTTGCTGAAGCTAGTACGGATAGTTTTAGTGCGATTATACGCAAGAGATGTGCTACGATGATGCAGCGGTTGCGGGGCAGTACCTATGGCATCTTGAGCATTTTGGCGGACCACTGGGACTCTACGATCCTTCAGCGCTGCATATGACTGCATGCAGTTAAGTGAATGTGCTGAGGGCATCGGGGATCGTCTTGCGGTTGTAATTTATAATTATTGGTTCATCTGTTTCTATTATTCTTTATTGTTAATATGGACTTGTTTGTCTGATAATGTTATTACTATTTATCTTCACGGGCTATATACCCGCGTATTTTAAAGGCTTGCGTGGAGACGGATCCAACACGTAGAGGCCCTTTTTAAGTAATAAATGGTGTGTAAAACACCTCCCGGGATCAACTGCTAAAATGGTGAAAAAATGGCAGTTGACCTCGACAGGCGTAGGAACTATTGTATGTACATACAGTACATGGAAAGATTATATAAGTCTATGTTGTTGAACATTTGGTGGACTAGAAGCTAGGCTATTGCAAAGGTCGGGGTCACTTGCTATAATTACATTCATAATTATTTTTGTGGCAAGCGGTGACTGGCCACCCACTAGATGGGCTCCCGAAATGATCGTCCGATGACGACAGAGAGCAACACCGGTGTGAGCGGCTCAGGGGTGTCGAGAGGTGTGCTGCGCTTCCTCCGAAGTTACTCGCGGCGTTATGCCCTTTAACACTTCCACCCCTGGAGCATATAGCTCTAACAACTCCTCTCAACTCCTCTCTGGACGGCCAATTAAGGCAAGCCAGAGCTGAGTCCTGCGGGCCCCCTTCGTTGTACACTCGGCCGACGAAGACACGCTGAGGTGGGGGCCCTGATCGACTCTCTGGAGCACTCGGGTCCGTGGTGTCGTTACGCACCAACAGCTCGCCACAAGCTGCCCTGCGGGCTTATTATTATTATTATAAATCTTAGCAATTTTATTAGTAAAAGTAAAATACTTAACTGCATAACTATGTAATAATTTTTGGCATACTTGAGTCTACTATTCCATTTTTATAAGCAGTATTTAATTTGCCTATTTTTAATCGACGTCAAAAAAGGAGGAAGTTTCAATTCGACTGTATATTTTTTTTATTAAAACATGTTCGCTTTCTTTTTTATAGAACAAATAAACAAATATTCAATTTATTTACTTAAAGTCCGGGGCTTTATCGCCCCTAACTTAAAATGGTGGGCATGATCAGCCACGCGCCGCCCTTTACTAATATTTTGATACACACTGCCGTATAATTATGTGGAGGTAAAATGTTTACTTCTTATTTTATAAAATTACATCTTCCGTCGATTGTCGAAGATTTTGTCAGTATCAAGTAGTTAAATAGCAATCTATACTTATAATAAAACTGTAACAGGTCCAATTCTGTACATTGAAGATATTTTGAAAATTATATTTGGAGGGCATTTATATTTATAACCGATACTGAGGACGAAAATGTAATTTTTTTAATTTTTGTCTGTCTGTCTGTCTGTCTGTCTGTCTGTCTGTCTGTCTGTCTGTCTGTCTGTCTGTCTGTCTGTATCACGGCTGAGCATCACGCCGAAACTACTGAATGGATTCAAATGAAACTTGGCATGATTTGAGATCTTACTACGAGGTAGGACATAGGATACTTTTTATCCCGTAATCTAGCACGGTTCTTTTGGGAGAGGGGTTAAAGTCAAAATGGGTACTTGGTTATACGCTTGGTCCGATTTTATCAATTTTTCTATATAATATAATAAATATTAGTAAGGGAACACTCATAGAGAGTTGTTATCAAGGTTTTGTAATCGATCGGGTTAAGCAACGTTAGGTAAGGTCATTAAATAGATGGGTGACCGTTTAACGCCATTTGAACTAAACGGGTCCGTGCTTCGGAGAGCAAGTAAAAAGAGAGTCCCAGTTTTTACCCGACTATAAAAAAGGAGGTTATGTATTCAATGCGAATGTCTGTTATTAAAAGTTTAATAAAATAGCGCAGGCGGAGCTGCGTGGGTCAGCTAGTTGCAAGATAAATTTAGAATTTAGAATTTTATTTACATTTCAAACCACCGTGAACCATATCACAAGATCTTTTTTTAAATATTTCTCCGTGTTCCAAGTTTGTCATCGTAGTTTCGCAGAAAGCCCGATCAGCCGTCAAAACATGAAACCGAATAATTAAACTTCAAGTTAACTTTCAATTCTGTGTTTAAACATTTTTAAATATTTAATAAGTAAAAAATTTAATACTTGAGATTAATTTTTTGAAATAAAATTTACTTAGTGCTCAATTTTTTTTTTCTAATTTTAACATTCAGACTACAATTTGTAGGTTTATCTTGTACCAGTAACTATTTTGGATTCATTCAGAAAGAACAACGATATTACAGATTTAATGTTATTTTTGTGATGAGCATCATATTACAATTAATTGTACAAAAGTGATGCTAATAATAAGGCACCTGGTATATTACAAATTTACAAAACTTTCCTCTGCGAGGTGATCTGAACGGAATTTGCCCTTAACCCACCATGCGAGATAAGAATAAATTGCCAGATCAGTAACACAGTTCGAAAAATAATAAATCTTTGACATACATTTACCTTTGACCTTAAACTGAAATAAATTAATTGAAATCATAGAAACAATAAATTTTAAGTAAATGCAAAGCATCCAGTTTTTTTATTTAGATTATAATTATGCCCAGATGTCAGAACTGTTATTCCTGAGTTTTTATTTTATCAAAATCTCAGTTGCAGTTGTTTCTTTCTACTAAACAATCAGCACGTATTTTTTGTCTGTGTGTCACGGTACAGTCACGCACATTCCTATGCGATTATACTAATGCCGTTTTGATTAAAATGCACCGCCTTTTTCAATATTGAATTTAATGCTTTGCGTGTTCTAAAGTCCTTTGACGGGAGGAAACAAATGGATTTCTTAGGATCAAATTGATCAATATCACGTCGTTAAATCCAATATTTCTATATAGTGTGGAGCCTGAACTAAATAATTTATACCTTTATCAAACCACTCATTCAACTGCACCATTGTAGTAGATACCTATAACAAACAATTCCATTTTGTTATCAGTCCCTCAATCACACCTTTGCAAATGATTACTTATCGTTGTTTCCACTAAACTTCGATTATTTACATTGACAGGCCCGGTGTTCGATATTCGAGGTGCATATTAAAACCTTAATACACGAACCGAAAACTATACAACAAATTAGTATCTGAATCCATGAAACGGTGAATAATAGAACTGCTTAAGAGAGACATTGCTATATGTATCTTGTTAGCACACTGCATAATTGTACGGACGTTCCGTATACGAAGTTAACTAATAACTAATATACTTCTTAACAGCAGAAGTTAAATGTGTGCCACTGTGATTTTGGTTCGGTCATGCTCGCCATCGAAAAAAGTCTTTGCTTGTGGCGGCTTCGTGTGGCGGGTCACCCCCTTCCCTCTAATATGGTTGAGGGTAGTGATGGCTGCTGCTCGAGTCAACTCGTGCCAGGGTGCTGCTTGGGGGGACTGGTCCGAATACTATCCCTTTGGCCTTTTAGTTTGTTGTAATTTTTAAAGTAATTTATTGTTTTTTCTTTTCTCCCTTGCTTTATGTTTTGAATGGCAGGACACACTATCGCTAATGTCGATTCAATTGTAACAAAACAAACGGTACAATGGTTAAAAAAAGTGAAAAATGACAAGCTCGCTGAGTTTCTTACCGGATCTTCTCAGTTGAGGCCGCGTTGAGATCCGGTGGTAGCTTTTAAAAAAAATGACCATTCAAAAGCGCTAGCGTTAAGCCTATTTGAAATAAAGATTTTTGACTTTGACTTTGAATCCAAAATACTTATATACAAATAGCTAGCTATTTCTAGGTAGGTCACCGTGCAATGAAACATCGAGACAGGTACCACACCCTGCTGATCAAAGGCCTTCATCTTAGAAGGGAGGGGTTACCACAATCCCCACGTTGGGCTGGTGTGTTGGGGATCGCAGTATACCTATGTGGTAGATAATCCAATAGAAAGACGCAGCTGCCCGTCTTCTTCTTTTCCCTTAGTTGCCTCTTACGGGGACCCAACGGGAGGAAGATGAGAGGGAATTACCACATTTTATTTAAATAAAAAAAGGGAGCTGCCACATAGTAAACCTGCAGACCCAGGCAATGTTATTTTTATCACAGAACATTAATGATTATTAGGTTGACCGTTACCTAAAATCCCATTCCCATTTGAGCAGTGATCAAAGCCTCTGAAAACACGCTAATTGTCCAGCACATACTTAAACATGTGCTTTATTGTTATCAGCTATAGAGCTGTTTATTGAATGAAAATCTTAAGGAGATGATACGAAGAGATAGCAACGCGTAATCAACTCGCAAGCCGGGCAAAGGAAGCGCTGAAGATACGAACATTTTAATGGCTTTCGCCATAAATGTAAAGTGAAATCTCTTTAGATACTTACACTGGTATTTAAATACTAAGATAATTATGAATGTAAAATTTATCTTGATATTTATATCGTATATATATGTAGCTTTAGAAACGTAGATAAGTTTAAGTATATTTCCTGTTATACACTACGAATATGCTGTTAATTTCGAATGAGAATCGAGAACGAATGAGTCTTGTATGAACTATACTTGAAAAGCCCAGAATTCATAATTTTTGGTTACTTTAAAATGATTAACAAGGTGTGGAATTCCATGTATAAATAGTACCCAGACGGGACCATCGCAGTGTGTTCTAACATTGCAGCAGAATTCTTGGCAAAGCATTGTATAAATATTACTGTAGCTAAAGTTTCTAGCCTCAAGAAATTTTACAACGAATGCCAAGAAAGTTAAACATCCCATAGCCAAGCATCTCGCTTACCTTCAAAGAATCGTCCTGATGGTCGTCACGTCGTAAAAAAGGCTTTATTTTAGAGATCCGATTTGAAACTGTTACCAATCAAAAGGCATCATGGGAATACGAATTTTGTGATGGAAACTGTCCGTGTTATTATAGGCATCAGTATACTGACGAAGCTTAAAACACTTAAAGCTGTAGTTAATCCAACACCTATGCATTGTTACTGTTAGTATACTAATGATACGGGTTCTAGTAGCTAGTTGGTGCTATGCTATTATCGCTAGTGCTATTATCTAAACGGTTTTTTATTTGATTCCACACAGAACAAAAATTTATGTACATGAACTTGTCTGTGTGTCTTGTGTCTAGGTATTATTTACTTATATGTATATGCATTTGTATTAGTTGGTGGTATAATACCGACTCTGCCTTGTTTTGGATCATAAGGGAAGCCCTCTGACGTTTCAGAATACAAAATTATCTCTCAAAAAGTTCACAAAGTTCTATCTCCGTATGTTCTTGTGTTCATACAACAACTTCCGTTTTACGTCCTTAATGTATGTGTATATGAAATATGAATAACATAAAGTGTAAAGACATCTGCTTTTATACGAGAACGGGGAAAGAGCAAAATTTAATATTAAATTAAGGTGTTACGTGGAAATCGAGAGAGGAGCTAAGGTGAAAATAAATCCTTTTGATATACGAGGCACCAATGCAGGGGTGTTGACAATTTTGAGGCAACATTTTTTTACTGTTTTTCCTCGATGATACTGTGCCGCGTTTAGTAGAATTATCTTTTCCGATATTTATTTTCTTTTGAACTTCATAGGTTTGGGACAATAGTAAACTGGTATCAACTGTTTATCGTTCTTTGAAAGATGAAGGCATTTAACTAAATGTTATTCCTTGTATAAAAACCTTTATATCGGAAATGAAATTTGTCTCAGATTAAAACATTACTATGTTGATATCAAATAAACAATAACTGTGGTAATTCTGAAAAGAATTACTAGTCTGTAGATTACTATAGCACCTGGTCCCATATTTTACAAACATTTACATGCCAATGCGTATTGAATGATCAATTAGTAATATGCGCAAAAAAGATTATGTGTGAAGTGATTATGGACCTACCAGCCACACCTAAACTTTTATCCAGTTTGCATCCAATAACAGCAACATCACCACGTATTGTTTGGAAATATACTACCAGCACTAGCAAATAGTAAACAAACTTTTGTACTAAACTGGACAGGATAACTGAATGTACAGACATTCAGTTATCCTAGTGTCAAGTATATTCACATCGAAACTCCAATTTGCATTGTACAAAATGTAGTGAAATACAATTGCGTCCGACACACGGGTAACGTGCCGATGTCATGAATAAAGCATACAGCAACTTCAATTTTCCAACGTTTTACACACTACCTCTAATATATTTTGACTGAATATAACCGAATATAATTTCAATACGAAGTCATTCTACGATCACCACCTATGAAGCTTTTTAAAATTACTTAATTTTTTTTTACTACATTTGTCTCAACGTTCTGAACTTTATGATTACTTTTTGGCTGATGTTAGAAGTTTCTGGTCTGGGCTTAGAAACATGTCCTAATGGAGTACTGTATTGGAAGAAGTTGGATGTTACAGATCAGTAAAGTATAAAACTTATTCTTTAGACATTTGTCCAAAAGATCTTTGTACTTTTGTTAGTAAAGATAAAAACATTTTTACTTATATACCTGATACTAAGAGATTATTCAAACTTATAAGAAAGGGCAGTAGTTAGATAAAGTAAAAAGAGGATGAGAAAGGAGTAGAAAGGAGGGGGAGAGATGTCGATACCCAAAGGGACGGATAATAGTCTTTAAATCATCAAAACCATCAACTCATCATAGACTGGCAACGAATAAGTTTGTACCTTGTATTTTGCTTGAGTTTTCAAATTGGTAATTCTAATTAAAATTGGGCACGAAGATTTATAAAGTTAAAATACTGTGACGGCTCGACTTCCACAAAATTCAACTAATCAAAACAAACACTAAAATTTGTTTTCTCAGGCGTATCATGATTCAAAGCGTATTTCGTATTTATTTTCCATTTAAGCTTAAGTAAATAGAGTCGGATATTTTTATTCCAGATCAAAAATACACCTGACTTCGTGTGCGGTGAGTGGCGGATGGGAAATGTATAAAAAGTGGCGATAGGATGGAAAGTAAGCAGATTTCAGGAGATAACGTGTATTTGAATTAACTAATTAATCAGGGTGAAGATAATTAAGGGGAGCTGTTAGTACTATTACGCGCTGGGGTGAAGTTAAATAATTTATAGTTCTAGGAATTTGATGGTAATTAAATCCTTCTGACTTATTGGAAGGATTTTCTATGCCTTTAGAAATTTTAAATAAATAGGTTATGAGTGTGTATTTATTATTTATTAACGCGAGCCTTAAACGAATGTTGGTATCAAAGCGAGTATCGTTGAAATAGCCACCTATTATATAAGTGATTTTCGTTTTCGTAAAAATGCCTATTGAATGAATTCATTTAGTATACCGTATTATTACTTTTTATGATTTTGTAACTACTAAAATGAGTTGTTGAATCCCACAATGTTTGAAAATGACTTATCTAAATTTGTGATCAAATCACGATTCTAGTTTTCCCCAAAGCGCAAAGCTGTCATTAGTAGAATTCACAGCGCCAGATGTTGCATAGTTTCCCCTTAACACTTAATTGAGTTTTGATCCTTAATATAACTTAGATACTTACATATTTCATAAACCTTAGATTATATTTGCCGCCGAAAACAGACTTCAGTAACTTTGCATAGAAAAATGAAAAAGAAAAGTTTTGCTTTTAAATTATTTTTACGCTAAATTGTTCTTAAAAAAAAACGGTTTATATTAAGCATGAAGTTTCCAACGAATAATATTTCGTGCGAAAGCAATTTATATTTTTTTATAGATACGAGATAAAAGTCCCGTCAAAAGAAGGCATTTTTTTATATCTAATCAAGTCGATTAGACGGGCTATGAATATTTTGTGCTTCTACATAATTTACGATGGAGATAAAGTGTCCTTATTTTATTGCGAAGCTGTACGCGTTTCTACACAATTAAATTTAATTAATACGAATAGTTCGCGAGCGTTATACGCTAATGGGTTGAATACGTCTGTTTTCACAAAGGGATATAAATACACTGGTTCGTTCAGAAGCTTTGCACGCTGAGCGTGAGGCGTTGTGGAGGCAACTGCGTCTATCGAGCGAGCTCGTGTGTATTGTCTATTGCTGTGGTTAGGTATTATAAAGTCACATACACAATATGCATTGTGTCTAATTTATGACGTGACGATTAGAACTTGTGCGGTCCTTGATAAACCGCCACAACGCTTGTCGTAGAAATTATCCTACTAGCTATTCACTCATATAAATTATTGTATTCATAAATAAGCTATGCATAATTGAATTTTTGATAAATATTTTATAATTGAGCGATGACTGATATTGTGAGAATAAGCGCGATTGCTTTGCTGCTAAACATGAACTAAATTTATAATTATTGCTAAATATAGTTTATTTTATAATTACTATTCATTCCTACATTAGCAACCGATTGACGTCCACTACTGAACAAAGGCCATAATCCCTACGTTTGGCAGGCGGATTGTGGATCGCAGTATAGGTGGAAGATAAATCCAAAAGAAAGACGCTGCTGCCCGTCATCCTGTTCCTGTTCTTACGACACCTAAGGAGAGGAGATGGGGATGCCATTCTAACCTGGCACACCACGGGTAAAGTTTCGGGTTAGTTCTTAAATATTTTCTTTTTCCCATTGGTTAAATTCAATCATTTTTTTATTCAACTAGACAAGCAATATGTTCGCCTGATGGTATACGCCTATCTATAGACAGGTGCAGTACCGTTCTTTAGAGTCGCTGGACATTCGGGGTGTAGGCCCTTTAAACGTCCATTGAGTACGGCGGCGACTCCGAGGGGGACGGCGGCGGGTTGCGACCCCCGTCCCCGTGAGCACCGTGACAGGTTCCCGGGGGACTACAAGGCGCCTTCCGGCGGCGGGCTCAAAGGCAAGGCACTGAGGGGCCCCTGGTGCAGATCCCACCGGAGAGCCCTGGGGGGGGGGGGGTCTCTCATGTGCCGATGCGACAGCCGCGGGGGTTTTAGTGGGTAAAAATCCCACATACCCCGGTCGAGCCCCACAGCTCCCGGGGATCTTTTTAAGATTTCCCCCACGTCAAAAAAAGGTGCAGTGCCGTTCAAGACTCGAAACATTCGTTATTAAGCCTCTTGTGTCCGATAATTTCAATAGCTATAATGGTGTGCTCTTCACACTTCAAATTGTTAAAATTTTGTCTCACCATAGTTTCATAAATTATACGGATTACATTAATTATGTGACTGCTGTAATGTTGTTGACGTTTAGGATTATAAATACACATAAATGAGTAAAAAATATTAACATAAGTATAAAACACATTTCCGGCCATTGAAAATTAAATTTTATTTACTTGTTACTGAGCTTAAATTTCTATCTCTTTTCTAACATTTCCTTTGAAAAACACATCAACAACTCACCGTATTGCCTCTTGAAGCTTGAAATCCTCTTTTCAGTAGCTCAGCAAGTTGGTATCCTGTACATGATACGCGGTGTTAGCATTTCTGCGGTTTGAACTAACTTTAGCAGACCGCTTTATTTAAAGTATTAGCCGGTTTTTAGGGTTGAAAGTGTCTTTTGAGACTAAAATTTTGATGTTTGTAATATTTTTTGCAGTTTTATGATGAGGATTGGTTTGTTGGGTCCAGCAATGATACTTTATAAAGGTGATTCTGTCCGCCGTTAAAATAAACGTTGCACCAATGGAAATAGCACACATAGACTAATTAAACAAATTGTCGGTCACAAACTCTGTATTTGTTATAAATACTGGAAACTGATAAATAATGGAAACTGAGTTTTAAAGCATGTTTGAAATAAAGTTGTGTCTTCTATAGCACTTCAATGGCCGAGTACCCCTGATAATCAACCCTAAAAGATCTTGTTGATTTACCAATAATTATCACTTCAACACGCATATCTCGTCGCAATATCGTTTGTGAAAATTTCATCAATTTGCTAGTAAATATTCCTTATTTACCTCATATTGTGGCGACTGTGTAAAGCTTGTACCATAATGTGATAGCTGCAATCATTAAAGGGTTTGCTAACTATAAATTAAAATACATATATAAAATTAATTCAGTAAGAAAATGTATATTATGATTTCGGAGTGCTATTTGTATATTTATCAGAATTGATTTATATATATATATAATACATATATTTATAGTTCTCTATATCTATATATATACGTATATTGAATATATGTTGGAATGTAAGAAATATTTATATATATCTGTATGTATATTAATATATTATATGTAAATAGGTAAACTTATTATATGTATTTTTATTAGTGTATATTGTGTCACATATTAACTACCCCACCTTTCTTATTCCATGCAATCTTTTTTCCATCCCAAGGTTGCCTGGAAGAAATTGCGGATAGCGATAAGGCCGCCCTTTGTACAAATTTCTTCAAGTCCTCTTAATTTTATTTTTATGTGTGTACAATAAAGAGTATAAATAAATAAAATGTATTAATTATTTATTTATTATGTAAGTAATAGTAATAGCCTAAGTAATAATAATTTTGGCTAAGGCTATACCTTTTATTCTGCTTCCAGTGCAGCGTAGCAATGGTCCTGAATTCTTATGAATTTAAATAGAAAATTCATAAAAAGTGTCCGATTTTTAAGCTCATCAATAAATTACATTTTTTTTAATAATAAGTTTTAAAGACTAAAACCCGACTACGGATCAAAATGGCAGTCTAATAATGTGATATTATATAGCCTATAACCAGCGGACGATCAAGACGCTTCTAACGACACCCTACTTGTCAAATTATGTTAAGTATATTAGAAGATATGCGGGAACAGATGAACATACATACATACATTCTTGTTAAAATCATAACCCTCCCTCCGTTCCGTAGTCGGGTAAAAAATAAATTAACCTTGTTTTGAATAAAAAAAAGTAACGAAAAAATGGCCCACTAAAACCGCAGCGACTCGGATGGTCCTAACATTCATTTTCAATCACTCTTACTCATCTTTTGCTAACCGTAGGTCACCGAAAGAAATGGTCATGCATTCAATAAAATGTGTATTATACACAAATACATTCAACTCACGAAAGCAACAAAACATTGGGTCGTAATGCTTCAAAGACTAGGGGGTGTCAGGTGTCATAAATCGCTCAGGCATTAAACTGTCCCCTGAATTCATTGTACCGTATCAAACGATCGCACGCCAACTACTGCGACTCCCTAACCCTCTTATTGATAGCTAGTTACACCTGACAATCCTACGCCATGTTATTTCTGTAATATTGGCACAAAAGTTTGGATACTGCAAGCTCAAATTTTTTTTTCAGTGTTAAACAGTGTAAATATTGTCTGAAAAAAGTTTCTTCCGAAGTCATCCTTCATGTGGAGTGAATATTCAAGTTTAGTTAATATTTCGAAGCGTTATAATGAACGCCGAGCGCTGCTGTGTTCGGAAATTTTCCGCAAAGAACAAAGAAAGTTACAATTTATAGAACATCTGGCTTCCAGGTTTGCAACAGTGTATGCGCGGCCTTTTCTCCTGTATGGACTACATTTTCTATTGTTAAAATAATGTAACATGAAGTACTTTTTGATGACGTCATTAATATTCTTTAGACAATTTATTTAAATTTTTACTGGTAGATTTGTTTTTTTTTATTAAAGTCAATTTTTGTTAGATACCTCTTTAAGTTGTTTGTTATTTTTATACTTGCTTCTACCATGATTTTCAAAATATCTACCCACTTATTTTGTGTTTTTTTTCTTCTATTTTAACGTCGTTGGTCTTCTCTTCTTTTCTAACAGGAGGGAGAATACACATTTCTCGCAAATACTCGCTCTAAGTCAAGCACATGCCATACCAAATATTCCCCTATTTTGTTCTTGCAGGGGTAACCTTCAATAGTTCCCCTTGCCCTGTGGGGTCAACCGGGGTATATAGAATTCTTACCCATTAAAACCTGTCACATTGGCACATGAAAAGAGGGTCTGGGCTCTCCGGTAGGATCTGCACCAGGAACACTCTCAGTGGCACCCGCTGTCGGGGGGGCGCCCAGGGAACCAATCTCGGTGTTCACAGGGACGGCGGTCGCAACCTCGCTGTCGTCCTCCTCGTAGTCGTCTCCGCACTTGATGGACGTCCAAAGCCCACACTCTAAACTTTCAGCGACTCCTAAATACCACATGTTCCTAGCAAAACTACTGACATTTTCTTCACCTATATACTAGTTTCCTTTCAAAGATTTATTACTCGCACCACCTTTTTATACGAGGACTCCGGTACGTCGGAAATCTAGTTTACTTTTGACAGAATCTCTTCCACGTTTGGCGAGGGATTGTCCGATAAGCACACTAAATCCGCTCGAGGGTGGTGTCTTTAATTCTGAACTAATGCTATCTATCTTGTACGTTTGACGAGGGAGCTTTTCCTAAAAGATTATGTATTGGGGTGGAATACTTACACTTATTGAAAGCAGAAAGTTTTACATTGACCACGAAAACGAGAAGGCTAACTCAATGTAGAACATTGAGTGAATAGCCTAAAATTCATGCACTCAATACTTTCAGTATTCAGTAGTATGGTCTACTTACTAGTAGTTTACCAGGTCTCTTATACAAAGAATTGTACAGGCAGTGTCAGATATAGTATATCTGACTCCAAGCAATAATGGGACAGTGCAGCGTAGGTAGGCCTCCCACTAAAATAGGTGGACTGACGACATTGTGCGCGTCGTAGGCAACCGGTGAATGCGAATAACCACTACAACAATGGGCTCGTCAACATGATTACTCATTAGGTACTGTTTCATCATAATCATCATCACCAGTTGGAAGCCCTTCACTGCTGAAAAAAAAAAATTACAATTGGCTATTTGTCCTCTTAATCGGAGACCTTCCAGCGTAGCCTGGCCTGCGTCTTCCGGATCGTGGTCGCCACTCGAAAACTTATCTTCCTCATCGGTTATCCGTTCTTTGAGCGAATTTTCTTTAATGTTTGTTTATTCATAGGTATTTTGTGCATAATATGCCTCACGGGAGCTCTTAAATAATGTCATATTTTTTAAAGTACCTTTTAATATAAGTTATAAATATTTATGATTTTTATTATTATTTCATACGCTCAGTAATGGATCATATCGCCTCTTTATATTATATATTCCTACTGTGATAAACAAAAACGGAGGGACCCTAAGCTGATTCGGACCACAATCGGCTTGTGTTTTATACTTTTTTGTTTCTAAATTGTTGCGTTAATCTTCGGGCTTTTTGCCGTTAAAGTGCTTTTTATTATACCTGTCCAAACACGCCCTTTAATTCCCAAGTGCAGTAAGGGTATTTTTTTAAAACCTGCGGTTTGTTGACGCAAATCCGGCTCAGAGACTGTGAGGCCCTTTCAACTGAAATGCGAATGCAAAAAAGGGTTCTGACTTAGTGTTTTTTGTTTAAATTATCTAGAGCACAATTTGAGCTTTACGTGTTTAGTTAATGTTATATTTTACTTGGCAAGTCACCCGCCATTTATAATAATTTAAGGCTATAGAATTGGAAGTTGTTATTACCGTCATTTCATAACGTAATGAAAAAATTGGTCAATCAGCAAGCCTTCCACGGATCTTTTGATAGCTAAGCTAGCTTTTAGAATAAAAACCATCAAAAACTATAAGTACTCGTAAACAATATTACACACATAAAAAATAAGCTATTGTTAGCTTTAACAATCAGCGAGCTAGTAGTTTTTTAGCAGCTTGATACAGTGGATAAGGTTGAAGTTATCTTTATACAACTAGAGATCAGAATAATGTAGTCACAAAAAAATCAGCAAAAAATCCAAAAATGCAGCCAAAAATCTCTGAACGCTGATGGCATATTATGTGCCGTGGCGTACTATATCCCCCAAACTAGATTACTCCCACACATAGTTATGAATCTTGATTTTTTACTAGCGTATAATTGACAAACCCCGTTTTTATTTACAAGATCAAAATCGGACATATTAAACCGTACATCCTCTGAAATCCCTCATCCGTTGCATCCTCTGAAAATGAAATGATAGAGCTTTTAGGCCGACTAGAAGACGTGAGCCAAGATTTTGGATTGCTCATCAATAAGGGAAAAACTAAAGTGATGATTGTTGACCGCACAGCTACTGTCATCAGTAACAAGGGTGGATGCGAATTAGAGATCCGTCAACGCATCGACATGGCTAAGTCAGGAATGACCCAGCTTAATAGGATATGGAAGGATAGTAACATTTTACGGAGAACAAAAATGCACATTGTCCACGCACTTGTCTTCACCATATTCCTATATGCCGGCTCGGAAACTTGGGTCCTGAAAGCCGCTGATAGACGTCGCGTTGACGCGTTTGAGATGTGGTGCTGGCGACGTATGCTGCGGATACCCTGGACTGCTCGATGCACAAACATGTCCATACTGAAAGAGCTGGGACTAGACAAAAAACCCCGTCTCTCAATGATATGTACGAAGCGGATTCTCCAATACTTTGGCCACATAGCCCGAAGGCAGCCTGGCAATCTGGAGAAGCTGCTAGTTACCGGAAAGGTAGAGGGGAAGAGATCGCTATGAGATGGACAGATCAAGTGTCCGAACATCTGGACATTCCCTTGAGTACGGCGATCCACACAGCCGAAGACCGACAACAGTGGAGGACCTCGACAGAGACAGCAGTCGGTAGGAGTCACGATCCTCAGCAATGGGGGACCGACTGAGGAGGAGGATGAAAACGTACCAATTGTTTTTGTCTAGCCACCGAACAGCCATCACTCCTGTGTCCATACATTTATTGTTCCGATTTTGGTCTTCTCATGGTATACAGAAACTAGTTTGATTTCAATATGTTACGGGGTATATTTAGGTACACATCTTAAACGATTAATTAATATCTTATTTCTTCACTGTTTTTTTTTTGTACAAAAATGTATGTAACAAATATCGAGTGTCGGTCAGCACGCAAAGATTCTAACGATGCCAAGAAATCTCCGCATAGACGTTGTCAGTAACAATAGCTATTCTCTGTCTTGCTACATGTGCAATCCAAAGTCGCCTTTCATTTCTATAACACGCCAATTCTGTTGGCCAAACGAGCTGTGAACTCATGCTGTTCACGTACACACGTCGGACGCGCGACGCGATCGAGTCCACAGAAAAAGAACTCCAGGCGGCTTCTGTCTGAGGTTCCTTCTTACTGACTATAATTTGGAGTAGCGGAGATGATTATCATAAAATATCATTGGTAACATCGAAATTAAAAAATAGATCGACCATGGACATACTTTATTACTTAGCTCGACTATTAAATAGCTCACAGAAATATTTTTTACATAATTGGATTTTCAAAAATCGAATTCAAAATTCGAATTTTCATTTCAGATAATTGAATTTGGAATAAATTTAATTTTTTCCCGACTGCCTCAGAAGAATTAAGGTTATGTTTTTCGAGAGTATGTATGTATGTCTACTTCTTTGGAATGGCCTAAACGGCTGGATGGGTTTTGCCTTACAATATGTCTTTAGATTCGTCTCAGTTGTGGGAGTGACATAGGCTATATATTTTTCCAAAAAAATTAATATGGCGGGCGTCAGTCGCCATTTTGTATTTTTTTTTACTTCCAAAAACATCAATATGGGTATCAAATGAAAGGTGTTAACTAGACGAGTTGAAATATAAATAAATATACATGCGTATATGTATTAAGTATATATCATGAAATTAAAGTCCATTTTGTTTGTTCGCAGTCGGCCTTTTTATGCTTATATAATTTAAATACATGTAAATTCAATAATAATTCACCAATATTTTGTATTTGACGTCCAAAACAAAATCAATAACACACTACACTACGTTCACAAACTGTACACCTAAACATTTGCTATAAAATCAATCGTAAAATACGCTAATCATTATATTTTAATACCGATTGGTTGAGCTGTACCAAAACAATGCCTTCAGTTTTATTTCCAAAGGTATAAATTCCCAACAACCGTGTACAAAGCAATCAATTTAACATTATAATTGTTCTATTTTAGTCCCTAACCCGTTTCGGCCACGAAAGACTGCGTGCCGTGTCGTCGTGGACTTATCGCGCGCCGCGCGCCTGTCACTGGTCGTCACACAACCCCATCACATAAGCGCTAGCGCACACTACGAAAATAAACTAGCCCCTATTTTTTAAATTTCTGACGCGGCGTTTTGCTTACGGTGATGGTTATTATTATTAATAAATATAGCATCTATCAGGCTGGCAGGGCGTTGCGTGAATAAAACTCGGCGTCTGTCTTGCTATTCTATTTATTTGGAGTATTTGGACGGAGCACATAAATTACAATTGCGACGACAAAGGTTCGGCCATATTCAAAGAGAGTGTAGAAGGGTTGCCACCATAGATAATAGAACCAATAGTGATGTGTATCTAACATCTTCCCTTTTTTTTTTTAAGCCTAAAAGGTAAGGTACCATTTTATTTATATAATGACTTAAAAGACTAATACTCAAAGCTTAGAAAACTAAACGTATTCTTATTGACAGCTTACATGACATTTGACAACTGACATTAGTGACGACAACTGACATTTAATAATAACAAGACAAAAAACTTTTTATATTACTGAATATTACTTATTTACATCACAAAACAAACTAATTATGACTTACGTTACATCTAATTACGATAACGTTGTGGAGTTTTAACTATACGTCCAGAACGCGTTGTTTTGTACGTATTATGTGCATGAACATTTTCATTGTCACTAATAATTGTTTTTTCTTTTTCAGGTACGATTTCAGGAGAGGAAGTTGATGGTTTTAAGATATGTTCGCGATTTCTACGGAATGATCCGTCTGACGATTCGACTATATAGCTACGCGGTTCACTTCCTGCTTGTGAAATTCTACCTGGAATCCAAACACTATTTGGTTTGTGCTTAAAATATATCTCATCACCTACTTCTAAGTTTGACAATGGTTTGGTATGTTTATTATAATAAAGTGATGAATACTCTTTGTGTTTTTCAATACTAGACTTAACTACATCAATATCTACCAGTGTAGGCAATAACTGTGAGTCTGAAACAGGTATTTTAGAACGTAAGTATCTAGACATACATAGTTGTGCAGGCGAATAGCCAGTCTTTTTAGGTGTATTTCTATACATTAATAATGCTAAATATGGATCAGTATTATCTTTCATACACTTATTTAACATATGTTTGATTGTACCAATGGTTCGTTCAACCATGCCGTTCGATCGACTAAGGTATGGACTAGAGGTTTTAAAGTCGATGTTCCACTCTTTAGCAAAGTTAATTAAGTCTTTGGAGTTAAAGGGTGGACCATTATCTGAAATCATGATTTGAGGTATACCGTGTCTTGCAAAGATTGATTTTAAGTGATTTATAATTACTTTAGCATTAGAACCTTCATTCAACAATGCTAATTCGACATATTTTGTAAAATAATCAACAACGATAAGATATTTGTGACCATTAAAATCAAAAAGATCTATACCTACTTTGTTCCAAGGCAAGAGCTTATAGTCATGATGTATTAGAGGCTGCTTGGAATGGTTTCTTCGGTAAGTAAGACATGTATGACATTGATTTATATATTTTTCTATATCATTAGACATTTGGGGCCAATAGACTGTTGACTTAGCTAAACGTATAGAACTGTTTACTCCTTGGTGACCTTCATGTGCTAGTTTTATTACATAATCTCTCATAGACTCAGGAATGACTATCTTATTACTCATTAATAATATATTTTCTATTACATGTAGTTTGTCTTTAAGAGAGAAATAAGGCTTGACTGATTGACCAACAGACTTTTTATGTTCTGGCCATCCATTTTGACAATAATACATAATCTGACTTAAAGTTGGATCTTTAGTTATTGACTGTTGAATTTCTTTTATTTTTTCCTGACTGACTGATATATTAGAAATAATAAAGTTAACATGCAAGTCAATGTCATTTTCAAGGTCCAAAAGTGTATTATCAGAAAGTGGTGCTCGGGATAGAGCATCTGCTATGTACAAGTATCTACCAGGTTTATATACGACATTGAGATCATATGGCTGTAAACGCAACATTATTCTCTGTAATCTGGCAGGAATATCATATAAAGCTTTTTTAAATAAGGTTATAAGAGGTTTATGATCTGTTTCAACTGTTGTTTTTCTACCATATATGTATTGGTGAAACTTTGTACAGCCAAATAGGATAGACAATAATTCTTTCTCTATTTGAGCATAATTTTGTTGGCATTGGGATAAAGAGGCTGAGGCATATGCTATGGGCTGCTTATCGTGAGATATCACTGCACCTAAAGCATTTTTTGATGCGTCTACTGACAAAATTATTTCTTTATTGGGATCATAGTATGTAAGAACTGGAGCACTGCTGATTAGCTTTTTTATCTTATTGTATTCAACTTCGTGCTGCTCTGTCCAAATCCATATATTATTTTTCAATAGTAGTGTTCTAATAAGACTTGTTTCTTTAGACAAATGGGGAATAAAGGGACTAAGATAATTCACCATACCCATGAACCTTTGTAGGTCATTAAGACAAGTGGGGCTTGGCATTTGACAAATTGCCTGGACTTTACTTGGGTCGACTTTGACTCCATACTGACTAAAAATATGACCTAAGTACTTGACTTCTGTAGTACATATTACTGACTTTTCTTTATTGAATTTAATGTTTATCTGACGTGCCCTATCTAGAACTTTTTGGAGAGTCTGGTTATGCTCTTCAAGAGTTCTGCCATAAATGAGAAAATCGTCCATCATTATTTTTACGTTAGGTATGTCACTAAACCTACTGACCATCTCCCTATGAAATATCTCAGGCGCTGCATTTATACCAAATGGTAAGCGCAAATATCTATATCGCCCAAAAGGGGTTATAAAAGTACAAAGCCTGGAAGAGTTCTCCGAAAGACCAAGCATCCAAAATCCCTTATTAGCATCGAGCGTCGTAAAGAATTTTGCACCTGCTAAGTCAGACTTAATTTCGTCTAGTGTGGGGAATTGGTAATGTGATCGTAGAATTGCCTGATTAAGTTTTCGAGGATCAATACAAAGTCTTAAGGAACCGTTCTTTTTATTGGTTATGACTAATGAACTCACCCATTCTGTTGGTTCATTGACTTGACATATGACTCCACTTTTCTCTAAGTCCTCGAGTTCCTTCTTCAACTGCTTCTGAAGTTGAAAAGGTACTCTACGGCATGCATCTATTGACGGTTTAACATCTGGCTTGAGCTTTAAATCACACTGAAAGTTTTTTAAGCAACCTAATCCCTGGAATAAATCTTTGTTAGAAGAAATTATATTTTCACATGGATTATGGGGAATGACATCAACATTATACATTCTTTTAATAAGATTTAGACTCTTACATGTATCTCTGCCTAGAATATTTCTGTTTTGACTACTAATGTCTACAATATGAAAAGTAACATTATAACTATGATTATTGTGACATACTTGTAAATGACATTGGCCTACAGTTGGTATAGTCTCACCACTATATGTTGACAGTTTATGTTGACTTTTGGTAATTATGTTATGAGACAATCCTAGTTTATTAAAAGTATTATATGACAAAATGTTTGTGTCAGCTCCTGTATCAATTAAAAAAGAAATAGGGTAATTATTAATATATAAATTAGCTGTCCACAACTCTTGATTAATATTATTGACATTTATTGTTCCTAAAAACACATTATTGGTACTAATTGTATCATTTTGTTGACTTTCTACTAAATTTATTTGTTTATTGTGACAGGCAACAGCAAAATGATTATATTTGTTACAGTTTTTACATTTTATACCTTTGGCAGGACAACGAAAGCGGTGTATTTGCAGACAACGGCTACAAGGTCTTTGAGATGAGTTTGACGATACTGGACTTGCTGTTCTTGAGTTGGACGTCTGTTTACCGTCTTGACTCTTGATGCTTATCTGCTGACTCTGTCTTCTTGTCGGTGTGTGTTGTCTTGGTTTGAAGTTTCTTGATTGAACATTTCCGATAAATGAAGTCTCTTCTAATGTTTTCGCTTGTTGTCTGGTCATCTCCATTTGTTTGGCTAATTCCACAGTTTTTTGTAGTGTGTCTGGTTTCAGTGTTAGTATTCTTTCTTTTATGTAGTGGTTTTTTGGATTTAGATTCCAACTGAAAATATCTTTTAGGATGTCGTCTTCCATTTTTTCAAATTGACATTGTCTACAAATATTTTTTAAATCTGTGACGTATTCGTCTATAGTTTCGTCTGGTGTCTGGCGTCTATTAAATAATTTATGTCTTTCCATTGTTGTATTTATTTGTGGCGTAAAGTATTTTTCAAATAGATCTGTTAATTCAGTATATTTTATTTTATCAATATCGACATCAAACGAATAGAATATTGGCAGGGCTTCGCTGCCTATGAAGTGAAGCAATAATGCGACCTTCCGACTGTCTGTTTCGTGTTCTAGGTTATTGGCTCTCAAATAAATTTTTAGCTGTGTGTGCCAGTTTTTCCACGCTAGTGAATTACTACTGCTGTGCAGGTCTAAAGACTTGAGAGATCCTGCGCCAACAATTTGCGGTGATGCTGATGCTTGCGGCTTGACTTCGCCACGTGCGCATTCTTGACTTTTTGACATATTAGTATTATATTTCCGTACCTTGCTTTTCTTCTGGCACCATATCAGGCTGGCAGGGCGTTGCGTGAATAAAACTCGGCGTCTGTCTTGCTATTCTATTTATTTGGAGTATTTGGACGGAGCACATAAATTACAATTGCGACGACAAAGGTTCGGCCATATTCAAAGAGAGTGTAGAAGGGTTGCCACCATAGATAATAGAACCAATAGTGATGTGTATCTAACAGCATCAAGCCTTAGAATACAAACGCTGTAAAGACATATCAATACTTTTTTTTTATTTATTAAGAATCAAGCTTTTTATTATTTATCTGCAACGCAAATCTCAATATATTTATGTAAACGGGAAGATCCTGATGCAAGACTACTCAGATAGGTGCCAATTCATTGCCAGATATTGTATCGAAAGCAGTAGGTAGAGATATCTTTGCCATTTTTCATTGTAATTAAAACTAGCAGCTAATATCACAGAATACATATAATAACAGAAGATGCACTGCTTTGATGAGGGAATGCCGCCGTTTTAATAGCCTACAAAATTTACAGAGCACTGCGTTCATTCTAAATAGTACCTTACCGCCACGCGCACTAGAGCGCTATTTATTTATTTTATTTTATTTATTCTTTAGCACACTTAAATATGTACAAGGCGGACTTAATGCCTTAGGCATTCTCTGCCAGTCTACCTTTGGATGATGCAGAGGGTAATAGTGGTAGGTGCATAGGTAAACTAAAATTTAAATAGATATTTAATTTAAATTAAACATACAGCCATAAAAAATAAAAATATTAGTACTTAGATATGGTAAATAAATATATATATTCTATACTTATATAAATATATATAGATATCGATTTATATATATGTATAAATATATGCTATATACACAAAATTATAAATAGAATACCATTTAAGATAAATCTGCCAAAGATTTATGTAAATGTTCCCGCACTTTAACTTTAAATGAGTTACGTGTGGCGGCCAGCCTGATTACCTGAGGCAAAGCGTTCCAAAGAAGAATAGACTGAATAAAAAAGGAAGAATGCAAAAAGTTAGTGCGATGTGAAGGACATTGAAGAAGGCGGTTATGTGAGGAACGAAGATACTTGCTGTGATTGTCACATAGGTATTGGAAATAAGACGTCAAGTAAGAAGGAGAAGTAGAAGAGTCGAGTAATGCGTACAGAGTAGTTAATGCTCTCATGATTCTGCGCTGCCGTATAGGCAACCATTTTAGCTGCTTACGACATGCAGATACGTGATCATACTTGCGTAAGTTAAAGATAAAACGAATGCAGTTATTCTGAACACGGTCTAGTTTAGCGAGAAGCTCTGCATTGAGGTCGAAGTAACACACATCGCCATAGTCGATAATGGGAAGAATTAACGACTGCACAAGCATTGCCTTGGTATGCAACGGAAGTACGTTTTTTAAACGATAGAGGGATCTTAGGAACCCCGTTACCTTCTGACTGATGTTTGCGACTTGGACATGCCAACTAAGAGTGTTATCAATGTGTATGCCTAGGTCTTTAACGCTTGAACTGTACGGAATAGTTACACCATTGTATGGAATTGGCTATTTCTTTGTGTTCAGAATTTACCTACACCATCGTTCGATCGTCAGGGTTTTCAAGCAAAGTAAAATAAAATACCAACAAAATTATTACAAACATTTATTATATTTACAATTGTTTTATTTTTATGTAGTGTTTTATATATTTTTTACCATCCCTTACATATCTATTATTAACTTTAGAGTGGCGAAAATTCGTAAACCGCATAAATAATTTTAAAATTGTTTGTTTGTTTGTTTTAAAAGGTAAACATAAGCGTGGTGCAGTGAACTCAATGTTTTTTAGCTTCGTTCGTAATACATTTGCCGGATTTGTTGTAATAAGTTATAAAAAAGACAGTTTTGAAGTCTGTTGTTTATTGCATCAGCCGTCCACACAAAATTATTATTGTTACGATTATCCATTATAATTATTTTAACAAAATGCGGTGATATTAATGCAATATACACACAAATACGTAAATCCTTTCGCGTTTTGATTTTCATTCTGCACTCGCAAGCGCGTGGCAGCCGCGAGTGATAGACTACCCCGGGTAGCCGAGCGCTGTAGGCATTTATCGCTGTAGGTATTGGCGAGTGACGGAGGCCTGCTAATATCTCATTTAAGTGACAAGCGGCAGTGCAAATGCAACTATCCATGTTCAGTCGCGTCACTTATCATCAAGCGAAAGTCCGGCTCGCTTTGTCACTTTGCTTATATAAAAATACAATAATGTGAAGTGTAGTTGCGATTAATAGTGAAGTGTGCGGTGATGCTTAAATGCAATGAAAGTTAAACACGGCACACGTCATTGTTTTTAACATTCGAAAGTCAGTTGTTTCATTAAACATACGAAATTGGAATCTATCTATACTTATAATAAAACTGTAACAGGTCCAATTCTGTACATTGAAGATATTTTGAAAATTATTTTTGGAGGGCATTCTATAACCGATACTGAGGTCGAAAATGCATTTTTTTTTATTTTTGTCTGTCTGTCTGTCTGTCTGTCTGTCTGTCTGTATCACGGCTGAGCATCACGCCGAAACTACTGAATGGATTCCAATGAAACTTGGCATGATTTGAGATCTTACTACGAGGTAGGACATAGGATACTTTTTATCCCGTAATCTAGCACGGTTCTTTCGGGAGAGGGGATTAAAGTCAAAACGGGTACTTGGTTATACGCTTGGTCAGATTTTATCAATTTTTCTTTATAATATAATAAATATTAGTAAGGGAACACTCATAGAGAGTTGTTATCAAGGTTTTGTAATCGATCGGGTTAAGCAACGTTAGGTAAGGTCATTAAATAGATGGGTGACCGTTTAACGCCATTTGAACTAAACGGGTCCGTGCTTCGGAGAGCAAGTAAAAAGTGGGTCCCAGTTTTTAACCGACTATAAAAAAGGAGGTTATGTATTCGATGCGAATGTCTGTTATTAAAAGTTTAGTTAACGTAAAAATAGCGCAGGCGGAGCTGCGTGGGTCAGCTAGTTATGTATAAGACTCGATGACGTCATTCTCCAACCTAACCCAACTTACCCAAGTTAAAGAAAAAAATATATACTAGTGGAGTGGCGCCTTTTTAACCATCTTCAAAAAAAAGGAAGAGGTCCTCAATTCGTCGTGTATGTATTTTTTTGTGAATAAGGTTGCCAGAGCTCTATGAAGAGTCAATATGTTGGTGCTTGAAGGACCGTTGAACTGTTTAGTTTGCAAATTGGTGGTCGCATTTTAAATCCCGCGGGGAGCAAGTGGTTGATTCTAACTGATTAGGACAAAACACTTGATTGCCCAGAAAATAATATGACCTATGATTCAGATCATCATGTCACAAGTCGGTCCTGCGCTCTGCGTCTGAAATCCTCCGATCGGTCGAATTATGATAGTAAAGAAAGAGATAGTTCACTTGTGTCTACACAAGAACTTGTGCACTACAGTCTAATCAATAATTCAGTAGAGTAAACTGACGTTAACTGTGTTACCAGTTTCTGATGAAAAAAAAAATAGTGAAGTGACAAAATGATTCTATTGATCACTTAGTCAGTACTTGTGAGCAAAAGAAACATTCGTCCACTCAGACCAGAAGTTAGAAGCCAAATGATAAATAAGATGACGGCGTGTCGCGGCGTGTGTAAAGCCAAAGTCAACTTATTCCCACTGACTTGGTGTACGTGTTATGTTTTTAAGATAAAATTATAGCCCATGCAGCCTGGTTGTTCGTCAATTTCACTAGATTTATATAAAGTTAACATCTATTGACAACGAACGAAATATAATTTTTATTTAAAATTATTGATAATATTAGATTATGTTCTCGTTAACTTTGAGCAAGTGATTGAATCACTATAGACTGAGAACATCACTACTACTATTAATATGGCAATATTATTTTACAAACTGACATTAGCAAATGTCAGTTTACTCTACTGAATTATTGATTAGACTTAATAATATCTCCCGCGTCGATGGCTGATCTTGCAGAAGATTGGCCGCTGTGGTCGTATTTGTCGGCTGTCGGACGTTATTAGTAGGTATGTGACTCAAGAACATTGTATAAAATACTATACGAACAATATTTGCCAAAAAGTTATATTTCAATCACCAAATTACTTTTAGTTACATTCACATATTTTACTTTTATATAGTTTTGAATGAAATGAAACAAAGCAATTATAATCGGAGACTGCTTCTCGCGTACTGAGTAAATTTGTTCTTTAAACTCCTGTAAATCCAGTTTTAGTTCATAACAAAACACTAACTTCTGTATGCCGGCTAGACGGTTATTTTCTTTGTAATTTAAAATTTCCAACTGCATGTGCTAGGTAGCGGTTCTAACTTAGTTCTTGTTACAACATTTGTAGTTTTAACTGGTTGCTTTGCGCAAATAAGGCGATATATATTTATAAAAACAAATGGCTGTATTGCATGTAAAGCAGCTGGCTGTGAACATTTGTTTAGTTTTGTAAATTCTTGTTGTTGTCTATTAGCACTCGTAAAACTTTTAATTTAATTAATAAGCCTGTAGTGCCGCACTGCTGGGCAAATGTCTCATACACTTCCACCTACCCCGGTCCATAGCGATCTTCGCCCACTCCGTCTGAAAGGTGTTCAAGTCTAACTCTAGTTTTGTTTCGAAGACAAGAATGTCTGTTGCCATTCTTCAAGCATTTATTTTTGGAACTTAGGTACGAATTAAAATAGTAGAAAATCATTTTTTGGCAATTTTCGATCTAATTGCTTTTTCGTTTTGGTGGACTTCCAGTTTATGATACTGGATCGAGTGTTTGATACAATTCCCCATTGGTCACACGTCCCTCTAATGAGGGAAATTTCCAGAATAATATCCTCCTTCAGTGGTCATAAGGAATATATACTTTTAGACTTTCGCGTTCCATTATCAAACTTTATTCTAATCGGGAATTAACGCGATTTACCTTATGTTTTGGCTTGACGTTTCGGCCGGGTTGCACCAGCCGTGGTCACAAGCAGACTGGTTCAGCGAGACGGCTCCGTGCGCGAGGCAGAAATATCTTCGTCTACCCCCGTTCTTTCACTTGTAACGTTAAGCCCACTACACACTACACTCACAGTATCTGTATATTTAACCGCCGGCAAATAGCGAGGTTTTGCCATTTTGATCACTGGTTCCCATGCAGCTGATAATCTAAAGCCATCTTCCCGGTTGAAATTTTTATATTTCTTTATTTCAATCGCTTCACGAACAACTCTAGAATAAAAGTGTCGATCGGTGGAAAGGACTTGTGGGCGATGAAACTCAATCCAGTGATTTGTATCCGACTGAAGTATATGCTCGGCAATCGCTGACTTGCTAATCTGACGGTTCTTTACAGCTGTGATATGCTCATAAGGAACTCTGAGCAAAATATTATGCTTCTACACCACCATCGGTTTGTGTTAACATTTGCACTAAGTAAATCGGAAGCTGACTATAGTGTTTAGGATAAATCAAAATAAAATAACAGCATTTTACTAAAATTTCCAAAGAGTTTTCTATTCAATACCTCCACGATAAAAGCGTCGGCGAAAAAGCCAAATGAAAAATAGAGAAAATAGAAATCGTGTTTTCCCAACTTTTCACCCAAGTGCCCCAATCAGGTCAGGAGAGTTTAAAATTGGATTTAAAATTTTGTGAGAGCGGATTTTGAACGGAGATCAACGTAAATCCGGCCCATAAATAACCCTTAGTGAAGTCATCAAAAGGGTAGCCCCGCTCAGGGCGAACCGTGTCATGTGAACCTACCATCAATCTTGAGGCGGTGGCCCGTTGCACGCATAGCATAGCATAGGGTGTGCGTATAGTGATGGTAAAATAGCGTTTTTAATATATAAAACGGTGAAGTGCGAGTCGGACTTACCCACTGAGGGTTCCGTTCTGTGGTTATATCGACCGGTGTGATTTTTACTTGTCGCTCGCTTTGCAAAGGAGGGAGTGGAATTTATATTTTTCTAACTCCTCCTATATAATTATAATAATTAAATTTGTTGCGGGTTTCAAGACAATTTAGCGTTTCCCCGGGACTCACCGAGGGTCAAACCTTGGTGTCTTCTCTGGTGACTGCTGTAGATCCTGGCTGACAGACGTTACTGTGGTCGGAATGAGTAGTGCATCCCATTTTTTTTTATTGAGACTACTCAATAAAAAAATACCCCGGTCCCGGGGACCTTTTGATGGTTTCTCCAGTGACCAAAAAAAAAGGTAATCCAATAGAAAGACGCTGCTGCCCGTTTTCTTGTTTTCGCTTAGTCACCTATTGCGGACATTCAAAGGTAGAGGAGATGGGTGGGTGTTATTCTTACCCGAACACCCTACGGGTAATTATTAACCAAACTTGATTAACCAAACTAAAATAGCCTTTTCAGTTAATAAACGATACTGCATAGCACGGTGCTGAAGCTAACATATAACTAAAATAACTACGAGTGTAAAAACTAGAATACCCGATGCCATTGTTATTTGACACGGAAAACTGAAATGTTAAATTTACACGGACGCTTTTCATATTTCGGCTCGTAATGAATGCCAGGTAGTAAAAGGTTTTATTATAACTGTAACGTGGTATGAGTTCAGACATAAAATGTGAAATATACTAAAAGCTCAACGGTGGTTAATAAAATAATATACCTAGATATCATAACTAAAACAACACCAATATGGTGTCTACTTTGAGTCCCAGGAATATTAATTGGTACCTCCAGCAGAATGCTGACAAGGTACCTACATATAATCCAGATATAATCGTTTTTTGTAAAATGTTATTATTATGTTTAAATGAACCCTGTTTATTTTTCTATTATATGAATAGTAAAACAAACAAATATAAATTATAAAATTACAATAAGCCCGGCTATAGACAAAATAGTGATATATTATACATACATAAAAAGTATACACATTCGTATAATCATATGTTTTTCAACTTATCTCGATAAGATCGTTTATTTAATACAATAATTGATGTTTTTAAAAATTGTTGAAAAATATTTTGAAATATACATATATGTATATGTCACTCCCACAACGACAAATATAACGACATATTATAAATCAAAATCCATCCAGCGGTTTAGGCTGTGCCAATGAAATTGACATACATACTTACAAACTTACATACATACTCTCAAAAAACATGCCCCTTCCTCTGGGGCATTCGGGCAAAAAAAATAACATAATTTTTACTACCTACTTCATATATTAGACATATAAATTGTCTCAATGTATTCAGTGTATAAAACTTCCCGCTAAGCTACTCGCGATTTACATCCAACAAATCCTCAGCCTTTTTAAGGGCTCGTAACGGCTTTGTCTCGCGTCTAGACTCGTAATCCATTATTACAGACGCCTTCAGACCAGGAAGTGGGGAAGGCGCGATTCTTCTATAGGCGACAGTTAGCATATTTACAGGACTGATAAATGTTGTGTCCTTATTCTTCGTTATCGTGCAAAGTGACGTAAATGGAACTGTTGCATTTTTCTTTGAACAAAAAGTGGGATTTTAAAGGAAAAGGAGAAGGGGATTGTGTAGTTTTTTGTTTAGTATGGAGATTGTACTTATTTAAGCAAGCAAATAAACAGATATTATGTAGGTATCTACTGCAAATATATTGTAAAAAAACTGCAAAATTAGATACTGAAAATGTGTTGTAAAAATATAATAATAATATCTAACTAAAATTTTATTTAAATTTAGTACTATTTTAAGTGATATTGTACGTCATCGTGTCGTCTTGTGGGGTCTAATTATTTATTTTTAACGTAATTTAGTTTTTTGCTTTTATTTTATTAATGATATTATATAAGTATATTTTTGTTTTTAGCAAGAGCAAGTACATAGGTGTAGTCATGCCACATGGCCATAGTAACTTCATACAGCATATTTTCTACTTTATGGTTATTTAGATTTAATTTAACTAAAATGTTTTGCAATTTAAAATCAGTAATAACTGATCCTGACTCTGTATTGTTCATTCACTCAAATAACAATAGGAAAATTTTAAATAATCGAAGGGGACGTAGGGCCCCGTTTCAATAGACCTTTTTACGGTACAATATCGGGGGCTTGTTTTGCTTAAGCCACCATTAGTACGTCTAATAACTGCACGGGGGTCCTTTGTAGGGGACTCGACCCTATGCAACTATCACCTGATCAAATTATCATACATAACTCGAGTTATAGCCAACTGAATTGGTCATTATAAAGTAATTTCGTTTATTTAAATACTACTTTTCGGTGGCTCTAGATAGGATTTTGTTAGGGGTGAACCCTTCCATAATTTATCGCTTTGAGTGATAAAAACCTTAATGGATATTGCTCATAAGCAAAACTATATTCTGAGTTTCATGTGTCGATGCTTTTAACGGCAAGATAAAAAGAAAAATATTTTATTGGTTTTATAAAACCAATAAAAAAAAACCATTTAAAAAAAATATATAAAAAATCTATACTATAATAAAACTCAAAGAGCACTTTTTCTGTACATTGAATATTTTTCCAAAATTTCTATGTGGGGATACTATACTATCGACATAGAGGCCAAAACAATTTTTTTTGGAATTACTGTCTGTCTGTCTGTCTGTCTGTCTGTCTGTCGTTCTGTTTGTCCAGGTATCATTTGAAAACCCGTGGATGGATTTTGATAGGACTTTCACTGATGTTGTGTAGAAGTCAAGGTATAAATTGGTATATAAAACATCACGCTATGTTTCATAGGGGCTAAGCAGTGAAACATTACTTGCACATATTATCACGTAATTTCCTTTGTATGTGGATAGGGTAATTATAGACTGATCAGTTAATCATTAAGATATGTATTATTACGCTATATAAAATAGGGACTGAGCAGACATTTAGTTTGCATAAGATATGGCAGTGGCGAAGGGTCAATTTTTGTAAGGGGTAAGCCGGTCCGGTACACCCAGGACATTTACATTAGATTTCTGTATTGTTCTAAGTACTTTGCTGATAGCAATATCACATTATATCTTTGGAAGGTTAATATCTGTAAATCCTGAGCGAGTCCAAACTAGATTAGGGGGGGGGGTTCATGAAATTTTAATGAAACTCCCCAAGTCCAGGTAGTGTATAATAGGTATTGCATTACAATCGCAACAATAAAAGATGCGAAAAATACTCAGAACTTTCATTATCGAATATGATAAGACAGTATTTTACGATGTTAGCGTGATTTACATTATGAACAGCGCCATCTATCGGTGAAATTGAACATACAATCACTAAACAACTAATCTATTTTAATAAAAGAAAGTTGTGTTAGTTACACTATTTATAACTCAAGAACGGTCTAACCGATTCGGCTGAAAAGGTAGGGAGGTAGCTTAGGTTAAGGTTAAGCAACGTTAGGTAAGGTCATTAAATAGATGGGTGAACCGATTTGTATGAAAGTGTGCATATCGGGTAGAATAGGTCATACAGTATATTTCATACCGCTAGGTTAAGGTTAAGCAACATAAGGAAAGGTCATTAAATAGATGGGTGAACCGATATGTATGAAATTTTGTGTGCATATCGGGAAGGTCTGAGAATAGGTCATAAAGTATATTTAATGCCGCTGATACCATGATTGACTAGGATATATAGAACGAGAGGAGGGTGCAAGAGAGGAGAAAGAGGGAGAGGGGATTCGAGGAGGGGGTGATGGGTTGAGTGAGGGAGAGTGAGAACCTTCGGAGTCGCTGGACGCTCGGGGTGTGGGCCCTTTGAGCGTCCATTGAGTACGGCGGCGACTCCGAGGAGGACGGCGGCGGGGTTGCAACCCCCGTCCCCGTGAGCACCGTGACTGGTTCTCGGGGGGCTACAATGCGCCCCCCGGCGGCGGGCTCAAAGGCAAGGCACTGAGGGGCCCCTGGTGCAGATCCCACCGGAGAGCCCTGGGGTCTCCCATCTCATGTGCCGATGCGACAGCCGCGGGGGTTTTAGTGGGTAAGAATCCCACATACCCCGGTCAAGCCCCACAGCTCCCGGGGATCTTTCGAAGATTTCCCCCGCGACAAAAAAAAAAAAAAAAGGGGGAGTGTGAAGGAGCAAGTTCGTAGAAGAGAGAGGGGGGAGAGTTCAGAGAGGGGACAACAGGGAGAGGAAGAGGGGGTGTGTGACGGAAACCGAAGCGGGAGGGGGAAAGAGAGAGGAGGGAAAGAGCATATAATTCGATTTTTTTTATAAGAGAGAGAGATATGGAGAGAAATAAATCTAGGGAGGACGGAGAAAAGGGGAGCAAAATGTAATAAAAGCGCGGGCGGAGCTGCACGGGTCAGCTAGTAAATAAATAAGAATAATTAAAAAATATCTATTGATATTTTTTAATTATTCTAATAAGTGCCGCATCAATCGCAGAAAAATAGTGTGCGAGAATTCTAAAGAAAGTGTCTTTGGGTGATCGATTAATTAAACTATATATAAGGAAAATTATTTACGGAATAGATTAATAAATAATATTTTACATTTAATAAAATAATACCAATAAATAATAAAAATCATAACATTCATAACAAATTAATAAAATTAATCTAAATCTTGTAACTTTAAACTTCAACTCCAATATACGTAATTGTTTAGCTATGGTATCCTCCTCTCTCCTACATTTCACTGTGTCCAACAAGGTCTCTAATTGTTAGTGAACTTTGAATTGTCATCTAATTATAGCTACACTAAGGAAAAGTTAATAAATCAATATAAATATGAACTTGTCAGGACACTGTTAAAAACTGCAATTCTGTATTCACAAATTAATTATTAATAATTATAATGTTTTTTTTTTTTTTAAACTCTCCTTTGGTGTTGTACATTTTTTAGTAGAGTTTCCTTTGCAGGAGTACGTTGATATATATTTTTTTCCATCTATTAGTGAGATTGGTCTACCTAAATAAACAGACTGATTGGAAAACAGATCATATTGAAACTGCTGCGGCTTTTGTTTCATTAATATTAAATAACATTTGCATTTGTATCGGAAACTGATTAACAGTTTGTACAGTAGTTATGAACTTAATATATAAGAGATTTGATTTTTTACTTATAAATTGGTAATAAATTGGTTCAACTCGTTGTATAACATCGTATACAATTCTGTAATAGTGGATGATGTTATACAACAAAAGGTATAATTAGTTATATCATGTTGTACATTTTGTTGTATAACATCACTAAAGGCAGATTTTAAAAATGATTTTGAATTTAACAATTTAGAAATTTTGTTAAAATTTGTTAAAAAAGATGGACAACAAATAATATGCATACTCTCTAACGTTATACAACTGATGTGTGGGAGCACGTTTATACATACTTCCTAGATAGTTGTTAGATAGACGAGAGGCTCCCAGCCAGTTGTGATCACTGTTTGCTAAACAATCAGTCGGTTAAACAACACCAGACAAGGTCCATAGATGGGTAATCGTTTAGTGGTAGCATACACTCAGCTCAAATGCTTCAGAAAGCACGAGAATGTTGGTCCCGATTGTTGTTGTTTAGGTAGCAGTCATTAAAATAAGCAGCTCAAACAATTATGATACTTGGTTAGCCAATAACAATACGACACAAAACTACATAGACGTTTTTTCGGTAAAGAAAAGTAGGTACATTTTATAATTAAAAGGAGATGTTCCATTTTGGGCCAACACTATGTACACTACATGGAAAAATAGGAAAAACATAGGAGAGTTTCATAAAAATACTTATAAATTAATTTGAAGCAGAGTACAATTGTACAAAAATGGTTACTTTTGCAGTTATTTAGTATGTCCACCCTGTTTTTAGGGCAGCCATGACAGTTGCGTTTGACGTTGGTTTACTACTTGACAGTTAATGCTATAGTTGACGTTTCGTAATAGATTGTTTACGCGTGGAGTACATAGTGTATTTCGGAGTTTATAGTGATTATTTATGTTTGCGGACATTCATTGACTGTTTCTTTCTTGACCCGGGGCTTTATTGTATTGATTATAGCCTGTGTTTTGGATTGGAATCCGCAACAAGTTCAATCGCAGGTATAGTCAGTTGTCAAAATGACATTTTAGTTACGTATTTCCGATCCATCATATTATTGTGGGGTGTTGCTACAGTAGTATTATATTCTCTTTGGTGTTGCTCTCCTTGACCAAGATATCTTAAATGTACAATAAAAGGAAGCAATATTAACAAAAGATAACATTACAAAACAGTTACTATATTGAATAGTTATATATACATATAGTGTACATGGTGTTGGCCCAGGCTCCATACATTTCTGGAACAACTCCTTTAGCTTTCTTAGCTTTGATGAAAATATCTAAGAATTCTTTTAATAAAATTGTGTAAATGTTTAATTGTTTTGTTTCTGATATTTACATTGATCATTTGAAATTAATCAAATTGACATGATCATACCTCTGAATTATTTGAGTCTATTTTACATATGAGATACTTAGTTGTCCTAATTTATAAAACGACCAAGATTATTTTTGTATTACATTATATTTGTATTCTACATACTAAACCCTAATTAATAACTACATAATGCCATTCAAAACCTGAGTTCTTCTGTAATTACTAGTGCAGAGATAGTAAAATAACGGTAAATATATTTCATTTATTTTATAAAAAATATTTCTAAGCATAAGTCACAGCAAACAATTTATATCCAGTAGACGTTGAGAGTGCATCTCACGTACCACGCCTAATATAAGCAGTATAGATGACTCTCACGTAGCCAACTAATTTAACACATTGTCAAGTAACACCACTCCCCCTGAGATAGTGCATGTACTTCTTTTCTGAGAAATTGAAACATATTGTAAGTAATAAACTGGAAACTAACGGCACTCGGAAACCATATAAGCGGCAAGTTTTCTCAGAAAAATGGCTATACATGTATCATTAAAGCAAAAAAAATGAATGCGGAATAAGGAGCTTATAAATGTGGAAACATCGTGGTTTGAAATTCAAATGGCATTGTAATGAGAAATTAATACGTACGCATGGCGACACATCAAGTTTGACACCCTTTGTAACGATAACATACAACACAAAAAATTGTTGGAAATGGACTGGGTTTGCAGTGGCCAGCGGGCAGCCTGCACTAGAGATGCGCGACTGTTACTAATCCGACGATTCGAATCATCTATAACTACTAATGTACGCATTCGACTTGAATATTAGTAATATACTAATGTTCATAGTCGAATAACCACTACTAATTAGTAACTCGTTCTGTTGTGGAGGAAAGCCGTGGACGCCTTGTGTCTGAAATCGAGAGTACTCTCGACAAGATCTCTGATTGGGGACGACTTAATTTAGTCCAGTTTAACCCTACTAAGACACAAGTCTGTGCGTTCACCACTAAGAAAACCCCGTTCGCTGTAATACCTCAATTCCAGAACACAGCCCTTAGCATGTCAAAGAGCATCGGGATCTTAGGTGTCAATATATCCTTTGATGTGCAGTTCCGTGAGCACCTTGAGGATAAGGTCAAGCTGGCGTCTAGAAAGCTAGGTGTGCTTAATAGGGCGAAGAAGTACTTCACCTCGCGCAATAGGTTGTTACTTTATAAGTCGCAAGTTCGGCCGCATTTGGAGTACTGCTGTCACCTATGGGCGGGAGCGCCTGAATACCAACTTGGACCACTTGACTCGGTGCAGAGACGAGCCATCAGGATTGTCGACGATCCTGAATTCTCAAACGGTCTAGAATCACTACGGGTGAGAAGAGATTTTGCTTCCCTGTGTGTTTTCTACCGATTGTATAACGGTCAGTGCTCTGAAGAATTGTTTGACATCATGCCCACGGCCACTTTTTACCATCGCACCTCTCGCCATCGGCAGGGAGTTCATCCTCACATCTTAAAAACATTGTCATCCCGCACTTTGCGGTTTCAAAGAAGTTTTCTTCCCCGCACTTTGAAGTTGTGGAATGAATTGCCTGCCGAGGTTTTCCCGAATAATTACACCATGGGTTTTTTTAAAAAGGGAGTTAACAAATTTTTACGGGGTCGGCAACGCGCTTGTGATCCTACTGGTGTTGCTAGCGTCCATAGGCTGCGGTAACTGCTTCCCATCAGGCGGGCCGCATGCCTGTTTGCCACCTTGGTGGTAAAAAAAAAAAACTACTAACGGCGTTTGAACTAGACTATTCGCGACTCAGTCGGTAGTTTTTCGAATGAAAGATGAATGAATTATTTGCCGTTCCGGTCCCGGAACGAATTATGTCAGTGCGCCTGACAAATCACATCATTCAATTCGCCGATAATCAAAGTCAAGCGAGTATCAAATTAGTTACTAATTTCAAAAAATCATTCGAATAAGTCGAATGATTTATAAAGTCGAATAATTCGAATGAAATCATTCATAGTCGCCCATCTTTAGCCTGCACGCGCCGAGTGGGACGAAATAACAACAACTTATCACACCCTCTCGCATGGTTCACAGCGGCTGCGTTCAACTTCTGATTGTTCAAAGTCCAAACAGTCTAGGTTGAGGTGTCGCCATGTGTACTTAAATTTATTTATTTATTTACACTTAAGTACAAACACAAAATACAGAACACATAAAAACAGAAACATTGTACATATAGGCGGCCTTATCGCTAATAAGCGATTTCTTCCAGGCAACCCATAAATTAATATTTGTATTAATATTTTTATAATGAAAATAAAATCGGTGCACCTTTTTACAATTCGTACTACACCGGGCCATACTATGACCGCGCTATGAACGTATCCGGCAAGGAAATCAAATGACGGAGACTATTATGCACTTAAAACGTATCATGCCTGTATCGTATCTGACACTCAGACTGTCGACTGTACCACAGTCTAAATAATACACTATGAACAAACTGATCTAATTAAACACACAGACACACAATACACAGTATTATTTATACACTCGTAGCGCGTAGTGGGACGGCAATATTGCATACCATGCACAAGACATTTTATGAATTCTGATAGGCACGTGCATGGTACGAGCGGATACCCAACATTTTTAGTTGGATACAAATTTTTTTGCTTAATATGAAAGTATCTGGCAAAAAACAAAATCGAGCGCGGTCATAATACGTTCCGGGTAATAAACCAGACCATTGGACAGACACTTTTAAATTTATAATTCATCATCATCATCAGCAGCCAAAAGACGTCCACAGCTGGACAAAGGCCTCCCCTTAGAAGGGAGGGATTGCTATAACAGCCGCTTGGCAGGCGCCTTGGGGATCGCAGTATATGTGGAAGGTAATTAATACAATAATTAATAAACTGATGCTGCTGCCTTCTTGTTTTTCCTTAGTCGCTTCTTACAGACACCCAACGTGAGGATATGGGAGGGTGCTATAAGTATAGCCGGGTAAGCCCGGACACCCCACGGGTAAAATGAGAAAATCATCGGAAAGTTCAACTTTTTTTTAAATAATTAAAAAAAAAATTGGTGTAGCACTTTATATTTTATACACTAGAGATCTGTCACAGTACAAAAAAATAACAGATTCAAAACTATAAGCCTTAAAAATCCATCACAGTGCAAGAAAAAAACGTAATTCAATTAAAATTACATATTTAGTATTTATGTTATATGATTTTCTATCATCTCATCAAACATGTCTCCAGATAATAATACAACAGATAGCAAATCAAATACGTCTGTACACTCCCACAGTATTTGTAATGAACCGCGTGCATCTCACCTCGGAGAGTCATTTCCAAGTCCGAACACGTCTTAGAAGGGAAAAGACAGGGTCACCCTTCAAACTGAAACAGCCCTAAGATTGAGCCTTTAACTTATGAACTGTATAATTATCTATCGATTCGTATAATTAAGAGAGAAGAGTTTTCTAAGGAGAGATTTTCTAAGGACCACAATACAGGCCAAACCACTTAACGTAGGATCTTGAGTCAGTGCGAAATATTATTTTTTGGTCATAATAATCATCATTAGCAGCCGGAAGACGTCCACTGCTGAACAAAGGCCTCCCCCTTTGAATGGGGGGGGGGGGTTGTCATAATCCCTTCGCTTGGCAGGCGTCCTGAGGATCACAGTATATGTGGTAGGTAATCCAATAGAAAGCTGCTGCCTGTATTCTTGTTATCCCTTAGTCGCCTCGTACGTTATACAAAAAACTTACACTATAACGCACGGCACCACTAATCTTCAGTATTTTTATAAGTTTTTTTTTTTATATTATAACATTTATTCGGCGAAGAAAAATACATGTACTTATATTTATAAATATACTAAATAAAAATTTGAGTAATAAGAAAAAAAAATATAAGACTATATTTTTCATTGCTTACATTAATCGTGATTTGAATATTCCCAATCCATTTTTTTCCATAGCCATTCAGCAACGCAGCAACATTTTAGCGGCCCATAGCACCGGTACAATTAACTATAAGTATTAATACTGTTTCCCCCAATGTTTCCGCGCTATTTCGCCTCCGCTTATTGCATGGGGCGTCGGCCATCCTATTTTATTGGCGCCGATTCTATGTAGTTCTGTGTACCTTGCGACACTTTCCCTTTTATGAATGTTATGGTTTATTACTCCCTCCCCATGCTATAGTTGTCTATGGTAGTGTTAGTGTTACTGAGAGTAATTGGTGCCGCGGTTGCTACCGCCACCCCTTACAGTTGGTGAGCGAACTATGACATGGCATTTTAATAATGGAAACGCGTCGTTGCGGATCGGAATTTTTATTGTGAGAAGGAATTATAAGAATCATTGTCATAAGTGTCATTTTTACACTAAATTATAAAACACCATGACATGACCGAGATTATAAAACACCATGACAGATTTAAGAAACAAAAAGAAAGATTTATTTAAATGATTTTTTGTATATTTAGTTATATGTGTTTTTCTTATATAAGTATACATTTATCTAAACACACTGCGTCCTATTTCATTCTTTCACCTTTTGTCTGCTGAGCATGCTGGAAGAGATTTCTATAGAAATAATTTTGTACCCTTGTACCTGTACTATCCTAAGACTTCTCTTAACATATGTTTGCGTGTACATAAACTTATACAATAAAATAAATAAATAAAAATACCATATTATTATGTTCATTCCGCAACAAAGTCGAATCTAAAGAAATGTCATAGTATATTTAAAATCTAATAACCGTTTTAACTTATGAGCATGCTAAATAAATATGTAGACATACAGAGATACATACACTTGCAAATATAGCGACTTTTGGGGCAGTCGGTTGGCAACTGATTGTAATTAAATTTAAAAAAATACTTATTGAAAAATTCTAATTACTTTTTAAAACTGCAACAAAAGCTCGCTTTTTGAGCGTGTGACGAGAAGCATATTTTTAATACAACAAATAACTGTTATTTGATACGTTATTACAAGTTGTAGAGAATTAGTACACTCAATCAGTCATCAGCTTAATGGATACCAACCTTGGGCTACATTTCGATGCAATTGGGGTTGGCACCGGGACTGGTTAAGCGGTTCCATGGGCGTTCCTTGATTAATCTTTTGGGGTTTAATTGCATCTTGTTGGTTCTAGGTGTTTGTTTTCCTTTGAATTAATGGTAAATTAACAGAACGATTTAGCAGAAATGCGGCAGCTAGTGACGTTTTGTAAAGCTTTAAGTATATGCAATATAAGAAACGTTTTTTTTTTTTTTTTTTTTTTTTTTATACAACCAAGGTGGCAAGCAAGCGTGCGGCCCGCCTGATGGTAAGCAGTCACCGCAGCCTATAGACGCTAGCAATACTAGAAGAATCACTAGCGCGTTGCCGACCCTTAAGACATTAGATATTAAGTCTTTGTGTCCAGTAATTTCACCAGCTACAGTGCCCTTCACGCCGGAACACAGCAATGCTTACACACTGCTGCTTGGCGGCAGAATATCTGACACTGCGGTGGTACCTACCTGGACGGTTCCTTGCACAAGGAACCTACCACCTAGTAAAAAAACGAATATAAAGAAGAAGAAAGAAATTAAACAGCAGTTCGTGAAGATAGGAATTAAACAGCAGTAGATCTAAACAGTAACTGGTGTTAATTGAAAACTGCAAAATCATCAGCGAACGTCTATTTAGCGACGGAAACAACTGAATTTGTTTTCATTTAAGAGCGCCGGTGCTACATACAGAAAGATATGAGGCGTCAAAGTAGTAAGAACCCTCCTATTTGTATTGGAGACTAATAAAAACATCTATATAACATTAAATATAATAGATTCTTATTCTATAATAAACACAACAAAATCATACAGTATAAAAGTACAGAAAATTAGTGCACAAAGGCAAACCCAAACATTGAGTTTTCTTACAGCTAACCTTTGAGTGATAGAAGAAATGTGATAGAAGAAAACTATAAGCCGTTTAGGCTCGAGCGCTTTAAGCGCTCGCCTCCTATTGTCCGGTGAAGCTGTAATGGCCATCTGCAGCCAACAGCGTCTATCATTCCCAAAAAAAAAAACTATAAAAAACGCCATATTTCTAGCACATTATAATCTAAACCGCTATAGTGAACATTATCAGTATTCAGTTAACGTAGTCACTTTTAATACCAGCCACAGTCGAATCACATAGTCAATTGTCTAAACGGATCGTTGGCTATCAGCCAAAAAATTGAGATAACGATACTACATAATATCGTCATAGACATTATAATAAACAATAACAAACACGATAAATGAAAGCGGAGTATTTGAACAAACAACTTTATAAGTATTATCACAAATAATTATTTGACCCAAATACAAATGGACTAACGATTGTAGGTTGTGATCAATTATACGGATTCATGCAATTATCGGGTCGCCCATCTTGCTCATAAATGCTATCAATGTATTGTATCGCCCTTAAGGGCCTCGTTTCGGTTGAATTTTAAACAAATTTTCAAGCATAAATGAATAATTGAGTCAATCGATGTTCTGTAATCATCAGAAATATTTTGTGAAATTCTTTACTTTACTGCAAAATGTAATAAGTTTTAGTACAATAATAATGTCTCTAGGTTGATAAAAACCACCAAGGAATCTTTCACAAGATTAGCCATCTATGCAAGATATGACAGTGCACAAGTGCTTGTGTACACTTACTTTCTTATCTGATGGGACGGAAGACCGACACGACCGAGAAGAGGTCAGGTCTTATTTACATGCCCATCCGACACATGGAGCAAATCACTTTCCAGACAATCTTGCATTATCCTAGCCTATAAGCAACAACTACACAAAGTTCTTGCTCCCGGAAATGAAACCCGCTCGTTTCAAAGCAGGCGGTATCCCGGGGGAAATCTTCGAAAGATCCCCGGGAGCTGTGGGGCTCGACCGGGGTATGTGGGATTCTTACCCACTAAAACCCCAGCGGCTGTCGCATCGGCACATGAGAGGGGAGACCCCAGGGCTTTCCCGTGGGATCTGCACCAGGGGCCCCTCAGTGCCTTGTCTTTGAGCCCGCCGCCGGGGGGCGCATTGTAGCCCCCCGGGAACCTGACACGGTGCTCACGGGGACGGGGGTCGCAACCCCGCCGCCGTCTTCCTCGGAGTCGCCGCCGTACTCAATGGACGCTCAAGGGGCCCACACCCCGAGCGTCCAGCGACTCCGAAGGAGGCTATTACACCTATAACAACATTAGAAAAAAATATATTTTTTATACACCAAGGTGTGGCCCGCCTGATGGTAAACATTCAACGCAGCCTAAAGACGCTAGCAATACCACCAGAAGAATCACTAGCGCGTTGCCGACCCTTAAGACATTAGATATTAGGGATGCCCTTCCCGCCGGAATACAGCAATGCACACACACACATTGCTGCATTGCATTACACACTGCTGCTTGGCTGTTTCTACCTGGACGGTTCCTTGCATAAGGTGTTTAGAGATAATTATGTTGCGAAATATATGTATATATGTATGTTGTCTTCTATTTACGTGAATATTATACATTGAAATAAAACTACTTTTACAGAATATATCGCGATTTATTTTAGATTTTACTTTTCCGACGTTTCGAATTATCCATATGGTATAGTCGTTTCGAGACCATGGGTGCTGCAAAGCATTCTAAACGTCGGGAAAGTAAAATCTAAAATAAACCGCGATATAGTCAGTTTTATTTAAATGTGTAGTACCTATTCACGTAAATAAAAGACAACATAACATATACATATCTTTCGCAACATATCTCTAAACAAGTAGCCAATTACAAAGCAGTTCTATAACCATATAAACAGGCCTGCACGCTTTAGCCTCACATTATTGGTATCCACTATCTTATCTTATCGAATGAATTACATTTAGTAACATATGTGATTTATGCACTGCGTACGTGTTAATGCGAGTAGTACAAAGAGATTGTAGTTAATCTTTCACAACTAGCTAAGGATTTATGCACACCGAGTGCATTGAAATAAAACTATGTTGAGGAGGCGGCGGGCTCAAAGTTAAAACCCTGAAGGGCTTCTGGTGCAGATCTCACCAGAGAACCAAGGTCTCTCCCTCTCATGTGCCGTTGCCACAGAGGTTTTAGTGAGTAAGAATACCATAAACCCAGGTCCACAGGTCCTATAGAAGGATTCCCCTGCAAAAACAAAATAAAAATTCTATAAAACCTACGAACATAAAAGAAATACCTTTCGTGCGAGACCCAAGTAAACGTTCTCAGTAATGACACTGTCCCAATTCTAGAATTCCGGGATCGGCCGGACAGTTTGCGAAGTGCCACTATATCCGGCACGCCTGGACTCGATAACTGATACCGACTATCGCTTATCTAGAGGATTACTCATCCGCATGATTAATGTAGAGCGGACGTGCTAATATGTGTTCTATGATGAATGATTTAGTGTACATTTTAGAAAATTTATGGTTATTGCCGATATTTGGCGTATCGTTATTATGGCTGAGATGAAGGGGTATTGTTTGCTTATGATCTATTCATATGATAAATTTTGATGTTTCATAAGCTGCATCGAGTTATTTACAATTCCATACCAACTTTGTTTATACTATCATGCCAATTTGGAGTACTTTATAGGTCTTCCGTGAATTATTCCGGAAAAATACCGGAAACTCAAAAATTATCTGTGAATGACTATAATATTTCCATTAATTGTGGACGTCCAGCTCTACAACACCGAAGTGAACTGTAACCAATGCCTATAAACAATAATGCTTAAATCTGACACTCCAGGTCGCTGTCGCCTGCTAAAGTGCCCAGAAGATTAGCAGCATTGCTCCGCTGGATGACAATGCTTATCCACTGAGCAAGGTATGTGTATAGGTCTTCACTAGACTCTCCTATCCTTTTAGAGTCAAAAATTTAGACAACTTGCTAAAAATACTCCCTATTCCATATTTAAATGATAAAAAAAACTTTATTTTTTCATTTATATTTTTGTCCAAACATTTCCACTATCCAGTGCACATGCACTTAACAATACATTTGTTTCCCCAATCATCACATTTTATACATAGTCGTCAATCGATTGGCCCCGTATCGCCTCCATAAATAGGAATGCCTGACAAATGGCAGGCCCCATCTGATATATTGACGTGTTGATATGCACAGCCGAGGGGACGATTTTCGACTTCATTGACATAAATCCCGTTTTCAAGAATATATTGGGCTTTATAAACAAACAGGCTGGCAGTGTTTGTATGGAATATTATTGCTTTTGTAAGGGGAGTTTGAAGTTGGTGACATACGTAAGTGCTATTGTATGAGACGCGAAATTGGCGTTTTCACAATTATGATTATTATTATACTTTATTATTATACTTTATTGGTACACTTAAAAACAGAAAACAGTACAAAAACACTTAACAAAAGACAAAGGTATCACAAAGGGCGAGCATAACTCAAAAACGTGAGTTCTCTTCCAGCAAACCCGGGCATAGAGACAAAATGTTATCGGGTAAAACCAAGTGTACCTACAGATGTAAGTTAAGTTACATTAAAATAAACATACATATAGACAAATAAATAACACACATAGGTATATCAATACATATAATTATACACGTTAAAACATAAACTAATATATTATTATATCAAATATACATAATAAATACAAAAATATATATAATGATAGATAAATAATACATATTTTATAATAATACATACATACATTTGATTTTATTGTATAAATCACATTGAAAGGAAATATTCTTTTGTTCTGTTTTTAAAAATGGGCAGAGAAGGACTTTTACGTATAGAAAGGGGAAGGCTATTCCAGAGTTTAACAGCTCGGACCGTAAAGGAGCCGTCATATCGACTTGATGAGTGCCTAGGAGTTTTTAGAAGAAGAGACTTGGAAGAGCGAGTAGGTACATTAACAGGAACTAGATACTCAAAGCGTTCACGCAGATAGTCAGGAGAATTAGGATTGTACAAGATATTATATAGTAAACACAGAATGTGTAGATTACACCGATGTCTAATAGGTAACCACTTAAGTTTTGATCTAAATTGAGAGACATGGTCATATTTCCTAAGTCCGTAAATAAAACGTATGCCTAAGTTTTGTAGGCGTTCGAGCTTGTCCAATAGTTCCTCTGTGGCATCTAGAAAGCAAACATCGGCGTAATCAAGAAGTGGTAGAAGTAAGGACACAGCAAGAGTAACTTTAGTCTCGAAAGGAAGAAAGGTTTGGAGCCGCTTAAGAGAGTGGAAAGTACCAAAAACTCTTCTACTTACCTCTGCGATGTGAACGTCCCAAGACAAGGTGCAATTGAAATGTACCCCTAGATTTTTAATACTTTTGGCATATTCAATAATTACCGTCTCGTACATGACTGGGGGAATAGGACTAGAAATTAACAGATTATACATATACCTACCACCAATAATGATCGCTTGTGATTTCTTTGGGTTAACAACTAAACCAAAGGTTTTCGCCCAACCGCTAATGTTCTTAAGATCACTATTGATGGCATTTATACACTATTGAATACTATTGATGGCATTTAAGATCACTATTGATGGCATTATTAATATTGACTTTTTGAAATGTAACTAATTTTACGGATTATATCGCAAACAAAAATTAGTTCATTGTAAAATTAGTTTCATTTTAATGTCTTAAATATCAGAAAGCATAATATTGACTTTTACTACTATTTAGCTATTAAAAATATACGGATACGGAAATTCCCGACGGTTCTAATAGCCCTACAGGTAGATAATTGCTATACGAAGAATAAATGCTAAATGTAACACACATGGCACAGATCGGCTACTTTTACTCTTTTAGCATTAAAATAATTTCAAGTCTTATACAATATTACATGTATCATCATGTTTTGAATACTTGAATAAATTATGGTATCATTATGGTAACTGACCTGAATCCCGATCCTGAAGTTTGAACCGAACAATGGCACATTGAATACACATACAATATTCACTCGTGGCCAACAATTACCATATAAACTGCAAATAACAAAAGCGGATTTATTATTGTTTACATATAAAAAAAGTTCTAAAGCCGCCAAAGCGGACAAAAAGAGTTAATATTAATAAAGGAACTCGAAACAAAAAATACCAGCCCTTATTTTTGTCAGACTGTTGTGCACGGGCCTACCCTCAAGCTGAAGGGGCTTAGGTCATAGTCCACCACGCTGGCCAAGTGCGGGTTGGCGGACTTCACACGTCATGCGAAAGCTAGTAAGGCTTTATTGCCTACCATAGCTGATGCTCAAAAACTGTTCGAAAGTACCAAAATAACCTTCCAGCTTACACACTTCCTTACTGGCCACGGCTATAATAAAGCATATCTAAATAGATTTCATATTACCGAGAATCCAGATTGTCCTTGCGGGGCTACTCCACAAACCTTCCAACACCTCCTACAAGAATGCCCAGAATTCTCAGAGGACCGAATGCGACACATGTCAGCATGCGAACAAAACCTTGTCCAGCCCTTCTGCTTGAAGGAACTTATAAATCTCCCCCAGGCCTTGAATTCCTTCATCCGGTTCAACAGCTCAATAGTGGATCGGCTGAAGGAATTCAATGGAACATAACACACTTTACCACTAACGCGAAGCAAAACTTCTATCCGGGAGAACAGGTGCAACGTATCAAATCGCGTTTTCACCTGTTACATCCTGAGTAAACTAAACATAAATCAAATCTAGCGAAACAACGAAAACAGGAAAAAAAGAAAACTAAGGCTTTCTCAGACATGTAGGTTTCCTCACGATATTTTCCTTCACCGATAGCTAGTAACAATCGCACAAAGACGATTCACGAACGAAATCAGAGGTGCGAGCCGAGGTTCGAAACTGCGCATCTTGATTCCAAGGCAAGCGCTCGCCCACTGAGGTGTTGCTGCTGAACTAGTAATGAATGTACTATAATATTATAAGAAACCGTCAAGTGCCAGATATATTACCGCATAGGAGGTGTCTAAATATTGCTGTGCTCCGTCGCGAAGGGCACTGTAGCTCGAGAAATTACAAAGCTTAAAGAACTTAATAACTAATGTCTCAGGTGACGAGCCGTAGTGAAATGTAACTGACCATGAGTGAGCGAGCTTACTATCCGATGAACATCGTGCCGGTCATTGCAAAAAAATTTATGTTCAGTAAAGGTGGACAATACTAAACTAAAGATTTGTAAAGATTTGCTTAGGAAGGTGCAAAGAGTAGTTTGCATGGCAATTACGGGTGCCTTCAAAACAACGCCTACACAGGCTCTTGAGTGGATACTGGAACTAATTCCACTACACACTCATATCCAAACAGAGGCAAGGAAGTCTCTATACAGACTTGCAAAAGTAGGAGCTTGGAGTCGTATCAAGCCCTGTACAAAACATACTTTATTGGATCCCGTGAAAGAACTGGATGATCTAATGGACATGCCCTGTGATAAGATAAATCCAGTGTTCATGTTTAATAAGAGGTACCAAGTACACATACCATCAAGGGATGAGGGGACGCGGGGACTCAAACCGGTTGGTGGAACGCACCTCATATGGTACACTGACGGCTCTAAAATGGAGTCAGGTACTGGGGCAGGAATTTATTCCAAGGACTGCATGGTCAGTCAGAGCATGGGGCATTATGCATCGGTTTTCCAAGCGGAGACCTATGCCATAATTGCCAGCATTAAAGAAATGCAAAGGAAAAATGTTAAAGGTAAAACCATTTACATTCTCAGTGACAGTCAGGCAGCTCTGAAGGCTCTAAACTCCTTCCGAGTTGACTCTGGTTAAAGAAGGTGTTACAGGTCTGAATGACCTGGGAAGACACAACAACGTCAGCCTCATCTGGGTACCTGGACACGAAGGTGTCGAGGGCAATGAGAAGGCGGACAGACTAGCAAGGGCCGGCTCGCAAAGACAGTTGGTGGGTCCTGAACCATTTGTGGGGATTCCGTATGGTACGTACCACCAAGCATTATATGCGCATGCTAGGAATGAACACTTAAAGGAATGGAGGGAAGCGTCAGGCCTAAACCACTCCAAAACTTTCTCTAGCACAAGGGTGGACTGTGGGGTTAAATTATTGAAACTTAACAGATCACAGATAAGGCACCTGATAGGTGCACTCACGGGACATTTTGGTACCAATGAGCACCTTCACAGAATGAGGCTAAGTACTACTGATACTTGCAGATTTTGTAAAGGTGAAAAAGAGTCAATGCGACACATTTTGTGTGGCTGCGACGCTCTTGCGAGACGTAGGTCGAGTCATCTGGGAGTAGCTTATCCTACACCAGATGATTATGCACAGCTCCAAGCTGGCGCAATCGTTGCGTACCTGAGGGAACTCTTCGACACGCCAGAAACAGAGTAAGGGCTAGGGCATGCACAATGGATCCAACTGGGTCGAAGTGCGTTCCGGTGGTTACCGGGCCCAATTTATAGCCACCAATAGAATAGAATAGAAAAGGTGGACAATTGTTTGTGTCGAATATTCCATTATTTTATTTTGCCAAGAAATTTCGCCAAGTGCAATGTTAAGAAAAACTGAACTTTAGAAATTGTTTTTACCGTGTCTTTGTACAAACTAACGACGAACCTAACGATGCAAATTAACCGTTGCATCCAAGAAAGAGATAGAATACATTAATTTCAGTGCGGCCATGATGCGAACGAACTAGGGCCATATACTTTTCACAGGTAATAAATAAATATGACCACGTAAAAAATGAGCTTGTCGTTATGTGACCCAAAAATTTACTGTTCTAGATACTCTAAATAATATAGGTACATAGGTCACCATGAATATGAATATTTTACGTTTTATATTCTCAGCGATAGAAAGGCGATAAATTATTCTACTTCGAGTGGCGTTCTAGTGTGCGTTGGATTATCTTTTAGTCTATGAAAGGCGGAGTGGAAAATTATTTAAATGGTAGTCTATATTTTATTAGTTTAGAGACCGCCGCCCATTATAAATCTGTGAATTGGACTCATGTCTGTTTTTTGGATTAGTCTATTAATGAAAAGGTATTCAGTGTACAGCTAGCTAGCTGTATACAGCTTATGACAGCTCAGTGAGCGAGCGCTTGCCTTGGAAACAAGGTGCGCAGGTTCGCTCCCCGGCTTGCACCTCTGATTTCTTTAAATTAATCATGTGCGAATAGTCTTTGTGCGATTGTTACCAGCTTTCGGTGAAGGAAAACATCGTGAGGAAACCTGCATGTCTGAGAAAACCTAACTAGCTTTCGAATGACGTGTGAATTCCGCCAACCCGCACTTGGCCAGCGTGGTGGACCCGTGCCCAATAGTGGGACTTAACCAAGGGCTTAAGGATAAGGTACGATGGGGCCGCCATGTCCGTTTGGGATAAAAGCCCCTTAAAAAAAAAACAAGAAATAAAAAAAAAAATACCAAGGGCTGGTATTATTATTGTTTATACAGTGTAAGATCTTTTACAGCAAAGTAGCATTTTTTGGTATGGTTAGTGGGGAGAGTTGCCCATAGCCCTCTGACTTGGTTTAACGAATACTGTCTAGATGATAAACCGCGATCGATTTTTTACGAAATCTTCGAAGCTCGGAGACGCTCAGTTCAAATACCACTAATCGGGTAATCTATGGACTGACCTTACCTTACGTTGCTTAATCAACAAATGAGCTGGCTAACATCAGGCTATCTGGCTGAGTAATTCTTCATGAAGAGCACTAGTCTGAAGAAGCTAAATAAGTCGCGTTTTTTGTTCGCACATCTTCTATATCTATACTTATAATAAAACTGTAACAGGTCCAATTCTGTACATTGAAGATATTTTGAAAATTATATTTGGAGGGCATTCTATAACCGATACTGAGGCCGAAATTATACTTCGTTTATTTCACGAAGACAAGGCTGATTTACATGCAGCAGACGAGATATTATGCTGCCCAAGTCACATATTTAAAGATAAAAATACATATTTTTAAAAATAAAATTCACTATTTTGACTCATTTCCCGGCAACGGCACGCAACCAGTCGCCATCTTCATTACGTGATTTTGTGATGCCCGAGTCACACGTAAATTTACCTCCGCAAATCAAATAAGATTGGATTTAAAGAAAATTTCCGCTAGTGAAGATATTGTATCGTCATAAGATGTGTCAGCATAATATTGGTAAATTCTTTACTTGTTGTAGTTGTCATAAAACTTCAAGGTGAGTACAAAATTATATCTCAAAGTACAGACTAATATTTTTCTTTTCGGCAACTACCCACTTATTATATTTTTATATTAATTAAATAATCTACATTGTGATTAAAACATCTCAATCATAAATACGCCAAGGTATGTCGTACGTAAATGCTCAGTATCACAAAACGTGTATTGTATGTGTGTCCCAACATAGTTTCTTAAGGGCGTTTGCGCGCTTTTGTGTACTTTGGCATTTGGAAAAAACATAAATAATGAAGGTAGGTACCTATCATGAACTATATTCTATTCGATGCTCATCGTATGATGTACTCGTGATATCCCAACGTATTTATTTTGCGCGGGGATGACGTGATATAGGATATCTACCTATTTGAACCCACAAATTAATCATAGATCAGATATACCATTTCGATATCACAATTTCAATTATCCCGTCCTTGACTTCAAGATTACTTGTAGTCCTTGTACATATACGTTCCGGTCTAGTCGCACAAGTTTAGAGAGGTTTTATAGAGAAAACAATATTATTGTCTCCCTCTCAACCACCCCGCTCCAGCAGAACGGCAGACACCTCATTCTTGTCCGTGCGCTCACGGCGTTCGCACGAGTTCAAATACAAAAGATCTTTGAAATCATGAAAAAAAAAAAATAACTAAAATAAATACGAAAAGTAAAGGAAGTCATAAAACTAATAGTGGAACATTGTTCGTGTCGCTGTTAACGAAGAATTTATACTCTCGAGCTAAAGTGTACCCTTTGAATTCATTGGGAATCACTAATGTTTATTATCCGTTGAATTCTTCGGATATTATTGTGCCCATGGATGAATTCATCCATGATTGTGTCTAAATATCATCCTGCCTGCCTGCTGCTGCTGCACTGCTGTACCTCCTGTACCTGCGAAGATTTCTACGCTCGAGCTGAGTTTGTGTACCCTTTGCATTCATTGGGAAGCACTAATTTTTATTATCCGTTGTATTCTTCGGATATTATTTTGCCTAATTATCACAATGTCTTAAATATGACAATTGGATTCATCGCAAATCGTGCAGCTTATCTGTTGTATTCTTCAGATAATGCATTTTTTCTTCGTGTCCTAACTACCCGCATTATTTACTACAAGTAAGTACTTAAGTATGTCTATTTTAGATAAAAGCGAATAAATATTCGCTGGTATTGTACCCTCAAATATGATTAAAAAAAAAAAAACTATGTAAAGATACCTAATGGTATTCATTGGTCAAATGTAAGCTTCGCGCTGAAACGGGATTTGTGCTCGAAGGTGCGGAGGCAACAAAGCACGGTAACAAATGTCACATAATAGTCCCTGATCAGATGAGATTTTTGTTCGTGAGGCGGAAGGAATCTCTAACGAAGTTGATTCACTTGGTTTTATGAATCTTTATTCCTCAATTTGTAATAGCTACTCTGAACCTGGAGATTGGCACCATGCTAATTGATAGTTAGTTGTAAGTCTATTAGTCAGTAAAGCTCTTTTGGCTTCAGGGAAGGTGGACAAGCCTATACATCATAAAAAAATTAATAATAATAATAGTATCCGTACTCTAAACGAAGGGGTCAACTCTTGGCTTATTCTCACTATGCCGAAACTGATACCAGTAGGTCGGTTATCATTCAACTGATCGATCAACCCTTGACAGATCCCTTTAAAGATAGTGTAACAGATTTCTTTCTTTTTTGTTAGATTTTATGGAGAATATCTAGGCAATTACATAAAAAAAAAAAAAACAGGGGTAGATATATGATTAAAAACCAGTAGTAAGTTAAGTTAATACTTGCCCAGATTTCATACTTACTGTAAGTTTAAACGGGAAAGGCTCCGAAGACCTAAGTTGAATCCTAGCACCAGCATGATGGCCAGAACTACACTGACATAGTCCGTGGACTGAAACCAGTGAGGTTTTTAGTGAGCACTCTAACCGCCGCCAGCGCGGCGTCGAGGACTGCCATCTTCACCGCTTGACTGATTGCCGACCGTGTCCGCCACGAGTCACAGCACCGTTATGCAACTCAATCTATCTCTCAGTTTAATCACTAATTATTATTAATATAAATGTTTGTTTCGAAAACTTGTAGTAAAGTAAGTTTTATTCTGGGCTCCATAATTTTGCTTGTTTTTTCCCGCAACAGTTAAACTCAAATACAAAATAAAAACAATTAAAATAATAATAATACTAAAAAAAAAAATTAGTCTGCACCTTTTTAGACTTATTTCGGCAAGTCCCATTACACTATGTAGGTACACTATATTGTGACAATGTACGTTGTACTATGTCGCTTGAGCAAGTTAGATACTTAGCTCCTGCTTAAATTAATGTTCTAACTGTGTGAAATGTGTGAACTTTTTGATTTTTTTAGATGAATATATTCTTCAGATTTTCACGGACGCCTTTCTAACGAGTGGCACTCAAACCTTAAAGTTGAAGCGTAGCAATTGGTTTGAAAAACTGGTGAGCATTGGTCCACATTGAGTGTGTTAAAACGAATGGTAATCCATTGATTTAGTCTCTGGAGACAAGAAAAATTGTGACTATCGTGTGTATACCTAATACCACTGCCTTTTCTTATTAACACAGAATAAGCAGTTTATTACCCTAGCTAGTATTAGGATAGGCTAATATTTGGAAGTGAGGTGCACATATTAACAAACTCATTAGTTCAAGTATAAGTTTATTATATTATGCAGGCCGATATAATAGTAATAGGATAAACAAAGACACAGAACAAGAGATCGGGTGTAAACAATTATAATAATATATGTATAACAACATTAAAAGAATAATATTAAAAGAAAAAATATTTTGAATAACATAGGGTACCCTCATAAAAAAAAAAAAAAAAAACTAAGGTAAGGGCACAAAAATACAAATGTAAATTTTTTTTTCCAAGACTATTTTTTAGCGATGACGATCGAAATGAGGCATTTATTATATATCGAATATAGGCCATATTCATGATCCTCAAAGTTAGTTGCAGATGGAGATTTTATAAAAAAAAAAAAAAAGGCTGGGAATCGTAATAACCATTACCAAAAGTATTACAAAAGGCTGTCATATAATAAAAGTTGACCTCTAAGAGGCCTTTATCTTATATCTTATTTTATGCCTCCGTGGCGCAGCGGTAAACCACTTGTTTTGCAAACCGGAGGTCGCGGGTTCAAATCCGTGAAATCCCGTGGAGAGTAACCACTTTATATACTTGTTCATTGCTGGGTTGGACAATGCAGGCTGGTCATCTGATTGTCTGTAAAGTAAGATGATCCATGCGTCGGATGGGCTTGTAAAAGGTCAGTCCTGCGCTTGGCCTCTCCCCAGTCGTGCCAATTTTTCATCTTAACGAATTGTGAGTGTAAACGAAGATAGAGTGCACTTGTGTCTACGCAAGCACTTGTTCACTATAATATCTCTCGCGTAGAAGGCTGATTTTGTGAAAGATCGGCCGCTGTGGTCGTATCAACCAGAAGGGCATTTATATTATTGTTTTATAATTTATGTACACACAGTAACAATAAAGGAAAGAAGAAATATAGGCAAGATACTATTCTTTACCACAAAGGCACAGCTTATTTCAGAAAGTTCTGCCTTTAAAAGTTCTATTATTACCTACTATTATAGACATAATTTTTATTATGAGCCTCAAATGTAATTAATATCTACGCTTGTGTTCGGTTCCCGTATATTATCTGCAGTCTCAGGCTTTTTGCTTTCTATACTCTGCTCGGATGAAATTAAATGCCTAGGAAAATCTTTCCATCTTATATTTTGGAAACGTTAATAAGCCTTTATTAACCTGATTAGGATAAACCCTAGTAACTTGATTAGGAGTTTTCCTATTATAGTCGTTTTAACCGTGGTACACCATCTTTAAATCCTGAAAATATTTACTTATATAGAAATTATTTCCAAAGCATTCACTACACTGCCATCTTCCTCGAGCAGCATATTTGTTGTTCTGGTATGTTTTCGAAGACAACACATACAACGATCAGCTTTTGCAGAAGTTATTCTCTCTTGTTTCACAGAGAACTTGTAAAATAAGTCTAATTTCAAGCAAAGAACATTGATTTTATAATGATATTAACGTCTCATCTCTGATAAGTTCGTTAATAAGTAGTTTTTATAAATTCTATACTTATTTGAAGAGTAACAAATTAGCTATTTCTTTGATATACATAATCAAAATAGGCAATATTATTAAAAGTTTTAAATGTTTCTTAAAAGGAATCTGTAAACTGAAACCAATATTTCCTCGCTATGACTTTGCATAGAATCTAATTACTATATTACATACAACCATAATATCTTTGGTTACTTATAAAACATTACTTACAGTAGCTGATTTTATTAGTGTAGAAAATATTATTCAAAACTTAAAAATACATAGCTATACCGTTAACTCTCTGCCTGTAGAATAAACAAAAGCTAAACTATTAGAATATATCAAACGTAAGGCCAGTTACAGACTTAAAACCTTAGGAATTTGTAAGTAGATGTCAAACCATTTTAAATATGCAGCAATTCATTCGAAGACCTGATATTTGTCTGGCACCAACAGTAACTTTTCAGTTATATCCTCCATGATATGGTCTCATCTTGTCACTCTAGCCACTGTCCTATGTATCGAGGGTTCGATTCCTAGCTTGTGTCTGGGTGTTGTTTATCTTTTTAGTTTATATTTACAAGGAGGAAAGGTATATAGTTATATACCTTCACTACTAATACTTATTAGTATCGGTTGTCTGGTTGCCATGACGCCAGCTCTACCGTATTTGGATTGTCTCAAAATAATATTTTAAGTATATTATTAATTTTTATAATAAATTTATCAACATCTTCTCAAACCATGGGACGATGAACATATAAAAAAGTGATATTATTAAACAGCACAATTGATGCTTCTATCTTTACTACTTACAGTAGATACGAGAAATGAAGTCATGACTTCAGCGGCTGTCCAGAAAGGCTTTATTATTAAAACCATTATAAAACTGTTTTCAGGATGGTCTGCACAATTAGCAAGCAGTCTCTAAGTTTCTATAATGGACCTCAATTGCTACTTGGGTAACAATGTCGGAATTAATTGTTCAACAATGTTAAGGTAAAAGTTTAAACTATTGAATAGATAAATAATAAAAATAAATATATTTAAAGAAATATATAAATATAAATATCAGAAATCATTAAATGTATAAACATAACTATAGTAATTAATTTAAATGTATGTATGCATTTTGCAATTTCTACTTTGGTTTTATTATAACTAATAGCTTAATCATCAAATTAAGAAAACTTTATCTCATCCTGGAATCTCATTAAGTGCAACATTGATTTTTTATCTCTAAACATCTACAAGTAATCTTGAAGTCAAGGACGGGATAATTAAGTGATCAAACGAACTTACCTTAAGTGAAGTTCGATCCTAATTATCCAGTCCTTGACGAAAGATTTAAGGTCCCTCCCTACCCTAAATGTCCCTGTTGAATCAATGTTGCAGCTGTATTTCATTTTACTCTAAAGATAATGAGGTGTCTGCCGTTCTGCTGGAGCGGGGTGGTTGAGAGGGAGACAATAATATTGTTTTCTCTATAAAACCTCTCTAAACTTGTGCGACTAGACCGGAACGTATATGTACAAGGACTACAAGTAATCTTTCGTCAAGGACTGGATAATTAGGATCGAACTTCACTTAAGGTAAGTTCGTTTGATCACTTAATGTTATATAATATTTTCGTAACATTGAAGTTACGAAAATATTACTACTATAATGTACACTACCTACTTTGTGTTATGAAAACGTGTTACCTACGTGAATACACAATACACGTATATAGTGTACGGAAGGTGCCATGAAATAAATAAATGTAATTATAACCATACTTTTCTGTGACGTCTTTTTGCTGTGGTGTTTGTGAATAGCTATTAGGAGCTGTCATCGTCTTCGGAGTTGGTCAAGAGGCGTTAGTCGTATTGTCCTCATGTAAACCGTGTATGGATCATATGACATATGTATACAATGTTACCTATGATGTGTATTCATTGTAATCCTCGCGCTAGTCGTGTAAGGATCATTTGACGTCTATCTACACTGCGAGGCGTATCCATCATTTAATCCTCGCGCTAGTCGTGTAAGGATCATTTGACGCCTACCTACACTGCGAGGCGCATTCATCGTTTAAGGGGGTAACATGCGCCAATGACCTTGAGAATCTGGCCGCTATGGCCGAGAGTTGTCATCGTAGAGGGCGCTACCAACAAATATGAATATTACATTTGAAAAACCATAGACTAAAAATATGCAGATGTGTCGAATGGAGGTTTGTTAATTTTGCCTATTCCGTTATAGAATGAAATGATGCAGTTTAATAACGGTAACCCACTGTTTTATATCTTGATTTATACCTTGGCGTGCCACCTAATTACAATCTGACAACCCAACCACTTACAGTGGTAACGTAGTTGACGTTTTGCAACAGGATACGGATTATTGCATTTCATATTCCAAACTTCATATCAAAGGTTCGGTCCGTCTATTATAGAATGGCCAATGCCTGACTAGTGAGACTTATACATACTTCTATTCTATTGTTGGTGGTTATTAGGTCCGGTCACAACCGCAACGCACTTCGACCCAGCTGAGTACATTGTGCCTGCCATTAGGAATCCATATACATTCGTACTACTTATAACTTACAGTCACAGCGGATTTTTGTGTGTCTGAAGTTAGGGTTGACGAACCATTGCGCAAGTACAGTTGTGAGTTCTGAATACATAAACATAAAAATAGCTACTGCGCAGCGTCTTGCCGTGACTACTGTAAGCGTACTTGAAATGAAACTATGCACAAAGTTCTAAGGTTTCTGTTCTGCACGTCAAAACGAAAGCGTTTAACAGAGCCTTCAAAATTTAGTTTTTTTTTCTTAAAAAGGGACCTTTTTAACATATTTCCTAAATTAGTTCCAAATTCTCTAACCAATAAACATCCATCTGATAGTTGAGCTTTTTGATCCCTGGGAAAATGAACTGAAACCAAATTGATGATTGATTGCGATGTTCGAGTATGACAAAGAGAGTGACTTAAGATGCTGCAATGCATGCCAGTGGCCCTGATGAGATGCTAGCGGTATTATTAAAGAAGCGTGTAACTGTAATGTTTCCTATTCTAATGCGTATATTCTCTTTAAGAGCGGCACAAGTACCCGAATCTTGGAAGCTTGCTAGCTTCCAACCTTAATCAAGACCAGATACCCAACGTCGACCCAAGTCGTGCAGACCCAAAAATCATAAATAATTTTTATTGCGACAATTTGTTCCGTGATAATAATAATAGCACCCACCCATCTCCTCCCGTTGGGTGACCGTAAAAGGCGACTAAGGAAAAACAAGAAGACGAGCAGCAGCGTCTTTTTATTGGATTACCTACCACCTATCTGCGATCCCCAACCGCCTGCCAGGCGTAGGGATTAAGGCAACCCCTCCCCTCTAAGGGAGAGAGGGCCTTTTTTCAACAGTGGACGTTTCGGCTGCTGATGATGATGTAGATGAGTTCCGTGATCGACTCCGTAATGGCCATCGAACTGAAACTATGATAAGATACTTAACTTTTTCCATAATTAAGTACAGGTAAAAACGACCCAGACCCAAGACAAATAGATTATGTTCATACACATGAATGTTTGTCCTGTCTGGGCATCGACCCCAAGACCTTAAGGTCAGCGGCCAGGGTAGCAAACTACAAAGTCAACGGACCTGTGTTGTTATTCAATATACGTGGCTGCCAAAGGAGTCCGTAGCACTGTTTGTTTGAACGCACGAATTCAGTAATAGTCTTTTTTAGTGTAACGTCATATTATGTACTATCGTGGACACGAACCCTATACCAGTTTTCAATCAAAATAGTTTGAACGACGTTCCGGGCGCTTACCCCGCCCGCATGTATTTTGGGCCGGCACGTGCAAGCGATTGTCGTCCTAAAGGTCGTAATACACCGTTCGTGACCGCGAGAGTACGTAACGTAACTTCATCTTGAGTTCTGTACCCATCGCGGGGTTTGAACTAGGCGGAGCATTTGACATTTTATTTTATTTATTCTTTAGCACACTTAAATGTGTACAAGGCGGCCGTAATGCCTTAGGCATTCTCTGCCAGTCTACCTTTGGATGATGCAGAGGGTAATAGTGGTAGGTGCATAGGTAATGTAAAATTTAAATAGATATTTAATTTACATTGATTCTAATAAGCAATCTGGTTTTAAAGTAAGTAACATTTTAACGGAACATTTTTTTTAACATTGTAACGGGCCCGTTGGTCTAGTGGTCAGACACCCTGCCTGCTAACCGATGGGTCGTGGGTTCGATTCCCGCCAAGTGTCTGGGTGTTGTTTATCTATTTAAGTATGTATTTACGAAAAAAAAGTATATAAGTATTAGTATCAGTTGTCTGGTTTCCATAGTATAGGCTCTGCCTAGTTTGGGATCGGATGACCGTGTGTGGATTGTCCCAAGATATTATTATTATTATTATTATTTTAACGCGGTGGTATTTTTTCTCGTGCCTGCAAACAACACCATCAGTTTATTGTTACGCAACTTAGTTAAGTAACAAGGTATTACCTGATAGTAATCGAAGCACCCACCCATAGAAAAATCTCTTCCTGTCCCTGTCATCCAAAACTATAATTATAGCCTTTTGGTCCGATAGTTTTTTGCCAGCTACAGTGACCTACTTATGTTACATAGCGGGAGAAATCTAAGATTAAATTGGCGTCACCTAGATAGTACACGAGTACCCTTCTAACTTAACCATCCAGATGTCTCAAACGACGAAAGCAACTGTCCAATGCAACTGTCCGTAGGTAAGCGTGTCGCTCACCACCAAGCCAACCACCCAGGTACTCGACTCGTTGCTAAGTTGCAAAAACCAACATGATAGTAATAATAACACCGTTCTTGTTTTGACAAAAAAAAATCATAATGTAAAGGATATCATATGTCATTTTGTCGACCTACACAGTATAAATACCATTTCAATTAGTAAGATCATGTATGACTCTGATACGCTTTAAAAGTTAGGCATAATACTCGGCAACGATACTTTCGCATACTCTATGATGAACCAAAAATATGGTATTACTATAAAAATATCTTTAATTAAATATAGAAGTATAGATTTCATTTGAAATGATTTATAATGTTATAATTATACCATATGTAACATATCTTAATTAAAAATATGTTCAAAATCATTTAAATTAAATACGTCCTGTCAAAAAAAATTCGAGCACATCCACCCTCCATAACAGTCCACGAAAGACTGATGATAGGCGATCGCGGGGGCGCTGCAAGGGGAAATGCATCGCGTACGTGGTTTTTCTATAATTTCTTGTAAAACATGAATGAAATTAAGAAATTTAATCAATACACATTGTAGAATAGGTTATTATGCTTTTTATAGTCCAAGTTTGACGTTTATCCGATGAACGGATATTGAACGCTAACACAATTCATATCCAACGTAGTACATTTTTTAAATACATATTGCTTGAAAACATTATAATTAATCCAATATCTAATCAATAAAACTATTTGCTGAAGATCTGAGGTATAAGTACATATAATTTTCATAGCCAATGCAATAGCGGATTGAGCCATCGAACTCTTTAAACTAAGGCTATTTTAGCAATTTTACCGTTGTTACCCCCTAAATCCTCGCGCTAGTCGTGTAAGGATCATTTGACGTCTATCTACACTGCGAGGCGCATCCATCGTTTAATCCTCGCGCTAGTCGTGTAAGGATCATTTGACGTCTATCTACACTGCGAGGCGCATCCATCGTTTAATCCTCGCGCTAGTCGTGTAAGGATCATTTGACGTCTATCTACACTGCGAGGCGCATTCATCGTTTAATCCTCACGTTAATCATGTATGGATCATATGACGTCTAACCACACTATAATGTGCATTCATTGGTTAATCCCCATGGGCATCGTGTAAGTATCCCGTGTAAGTATCAGATATCCAACTACGTCGCAATGTGTTCTCACTTGATCCTCATGTGAATCGTGTATGGGTCCTGTGACAAAATGCACAATATGTGTTTATTGATTGATCCTCACGTAAACCGTGTATGGGTCCTATGGTGTGTAACTATCTTACAAAGTGTATTTATTGTTTGATCTTTACGTAAACTGGTTATGGGTCTTATGACATCGAACTACCTTACAATATGTATTATTTTCGGATTCCCCCGTATACCGTGTATAGCTCCGATGGCATCAAGCTAATACATAAAACAATCTTTAATGCTTTGTATAGTACCAGACATAATATCAAATTGTCAGGCACATACTGCTAGATATGGATTTTATGAACCCCAGCTAGGTATGCGCCACCTGAGGAGGTAGCGCATAGACCGAGTTATAGCAAAGTATGTCTCTCAGTAAGTGTAAATCAAGTAAAAAGGTATAAATAATAATACTGATTGTGACTACTGGTTGTGAATAATAATATTGCGCATAACTTGCGTATACAAAACATAATCTTGTAAATTATGAGATCCTAATAATCAATCAGATTTACCACTTTCAAGGACATATATACTTAGCAATTATTGGGCCAAGGCCCTGCGTAAAATAAATCATTTATAGAATGCTTAAATTCAGTACTAGTAGTAGTATTAACTCCAGTAAGGCGGAAGCTTGCTTAAACTTATATTTCAATTTCAATTTATTTACTCGTAAAACCTTAGAACAACCTATATTATACCTATATTATGACATATTTGTACCTATAGGTAGTAACAATATCAGTTTTGTAAATTTGGCAAGGCAGGGAAATCAAGAAGGTCCAACAGTGTTGCCTGCACAGCTCGAATACTTTAAATTCGTATCAAGTAATTGCATACCGCAAAGTCAAATATGATGGTACTTTATTTGTATAACACCTGAAATTAACTAGGTACTCATATTTTGCAATACATGAATTGAATTGAATTGAAAAATGTTACTAACCACAGCGTATGCGGTAATCAAAAAAAAAAAAAATAAGAAACTTATTAGTTATACGTAATTTAATTTCGCACCGCATTTTTCAGAAGATTTTAACGTATGGGGGGTGGACAGCCTAGAAGCCGTAAGTTTATCCCTACCACAGGCCTGTGCAGATCCTTGCACAACGATGACGTCGCTTTCATCATGCCCGCAGTCCAGTAACTACGCAGAAAAACACTACGAGCTGAATATGCTACAGGTATGCTTTGGAATACTATATTGGTAGCTGTGTGTATTGACAATTTATAAAAAAATCCCCTAAGCCACACACTGCAAACATTGAGCAATGTCTGTGCTACGGCGGCACCCGGCCGCCGGCGAACATACAATGACATGTGTATGTACAAATATGAATACATAATTTATTGTAACAACCTCATGCTGGATGTGTACATCCTAATAGTTGTTATCCTGGCTGGGAGTCAGCCCTCGACTTTGGCGTGGTGGTTGAGGTTTCTAGTCACCGCATTACCCGTCCCGTCAAACATTAGTTTTATATAATAAGTTACAAGATCATTTGATTGATCGATCATAGACGGTAATACATTATAACATGATAAACTCTAGATGCCTATGTCCACTATCATAATACATAATTACTCACATCAATTATTGGTTTATGTAATTCTGACTTATTAGCATCGATGTACCTACTTATATTACTCGTATTATAATCGAATTTTATTATTTCTTGCAAAATACCTAGCGTTTCTTCTCACATTTTAACTGCAGTACCTACTGTAGTCTAATGGTAAAAGAAAATAAAGTCTTTATATACACATGAAATACACTAAAAATTAATATCAATTAGGTCTAAAAATAGAGTAAAAAGATGTTAATACAGACTTAGAATCTTCAATTTTATGTGAATCGCCTAATGATAATTGGGCATATTATAGCCTTATCGATAGGATACCGCTATCCCTTGATAATTGCTATGCTATCATTTATTTTACAAGACATTATTCTGGTTACACTCACATTACTTTAACTGAAATCAAAATCTATCATTGTTACCCTAATCGACAACAACGATAACAGTAATATTATAATAATGAACTTATACTCGTATACCCAACGAAATAAGGTTCTTCAAAGTATTACAGTAAAACATTTTTACTATTGCACCAAATATGAAAATTTATTTGGAATACAAGTTGGATATTAAATTATCTTAGAAAATGAGTGCTCGTAACTGTGCAACATTACAACTTTTTCAGCTGCTTATTATGTTTATTTATGTGCTGTAGTTTGTATACATGTTCACACCAGATTAAGCTTAATCTAAAAAAAAAAAAAAAAATTGTGCTCTAATCGAATGTTAACCTCTACGTTCCACACTATTTAACAGAAAATATGAATTGTTTCCCACAAATCTATCTTGAATTACTATACCTACTTATAATTAAACATAACTATATGTATGCGAAAGTGGGAAGACTCTCTTCTTACAGGTCTGCTGGAAGAGATTTAATATGAAATAAGCAGCACTTTTGTAAATTTTTTCCTATTAATTTTATGTAATTGTTTCCTTCTGTGTGCATAAATTGAAAAATAAATAATGAACCTTACAGGGCAGGTTCTTTGAATAGGGTTGGAGATCGCTTTCTATATTGTTTGAAAATTGAAAACTAGAGATACCGCAGAGAGATGTATATCTCTGCCATTACAGAACCGAAAGTCATTGTCGCGGTATTTAGTATACCTACTTGTATATCTTGCATGAAAAGTAAACAAGAAATTTATTAAGTATATAGATAGGCAATATGCCTTAATAACTTTAATTAATTTTTTTCGATGCTCTAAACATCCTGCATGTAAATCAGCCTTGTCTTCGTGAAATAAACGAAGTATAATTGAGAATCAAACGAACTTACCTTGTGAAGTTTGATGTCTAATTATATGAGTTTATTGAACGAAGACAAGATACTCCCGCCCTCCCTCAATACTCCCGAAAAGTATCGAAAAAAATTGGCTCTAAAAGTAATGAAGATGGCGACTGGTTGCGTGCCGTTGCCGGGAAATGAGTCAAAATAGTGAATTTTATTTTTAAAAATATGTATTTTTATCTTTAAATATGTGACTTGGGCAGCATAATATCTCGTCTGCTGCATGTAAATCAGCCTTGTCTTCGTTCAATAAACTCATATAATTAGACATCAAACTTCACAAGGTAAGTTCGTTTGATTCTCAAATGTAATTTTTTTAATTTTTGTCTGTCTGTCTGTCTGTATCACGGCTGAGCATCACGCCGAAACTACTGAATGGATTCAATTGAAACTTGGCATGATTTGAGATCTTACTACGAGGTAGGACATAGGATACTTTTTATCCCGTAATCTAGCACGGTTGTTTTGGGAGAAGGGATTAAAGTCAAAACGGGTACTTGGTTATACGCTTGGTCCGATTTTATCAATTTTTCTTTATAATATAATAAATATTAGTAAGGGACACTCATAGAGAGTTGTTATCAAGGTTTTGTAATCGATCGGGTTAAGCAACGTTAGGTAAGGTCATTAAATAGATGGGTGACCGTTTAAGGCCATTTGAACTAAACGGGTCTGTGCTTCGGAGAGCAAGTAAAAAGTGGGTCCCAGTTTTTAACCGACTATAAAAAATGAGGTTATGTTTTCGATGCAAATGTCTGTTATTCAAAGTTTAGTTAACGTAAAAATAGCGCAGGCGGAGCTGCGTGGGTCAGCTAGTACTATAATAAAACTCAAAGAGCACTTTTTCTGTACATTGAATATTTTTCCAAAATTTCTATGTGGTGGTACTATACTATCGACATAGAGGCCAAAACAATTTTTTTTGGAATTATTGTCTGTCTGTCTGTCTGTCTGTCGTTCTGTTCGTCCAGGTATCATTTGAAAACCCGTGGATGGATTTTGATAGAACTTTCACTGATGTATTGTGTAGAAGTCAAGGTATAAGTTGGTATATAAAACATCACGCTATGTTTCATAGGGGCTAAGCAGTGAAACATTACGTGCACATATTACTACGTAATTTCCTTTGTATGTGAATAGGGTAATTATAGACTGATCAGTTAATCATTAAGATATGTATTATTACGCTATATACAATAGGGACTGAGCAGACATTTAGTTTGCATAAGATGTAGCATTGGCGAAGGGTCAATTTTTGTATGGGGTAAGCCGGTCCGGTACACCCAGGACATTTTCATTATATTTCTGTTCATGAAATTTTAATGAAATTCCCCAAGTCCAGGTAGTGTATAGATTAGTGGTGCGTTCCTCACTCATGAGTCGCCTCATTCGAGGTACTCGTGAGGACAAATTGAAAGAGTTCCTCATTTTTCAACGATGAACCACCTCATTTTATCTTTCATTCCTCGTTCACGCTCGCGAGATTGAGGTTTGAGGCAATGAGTATATAAGTATTAGGTTTGAGGCCGCACGCGTTTACCTCGCCTCGTCGTGCGAGCGAAAGGCGAGCGAGTGAGGATTACTGAATGAGTGAGCGAACAAATCGAACAAATGAGTGAGGACGATCTGTGTGAGCGTGGTGATTGGTGAGGCGTGAGTTACAATTTTGCGAGTTAGGTTTGTATTTAGATAATCGTATCCTACTAATATTATAAATGTAAAAATTTGTGAGGATATATGGATGATTGACGATGACCTCAGTAGTTTAAACTTTATTTAAATCAGGAATTGAAATATCAATATTAATTTCGTGATCTTAATTCTCTTAAATTATTATCTATTTATTTAGTGATAATTGAATGTTTTTTGTTTATTTTGGACTAAAACACTGAGCGAAAGAAAATGATGTGTGTGAGAGAAATAGCAATAGAGAAGCACGCTGCAGCTGCAACGGTCCGGCGTCCTCCTCGCTTCCTCGTTTGTGGCGCGTAACTCGCATGAGTGAGGCCACGAATTGATATCCTCACCTCAAATGAGGTGTACCTCGCGAGTACCTCACGAACGAAAATGATGTACTCCCTCATCCTCATTTTAAATTGACGAGTTACCCATTACTAGTATAGATAGGTATTGTAGTAATACAATACCTATCCGACTGTAAAGTCGCAACAATAAAAGATGCGAGCCGAAAAGCTAAGGACTTTCATTATCGAATATCATTAGACAGTAATTTACGATGTTAGCGTGATTTACATTATGAACAGCGCCATCTATCGGTGAAATTGAACATACAATCACTATAGAACTTTAATCTTTATACAGTGAAACCTGGTTAAGTGAGACATCAAGGGACCTGCAGTGTCGTTTCACTTATAGAGGTATTCCACTTACCCAGTGTCTCAGATATACAGGTATAAATAAATATCTGTCTCATTTACAGAGGGTTCCATTAATAGAGGTGAGAATACAGGTTATTTCAGTTATACAGGTGCGATCATTAAATAAAATAACGTGTTATGTATGTAAATGAGTACTAATAAAAAAAAATAGTACTTAAAGGTAATCATACAAATGTAATCAACAAAAATATTCAAGCACGTTTTTACACGTAATATGTACGAATATGGAAACAGAATGTTATATTCTACAAAGAGTAGATTTTGGCACATTAAATTCGGCACAAACTTCTTCGCGTGTCTTCCCACTTTCATAAACGGATATTAACTTCAGTTTTTCACGTAATGATAACGATTGTAGCTTTCGTTTTGGCATTTTTCAAATAAACATCTGTATGATAGTAAAGCAAAACTAAAACTGAAGGTAATTGAAGCTCAAAATTACTTACGTACTTGGAATTACGTGTGGAATTTGTGGGTAGAATAAGAATGAGTAAACAAACAATGTTATCTCAGTTACAGAGGTTTATGCATATAAAATTGACTCGCTGTCTCAGTTATACCTAGAGGTAACTATGATGATAAATCGAAAGAACAAATCCCAGATATAGAGGCTTACCTCGTCCCACTAACAGAGGTAATTCAGCGCCAAAGTGTTGGGACCTCAGCATGAGTTCCAGTTACGGAGGTTTCTCACTTATCCAGGTCCCACTGTATTATATCAAAGAAAGTCGTGTTAGTTATACTATTTATAACTCAAGAACGGCCTAACCGATTCGGCTGAAAATTGGTGGGGAGGTAGCTTAGAACCAGGAAACGGGCATAGGATACTTTTTATCCCGGTAGGTTAAGGTTAAGCAACGTTAGGTAAGGTCATTAAATAGATGGGTGAACCGATTTGTATGAAAGTGTGCATATCGGGTAGGTCTTAGAATAGGTCATACAGTATATTTCATACCGCTAGGTTAAGGTTAAGCTACATAAGGCAAGGTCATTTAATAGATGGGTGAACCGATTTGTATGAAATTTTGTGTGCATATCGGGTAGGTCTGAGAATAGGCCGTAAAATATATTTCATGCCACTAGGTTAAGGTTAAGCAATATAAGGAAAGGTCATTAAATAGATGGGTGAACCCATACCCGTATATTTAATGCCGCTGATACCATGATTGACGCGGATATATAGAACGAGACAAGGGTGCAAGAGAGGAGAAAGAGGGAGAGGGGATTCGAGGAGGGGGTGATGGGGTGATGGGTCGGGGGAGTTAGGTGGAGTAAGGGGGGAGTGAGAAGGAGCAAGTTCGTAGAAGAGAGAGGGGGAGAGGGTTCAGAGAGGGGATAGAGGAAGAGGGGGAGTATGACGGAAACCGAAGCGGGAGGGGGAAAGAGAGAGGAGAGAAAGAGCATATAATTAGATTTTATTAGATTTTATAAGAGAGAGAGATATGGAGAGATATAAATCTAGGGAGGAGGGAGAAAAGGGGAGCAAAACGTAATAAAAGCGCGGGCGGAGCTGCACGGGTCAGCTAGTACTATATATAAACCTTACTCTTGAATCACTATCTATTTCTGATTGCGTAGTTTAGAAGATCTAAGCGTACAAACAACAGGAGCGACTTTGTTTTATACTCATCATCACAAGCCGGAAGACGTCCACTGCTGAACATAGGCCTCCCCTTTAGAACGCTACAATGAACGACAGTTAGCTATTTGCATCCACCGGCTACCCGCGACGTGCACAATGTCGTCTGTCCGCCTAGTGGGAGGCCTGCTTACGCTGCGTCTTCCGGTTCGTGGTCGCCACTCGAGAATCTTTCTTCCCCATCGGTTGTCGGTTCTTTGAGCGATGTAGCCTGCCCATTGCCAATTCAACTTGCAGATTCTGTTTTATACTATGAAAAGATAATTTTAATGCTGTCCTAAAAAATATCAGCACCGTTACAGATCGATTACGTAAATCTCACACGTAATATATAAGACACTAAAATTAAATTAGCCACACGGGGTAGTCTTAAAAAGGTTTACCCTGCAACTTTATATTTTTATTTTTTACGGCACATCAAAAGAAAGTGATATGTGTAATTTTATGGTAATGGAGGGGTACCCCAAGAGCCCACATAACGAAGGCTTTTAAATTTACGGGTTGAGCCGTGATGAGAGCACTGTTTTATGGGAAGTGACATTTAAACTCATATGCCAGTGAATATAGGTTACATGGGGTTACATGATTTCATTCTTACCTGAGGGCGTGCAGATAAGGGTTCTGAAATTGTTGAAACTCGTTATACATTCGCAATGAAATTTAGAATCCAAGTTTCTTCATGCTTTTGAGTTATTTTGTGTCTTGGAGCGGAACGATCGAAAATGTTTGATGTTATATAAAGTGTTTTATCATTTGATGGAGATATGAAGTTACTATTTTAAACGTAAAACGTTTTGAAATGAAAATAATTTTACGGATTATATAATCCGTAAAATAATTTTCATTTCAATGTGAAGTATTCGCGTAAATATCAGAAATCATTACGTAAGACGTTTATTATAATACTAGCTGACCCACGCAGCTCCGCCCGCGCTGTGTTTACGTTAACTCAACTTTCAATAATATACATTCGCATAGAATACAAAACCTCCTTTTTTTAAAGTCGGTTAAAAACTTGGACCCACTTTGTACTTGCCCTCCGAAGCATGGAGACGTTTAGTTCAAATGGTATTAAACGGTCACCCATCTATTTAATGACCTTACCTAACGTTGCTTAACCTGATCGATGTCCAAACATTGTTAACAACTGTCTATGAGTGTTCCCTTACAATTATTTATTATAATTATAATGTAAAAATTTTAAAATCGGAGCATGCGTATAACCAAGTACACATTTTGACTTTAGTCCCCTCTCCCAAGGGAACCGTGCCGAATGTCGAGATAAAAAGTATCCTATGTCCTATCTCGGAGTATTAACTCAAATCATGCCAAGTTTCGTTTCAATCCATCCAGTAGTTTCGGCGTGATGCTCAGCCGAGATACAGACAGACAGACAGACAGACAGACAGACAGACAGCCAAAAATAAAAAAAAATTCATTTTTGGCTTTAGTATCGGTTATAGAATGCCCTCCAAAAATAGTTTTCAAAATATCTTCAATGTACAGAATTGGACCTGTTACAGTTTTATTATAAGTATAGATAGATACTGTAATGGTGATAATACAATGAATCTTTAATATTAGCTTGTGTTGTAATAATATTTACGTTACCTAAATATATAACACCCTTTACTATTAGCAGTGGCGTGCACTGAAAGCAGGCAAAAATGTCTGCGAGTTGTTTATGCTATAAGCTATTTGTTCGTGTTCCAGCACAAATATTCTTAAATTAACCAATATTACCAACATATCCATTTACGTTAAAAAAAATACGTTAATACATGTCCAAACTAAGATTTTTTTAAATTAAGACTGTTTAGAGAAATCCTAGGGTAGGCAAAGTATTTTTGTCAGTATGGAGCCGCTGAATAAACTTATTAATGTTTTCAAATGCAAATTAATATGTCTATAGTATTTGCTTGCATATGGATATTTGAAATGGTATAATAACATACTTAAAATAGGTTAAACAAGCCGAATACATTTTTTTGCCTACCCTCTGTGCACGCCACTGACTATTAGCATACCGACTCTATATAGAGAAAATTTACTTACTGCAAGTAAATAACACATATATTCAAAGGAAATATTATTTATCTGCAGTTTTTTGTTAGATAGTCAAGCTACTCCTATAAATTTTAAAATACCAAAGCGGTCTCTGAAAAGTTAATATTATGCGGGCAGTTCCTTAGTCAAGCTACTCCTATAAATTTTAAAATACCAAAGCGGTCTCTGAAAAGTTAATAATACGGCAGGCTTATTAGACGATGTTTGCGAATGTGACCAGCAAGCCTAAAAAGCCCACATTAAGCATTTTATCTAAAAAGAATTCGTATTCTGCATTCCCAGCAGGTTCTTCGCAATTCCTGTAATTTTCATAAAATGATCACACATGTTAAGTCAATCATACTTTTTATTAGCACTAATTAGCAGATTCACATTTGGTGTTAATACTGCCATACGAATAAAAAATAAATCGTAACTTACTCATATTATAATTGACCGAAAATGGCCTTTATAGTCCCGCAGAACAAAATCAAATGTTTACTTATAACGACATACACTCTATTGCTGGACATATTGAAAAATATAGAGTCTTTCCGGCTAAGAGACAATAAAAATTAAAAACAATTTCATCAAAATTCATCATCAGTAGCCGAAACATGTCCACTGCTGAACAAAAACCTCCAGCTTGGGGATTTCAGTAGTTATGCGGTAGGTAATCCAATAGAAAGACGCTGCTGCCCGTCTTCTTGTTTATCCTTAGTCGCCTCTTACGAACAGCCAACGGGAGGAGATGGGAGGGTGCTATTCTTACCCTGATATCCCACGGGTAGCAGCGTATCAAAATTAGATTCCTTAAAAACCACTAGTAGCAGGTGCACTAACGGGTCATGGCAACTTTAATAGACACCTGTTTAATCTAGGTATCACTGACAGTCCACTGTGTAGAGCATGCATGGAGGAGGAAGAAACAGCTGCCCACGTGCTGCTGAACTGCAGCGGGGTGGCAACTTACCGGGCGACGCACCTGGGCACACCAGGTTGCCTCCGGGAGGTCTTCGGCAACATCAAGCGGCTAGGAGACTTCCTGGTGGAGCTGGGATGGCTGGAATGAACCGGCCTACCTCCACCCTCAACACAAAATAGGCGCTTAGTCGTCGAGTTGTGGATACGCCCGCACGAAGAAGAAGAACAACTAGTAGCTATCGCGTATGTGTATAACATAAACGTAAGAGCTTAAAGTATTAATTTACTCTATCACATAGCTTTTCTTAAAATCATTAATACAATGAAATTCCATTTAATAGACTACTTCTAACATAAATAACGTTAATAAATTTTAAATCACCATAAAAATATAATTTATCCCGCAGTCGCGATCCGAGGCTTATAAAGTTACATTTTTAATAAGTTTCATTCAAATCGGTGAGTACTAGAGACTTAATATAGGAGGTCTGATCAGGGTCCCTCCCGGATCAAATTGAAAAGACTCCGTGCAACGTCAAGTGTGGTCCCACTTGACGAAGGTACCGGCTTTCACGGTACCCCACTTACGCCCTTTGATATGGGCAGCTGACAGACCACATTCTATATTGGAAAAAAGTTATTACAGCACAGCCCATCGTCCGCTGTGGACGTCTCGTAGGCACTGTGACAGTGAAATCCATAATTCAAAATCTTCACGATTAAAGGGAAAATGGAGGGATATAGGTAGGTACATTAATTATACAGCTGGAAAAATTAATAATATTGTCCTCCTGGCCGTTTCGACCACAGCTGCCAATCGTTAACAAGATCAGCCATTTACACGAGATATATTAAAGTGCACAAGTGCTTACATAAACACAAGTGCACTCTCACTTCCTTTCATCTCTAACAATCCGATGGGACGGAAGACTGCACGACAGACTTTTTACCCGTCTGATGAGTAAGATGATCCATCATCTTACTTTACAGTCAGGTGATCGGCCTGCATTGTCCTACCCAGTAAGAAACAAATAAACAAAGTTGTTGCTCCCCGCGGGATTCAAACCCGCGACCTCCGGATTGAAAAGCAATCGGTATCCCACTGCGCCACGGGGGCTACAAAAAATGTATATACAGTCTGAACTGGATTAAGCTATTTGCTTTTTAAAAGGTATAGCTAAGGACTGGAACAGTTTGCGTCGGGTTTTCCGCCCGATTATAGAGCGAATAGGCTTTTAATAAGCTAGCGTGGTTTACCAACCTCGATTGCGTCGCTGCTTTCCATTAGGTGGGACTGCCGTCAAGCGCTTGCTTATTTTGAGTAGTAAAATACTGTTGTGGTAGGTACCTACATTAAGAGGCAACTAAGGGAAAACAAGAAGACGGGCAGCAGCGTCTTTCTATTGGATTACCTACCAACTATACTTCGATCCCCAAGCCACCTGCCAAGCGTGGGGATTATAGCAACCCCTCCCTTCAAAGGGGGAGGCCCTTGTTCAACAGTGGACGTTTATCGGCTGTTGAGGATGATGATGACGTACCTACTTTAGTAATCACTTGCAAAAAGTTTTTTTTTTATTTAATACAAACAGATTTTATTAACACCTCCTTGTCTACATGCATTAATTTTCGATAAAGAAAACGTTTTATTTGAAAAGAAAAAACAAATGAATTTAGAAAAGTTCCTATTCTGAAAAATCGAGAGATCTTATTACGATTGCTATCATGGACAGTAACGAGTCGGACGATTGATCTCGTTGTGACAGCGATACTTGTGATAAGCTTTATCCATCCAACGATACTATCGTCAATTCAATTAACCTAATGATGTCTGGCCCCTCGCTGAATAGGACTGCCGTTTCTAACTCGCTTCCTTAATAGGTATCGGTTGATACATATCCAATCTTTCTTACTAAGTACACCCGTTGACTTAAGGAAACTCCTTACGAGTATCCGATTGGTCAATTATGTCAGTACTCGAAATAAGCTGTTTATTTCACAATATTAGAAAATTTTGGATAAAAATAATGCGTAGTTTTGATTTGCGTTGTTTTAAATTGTGAAATTATATGCCTATTAATCGTGTGGAATAGGTATCGCGCGCGACAAGAAGAGTACTCTACGTGTTAATTAGTATGTATTGTATATAACTTTTATGTATGTTAGTCTTTAAGGTATTTGTTTCTATTGGCCATAATTGCCTGCAATAAACATAAACGATGACAATAATGCCTGCATTATTGTCATCGTTTATGTTTTTATCTTCATGGGTTGTACCCGGACATTTTAGAGGCTTGTGCGGGGAAGGATCCAGCACGTACTTAGAGGCCCTTTTTAGGAAATATATGGTGTTTAAAATACCTCCCGGGATCAACTGCTAAAATGGTGAAAAAATGGCACTTGACCTCGACAGGTGTAGCAACTATTGTAAGTACATACTAAGATTAGAAGAAGATTAATTCTATGTTGTTGAACATTTGGTGGACTAGAAGCTAGGCTATTGAAAAGGCCGTCACTTGCCATAATTACATACATTCATAATTATTTTGTGGCAAGTGGTGACTTGCCCTTGCTTGCTACTTATTATTATATCTAGTTGGATAGGTCATTTAAAATGTCATTAAACGTTTATATAAAGATTTTACGAAATTTGAGCTACCGATTATTGAATAGTTACAAGTTAACATATTAGCTAAGCTATCATATTAGCATTACATTTTCATGCGTACCACAAAAACAGGCACCACGGGCCATTTTGGTACCAACTAGCATCTTCACAGAATGAGAGCTCTTGCAAGACGTAGGTTCAATCATATTGAGGCTACACCAGATGATTATGTACAGCTCTAAGCTGGCGCAATCGTAGCATGCCTTAAGGAACTCTTCGATCCGTCAGCAATAGAGTGTCAGGGCAAGCACAACGGATCCAACTGGGTCGAAGTGCGTTCCGGAGGTTACTAGGCCCAATAAATAGGCAGGAACTGAGAATGGGAGCTTCAGTACAAAATTGTCCCGGGCGGGGTTGGACTGGACTGCTACTAGTATACATAACATTTCTTTAATCGTAGATAAAAATACTGATACCAATATTATGGAGGAACCTTCAGATAATAAACAAGTGGCTAAACCAGCTAATTTATCATAGCTAGCCTATTATTTGAGTTCTAACAGCGTCTGTCCACAACGACTGATATTTGCAACCGTATATTATTTGTAGATAAACATTGACTTGGATCAATTGACTGGAAAATTACGGTACGAATATACAGACAATAAAGATGTCGAACTAATTTATTATCTTACAAAAAATGCCAATTTGCATTTGCCAGGCTACTTCTATTCTATTGTTGGTACCGGGCCCGGTAACCACCAGAACGCACTTCGACCCAGTTGGATCAATTGTGCATGCCCTAGCCCTTACTCTGTTTCTGGCGTGTCGAAGAGTTCCCTCAGGTACGCAACGATTGCGCCAGCTTGGAGCTGTACATAATCATCTGGTGTAGGATAACAACTCCCAGATGACCCAACCTACGTCTCGCAAGAGCGTCGCAGCCACACAATATGTGTTGCATTGACTCTTTCTCACCTTTACAAAATCTGCAAGTTAGTATCAGTAGTACTTAGCCTCATTCTATGAAGGTGCTCATTGGTGCCAAAATGTCCCGTGAGTGCACCCATCAGGTGCCTTATTTGTGATCTTAAAGTTAAACCGGCTACTTAATTTCAACCCAAAACTAATATTTAAATCTGAGACGAAATAAATGAGCAAATAATGATATTCTGAACGTACGTGAAGGGGTGCTGAAAACCATTCAAGATGTCGGAAATGAACAAACTTAATTAACCTGGCATGCAATTGATAGGCTAGTTTTATTTACATGCCAAATACTTTATGTATGTAGAGTTAGGTATATTCGCATGTATGTTTTAAACCATAGGTGTAACTTTTATTTTATTACATTTATTTGGTTTTTAATCACATGGTATGTACTTTGTCCACCATGATATTCATTCATGATATTCATCATCATCAGCCGGAAGATGTCCTCTGCTGAACATAGGCCTCCCCCTAAGAACGCCACAATGAACGACAATTGGCTATTTGCATCTACTACCACTTTCTTCTTCTTCTTTCTTCTTCTTTATTTTTTTCGATCCATGCCAACCATTTGTGGTTTTCGGCCTAGGTCAATATGACCTAGGCCGAAAACCACAAATGGTTGGTTTTCGAAAATACATGTAGGGGTTGTCGAGTTAGTGATTTCAGTTTATTTTACACACAACAAATCAAATTGTAGATGAATTAATGAAGATAATTTCAAAAAATAAAATAAATAAATAAATAAAATAAAATTATCTTATTGTTAAATCATGCGTCAACTTTGAAGTTAGTGTGTCCACGGTGTCGGTAGTGGTTGCCCTAAGGGCTCTCGAGCAAACCTCGCAATATAGACTAAATTTTATAATTAAACTTTGTTAGAAACCATAACTGCAGGTCGCGCCGTGGGCACTGCCAGATTGGCCCATAGCTTTTAAATCTTTCTTGTTGATAAGTTTCAAATTGTAAGTCACACATTTGTGTATCATTTACAATTTGCAGGAGATAATACATGTTTACTTATGTAGTACTAGCTTAGCTGACCCACACAACTCCACCTGCTCTCTTTTTACGATAACTAAATTTTTAATAGCATACATTTGCGTTGAATGCATAGCCTCTTTTTTTAGAGTCGGTTAAAACCTTGACCCACTATTTACTTGCCCTCCGAAGCATGGACAAGCTTAGTTGTAATGGTCATTAAACGGTCACCCATCTATGTAACAACTGTTTACGAGTGTTTCCTAATGATTATTTATCATAATTATATTAAAAAATTGATAAAATCGGACCTCGCGTATAACCATAGTAAACATTTTGATTTTAATCCTCTCTCCCAAGAGAACCATGCTGGCTTACGTATTATAAAAGTATCCTATGTCCGACCTCGCAGTATTAACTCAAAGTTTCATTTGAATCCAGTAGTTTTGGCATGATGTGCGGCCATGATATAGACAAGCTTTTTTTTTAAATACAGTTTTGGCTTCAGTATTGTTTATAGAATGCCCTCAAAAAAGAATTAAAATCTCTTCAAAATATCTTCAGTGTACAGAATTAGAACTGAAAAGTATAGATATAGATTATCTTTTTGCCTTACAAATTTTCAAAAATAACATTTCTTACTTCAACCCGTTGGATGGCCCGTTTGTATAATGACTTGGCAAAATTAAGTACAGTTTTAGATATTTTTAATCCCAGTCTCGGTAAATTTACAACTACGTTGAAAGATATCCTCCGCTTCTATCCAGACTCATACCTGTAATATCACCTAATTATTAATTATTATCACTTATATATACTCGCATATGTGTGGTTTAATGTAAGGTAGCTCGGATACGGAGTTAGGCTGCCTGTCCACCGGAGCGGAGCGAGGCAGTGGAGCTGACAAGCGAGTGCGGGCGCGGGCGCAAGTCGCGCCCGCAGTATGCCGTCGTAGTCCGACCAGTGCGTACGTGACCGTAAACTCCGCTCCGCATTACTTTCTCGCTCCGCTCCGCAGCCTCACTCCGCTCCGGTGGACAGACACAGTGCGCAACTCCGCTCCGCCTTACTCCGTCGCTCCGCTCCGCTGCCTCGCTCCGCTCCGGTGGACAGGCAGCCTTACTTACACTTCTGTTAATAGTTATTATGCTTAGTTGTAGGTACATATTTTTACATTATATTTCAGGTCTAAGCTATTTGTTAAGTTATTTAGATTTTTTTTTAATATAATGTGTATTGTATTTTAAATAAATAAAAAAAAAGAAAGATATACACTGGACCGCAGAAAATCTTCAATATCTTCAAAAGTACTTGACCTAGCTTTATGAAATAAAGACTAAATTAAAGAATATTTTAATATGCTTAAATGAAAATAAAAAAAAAAAAAATTTAAGCTACTTTTTCCAGTATTTTCGTAAATATAGATTGGTTACAGATGTGCGTGTGTTTTCACGTTTACATGTTACATTTTAGTACTTTTGTTGCCTCCGCGAACTCGCAATACTGCTGTTATGCGATTTGGCATACTTTCTACTAGGTTTTTGAGGCGATGCTGCGGAATATATGCCATTCCTCTATTAGAGCTTCTTTCACTTAACGTAGCGTGATTGGAGGCGGATTCCACTGACATACACGTCGTCCCAGTTCGTCCCATACATGCTCAGTGGGGTTTAAGTCGGGGCTGCGTGCTGGCCACTCCATGTGTGTGATACCGACTTCTTGAAAATAGGCAGACACTATCTGAGCTGTATGCGGGTGGGCATTGTCTTGCATAAAAACGGCATTCTCGGCCATGTCCACTGAAAATGTACCAACGTAGTCATTCAGCACTTCAGTGACATATCTTTCTGCAGTTAAAGTTCGGTTTTCTATCACCACTAGCTCAGTGCGGCTTTCGTAAGAAATCCCAGCCCACACGTAAACAGAGGCTCCACCGTGTGGCACTTTTTCTTCTATACAGGCTTGGTTATAGCGCTTTCCCGGTCTTCTGTACACTCTTTTCATCCCGCTGTGCTTGTAATATAAACCAAATCTAGACTCTTCTGAAAACAAATCTTGACCAGTCATTCAGAGTCCCAATTCTGTCTCTATCATAATTCAACCTTGAGTTTCTGTGGTGTCTTTCTAGTTTTGGGCCATTTGCAGGTCTTAATGGCTTTAAATTTGCTTCAGCCAAATGCCGCCTTACTGTATCCGTACTCAGATTGTTTCCTCCAGCACGTAAATGATGATTCTTTACTTCAACAGCCGTAAGAAAGCGATTTCTGAAAATTTTTGACACCATATAGCGATCCTCCCACGCTGGCGTGCACCCTGTTCGGCCTGTTTCTTGTTTTCGAAGATTGGATCCAGCATCATGGAAACGCTGGAGTACTCGCTGAATTGTAGAAAGAGTCACACTAACAGTTGTCGCTGTTTTTCGCTGACTGTGCCCATCTTCAAGCATTGTCAGGGTCCAGGTATATTCTTTAAGAGTTAACGACATGATGATTTCAGAATAATAAAATTTATAAGGTAAAGACACCATATTTATAACTTTTTTTATTGCAAAGGTAAAACAAACGCGAAACAATTGATTTTAATTTTTTGGTTAAAAAACGACCATTATTATACATTTTCACTTTTTTGATACAATTATCAAGAATAAACAAAAAAGTTTCTAATATTATTTTATGTGTCATTAAATATTCTTTTCACACCACCTGCTCGATAATGTCACATTATCTGTCATATAAAGATGACATAAAGTGCCTCATTATATCCCTATAGTCTAGCCGGGTAATAATGTTGTACTAAACTCCCTTGGGTAATAATGTGTTTGAATTTCGAACGTCAAACGAAAATTCCTCAACACTTTTACCACAGATATATATTTCTACTCTAAGCAAAGAACTGCACGAAAAACAAAACATTTGAAAATCGAACCGAGCGCGACGAGCACAACCCAGTGTTCTAGAAAAGAAAATAAAATATTTAGATGATAACGCGGCAAATCACTATGTTGATATTATTGACGGTCTCGTTGGTCTAGTGGTTAGACACCCTGGCCGCTACCCAATAGGTCGTGGGTTCGATTCCCATCAAGTGTCTTGGTGTTATTTCACTATTAATTAATATTAGTTATCTGGTTTCCATAGTACAGGCTCTGCCTAGTTTGGGATCAGACTACCATGTGTGGATTGTCCCAAAATATTATTATTATTTTAATTCTAGCAATATTTGTATTTTATTACCTCGCAGTAGGTGTGAAAAGTAGTGTATTCACCTCGGGGATAAAGGTGCCTTTGTCTTGGGCGAGCTTAAATCCCTCGCTGTACTCAGGATTCTAGTATTAACTCTATACTCCCTCGCTGCTCTCGGGAGTTGCTAGAATCCTTCGTTATGCTCGCGATTCAATTAAACGCCCGCGACATAAGACACTACTTTATCCCCTTGGTGCATAAACTACTTTTAATTTAGTCTTTATTTCATAAAGCTAGGTCCGGTATTTTTGAAGATATGGAAGATTTTCTAACTAACCCTTTTTCTTTGCGGTCCAGTGTAGATGTCCGTTTTAATGTTTTATTTTCGCAGTTGATGACTGCATTTAATTATTCCGCGTTTATTGTTCGGTTTTAATTAATGAGTTCAGTACTTATTCTTAATTTAAAAGAGCATTTTGTCTTGGGCCATCAAATTTTTACCGTCAAGAAAATTTTATTATTATTCTGTACTTTTGCAAGAGTAATTTCAAAATGTCACTGAATACTGAATAACTGATATTTGGATTTCATAACTTTATGACTAAATCAAATAAAATTTAAGGAAGTATTATCATAATTCTTATCAGTTAAGAATTTAATATTCTTATGACGATAATCATAATATAATATGTATGACAGTAAAAAGTACATGGCTTTTATTTTTACGGAGGATAGTCGACTTTGGCCGCAGATGGCCTTTACAGCTTCATTGGGCAATAGGGCCAACGACTTAAGCACTCCAGCCAGAAGGGCGGGGGAGCGAAGAGCTCAAGGGCACCTCAGGGAGACACCCACATTCTGCATGTATCACGGAGAAGTACATGGCTGTGTGGATGACTACCTAGTTATTCAGTAGTAACCTCCGTGGCGCAGTGTGAAACCGCTTGCTTTGCAAACCAGAGGTCGTGGGTTCGAATCCCGCGAGGAGCAACAAATTTGTGTAGTTGTTCCTTACTGGCTAGGACAATGCAGGCCGATCATATAGTTGTCTGTAAAGTAAGATGATCCATGCGTCGGATGGGCATGTAAAAAGTCGGTCCTGCGCCTGACCTCTACCAATTCATGTCAGATTTCCGTCCCATCTGACTGTGAGAGGTAAAGGAAGAGAGAGTGCACATGTGTCTACGCAAGCACTTGTGCACTATAATATCTCCCGCATAGATGATGGCTAATCTTGTGAAAGATTGGCCGCTGTGGTCGTAACGGCCAGGAGAACATAATTATTATATTCAACAAACCAAACATTTTTTTTTTATTTATTTATTCAACATAACACCATTACAGAATATCCAAATCGATGTTATACTTATAATACATTTCAATATCTAATTACATAAAACATAGGTATTCTATTCTATATAGTAGCCTAATTAAACTCTCAAATATGTTTATATTCATTGCACTATTCCTAATTCTATATACCTTAGCGCCATTTCCATGAACTTCACCAAGCTTTCACCAAATATATCAATACTGGCGGGTAAATTGTTTATCATACGTATGGCGCGTGACATAGGGGCCCTTGTCCCTTGTCTTTCCTAATACAGTAATTCTACCAACATTCGAATACTACACTGCGCGCGTCTAATGCCAATATTTTGTCACTCATTAAGAAGATAAACGGGTCAGGGCAACCCACGGCGGCAAAAAAATAACTGCAGGCCAGCATCATTAGTTGAACCTGTCGCCCTCTGCCCTCGGGGCCCCACCGCTGGGACGCGGGACGTGATAACGTCCCTCACTACGCGAATGCGGCGTTTCCTTGTGTGGCTATTGAGTTAGCGATTAAAAACTCAGATGGAAAATATTATGATTACTTTTCCTCTGTAGCTAGGTATTTTCCGTGGGTATGTTTAAAAGTACAATATTTATTATCATCAGCCGGAAGACGTCTAATTCTGAACAAAGGTCCTCCTTCTTAGAACGCTCTATGATAAATATTCAGCTCAGATATATTTTTCCTCCCTGAGGTCCTTAAGTTTATCGCTTACCTATCCATGATTGTGCGTTGGAGACATCCTGTTAATTTGTGGAATGAGGTGCACACAAAGTTAAAGCAGACTGACTAGCAAAGTACCTAACTTACCTCTACCTTAGAGAAAAACGCCACCTTCGATCGGAGTTGAAATCCTGCAGCTATTATTATTGTAGTCTGAACTCTGCCACTACAAGAGAAGTTGCAGTATTTGCAATGAGGGAACTATAGTTTGTTCCTTTTGCTGCCTCCACATAAATACCTCTGAGACAGGGATATTTTACTTTTTTTTAATATAAGTCAGGGCATTTTTATCTTTAATACTTTCCCATCACTACTTTCGTCCGCTATAATAATAATAATAATATATATTTATCTCAAGTAACTTTGACTCAATAGCATAAATATATTATTTATATAAAAAGATACATGAAATCGAATGGCATGCGGAGCACTATGCCATGAATGATTTCAATTCGTGAGCGACCTGATCAAAACCGATCAAAAGATGTAGGTAACCATAGTTAAACATTCGATATAAATACACGCTAATTTCGTAGCCCTACATACAACCATCGATTAACCATCGAGTCTCGATGTATATCGGATAGTGCAGCGGTACATTATTACTGAGCTGGTAGCTTAAAGAACTTACGAACTACTCTTACCTGTCTTAGGTACGAAGTGAGCAAAGAATAGCTCGCTTAAATAATATTATTAATAAATATAAATACCTACTGTATTACCCGTGGGGTGACCGGGTAAGAATAGCACCCTCCCGTCTCCCCTCGTTGGGTGACCGTAAGAGGCGACTAAGGAAAACTAGAAGACTGGCAGCAGCGTCTCTCTATTGAATTACCTACCACCTATATTGCGATCCCCAAGATGCATTTCTTTTTTCAGGGGTTAACCTTCAAAAGGTCCCCGGGAGCTGTGGGGCTCAACCGGGGGATTCTTACTCACTAAAACGTATTATTCAATTTACACGTAACTTTTACATACATACATACATATATTCACACCTTTTTCCGTAGGGGTAGGCAGAGCTCAAGGGCCGCTTTTCGCCCCCGTGAGAAACGAGACGTGATGGGTGGCGAACCACATCGCCGCCATTTTGGTTAATTAAATTATTTTATGATTAACCCTTGCGTTCTCACTAATAACAAGGGAAAGGGAAGGATAGGTGGTATAAAAAGGAAATAGGAATAGTAGGATATTACCACCCAGGAGGGCAAGGGATGGGGCAGTAATAGCTAGGGAAGCCGGGGTCGCATACCCGTATACTATACCACAACTACCGGACTGGTAAGTTGGGATGAGTATACCATGACTGTAACTTTTGGTGTACAATAAAGTGTATTTATTATTATTATTAAAACCCCCGCGGCTATCGCATTGGCACATGAGAGGGGACACCCAGGCTGTCCGGTGGGATCTGTACCAGGAGCGCCTCAGTGCCTTGCCTTTGAGATCGACGCCAGGGGGCGCATTACAGCCCCCTGGGAACCAGACACAGTGCTCACAGGGACGGGGATCGAAACCCCGCCGTCGTCCTCGTCGCCGCCATACTCAATAGACGTCCTAGGGCCCACAACTCGAACGTCTAGCGACTCCGAAGATCCCCAAGTCACCTGCCAAGTGAGGGGATTATGGCCGTGTGTAAACAATGCGACGCGGTAGGCCGTATCTTAGAAAGTACTCTTCTAGCAGTGTTCAAGCACATTGAAAAAGTTATTGAAAAGTTTCATAAACAAAGGAAAGCTATTAACCTCCGCTTCTAAAATTAACACAAATGAAATATTCATGAGCGTATCATACAGAATCGATACAAGCAATTAAAGAACAAGAATCGATTTAATCCATCGATACATAGTATCCTTTATAAATCAATATTATAATCGTAAAAATCAGGTGACCTTTGAATATTTACCGATTGTTTTCATTATAGTGAAATATCGCTATCCTATTATAATAACACAAATTTATTATGACCTCTTACTATCTTTTGAAACACTGTTTTCGAGAACTATAGTATTGAGTAAGAAGGAACCATGGGAGGTCTTTCTAAACTAGCCATTTACCATACTAGTAGTTGTTAACATTCCTTTATGATGCTTCATTAGAAAACGCTGGGAGTGAAAACGAATCGTTGAGAAATTTATTGATAATTTTAAACTTTATTAGGTCTCATTAAGATCGAAAATTAAAGGTAAACTTTCTGACAGTGTAATAATTTTGAGTATGAAAAGTTAATTACTGATAAGAAATTGATTATAATGATAAATACGAGGATTATTTAAATAAAAAACATTATTTCATTTGATTGGAATCTGTGTATAGAAACTATATTTAAGGTTTAACATCTTTGTAAATAAATTGACGGGCCAGTTGGTCTAGTGGTTAGACACCCTGGTTGCTACCCGATGGGTCGTGAGTTCGATTCGCATCAAGTGACTGGGTGTTATTTATCTATTTAAAAAAGTATATAAGTATTAGTAGCAGTTGTCTGGTTCTGCCTAGTTTGGGATCGGATGACCGTGTGTGGGATTGTCTCAAAATATTATTATTATTAAATTTCTAATGTGTGTTTTGCTACGCAATTGCTGGTACGTCGAAAATATTCAAGAAAGTAAACTATTGGTACAAAGGCTTTCTTCATAGCTAATGAATGTTCAGTAAAATAAAATTAAGTAATAAACAAAATAATATAAACAGAAAAGAATTTAATTAATTATGTTGTATTCCTTTAGTCTTCTTCATTACATGCTGAAATAAAAACTGCATAAGAGATACATGTCTTAATGGATTATTGACCACCGAGATATTTTAAAGGTTGATTATCCATCATATATTACGCCATTTTTGGAGGCCCTTTCTATGCCCCCCATTTCTTCTATTATGATTATACGTGTCGTATCGGTTTAGTATAAAATTTAATTTGTGTAAAACATGTTGGTTTCTTTCTAGTAAATAGTTTAGTAAAATTAAATGCAGTTCTATTTGTAGATTAAATTTATTATTCCGTTAGCTTTGAAACTTAAAAGAAAAGCACTCTGCAATGTCAGTTTAAAGTTTCACTAGTGGGTAAACCCAATACCTAAACCGTGCGCGCAACGCTATAAAATTGCAATTTAATTCACCGCATGCAGTTTCTATCAAGTAGCTTGAACAGTTGGTTGCTCATATTATATTCTAGTATCTTCTTCTTTTTAACTTGTAAAGTGTGTACTTTTCTCGTTATTAAAGATATAATTCAATAATCGTTCTTATTATGGCTTTAAATTTATCCCCTTTATTTTGATCTATTAAAATGGTACTCCCCCTTTTTTCTTTTATTTTAAATGATCCATCATCTTTAAGTTATTATTTACCATCTTTCTATTCTCATACTTCTTAACAATTGTTTTTCTTTCTTAATTTACCGTTAACACATCATCGATTGTTTTAATTTTAGTGTATTTTTTTCCTTCCATTCTCATTTTTATAAAACAACTGACCTTATTTTGCGTTACCTAACCTCAAATATTTACAATAAACTTTCAGACCCAACAAAATTGCTTACAATGTGTACATATCCGCAGTCTAATCCTCTTACACTTTTAAACCGCAAAAATATTGTATCTGGTGGGCGCGATACCGTTGACTCAGCGTTGCCTGTCATAGAAGGCTCGTATTAAGGCATAGGCTTTTGCGTCAGCGATAGGTGAGTTTACCTACATCGCTTTTTGACGAAATACTGTTGCATTCGATAGTTATATCGAAATCACGCAATTTTGCTGCTGAATTTTTGAGCTAATTTTTGACTGTGATGCTATCTGATGGAAAATGTTAATGTAGCCATAGATGGAAATATAAATACACAGGAAAGAGGATCTTGTGTTCGAGATATCGCTGTGCCAGTTGGAAAAGGAGTGAACGAAGGTCCCTCCGCCGTCAACACAATGACTTCTCATATAATCACTAACCCATTGAAGAAACATTACGGCACTTAAAGGTGGTTTTATATGCCTGCGGTTTTATCGCCTATGCTGCGAATATAAGCAGTCCGTGAATAAACTGAATATTACAGTTTTGCTATGTATTGTTACCGTAACATACTCGTATTTCATCACCATCATCAGCTGGAAGTCGTCCACTGCTGAACAAGGGCCTCTCATTGTTCAACAGTTGTCAGTCAGCCATCTGCACTCATTGGTTGCGCGCGTTTTTACAATATTGTAACGCATTTGGAGAAGACTATCGTTGCTATGACGGATTGAGAGGAAATTTACGTAAATTCGCTATTGCATGATAGCAAAGCAAAATGTCTACCATCATCTGGTAGAGGAGTATTATTATAATCTTGTCTTTTTGCGAGAAAAGGGAATGAAGCTATTAACTGCTTATATTTGCATCTCTTTTCACAGTTAGGTACTTTATAATACTAGACACTACTAGATTTAGGTGGAAAATTGATTTTTGTAATAACTTCGTCTATTCAATTGATATTTATTATCTTAAGTCTAGCTGTCAGAAAACTCAATGTGCATTAATTTTCTTTATTTTATAATAATGTGTAATATTATTGTGTGCAACAAAGAATAAGAATAATAAAAGAAGTAAAGCTAAATAATCAAGCAACCAGATTTCTCAATAGAGAAATCCGTAGGTACACAAAATAAGATTATATTTTCACCGTTTTTCACAGACATTTCTACAGAAGCCTCATCATAGCGTGTAGAACTAAATATTGTAGAAACTGGTTGTTATATTTTTCTGTAGCCAACGTGTCAATATCAGATTACAAGTTTACCTAGTGGAAGAAAATGTGAAAGAATATCGTTTTCTTAATCGGAAAATATGTTTTCCATTTTCGTTATGATTCTTTTGCGGAGAAAATACCTTTGAAATTGGTACATTAGATTTCAGACGGGATCAAATTGGATTTTTTTGTGTTTCAATAATTATTTAGCAGACTTATTTGAAAAGTCAAAATGCTTATTAATTTTTCTTTCCTTTTTCATTTCGACAAGACAAGATACGCAGAACGTGCGCTTGATGGTAAGCGACAGGTTTACCCATGAAAGCTGTACTATATTGCCGCTCGTCGCCCGAAATATTAGTCACATTCTTCGCGGGATGCTGCAGATTTTCATTCTACAGTTTCATATGCCCAGGCTCGGTGAACAGATTGGCGCCCTGTACAGTACTACGGACTGCATGACCCCAACGTAGATGCAACGAAATTTCTCTCTTGGTCCCCGAGATTGGAGAGCAGTCTATGCAAGATCCCTGCAACCCTGTCGACTCAGGGGACCAGACGCTCGACATACTCCGTGAAGCCCCAGCAACCAGCAACTGTCTAGGGTGAGATATTTATTATTTTGTGACCCTTATTGACAAATCTTGATGCCGAACGAGAACGAAGAACAATACCTGTGTTCTCCAGTTCAGACACTACATGAATAATGTTCTCCAGATCAGCGACAACGGCCAATCACAAGATTAGCCAACTACGTAGGAAAAACTAAAGTGCACAAGTGCTTGCGCAGATAAAGGTCCACTCTCTTTGCCTTTACTCTCACAATCTAACGGGACGAAAGAATGACACGATTGCGAAGAGATCAGTGCACGACTGCAAGGTGCATGAAAAGTAAGATGATTAATGAATCATCTTACTTTTCATGCAATCTGATCGGCCTGTAACCCGTGGAGTGTCCGGGTAAGAATAGCACCCTCCCGTTGAGGCGACTAAGGGAAAACAAGAAGAGGACAGGAGCGTCTTTCTATTGGCTTACCTACTGCGATTCCCGAGACGCCTGCCCAAGCGTGGTGATTACGGCAACCACTCCCTTCTATGCCTTTGTTCAGCAGTGGACGTCGAAACGGCTGCTGATGATGATGTTCGGCCTATATATAAAGCAAGCAGATTCCCACTGCGCCACAAAAGCTACTCAATATACATAGATATAGAGTTTAAATTACAATATATTTAAAGATGCTTAACGTTATCCACTAACGTTACCATCAACTGACCCTTATTCGAAACAACGATGCAAAGCTATGAAAAATTAAATTTAAACAGGCTTAAATTTTGGACCACTAATCCTATTCCGTAAAACTCAACACTCAACTAAAGTGGGTTTAATTAAACACATAAACGTACATTGTCTGAACTACACAACTAATTAATCACGACGTGGAGCTCGGCCTCAGTGACACGAACCAAGTTCATAATTGTATTCCGAGTTGGGACAGCGACTGATTGATTACCCTCACGCTGCTTGCGTTGTCCCACGGTACGAATTAGGGCACTGCACCTGTAGAACCGGATCGATAGAAAATGTTTGTTTGTTGCCTTGTTAGTGGTTAACCTGGTGTCGGAGTTGTTCCTTTCTGACTTGGCTTAACGACTAGATGACAACAACTGGGACTGACTATTTACGTGTCCTCGGAAGCACGGATACTCTCAGTTCAAATGCCACCTTTACCTTACTGATCGATTGCCGAACTGTGATTACAACTGACTAAAAGTGCCTCAATCGTGCAGCCACATTGCTCAAAGAACCGATCGCCGATGGGGAAGAAAGGTTCTCGAGTGGCGACCACGAACCGGAAGACGAAGCATAGTTAGCCTCCAACTAGGTGGACTGACGACATTGTGCGCATCGCAGCCAGTGGATGCAAAGAGCCAATTTTTGTTCACTGTGGCCTTCGAAGGGGGAGGCCTTTGTTCAGCAGTAGACGTCGTCCAGATGGTGATGATGATGATGATATTATCTGTGAATTTAAGAGATACACATAGATCACGCCAGATTACGTCCCAGAAATCAGGCCTACCATTTATTAATTTTAATAAAAAATACGCAGTTTTTATTAGGATATCTTTGTGCAATGGGCATTGAACATCCCAAGTAGGTATCTACCATCTCAGTGTCAGTCAGGTATGTGTAAAAATTGGATTCATCAAGTGTGAAGATCACTGCAGCTAATTTATCGGGGTCAAGAGAATAAATAATGTCTCAATTAGAGAAGAGGGGTTAAACAGTCCAGGTGTCCAATTGCACCTGTACCAAACACCTGTGTGGTATACTATCAGGATCAGGCGCGCAACTTCTTTGTCTCATTCCTAAGTTGCTTATAAAAAACTGATAAAGATAGGATTATGGATTTGTTGAAAGCAGCCGAGGCGGTGCGATACAAATGTTCATGAGCAGGTGTGTTGGTTATCACCAGGCACACGTCCTGGCCATCAGCTCGACTGCCCAATACCATAAAAAACATTAAAACAAAAATAAAATAATAACAAAAAAATAGCAGTCGAATAAATCAAGCTGTTTCAAAAATAGAACGTTTATATGAATTTTATTTTTAGATTTTATTCGGTAAAGATCGCAAAACTAGGCCACTACGGAACAAGAAGCATGCACCGAAATATTCGTCCGACAAAGGCGAGCAGCTAATCACATTTTCCTGCAAAAGCCGCCTCGCTAACGACCGTGGACAGAACGGCTATTGAGTCAAAAACTTTTCCAAGTACTCGTACGTATTACGAGTAGAAGGGCCATGTTTTTGGATATTATAATACCTTTAAAAAAAGTTTACTTTAATTTTAAATTTTAAAAAGGTTCATATATTTTTTTTGCTTTACTTTTTGGGCCGAACACTTTTGTTATTAATGTATAAAATAAGTATACTATGTAGGTAATACACGATACACTCGAAGTTGTTGACCACTACGTATACCTAGGACAAACTATCCAGTTAGGTCGGTCCAACTTCGACAAAGAGGTCGCCCGAAGAATCCAACTCGGATGGGCAGCGTTCGGGAAACTACGCGATATCTTCTGGTCCGAAATACCGCAGTGCCTGAAGACGAAGGTTTTTAACCAGTGTGTGTTGCCAGTGATGACATATGGTACTAAGACGTGGTCTCTAACGGCTGGCCTTTTAGAGAAGTTCAGAGTCACACAACGAGCCATGGAGAGAGCTATGCTCGGAGTTTCTTTGCGCGACAGAATCCGAAATGTGGAGATTCGCCGAAGAACCAAGGTCACCGACATAGCTCTCAGAATCTGCAAGTTGAAGTGGCAATGGGCAGGCCACATCGCTCGAAGAACCGATAACCGTTGGGGAAGAAAGGTTCTCGAGTGGCGACCACGAACCGGAAGACGCAGCGTGGGCAGGCCTCCCACTAGGTGGACAGACGAAGTTGTGCGCTTCGCAGGTAACCGGTGGATGCAAATAGCCAATTGTCGTTCATTGTGGCGTTCTAAGGGGGAGGCCTATGTTCAGCAGTGGACGTCTTCCGGCTGATAATGATGATGTAGGTAATGATTTATTACCGGGCAAAATTATCCAAAGAAAAGAGTTTGAATCAGTGAGTTTTTTATGTTTGTGTCGGTATTTTTTTTTGTTTTGTTGCACAGATTAATACTTAATGATACAGCCTCTGTAGTTCAGTGGTGGTGTGTGCAACTGCTTTGATGATAAGGTTCCGAGTTGGACTTTCAGGTCACGCAGAAGAACCGGTCATTCTGGAACTATAATCCAGTAAATGGTAAAATAATCGCTTAAGTGTATCCTAGCATAACTATGGAATTCAGTTTGCTGTTACACCTCCCGCTTCCATACATAGTTTCTAAATAAAAACAGCTTATCCAAGTGGTAGGCAATGTCTATTTGAGCCAATGGTGCGTTAGAAGAAGAACGAAAATTTGAATTAGGATTTTCCAACATTTCCCGAGATTCTGAGTGTCTCTACTCATAAGGTATTCCGCACACGTGCTACGGCGACATTCGCGGCACCGCTTTGACCACTTAATTCAATGAGCTCGGATTCAGAGGCCCAACGCTGGGTTCACAAACACGACTCAACTCGTCCGGTTTGTTAGCGCCTCTGTTAATAATGCTGTTTCCCTCAGTTACACTTGGCTAATTTACAAAACACCTCTTAGGTATATTTTATAGCATACGGCAAATGCCCACGCTTTTGATATTTTAGTTAGAATTAAACTAAAATCGTCACAAAAAGAATTATATTCGAAATGGATAACGCAAAACTGTTTATTACAAGCTAGGTGTCCAATATAGTGTTTACAGTAATAATAGAGATTCTTAAGATTTGGCACATTGGCCATACATGTTCAAGTATTACCTCACCTGCCTATACATTTTAACTGTACAGGCAAACCTGTCAGGTATACCTGAATGTGTATTGCCGACTTTACAGGTGTCTGCAAGGATGAATTATTTGGTTTTTTGAAGTGAAAAATTCTTTAGCAGCGTTGTGCACTTTTTTGTGATGGGGAAAAAATGTGAAACTCGCGTCAGGACACGTGACCTGATCCAAAATTCGTAAGATGTAGGCGGCGCAGGGCGCTTGCGCCAATGTTCGTGTGTGTTTGTGTTACAGCGTGCCACGGACATCCATGGATGGTGACTGCTGATGGCTCGACCGTATATGTAGTGAATGTAAAATAATTGTAATAGTTCTGAAGTGTTCAATTTGTAATGTAATATAAATTGTCATGTTTGTGTACGATAGCGCATATGAATATTGTATTTTACCACATAAATGATAGTACTTTTATACTGATAATTAAAGCAATTCGTGCAAAATTATTCCCTAACCATTCCAAAATATCAAAAATGCACAACGTAAATATTCGAGTTTTCACTTCTGCCGGCACTCCCGGAGTGCAACCCGTTGTTTTTGCTTTCTTATTATTGCTATTAGTTTGAAAAATTTTGCTATTGGTGTTAAACAACCTTATATAATACTTAAAATTTTGTGTTTGTAATCGAAATTCAATAATATGCTAACCCACAGAGTCAAATCTATACTTATAATAAAACTGTAACGGGTCCAATTCTGTAAATTGAAGATATTTTGGAAATTATGTTTGGAGGGCATTCTATAACCGATACTAAAGCCAAAAAAATTTTTTATTTTTTATTTTTGTCTGTCTGTCTGTCTGTATCTCGGCTGAGCATCACGCCGAAACTACTGGATGGATTGAAACGAAACTTGGCATGATTTGAGTTAATACACCGAGGTAGGACATAGGATACTTTTTATCGCGACATTCGGCACGGTTCCCTTGGGAGAGGGGACTAAAGTCAAAATGTGTACTTGGTTATACACTTGCTCAGATTTTAACAATTTTTCATTATAATTATAATAAATATTTGTAAGGGATCACTCATAGACAGCTGTTAACAATGTTTGGAAATCGATCAGGTTAAGCAACGTTAGGTAAGGTCATCAAATAGATGGGTGACCATTTAACGCCATTTGAACTAAAGGTCTCCTTCGGAGGGCAAGTACAAAGTGGGTCCAAGTTTTTAACCGACTTTAAAAAAGGAGGTTTTGTATTCTATGCGAATGTATACTAATGAAAGTTTAGTTAACGTAAACACAGCGCGGGCGGAGCTGCGTGGGTCAGCTAGTGAATAATATAGCGATAAGGTAAAATAAATTGTTATTTTTACAGATTTAACCATAATAATAATACCAGCCCTTGTTTATGTCCCACTGCTGGGCACGGGCCTCCCGTCAAGATGAGGGGGCTTAGGCCATAGTCCACTACGCTGGCCAAGTGCGGGTTGACGGACTTCACACTTTATTCAAAAGCTAGTTAGGCTTTCTCAGACATGCAAGTTTCCTCACGATGTTTTCCTTCACCGTAAGCTAGTAACAATCGCACAAAGTCGATTCGCACATGATTAAATCAGAGGTGCGAGCCGGGGTTCGAACCTGCGCACCTTGTTTCCAAGGCAAGCGCTCGCACACTGAGCTGTTACCGCATATAGATTTAACCATACTAAAATTTAATTAAAAGAACCCTATGCCGCTCGTTATCAACATAATTTTAATTTCGTTCACTATTAAAACATGATATTCGTATTAAATAAAATAGTACAACTAATCAAGAGTAACATTAACATTTAAATTTATAACTCATTGTATCAAAAAATTGTGACGATCAGTCTAGCTGCCATTAAAACGAGATGAAGACATTAGTTGTGTGCAGGTAGTGTCGTTTCTAAAACGAATAGTAAAAAAAATAGTCTATTTATTGCCAATAAATTATCTCAACACATAAAAATTGTTTTTATTTCAATTAGGTAATTTATTGATGTAGCAAGTTATTTAATTAAAATTAGTTGATATGGAATTGATGTTTCATTATTCTATATTTTAATCTACGTTTAAAATATAAAAAAAGTTTTTACGTAATATGAGATCCTATCGGTCATGCTCGCCATCGAAAAGTCTTTGCTTGTGGCGGCTTCGTGTGGCGGGTCACCCCCTTCCCTCCAATATGGTTGAGGGGAGTGATGGCTGCTGCTCGAGTCAACTCGTGCGCGGGTGCTGCTTGGGGGGACTGGTCCGACTACTATCCCTTTGGCATTTTAGTTTGTTGTATTTTCGTCGTATTTTTTATTTTATTTGATATTTTGAACGGCAGGACACACTGTCGCTGGTGCTGATCTAATTGTAAAAAGACAAACTTTGTTTTAAAAAAAAAAATGTGAAAAAATGACAAGCCCGCTGAGTTTCTTGCCGGATCTTCTCAGTTGAGGCCGCGTTGTGATACGGTGGTAGCTTTAAAAAAAAAAAAAATGACCGTTCAAAAGTGTTATTATGTTAAGCCTATTTGAAATAAAAATTTTGAATTTTGATTTTTTTGAATTTTACCAATTGCAAGTAGCGATTTAACAGTGGATAGTAGGTACTAGTACTAGTTATTACTTAGAAACCTATTCACTTTGGTCTTGAATGTAACAATATCATACTACATTACGATCCATGCGTCGGACGTGCATGAAAAAATAGATTATGTCTCCGACCTGACCTCTTCCCGCTCGTGTCAGTCTTCCGTCCCATCGTAAAAAAAAAGTGTGCACCAGTCTCTACGCAAGCACTTGTGCACTATAATATCTCCCGCTTAGGTGGCGGATCTTGTGTTAGATTGTCCGCCGTGGTCGTATCGGCTAAAAGCATATTACATTATTACTATACATATCTGGATGGGAATATCTGACGCATTTTTAAAATCACCTGTTTTTTTATCTTTAAAAAAATATTTAGTTTAAAACATACATATAATATCCGATAGTGAAGGATTATTCCCAACTTTGTGACACAAATTAAACGACATACTAAAACTACCAATAAATATAAGCTGTTTGATCGTTAAAACGCTCGGCCCGCAAACATGCATGTAAATTTTTGCAATAAAACAATTCCTTTTGACAATAAATTCAATTCGGCCGTCAATAAATTTTCAAAACATAAATTTCGCCAAGGCCCGTAGTGAGACTCGTAAAAGTGGCGTTTACGGACGTTTACGGACGTTTACTGGGAACAATAAAGAAATGTGACGATGCAGAGTATTAAAAAGTAATTAATTTTAAGCCTATCTAATTTAAAACCTATCTAATTTTGGCGTTTGGCGTTATGTAACACAAAAAATAATATTTTAAAGACATGAATAGCACTTTACTGATAATTCTTTATACCGCACGCAAAATACGCGCTTTGTCGTGGAGTTGCGGAAACCAGCCCGCTATACCAATACCAATACCAAGGGGTCTTTTATCTTACTGCTAAAATATTTTTTGTAGGATTGTATTGTATCCTTAATTTGTAGTATAGCTATCTCAAGTTTGTTTCGTAGCTAAAAATAAGTAAGTGTAGGTATACTTATTTGTAGTATATTTTCGCTAATATTGCTAACAAAATTGCTTTTCGCTAATAGTAGTTTTATTTTATTGATGACGTCATAGAAGTTTATATCAATTAATTCATAACAAGCGGAGATAGTACCTCTGGTGTTGAGTAAAATTTAATCCTCCAATGATGTATTGTATTTTCTATATTCGAACTTAAACAACTAATACTAGCATACTATTATTTTTATTATTATTAAATTGAATTAACAGAGCGTAAAAATATAACATATTTAAAAACACGTAGAGGCTACCGAAATTTGTAACAAAAAATAAACAGTGCAGCATACAAAAAAAACTTAATATTTAATGATCATTTCAGTCAACAAGAAATAGTACAAAGGTAAATATTATAGTTTGGCGAACGTACCGTTTACAAAATAAACTTTCTCCAATCAAAACAAAAAATCTTTGACAAAGTTCAAAAAGTTCTTTTCATAATTTGTCAACACCGACTCGATGATTACCGTACCCGCTGACATGAAAAATATGAAGATTAGGTTACATTAGAACTATGGCCACAGAATGTTAATTTTAACATGCGGCTTCATCAATCGGTGAAGAGAACTAATAAAATCATGTGGTTCATTTTCTGTCTGTGGCTAACAGGGCTGCTCCACCAGTCAAGTGTCACTTTTGTTTTTGTGACACGCTCCAAATGTCACAAGGCGTGAAGTGAAGAATGATCGTGGAACGTGACGACAAGGTGGGAGTTCCGTAATAACTTAACGTCCCTTTATAAATATGACAGTTATTTTTATATTTTGATTTCTCTTCGACGGAGCCAGCGGTGGTATATCAGATGTCAAATTATAAACGCCAAATTAATTTTATTAATTCCATCGGCTGTTTATGTGGATAATTTAGATGACACCTCCGCACATGCATAAATAATGGACGTTAAATGATCAGCGTATTAGAACTAATTTATAAAAGTGTCAAATGACACTTAAGTATTTTATGATCAAACTAAATTTATGTGCTACATACAATTTTTATAGCTTACTCTGAGGTTATAAATCTATGCTATTTCGTATGGACGCTCTAAAAGATTAAGGAGAAAAACTTAACAAGTCCACCTTGATCTTCGCAGATCATAAAAATAAATTAGATAATAGCTCAATGGAACACGAATCAATTTAGAATGGATATATATAATCATATACACTAAGCTGTGTAAGCTTTAATCGAACTAAAATAGCACTGAATTGTATACTGCCAAATGCAGATACAATCCCGTATCGGGGAAGATAGCAACATTTCAAATATCAGAATAGAATCGAGCAATACTGCAACTCAATGCAGCCTAAGAAACCCGATCCGTCCCCTTTAGCAGTCAACCAAGCGATAAATTTCCTAGAATCTAATAAAGACGTGATTTGTGCAGTGTGGTTTCAAATTCAAATTGACAGTTTGGATAAAGTTACACATGAATTTGCAACTTTTGGAAAAAAAGAATGAAAGCGGAACGAAAGTTGCATCATAGTCATAAGTTTTATGAGTAAGAATTTAATAGTTAGTATTTAATATGTTAACCTAGATTGCGAAGATTTAAAATAGCCCAAGTGAAGAAATATCAGGAAGTTATTTATGCCACGACTCTCCTAATTGTTTTACGATGGCAACCGACAAATACCAAAACAATTTTACAACCCAAAACATAAAATTTAATCGGAACGAACAGCAACAAAAAGCTAAAAACAGGTTATCCAATAAACCATGTCACGAAACACCAATATTCGGTTTTACTCTTCATTATACCTATTAGTAAAATGAATTCGAATTTGACAGCGATGCTTAATTTCTTGAGGACTTTATAGCTGTACTTTCAACTTTGGATTAATCGTTAAATGAGAATTTGCAAATATATTAATTCCCCTCAAATCAGGTTCGCTTTACGATCCAGGGTCCCCAAGAATTTATTAAGCCAAACCGAACTATTTACGATTCGCACAGTCATTTATAACTCACGAACAGGAAAATGCTATCCTTACAATTTCATTACAATAAATCTTATGGACCAAGTTATAAAGTTTTGTGTCGATGGTAACTAAACTAAGTAAGTAGATAATGTTCCTGGATCGGAACATTCTTTACCTTCTTGTTGATGCTTCGAATGAAATCGTGCTAGAACGTCATGTCAATAAGGTTTAAATTGTAAAGCTGGAAATATTCACTCAACAAGTTTAAGTATTTGATAAGTGCAGTCCGATAGGTTGCAAGCGATAATTGACCCATTATTTAAAGGCGGATGATAATATTAAATCTAACTACGGTATCTAGGATTGTGATTGGAATTCTAGAAAGTTTAGGAAATAAACTTTAGATTTTAAGCAAATTCTTGAAATTGTTTGTCTGTCATTACGACGGTTAATACTGTTATAGATTTATCTATAGACTCTTTTGTATATTGTTGCTTAGTTATCTTATTTTGATATAGCAAAATATTCAAGAATTTTATTATCATCTAGTATATTTATTTTATCTGAGCTGTCATTGTTACATTGCGCTTTTTGAGAATACTAGAATTCATTACTTTCTTTGGACTTCATATTTGAATTTGTCTTTGTACGTCCAAAATAACTATAACTACTTGTTCTATTTCAAATCACTTGGTTGGTTGTTTTGAGTACCCAATAGAAGCTACCAAAAAAAGATTCGATACTTGAACACTGTATTTATAGGCTCGTAAAATGTTTTTACAACCCCAACGCATAATCCGGATATAAAATTATAAACGTTATGTATCGGAGTAAAGAAAAATCATAAAGTACAAGTTTCCGTGATATAAATACACGTAGAAAATCCAAAAATACTTACCGTGATTAGCAACTGCGGTAAAACGAGCTTATTAATCCATTGTGTTTACGCGAGCATAAAGCAAACCGACCGATTCGATCAAACCTATTGAAACTAGTTTGAAATAGTTGTTTTTTCAAATTATAACAAATAGATGGGCTAATATTTGTTTTACTTAAAATCAAAAATGTACCGTAATATGATCCGTAAAATTAGTTTCATTTCAACGTGCAATATTTGCGTAAGTAAAAACTTAAATATCAAAAATCATTATAAAATATATTATGTGATTCTACCGTGGAGGGTCCGGTGCTCTGAAAATTTTGTAGGCTATTAAAAAGGTGGCATTCCCTCAACATCAAAGAAGTGCATCTTCTGTACGTAGTACTATTATGTATTCTGTGGTCCAGGTAAGAATAGCACCCACTCATCTCCTTCCGTTGGGTGTCGTAAGAGGCGACTAATTGAAAACAAGAAGATGAGCAGCAGCGTCTTTCTATCGGATTACCTGACGCCTGCCAAGCGTGCCAAATTCAAAAAAATTTAGAGCAAACCTGGGTTCCTCATAATGTTTTTCTTCAACCAACAAAGACCGACGACGTACTTTACTTTATACACAACAATAATATAATACTGCCATTTGCAGAACGTGCTTCACTTGTGCTTGAAGGTATCAAGTATTAATACTTATTACCAACTAGTGGGCTCAACAATAGAGGATCTACTGAGGCCTGTATTGTAGGCGTCACGAGCCCATTCGTCATTTGGTCGTAATCTGTGACGTGATATCGCTAATATTGTTACGGCGTAACGCATCTGCTTGTTAGAATGGATTATTTTCGTTAATGTGCAAGTATTGGATTAAAGTGGGAGCTAGCTTAGGTGATTCTTTGTGTGCTATAAGTAGTAAATTATCTCGTATTACCCTTATTTTTAATATCTATGGTATATAATGATTTCTGATATTTACGCGAATACTACACATTGAAATGAAACTAATTTTACGGATTATTTTTATTTTATGGACAATGAATGCTGTAAAGTATTCGAAACGTCGGGTAATTAAAATCAAGAATAAACCGCGATATAATCCGTAAAATTAGTTTCATTTCAATCTATGGTATAACTAGTTATACATGGTGGAAACGTTATGTGTCAACAGACAATATTTTTGTAAATAATAGTGATATTAAAAAAAAGAAAAATAGTATAGAAACTAGATACCCTAATAAACATTTCCCCCTTGTATATGTGTAACTGCAGAACGATGTGGATATATTCATCCACTTTTTCTGACTCCTGTTATTTATTAAACTAAATCTTAGTGTCAAAACTTCTTCGCTCTTGAGTGCACTGGTCATTAGTACCAGCTTTCAAAAATATCAGTGTTTGACAAAAATATAACAAACAACATGCAAACTTCAAAGACATACCTGACTTTGCCCTATTGTGAGTAAAGATACGAAAGTAAATGAAAAAAAAAGAAATATTTTCACTTACGTAAAACTTGCATCATACAACTTCCAAGCGACTTGCGGAATATCTGGTCTAATCTCAAGTCGTTCATGGAGCTTACACAGCGCAGGCTACGTCAAACTCTCCATAAATTATCCGAGACGGGGGAAGGTTCAAATGAATTTGCCATTCAATATCACGCTACATTCTCTTTTAATCCGTTCAAATGACGACAAATTTACTGCTACAGATTTTCGTTTAATGCCGGGAATACTTCGTTTCTTTTTTTTTAATACGGCGAGAGCTGACGCATTTGTTACTTCAGTTGAAGTGTCGTTTTTATCTGTCAATAAAGCGCTAAGTGGGAATACAGACCGGCGACAATTCGTAAGTACTTAATTAGTGCAATAACTAATTAATATGTCAGTGACCAAAGTCACCGACATAGCCCTTAAAATCTGCAAGTTGAAGTGGCAATGGCCAGACCACATCGCTCGGAGAACTGATAACCGTTGGGGAAGAAAGGTTCTCGAGTGGCGACCACGAACCGGAAGACGCAGCGTAGGTAGGCCTCCCACTAGGTGGACACACGACATTGTGTGCGTCGTAGGTAACCGGTGGATGCAAATAGCCAATTGTCGTTCATTGTGGCGTTCGTTTGTGGCCTATGTTCAGCAGTAAACGTCTTTCGACTGGTTATGATGTCCGCAGTGTGTAGTATGTACAAGTTTCCCAATAATTAGTTGATTACAATTTGATAGACAATTGTATACTCAGATTAAGATCTGAGCGATCTTGGATTAAGAAGATCCAAGCTTGTATATTGGTGTCAGTTTACATCCTGTATTTTCTCCTTCCTTTATTTCTTGAGCAGGCGGAAATGATTTTGCAATAATTTTTTTGGCCGCTGTCTTTTGCAAAATGAAGATACTTTTTTGAAATCCGGCTACTTTAAATTTAAGCAGACGTATTAACCCAATCTCATATTGTTAACTCTAGAAAAATTAGCTTTAACCAAAAATAACATTTCAACATCGGGTAGCAGATACAGATATTCATAACTTAATCTTAACTTCCCATATGAGAATTATGTACGAATCTAGTTGTTCAGAGCTAGTAAATGTGCCTAGTACACGGGATCTAAAAACTGTTACTCATCGCTTCGTGGCCTACAATATTGTTTCATTACGTATAAATATTTTCCTACAAACTGTTGTTCGTCTGCTTTGACCTCAAAGGCATCTGTTTTCGAGCAGTAAATCGTCAGTGGATGTTTCTGCGAAATGAACTTTCGGACGTTCGCTGTTCATTGCTTGTTTAGTGCTGTTGCTGCTAATTAAGAGAAAGTTATGTAATATGATCAGAGTTAAACATGCTTAAGTGCTGGTTGGTTAACTATAATATGGTATCCATATTGATGCTATTATTGTCCACATGCCCTCTATCTTGATAATGATACCAAGATTAAGGCATAACATGCCTACATCCTAATCCAAAGGGAATTCCCCTTTATATATACACGTGACCGCCCAGGTAGGAACGTCCACTTAAGAGTCAGATATTGGAGATATTGCCGCAAAGTAGCTATATCTATACATCGGAACACAGTGCGGTGTTCCGTTGTGAACTTGTACTAATACAATTACTGGTCTCAAGAGTCTGAAGTGATAAAGGTTTGTATAAATGATGCAGCTTTCAATTTCATATGAATAGGAATTAAACATTTATTTTTAGTTTTGTGTCTATTAGGGCCTCGGTAAAAAAATTCTAATTCTAATTAGTCCGTCAGTTATTATAAACAAATATTGGACATGTATTTTTTTTAATGTTGCCCTTTATTTACGCTAATACTATACATTGTAATTAAACTACTCTTACAAAGTCTTTGAGTGGAATATATGTATTTCCAACTCCTCCTACCTTTTTAATTAAATTTGTTGCGGGTTCCAAGACAATTTAGCGTTCCCCTGGGACTCGCCGAGGATCAAACCTTGGTGTCTTCAGTGGTTACCACTGTAGATCCTGGCTTACAGGAGTAACAGTGGTGGGAATGAGTGGTGGGATTAGTCCCAGAAAAAAAAAACTACTCTTACAGATTATATCGCAGTTTATTTTTGGTTTTACTTTCCCGACTTTCGAATGCTTTGCAGCACCCATGGTCACGGGCGGACTGATGATGATGTATTTTTTTTAAATCAATAGAAATTGACAAAGATAAAGGGAGGGAAGTGGAATTATTATTTTTCAAACTCCTCCTAGGTATATACTTTTCTATTTAAATTTGTTGCGGGTTCCAAGAAAATTTGCGTTTCCCCGGGACTCGCTGAGGGTCAAACCTCGGTGTCTTCGCTGGTAACTACTGTAGATCCTGGCTTACAGGAGTAACAGTGGTGGGAATGAGTGGTGGGATTAGTCCCATATAAAAAAAGGCTGAGTGAGCATGCCTTCTTCTACCATATATCAAGACATGAATAATAATAACCTTAAGTAATTCCGGTCTTCTTCTATCAACAAACTACATATTTGTTTTCCCACACCGCGACGGACGCCTTGTCCTACCGACTAACTGTTTAATGCTGTTGTGTTTTCAAGTGTAGCTCACTGTTTACGTTAAATGAACCGGTCATTAGCGTGGCTGCCCGAATTAAGGCTAACGCGGTCGGGCTGTGTGTTCACAATTGTTTATTTATTATGTTCGCGTTTGATACACTGTTGTGTGAATGAATAATGACTTTGAAATTCGTTTTGTTTATATAACATGGGTGCTCGAGTCCCAATTAATTTGGTAGAGTATGGCTGGCTGAAGGACTTCTGCTTAGTCGTTAGTAAAACGTTTGCCCTGATACAGAATTCTTGAGTTTTTAATAAATGATCTTTAACTATTTACGGATGTTCCACCGCTTAACATCATGCAGAATTACAGTTTTGATTTACTTAGTTACTTGAAGCTAGAAAATAATTCTTTATTAAATCTGTTATTCTAAGCTCGCTAACTCAGACCATAAAACAAAGTGTTAGGAAACACTACGCCAGCCGTGAGACCATGACTAGGTTGCGCTCGCGCATAGACAAACACATTTCGTACAGCAGACGAGACAGACATTGTAATGCTGTATCGACTTGTTCCTATTTCGAACTCTGTTCGCGAATTACAGTCCATTTATTGAAGTTATTGCATTTTCATTGTCCGAGACCATCTAAAGATGCGTCTACGCTAACTAGCCGAGCACATGGTGTAGTTTGGAATGACTTACAAGCCTCCAACGAGCGCACTTCAAGCATTTGGTTCGTGTTAGACTGTGCCCTGCCAATTGTCGGGTTTTTGACAAACACAAAGGGATTTGCATTTGTTGTAGCATTTGCCGCGAATGACGAAGCCCCTGAATGGCTCAGCTCGTGCTCGGCTCGGCTAGGCTAGACCCACCTTTAGTATATTACGCGCCCGCCAACAAAGAATAGACGAGGCACAGTAGATAGATAGTTACTAGTATCCAAGTAAAACCACCAGAAGAAGTAATTATTTAGTATATTACTTTAAAAGACTCCCTTTACTGGTACTGCACCGCATCGTTTATACTCATTTTTTTGGTCCAAACTCGCTCAGTATAAAGATCTGTAAAGACAGATCTCGATAAAAAAAAACAATTTAAACTTACCCACACATAATAGCCCTTTGCTACACTCATTTAAGTCACAAATAACAAAGTATAATAAGACATACGACTGACAAACCCGTATGGTATGCCGTCATGTCGACATCAGGTTGTGCATTCAATACTGTCACTTATTGACTCCATAATAGTATATATGGGTAAGAGTGACAGACCCGCATGGAGCGTGTACCAACATAAATTACGTGTTAATATATTGATTTGGTGCTGCAAGCTTGCTTTAAACTATTTTATTTCATTAAACAATCCCAAATACTAATATTAGAAACATAAATCATTAGAGGAAAGTCACCAAATATGGAATAGTATCCAAATATGGAATTCCTTAATTTCTCCAAAAATATAAGTTTGAAACGCAACACACGACCGTCTTCTATTTCATTCGGTCGCTTTACTAACGCTAATAACCGCTACACGTGTGGCAATCGTGTTTTGTTTTGTTGTCACGCAGAAAATTTTAATGTAATAAATGAGTATTACCAGTTATTATGTATAACTAATTTTAAGCACGCTTGCCTTGGGAACAAGGTGCGCAGATTCGAACACCGGCTTGCACATATGATTTCTTTAATTAATCATGTGCGAATCGTCTTTATGCGATTGTTACTTTCGCTTAGCTTCCGGTAAAAGAAAACTTCGTGAGGAAACCTGCATGTCTGAGAAACCCGCACTTGGCCAGCGTGGTGGACTATGGCCTAAGCCCCTTCATCTTGACGGGAGGCCTGTGCAAGCGCTGGTATTTTTATACCTAATTTTAGTGTGTGTGTTTGGGTGTGTATCGAGTGTGGGTGAAAGAGATTATGAAATATGTTGCAAAAGAGTGCACACAGGTAAATGATGATTTTATCCAAATAGTTAATTCCGACCAATATTCAAGAAGAAGATTTCAGGGTTTCTTTCCATCGATTCCAAGAAATAAGTAGTCCTGGAATATTTAACAAGCGCACTGAAAACAAAAAATGTCTAAACACTTTCGGACCTGTAGTTTAGCTACTCCACACATACACAAACAAACACATACAGTTACTCAATAAACTTTGCACTTGCTTACACTAAAGCTTTGTTTGTTTTATAAAGGGGATTTTCAAAATAATTGTTAATTCTTGACATTTTATATCATTAGTAACTAATTAACATGGTTTTGCTTTTAGAAAAATTACAATATAAATAAATTAGGCGCGCGTTAATTATGCCTGTGTGTACTTATGCTATGGGTATGAGTTCATTTTTTTTTAATTTAGAATTTCACTATGTTAAATTTAATTTAGTTTCGTTAAATAATTTGTTTTTAATTTAATAGGATTTGATTTTTATAGGATTATAAATTTAATATGAATGTTGCATGCCTTTAGGCAGAGTATGGCTGTACCTACTAATTAATCTACATTTAGTTTTTTTGTCACCTCAATAACCCATATTTGCAATAATATCATCAGCAGGTGATAGACGTCTAATGCTAAACACTCCTTAGAAAGGAGGGCTTGACATACCTAATCTGTACTCTTGGCAAGCGTCTTGAGGATCGCAGTATAGGTGGTAGGTAATCCAATCGAAAGACGCTGCTGCCCGTCTTCTTGATTTCCCTTAGTCGCCGCCTACGACCCTCAATTGGAGGAGATAGGTGGGTCCCGTTTTACCCACACAGCCCAAGGGCCTTTGTTGACTCGTGGGGTGTCCGGGTAAGAATAGCACCCTCCCATCACCTCCCGTTGGGTGCCCGTAAGAGGTGACTATAGGAAAACAAGAAGACGGGCAGCAGCTTTCTATTGGATTACCTACTACCTGTATACTGCGACCTTGCCAAGTGTGGGGATTATGGCAACCCCTCCCTTATAAGGGGGAGGTCTTTGTTCAGCAGTAGACGTCTTTCGACTGCTGATGATGATGATGATGAAGCATTATTACCCGATGCACATGTAATTACGAGTAGGTATATTAAAACAGTGTTAGGCTGGTTTCAGACTACGCTATAATATACAACGTGTTACAAAATACCCCGTAAAAAATATAATTAATTATCAAAGGCAAAAATTTTGTCAACCTAGTAAGCTGTCATGTCAGGGAACCAGATTATTTAACAAAAAGGCCTACGTACCTATTTTACCTAATAATTGTATACTTTAATAGTTTTTCTATTATTCATTCATATAATATTATATAGATGAGCACATCTATATAATATTATATGAATGAATAATAGAAAAACTATTAAAGTTGAGTTGAGATAGCAATCTCAATACAAGAATGTCGTTATACTCAAGTACTAGCTTCAGAAAAATGTCACGTTGAAAAAAAAATTATGTTGTCAATTTCAAATCTTCTAATCGATATCCTACAACTGTTTCGAGTTTTTTTTCCAACATTTGAACATTTCCACCAGTTTTTAGGTTGTTTCATTAGGTTAGGTCTTTTAAAATTTTTGTCGTTCTGCGAATTAGGTAGAAATGCAGTACATTCTGCATAGTTTTACTCTTTATTTTTACTGAAATAGGGTTTGCATATCAGTGAAAATAATAATATTTTTTTACTTTTTTGGGGTTATTTTTTACGGGGTATTTTGTAACACCCTGTATAGCTCATAGCACAACAATATCGCGCACCATAAATTGTTAAGGACACCTTCACACTGTACTGTACTATATATTATTGGCTTACTATACGCTATAAATTGGTGCGATGTGCTGAGTTCATGCTGTGCTATATCGCGCGGCACCCTTTTCTTCCTACCTCACCCCCGGCCGTCCCGCAAACAAAACGAGCGATATACTATAAATGCTTGCGATAATATCGCGTAATGGTGAACGCCATGCTATATAGTATAGCTTTAGGTCCTTCTTTGCTATACTATACAGCTATATAAGCGTAGTCTGAAACCAGCTTTAGTTTCAAAAGCTTCAGTGACCAAATAAACAGACGGCCCGTAAGGATTTATAAGGTTTCCATTGAATACGACGCGCATTTATTTGTACCGAAACCCTACATTGTACTTCGTTTATTGTATATACGAAAATAGCACGTTCTGGTAATGGTTGTACGAACAAACACTTTTTAGTGTTCTCATTTCTGTTCCTTTAATGTTCCTTATTGAATAGAGTTCAATCAATCAATGTTACTAACCTGGACAACACAATGACTATCTTATGAAATATTTTACGGCGAATGAAAAGGCCGAAATAAAGGTGATTTTTCTTTGACACGTAACTGCGAGAAACCTTTCTAGTACTCAATCTATTTCATGCCTCCCTAAAGTGGAGGCTTTTTAAATTTCAGAGGATTTTAGGTCGTAATATATAACTGGAAGCTATAACTTGGAGGGTCTAATAACCTTATTACCTACCTTAGTACCTTGTCTGACCTATCAGAGATCGCATATTTTAACTGAGATGCAGCAGGACTGAACACTTGCTCAAAATAGAAGCAGTCATAATTATATGGAAATTAACTTGCAGACTAAAAACTGGCGGTTTGTGCTATTATGTATAAAGTAGCCAGAAGATCTAGTTCGAGTTTTGATAGCAAACACGATCGAACTATTACTTTTCTCTCGTACATTTACTTGATTTCGAGGGTTACCGCTAGTGGCGCTGATGTGAAATGTATGGAGAACACTGACAGTTTCATCGTTAACCATCAAAACTCGTACTAGACCACTAATTCTCTATGAAGAGTCGCTGTGCTGGCTGATAGACAATAGTTGACCCATTTGGCGCCAACACAGCAATACTTCGGAGATCAGAGTCTCTTTAGTTTTCCGTACGTAAAAGATAAAAATGGAAACCTTATGGTGCGACTTTGTCTGTCTGTCTGTCACATCATATATTTCAGGAACGTCAGATACTTAAAAAAATCTAAGCATTTATATTATGTTTTACGAGGATCTTAAATAGCAAAATAACTAAAAACAAGTGTTAATTAGATTACAATTTTCTAGGCGACCAAGAATGCATTTCACATACTTACATTCATGTATTTATAAGAAAAAAAAAAATAACATTTTGTCATTCTGTTTGCCTAGCAACAAATTGGTTTTTTGTTTATAAGTACTTCAGCGAGCCACGAACGGCACAACCGAACCCCTATTTGAACAGGCCTGCAGCTCACCGCTGACACGAATTATCTATAAGAATTATTACAATTAAAAGTAAAACTTACTTGGTTTGATAAAAAAACTATTCATTTTATTTTTGAGATAATAACAATCTTCTAAACAATGTTGTTATAACAATACCGTTATTGTGACTCATGCGTGCGCGAGTGTTTCGCCAGCAAAAATGTATGAAAATGAAGTAGGTGCGAGCAATCAATCATATCCATACAAAATTAAACGTCACACGCGTGTTGCCCTCCGCCGGACTCCGCGGGACCACAGATTAACTGCCCATATAGAGTATGCATAGCGAGCCCAGATCCAAAATAAAAATAAACTTTGACAAGCTATAAATAAATCACAAATTTTGGACATGCTATCCTGCTGGTATTTTTAAAGGTCTCTCGTTCTTTTTTTACATAGGGTAAGGTTATAGTATTTTTAAAGATTTTCTTATCATCATCATCGGTAGCCAAAAGACTTCCACCGCTGAACAAAGTTCTCTCCTTAGAAGGGAGGAGTTGCCATAACGGGAGTTGCCATAACGCCTACGCTTGGCAGGCTTCTTGGAGATTGAAGTAAAGGTGGCAGGTAATCCATTAGAAAGATGCTGCTGACTGTCTTCTTGTTTTCCCTTAGTCGCCTCTTACAGACACCCAACGAGACGAGATAGGAGGATGCTATTCTTACCCGGAAACCCCACGGAAATACTCATGTCTATTTCTTACGAAAGAGTGTTTTATTAAGTTAATACCTTTCTTCTTATATTTATGAGAAAGTTAATTTTTTTTTTTGGTGTTACTAATCCCACCACACACTCCCACCACTGTGACTCCTGTCAACCAAGATCTACAGTGGTTACCAGTGAAGACGCCGAAGTATGACCCTTTGAAGAGTCCTTGGCGACCCTGAGTTGAAAGTTGAATTAACAGTCTAATTCCAAAGCACAAACACATCATATTTTATAATATTATACGGCATTACTTACATAGACTCTTTATTTTAGCTGATCTGTAGAAATGCACCAAACGTCGTGCTCATTAATATTACATTTGTCTCAACAGGAGACAGAATTCCTCCTTCATTCACCATTATTAATAATGTATCAGCGTAATTATTATTCCCATCCTTTCCGAGATCAAATGTGACAAGATAATAATTAGATTTATTACATTCACGTTCTAAAATGATTTTGGTATTATAATTTTATTAATTCGCCACGACAAATTAATTTTCGAATTACAAGACAAGAACATTAATGTTTTCTTATAAAACATTTATAATACAGATGTCTTTTGGATGATGTTAAGATAAAACCCATGGCCCGTGAGGTAGGAGAAGAATAGAATCTTCTCCCGTTGGATCAAATTCAAATTCAAAATTCTTTATTATGCATAGGCCTCACGGGGGCTCTTACATATTGTAATTTTTTACAACTACCACCGGATCGTAACGCGGCCTCCACTGAAAAGATCCGGCAAGAAACTCAGCTGGCTTGTCTTTTTTCAATTATATAAGATTTTTTTTAAACAAATTTACAATAAATATATCTTAAACTATAAGCTTGCAAGAGTACTGCAGTTCAAGCCCACGCAGCTTTATCCTCCAGGTAATCCGAGATTTCATAATAGCCCTTTTTAGACAAATGGCTCTTAATGGTAGTTTTAAATTTTTTTATTGGTAGATCTCGTATATCCTGGGGCAGTTTATTATAAAAACGTATACCTTGGCCCATAAAGGAATTGCTAATTCTGTGGAGACGCGTGGAGTGTACAGCAAGATTGTGTTTGTTCCGAGTATTTATATTATGTCGATCACTAACCTTAGCGAAAGTACTTATATTCTTTTTTACATACATAAAATTTTCATAAATGAATTGTGATATAACCGTTAGAATGTTTATTTCTTTAAATATTTGTCTTAATGAATCCGTAGGAGCCAGATTGTAGATAGCTCTCACAGCTCTTTTCTGCAGAATAAAAATAGGATGTCATCGAAGGCGACTAAAGGAAAATAAGAAGACGGGCAGCAACGCTTTTCTATTGGATTACCTACCATCTATACTACGATCCCCAAGACTACTGTCAAGGGGTGTGATCACGGCAACCCCTCTCTTCTAGGGGAGGACTTTGGCCAGCAGTGGACATGTTACGGCTGATGATGATGATAAAAATGAAGAAAAAAAGACTAATGTAACATTAATGGGACTGTTGGTCTAGTGATTAAACACTTTGGCTGCTACCCAGTAGGTTATGGGTTTGATTGAGTGGTGTGTGGTGTTATATATTTATTTCAGGACTTAATCACGAAAAAAGAATATTAGGCTTGGAAAGATCGGCTGGGAAAGCTTTATTTTTATATTGTTTATTTAATGATCATCATTACTAGCCGGAAGACGTCCACTGCTGAACGTAGACATCACCCTTGGAACGCTACAATGAACGCCAGTTACCTGCGACACGCACAATGTCATCAGTCCACTTAGTGGGAGGCCTGCCTACGCTGCATCTTCCGGTTCATGGCCGCCACTCGAGAACCTTTCAAACCTTTCTTTCGCGCCTCACAATATCCTGCAAGGCCTCGCATCACTTTATATCAAAATTGCTATGTATAATAATACATATTCATATGCGCACGATCTCATAATTAACCCTTACCCACCTCAAATAAAACGAAAAACAAAATATAATACGTGCCGACATGTGGAAAACATAAATAATACGATATACACCACTTAATCCCAGATAATGTGCCGACATATAAAATAATGTAGGTTAAAATTATAACATAGATCCCATAAAGGGGGATTAAGGGGGACGCATGTTGACGTAGTGCTGCGCTCCCCTGAATTACAGCTGTGGACTAGGTTATGTATGTTTCGGTCCTGTTGCATTATTGGAAACCGTTTTAGGGGCAATAAAGGGTTTCGGTTTACGAGTGGTTAAATTTAGATTGGAGACGTCTGGTTACCTACTGGAGTTTTTAAGATATGGTATTTAAACGGTAAAAGTTTACAGCCCTAAGTTCCGGGTATGTATTAGCGCCCTTGAGAACTTGGAGACTTAGTCACTTGTGGTGCACGGTTTGGTGAAGTAAACTTTAGTGAAGTTTCAGGGAACTGTCGCTCGGGCTGGCAGCTTTTTGCCAGCGTATAAGCTTGGCCATATAAAAAAGAAAGCTGCCAGTTTTTAGGGTCCCATACTTACAAGGTAAAAAAGGAACCCTTATGGTGAGACTTCGTCTGTCTGTCTATCTGCCTGTCCGTCTGTCACACCTGTATATTTTAGGAACCACTGACGCTATCGATTTGAAACTTGGAATAGTTTTAGATCTTACTTACTCAACCTTATCGCAAATGAAAAAAAATATGTTAGTTTTTTTTTCTTTAATGGGTCATAAAAATTTAAATGTGAGACTATTATATCGAGTGGGCTCAAAACAGATTTTTATTTTGGCTTATGTCACGTAGTTTTTGGCTTAATCAGAAATGTCAAAAAATATACGTTCTGTGTACAAGAATTGTTATTACTTAGTTTAAGTATACATACTGTAAATATTTTACTATTATGTAAATAGAGTGGTAAAAAATTCTAAAGATTTTCTTCCACCCAAGACTAATTTCTCTAAAATACCGCAATCAATCATGAATATTAAATATGACATAATTAGTCAATAAATTCCATTCAATTTACTTTGATACAAAATGCTGGTAGAAACGCAAAGGTAAATATTTTAACGCGGCGCATCAAAGCGTCGGCGATGATATATTTATATTGTGCGCGCGCGCACTAAATGGGAACGAATAAATCAATGATTTTGTCAAAGATTATTCATACATGGTAGATTTGTGCCTACATTATTTAACCACAAAGTGATACATTTTATACCTGATGTTATTAGACATAGACGACATATTCCTTACATAATGTTTATCTAATCATTATGTTTATCTAATCATTATATCCATAGTATGCACTATAGGTGCTTACGTAATTATTACGCACGTAGTTATGTAAGATTATAAGGATAAAAAGGCATTAATAGGAAAAGCACATACATACATATAACATGTAACGTTAGTTGTTTGTTATGTATATATTAAAATTATATCGGTAGTGTCTAAGTAAAAAATATAGGTAATATTATCAAAATATACAAAATCAAATGTAATGGAATTTTACATAATGCAGCATTTAATTACGTAGGAAACGATAATGCGTGATTGCTTTTAACTTTATTTATTCCTTAACTAGGAATAAATAAAGTTAAAAGTAGGCATAACAATAGAACTCTTTTTCTATCTACATTTTTCTACTCTTTGACAAAATAAGCACAAGCTGCCCGTGCGACGAGGGGCTGGATGCGCACGCCCATAAATTACAAATCGTGATGCCACGAACAAATTAATTGCTTCGCATAGAATTAATATTTCACCCAAAATGGTAATCGTTACTCGCTATTCACCATTAAATTTTCATCAATACGAACTCCCTGAGCAATGTATGCAAGCGTATAATAAACAACAATATTGTCATCTGTTATTAATAATAAGTCAGTGGTGTCGATATTAGGTGTGAACTTAATTAAGTTATCGACTACAGCACTGCAGGCCTAGCACGACTTGCAGTCTTGACAGCTTGGTGTCTACACCACCACCGTGTATTTAAAACTACGTCATACTCTAGTATGACGTAGTTTTAAACACCGAAACGTCACTCTCTATACAAAAATGTGAAATACTACGTCATAGTGACGTCATACTCACACTTATATGTCAAAATTTGCACATCGTGCTAAGCCTGCAGAGTGGTTGGTTATTCTGTAAGAAGATTTAACAAACTTGAAAGCTGAATCCGCGGTGAGGTATGAAATTCGTTCAACGAATTTGATATCTCACCGCGAATTCAGCATTCACTCAACTTTCGAGTTTATTAAAGAATACCACTATACATAGTAAATACTGTTGACACCGTACCAAGTTCTAATTATCTAATAGAGAGGATAGAGGCAGCTTTATACTCGTATATTAGCGCGGCTACTAAATATAGGTAAGTATATAGAATACTGCTTAAGTTAATTGGGAAATTGACCATTTTTGTTCCTTAATGAAGTGGGAAGGCGTTTATAAAATGTAATAGATGGAGTACTTTGATGCACTGAAATTTATTTAGTGGGACATAGCAATGACATAAGTTTGGAAGCGGTAAAGAGAGCATCCTGCGACCGAGCAAGGTGTGATGCTTGTTCAGGGGTTAAGAAAGCCCTGGAATATTGGGACCACTGTGAGACGTCCCGGTACGGTCCCTAATCTAGTAGTGTTAATGTAATGTTTTTTTATACTCATAATAACAGTAGCAGTTGACTAGTAATTGTGATAGGCTAATCAATATTAGTGAATTCTAGTTAAAACATGTTTCGGATTCACATTAATTATATGAACTTTATTGAAAAAAAAATTGATAACAGAAGTTTAGGCAGGTGATAGGAGTTTTTGGGTGCAGGTGACTCGCGCAGGTGGACTGTAAACATGTTCTTCTGAGAGAGATACTAGGTGGTGAGTTCCTTGTGAACGTCCAAGTACCACCACCGTGTCAGATATCCTGCCGCCAAGCAGGAATGTGTAAAAAGTGCTGAGTAAAAGATAAGCTACGGAAATTAGTCAACGCACGCGAGCGAGCATGTCCTACGGACTTATCCTCTCAATTTTTGAAATTGTAATTACTTTTCAAGCTTTCCAAATGTAATGGTCGTCATAGATTTGTACGACACGATTTCGCGTCGTGGCACGACACGACGTCGTATCGTGTCATATGTATGAGACGTAATTTCATTGTTGATATAACGAAAATTATGGAAGTTTTTATAAAGGAGATATAATTCAATTTATTCCGGTATTCCAGCGTACTTTGAGTTAATTTATATACCTACTTAATGTAAAAGGCTTACGTTGTTCAGGAAAGCACTTCACTATCATAAAGTTTTCAGAGCAACTTCTATCTTATTAAAACTTGTACAAAGTTTAAAGTTGGTTATTTGCCCGCTTTCACTAACAATTCTTCGACTAATAAACTTATTAAACTGCTACGTTTAAGACGGCTTATCTCGTTGTGCGCATTTTTATCATATCTTTATCAACTTATTGTGATGAAATTAAAATCAAAAATAAACCGCGATATAATCCGTAAAATTAGTTTAATTTCAACTTATTGTGACTAACAAATCGTTAGCGACTTATCCCTTAAGATTTCTTTAGGGGTACTACAAACCCAACTTTTGTAACATTAATTATTAGGACGTTAGGACAGGATTAGCATGTTCCCTTCGCAGTCGCTGGACGTTCGGGGTGTGGGCCCTAGGGCGTCCATTGAGTACGGCGGCGACTCCGAGGAGGACGGCGGCGGGGTTGCGACTCCCGTCTCGACTTATGAAGGTTCCTCCGCGAAAAAAAAGAGGTTAGCCTGTTGATATTTACAGACGAAAGTTCTAAAAGACTACAATGGTAATAGATAGGTACCTATCCAAGAATAGGGAAAAAAAGAGAGGGAGACCCTCAGCATTGGGTACGGATGCAACAGCAGTTGCATATCCGATCAGCGCAGCTAGGGAAAGGATAGGCTGCAGAGATCTGGAGGAAGCCTTTGTCAGAGGATAAACAAGGAAAGAAGAAAGACCACTGCCACCAAGTTCTGCACTCTTTCTGGAATAAAGGCTTATTGTTATTTTATTTGTAACATTAATACATTATTATTATATAGACCTGTGGGAAAATAGATGATGTACAACATTTGCTGATGGAATGTAACAAAAATGTAGTGGAACGAGTGGCTATGATGAGATAGCTCAGCCTTAATTGCCTGGATGTGGGACTGATGCAGACTGTGTTAAGTAACCCCTTATCAGAAGAAGCGCAAAGAGTATATAAGCTAGAGCTGGCTCATAATAGCTAGCTTAGCTTAGTGTAGGATACAATGGGGCTGGTATACTCCACCAAAGGCCTGAAAAACAAAACATTTTAAATATACATCATGAAAAATTCATTTCAAATACATAATATAACGGTTTCCAACCAGCTGTGACAACAGCGCAACACCTAGCGAACGGTGGGTAAAGCTCAAAAGAGGAACTTTCTCACAAGGCGTGCCGTCTCCAAGAGAACTGTCTTCTGCATCTGACCTTTATCCAGCCGTCTAACGTGAACCTTTTGAAGTATTTTTTTACCATCGAGAATCTTATACCGTTACTAAAAGCACATTAACTCTGCGCATAAGAAGCAATGATTACATGTGTGTGATGTATTTGCCATAAAATTAAAAGTAATGCGGATTTGTAACAGAAGCGTAGGATTCGCGAATATTGTTAAACAGATCGACGTATTGGCAAACACACGCGCTGACATCGGAACGGTGAATATTGAATTTGTAGACGATGCCGAGTTTGTTTATTGAATAAGCAGAGAAACATTTTGTATATACGCAAAGACGTATGATAAATTTGTTTTATTTGCGAGGTTCTTACATATATTCATATACAATGTATTACATAAATCATCTGTAAATACGCTTATTAGCTCTTAGCACTTAAATTATCGATTAGCTTATTTTTGTATTGAAGAATAATAATTCAGCCACTACTGTCCCACTGCAGGGCGAAGGCCTTCCTTTCCTCTTTCCACTTTTCCCGATCCATAGCAATTTGTGGCCAGTCCTTCCTATAATTGTCTAGCTCATCCCGCCATCTCCGTCTAGGCCTACCACGACGTCGTGTTCCAGTGCGTGACACCCATAGTGTGGTCGTTTTGGCCCCTGCAGTGTCCAGCATGCGGCCAACATGCCCAGCCCAGTTCCACTTCAGTTCTGCAGCTGTGCCCACATCAGCAATTTGCGTTACAGAGCGCAATATAGAGTTCCTTACACGGTCGGCCTTGCTCCCAATATACTGCGCTCCACCGCTCGTTGACACACTGCAAGTGCGGACTTTTGAAGTTTTGATAATGACCAAGTCTGTGCACCATAGGTGAGAAAGGGGAGAATGCACATGTCCATGAGTTTTCTTTTAAATGAAAGAGGTAGAGAGCCTTTCATAAGGTCTTAAATTGACTAATAGCGCCTCGGTATTGAAGAATACCAAATGAAAATGATGGGAAAGAAAAGTTCTTGAGTGGTGACTACGAACCAGAAGACGCAGCGTAGGCAGACCTCCCACTAGGTGGATCGACGTCATTGTAAGTTGTAACCTCCGTGGCACAGCGGGAAACCGCTTGCTTTGCAAACCGTAGGCCGTGGGTTCGAATCCCGCGGGGGGGAACAACTTTGTGTAGTTGTTCCTTACTGGCTAGGACAATGCAGGCCGATCATCAGATTATCTGTAAAACAAGATGATCCATGCATCGGATGGGCATGTAAAAATTCGATCCTGCGCCTAGCCTCTCCCCAGGTTGTATCGGTCTTCCATCCCATCGGATTGTGAAAGGTATACCTAAAGGAAGAGAGAGTGCACTTGTGTTTACGCAAGCGCTTGTGCACTATAATATCTCCCGCGTAGATCTTGTGAAAGATTGGCCGCTGTGGTCGTATCGGCCAGGCTTTTTGCTATAGCTTGTAGCTAACAGAACCATGGTGTAAGTATAAAGAAACACCGGACCATACTCCTGTACAACATCTGTCTCTCTTCAACATCATCATGTTTCGTTCATACATCAATGAACACTCCAAAGCATATTATATTGGAAATCATTTTATTCTACACACATACAATGCCGACGTGACTCATGCCAGATAGAATCTCTGAACAGTATTTCTAGATAGCTAAACAGGGCGTTCGATTAGCATAGCACGTAAAACTGGAAGCACTAAAAATTCTAGATCTTAAATACCTTATCTTATTTGAGCTCGCGATAAAAGTAAAGTAGCATTTTATACGCAAATAACTATTATCTGGGTATTTTTAGTAAAGTGGGAAAACAAGCCTGTGGTACCTGATGGTAGATAAATCAGCAACATTAAAAGTAAGCAAAACTTGTGATGAGTATGATTCTTTAATTTTGTTTATAGGTACTTAATTAGTTTCATCATCATCTTCAGCCGGATGACGTCCACTACCTGAACAAAGCCATCTTAAACCGCCAAAATGAACGACAGTTAGCCATTTGCATCAATCGGTTTCCTGCGTCGCACATTGTCATCGGTTCACCTAGTAGGAAGCTTGCCTGTGAACCTTTTTTCCTATTCGGTCTTCCCCTTCTGCTAACCCCTACCACTTCAACGGGCAGATTCTTCTACGTTGATGACCTTGGTTCTTCGGCGGATCGCCTCATTACGGACTCTGTCGCGCAAAGAAACTTCGAGCATACATAGCTCGTTGTGTGACTCTAAGCTTCTATAAAAATCCAGCTTTTAAGAACCACGTCTTTAATTACTTTTTAAATATTTGTAAAAATAATGATCATAAAACAACATTTGAAAACTGAAGATGTTTGTTCTACTCATAGTTATCTTTATTAACATAAAACTTTGTTTACAGATTCTATCTCAGATCTTTACGTTTTTCAATAATTCATATACGTTCCAATACTCATGATAATGGTATTAAAATCAACGCTAAAAAAAGAAGATTTATTTTTATCCTACACTAAGTATTAAATCGTAGCGCCTACAGCAAATTTCATAGCAACGTATCCCGTTGCGAGACAATGCAGCCATCTGGCGGGACAAGTGCACAAAATTCAATTATATAGAACAGTAACATTGTACCGCGTTCGTATTAAAATAAATAGCGTAATATTGCCGCGGGAATGCTTTTTGCATTCATAATATTACAATGCTGTGCCATTTTATGAACGTATACAAAATAAACGTAGGAGTAAGAAAATGGGTATGAAAGTATGGGTACGGAACTTCGTACTCCATTGATTAAATAAAACGACTCCAATTTATCTAGAACTCTGTAAAGAACTGGAAAACACTGATAAACATCGGCAACTTTGCGTTAGGTGATTATTAACACACGTAATTATAAGGAAATACAATATTTTTCGGTCTCTCGACTCCACAGAGCGTCTAGAGTGTGGCTGCCACCAGAATGACAGGGCCACTCAAACACCGCACTATTCGATATTCAGCTTACAGAATTCAAATGGCAAAGAGGTTTTAAGGTACGCGTCCATTGGCCGGCGCCGGACGCACCGCACGCAACGGATTTTAGTTTGCTTTCTATGATTTTACATAGCGCTGCGTCCATTATCCGCGCCGGCATTTTCTGATGCGGGCCGTCAAAATCAACTAAAATCCGTTGCGTGCCGTGCGTGCGGTGCGTCCGGCGCCGGCCAATGGACGCGTACCTTAAGTCGCCACAAAAGGATAAATAGAGTACTTGATAGACAAGTTTGACGTAATTTGTTTAAACTTTTTACTTCATCATCACCAGCTAAAAGACGTCCACTGCTGAAAATACGCCTTCAAACGCTACAATGAATGACATTTAATGCTATTTGCATCGGTTACCTGCGACGCGCACAATGTCGTCATTCCACATAATGGGAGGCCTACCTAATACACCTATGCTGCGTCTTCCTATTCGTGGTCATCACTCGAGAACCTTTGCTTCCCCATTGGTAATCGGTTCTTCGAGCGCTGTGGCCTGCCTTTTGCCACTTCAACTTGCAGATTCTAAAAGCTATATTGGTGACTTTATTTATTTGGCGAATCTCCTCATTCCGAATTTTTTCTCGCAAAGAAACTCCGAACATAGCTCTCTTCATAGTTCGTTATGTGACTTTGAGCTTCTCTAAAAGGCCAGTAGTCAAGCACCATGAATCATCACAGGGATCACCAATCTACAGAAGACAGAAGGAGAAATATCTGCAAACTTTAAAGAAATATAAGTATTCCATTTAAAACGACATTCCATTAAACACATCGAACTTGTGGACGACATTGTGAAGACCGCAGTACATTTCACATTGTGCGCTCTAAGATTGAATTTCTTCAGCAAATCTTAGTGAAATGTGATTTCGCAACGCGATCCCAGATAAATAGGTTTACACTTGTGTGAAATACATATTCACATGAGCCAGTGCTAGCGCTTTGTGTGCAGAGGATAGTGGAGCTATCCTTTTAGTATAGCAGATAACTAAAGAAGGGACTTACAATAAACAACTTCTATGTAACATAAATTATTTTAAAGAATATTTACCGTTTTTGGAGACTGCAAAGCTCCAAAAACGGTGAGCCTGAATGACTATGAAGCCTAATAACGAATTTTGGCAGAATGGTAAGGAAGTAGCATTGAGATGATATGTATGTATTGATGTACTTACTTAAGAAGTAATCAGAACTCTATATCTGTTAATCTATTACATAATTCATTTTACATAAGTATTACGAAATATTAAAATAGCCACCGGTCTGATACACTATATTACCAGTGCATGACTAACACAAATACAAAACCTACACGCCATATAATATCCACTTTTAGAAATGAATAATTAAGTAATATGTATTTTTATTTTTGGTCAATGATATTATGTTAAGTATTAGTGCTTGCCTTTTTATATGTATTTTACAAATACAACATCTCAACTTATGAGAATAAAAATTCTATAACCCCAATTTACTATGTAAACAAACATTTAAAGTTCCGGTGCCTAAAGTTTGTTACAGTCAAGGATATTAATATCATTGGTCAGTATGTAACATAGACTGAAATTTGACAAATGTGTTAGTGCGATAAAAATCTAAAGCTTGTTTGATATAATTAATCTAGCTGTTATGACTTCTCCAGTGTTTTAGTACTTACTAGCTGACCCACGCAGCTCCGCCTGCGCTATTTTTACGTTAACTAAACTTTTAATAACAGACATTCGCATCGAATACATAACCTCCTTTTTTATAGTCGGTTAAAAACTGGGACCCACTTTTTACTTGCTCTCCGAAGCACGGACCCGTTTAGTTCAAATGGTGTTAAACGGTCACCCATCTATTTAATGACCTTACCTAACGTTGCTTAACCCGATCGATTACAAAACCTTGATAACAACTCTCTATGAGTGTTCCCTTACTAATATTTATTATATTATAAAGTAAAATTGATAAAATCTGACCAAGCGTATAACCAAGTCCATTTTGACTATAATCCCCTCTCCCAAAAGAACCCTGCCAGATTACGGGATAAAAAGTATCCTATGTCCTACCTCGTAGTAAGATCTCAAATCATGCCAAGTTTCATTTGAATCCATTCAGTAGTTTCAGCGTGATGCTCAGCCGTGATACAGACAGACAGACAGACAGACAGACAGACAAAAATTAAAAAAAATATATTTTCGGCATCAGTATCGGTTATAGAATGCCCTCCAAATATAATTTTCAAAATATCTTCAATGTACAGAATTGGACCTGTTACAGTTTTATTATAAGTATAGATTACATCAATGGCTAATATCCGGAAAAACACAAAACCACGCAGCTCAATAATACTTTATTTGAGTAAAACTGTGTTATTGAAAGAAAGTAAGGTTGCCAGTGCGTAGGTAAGTGTGTGTTTTCGATGTTGTTTGTTGATTGTGGGTTCTGCGGTAGGTTTTGTGTCCTACTTTGTTAAGAAACCATAATCGTATTTCACTTAACCCTATTTTCAATTCTCTTGGTGATTACAATACTTTAAAGGGTTTTCTGTTGGTATTACTTTTTTTGCGATATAATTACGAAATAACCATGTTTGTTTGATTTTCATACGCGCGAATTTTGTACAAATTAAGATAGCTATAACTGTCCTATACACATAATATATAGATTTACATAGATAACGCAAATGCATGTACATCGCGTGTCCGAACCCTGACGAAACGTCGGGGTTGGTCACCGCTAACTTACAGCCCGCGCGTGTTAAATTAAGTATATATAACTGTATTTATCTATCAGGATGTATAGCCGACTATTTAATAGTCTATATCAATCATAACCTTAGTCATGAATAATTTTGGGTAATACTTTATGAAAAGTATTCTTTATCAAATTATCGGATATTTATTACTGGTTACCTTAACACAAAACTCTCAAATATCAGTATATAATATTTATTAAATAACAATGTCGATTATGACACATTTGCTATCTCAGAACATAAAGTAATTATTTCATAATACTGTAAATGACGTGAGAACCATATATAAAAATATATGGGACTCCCCAAGTGGTCTCCGCCAGCCCCTATAACCACTTCCAGCACCAGCTCCAAGTCATATATCATATTATATGACTTATCATAAATACAACATAATAACATTATAACACAATAACACAATAGCATCATAACAATGTAAATTAAACAATACTAAATATACTTAGCTTTCTAGAGATCCGTCGACGACTGAAGACCGTTAAAGACTGTTCAAGACTGTCCGTTCTAAACGATTACAACGTATTTATAGCAATCCCAATCCACTGAAGTAGTGGGGGTGACACCGTCAGTATCATTACTCGTTTTATACAATATTTTATACAATATCAATAATAAATTATTCGAATTGCATAGGGCGTTACATAATAATTTTATAGCTGTTAATCAATAGTTAAATATCACCAACTAACAAGATATTTAATTAATACAACACATTTTCAAAGCATAATCAATATCTACTACCCTCAATCGTCGCTGACGAAACATAAATGAACCAAATAAATTACTTTATAATAATATTTGCTATACATATTTATATAAAATATCACCGACGCTAACACGCGCGTCTGTTGTTGCAGCCTTGCAGCCGGTCGGCCGCAAAAACTAAATAAAATCGGCGGGGCATCGGCGACATCGACGTTTTTGAATCGGTTTACACTACCCGTCACTAAATTCGGCCGTGACGTCACAGAAGATGTTAAAACTTGGTTCAAAAGTCGGCACGCTTGGTTTCAATACAAATCGTGATACTTGCGTTATCTATGTAAATCGGTGGTCCTATACATACGATTACTGATTAGATAGATAGATATTCCAGTGATGACATATTATTATGGTACTGAGACGTGGTCTTTAACAGCTGGCCTTTTGGAAAAGTTCAGAGTCACACAACGAGCTATGGAGAGAGCTATGCTTGGAGTTTCTTTGCGCGACCGAATCCGAAATGTGGAGATTCGCCGAAGAACTAAGGTTACCGACATAGCTCTCAGAATCTGCAAGTTGAAGTGGCAATGGGCAGGCCACATCGCTCGAAGAACCGATAACCGTTGGGGAAGAAAGGTTCTCGAGTGGCGACCACGAACCGGAAGACACAGCGTAGGCAGGTCTCCCACTAGGTGGACCGACGACATTGTTCGCGTCGCAGGAAACCGGTGGATGCAAATAGCAAATTGTCGTTCATTGTGGCGGTCTAAGGGGGAGGCCTTTGTTCAGCAGTGGACGTCTTCCGGCTGGTGGTGATGATGATGATGAGATAGATAGACAATTCTTTATTGCGCACAAACAAACAGATACAAAAAGAATAAGACACAAATTAATAAAAAATGCAACAATGGGCGGCCTTATCGCTAAAAGCGATCTCTTCCAGGCAACCTTTAGGTATTTTGGATCGCGATTTGGAGACACCCTTGACTTACAACTTTGTGCAACATTACAATCAGGAATTACACTCGAGTTGCAAGTATTTTATCTATGATCGACTAATAAAACTGCAATACAGGGGTAATCGTTCGTGAGCCATCGATAAACGAATCGATTTAAGTTCTCCCGGGAGTGAGTCGACAACTCGCGGTAACTTTAAATTGCTACACAGGAATTCTGCTTTGGATATCTTCCCGTCAATGCGGTGACGCGAGACGTTTATTTTGCTGCAAGTATTCTGTGGGTAGTTTAAAACTAAATTTGCGTGTGTACAAATAATGTATCTATTTTAGAAAAAAATAAGTTTCTACAATTCTGAAGAAAAGGAAAAATCCTGAAAATTACTTGACATAATGTTGTCTTTTACTTACGCGAATATTACACATTGAAATTAAACTACTTTTACGGATTTTATCGCGGTTTATTTATTGATTTTACTATCCCGACGTTTCGAATGCTTTGCAGCACCCATGGTCACGGGAGGACTGAGATGTTGAACGTCCTTATGTCACAATTATGCCGGTGTACCCTCAGGTCTTCTTAGTTATTACTGTTGGTCCGATCTACGCAGTAAGAGCTTACAGTATCTTGAGGCCGTGCAGTGTTTTGTTTGATATTGGATTTAATTATATTTATGACAGGATCCCAAGCCGGTGGTAACAACCAACCATCTTCTCTATTGAAATTGGGATAAAATCCGTAAAAGTAGTTTTATTTCAATGACTTGACATATCGTTTCCAACTATAGAAAGAGATAAGTTTACTAAGTTTTCGAGGGACTGTCAGGTAAGTACCATCGCAGTGTCAGATATTCTGCCGCCAAGCAGCAGTGTGTAAAAATTGCTGTGTTCCGGTGTGAAGGGCACTCAAACTAGTGAAATTACCGGACTAATGTATTTAAGGTCGGCAACGCGCTAGTGATTCTTCTGGTGTTGCTAGCGTCCATAGGCTGCGATGACTGCTTACCATCAGGCGGGCCGTATGCGCGCTTGCCACCTTGGTACTATATAATAAGATTAGTTTAGTATTATATTAGCCATTGAGGTCATATGATTAGTAGTTAAGTATAACAATATTTAAAGCGCAAACCGTTTCTTGGCTAGATTTGTTTAAGGGACAACTTATATATCAAACTAGCGACCCGCCCCGGCTTCGCACGGGTGTAATTGAGAAAAAAAAGAAGTGAATAATTTAAAGTTACTGCCTTTGATTATAGAATTTCTTGATAAATAATGTTTGTAGCAGACCTTTTAACCGACTTAAAAAAAAAGGAGGAGGTTATCAATTCGGTTGTATGTTTTTTTCGTAACGCAATATGAACAAATTATGTATAGAAGTGACGCGTGAAAGGGCTACGTATAGCTGCGTGTCCATGGGCAAAGTACTCAACGCTTAGGTTTAAGCCTGCAACGTTGAATCTCTGAGCTTGTGATTTGTTAATTGTATTTATAATTTTATTATAAACTGCAGACGTGTACCGGTGCACAATTTGGGTGGATTAAGGACAGGAACAGGACACAATTTCTTTAAAACCAATTTATGGAAGCAATAGGTACGGGCTTCCTTGTTCGGTTTCATCGTTAAGACGTAAACGGGGGTCAGTCGGGGAATTCTTACCCACTAAAACCCCCGCGGCTATCACGTCGGCACATTAGAGGGCGGACCTGAGCTATCTATCGGGATCTGCACCAGCTGATAACACACAGTGCCTTGACTTTGAACCCGCCGCCGGAAAGGCACATTATAGCTCCCTGAGAACCTGTCATGGTGCTCACGGTTACAGGGGCACGGGGAAGCCTTTAATGGGATTTACGGGACCCTGTTGGTGGTCAACCGGGTATGTAGGATTCTTATACACTAAACCCCCAACGGCAGTGCAATCAGCACATAAGAACCCCTTCTTGGGCTATCCGGTGGGATCTGCATCATGATACAGTGGCTTGCCTTTGACCCCGCCACCGGGGAGCACAATAAAGCCACCTGGGAACTTGTCACCGTGCTCACGGTTACAGGGGGGAAGCCTTCAATAGGTCCCCGGGACACTGTTGGCGGTCAACCTAGTTATGTAGGAGGAGTAGGAACTGTATGTATGTATATAGTATGTGTCCCCCACGGCTGTCCACGTAAAAGAGTATGCACCGTGTATCCCTCAGTGCAAGGCAAGGGCCTTTGAAGCCGCTGCCGGGGGCGCATTATAGCCCTCCGGAAATCTGTCACCGTTGTCACAGTTAAGGGAGTAGCGGGGGAAACATCCAATATGTCCCCGGGATCCCGTGGGGAAGTCAAACTGGGTATTTGGGATTCTTACCCACTAAAACTCTTGTGGCTGTCACATCGGCACATGAGAGGGAAACCTGGGTTCTCGGGTGGGATCTGCACCAGGTGTCCCTGAGTGCCTGGCCTCTGAGTCCGCCGCCGGGGGCAAGCATATTATATCCCAGATTTACCTTATACTATATGGAATGATACAATGTGACCAGATTCTGTATATTAATACTTTTTCACTCTTTTTTAACGTCGTTTTTGAAGATCTTTATCGGTATTTTGCTGGAAGTCAGTATTTTTATTGGGAAAAAAATATGCTAACATTGTAAGCAGTTGTCCTCGCGAAAATTGTACAGGGACTTGGCCAAACATATTCTCTATTACATTTATGAGCGTGGATCAATAAATTAGAGACAAAACATTACAGGCTGCTGTGTTGTATTGCTACTTAAGTACACAATGCTTAACAGAGTCTGGACTTTAAGTTTTTAGTTGTATGAGGGGATGTGGGAGGGGATAGTTAGATCCGTATATAGTGTGTATGAACACAAACCTTGGGAACACTAAAAAAATATTGGTTGGGCATTTTTTTTATTATTGACATAAATTCTGAAAAGATTACTGGTGTAATAATAAGTGTTGATGTTTTTTTGGCAAATTAAAACATGTTTGAAAATGCGCTACTTGTGCATATTTTTTTTTAGAAATGGTTTAAAATCTTTGACAAACAAACTTAGTTGTGCGGTTTGGTTTTTTTGCTACCTGAGGTGTTAGATGAATAGGAAACTAACCCTCGGTGCGCAAATCCAGCTCGCTCTTGATCAGTATTTTTTCGAAGTGGACTCTGTACATTTCAGTATTTTTTCAATGAGACCTCGGTATAGATACAACTTCTAAATAAATTCAATTAATATTAAACCTTCAGTGAAAAATATAAAAAAATAGTAAAATGATCAAAAATAAAAAGTTTTAAAGTACACAAAAAAAACAGAGATTTGAACCCAGTCCCTGCTGTGTTTAAAAGACGCTTTCGTAACCTCTAGACCACGGCTATTCTTCTTTTATTATTCGAATTACTTGATCATATTCTTGTTATATGTCTGCTCAGTCCCTAATGCGTGATATTTTACCTTATATATTAAAGTTATCCGTGTACAGTACCTAATTTACGTACTAAGCAAATCTGAGTGTGAGTGTGAGAATATTTGTACCGCCATCGGTTGAGTAATAATACTGCTTTTTAACAGTGTTAGGGGATAAATTAAAAAAAAAGATCCCGTCAGTGGCTTGCCTTTTAGCCTGTAGCGTTTAGCGCTACAGGTTAAGAAAAGAAACAAAGAGTTAAAGATAAAAGAGATATATATATTTAGAATGAAAGACAAGATCTCAAGGGTCGCGGGCTCAAGCAGTCAGATCGTGTGGTACGATGCACCTGGCAGTAGTAGGCCAAGCGAGTCGGTGGTCTCCCGGCAGCAGGCGGGGAGACAGCTAAGCAGGGTGGCAGGCTTGGACGGCTGGATATGTAGCACGGGGGCCGACCAAGACCCGAGGTGTAGCGGGCACTCACGAACAGTAGACTGTACCAATCCTGGTACAAGGACCCCTGAAAAATACAGTGCACAGTGCTTAGCATCATGCATAAGCGTATGGTAGCAGGCAGTGAGAGAAAAGGGTGCACTTGATCTTCAGAAGAATGAGGTTAGCAGAGTTTAGGCAAAGAAAACAGGTGATTTTGGCAAGATCCATCTAGGCGACTATGTACATTGGCAGAATGTACATAGCTGAGTACAAGGCGGCTGTTATAGGCGGCAACCAAAAAGAATCACATGGTCAGACATGTGTTACAGGTAGAACCTTGATGCATTTTGTGGAAATAATGTAGCACATACACACATAACTGTAAGGTAAGCACAGCACTGGTAAATGGAACAAAAGAACCTAGAGGAAAGTAACTATTACGGTATCCGACACGTGGCGATGTGTGGCGATTAAAGAAACACGTTTCACGATCTGAATCCTACAGCTCGTACACTGTGGGACAATTTGAGGTTAAGATAAGGTTAATTTAGACATTAAGCAAATGAAAAGTTAGAGAAACACATGGCCACGAAAATCAGACAATCTACACAGCTAGACTCACCAATTCTGGGGAAGTTGAAGAGCAAAAGAGGGAGACCGAAGCCCTAGCCCGGCCTTTTATAGTTACGGTCGATGACCGGAAATATGTTTTTTTAGATACTAGTGACATTACGTCCAGTAACGTCACTAGCTGAGATAAGTAATCGTTGAGCAGTGTTTTCTAGGAAAAAAACTTTAAGCACCTAAAAATAGATTAAGGGAGTCTTTGAGTATATAAACTATGTATATAATTAAGATAAGGGATTTTACGAGAGCTAATTTATAAAGATAACTAATCACGAACTATCAAGATTTTACGTTTGTAACTATCGATTTTTGAACGAAATACAGCTGTCAGATGACAGTTCAGTGACAGTATGCTACTGTCACAAATGTCAACACAATGTTTTTCTGCAACCAAAACAAATGTTTTAATTGTTAAATTAGTGAAGATTTCATAAATAACTGTAAGTATTAGTGGTAGAAAAACAAGGTGTTACAGTATCCCCCCCGTTAGCGGAGAATTTTTCCTAGGGAAAATTCCATTAGATCTAAAGAAAACTGACTGGCTCTACTACAGTTTGTACTTAAGAATCAAGATATATACCCCTTCCATACCCAAGCAAGTACAATAATGCCCTCAAAGTGCATAGGCCCTTAGTAGGAGGCCTATACAAAGAAATCTGTGCCCTCAGACGTGACACAGATCATAGGTGTGCAGGCGACACCAAAGAGTGGCTATTAACCTTTAGTCGGTTAATAACCAAAGGTGAGGACAATTACAGCAGCTGTATACAGAAGAGTAATAGACGTTTAAGATAGTTTCAAGGATTTAATGGAGTACAAAAGGTAATAATCAAGGATGAGCCGACAATGTTTAGGAATGAAGTTGGGACATCTGTCACCAAAACTGAGTATTAAAGATTAAGAGAGTTGAGAAGGGATACCGTTCATGGACAAGATTTACCATATAGAATTTAGAATATAGAATTATAATCTATATTATTTTTATTTTTAAAGTAGAATTTACATGTATAGCAAGATTGCCAAGGAATAGATAACCAAGGTATAAATTATATAATTATTAAGTAGCATAATTATTTATTTTAAAATCTTTTATATGCCAAGAACCTAGATTTTTGTCTTGCATGTCAGTAAGTTCATAGACCAACGGAGACAACTTAGATTTTATGCGACACTTAATAAATTTGGGAGCGAGTTTTTTAGAAAAGCGTTTGTCCTTATCACTCTGAAAATATGTGCGCTTCCACACAATATCGCCAACATTAAAATCTGCCATCTTGCGGCGAAGATTGTAGTGACCACAATTTCTGGAGTGACTTTTTATTAGAGAACTATGCACTTTGTCAAAGATTTTCCTTAGTTTTCCTAAATTTTCCGCATAAGCGTCCCGAGGTGAAAATATAAGATCATCAGCCTTATCGACGTCGAGATAATGAGAACCACAAGCAACTAATTCCCTACCAAAGACAAGAAATGATGGTGTGAAGCCAGTCACCTCACTTACAGCAGAGTTTAAGGCAAACTGTATTTTAGGTAGGTTAACATCCCATATTCGATGGTCATCGCTATTAATAAAAGTGGAAACAGCTGTCATTATAGTTTTATTGTATCTCTCAACGGTGTTAACTTGAGGTGTATATTTAGGCGTATAGCGCACATCAGGGACTTTATATTGAGCGAACAAATTCCGTAGAGTTTGACTGACAAACTGTTTGCCGTTGTCCATGAGTATAGTACTTGGGACACCATGTACTAGGAACACAGATTCTTCGACCAGACGAGCTATGACGTCAGCAGTTGCACGACGTAGAGGGAAAAGAAGGCAGTATTTTGAAAAACAGCAGGTTATTACAAGTATCATAGTGTTTTGTTTCCTGGAAGAAGGTAAAGGTCCGACAAGATCCATGCTTATCATCTGGAACGGTCGTGAGCATTCTTTTGGCCGTCCCATCAGACCTAGTGTAGGATGATTAGCATGTTTATGGGAGTTACACGAGTCACAGTTAGAAATAAAATTAGAGACATCTTTTTGCATACCAGGCCAAAAATAATTTAAAGTGATACGCTTAAGCGTTTTAAAGACACCAAGATGAGCAGAAGTTGGTGCAGAATGACACTCTGTAATAATTTTTGTTCTTTCCTCAGCAGGAACGACTTCTTTCCACTCAAATTCGCGGATTAGAGGATTTAAGGTTTTGACATAACGATAGAGTTTGTTATTGTCAATTTTATAATTTAAGAAAGACATAGGTGCAGTTTGACACCCTTTATAAATATTAAGATACCAAGCATCAGAGGTACTAGGAGACGATGAAGTTTGGTCATTAATTGCAGCAACAGGTACTGCACGAGACAAGGAATCGGGAACGACATTTTCCTTTCCGCGCCTGTGTTTTATTTCAAAGTTAAAAGCAGAAAGACGTATACCCCATCTAGCTAGACGTCCAGTTGGGTTATTTAAATTAAGAAACCATTTTAGAGACGAATGGTCCGTATAGACGATGAATTTTGTCCCATTATCCAAATAGCACCGCCAATGTTCTGCAGCTAAAAGGACAGCAAAAGCTTCGCGTTCAGTAGCGCTGTAATTACGTTCTTGGGCTGTCAGAGATTTGCTCATGTAGGCTATAACCCTCTCTTCGCCATCGAGAATCTGGGTAAGGACAGCACCAATGCCGTAATCACTCGCGTCAGTGTGAATTTGGAATGGCTGAGAATAATCGGGACAAGACAAGACAGGCGAAGAAGTTAGACATTTTTTTAGAGCTTGGAACGAAGATTCAGCCTCTTCAGACCAAGTAAAAGGTGGTGCTTTTTTACCCTGAGAAGTAAGTTTATTTAGAGGAGTAGCAAGAGAGCTAAAGTTTGGTATAAAGCGTCGGTACCACGATGCTGTGCCTAGGAAACGCCGAACTTCCTTCCGATTTTTCGGTGTAGGGTAATCAAGTATTGCCTTTACTTTTTCGGGGTCAGCATGAAGACCGTTCGAGTCTACCAAATAGCCTAAATATTTAAGTTTTTCTCTGAAAAATTGACACTTTTCGAGGTTAACAGTTAAGTTAGCAGATTTTAGTTTATCTAAAACTTTTTTAAGCAAGGATATATGCTGTTCAAACGAATTAGAGACCACAATGATATCGTCAATGAACACGAACACTCTATGCTCAAATTCTGGCCCGTAAAACAGCAAATCCACAAGTCTCTGTTGCGTAGCAGGAGCATTAGTCAACCCAAAGGGCATAGACTTAAATTGAAAGGTCCCCCTAGAGGGAATATAGAAGGCAGTCTTACATCTGTCCTCTTTTTTAATCAAAATTTGCCAAAATGATTTGGAAAGGTCAATAGAGGATAGGTATTTAGCATCTCTGAGGTTGTCTAAGATTTCAGAGATGTAAGGTAAGCTATAGGCATCTTTTCTAGTAACAGAATTTAATTTACGGCTATCGAGACAGAATCGATATTCGCCATTTTTTTTAGGAGCAAGTAGGACAGGAGATGACCAAGGACTCTCACAAGACTCGACAACATCTTCCCTGAGCATTTCATCAAGTTGTTCTGAAAGAATTGTTTGCTTCACAGGGGACATTCGATAGTAGCGTTGCCGAATTGGAGCGGCATCACCAGTGTCGATAGTGTGTGTAATCAAAGAGGTACGACCAAGACCACGATTTTCGTACGATATCTCTTCAAATTGGCGAATGATGTTATCTGCCGTGCCCTTTTGTTCTGCTGAGAGTTGAGCGTAGGATTGTAAATTTTTTTCGTCCAATTTTATGTTGGACACTTCGCTCTCCTCGGGCAATTTAAAGACCACACTATCCAAGTTTTTCGGAAACAATTCAAATTTCTTCCAAAAATCAATGCCTAGTATTAAGTTATTTTTAATTTGAGGAACAATGTAAGTTCGAATTATTTCAGTTTTATCGACAAAGTGAAAAGGAATGTCAATATACTGACAAGTAGATAACTTTTGACCACCAGCTGTAGAAAGGGTTAACAATTCACCATGTTGAACTTTCAGATCTTTGTGTAAATTAATAATGTTGTTGTGTGAATTGTTACCTAAAATAGAAATACAAGATCCAGAATCGAGCAACCCAATTTTTCTTGTGTTAGCGATAGTGACGTTAACATAGGGACGAGAGATGTTAGTTTTATTTTCCAGGATTGAAGAGACCGAGTAACAATTAAAGAATTTTTTCAAAAATTGCACCCAATTTTCCCGGTCAGTTTTGTCAGTGTAGTTGGTTTTACAAAACTGACCAGGCTTAGATGAGGCTCTCCAACCCTGGCCTACAAGTTTTTTGGACTAGAATTTAATTTGGACTTGCACGCTGGACAATCAACCGACCGAAAACCCAATTTACCACACCTGAAACACAAAATTGTTCGGGGCTCCTTACACTCCCGAAGATCGTGAGTGTTGGATCGGCATCTAGGACAGAACCTATTACCTAGGGAAGGATTAAGAGTAGGTTGTTTTGTAATAGAGGGCTCCATCGCAACAGCAGAGACTTGTGGTTTTTTAATAAAATTTGTATATTTATAGCTAGACCCCACCTTAGGTTCTACAGGTTTATAGGCAAATTCTGGAGCAATAGTACGAGAAGTTATCACCGGAGGTTCATGGAAATGTTGTATTCTGGACTGAATAACCTCGTAAGATTTGCACGCCGATTTTAGAGTGTTGATGTCAACCACAGCAGTTGACGCAAGAGAAGAAGCATAGCAAGGCCTAATATTATGTAATAGGATTTCCAATTTATCAGCTTCATTTAGAGGTTTAGATAACCTAGCAAACATTCCATGCATTATAGATAGATAGATGGTTATACTCTCAGTAGCACCCTGAGTGCGAGATCGAATTTCCGCCATAAGACGGTAGTCATAATCATGGATGCTAAAGTCAGCTAAAAGTAGAGAGGTTAAATCTGACCAAGAGGAAATTCCATCCTTCACTGAGCGATACCAATGCAAGGCATCACCAGAAAAAATTTCAAAACAGTTAGATAATATTTTCTCGTAGGATATATTTCTAGATGATACAAACTCCTCTACTTGCTGGATAAAAGACCTAACACAAGTTTTACCACTAAATTTAATTTTACTCAAATCAGAACTTATACTGCGTTCACATGTTACTGAGATTACAGGCTGGATAGTAGAAGATGTGCTTGGGGACACAGCCTTATCAAATTTGTTTTTAAACCCTTTTATGTCTTTATATTGTGCATTGAAGTCATTTTTAGTATCAGCTAAATCATCAACATTGCTCAATGACGTTGAATCTATCCTACCAAGTCTATGATAGACGTGGTGTAACAAACTTTCAGTACGCAAGTAAAGGTTAGTATCAAAATTATCCTTTAGTAGAAGCAGGTTCTCGCTTGATCTATAAAGCGTATCCCGGACACCTTTTAGATCATCCTCCGGTTCCAAGTGAGAAGCAGAGATGGGGGCGGAAAGAAGTTCCTTCCCAATGTCAGATATTTGCTTTCTAAGAGAAATTACCGTAGCAGCTGGTTCTAGACCACGCAACCCGATTTCATACGATAATTCTGCTTTAGGCAAGGAATAAAAATTAATGGGGTAGGCCATATTAACTAAAAAGGTGAGTCTAGCTTCCTAAGTTAAAGAAAAAAATCAAGTGCACAAAAAAAAATAGGTGTATGTGGGTGCCGTAGAAATTGGGGGCCAAAATATGATTATAGGTAAGGTGGTTGTAAGTTAAAGAAATTTAAGCAAAAGCAAAATAAATTTAATTTAAAGTTTAAAAAGAAGGTGAGCTTAATTTAAAAATTTTATGTTAAAAAAAAAAAACTGATGAGAAATTTTAAAAATACCAAAATTGTTGCAGCCAAAATAAAAAAAATGTATTAAGAGTGCTCAGCTGAAGTAAAGCAAGTATAGTTTAAAAAAAAAATTTTTTGGCCGCAGATGGGTGGAGCGAGCAGAGGTGTTAAGCGCTCCTGGTGCTAGCGGACTCGGGTATCCTAGCTACAATAAAAGAATTACTGTAACTAGGATAGGTGGTATCCCACCGAGGCGTACTGCGCACAAAGTACTACCACCTAGAGGGTACCCACATACACATAGAGAACACAAAAAAATAAAAATAAATATAAAAAGAAGAACACAATCTGACCACTTTAACCGCTAGTTAGGGCGCCACTGTAGCGTTTAGCGCTACAGGTTAAGAAAAGAAACAAAGAGTTAAAGATAAAAGAGATATATATATTTAGAATGAAAGACAAGATCTCAAGGGTCGCGGGCTCAAGCAGTCAGATCGTGTGGTACGATGCACCTGGCAGTAGTAGGCCAAGCGAGTCGGTGGTCTCCCGGCAGCAGGCGGGGAGACAGCTAAGCAGGGTGGCAGGCTTGGACGGCTGGATATGTAGCACGGGGGCCGACCAAGACCCGAGGTGTAGCGGGCACTCACGAACAGTAGACTGTACCAATCCTGGTACAAGGACCCCTGAAAAATACAGTGCACAGTGCTTAGCATCATGCATAAGCGTATGGTAGCAGGCAGTGAGAGAAAAGGGTGCACTTGATCTTCAGAAGAATGAGGTTAGCAGAGTTTAGGCAAAGAAAACAGGTGATTTTGGCAAGATCCATCTAGGCGACTATGTACATTGGCAGAATGTACATAGCTGAGTACAAGGCGGCTGTTATAGGCGGCAACCAAAAAGAATCACATGGTCAGACATGTGTTACAGGTAGAACCTTGATGCATTTTGTGGAAATAATGTAGCACATACACACATAACTGTAAGGTAAGCACAGCACTGGTAAATGGAACAAAAGAACCTAGAGGAAACTAACTATTACGGTATCCGACACGTGGCGATGTGTGGCGATTAAAGAAACACGTTTCACGATCTGAATCCTACAGCTCGTACACTGTGGGACAATTTGAGGTTAAGATAAGGTTAATTTAGACATTAAGCAAATGAAAAGTTAGAGAAACACATGGCCACGAAAATCAGACAATCTACACAGCTAGACTCACCAATTCTGGGGAAGTTGAAGAGCAAAAGAGGGAGACCGAAGCCCTAGCCCGGCCTTTTATAGTTACGGTCGATGACCGGAAATATGTTTTTTTAGATACTAGTGACATTACGTCCAGTAACGTCACTAGCTGAGATAAGTAATCGTTGAGCAGTGTTTTCTAGGAAAAAAACTTTAAGCACCTAAAAATAGATTAAGGGAGTCTTTGAGTATATAAACTATGTATATAATTAAGATAAGGGATTTTACGAGAGCTAATTTATAAAGATAACTAATCACGAACTATCAAGATTTTACGTTTGTAACTATCGATTTTTGAACGAAATACAGCTGTCAGATGACAGTTCAGTGACAGTATGCTACTGTCACAAATGTCAACACAATGTTTTTCTGCAACCAAAACAAATGTTTTAATTGTTAAATTAGTGAAGATTTCATAAATAACTGTAAGTATTAGTGGTAGAAAAACAAGGTGTTACAAGCCCGCCACCGGGGGGCACAATTAAAAAAACCTGTCACCATGCTCAAAGTTTCGGGGATCACGGGTAGACCTCCAATAGGGTTTCAGGATTTGCGGGCGGTCGACCGCGATGTGTAGGATTCTTACCCTCTAAACGGCTGTCCGCAAAAAATATGGGGCTGCACCGGGTACCCCTCAGTGCAAGGCAAGGGCCTTTGAAGCCGCTGCCAGGGGCGCATTATAGCCCCCCGGGAATCTGTCACCGTTGTCACAGTTAAAGGGGTGGTGGGGGGCACGTTTAATATGTCCCTGGGATCCTGTGGGGGATTCTTACCCACTAAAACTCTCGTGGCTGTCACATCGGCACATGAGTTCTCCGGTGGGATCTGCATCAGCTGTCCCTCAGTGTATTGCCTTTGAGTCCGCCGGGGGGCGGGTATATTATATCCCGGATATTTACCTACTTTATAATATATGGAATTAATTCTCAAAATTCTCTAGTACTTGATTGTTAACTATGTATCTCTTTAGGTTTAGTCAATGTGAGCTATGTAAGTTTATTTACTTAGATAAAACTTAAAACCTTCAATGAAAAATTATCTAACCGATGGTGAAAATCGCTGCGTGGTTTAGGAGGTGCTATCGGATATAGACACACTCGGATAGCGACTTTGTTTCACACTATGTAAAGATACTTTGACGTCGTTGGTTGAAAAAACCCTGACTGTCTGTCTGACAATAATTCCAATAAAGTTTTGGCTTTTTTTTTATATCAGACGTACAATAGGTGCATGCATATTGTATTCCTACCCAAACAGACATTTTGAAAATATATTTTCATTATTTTATTTTTATTTTGTTATATTTGGGAAACAAACAAATGATACCACTTATTACTAAATATAAGATCCAATAGTACATAAAAATCAATTCAGTTTCCACTAATAACTAAATCATAACATTAGAGAGAAGTTAACTATATACGTATGCATGACTTTAAATTCAAAAAAATCATTAAATATAAAAAATATATTAGAGATAAAAAGTGCCGGAGTCAATATGAGTTAAATATTTAAAACATCGAATCTTAATATAAATAAAAAAATCAAAAACAAAGTTTAATAATACAAAAAAAAAATCCGATCGGACAATCCGTACTTAGAGGACGCTTCCGTAACCACGTGGCCAAGGAACTTTTATTTTATCTTTCAAATTATCGTATCTTATTGTTGTAATATATTTGTACTGCCATCGGTTGAGTAATAATTCTTATTTTTTACCCTGTAAAGGGATAAATTATAAAAAATATGAAATACTAATTCAATTAATTTTCTTAACGAATGTCTGTGCAAAATTTCAAGTCAATAGGACCAAGGAATCGCGTTCTTCCATACAAACTTTGCCCCCCTGTTTGACCCCCTTAGAGGTTGAATTTCGCAATATCCAGTCTTAGTGAGCACCTAAGTCTTAAAAGGAACCCCCATGCAAAGTTTGAGACTCCTAGCACTTGTAGTTTCTGAGATTTCGTGATGAGTGGGTTTTTGTCTACTCTTTTATATAATAAGATAATATAATAAGACTCACTGTAAAGATAAAGATAGTAAATTATTTTAACCAGTCTATCACTCTCGGTACTAAATGTTAAACCATTTCGGAGGTATTGCACAAAACCACTAATTTTATTGGATTTGTTCCACTTCTAACCCGTGAATGCATCGTGAATGTTTGGTTTCGATTAAACTTTACTCCACTGAAATACTGATACTGACTATGATCCATTCCTTTGTCAAAGCTGCTACTACACATGTCATTATGTCCAAAAACTAAATCACAAACGCAACTAGAGTTAAATTTTGCGTACAATTTCACATTATTTCATGCGTTGACCGGAACTAGCGGTGATTTGAATAAAAGCGTCCGGCGCGCCGTATGGTAATGGCAACCGGACGGGGGCGGTCCCTGGACTAGGGTTGTTGTGTTTCAAAACGAAACCTGGATAGTGAAAATATTTGCTTTTGGCCCGCGCTAGACTGGAACAATATGTCTAAGCAAACAATGATGTATAAACATTTAAAAGTAAGTATATTTTACATTTAATTAGAAATAAATATTAGGCTCTGATTGTGTCTACTTACCTGCCTAATACCTACCTAATTTTTTTTTAACAGCCCGTGGTTTTGTCCCATGACTGGGCACGGGCCTTCCCTCAAGATAAAGGGGCTTAGCTTAGGCCATAGCCCGCCGTTGCGACCCCCGTCCCCGTGAGTACCGTGTCAGGTTCCCGGGGGGCTACAGTACGCCCCCCGGCGGCGGGCTCAAAGGCAAGGCACTGAGGGGCCCCTGGTGCAGATCCCACCGAAGAGCCCTGGGGTCCCCCTCTCATGTGCCGATGCGACAGCCGCGGGGGTTTTAGTGGGTAAGAATCTCACATACCCCGGTCGAGCCCCACAGCTCCCGGGGATCTTTTGAAGATATCCCCCGCGTCAAAAAAAAGAAAAAAAAAAGGCCATAGCCCGCCACGCTGGCCAAGTGCGGGTTGGTGGACTTCACATGTCATTCGATAGCTAGGCTTTCTTAGACATGCAGGTTTTCTCACGATGTTTTCCTTCACGATGCTTGTGTTTGTTTTGATTTGAAGGCTACTGTAGCTGGTGAAATTATCAGACACAAGAATAACTAAAGTCTCGGGTGACGAGCGGCAGTGCAAAGCAGCTGTCTATGGGCAGGCCTGTCACTTACCATCAGGCTAACGTTTTGCTTATCTCGTCACTAGGTAGAATAAAAAAATGTAGTCTTCTAATACATTAGTTATTAACTTAAGTCAATTTATTTCAGCTACATCATCATTATCAGCCGGAAGACGTCCACTACTGAACATAGGCTTCCCCCTTAGAATGCCACAATGAACGATGAATGGCTATTTGCATCCACCGGTTACCTGTAACGCGCACAATGTTGTCGGTCCACCCAGTTGGAGTCCTGCTTACGCTGCGTCTTCCGGTTCGTAGTCGCCACTCAAGAACCTTTCTTCCCCAACGGTTATCGGTTCTTCGAGCGATGTGGCCTGTCCATTGCCACTTCAACTTACAGATTCTGAGAGCTATGTCGGTGAACTTAGTTCTTCGGCGTACATTTCGGATTCTGTTGCGCAAAGAAACTCCGAGCATAGCTCTCTCCAGGGCTCGTTGTGTGACTCTGAACTTCTCTAAAAGGCCATCAGTTAGAGACCACGTCTCAGTACCATAATTCATCACTGGCAACACACACTATTTAAAAACCTTCAGCGACATCGCTCTTTATAAAGTAAAATAGCAAAATTAACACATATTTACGCCTTCGGAAAAAGTTCCTTTAAATTTCATATTTTGGCAACCCTGTACCGGAACGGCAAACATAAACAGGATCGGCACGGTACTCGTCCGGCCCACTGTCCGGCGTCCGTCTGCTATTACGCAGTGTTAACTGCCATTTGAAGCTGTTATTTTCGTAAGGTAAAAACAATATACGCTGTTGTCACGTTTCCTATCTGCAAAGGCCCACCCCAGCTGTATTCACTTTAATGTTGGACAAAATTATTTTAATAGAAGCCGAATCTGTTTTTGAATATTACCTTGAAATATATATAGAGCAGGGGTTCTCAACCTTTTTATATTACGATAACTAAAGTACCGTAAGTTTTGATACTGAAAGACACTATGTTAACTTATTAAATGCTAGATTTCTTACACACTGGGTCATCGAGGTAGGCTGATTGTCACCTACCTGCACGACCTCTTGTTGTCAAAAAATCGGCCACAAAGCAGCAGCGTCTAACCTAAACATTGCCTTGCCTCCGTATTAAGGGCACATTAGTTGGAGAAACTGATGTCGAGAGCCTAACTAATTTTTCTTTTAGCGATCGGCAATTCAATGCAACCATTTTATGGTCAGGCACTTACGATCAAGCGAACGTCCGTATTGTCTTGCTTAAATATTTTAAATTCAAAGCAATAGATCCAATGCATACGCTTTGGATACACTGGCGAGATCTGGACGTAATGCCTGTAGACTTTTCACAGTGTCGATGTATGACTACTATTGAAGTATTAGTGGGTAAAAATCGGAGTCCGGGTGATCCCGGCTCTTTGAAATTTTCCTCCCTAACAGAAAATGCTTATAGGATTTTATTAGTCTAATGGTACTTGTCAAAGCATTTATATCCCGGATGCCGTAGCCAAGTTATCATTCTACAATACGCAACGCTAGAGAATAGAAAACAAATGTATGGGATCCCATGGAGTGCTGGGTTAGAATTGCATCCCCCATCTCCTCTGGTGGGGTGTCGTAAGAGGTGACTAAGCTAGAACAGGAAGACGGGCAGCTGCGTCTTTCTTTTAGATGTGTCTTCCACCTATACTGCGATCCCCAAGCCGCCTTGCAAGCGTGGGGATTATGGCAACCCCTCCCTTCTAAGGGAGGCCTTTGTGCAGCAGTGGACGTCAATCGGCTGCTAATGATGATGATGTATGGGAATGACATCTCTTCACGTGACTTACCGGAGATATTGTAGGTATTGTGTCATTCCCATACAATTGTTTTCTCTAGCGTTCTTTATGGTAGAATTACAACTTCGCTAAGGCAGCTGAATTAGATAAAGCACGTTACATATTCGTTATGAGTTACAGGGTGCGCTCCCCGCCAAAATTGCACGCATCGAATCCTCGCGGTGTTCGCGTTTCGCAAACGGATTTATGCTCGCAACTGTATCTGGACATACAGACGAGAAAGAGGAGAGAACAAAAAATATAATAATAAATAATAATACCACCCTTGTGTTTGTCCCACCGTTGGGCAAGGGCCTCCCCTCAAGATGAGGGGGCTTAGGCCATAGTTCACCATGCTGGCCAAGTGCGGGTTGGTGGACTCACAAAAATATACTTTAACATTATTGTTTAAAAGTATTTAAACAATTAAATGCCACCACAGTGTCAAATAGTCCTGCAAAGCGGCAGTGTGTAAACATTGCTTTGTACTTGTTCATCATCATCTTCATAGCTTGGAAGAAGTCCAGTGCTGGACAAAGGCTTCTCCCTTAGTAGGAAGGGGTTGCCATAATCCCCACGCTTGGCAGGCGGCTTGGGGATCGCAGTATCATCATCATCACCAGCCGGACATAGGCGTCCACTGCTGAACATAGGCCTCCCCCTTCGAACGCCACAATGAACGACAATTAGCTATTTGCATCCACCGGTTACCTACGACGCGCACAATGTCGTCGGTCCACCTAGTGGGAGGCCTACCTACGCTGCGTCTTCCGGTTCGTGGTCGCCACTCGAGAACCTTTCTTCCCCAACGGTTATCGGTTTGCCGAGCGATGTGGCCTGCCCATTGCCACTTCAACTTGCAGATTTTAAGAGCTATATCGGTGACCTTGGTTCTTCGGCGAATCTCCTCATTCCGGATTCTGTCGCGCAAAGAAACTCCAAGCATAGCTCTCTCCATAGCTCGTTGTGTGACTCTGAGCTTATCCAGAAGGATCACAGTATAGGTGGTAGATAATCCAATAGGCCGGAGGTTGCTTGAAAGATAGTATTCGCGCAAACAAGACCACATTGAACATTGATGTTAAATAACTAATGTAGTGAGACTTTTCGGCTGTGTGTCGTGAAGTACAGACAGGTCTGGCAGGAAGCCACGAGGTTCGTTTATATATCGTCGTGTTTTGACACTGCCTACACTATGACGACACGGCTCCGGTGAAATTGGAAAAATACAATACCGATGCGGTTTGTTCCAATTAAGGAACAATATGGATTTGTTTTTTTTATAGTGTTATACTAGCAAACAAATATGACATCCATCTAAAGGGATTACCAACACCTTTACTCCTCCCTGGACTATAGCTGAAATTTTCACCCCTATCACTTTGTACCCGACTTACGAATTTTTGCGTTTATTGACTGACATTAATGACAATGGAGGTTTCTTTTGGAACCGTCAATCGTCTCTCTACGCCCCCGCCCCCAGGGGGGCGTGACCCCAGGTTGGGTTGTTCTGGTCTAAAGTAAGTTACATTGACCTAGGGTCTGCCATGCATCCTATACGAGTATCATAGATCTTTTGGCTAGCGCGGAGAAAAAATTCCAAAGGGCCCAGGTCAAAAGAACCCTATGGAGTCAACCAGGGTACGGGTTATTCTTATCCACTACCTTTGGAGTCGGTAGACGTTCGGGGTGTAGAACCTTAGAACGTCCATTGAAAACGGCGGCGACTCCGAGGAGGACGGCGGCGGGGTTGCGACGTCCGAACCTAGGTTCTAGGATTAATCTGGAATGATGATTCAGACGAATTTGAATACTCCGTCAAACTTCCGCCGTTAAGCGGTCCGAAAAGGCAAGTCATTTCAGATATATCTAAGTTGTTCGATCCGTTAGGATGGATATCACCATACATAATAACGGCCAAGATCTTCATACAAAAGCTGTGGATTGCAGGATTGGATTGGGATGAAGAGTTGCCTCAACAGTTAAAACAAGAATGGTTGACTCACCGCAATAACTTATCTCAAATCACCACATTTAGTATTCCAAGATGGATGCACACTAGCAACGATAGCCAGTGCGTTGAATTGCACGGATTTTGCGATGCATCCAATACCGCTTACGCAGCCGTGGTGTATATCCGAGTTGTTGACAGCAACAGCGACGTTCGTGTGAATCTCGTGACGTCTAAAACTAAAGTAAGTCCAATCAAACAGGTCTCGATTCCACGTTTAGAGCTGTGCGGAGCTGTCCTGTTGGCCAAATTATTATTCGAAGTATCGGAAGTCTTGCAGATATCAAAGGATCAAATTTATGCCTGGACCGATTCGAAAGTGGTTTTAGCCTGGTTGAGTAGCCATCCCAGTCGGTGGAAAACTTTTATCGCAAACAGAGTTTCCGAAATTTTGACGCTGTTTGACAGGAAGCAATGGTCTCATGTCCGATCACTTGATAACCCTGCTGATTGGGCATCACGTGGTATCCAGCCTTCGAGCTCATCAAATATGACATTGTGGAAGCATGGTCCCGCTTGGTTGATGAAGGAATCTTTAAATTACAGTCCACTTGAAAGCAGCTATCAAGACACCAAGTTAGAAGAAAGGACCAATACAAACATCACATGCGCGGCTATTAACGTTGATGAAGACACAGTATGCACTAGGTTTTCTTCGTTTCGACGTTTGATTAGAGTAGTCACGTACTGTAGAAGGTTTGTTAAGGCTGTATACGCAAGAATAAAGCAGAAACCACGACCGGAATCTCCTAAATGGCTCACCAGCAAGGAGTTACAAGAATTTGTGACGATTCTTATTAAGGAATTACAGGCAAATTATTTTAAAGAGGATTTAAAATGCCTGATAAGTAGTGGTCAAGTGAAGAAGAAGAGCAAAATCTGCTGTCTACATCCTTTTGTTGACAGCGAAGGTATCCTAAGGGTGGGCGGTCGATTAGAGAGAGCTCCAGTTTCACACAGTATGCGACACCCTATTTTGATACCTCACAATTCACACTTGACTAATCTGCTTGTACTAGATGCTCATGAGAAGACGTTCCATGGAGGTATGCAATTAACACTAAATTGCCTTAGGTCTAAGTACTGGGTAATCGATGCAAGAAGAGTAGTCAAGCAGTGTATAAGAAAATGCGTATCATGTGTTCGACATTCGTCACGCACTACGCATCAAATGATGGGTCAACTCCCTGCCGCGAGAGTTACGCCCAGTAGACCCTTTCAACAAAGTGGCGTTGATTATGCTGGTCCAATAGCTATCCGGTCCGGACCACAAAGGGTAGAGGTTTTAGATCAACCAAGGGCTATATCTGTCTTTTTATCTGTATGGTTACTCGAGCCATTCATTTAGAGGCAGTCAGCGATATGACATCCGAAGGGTTTATCGCTGCATTCAAACGATTTGTGGCAAGGCGCGGTCATTGTTCTAGTTTGTGGAGCGACAATGGCACTAATTTTGTCGGGGCTGCACGCGAGTTAAAGGCTCTTCTGGCTGAAGAGAAGTCTACAGTGGTTACTGAGATTGCTGATTGGCTATCGACCAACGGTACAGAGTGGCATTTTATCCCACCCCACGCTCCAAACTTTGGCGGACTATGGGAGGCTGGGATAAAGTCCACGAAACATCACCTTCGAAGAGTCATCGGATGTTCTACTCTTACCTTCGAAGAAGTCACTACTGTATTGGCTCAAATTGAGGCATGTCTCAATTCGAGACCAGTATCGCAGGTTAGTGATAACGTTGACGAACCGTATCCACTGACGCCGGGGCATTTTCTCGTAGGAGAACCGTTGGTTCTCATACCGGACGCAAATTATGAATCTTCTAATATAGGCAGTCTTAGACGATGGCAGTATACTCAAAGAATGGTGCAAAATTTTTGGCGTCGCTGGTCGAAAGAGTACCTGACACAATTTTACCAGAGATACAAATGGACACAACATATCCCTGAACCAAAAATTGGCGACGTAGTTCTTGTTAAGGAGGATGATCTTCCTCCGGCTAGATGGTTATTCGGCATTGTGACCGAAAAACACTCGGGATTGGACCAACTTACAAGGGTGGTTAGCTTGAGATGTAAGGGAACCATAATTAAGAGACCCGTGTCTAAAATTTGTATTTTACCTGTGACAGAATGAATTTTATTGTTATTTTATGTCTACTCCTGCTATACTGTTTACAAGTTAATTTTACTATTTTCTTTATACAAACTCTATTTCAGCTGTTATGTTTTAACTTTACACTTGTTATTATTGCTTTTTTTACCCATATTTATATAAATTTTGTTAGTGAATATTTTAAGCATAACTTTATGTACAAATGGTTTTATACGGTTTTTGACTGTTTAAGTTTTATACACACTATCAAAAAGAAATGTTTATTTGGTCTTGTTTAGATAATTATATTGTACCTACAGCTGTTAACGTTTGATGGACAGTCGTCCATGGTGGGCGGTATGTCCAATGTCACCGATGGATGGCGCTGTTCAGAAAGTAAATCACGCTATCATTGTAAATTTCTGTTTAACCATATTAATTATGGCACTTGTAAATTTTTTGGCATCTTTTTATTGTTGCAACTGCAATATACGCTTCCTGGACTTGCGAGTTTCATTTCGTGAACCCCTGACCTTGAAGCGTTTTTGGGAGCGCTGTACAGTGTGGACGTGCATCGGGGTCGTTCGGCCGCACGTGGGCTTGGCCGAGCGTGCCTCGGGGTTGAGCCAGTTTTCGTTAAACGGGACGCGCTCAAAAGTGCCTTTTTTGGCTCGCGAGACAGCCTGCAGATATTAACGCAACTGTCCATTTCTTCGCCTTACGGCTTGGCCTACCTCGCGAGCTACGGCTCGGGGTACCGGAAAAACTGCCAGAATGCCGCGCAGGCCCATGCGGCCGTTGGAGACCGACCCATTCTCATACGTTTTTTTTCTATTCTCTAACGTTCCGTACTGTTGAATGACAACTTCGAAGACGATCACCTGACAAATGTCTTGTTTGACTTTAACTCAGTTAAATAAAAAACTAATTTTATAATAATATCAAGCTATCGCCACCCCTATTAAGTATGTATTATGTATAGAAATATGCACTCTCCCTTGATCGCGGGCGGGCGGAGTATTCGCAATTAACACTCCAACTCACCGCGCCTGCCGGGTCGCAGGTGAAACTCGGCCCATTAGCGGTTTGACTTTTAACGTTTTAGGAATCATTAGCTTGTTCAATGGGAGATAAACGGCCATTTCGCTTAAACAAATGTAGTTTTTAGTCTTTATGGTGCAGCGGAGGTTGCTTGAAAGATCGTGAGTTCAAATCTGCTGGGAGCAACAGTTTTGTGTTGTTGTTCCTTAGTGATTAAAGAGAAATCAAGATCATCCTGACCTGATCACCAAGACGGTAAATGAGTCCGGTGAGCACATAGAGTTAAGTATTAGGAATAGAGTACGCGTTTGTCTATGGTCCCATTACACAAAGCGTAGGCAGATTTTCCTCTACGGGGCAGGTGAATTGAACTACACACATCAAAAGTGTCTAGGGATCAAGCATTTTTAAGCGGATTTCTTGAGATTGAGATGTGGCTTTGTAATAAATTTATGATTTTATAAATTTATATGGATCCTTTTTGGTGCATTTCATAATTTGAATCAGGAACTGTGAATCAAATTCGAGTAAAAGATGAAAATCAGCTGTCAATATTTTCCCTATAAAAACATACAACGCATTGAAGACATTATTAGTGCTACTGTTTCCCTACTACTGATTAAAACCAACGTTATTATGGAGCGGCGACGTCATTTAAGCAGGGAAGAAATGCTCAGAGCCGTGGGAATGATAGAAGCTGGTTCCCGGCAACGTACTGTGGCTTTAGCTCTGAATACAAGTCAGAGTGTTATCAGTCGACTTTGGACACGTTACCGAAGCACTGGTACCGTGGCTGAGCGCCATGGAGGACGGTATCGCTGCACCACACGGAGACAAGACCGATATATTCAAATCTTAACTCGAAGAGCTCCAACAATAACTGCCATGATGTTAGCCGTGAGGCTTCATCACTCTTCAGGGAACTTAATTAGCGACCAAACAGTCAGAAACCGCTTGCATGAAGTGAACCTTCATTCCCGAAGACCGCTACGGGTACCACCTATAGCAATGCACAATCGTAGGATTCGATATCAATGGGCTCTTGAACACAGAAATTGGGCAGAAGAACAATGGCGTTTCGTGTGCTTTTCTGATGAGTCTCGTTTTGGTATGAGACCGGATACAAGACGTATACGACACTGGAGAACCCCTGGACGCAAACAGCGATTAAAATCCTGCCAGGAAGTCCATCCTTATAGTGGTGGAACCATCATGGTATGGGCGGGTATTTGGATCGGCGGAAGAACTGAGTTGATTTGGATCAGAGGCAACCTCAACGCTCAAATTTATGCTGAGACGATTGTATCAGACGTCATCGTTCCTCTACAAGTGCAAATCGGTCCCTTATTTCAGTTAATGCATGATAATGCACGACCGCACACCGCAAGAGTTGTAAGACAGACTCTCGCCGCAGCTAACATCAATGTCCTGCCCTGGCCTGCTCAGTCGCCAGACTTGAACCCGATTGAGCATGCATGGGATATGCTACAGAGAAGAGCTCTGCCGAATATGGAGGGTATCCAGTCGCAAGAAGACCTTTTTTTGTTGTTGCAACGAACATGGGCGGCCATTCCACAGCGTGATTTGGATGAACTCATTTTGAGTATGCCAAACCGATGTTCTTGTGTTGTTAGTGTTCGCGGTAGAAACACGGATTATTAATTGTTTAAGTTACCCAATAAAATTTTAAAGAAAACTGTTATTTCAGTCTTTTTTTCGAACTTTTGTGTTAGTGGTTCAAATGTCAAAAATCCCTTTATTAGGAAAATGGCAAATTTCTTTATTAATGCAAAGGTGACTTGGTTTATCGTTACTGTGACAAACGAAAACACTTTATTTGATGAATCCTTAAAGAAAATTTTAATTAATATCAATCAGGAGAAAAGTTATTGCAAAAATATATGTTGATCCCTAGACACTTTTGATGTGTGTATTTAAAGTTATATTACAAGAGTTATATTGATATGTAAGTGATAATTAGTAATAGGTTTGATCTGTTACGAGCGCAAATGTCGATAAATAAAGCTAATGGTATAGTACCTATTGTCGTATACCTGATATTTATGTATTTTGATGTTCTTACCTGTGCCTACGGTTCTTACTTGCATTTGAGCATTCTATAGTACTTGTACTGATTATTGTTCTGTGGGTGAGCATGTTATAAGCTGGTCCTGTGCCTTATTTGTGGTCTAACTATGATCGTGACCTTCGTGAAGATTCTTCGACCCCGAGGATTGTGGTGGTTAACTGAGTGAGATTGGGTCACTTGTAGAAGAGACCTACCTACTGCCCATGATTTTATATGTTTATTTATTTTTTTATTTGACCTACGAGACAAGCAACACGTTCGCGTGGTAAGTGACACGGCTGCCCATATATACAGGGTGTAAGCGACATCGTACCGAAAACATTCTGAGAACGTGTTGAAATTTTTATCGGCTTTTTCATGAATTTCCAAAAAAAAGCCGCTTCTATATCTATACATATTATAAAACAAAGTCGCTCTCGCTGTCTGTCTGTCCCTATGTATGCTTAAATCTTTTAAACTACGCAACGGATTTTGATGCGGTTTTTATTAATAGATAGAGTGTTTCTTAAGGAAGGTTTATATGTATAATACATGCATAATATAGTAGAGAAACACTGATAATTTTTGAGGTTTCTAATGTGATGTCGTAAATAAGCACATTTTTTTTGCGCTTACATTGCAAACGCTGGCTGAACCCTACGAGATAGGTCAAAATAATGTACTACAGTATTGTACATATTAACAAGGTCTACAAAAAAGTTCGCGATGGTATATGTTAATCTCTTAGAGATAACCCACAATAACCATTTTTTATCCTTTACTTTTTATGACAAATAATTAACTATTAATAAATTGTTGTTAGCATGAATTTGTCCCTTCTTCAATATAACATAAACTTCACCAATAATACACCAATGACAAAAAAGCTGTGAATGTTGTTCATACCGCTAGGTTAAGGTTAAGCAACATAAGGCTAGGTCATTAAATAGATGGGTGAATCGATTTGTATGAAATTTTGTGTACATATCGGGTAGGTCTGAGAATAAAATCGTAAAGTATATTTCATGCCGCTAGGTTTAGCAACGTTAGCCAAGGTCATTACATAGATAGGTGACGGGCGGCGGCGACTCCGAGGAGGATGGTGACGGGGTTGCAAGCCCCGTCCCTGTGATCATGGTGCCAGGTTCCCGGGGGCTATAATGCGCACTGAGGGGTATTTGGTGCATATCCCACTGGAGGGCCCAGGTCACCCCTCATATATGGCGATGCGACAGCCGCAGGGGTTTAAGTGGGTAAGAATCCCAGATACCAGATACCATGATTAACGAGGATATTTAGAACGAGAGGAGGGTGCAAGAAAGGAAAGAGAGGGAGAGGGGATTCGAGGAGAGAGTGATTGGGGGATTAAGGTAGAACAAGGGGAGAGTGAGGGGGAGCAAGGTGGTAGAAGAGAGAGGGGGATGGGGTTCAGAGAGGGGACAACGGGGAGAGGAAGAGGGGGACTGTGACGGGGACCGAAGCGGGAAAGGGGAAAGAGAAAAGAGAGAATTAGAATTAGATTTTTCTTATAAGTGAGAGAGAGATGGAGAGAGAAATAAATCAAGGGAGGGGGGAGAAAAGGGGAGCAAATTGTAATAAAAGCACGGGCGGAGCTGCGCGGGTCAGCTAGTTTTTTAATAAAATTAGGATAACATCATTATTGGTATAATAATAAAGCCTTATTTCAATTTAACTATATTACTTATTTAATGCAAAATTAGCAAAGATCAGCAGCCGAAAAGTTCACTGCTGTGCAAAGACCTCTCCCTTAGAAGGGAGGGGTTGCCATAATCTCCATGCTTGGCAGGCGGCTTGATTGAAATAAGCAATGTAATTTGAAAAATAAATATTATTCCGCACGTATTCATTACATGCTCAAAAATTAACAAGATAGTCATTTGTCATTTTCCATATAAATGGTTTCTGTAATGTTGTAAGGGACAATATGAAAACTCTTATATAAAAGTTTTCGGTACGTAGTCCCTTACACCCTGTATACGTTGCACTGCCGCTCGTCATCTGAGACATTAGTTATTAATCTTGTGTCCGGTAATTTCACCAGCTACAGTGCCCTTCACACTGCTGCTTGGCAGTATATTATTATAGTATATTCTTGTAAGTCTAAGTAATGTTTTACTTTGACTCAATCATAAAGGTTAAATAATATAGTGTTACCTAAATAAGCAATTTCGAATGCTAGAGCATTTTTTAATTAACGTTTAGTATATACGTTAAGTAATAAACATTTGTTTCATATAGCAAAAACACAACCATTACAATAACGAAATACGTCCCCCACACAAAGGCGTCTTAGATGCAGAAATATTTCCGAAGCGTTGTGCCCTGTTCGAACGGCGAGCACCCTGCGGAATGCCCAATAACAATGCACTGCAGGAAAACTTATTCAATTTGACTGAAGAGACAACTGTTCTTGGGTTTGAAATGCATTGTGCCTCGTTCACCTCAATGTTGGTTTTTATTTTATCCGTTCCTGAATAATACTTTCATTGAATCCGCTTACTGACATTAGAGATGCGAGTCACGTGTGGTCGCGACTGCTCTGCCATCGAGTTGTCTATGTGATTTGTTGGATAGGCGAGAGCGTTTTGGATCAGGTACCTGCCATTGCATTGGTAGATATTTTTCCGCTAAGCATGTATTCCGGTGTGAAGGGCGCCGAAGCTAGTGAAATAAGCCTGCTTATGAGACTTTAACTAATGTAACGGGTGACAAACGGCATTAAACTGAAGCTGAAGGCAGACATGGCGCTTATCATCAGCTTACATGAGCAATCTGTCTCGTCTCTTCACCAAGCTGAATAAAAAAATATACTTTACATTATTAAACACGATAATTTAATGCTCGTCCCACTAAAAAACGGTTTTTTTAACAAAATTGCAAGTGAAGGCTTGCATGATCACTACGGATCACTATAAATCACGCAACGGATTTTCCAATGCGGTTTTTACTATCAGTTAGATAATTTTTCAATGAAGCTTTATATCATCAGCAGCTGGAAGTCGTCCACTGCTGAACACAGGCCTCCCCCTTAGAAGGGAGGAGTTGCCATACTCACGCTTGGCAGGCGTCTTGGGGATTGCAGTATAGGTGGTAGGTAATCCAGTATAAAGACGCTGCTGCCCGTCTTCATATTTTCCCTTAGTCGCCTCTTACGGACACCGAACGTGAGTTGGGAGGGTGATATTTTTACCCAGACAGACCAAGCTTTATAATATACCCGCGCAAAACTGGGGTGAGTCGTTAGTTGAATATAACTGTCAGTTTTATTGTAAAGAAAGAAGCTGTAAAGTCGTGACATTTCACGACTGTACAGCTTAATTTTTTGACACACATTTGTGTCAAAAAATTTGTTGTAGTTTTGAGATAAGCTTTGCCACAGTTAATATAGTAAGTATCGATACCTGCTTGTTTGCTTTAAGCCGTGATATTAATCGCTAACCAGCCAATCCGAGTCCTCAACACAATCTTAACATGTGAGCAACGTTCGGTTTTATTGGTAGGTGCAAATGAATCGGGCTACAGGCGACGCTCCTGTTTGTCTTCATACTTTGTCGTTTGAAACTCATACATTATTGATGACCGAACGTACTGAGCTTGATGCCTACCGCCTGATTATTTCATACGCCGTAGCCAAGTTTCGGGTATGATTATCGTATGAATAATATTCATCTGATACTGAAAAAATGTGCTCCGCGATTCGAATTTTTTGTGTGGGATTCAATTGAGTTTTGCCGGCACTTGTTTTCTAATTTTGTTTTGTCCTGCTCATTATGGATTCGAATCTATACTTATAATAAAACTGTAACAGGTCTAATTCTGTACATTGAAGATATTTTGAAAATTATGTTTGGAGGGCATTCTATAAACGATACTAAAGCCAAAAAAAAAAATTTTTTTTTTGTCTGTCTGTCTGTATGTCTGTCTGTATCTCGGCTGAGCATTACGCCGAAACTACTGAATGGATTGAAACAAAACTTGGCATGATTTGAGTTAATACTCCGAGGTAGGACAGATACTTTTTATCCCGACATTCAGCACGGTTCCCTTGGGAGAGGGGACTAAAGTCAAAATGTATACTTGGTTATACGCTTGCTCCGATTTTAACAATTTTTCATTACAATTATAATAAATACTTGTAAGGGAACACTCATAGACAGTTGTTTACAATGTTTGGAAATCTACTCTCGGAAACTACTGGATGGATTGAAACGAAACTTGGCATGATTTGAGTTAATAGTCCGAGGTAGGACATAGGGTACTTTTTATCCCGACATTGTTAACAATGTTTGGAAATCGATCAGGTTAAGCAACGTTAGGTAAGGTCATTAAATAGATGGGTGACCGTTTAACGCCATTTGAACTAAACGTCTTCATGCTTCGGAGGGCAACTACAAAGTGGGTCCAAGTTTTTAATCGACTTTAAAAAAGGAGGTTTGTATTCTATGCGAATGTATATTTTGAAAGTTTAGTTAACGTAAACACAGCGCGGGCGGAGCTGCGTGGGTCAGCTAGTTAACTAAAATCGAAGGGTGGATTCAAAAAAAGTCAAAATAATAAGTATTGGCAAACGCAGTGCAGGACGCCCTCAGTCTAGATGGAGCGGCGATATACGTAAAGTAGTAGGCAAGAACTGGATAAGGAGAGTCGACGATCGAAGCCAGCGGGATGCAATTGAAGGGGCCTCTGTCCAGCAATGGGCGAATATAGGCTGACAATGTTGTTGAATAAGTATTAATCTTCTTTTTTATTTACATAGTGCCTATCATATACCTAGAAATACCCATAAAATATTAGACCCCTAAGAGAAAACCCTTCAAAAATTTTTTTCCTAAATCTTATATCCAGGAATTATCTTGGACCTATCCAGCATCGCGTCACAGATCACTATATTTGTACCATCGCGTCTCCGTAAGTATGGCAACTATCTTCTATTTCAAGGATTGACTTATACATACGAACATGACTCAAAATTCAGGATAGGTAGGTACTCTAAGTTAAAACAACATTAAAATAACCTTGCGATGCAGCAAAATAAATTCGCCGTTATTGCAGGCGCGTAGCATTCTCACTTTCTAATAGTGTAAATAAGCCATAGTGTTTTTATACCGCAAAATAAAGTTTGGCTGCTGTCTCCGTTTCGGTCAGGAAGATTTTCTTTTCCTTGGTGTCACCATAAAATACTACAAAGCACCATGATTAGTCCCCCATTACAGTAGCGGTGCGTTCGCGTTGATACAATTAATCACGGCAGTTAATTCTATTAGCAGCACATGGAATGTGGTTGTTTGTCAAATGGGCGTTTCGTCCATTTGTCAAGGCCTCATGGGAAGGCACGCACTCACCTGAAATTACCATTAAATTGGATTAATTGGATACCAACGATATTGTGTGAAGAAAAATGCGTTCATGTAAATATTACCATTTGATATGTCATCGTTGGTAGGTTAGGAATGTTTTATCCACTTTTTTACTCGTTTTATCCGTTTTTTTTTAGGGTTCCATACCTAAAAAGGTAAAAAAGGAACCCTTATGGTCTGACTTCATCAGTCTGTCTGTCACCATTGGCCACACCTATATATTTCAGGAACCATTGATGCTATCGCGATTTGAAACTTGGAATAGTTTTAAATCTTACTTACCCAACGCCGTCGCAAATGAAAAAAAAAATTCTCTTTTACTTTTTTTATAATAGGGGTTTGAGGTGTTACAAGAATAGGTAGTAAAATTACTTTAATACGTCCGAAGATGGTTCGCCCACCGAGGGAACCCTCGAAGTCCGAGTCTTGACCGGTATTTTTTTAATTGAGGAATCGACCGCAATTTTTGTTCCTACATATCATTATTATTAGCCAGAAGACGTGCTGAAGGTAACCAGACAACCAATTGATAACCAATACATATTGTAAGTATTTCTTTTTGATCGCGCCGAATAGATTCGCCGCGATTTGTTTATTATTTTCTTTTACAATCAGAAGTAGGTACTCTTAATTTTATTTATTTTTCGCTGCACTACCGCGAACTTTAGTACTGGACCACCGTCGGTCGCGTCTAGTCGCGTGTGCCCTTGCTCCGTTTTCTCGAGGACTTGCCACGCCAACACCGCTGTTTTGAAGCCAGTGCATCGCCTGCACAGCTTCGTCCACAAATCGAAGGACCGCTAAGAATCGACACCTCGCACGAAGGAAGAACGCACCAGGTCGGCCCCAGTCGGAGGTAAGTGGTTGTGCAGCTTCCCTTTGTTTAGGGCTAGATTCTTTTTCCCGTTTTAAATACTATAAAATTACCTATGGAGATACATAGTTGACCGGGAGTAGCCTTCCGCGTCATCACTTTTTGTTGTAAATGCAAATTATATAACCCGTAATCCACTCTGACCGTGACCCGTGGGGTGTCCGGGTAAGAATAGCACCCTCCTATCCCCTACCGTTAGGTGTCCGTAATAGGCGACTAATGGAAAACAAGAAGACGGGCAGCAGCGACTTTCTATTGTATTGACTACTGCATTGGTGTCACGGTCCAGAAAGTGGTAGCGAGAAATAGCGCCCTTGTGTGGCTATTTCTTTACAAGCCACAGCCTGACAAAATTATTTTTGCCGATAGGAGTGTCGCTACTGTCTATATGAAACTGTTAAACTACACGTCGTTGTCATAATAAATCCGTTAGTTAGTTCACGTTTCCTCCACCAGCACAGATGTTTGCAACCTCCGCGACCACATTTTAGATGTCATTTTGTTAGTGAATGTTTATCTAGTTCATATATTATATCGATGACTGCGATCACCAAAACGTCTACCAAGCGTGGAGATTATGACAATCCCTCCCTTCTAAAGGGGAGGCCTTTGTTTAGCAGTGGACGTCTTTCGGCTGAAGATGATATGATGATGATACTTATATAAAATACAGTTGGTGAGAATCGAACCCACGACCTATTGCGTAGCACCCAGGGTATCATACCACTAGACAAACGAACCGTCAGCAAGAATGTATCCTAACAGCTTTAAACCAAGAAAAATAGAAGGGTAAGGAGGTCTTTGCCCTGCAGAGAGACAAACTAGGCTAATCATAATAATACTAATTTATATACTAATATTCCAACCAGACCGCGTGTCTCATTGTTCATTAAACCCAACGACTCAATGCTTTTTACAAGCTAACTCCGTAACTGTGTTACGCCATCCATACTAATTAATCTTCCCTCATGTTTTTTTTACAGAAGCCTCAGCCATTATGAATAGATTACACGGATGGACACACAGAGTGGCTACACTAAAATATAATTCAAAATGTAAATGGAATAATAAGTGTTTGACTGGCCAACGGCCAAGCCTTATGACGCATTTTTGTTAGTTATACTTTCCATTTATTTTGTTACTTTTTTTTTGTAAGAATACAGTTTTTTGGCCTTGGGGTGTCCGGGTAAGAATAGCACCCTCCCACATCCTCCCGTTGTCCGTAAGTGGCGATTAAGGGAAAACAAGAAGACGGGCAGCAGCGTCTTTCTTTACCTACCACCTATACTGCGATCCCCAAAACGCCTACCAAGCGCTCCCTTCTAAGGGAGTGGCATGTTGTTCAAGCAGTTTTCGGCTGCTGGTGATGATTTTTTAACTGAGTATCAAGACAAGCTAGACATTCGCGTGATGGTAAGCGAAACGCCTGTCTATGACAGCTGTACTGCTCATACTACAAATTAGTTATTATATCTCTTGAGATTAAATCGTTAATTACACCAGCTACAGTACCCTTCACATTGGAGCAATCATATGTGATGCTAAGCATCTATAAAAGCATCTATAATAAGCGGTAATATTAAAAAGTAATTTATTATCAACAAAGGAACCGCTGCGTTGGCAGAAAAAGAGTATAATCTAAGCAAATGTAACACTGGAAACGTCCTTACCGTCTGGCCACTAAATAGTATGAATTCTTTTATTTAGGGTTGATTTATTTACCCCACAAAAAAATATTCCACTATTATATACTTTTAGACTTTCGCGTTCCATTGTGAAAAACCGTCAGATTAGCAAGTCAGCGATTGCCGAGCATATACTTCAGTCGGATACAAATCACTGGTTTGAGTTTCATCGCCCACAAGTCCTTTCCACCGATCGACACATTTTTTAACCGACTTCAAAAAAGGAGGAGGTTCTCAATTCGTCTGTATATATATTTTTTTTATGTATGTTCGCGCATAACTCTGTCAATTATGAACCGATATGAAAAAATCTTTCTTCCATCCATTCTTCAATCCATTGAATGGGTCCGATAAAAAAATTATTGCGTAGTAATAAGTAGTTCCTGAAAAAACAAGAATGGTGACTGCGCACTGAGAGCTGCAGGTAAGCCTATATCGATGACTTTATGTCGCTTTTTAAGGACATAAATGGTCATAACTCTGGCAAATATTTACCAATTTCAATGATTCTTTTTTTATTAGAAAGAAGAAACCACTGTATTAAATCTGTATGAATTTTATTACAATCGGATAAGAACTTCCTGGAGGACCATGAACGATGTGGAGGAATTTATCTGGTAAAAACCATAAAACTGATGTTCTCCATTACATTGCTCTGACAATTATGAACCGATTGCGATGATTCTTTTTTTATTCGAGAGAGTAAACTACTATGATGATTTCATGCAAATTTCATTACGACCGGATATTTTTTTCTGAAAAAACATGAATTATGTAAAACTATGTAGACGATAGCACGCGCACAGTCCGCCAACCCGCACTTGGCCAGCGTGGTGGACTATGGCCTAAGCCCCTTCACCTTGAAGGGAGGCCCGTGCCCAGCAGTGGGACAATAACAAGGGCTGGTATTATTATTATGTAGACGATAATGTGATCATAACCTATCTAGATAATTTTACGGTTTTCGATGGTTCAATCTTTATATATGAAAATATCACTAAAAAGATTAAAATAAAAACTTTTTATAAAAAAATTAAACCGACTTCAATATGCGCAGGGCGCGGGAAAGCGCTAACAGCATTCTGGGTATGATTGCTGATAGACTGGACTGTTGCATTATAAATCGTTGCTCCAAAATTGCAGCTGGAATTTTGAAGCAATGATTTATTAATATAATATTGTTATATAATATTTATACATTTTTTATTAATTATTATTTAGCAAATGAATATTGTTACCTAACACTATGAGTCGTGATACTTGAAAATAAAGAATTTATTATTATTAATAATATCACTGAAAAGTATAAAATAATTTAAATATTATTGAAGTTGGTGCCAAATATACACAGCCGGAAAGCTAACACCAACTTCAATAATATTTAAATTATTTTATACTTTTCAGTGATATTAATAATAATAATAAATTCTTTATTTTCAAGTATCACGACTAATAGTGTTAGGTAACAATATTCATTTGCTAAATAATAATTAATAAAAAATGTATAAATATTATATAACAATATTATATTAATAAATCATTGTTTCAAAATTCCAGCTGCAATTTTGGAGCAACGATTTATAATGCAACAGTCCAGTCTATCAGCAATCATACCCAGAATGCTGTTAGCGCTTTCCCGCGCCCTGCGCATATTGAAGTCGGTTTAATTTTTTTTATAAAAAGATTTTTCTAGAGTTGTTCGTGAAGCGATTGAAATTAAAAAGTATAAAAATTCCAACCGGGAAGATGAGATCCTTTAAGTTATCAGCTGCTTGGGAACCAGTGATTAAAATGACAAAACCTCGCTATTTTCCGGCGGTTAAATATACAGATACTGTGAGTGTAGTGTGTAGTGGGCTTAACGTTACAAGTGAAAGAACGGGGGTAGACGAAGATATTTCTGCCTCACGCACGAAGCCGTCTCGCTGAACCAGTCTGCTTGTGACCACGGCTGGTGCAACTCGGCCGAAACGTCAAGCCAAAATATAAGGTAAATCACACACTATTGTTTCATCACAACTATTATTCCTTTTCCGCTTGACATCTTTATCCGCTAACTCCTCCTTTTTTTTTTTTTTTTGACGCGGGGGAAATCATCGAAAGATCCCCGGGAGCTGTGGGGCTCGACCGGGGTATGTGGGATTCTTACCCACTAAAACCCCCGCGGCTGTCGCATCGGCACATGAGAGGGGAGACCCCAGGGCTCTCCGGTGGGATCTGCACCAGGGGCCCCTCAGTGCCTTGCCTTTGAGCCCGCCGCCGGGGGGCGCATTGTAGCCCCCCGGGAACCTGTCACGGTGCTCACGGGGACGGGGGTCGCAACCCCGCCGCCGTCCTCCTCGGAGTGGCCGCCGTACTCAATGGACGCTCAAGAGGCCCACACTCCTCCTAAACCAAGCAACGGATTTTTAAGCGCTAGTGAAATAATTTTTGACTAAAGATATCTTTCTTATTTATAAAAAAGTCGTATTAGTTACGCTATTTATAACTCAAGAACGGCTGAACCGATTTGGCTGAAAATTGGTGGGGAGGTAGCTTAGAAACAGGAGACTAATACTACATATTAAAAATGTGTAATATTTACATAATAAGCCTATGCGGGCATCGAGCGGGCTGTTTAAGTTACTAAAAATTCTAAATAAACAAAATCTTTTAAAAAGAAAATTGAACCGACTTCAATATCACTGAAAAGTATAAAATAATTTAAATATTATTGAAGTTGGTGTTAGCTTACCGGCTGTGTATATTTGGCACCAACTTCAATAATATTTAAATTATTTTATACTTTTCAGTGATATTGAAGTCGGTTCAATTTTTTTTTAAGATTTTATTTTAAACTTTTTAGTGATATTTTCATATATAAAGATTGAACCATCGAAGACCGTAAAATGATCTAGGTAGGTTATGATCACATTATCGTCTACATAGTTTTACATAATTCATGTTTCTTCGGAAAAAAATATTCGGTCGTAATGAAATTTGCATGGAATCATCATAGTAGTTTACTCTCTCGAATAAAAAAAGAATCATCGAAATCGGTTCATAATTGTCAGAGCAATGTAATGTCGAACATCAGTTTTATGGTTTTTACCAGATAAATTCCTCCTCATCGTTCATGGTCTTCCAGAAAGTTCTTATTCGGTTGTGATAAATTTCATACAGATTCATTACAGTGGTTTCTTCTTTCGAATAAAAAAAGAATCATTGAAATTGGTAAATATTTGCCAGAGTTGTGACCATTTTTAACCGACTTCAAAAAAAGGAGGAGGTTCTCAATTCGTCTGTATATATATATTTTTTTTTCTATGTATGTTCGCGCATAACTCTGGCAATTATGAACCGATCTGAAAAAATCTTTCTTCCATCCATTCTTTAATCCGTTAATTGGGTCCCATAAAAAAATTATTGCTTAGTAATAAGTAGTTCCTGAAAAAACAAGAATGGTGACTGCGCACTGAGACTTGCAAGAAAGCCTATATAGATGACGTTTTAGTCGCTCGGACTCGCTCGGTCGGACAAAAATAGTCATAACTCTGGCAAATATTTACCAATTTCAATGATTTTTTTTTTATTCGAAAGAAGAAACCACTGTATTGAATCTGTATGAATTTTATTACAACCGGATACGAACTTCCTGGAGGGGACCATGAACGATGTGGAGGAATTTATCTGGTTAAACCATAAAACTGATGTTCTCCATTACATTGCTCTGACAATTATGAACCGATTTCGATGATTCTTTTTTTATTCGAGAGAGTAAACTACTATGATGTTTTCATGCAAATTTCATTACGACCGGATATTTTTTTCTGAAGAAACATGAATTATGTAAAACTATGTAGACGATAATGTGATCATAACCTACCTAGATAATTTTACGGTTTTCGATGGTTCAATCTTTATATATGAAAATATCACTAAAAAGTTTAAAATAAAATCTTTTTAAAAAAAAATTGAACCGACTTCAATATCACTGAAAAGTATAAAATAATTTAAATATTATTGAAGTTGGTGCCAAATATACACAGCAGGTACGCTAACACCAACTTCAATAATATTTAAATTATTTTATACTTTTCAGTGATATTGAAGTCGGTTCAATTTTTTTTTAAAAAGATTTTATTGTCCTTAAAAAGCGACCAAAAAGTCATCAATATAGGCTTTCTTGCAAGTTTCCTGCGCAGTCACCATTATTGTTTTTTCAGGAACTACTTATTCGCAAGCAATAACTTTTTACGGGACCCAACTAACGGATTAAAGAATGGATGGAAGAAAGATTTTTGCAAATCGGTTCATAATTGCCAGAGTTATGCGCGAACATACATAGAAAAAAAATATATATATACAGACGAATTGAGAACCTCCTCCTTTTTTTGAAGTCGGTTAAAAAACAATACCTGTAGATAATAATACATTTTTAAACACAAAACTGGTGCAAATCAGTTCGCGCGGATGTCGCGGAACGACAGCTGCCTCTACAACGGACCGAATTCAAATTATGGAAGTGAAATTTGTCACTCAACTCCCCTCTATTTTTACCTTTGAATTTTCACAGATGCGATAATTCCAGTGAAATGATTTATTACTTTAATTTCTCTGTCTTTACAACAATCTGACGGAGTTAGCGTCGTTTGTTTTAGATCGACTAATTGGAGATAGATTTGTTTGGGATTTTAATTAAAGACAGATTTGAAGAGATTTAGAGCTTTAAACATCAATTATCCGAGAAGTGTTCAATAGTTGTTTTGTGTTGATATGCGTATTCTGAAATGTTGTTTTCATTAAATATTCTTGACTTATACCTACTAATTATATAATTTTTATTTGTATTAATATAATTTTAATTTTTTTATTTGTATAATTATGTATTTATACAGGTTTGAGTGATTACCTTTTTATCATCATCATCATCATCACCAGCCGGAAAACGTATATTGCTTTACATAGGCCAACGGCATATTGAACGACAATTGGTCATTTGCACCGGTCACTTGCGACGTGCACAATGTCATCAGTCCACCAAGTGCGAGGGTTGCTTACGCTGCGCCTTCCGGTTCATGGTCGCCACTTGAGAACCTTTCTTCCCCATCGGATATCGGTTCTTCGAGCGATGTAGCCTGCCCACTGCCACTTCAACTTGAAGTTTCAGCCCTTTCATAAGAGCAATTAATAAGGACAACATTTAATTTTGTTCTTTAAACAATTATCCCCAATCATCGATATAATTTATAAACTAGATAAAACATTCACGAACAAAATGACATCTAAAATGTGGTCACGGAGGTTGCAAACTTATCTGTGCTGGTGGCGGAAACGTGAACTACGATTTTATAATGATAATGACTTGTAGTTTGACAGTTTCATATAGACAGTAGCGACACTCCTATCGGCAAAAATAAATTTGTCAGGATGCGGCTTGTAAAGAAATAGTGACACAAGGGCGCTATTTCTCGCTACCACTTTTTGAACCGTTGTGCCATAATTAAGTATTGTTCAATGTATTTGAGTGTATGTACTATCGCGGACACGAACGATGTATCAGTTTTCAATCAAAATCGTTTGAACATCATTACGTGTGCTTACCCCGCCCGCTCGGGCCGCCTCGTGCAAGGGATTGTGATCCTAAAGGCACAGGTAAAGGTAAGGTACACTGTTCGTGACCGCGAGAGTACGAAAGTGTATTATTTCCTTTTATATCCCCTTATATTTAGTACTTAATATTAAAAAGATAAGTAGCCTCTTGCATCCTTAATTTTCTGAACCCAGTTCTTTACCGCCAATTTATTAAACATCTCTTCGTCTCCATTAAACAAGAAATATGTTTACCAGAATCAAATACGGCGGATCTAAGTAAGCAAATGTTTTATTCATGAGGCCACAAATGGCAATTACAGTAACAGTATGGCCGACGGAAAGTTGTATGGGAAGACGGGATGGTGTTTTGGCTACTTGTAAATCAGTCTTTAAGTAGTCGGGTACTTTGTATTTGAATTTAATGTTGTTTAGACTATAAATTTCTTGCAGCTGTTATATGAGTATCAGTGGCCCATGGGGGTGTCCGGGTAAGAATACCACCCTTCCATCTCCTCTCATTCGGTGTCCATAGGAGGCAACTAAGGGAAAACAAGAAGACTGGTAGCAGCATCTTTCTATTCATTACTCTTCTCTCTCTCTCTCTCTTCTAAGGGAGATACCTTTGTTCAGGAGTGACGTCTTACGGCAGCTGATGATGATGAAACTATGCATTTTTAACAGCTGTTATAAACTATATTAGTAAATGGCAGCCTCCGTAGCGCAACAGGAAACCGCTCGTTTTGTAAATGGGAGGTCGCGGGTTCAAATCACGCAGGGAGCAAAATCTGTGATAATTATTTATTTATTAATCCAAACATACATTAATTGCATTAAACACATGAATGACAAGGGAAACCGCACTAGGCGAACCTGTATCGCGGGCGACCCTCAGAAATAATCATATTAGTCTGTAACAATAGGAACTTATTATTATTATATACGCAATATTATATACGTAAAATACTATATAAATATATGTATATACTTTATTATTATATACTATATATCATTATTTTGGTATTGATAATAAAAGTTCTGTGGCGTTATAGTCCAGTGTAAGCAAAGTGTAAGTAAAAATCTTTATTTTAACTTTTGCCTCTGAAAAGCTGAGATTTTTTTTTATTCCTAACTAGTTAGGATAATGCAGGCCGATTACCTTATTTTATGAAAACTAAGATTATCCATGCGACGGATGGGGATGTGCAAAGTCAGTCCTGTGCCTAACCTTTTTTTTTTAATAATAAATAGGTTTGCGCTTGACCACAATCTCACATGATGGTAAGTGAAGATGTGGTCTAGGATGAACCACATCTATTTATCAGGGAAAACGTTGTCCGGGAGGGTATTCCACAGCTTGGCCGTGCGCATGAGAAAAGAAGAAGCGAAACGCTTAGTGCGGCAAGTTGGAGTGTCAACGACAAAGCGGTGGAGACCCTGCCGGCGCCTGGTAGTCCGGTAAAAGAAAGGGGATGGTGGTACATGGTCAAAAAGTGCTTGACCGCATTCACCGTGGAACAATCTGTAAAAAACCAATAAACATGCAACTAGGCGACGATGATTCAATTGTTGCAGTTTTTCATTTGTTAGGTCGTTACCTCTCCACTACTCTCAGTATTTTGTGTCTCCACGGTCGTGAACGTCCCCTCGAATTTTGAGACTAAAAAAAAAATTGGCTGTCGTGGCCGGATACGGCCTGTAGGATATTATTGAAATGAAATGATAATTAATTGTAAGAAATGTGTAATTTGGTTTTTGTGTGTGTGTGTGTGTAATTTTCTTACAAATGTTCGACCTATGTTCAGCAGTGGACGTCTTCCGGCTGATGATGATGATGATGGTTTCTTAAGTTACCAGATCCTTGCAAAACAGGCCTGCGTACTTAGTTCAGGGCAGGGAAAGCAATTAAATTGTTATAGGTCATTCTTATTATAAACTAGCTGACCCACGCAGCTCTGCCCGCGGTTATTACATTAACTATTTTTTTTAATAGCATAGCTCCTTTTGTTAAAGTCGGTTAAAAACTGGGACCCACTTCTTACTTCGAAGCACGGAGATGCTTTGTTCAAATGACACTAAACGATTACCCATCTATGACCTTGCCTGACGTTGTTTAACCTGATCGAGTCGAATCAAACTGTCTATGAGTGACTCCTAATTATTATTTATTATAATTATAATGAAAAATGGATAAAATCGGACCACGCGTATAACCAAGTAAACATTTTGACTTTAATCCCCTCTCCCAAGGGAACCGTGCTGAATTACGGGATAAAAAGTATCCTATATCCTACCTCGTAGGGTTAACTCAATTCATGCCAAGTTTCATTTGAATCCATTCAGTAGTTTCGGCGTGATGTGCGGCAATGATACAGACAGACAAACAGACAAAAATTTAAAAAGAAATACACTTTTTGATCCAGTATTTGTTATAAAACGCCCTCCAAAAATGTCTTCAGTGTACAGAATTGGACCTGTTACAGTTTTATTATTAGTAACGTAAAAGTTACGCAATCTACATAGATGAGGTATTAAATACATTCTTTCTTACTTGACAACACACTGGCATTAGATATGGCTTTACGTATATTATCCTCCTAAATTGACTACTCAGCGTATACTCGGTGGATAACTAAATAAAAAGCTTCGGTGATCATTATGCGGGCGGGGAAACTGTCCACTGCGGGAATTATGACCACAAATGTTACTGCCTGTCGCTTTTTCCCTGCCTGATGTATTATGGTATGTTCCGTCCCGTCAGGCGGTGACTTTTTGCTGTATCCATGTAAACAGTCTTTTTATAGGTAAAAAAATAGGTGTTTATTTGTAAATCTTCTATATACATATAAAAATGAATTGCAGTACGTTAGTCTCACAAAAACTCAGAAACGGCTTGATCGTATTGTTTTTTTTTTGTTTTGTTCGCTCTAATACATCCATGTTTTAAAAGAAAAAATATAGGAAAAGCGCGGGCGAACCGCGCAGGTCAGCTAATACATCAAGCTAAAACATCTATTTGTAACATTATGATCCTGATTCAGACCAACACATATGTATTAAAAAATACTGAAAGCTGGGGTTTGAGGTGTTCTCTCTAAGAATGGTGTTGACCAGACCAGACAGAACACCTACCCGGCTCGCAGTAAATTTATAAGAGTTGTACCTAAAAAAATGCCTGAAAGGGTTCCAATAAAAGATTACAATCATTTATTGGTTCTCTTTCGGCTAAGGGTACAACTGGTACTTACTACCTACATTACTACAACAAACCGCAGACAATCATTTATGGTCTTCGACCAGTGAGGACTTCTATTGTGAGTGAGACTTTAAAACTACATTACTCAGGGTCGTTGTAAGGATTCGTGAGGTGAACAGTATATACCTTAAATGTTGCGCAGTCGCATCTAATAGTAAGTTCTGTCTAACAGTACTCATGGGTCTCGTCTCAATAACATGTGAGACCTCAGGATACATCCCGGGACAACCGGAACCCAAAATTATGTACACTCTTGGTTGTAACCACTGCCTATACGGTGTACATATATAAGGAAGTGATTAACGTTTATACTTAATTGCACATTATATTAACAGAGTTATTAACGTAGTTAACATAATTAACAGGGCATTTCCCCTAAGCCTTTTAAATCACACCGTTTCCTTCCTGTTCCAACATCAAGCGATGTCCTACCGGATACAGCGATGGTGACGCAGGGTTACCTGAACAGCAGGAAACTCCTATGAAGTGAGAACATGTCGTGCAGCCACATCTACCACGAGGAGGGTGGACCAGGGTTCTCAACGGGCACAGCCTTGCACCCAAAGCTTCGAGCCCTTAACAATGAGAAATAAATATGAATCTTTCCTACAAAGAACGCTCTCTCAATAATACATGTATTCTGGAGATATCTTACCTTAATATCAAGACCAGCACACACAAACGGGCATGGCCGGAATGACGCTCTCTATCAGCACGAATGCAGACAGCAGCAAATCAAGCGTCGAACCGCCTCACGCGGATCTACTTAATACCAAAATTTTAAACCGACTTTAACGTGGTGTCGGCATTTCTAGAAAAACTTCTTCTAGCTAGCGGCGCGAACCTGCTCTCGTCCAAAATCTCCAATCAAATGGCCGACGTACAAGCGCGACCCCTCGCAGCCGATTTTCGCAACAGCCTTCCTACCCTACGCTATTTTGATAATATTAAATAAGTATTACATTTTATTATTTCTTTTACCCAATAAATTGGAATGACAAAAATTCAATACCCTATAATAAAACCTGATACCTTTTCCGTTACCATTAATTAATATAATATTGTGTTCTTCCAGCCTTTAGGTAGGAGCCACTTAGCAAAGCTGACAACGTCAGCAGGAAGAGTCGTCGCATCCCAGTCGGAGATTCTGTCAGAGGTTGAAGACTTCTATAGCAAGCTCTATGCCTCGCATGCTTCTCAACCCGAACCTAGTCCAGAAGATTGCAGAGCTATCCTGACCCGCCACTGCTCTGAGGATTTGCCCGAGATAAGCCAAGATGAGCTCGTGTTGGCCCTTAGACAGCTTAAAAATGGAAAAGCCCCAGGTGAAGATGGAATTACAACAGAGCTCTTAAAAGCTGGAGGAGCTCCTGTGCTGAAAGAGCTTAAGCAAATGTTCAATTCTGTCCTCCTCACTGGGAGAACTCCACGGGCATGGAACAGGAGCATGGTAGTTTTGTTTTTTAAAAAAGGCGATAAAACCCTTTTGAGGAACTACCGACCAATATCGCTTCTGAGTCATGCCTATAAGCTGTTCTCAAGGGTCATCACGAATCGTCTTGCACGAAGACTTGACGAATTCCAACCCCCGGAACAGGCCGGGTTTCGAAGCGGGTATAGCACCATATACCACATACACACGGTAAGGCAGATTGTACAGAAGACTGAAGAGTACAATCGGCCCCTGTGCTTAGCATTTGTGGACTATGAGAAGGCTTTTGACTCCATCGAGACTTGGTCTGTTCTGGAGGCCTTGCAGCGCTGCCAAGTGGACTGGCGATACATCGAAGTGATGAGATGTCTATACAATGCCGCGACGATGACTGTACAAGTACAGAACCGGCAAACTGAACATATCTATTTGCGTCGAGGAGTGAGACAAGGGGATGTCATATCCCCGAAATTGTTTTCTAACGTCTTAGAAGATATGTTCAGGACGCTGGACTGGGAAAAGTGCGGCATCAATATTACATCTCTCACTTGCGATTCGCGGATGATATCGTCATTATGGCCGAAACGCTGGAAGACTTGCAACGAATGCTGAATGGCCTAGCTGACTCTTCTCATCGCATCGGTCTCCGGATGAATTTAGATAAAACAAAAGTAATGCTGAACAAGCATGTTGTTCCGGGACCGGTTGCCGTAAATGGGATACCTCTTGAAGTTGTCCAGGAGTATGTGTACCTAGGACAGACGCTCCAACTAGGTAAGGACAACTTTGAGAAAGAAATCAAAAGAAGAATACAGCTGGGCTGGTCAGCATTCGGAAAACTTCGTCAGGTCTTCTCGTCACCGATACCGCAATGTCTGAAGACTAAGGTCTTTAATTAGTGCGTCCTACCCGTAATGACGTAAGGTGCTGAGACGTGGCCACTTACGGTACGACTAGTCCACCAATTTAAGGTCGCTCAGCGAGCTATGGAGAGAGCTATGCTCGGCGTTTCTCTGAGGGATCGATTAAGAAACGAAGTAATTCGCCAGAGAACAAAAGTTACTGACATAGCTCAACGGATTAGCAAGCTGAAGTGGCAGTGGGCTGGTCATATTTGCCGCAGAACCGATGATCGGTGGGGAAGACTGGTTCTGGAGTGGAGGCCACGAACTGGAAAACGTAGCGTAGGACGCCCTGTGACCCGGTGGAGTGACGATTTACGCAAATCAGTTGGCAGTGACTGGATGAGAAGAGTCGAAGACCGGGCTCAATGGCGTGTATTGGGGGAGGCCTATGTCCAGCAGTGGACTGATGTAGGCTGATAATGATGATGAATATAATATTATTGGTCTACAAACCTAGCGCCATCTATTGGAGTGTTGAACACTATCAATATTAAATCCTTACTTCTAGAAAACAGGTGTCACTACCATGAACGAAAATATGTTTCGTTACAATAGTGAAATTGAATTTAAAATCCCATATATACCTATAGTTTTGAAAGGAGTTGTTCCAGAAATGTATGGAGCCTGGGCCAACACCATGTACACTATATGTATATATAACTATGCAATATAGTAACTGTTTTGTAATGTTGTCTTTTTTAATATTGCTTCGTTTTATTGTACATTTAAGATATATTGGTCAAGGAGAGCAACACCAAAGAGAATATAATACTACTGTAGCAACACCACACAGTAATATGATGGATCGGAAATACGTAACTAAAAAAACAATCCAAATCACAGGCGATAAACAATACAGTAAAGCCCCGGGTCAAGAAAGAAACAGTCAATGAATGTCCGTAAACATAAATAATCACTAAAAACTCCGAAAAACAATATGTACTCCACGCGTAAACAATCTATTACGAAACGTCACCTATTGCATTAACTGTCAAGTAGTAAACCAACGTCAAACGCAACTGTCATGGCTGCCCTAGAAACAGGGTGGACATACTAAATAACTCCATAAGAAATCATTTATGTACAATTGTACTCTGCTTCAAATTAATTTATAAGTAATTTTATGAAACTCTCTTATGTTTTTCCTATTTTTAACCGGCTTCAAAAAGAAGGTTCTCTATTCGACGCGTATGTATGTAATATTAATAAAAATGCGTAATATTAATATATGTTAGTCTATGTGAGCTTCTAAACAAATTTCCCAAATTTTATGAGTGTATGTATGTATGTATGTATGTATGTATGTATGTATGTATGTATGTATATATGTATGTATGTATGTAGGTTTGTCCACGGATTTCTCAGAAACTACAAGTCCGATTTCGAAAATTCTTTTTGCAATGGTTAGAGTATTTTTCAACTTAGGGTAGAGTACAAGTTTCATCAAAATCGGTCCAGTAATTTAAGAGATATAAACTTTTTATGTTTTCAGTAAGTTACTGCAACGTAGACGTTCGAGTTGCGTGATAGTGCTGATACCTATATTGCTAAAATAAAAGTCACTAAAAAGTGTTAAATAAACTATTTTTGAAAAAATAAAAACCGACTTCAAAGTAAATTATCTAAAAAGCATAAAATAACGAAAATATATTGAAGTCGGTGCTAGCACATCATGTCTACTAAGACTAGCACGAGCTGACACCGACTTCTATATATTTTCGTTATTTTATGCTTTTTAGATAATTTACTTTGAAGTCGGTTTTTATTTTTTCAAAAATAGTTTATTTCATGTAGTGTACATAGTGTTGGCCCAAAATGGAACATCTCCTTTAATTAGAAACAGAAAATTACACACCTAGCTCTTAGAATATGCAAGTTGAAGTGGCAATGGGCAGGCCACACCGCTCGGTGAACCGATAACCGTTGGGGAAGAAAGGTTGTTGAGTGGCGACCACGAACCGGAAGACGCAGCGTAGGTAGGCCTGCCACTAGGTGTACAGACGACGTTGTGCGCGTCGCAGATAACTGATGCAAGCAAATAACCAATTGTCGTTCATTATGGAGTTCGAAAGGGGGAGGCCTATGTTCAGCAGTGGACGTCTCTCGGCTGGTGATGGTGATAGATACACACATCAAAAGTGTCTAGGGATCAAGCATTTTTAAGCGGATTTCTTGAGATTGAGATGTGGCTTTGTAATAAATTTATGATTTTATAAATTTATATGGATCCTTTTTGGTGCATTTCATAATTTGAATCAGGAACTGTGAATCAAATTCGAGTAAAAGATGAAAATCAGCTGTCAATATTTTCCCTATAAAAACATACAACGCATTGAAGACATTATTAGTGCTACTGTTTCCCTACTACTGATTAAAACCAACGTTATTATGGAGCGGCGACGTCATTTAAGCAGGGAAGAAATGCTCAGAGCCGTGGGAATGATAGAAGCTGGTTCCCGGCAACGTACTGTGGCTTTAGCTCTGAATACAAGTCAGAGTGTTATCAGTCGACTTTGGACACGTTACCGAAGCACTGGTACCGTGGCTGAGCGCCATGGAGGACGGTATCGCTGCACCACACGGAGACAAGACCGATATATTCAAATCTTAACTCGAAGAGCTCCAACAATAACTGCCATGATGTTAGCCGTGAGGCTTCATCACTCTTCAGGGAACTTAATTAGCGACCAAACAGTCAGAAACCGCTTGCATGAAGTGAACCTTCATTCCCGAAGACCGCTACGGGTACCACCTATAGCAATGCACAATCGTAGGATTCGATATCAATGGGCTCTTGAACACAGAAATTGGGCAGAAGAACAATGGCGTTTCGTGTGCTTTTCTGATGAGTCTCGTTTTGGTATGAGACCGGATACAAGACGTATACGACACTGGAGAACCCCTGGACGCCAACAGCGATTAAAATCCTGCCAGGAAGTCCATCCTTATAGTGGTGGAACCATCATGGTATGGGCGGGTATTTGGATCGGCGGAAGAACTGAGTTGATTTGGATCAGAGGCAACCTCAACGCTCAAATTTATGCTGAGACGATTGTATCAGACGTCATCGTTCCTCTACAAGTGCAAATCGGTCCCTTATTTCAGTTAATGCATGATAATGCACGACCGCACACCGCAAGAGTTGTAAGACAGACTCTCGCCGCAGCTAACATCAATGTCCTGCCCTGGCCTGCTCAGTCGCCAGACTTGAACCCGATTGAGCATGCATGGGATATGCTACAGAGAAGAGCTCTGCCGAATATGGAGGGTATCCAGTCGCAAGAAGACCTTTTTTTGTTGTTGCAACGAACATGGGCGGCCATTCCACAGCGTGATTTGGATGAACTCATTTTGAGTATGCCAAACCGATGTTCTTGTGTTGTTAGTGTTCGCGGTAGAAACACGGATTATTAATTGTTTAAGTTACCCAATAAAATTTTAAAGAAAACTGTTATTTCAGTCTTTTTTTCGAACTTTTGTGTTAGTGGTTCAAATGTCAAAAATCCCTTTATTAGGAAAATGGCAAATTTCTTTATTAATGCAAAGGTGACTTGGTTTATCGTTACTGTGACAAACGAAAACACTTTATTTGATGAATCCTTAAAGAAAATTTTAATTAATATCAATCAGGAGAAAAGTTATTGCAAAAATATATGTTGATCCCTAGACACTTTTGATGTGTGTAGATATATGTCTTATAGAGTTGACACGACAGTTGTTGTTTGCGATGTTATGTCTATGATTTTTTTTAAACAAAAATATGTAATATGTGCGTGACTCAAGTGTAATAATAATTATTCCGGGGTAGCCCCTCTATTACCAATTATGCAATTCGGTCAAACATTACAAATGGTCAACCAACATGCGACCAACATTCTCATTTCATTTGTGTTGTGTATGATGTTTTTTATTAAATCAAAATCAAGAATGAGGTCGGCTGAACTAACCACCGAATATTACTAGCTATAATAATATAGTGCCTAATATAATGTAACCTCCGTGGCGTGGCGGAATACCTTTTACTTTGTAAACCTTGTGTAGTTGTTCTTTTTTAACCGACTTCAAAAAAGGAGGTTCTGTATTCTTCGCGTATGTATGTAATATTAATAAAAATGCGTAATATTCATATATGTTAGTCTATGTGGGCTTCTAAACGAATTTACCAAATTTCACGAGTGTATGTATGTATGTATGTATGTATGTAGGTTTGTCCACGGATTTCTCAGAAACTACAAGTCCGATTTCGAAAATTCTTTTTGTAATAGTTAGAGTATCTTTTAACTTAGGGTAGAGTACAAATTTCATCAAAATCGGTCCAGTAGTTTAAGAGATATAATTTTTTTATGTTTTCAGTAAGTTACTGTAATGTAGACGTTCGAGTTGCGTGATAGTGCTGTTACCTATCTTGGTAAAATAAGTCACTAAAAAGTGTTAAATAAACTATTTAAAAAAAAATAAAAACCGACTTCAAAGTAAATTATCTAAAAAGCATAAAATAACGAAAATATTATTGAAGTTGGTGTTAGCGTACCTGCTGTGTATATTCTGCACCAACTTCAATAATATTTTCGTTATTTTATGCTTTTTAGATAATTTACTTTGAAGTCGGTTTTTATTTTTTTTTAAATAGTTTATTTATACTACCAAGGTAGCAAACAAGCATGCGGCCCGCCTGATAGTAAGCAGTCAACGCAGCCTATAGTCGTTAGCAACACCAGAAGAATCACTAGCGCGTTGTCGACCCTCAAGACATTAGATATTAACACCCATATTCTTAGACGTTACCTCGAAAGTTCCTCGACCTCGACTCAATCGAGGCTACCTTAAGGATCACCTCAAACAATCCTCGAAATCGGTATTCTTAGTTATACCTCGAGCTTGTCGAGAGATATTCTGGAGGATCCTCGAGTAAGGTTGAGTCGAGGTAATACGTCATTGATTACGTCATTAAATCATAGATTTCAGCCTCGCACCAACATTTTATCTATGGTCACTCACAAGTTGACAGATAGGATAGCTCTTTTTTACAGTTTTTTAATCTGTGTCGTACGACTCGTCGTCCGTCGTGCGCTGAGGTCGTGGTTGTTTGCGTTATGGTTCTTGATGGGAATGTTGAGGAATGTGTGTACAATCTATGCATGCACCCCTGTACACCTGGAAATTCTGCTATGCACCTGATAAAAGTTTTGTTTTGTCTCTAGATGTTGAGAAATTAAATGAATTTCTGATATTGTCTGATTTAGCACTGTTTGTTTTTTTAAAACGTCTTTGGAATTTTGCACTATCGTAAAATTCTATAACCACGCCGTTCAGGATAATTGTACGGATTATCATAAAGATAATTCGGAAAAGTTGGAAGCTTTGATAACAATACGAGTATATATACAATATACATGGCTCTAAAATATAAAAATCTGTTTATAAATGTGGCTGAAAAATATACAAATATGGCGTAAAATCTCCTCAAGGATTCCTTAAGGTAGGTCCCGACGTACCTTGAGTTTGACAGTTGTCTCCTCACCTCGACTGAGGAAAAATGTCGAGGAACGCCGAGTGGAGGAAACTTTTTGCAACTATGAATACCGATTTCCTTGACTGAGGTTGAGTGGAGTCGAGGAACTTTCGAGGTAACGTCTTAGAATACGGGTGTTAGTCTTTGCGTCCAGTAATTTCACCAGCTAAAGTGCCCTTCACGCCGGAACACAGCAATGCTTACACACTGCTGCTTGGCGGCAGAATATCTGACACTGCGGTGGTACCTACAAGTAGCCCGATTCTCGTAATAACAAATAGTCCAAATATCGTTGACGTTTTGTTGTCGTTCGATCGAAGTCCTATCCAAAATCGGTATTCTCGTATACCATATACGTCGTTCGATAGGACTTCAACTCAATTGGATCGAAACTAAACGATTAGTCAACGATTCATTGTTCTGTTTGTTTTGCTATTCCCTGATAGATGGCGTCCTAATCAATTTTTGGTCTTGGTAGGAGTTTTTTGAGATAAGCTAAGAGCTTAGGCTTTGGGAAACTCGAGATTAATTCGTTTCCGTTCCCTCCACAAACATACAAATTGTTTATTAATTAAAATACGTGTTTTTCTCTATTTATTAGTTTATTCTATCTCTCTTACTCTAATTATATTTACCTTAAAACCATCTCACTCACACTATCTTCTAATTACTCTCTTCACTCACAGCATACGATCCTATTTTCGTCTCACTCACTCACTCCTAGCTCTCATGTTGCAGTTTAGTGCTACAATCAATATATCTCTAACATGAGCTCTATCATGCCTAGTCGCGTTCCATATCCCAAATTTTACGTATTTATTTATATTTTACATATTTCGCCTTATCAGCTTTCTTTTTATTTTTCTTGCTGTGCAGACGAATTTGATAGTAAATACGTAAGTCCGTGGCTTACTTAAAAGTTATTTTATTACTTTGACTCGCACCACAAGAATAAGAAAAGCAAAAATCGTCTCAAATAACCAACGTTTGTTCAACGACTCTTGAATCGCGAAATTTGACGCTTACTCGTTGGCATCCGATCGGTAGTGACGTCATTTTCATACGAGAATACCATTTAGTCAACGTTATAAAACGATTGAACGACGATTATTATACCAGAATACGCTCCGACGATAGTTTAATCGAACGACTTTTAAATCGTTGAAGTAAAATCGACGGACATGAATACGAAAAGTGTTTAAACGACTGAGTCGCTACGTTAACGTTATTGTTTTGATTACGAGAATCAGGCTACTGGACGGTTCCTTGCACAAGGAACCTACCACCTAGTACTCTACTAGTACCTAGTAGTTCTCTACTGTTTAGGACAATACAGGCCTGATTGCCTGGAAAGCAAGATGATTTATGCATCGGATAGGCATGTAAAAAGTCGGTCCTGCACCTGACCTCTCGTGTCAGTTTTCGGTCCCATATGATTATAAGAGTGTAAAAGGAAGAGAGAGTGCACTTGTAGCGTATCGGCCAGATAGACATTATAATTTTTACTAGTCATTAAATAAACCAGCCATTTCAGTAAAAGACTGTAAAATGATATCCACAAGTACGATTTATGGTTTGTCCAAAGTGTCGACTGCACGCAGTAACTTCCATATGCAAACCGCTTATGCAAAAGTTTCATAAAATAAAATACACTGCACAACGCCCATTCGGCTTAGGGGAAAACTCTTTGATGAATTGTCAAAATTATCTAGTTTATGCACCTTAGTGTAACAAATATATCATAGTTACTAAAAACTTTGAAACTATTTTGTCAGACGATAAAAGGGTTATAGCCATTTTTCTACTTTAAGATATTTGTACGAACGCATCTCACAGGTGGGGTACTTTCATACAGCGAGTGGGGTACTTTCGTACACCATGGGGTAGATTGATACAGGGTAATTAAAAAACCTATTAAACTCGTTAACTTTATTAAATACAAATAATAATGTATTTATCATAAAACTAACTTAATAATGTTAAACATTATTAACTTGACTCATAATTAACCAATTGTTCTTCCGTAAAATAACGAAAAATAAAATATTTTACTTTTTGATAAATCTAAAATTTACTATCAGTCTATAAGAGATCTTTATAATCAATATGTGCGAGATCTTTGTAATAAATCTTTGACAATTGAAAATATTTAAATTAACTGCAAAAGTTAAAAGTCTAGCCATTCTAGGCGTAGAGTCTGCTCTTGGCGGAAGATCAGGGAGGATCATGGCGATGCCTCCAAAATACAAAGTATATATATTATTATCTGCTACATCAGAGTTATAGAATCGCCATGATGATCCCGGTTTCTTCCGAAGATAAGATACTTTCAGGTCTTCGGTTCGCGCACCCTTTTTTATATTTCTGCACTATGGTTCTACAATCAAATATTATTTAAAAGTATTACTTAGTAAAACTAAGCAGCTGAGCTAAATAAAATGTCTCTGATCAATATTAATAAAAAATACGGTTATGCGTATGCTTAAAACAAATTTGACAGGTACCTACTGTATATATTTCTAAAAAAAATTGAAATTTGATGTACTGGCGGTCAATAAGGAGGAGCAATCGTACACGTACGAATGTGCCCCCTGCAGTACTGTCTGAATGTGCCCCAGGCCTTAAACTAAAATTAAAATTACAACTTCATGTAAATCCTACTTTACTATGAGAAATATTACAATTAAAGCTCAAAATAGACAATGATAACCTTAATTAATCATAACTATTTAGTCAAAAACATAAAAATTCTACTTACAATTATGAACTAAACTTTAGTAAAAAAAGTTACTCACCACGCGCGGAAACATATTACGTCTTGTCAATTCATACAGCGTGGCGCGACTATCCCGAAGTTCCGTCAGTAACATGGTGGCTGGTATGTCTATGCACACTAGTAAACGCGTGTTTGTGTGCCGCTTAGTTTTTTTTCTAGACTTACTGTACGAATGTGCCCCGCATACGAAGGGTGACCACTTTCCCCTACTTACATGCGAAATGCTCTAAAAATGCTTTTCATGCAAAGAGACGAAAGCGTTATTTGATTCCCGCCCACCTATGAGATAGTGAGTCACCAACGAACTATAGAACTTTAGCTAAATCATGTCATAGGTACGCAATGATAAACTATATATAGATTATGTTATATATATATATATCCCTACTAATGTACATCAAAACTTGTAAATTGACCCATGCAATTTTTTTTCTTCTTCTAATGTTTGAAGTGTGATATCCCTTCCTTATTATTTATTTTTGTGCATTTTCTAACTACGCATGTCGGGATTTTACTTGATTTTCAAAGGCACACGTCACATTCGTTACATTTTACCGACTCGCGACGCGGGACTTACTGCTAGTTCATAAAATTGGATTAATGTCATGTCTTCACTTTTTGTGCACCAATGGCATAATCTTAATAGATATTAGCATAGTATAAAATATCACTGTAGGCACGATTAAAGAAAACTAAACCAGGGCTCGTAACATCACCTCTAAGAGCATTATTATTTTCACCTTACTTTCTCTTTCTCGATAGAAAATGCCAGCCCTATAAACTACGTATATTGACGTCTCCATCTCTTGTCAAGTAAGATGATAATAATACTGCTAATAGATGTGGGGGGCCCCTACCACCACATCTATTCATTCAGAAAATCCTTAAAGGGATTAAAAAATACACGTTTTACGAAAAGCTCACAACTTACATTGGGATATAACAGAAATATAAACAAAGATATTTTAATCATTCGTGAATTTATATGCCTCATATAAATAAGTATATACCTCAACTCACCCTTTCGTGAATAATCTAATTTTTGTTATAATTTTTTCGTACCATTGTGCAAATAAGATTATGCCGCTGGCCGGACCGTTAGGAGCGCAGAGCCTAAAGCAATCTAATTAGACTTAGTAGGTACGACTAAGCTGTAGGCGAAAAACCAGTATAAAAAATACATATATCACGCCTTTTCTCCAAAGAAATCGGCAGTGGTTTTTTGCATCTATTTTATCTGCTGCGTAAGGTATACTGGGCACAGTTTGAAAGTCCGGGATTACATGGGATAGTCGGTGTAGATACCCTTCCTAAAAAGTCATAGGTTCATTTTTCAACCATACAGATGTGGCCAACCACATCTGTTACATATTGTAGTATCGTATTATGTCGTAGCGCAACTGCTACGATAAGCCAAAATATTCGTGTTAATGCCTGATATAAATAACGTACGATACTTTAATTATAATTTCCTGAAGAAAATCCGGTAGTAACTTTTCTGGTCAGCACCTTACGCCAACGCGTAACACTCGATCTTCAGTTCTTTATATCATACCAATTAACAATCGTTTTTAATCCGCTATCAGCGTGTTTGTGTATCACAATCATCTTAAGGCGTATGACCTTCAAATGAATCACAATCATCTGATCCATATTGATTTGTGACCATTCGTCACAGATCGCACAATTCTAACAAGTGAAGTTGTACCTACAGAACTGTCGCGATCTGAATATCGCAGGTTTGACTTGGTACATAAACTAAAATTTATTAGAGTTACTGCCGCACTCACAAACGTGATTAATCTTAATTCTAATTAAGTTTCTTTTTAAAATCTATTTATTCCCACTGTCGCAGCCATTTATGATTAATTTAGATTATTGAACACGAGATAATTTATATATCTACTCACTATCTGCATATTAGTAGGTATTAAAGGGCTTCGAGTGTTGCAATAATCCGTTTAAAAAAAAATAGATTAATGATCATTAACTTTAATTGACGTTTGTAGGTTCGGCAGTAAAAGCTGTTCATCATCATCATCAGCCAGAAGACGTCCACTGCTGAACAAAGGCACCTTAGACCGCCACAATGAACGAGAATTTGCCATTTGCATCCACCTGCGACGCGAACAATGTCGTCGGTCCACCTAATTGGAGGCCTGCCTACGCTGCGTCTTCCGGTTCGTGGTCGCCACTCGAGAACCCTTCTTCCCCAACGGTTATCTGTGCTTCGAGCGATGTGGCCTGCCCACTGCCACTTCAACTTGCATATTTTTGCAATGCTGTTCAGTCTTATAAAATTAGAAGTAATATTTAGCTATCATAATTGGCCTACAAAATTCCTCCCTATCACAACCACTCTGCAATAAAGACCAGATCCATTAACATTGAGTATATACAATTTAGATTGAATCAGATGACTTCCTTAATATTCCCACTGATTCCGCACAACCCATTACGAGCCCTGAGCCACAAATGAAATCACATCAGACGCACAGACCATATACGTACGTAAAAAGTCAATGCGCGTAACTCAAACAGAGCTCAATGAAAGAGGCAATAAAAGTGATAAAATATCTATTTAGCTTTTTCTGTACAGGCGTTTTCCCCATCCTTAGTACCGGGAATACGTCCTTTTCCTTCCCAAGAACGCTTTTAGACTGGGTAATTGCAGTTTACGTTAACTTAGATAAACGCTATAACTTTTCCCTTCATTGGTTCGTTCGCGTGGTGTCTTATTTTCGTTTTCCGATAGCTAATAAAATTCAGGGTCATGATCTTTATGAGATTGTATTGTAATATTCGCTGTTAATAAGATTTTAGTTGCTTTCTTTCGTTTTAACTTGAAAAAAATGGTAGGAAAACTTACGACTAAACATAAAATAAATCATCTTGTTAATATTTTTAACAAATTTAATCATCGAAGTTTTTCTAGTATCCTCTAAACCTGGGGCTTCCCAACCACCTCCTGGGGGGCGTAAATTCATCGTATGTGGAGATTGACGAAAACAATTTCAAACGCAGCAATTTCAAGAACTACAGCAATTTTATTTGTTGCCCAAGGTGGGCGTGATTTGAAAAACGATGGGAATCCCCAAAACAATAATGGTAGCCCGCAAAACAGGTTCCTGTAATGCCTACTATTTCCACAGTACAAACGTCTTAGGGCTTTTTTCATTCTTCTTGTAACAATATTTTTCCGTATTTCATTACTGTCAAAAGCATCGTGAACCTCTTGACTCCCAAATATTTCAATTAAAACTCGCTCCGAATTAATGCATGCAAAAATTTGGCGGCAATTAATCTACTATGGTTGTTAAATGAAAAATTCTCCACTGTATCCGACACGGGGCATTAAACGACCGGGACTCACCACGGCTGTCTATCAAAAAGCACTTTTGCGGTGCCGAGGCCACGTGGCACGGGCGCGGATTTACCGCCCGCGGCATTTCCATGTCGACCGCATTGGAAAACAGGAGGATGTAAATCTACTGGATCGTGCTCCAATAACTTAGCAAAAAATTAGGCTACATAAAACATGGAAACTCACACAGTGCAAACAAACATACGCAAAGTTTGCAGCATTACGGTCGGAATTAAAATTAAGAATCCAAGAAGCCTATAGATTATACTCATGTAGCGTGGAAGCTAACATAAAAGACAATCCAAAACAGTTTTGGCAACACGTATCTAGCCTAAGATCAAAGGGTGGTTTTGAACCAAATGTTACCTATAACGAACAATCTTGTTCGGGCGTCAAAGCTGCTGAAGCTTTTGCACAATACTTTGCGAGCGTATTTTTACCCGATACTCCCAATTTAAACAGTCTGAATCCATGTACGGGAGGTGGCAATATACCTCTTCCATCTCTGACTCCCCAGGATGTAGAAATAGCTATTGACAAACTTAAAACTCGTAGCTCGATTGTTCCTGACAACATTCCCGCCTACATTCTTAAGGGATGTACAGACCTCATAACAGTACCTTTATGCCATCTTTTTAATTTAGCTCTCCGGTCTGGCCTATACCCTAAGCAATGGAAATTATCGCGAGTCACGCCTATTCCTAAAACTAGTGATAAATCGACAGTGGAAAAGCATAGGCCTATCGCAGTCCTCCCGACCATTGCAAAAGTTTTCGAGCTTATTCTTCATGCGTACATTTACAGAAATATAAACGTGTATTTGTCTGATGCCCAGCACGCCTTTAGGTCGGGTCGTTCTATCAATTCGAACCTATTAATCCATACGGATTTCGTTTCTAAAAGTTTGGACTCGGGAAGGCAAGTTGATGTTCTGTATTTTGATTTTTGCAAAGCTTTCGACAGAGTCGACAATGATTTGCTCTTGAATAAACTGGGAGCTTTGGGCTTTGCCTCAGGATTTCTGAATTTTTTCGCAGACTACATGCGCGATGGTAGCAGTTCGTCAGACATGGCTGTTTCGAGTCAAAGCCATATGATACTCGATCAGGAGTCAGTCAGGGATCCGTGTTGGGCCCGCTTCTGTTTCTAATCATGATTAATGACTTAGTCAACAAAGTAACATCTTCAAAGTGCTTATTATATGCCGATGACTTAAAAATAGCAATGGAAATAAAAACTGATGAAGATTGTAAACTGTTACAAAATGATCTAGACGCCATTTATCATTGGAGTATCCAGAACAAACTGTCTTTCAATACGACTAAGTGTCAAGTAATGACTTACACTCGAGGGTTGCGGCCAATACGATATAATTATACATTAGGTGGTAAGCCAATCGCTCGTGTAACCAACATCAAGGACCTGGGAGTAACATTTGACCAACGTCTTACATTTAGAGACCATATTTCTGCCCTTGCCAAGGAATCCTTTAGACGTTTGGGTTTCGTTTTGCGTAATGCTCGAGACTTCAAAAACCCACAAATCATCAGCCTTCTGTATACTGCTCTAGTTAGAAGTAAACTCGAGTGTAGTGCCTGTGTCTGGAATCCACATTCAGCAAATCAAGTACTGATGCTTGAAAAGATTCAAAAAACTTTCCTCAGGCACCTATTCAAGAGGATATACTACTTCTTTCCATACATGTACCCGACTAACTATATTATGGGGATGTTAGGCTTTAATTCATTGGAGGTGAGGAGAGGTCTCGATCAGCTTGTAGTGGCATGCAAAACCCTTCGAGGACGTATTGACTGCCCTGAACTTCACAACCTAATCTGCCGTCTGTATGTGCCTGGTAACTACATTGCGCACAGTCGCAACCGCCGGCACAGATTGTTTGCACCGCCTATGTGTCATACTGTTGCCAGAGCAAATTCCCCGGTGTGTCGTACTCTTGAGGTCTTCAATGCCCTCTTGATTGCCTACCCTGAATGTGATGTGTTTGCTGATGAATGGAAGAAAATTATCCGAGTGTGTCTGGCGTTCTGTGAGAGAAAATATGCGAGGTTGTCCACTGTTCTGTGTTAGTTTTAAATCTAATTTAGCTAAATAAGTATTTATTTATAACTGTATATTTATGAAATTATGTTAATTAATGTAACTGGTTTAAATATCGTTTTAATTAACAATAAACAATTAAACAATTAAACAACAATTAAACAATTAAACTTCTGTAGTTTCTACATCAAAATATTTGGTGAACATCTCTTATCATATTTTTTTTTAGGCTATTATTATTATTGATATTATTTTTGTAATTTCTGTGGAAAAAAGCCTTCGCCTTAGAAAGGAGGGGTTTCTTTATAGAAACTCCTGCTAAGTGTAGAGATTATTCTCTACACTTAGCAGGCGTCTAGGGGATCGCAATAAAGGGGGTAGGTACCCCTTTATTGCGATCCCCTAGACTAGACTAGACTAGAAAAAAATAGTGGTGTTATTCTCACCCCACATGCACTGCTATAAATAACGCTAAAAATATGCATTTATTTATTTCATTGATTTATTTATAAAAATTAGGCCAGTCATCAACTGTTTATACCATTACTTACTTACGTAAATCATCCGTAACTTTTACAATCCTAAGTGCAACAATCACTTACAGGCTATCACCACATAAACTATAAACTTTAATATCATAGCAAGGTCTCAGGGATCCAATTTTTACGATGGAGATAATGAAATGTTTGCTAGTCTTTTGATTAGTCTTTAGATTTTTCAAAGTATAATATACCCTATCGTGTTTTATTTTTATTTATTCTGATAAATTCATATACAAAACACATTCATAAATTTTTCAATAGCTAATAAAATATGAAATTAGTTATAGCACTTCTAGTATTTTAAATCCATACAACTGGCATACTATTGCCAACCTGACAAACGGAGGGCTACAATTAATTTCAGGATACAGTGATGTTGACTTCATTTCGGTTGAGAAATTAAATATAAACATGTCAGTGCTTGGGGCTATTATGTAGTTAAGGACCTCAAGGAAGACGGTTAATTGATATCTTGATTACCCGCGATTTGATGTAGGTATATAGTTGTGAAGTCTTACTTCAATTTTGAGATACTTTAATACGTGTTTAGTGAAAGATTTGAAAAGTTGATTGGGCTACAATTTGGGAAAAAAATTTAACAGTCGTATCTGGAATGAAAATACATTTAATAGAAACATTGGATTTGTTATGCATTTTTTATTGGATTTAAATACTGGAATTGCCAATTATCTATATCTATACTTATAATAAAACTGTACCAGGTCCAATTCTGTACATTGAAGATATCTTGAAAATTATGTTTGGAGGGCATTCTATAACCGATACTATACCCAAAAATTTTATTTTTTTATTTTTGTCTGTCTGTCTGTCTGTCTGTATCACGCCGAAAGTACTGGATGGATTGAAACGAAACTTGGCATGATTTGAGTTAATACTCCGAGGCCTACCTCAGTATGTCCTAACATAGGATGCTTTTTATCCCGACATTCAGCACGGTTCCCTTAGGGGAGGGGTCTAAAGTCAATATGTGTACTTGGTTATACGCTTGCTCCGATTTTAACAATTTTTCATTATAATTATAATACATATTTGTAAGGGAACACTCATAGACAGTTGTTAACAATGTTTGGAAATCGATCAGGTTAAGCAACGTTAGGTAAGGTCATTAAATAGATGGGTGACCGTTTAACGCCATTTGAACTAAACGTCTCCGTGCATCGGAAGGCAAACAGGGGGGAGGGAGTACAAAGTGGGTCCAAGTTTATAACCGACATTAAAAAAGGAGGTTTTGTATTCTATGCGAATGTATATTATTGATTAATTAACGTAAACACAGCGCGGGCGGAGCTCCGTGGGTCAGCTAGTTGTAAATATGAAAGCCTTTCAAGTGAAATTTATGCAAATGGGGCTCAGAGCCGTATTTTAGAAGATAATTCAAATAGTTATATCTACTTATAAAGTAAAAGAATTAACACTGGTTTGTTGAGCTTGAGCCTGGATATCGCAGTATAGGTAATCCAATAGAAATACACTGCTGCCCGTCTTCTTATGTTCCTTTAGTCGCCTCTTACGGACGCCCAACGGGAGGAGATGGTTGGATACGATAGATAAACGAAGAATCAATATGCAAGATGAGTGATGTTTTGCGCTCTGCCCGTTTCGTTACAAAAGTTCTTGAATATTTGTTCATCTTTACTAAGCATATACTAATTGTCAGGGACATTAATAACCGTGCAGCTGCATAATCAGAGCTCGCAAACTGTTGAACCGTGAACCGTGCGAAACTATGTTGTAATTAATAAAATTTGCACAATATTCGTGCAGTCGACGTCGGCGCCCGCCCAGTGAAGTTTTTGATGCACTGATTTATTAATTCAGAATGCAATGCAAGTGGTAGAACAAACCTTGATACCCCTAAGATACTCGTATTATTAATATTTTAAAATGAACCAAGCGAGTATTTACTTGCGACGGAAGTATGCAGCTCTAGGCATTCTCATTCCGCTGCGCGCTCCGGTTCCGATCGGACGTGCGCACTCGCTACGCTCTCGCACGCTCTGTGTGTTTGTGTGTTCACAGATTCGCCGCCAGGCGTCACCGCCGTCGCTTCGTGACGGCCCACCGACCCGCCGCGTGTTGGGACTGCCGCGGCTTGTGCCGCCGACTACCTGCTCGCCGGCCACCCGCGCGCCGCACACCTGCGTCGCGCGCACCCGCCCGTGAGTGACTCTTTGTTACTTGAAAACAGGTCACTGTTTCCAAATAACAAAGCAGTCATTCCGCGTTTTAAAAACCACGTGTTTTTAGTGGTCGCCTAGGGGATCCTTGCGGTGTTAACGCACCTAGGCGGAGCGTGACCCGAGCGCTCGCCGGTTCCCTTCAGGAAACGGCAACTCGGACGGGATCAAGGCAACCGGCCCTGGGAGTGACCCCCTAGTCGACCTTGATCGTCGCCCTCCCAACCCTTCCGCCTCCTATTTCCTATTCCTTGGGTGCTGTTTGGTTTCGAGCCGGCTTGCCGGTCTCGTCTCCTCTGCCCCGGGGCTGTTAGGCTACACACCCTACACACCCACACACACTAGGGCCACACGTTAGGCACTCACCCACTCCCCGCCTTGCCGGCGGGGAGGATCACTCACCCGTTTTCCGTCCGGAGAGTTTCCCTTCGGACGGAAAAATGTCGTCCCCCGCACTCTCCGCAGTGCCTCCCGAGTTCGCGGTGAGGCTGGTGGAGATTATCTCCGTCAAGTATCCGACGATCTTGACGGAGTTAATCTCGGCCATGAACGCCGCCACCCCGAGCGAAACCCTTTCGCCGACCCCACCCGACCTTCAGTCGCAGTCCACCGTTGCGTTTACCGACCCCAGCGGCGATTACCCCGCCACCCTCCGCCGCGATTATCTCGCCGCAACCCTCCCCGGCGCACCTGGATGTGCCAACCCAGTTCCCTCCACCGGGGTTCGAGGCCGACCCTCAGTCAGCCTCGGACATGGAGGTCGAACTCGAGTCCGCCAAGCGTCCCATCTCCTCCTCGGAGGACGAATGGACGCTAGTCCGGGATAAGAAACGGGCGCGTCAACCCCGGGACCAGCACCCGTCCAAGCACCAGTGCGTTGAGGAGGAGGCCTGTGCGTCCTCCCCAAACTCCCTGCGTGCCTCTCCGTCCCCTCGCACCTCACCCACTCCGCGTGCATCAGCCGCCCCGGTGAGCCAACCCGAAGGCCGTAAGCCTCGCCCACCTCCTCCTGTAATTATACAGGACAAAGCCGCTTGGCCGCGCGTCACTAACGCTCTTAAAGCGAAAAATATCCATTACACCAAGGCCTCGAACACGGCCAACGGTATCAGTGTGTCCGCCATGACGACCGACGACCACCGTCAACTGACATCCCATCTGAGGAAGGAGAAGATCTCCTTCCATACTTACACCCTCGAAGAGGACCGCACCCTTCGAGTGGTCATTAGGGGAGTTCCGAAGGAATTCGAGCCCTCTCTCATCCTTGAGGACCTTCAGTCCCAAGGATTCCCCGCCCACGAAGTCCACCGCATGGCGAGTGGCCGCGGTCCCAAGGTCCCATACAGTATGGTGACAGTCATTCTCGACCGTACCCCCGAAGGCAAGCGTATTTTCGACTTGTCTCATCGCTTAGACCTCACCGGGGGTTTCTATGTCGAACCCCCCCCACAATCGTGGCACTCCCGGTCAGTGGCACAATTGCCAATTGTAAGGCCATTCGGCCCGAAACTGTCACGCCACTCCCCGATGCGTTAAATGCATCGGGGACCACCCGACATCCACCTGCTCTCGCAAGCAGGAGACCGCGACCGAGCCTCCCGGCTGTGTCCTCTGCGGGACCGTCGGACACCCCGCAAATTATCGCGGATGTTCGAGGGCCCCAAAGAGGAATCGCCGAGTGGCAAGGCGCAACGGTCTCCGTGCGCCCAGGAATCCAGCGCCTTCAGCGCCCATCTTTTCGGCACCCATTGTGCCCGGGCCCCCTACTCCTCCTGCGCCTTCTGCGCAAAAAGTAGTCCCGTCAAGTTCGGCACCCTCCGTGCCGCAGGCTCCTCCTGGCCTGCACCCAGGCCCACAAGGCGTCGCGCCTTCTGCGCTCCGCGACCCACGGCTCAACCGGCCCGTGCCCTCTGCTCCGCGTCCCAACGCATGGAACACCCATGTTCCCAGCGCGCCCATGCACCCTGCGACTAGCGCCCCGGCGCCTCACGCCGGGTTCACCCCAGTGCCCTCAGCACAAAACACCCTGGTGTCGGACATCCAACTGATCCGCAACACCATGAGCAATTTCAACATTGCCGCCATCCGCGCCCTCGCGCACAAGCTTCGAGTCGCTAAAAACGAATTCGAACGCACTATGGCCCTTGTCGAGCACGAGAGTGTGCTCAGTTCCCTGTCAATGGTTCCCACCACCCAATCTTATCCTTGATCAATGGATTTACACCCAAAACGCATCAAGCCCCGCTCCTTGTGCCTGGCGTTTTTCAACGCCCATGGCCTCTCTCCTCAACGCGATCAAGTTAGTGAATTCCTTAGGAATCACCAAGTTGACGTCATGCTAGTGCAAGAGACATTCCTCAAACCCGCTCATAGGAGTCCCAACATCGCCAACTACCATCTCGTGCGAAATGACAGAACTGCCTCCCGCGGAGGCGGCACTGTCATCTATTATAGGAAATCCTTGCACTGCATCCCACTCGATGTCCCTGCGCTCACCAATATCGAGGCCTCGGCTTGCCGCCTCTCTCTCTCGGGTCATCCCCCTGTCACTCTCGTCTCGGTGTACCTTCCACCTGACAAGCAACTTCTCAGAAGTGACATCGAAGCACTTCTTGACATGGATAGCGCCGTCATCCTTGGCGGCGACTTTAATTGCAAACACGTCAGGTGGAATTGTCACACCACCAACTATAACGGCGTGCGCCTCGACGCTCTAGTCGATACTCTCGACTTTGACGTCATTGCACCAATGCGCCCCACCCATTTTCCCATTGTCATCGGCCACCGTCCCGATATCCTAGACATGGCACTTCTAAAGAACGTAACGCTTCGGCTGCGCTCCTTAGAAGTGCTCCATGAACTAGACTCCGACCACCGTCCCGTTCTCATGGAGCTCGGACCACCTCCCTCACCGGAACCGGTCATGAAGACCGTGGTGGACTGGCAGCGGCTGAGCACATGCTTGGTCAATGCCGACACGCCACAGCTCTCTCGTATCCCAGTCCACCTCTCGTCCCCTCAGGACACCGAACAAGCCATCAGTGCTTTCACTGACAACCTCCAATCGGCCATCAGCCAATCTTCCCGGCAGGTTGAAGCGGTGGACCCTTATGTCCTTAAGTCCGCGCTCACGACTCCTACCCCACCGAAGCCAACCGGATCCGTATGCGCGCTTTACAGAGGGACGTAAAGAGCCGCATCGCGGAACTCCGGGGGGACCGGTGGGACGGTTTTCTCGAGGGTATCACCCCCTCTCACCTAGCCTACTGGCGGCTAGCGCGGGCTCTCAAGTCCGACACGGTAGCCACCATGCCTCCCCTGACCCGCCCTTCAGGCGCCCCCCCAGCTTTTGACGACGAGGAAAAAGCCGAGGTCCTCGCAGACTCTCTAGAGAGACAATGCTCTCCTAGTGTCACAGTTTCCGACCCACCCCATCGCGATCACGTAGATAGGGAAGTAGAGCGCAGGGTTTCTGTCCCGCCATCCGACACTCTCACCCCGGTCACCCATTCCGAGGTGGAAGACCTCATCAAAGGCCTTAAGCCTAAGAAATCCCCCGGCCCTGACGGCATCTCGAACCGCGTACTAAAAATCCTTCCCTACCACTTGATCTATCTCTTGGTAGCCATCTTCAATGCTGCCATGACGCACGCTATATTCCCTTCGGAGTGGAAAGAAGCAGACGTCATCGGCATTCACAAACCCGGTAAGCCACGTGACGATCCCACGAGCTACCGCCCCATAAGTCTCCTTAGCGCCCTGGGCAAACTCTACGAGCGCTTGCTTTTCGCAAGACTCAAAGAATTTGTCATCTCGAAGGGCATACTCATACACGAGCAGTTCGGCTTTCGAGCCGGACACTCTTGCGTCCATCAAGTGCACCGCATCACGGAGCACGTCCTCTCCGGGCTCAACCAGCCCAGACCTATATACACCGCAGCCTTATTCTTCGATGTCGCCAAGGCATTCGATAAGGTCTGGCACAATGGCTTGCTTCACAAGCTCTACCTCATGGGCGTGCCAGACCGTCTGGTCCTCATCATACGAGATTTTCTCAGGAATCGCACTTTTCGATATCGAGTCGAAGGTGCGCGATCCACCTCCCACCCTATTCAGGCCGGAGTCCCTCAAGGCTCTGTGCTCTCTCCACTCCTGTTCAGCCTGTTCACGAACGACATCCCTCGTTCGGACAGGGTGCAACTAGCCCTATATGCGGACGACACCGCACTATATTTCTCACACAGAAATAAGGCTTTCCTGACGCGCACTCTTCAAGTCGCCGTCAACGCCCTAGGCGAATGGTTCCAAAAGTGGCTCATCGCGGTGAACCCGGAAAAGAGCGCCGCGGTGTTCTTCTCCCGGGGCACCAGATCCCACACTGCGGGCCATCCCAGTAGTCGTTTAGGTCAGATCACCCTCTATGGGCGTCCCATCCCTTGGACCAAAAAGGTCAAATATCTAGGCGTCACCCTAGACTCCCGCATGACATTTGGACCACATATATGGTCAGTACGCAACCGAGCGGCCTTCGTCCTCGGCCGGCTCTACCCCATGATCTGCAGGCGGAGTAAACTGTCACTTAGGAATAAGTTGACACTTTACAAAACCTGCATCCGTCCCATCCTAGCTTACGCCAGTGCCGTATTCGCACACGCGGCCCCCGTCCACATCAATAGCCTCCAGGTTATTCAAAACCGATTCCTTCGACATGCCGTCGGTGCCCCGTGGTACATGCGGAATGTCGACCTTCATTCCGACTTCGGTCTAGTCCCTATCCGCAAATTTTTCAAAGAAATGTCCGAACATTACTTTGAAAAAGCGTGCGTCCACCCGAACCCGCTCATCGGCGCCGCTGCCGACTATATCCCCGACCCCGACCCTGGTCCTGGTCCCTCAGATCGTCGACCTACCGTACATCGCCGCCGTCCGCGGCATGTACTGCTCGACCCACCCGACCCGATGTCCGTCCTCCTGGACCATGACACAACACCAACACCGACAACGACGTCACGAGTCGTACACACATCATCAACACACAGACACCGGTCTCGCCGGCGAGGCCGAAGGGTCGTACGCATGCGACCTCGACATGCATCCCCTCGCTGAGTTTCTTGCCGGTTCTTCTCAGCGGGGGCGCCAAGGCCGTGCCTCCCTGAGGTGCCCTTGAGCTAGTCGCTACCTATCTTTCCGGGCTGGAGCGCTCAAAGCGCTCGCCCTCTTGTCCGGTGAAGCTGTAATGGCCATCTGCGGCCAACAGTACTACTCATAAAAAAAAAAAAAAAAGCAGCTCTAGGTTCAAGCTATAGGTATATTTGCGCCCTTTGCGGTGGAGACCATGGGGCCTTGGTCTCATGAGACGCACGGTTTGGTGAAAGAAATTTCATCCAAATTTATCGAAGTCTCAGGAGACCGTCGGGCTGGTAGCTTTTTCTGCCAACGTATAAGCTTGGCTAAAGGGGTAATGCCGCCCGTTTATTAGGTACCCTTCCCTCCCAGTGCGGCGACAACTTGGAGGAAGTTTTTTACCTAGTTTAAGTATACATGTATTATTATTACATATATTAGTATTCATTCATGTATTATAAATAAACTGTAAATATTTATAGAGCGTCCAACCGTTTATTTTATTTTAACAGCACCAATAGAACGTAACTGCGTCATGTTACGCAAAAGTTCACTTAAAGTGAAGTTCACTTTTAAAAGTTCACTTTAAGTGAACTTTTGCGTAACATGGCGCGGCGCAGTTACGTTCTATTGGTGCTGTCAAAAAGAAAATAAACGGTTGGACGCTCTATAGTATCAGGACTTAAATAAAAATGATAAAGTTTACCGTTAAAATGACCTACATGCTTACATTGCATGTTATCCGTGGGATGTCGAATTATGATATGATCTCCTCCCGTTAGGTGTACGTAAGAGGCGACTAAGGGAAAACAAGAAGACGGGCAGCAGCATCTTGTTACTTACCACCTATACCTACTGCTATCCCCAAGACTTCAACGCCTGGCAAGCGTGGGGATTATTGCAACCCCCCCCCCTTTTAAGAGGGAGGCCTTTGTTCAGCAGTGGACGTCTTTCGGAGCTGATAATGATGTGTAGGTACATGTTTACTTTTTTTTGATACCATCGCTACCACTATAATCTCATAAGGAAACATTCTGACGGGACCAATAACGAAGGCAGCACGTATACATAAAAAGAAAATACGGCGCACGCAACCTGGCGAAATCTTGTAATATTTTTAACGTATTTTTTTCTTAGAGCGGGAGTGGCATCACGACAATAGACCACGTTCGAGGGTAAAACATCCCGCTGTGTTGGCACAAGGCAATTTAGATCGTATCCGCATTAATTTCCATGCTGATCGTGAAAAAACACGGTGCTAGGTCGCTTTCTTTGTGGGAAACGTAAGGATTAGCTGTTGAGATTTTTTTTATTTTCGCACACAGACCTAGTTTTTGTGAGAGGATTGGATTGACGTCTGAAGCACGAAGATCACTGCTAAAGTAATTGTTATCAATAAATACTAAATAATAAACACCGTAAATACAATTATTATCATCATCAGCTGGAAGATGTCCACTACTGGACAAAGGCCTCCCCCTTAGACCGCCACAATGTATGACACCCATTTGCTTCCACAATGTCGTCGGTCCACATAGTCCGGCCTGCCACGCCTGTTGCGTCTTCCGGTTCGTGGTTGTAAATACAATTATAATATACTAGCAGTCCCCCGCGACTTCGTTCGCGCAAAGGTAGTAAATGAAGAAATACCGACAAAATAAACTCAACCCGATAACATTTTGCACGACTTGGGAATCAAAATCAGGTCCAAGCGATCAAAAAACATGCTGAATGGATTATGGTGTCATTCGGCATAGTGTTCTTGGATGCTTTAAAAAGACAACTACGTGTATTTATGTTTATTATTTGGAAAAATATTCCCGTTGTATTAACAAATTTCACTGTTTGACCTTAAGTTTCCTCCCAAGTTTATTGTCATTTAAAAGTTCCACCGAGGCAGTCCAAATAAAAATCTAAAATTAAATACAAAATATTTTCCCATGAACTTTTAAATGACAATAAACTTGGGAGGAAACTTAAGGTCAAACAGTGAAATTTGTTAATACAACGGGAATATTTTTCCAAATAATAAACTAAAATACACGTAGTTGTCTTTTTAAAGCATCCAAGAACACTATGCCGAATGACACCATAATCCATTCAGCATGTTTTTAGGTTTCCATACCTAAAAGGTAAAAAAGGAACCCTTATGGCGGTACTTCGTCTGTCTGTCTGTCTGTCACATGTATATATTTCAAGAACCACTGGCGCTATCGATTTGATATTTAGAACAGTTTTAGATCTTACTTGTTGGATAAGAATACTTATCGCAAATTAAAAAATATTTTATCTCTTTTACTGTTATTTTAATGGGGGCCGGTGTCAAAATTTCAAAGAGGCTACTATATCAAGTGGGGTATCATATGAAAGGGCTTCATTTGCAAATTTCAAAACAGTTTTTTTTTGTTTATGTCTCGTGTTTTTTTGGCTTATAACAAAAAATGTCACAAAAAATACCGTTCCCCCCTTATCTCCGAAGTTTGTGAAGGGAAAAATCTGAAATAATTATAGGTAATAGAGGTCTATCTATATTTTAAAGAAAAAATAAAATGAAGAAAAAATAAAGTGGTACAGTTTTTTAGTAATCCTAAAAAACCTCTAGAAACAAACTTAGTTTTGCGGTTGGGTTTTTGCTATAAGAGGAATATTAAAAGAACTTTAATACGTGCAAAGAAGGTAGGGAACCCTCGATGCGCGGGTCAGACTCGCTTTCGGGTCAGACTTTTTTGTTTCGCGGGGGAAACCTTCAAAGGGTTTCCGGGAGCTGTAGGGCTCGACCGGGGTATGTGGGATTCTTACCTACTAAAACCCCCGCGGCACATGAGAGAGAACCCCGGGCTCTCCGGTGGTATCTCGATTCGGTACCTAGCTCCGAACCGGAGTATCTTCCCTACTAAAACGCCCAGTACTCAATGGACATCTAGCACCCACAACCCAAACGTCCAACCGACAACTCCAAAGGCTGCCCGTTATTTGTCCGGGCTTATGGCTGAGGAGAAAGGCGGCAGCATTTTTTTTTTTTAGGCGGCACTACTAAAAATGTAAGAGTATTAATAGGACGAAGTTGAGTTTGAGAAATTTTGAGGGTCTCTAGGTCAAAGTGGGACCCAAAGTCAAAATCTCGAGTGTGGTGTCTTACGATTTTCATGATAAATATGTGGGATATTTCAGGGACAAAAATGGGTTACTATAAAAAAACGTTATCATCATCATCAATCAATATATATAAAAGGATAAGTGCTGACTGACTGATTGACAGACAACGCATCGAGGGTTCCATACCTTCTTTGCACGTTTTAAAATAACTTTAATACGTGCAAAGAAGGTACGGAACCCTCGATGCGCGAGTCAGACTCGCACTTGACCGTTTTTATTTGTTTTTTTTTGGTTCGATTCGGTACTTTTTTTTTCGCGGGGGAAACCTTCAAAAGGTTTCCGGGAGCTGTAGGGCTCGACCGGGGTATGTGGGATTCTTACCTACTAAAACCCCCGCGGCTGTCGCATCGACACATGAGAGGGAACCCCGGGCTCTGCGGTGGTATGCTTAGATTCGGTACCTAGCTTCAGAGTCATAAAATAAATTAGTTTTTGTTAAACCCTTTAAAACTGTTAATTTTGATAAATTTGGTTGGGTTCAGTTCGGATTTTTACTATCTGAGGTATTAAAAGAATAGGAAAATAACATTTATATGTGCAAAGCAGGTATAGATCCCTCGGTGCGCGAGTCCGACTCGCAGTTGACCGGCTTTTGTTTTTTGGTTCTATTCGGTACCTAGCTCCGAACCGGAGTATCTTACCTACTAAAACGCCCCGTACTCAATGGACATCTAGGGCCCACAACCTAAACGTCCAACCGACAACTCCAAAGGTTGCCCGTTATTTGTCCAGGCTTATGTCTGAGGAGAAAGGCGGCAGCTTTTTTTTTTAGGCAGCAGCTTGACGCGTGTGCACGCGGTGCAGGATACGCGCGTTTGCGAACACTCTCGACAGCCTCGTATTGAATTGAAACCTTGCGTGCATTTAGAAGCCACACTCGCGCTAACGCAGCAGTTAGCATAATAGTTTAAATAACTAATATAATCTTTTCCCATCACTTTTAAAATCATATCAAATTCAAATGTTAAACATCGATGTCGTATTTTAGTTTTAAAACCCATGATATAACGCATACCTGCCGCTTATATCATAAATAAATACCAGTCAAGTGCGAGTTGGACTCGCGCACCGAGGGTTCCATACCATCTTTGGATGTATTAAACTTATTTTACTATTAATGTAATTAACATCTCAGATAGCAAAAAAAAAAACAAACCACAAAACTAAGTTTGTTTGTCGAGTTTTTTAGTATTACTATAAAACTGTACTATTCAGAATGATCATTTTATTTTTCCTTTAAAATATAGATATACATATTATAATTATTACCCATAATTATTTCAGATTTTTCCCTCCACATACTTCGGAGATAATTTTGGTGGTATTTTTTTACATTTTTGATTATCAGCCAGAAACTACGTAATATAAACCAAAATAAAAATGTGTTTTGAGATGTGCGAATGAAGCTCTTTCATATGATATCCTACTCGATATAGTAGTCACACTTTGAAATTTTGATGATCCATTTCAACTTTAAAAAACTAAAACAAAAAATATATTTTTTTCATTTGTGATGAGGTTGGGTAAGAAAGATCGAAAACTGTACCAAGTTTCAAATCGGTAGCGTCAGTTGATCCTGAAATATATAGGTGTGACAGACAGACAGACAGACGAATTCAGACCATAAGGGTTCCTTTTTTACCTTTTAGGTATGAAACCCTAAAAACGGTTTTCAATTACCTTTTAAAAGACACCATACGCGAGATTTTTAACTTAGAGGTCCTATTTTGACCTTAAGACCCTCATAATTTCTTAAATCTGACTTCGTCCTAATAATACTCTTTCATATTGTATCGGAAAACAGTGATAGGTGTTAAGAAATGGTAAAATATTTTTTTTTATTACCGAAATTGAGGTGCTGTGACTTTCGAGAAATGCAAAAATACGCAATTGTTTATTTTATTTGAGGCGTATGCGTGTGAAAATTCAAGGCTCTAGTACCAACCATTCATGAATTATAACGATTTTTTTATAAAACCCCCTATTTGGACCCCTTAGGATGCGAATTTTGAAAATTCCGTTCTTAGTGTACGTTTACGTATTACGTGAAGAAATTATACACCTCCCAAATTTCAAGTCTCTAGGGCCACCGGTTTAGGCTGTGCGTTGTCTGTCAATCAGTTTTTTTCAGGACTTATCCTTTTATATACACACATCAAAAGTGTCTAGGGATCAACATATATTTTTGCAATAACTTTTCTCCTGATTGATATTAATTAAAATTTTCTTTAAGGATTCATCAAATAAAGTGTTTTCGTTTGTCACAGTAACGATAAACCAAGTCACCTTTGCATTAATAAAGAAATTTGCCATTTTCCTAATAAAGGGATTTTTGACATTTGAACCACTAACACAAAAGTTCGAAAAAAAGACTGAAATAACAGTTTTCTTTAAAATTTTATTGGGTAACTTAAACAATTAATAATCCGTGTTTCTACCGCGAACACTAACAACACAAGAACATCGGTTTGGCATACTCAAAATGAGTTCATCCAAATCACGCTGTGGAATGGCCGCCCATGTTCGTTGCAACAACAAAAAAAGGTCTTCTTGCGACTGGATACCCTCCATATTCGGCAGAGCTCTTCTCTGTAGCATATCCCATGCATGCTCAATCGGGTTCAAGTCTGGCGACTGAGCAGGCCAGGGCAGGACATTGATGTTAGCTGCGGCGAGAGTCTGTCTTACAACTCTTGCGGTGTGCGGTCGTGCATTATCATGCATTAACTGAAATAAGGGACCGATTTGCACTTGTAGAGGAACGATGACGTCTGATACAATCGTCTCAGCATAAATTTGAGCGTTGAGGTTGCCTCTGATCCAAATCAACTCAGTTCTTCCGCCGATCCAAATACCCGCCCATACCATGATGGTTCCACCACTATAAGTATGGACTTCCTGGCAGGATTTTAATCGCTGTTGGCGTCCAGGGGTTCTCCAGTGTCGTATACGTCTTGTATCCGGTCTCATACCAAAACGAGACTCATCAGAAAAGCACACGAAACGCCATTGTTCTTCTGCCCAATTTCTGTGTTCAAGAGCCCATTGATATCGAATCCTACGATTGTGCATTGCTATAGGTGGTACCCGTAGCGGTCTTCGGGAATGAAGGTTCACTTCATGCAAGCGGTTTCTGACTGTTTGGTCGCTAATTAAGTTCCCTGAAGAGTGATGAAGCCTCACGGCTAACATCATGGCAGTTATTGTTGGAGCTCTTCGAGTTAAGATTTGAATATATCGGTCTTGTCTCCGTGTGGTGCAGCGATACCGTCCTCCATGGCGCTCAGCCACGGTACCAGTGCTTCGGTAACGTGTCCAAAGTCGACTGATAACACTCTGACTTGTATTCAGAGCTAAAGCCACAGTACGTTGCCGGGAACCAGCTTCTATCATTCCCACGGCTCTGAGCATTTCTTCCCTGCTTAAATGACGTCGCCGCTCCATAATAACGTTGGTTTTAATCAGTAGTAGGGAAACAGTAGCACTAATAATGTCTTCAATGCGTTGTATGTTTTTATAGGGAAAATATTGACAGCTGATTTTCATCTTTTACTCGAATTTGATTCACAGTTCCTGATTCAAATTATGAAATGCACCAAAAAGGATCCATATAAATTTATAAAATCATAAATTTATTACAAAGCCACATCTCAATCTCAAGAAATCCGCTTAAAAATGCTTGATCCCTAGACACTTTTGATGTGTGTATATTTGATTGATGATGATGATAACGTTATTTTTATAGTAACCCATTTTTTGTCCCTGAAATATCCCACATATTTATCATGAAAAACGTATTTCATTTACCTTTTAAAAGACATCACACTCGAGATTTTGACTTTGGGTCCCATTTTGACCTTGAGACCCTCAAAATTTCTCAAACTCAACTTCGTCCTATTAATACTCTTACATTTTGTGTGAGAATTATGAAAAAAAATTTCAAATAATATTTTTTGTAAGTTTGTGGTCCTGTATCTTCTTCTATATATTTTGTTTTGAAAAATGCTAAGACAGGTAACTCTTTATTTTCTTTAAGGAATCTACGTGTTCAATTTCAAGGTTCTGGTACCACCCGTTTTTATAAACCATAAAACCCCCTTTTTGGACCCCTACCGATGTGAATTTTGAAAATTCCGTTCTTAGTGTGCGGTTACGTATTGTGAAGAATCTACTCTCCAAATTTCAAGTCTCTAGGGCAAGCGGTTTAGGCTGTGCGTTGTCTGTCAATCAGTCAGTCAGGACTTATCCTTTTATATATATAGATATATATATATCACTAATATTGTCTTTCTCCCTTACCTATCCTATTTCTTTATCAACAAACTAACTCTTGCGAATTTAAGGGATGTGATCATATCTATGCAATTCATAAGGTTTGGATCAGGAATCTAAATTGCTAATAGTTTATCAGGTAATTTCGCAAGATAAAACGCAATAAGTATGTTTATTTCCTTTATAGCTTTATATATGTACACTGAGAGATATTTCAGGACTTATTATAAGCAAGAGATTTACTCTTTAGTACTCATCATCTATTTATTATACTCGCAATGCTACAGTAAACACAAACCCATATTACACTGACCTTTATGTGTAAACTATATCTGATATATATCATGTTTCGAGGCTCATCAATATAGAGGCATCCGCTTTGTCTGTGCCTATGGAATTGAGATAAACGACTATCCGAATAGTGTTGAGGAGCAAATCCAATTTTCCAGTCGCAAATTGAAGAGGGAACGTATCGGACGTCTATACTTGTTAGTCGGTGCTACGTCTGCTTAGTTGTTTTGTTTTGAAATGTGGATGGTAGGAATTAGCAACGCGTTTTGTGAAATTTTTGGGTAGAATTTTATAATGTTGTTTAAATGTTTGGATTTAAAGTATGGCCAATTTATTACCATCATCATAAGCAGGCAGATGTCCACTGCTGAACAATGGCCTCCGCCTTAGACCGCCACAATGAACGACAGTTTGCCATTTGCATCCAGCGGTTGTCTGCGACGCGAACAATGTCGTCTGTCCACCTAGTGGGAATTCTGCCTACGCTGCATCTTCCGGTTCGTGGTCGCCACTCGAGAACCTTTCTACCCCAACGGTTATTGGTTCTTCGAGCGATGTGGCCTGCCCACTGCCACTTCAACTTGAATATTCTTCGAGCTATGTCGGTGACCTTGGTTCTTCGGCGAATCTCCTCATTCCGGATTCTGTCGCGCAAAGAAACTCCGAACATACTCCAATGAAATTAAATAATAATAATATCTTGGGACAATTCACACATGGTCATCCGATCCCTACTAGGCAAGGAACTAGGCAGAGCCTGTACTATGGAAACCAGACAACTGATACTAATACTTAAATAGTTTTATTTTTTGTTAATACATACTTAAATAGATAAATAACACCCAGACACTTGGTGGGAATCGAACCCAAGACCCATCGGATCCAGCCAGGGTTTCAAACCACTAGACCAACGGGCCCGTCATCTTGACTCTCACCGTAAAAAATGTCATACTACATGTTATTAACAATAAAGAAGCTAGGTTCAGTACGCACAAAAGGGACAATTTTAAATTCAAATAAAACGAACTTTATTGTTCCCTTGTTTGTTATTCGAATGTAAATTTTATTTTTTTACTCCCCAAACAAGACGTATACTATCCGAGATCCTCATACGTGTGGCAATATTGTTGAATTGTTACCATAAAACATATATGAAGAGGGAGACATGCAGAAACGCTGTAATTGAATTTTGAATACCCTCCTCTTGTTGCCATTATGAAATGTAATTGAAAAGATGCACAGCTGTTTGGATGTACATTTCTAGAATAAACATTATTTTACTCATATTCTCAATTCATTTTCGTTTAATTTGGATATCTTAGCGACTAGTATTGGATAGAAGTAGTATCAGCTACTGCTTATTTGATTTTTTTTTCTGTTTAATCATGGACGTCTTTATTACATACTAATTACTGGCTAATCTGGGCAGCTCCACCTACGCTTATTTTTGTATATTTCAGTCCAATTTCATTATTAATACATTTCTTAGAGGATCATGAATCCGATAATGCATTTTTTCCTAATAATTTAAATTTAATTGATGTCACGAAAAGTTTTCTGAACAAACAGTTCTTATGTTCTTCTTATATTTTTTCTTTGCGAGTATGTTTACAAAATTGAAATAGTTTTCCATTCAAAGAGAAGTAATAAAACCAACCCGAAGTATAGACCACGGACGTTTAATATTAACTTCGGATACGTTCTTACGAAAAAATATTTCATAAAGGAATATTTACGCTTCTGTTATATTGTTTCTTTACTTATGCTGTACGTTTTTTTAAAGGTGTGTAATAGCATTCATAAGAGATATTATTAGAAAACATAAGTTGATAAAGGGGCTCTCTCACGCGGTGTTAAACCCATGATATATTACACAATTTTCTTTACGAGCGAAACGGATTTATAACAATGAACGTTCCACGAGCGTGGATCTGAGTGAGAGCGTGAGTATGGATTGAAACGTGTCCGAAGATTTATATCACCTGTAGTTACTCAACATCACTATGATCACAGGTTTATCATCCATGTCACCAAAGTGGAATAAGCCATGGAAATCTTTCAATCTACTTACTCACTAACAACATTAAACCGATTTTGATAATTCCGAATGGTTCAAAATTCGTATTTTAACTCCGATTTCATTCAGCCAATTTTTTTTTAAATGCTATTCTCAAGATACAGAGTTTCAATAGATCGAATAGCAAAAGTCCGACTTAAATTGATAATCCGAAACATCTAGTGACTGATGACGACTCTTAAGATAGTTTATTCATATTGAAAAAACTTAGTTTTTTTTTTGCTTACTTTTATACTATACCGTATTATAAATATATTATATATCAGTTTAACCTGTCCTAAAATATTTTGCTTAAATTAAAGTGAGGCATTTTTTTATTTAGTATTCTACCTAACATTATAGCACTATGTTGAGCGGATGTAAAGATTCATAAATCGCTCATGTGATTCCAATCCACTTTTGAATCCGAATCACCGCGCATCACTACAACTAGATGTGTTAGTGAAATTCATGGAACGTGGTAAACGGTAGAATGTGTAAACACTCACCTTTCAGTAGTTTATGCTAACGAAACCTCAAGTCTAATGTATTCTACGCTTTACATTATGCTAATTTCGATTTATTATTAGCGTGAACTGCCTGTATGATGTGATTTTGGTTTGAAGATTGAGCAAAGTATTGTTTGTACACTATAGGCTATGTAAATTAGCAACTAGTAGGTACTAGTAACAAGACAAACACTGTTTAAAAAAAAGTGATAATATTAAAAGCCCGCTGAGTTTCTTGCCGGATCTTCTCAGTTGAGGCGGCGTTGTGATCCGGTGGTAGATTTTTAAAAAACAATTATTTGAAATAAATGATTTTGACTTTGAGTATCTACTTAGGGGCTTCCACACATAACTGCGATGCGATGCGATGCGGCAAATAAACAAACGCAACGGCGAGAAACAAATGCATTATGTTATGTGTGGGAGCCCTAAGACCCTCTAGTTCATGAACTAGAGAGAGATTCTTCAATATTGAATATAATCAAATATTTATGGGACCAACTTGATGGAACGTCCATTAGGGTCAAAAAAGAATCATCCAAATCGGTACATATTTGGCGGAATTATGAGAGAACATACATTTAAGAAAATACATATACCACGAATTGATAACCTCCTCCTTTTTTGAAGTCGGTTAAAAATAGTGACCTCCAATAATTTCTAAAGTAACTTGCTATATTTTTCCTGCTTATTATCTTTTCACGAAGAAATCAACCGAAAATTTATAGAAGAGTAAGAAGAAGGTATTTCCCATCAATGAGACACTATAGCGGGCTATAAAAAAGATCAAACCCGAACTATGTCACGAGCAAGTCTTTGATATAACAACGATGTTAATAAGCTTCGCTTCACTGGCAGCAAACGAGATGAGACTTTTGTATATCCTCAGCTGCTAGTATTGCTACTCCTGACACACACACACACTCACTACACCGCTACAGCACTAACAATCATTCTATTCTATTCTATTCTTGGTGGCTATAAATTTGGGCCCGGTATTCCCGGAACGCACTTCGACCCAGTTGGATCCATTGTGCATGCCCTAGCCCTTACTCTGTTGCTGGCGTATCGAAGAGCTCCCTCAGGTACGCAACGATCGCGCCAGCTTGGAGCTGTACATAATCATTTGGTGTAGGATAGGCTACTCCCAGATGATTCAACCTACGTCTCGCAAGAGCGTCGCAGCCACACAATATGTGTCGCATTGACTCTTTTTCATCTTCGCAGAATCTGCAAATGTCACTAGTACTTAGCCTCATTCTGTGTAGATGCTCGTTGGTGCCAAAATGTCCCGTAAGTGCACCCATCAGGTGCCTTATTTGTGATCTGTTTAGGTTCAATAATTTGACCCCACAGTCCACCCTTCCGCTAGAGAACGCTTTGGAGTGGTTAAGGCCTGACGCTGCCCTCCATTCCTTCATGTGTTCGTTTCTAGCATGTGCATACAATGCTTGGTGATATGTTCCATACGGAATCCCCACAAATGGTTCGGGGCCAACCAAAAGTCTCTGTGAGCCGGCCCTCGCTAATCTATCTGCCTTCTCATTGCCCTCGACGCCTTCATGTCCAGGTACCCAGATAAGGCTGACATTGTTGTGTCTTCCCAGGTTGTTCAAGCCTGTAACACCTTCTTTGACCAGTTTAGAAGCAACTCTGAAGGAATTCAGAGCCTTCAGAGCTGCCTGACTGTCGCTGAGAATGCGAATGGTTTTACCCTTGACATTTCTCCTTTGCATTTCTTTGATGCTGGCAATTATGGCATAGGTTTCCGCTTGGAATACCGATGCATATTGCCCCATGCTGTGACTGATACTACAGTCCTTGGAATAAATCCCTGCCCCTGTACCTGACTCCATTTTGGAACCGTCAGTGTACCATATGAGGTGAGTTCCACCAACCGGTTTGAGTCCCCTCGTCCACTCTTCTCTGGATGGTATATGTACTCGGTACCTCTTGTTAAACATGTACACTGGATTTATCCTATCACAGGGCATGTCCATTAGATCATCCAGTTCTTTCACGGGATCCAATAAAGTATGTTTTGTACAGGGCTTGTTACGATTCCAAACTCCTGCTTTTGCAAGTCTGTATAGCGACTTTCTTGCCTCTATTTGTATGTAAGTGTGAAGTGGGGTTAGTCCCAGTAACCACTCAAGAGCCAGTGTAGGCGTTGTTTTGAAGGCACCAGTAATTGCCGTGCAAACTACTCTTTGTACCTTCCTAAGAGAATCCTTGCAGATCCTTAGTTTGGTCCTAGGCCACCATACAGCGCTGCCATATGTGAGAATAGGCCTCACCATCGTAGTATATAACCAATACATTACCTTTGGTTTGAGTCCCCAAGTTTTGCCATACGCAGAACGGCACATATTGAAGACACGTAAGGCCTTTTTTGTTATGTTTTCAACATGACCACGCCACGTTAGTTTACTATCGAGAGTTACCCCAAGATATTTTACTTCCGTAGCCCATTTTAGTTTGGTGCCGTACATTTCTGGGTCTCTAAGGCCCTCTAATCGTCTTTTCCTCGTGAACGGCACTATAACCGTTTTGCTTGGATTTATGGAAAGGTTATTGTCTTTACACCATCTTTCCACCCTAACCAAAGCACCCTGCAGCAAATCCGTTACTACGTTTGGAAATTTGCCATTTACCTGTATGACTATATCATCTGCATAGCCTACAGCTTGAAATGGTCCACTGTTTAGTTCCACTAACAACGAATCCACCACTAGACTCCACAGTAATGGGGATAGTACGCCTCCCTGTGGACATCCTTTAGTTGCCTTTACGGTAACCATATCACCTAATAAACTAGTTTTAATGACACGTTCCTGTAGCATAGTGCTGATCCATTTAACAATTGTCGCATCTATGCCATGATTTTGTGCTGAAGTTCTTATTGAAGCGAAGGTTGTTCGATCTAACGCCCCCTCAATATCCAGAAACGCTCCTGCACAGATTTCTTTTGTCTCCAATGCATGTTCTGCTCGGTTGACCACGTAGTGCAATGCCGTATCCGTGGACTTACCCGGTTGGTACGCGCATTGCATGTCATGGAGCGGTCGTCTCCTTAGTGGGCCATCTCTTATATACCTGTCTATCATCTTCTCCAAAGTCTTCAAGAAGAATGAAGTAAGACTGATAGGGCGATAGGATTTGGCATCTTCATAGTTCTCCTTTCCTGGTTTGGGAATGAAGATTACTTTTGCCTGCCTCCAGGCTGATGGGACATGTCCAAAGGCTAGGCATGCCCTGTACAATCTGCACAAGTGAGGTATAAGAATACATTTTCCCTCCTGTAGCAAGATGGGGTATATATCGTCAGGTCCTGGTGATTTATACGGACTGAAGCTGTTGATTGCCCATCGTACCTTATCTGCGTCAACGACTTTCTTTGCTATACGCCAGTCGTCTTTGGAAGTTTTTTGCAATTTGTTCTTCCATGGTGATAACATTATCAGTCACATTTTGTATCTCAACTGAGTCCGGGAAGTGCCTTCTTAGCATATGCGTAAGAGTTTCTTTCCCAGTTACAGTGAGCTTACCTTGGTCATTCCGGATAGATGTAAGTGGATTGACCTTTGCAGAGCTCATTGCTTTACTGAGCCTCATACCCTCTGGAAGGCTATTGATGCTACTGCAATGAGATCTCCATGATCTCCGCTTCGCCTTGCGCACTTCCTTACTATAGTGCGTAAGAGCTTCGGCATATACCGTAAAGTCATTATTTGACTTCGCCCAGTTGAAAACACGTCGCGTCTCCTGCCTTAGATTCTCAAGGGCAGGTGACCACCACGGCTCCTTTTGCGTCGCCGCCTCTTTCTCCGGGCAGTTCTTGATCCAGCTGGCCTTAACTGCCTGGGTAATTCTGTCAGACTCAAACTCGATGTCTATGATTGAGTTGAGTCGCTCCGTAGGATCCCCCAGGTGTTCCTTAAGGTCTCTCCTGAAAGATTCCCAATCGGTTCTCCTTGGGTTCCTCCTTCGTACCTTGCCATAATTATTGGAAGTTACATACCTAAAGCAGATGTAGTTGTGGTCAGATAAACTGACCTCTTCCGACACATGCCAATTACGGATCGCTTTACTCGCTCTATTGGATGCAAGCGTTATATCAATGATCTCCGCCCTGCGTCTATTCACAAAGGTTGGTCTATTGCCTTTATTTAAAATTTGTAAGGGTGAGCATACCAGAAAGTCCAATAGTGCTTCCCCTCTTTTGTTGTTGTCTGTGCTACCCCAGGCAACGTGGTGAGCGTTCGCGTCGCATCCTATGATGAGGTCGTCGCGAGCGCAATTATTAACCAGGTCTTGCAGCAGTGCTGATACCGGGTCCTCATTCTCATAGGGTAGGTAAGCAGAAGATAGAATAGTATCTTTACTGCCCCCTCCCGTTAACCCCTTAATCCTCACAGTAGTGAGGTCTCTGGAGCAGAAGTCATATAGAGGCATTGCCATTATGCCATTCCTGACAAAGATACATGTCCTCATATTATTTGTGGGGCATCTATAGAAGAGTTGTCCTCCACGAACGTTTAGACCTCTGATGACGCCCTTGTACAGATAAGGTTCCTGTATGAGAGCGACATCATATTTATCCATATTAAGCGACCGGCAGAGTACTGCCGTAGCCGCCTTGCTGTGATGTAGATTAATTTGTATACATCTTAGATAACCCATTGGTGAAGGAACACCAATGGACTGATCACGCCTGCCTGTCTTTTCAATGGCTCCAGGCTTGCTTCTGCGCGTTTGCGCTGTACTGGTTGTGGCCCTTCCCAGCAGCGTCGCTGTCCTGTAACCGGGCTCTGACGAGCCTTCTCCAGTAACTGCTCCACCAGCCGAAGTCAGGGCCAAACCTTTCTTTGCCGGCTCAGTTTTACCACATTGAGCCCCTCGGGTCAGAGTTCCGGTCCCATTCCTGTTCCCAGGCACTACCGACACACCAGGTCCCGCAGTAGCTCCACCGGCCGGCAAGTTATTGGTTGTGGCCCTTCCCAGCAGCATTGCTGTCCTGAAACCAGGCTCTGACGAGCCTTCTCCAGTGTCAGCTCCGCCAGCCGAAGTCAGGGCCAGACCTTTCCTTGCCGGCTCAGTTTTGCCACCTTGAGCCCCTCGGGTCAGAGTTCCGGTCCCATTCCTGTTCCCAGTCACTACCGACACACCAGGTCCCGCAGTAGTTCCACCGGCCGGAATATTTTTAGAGCAACCCTTGGAAGGGCTACCCCCGTCATCCCTAGGGACAGTGCGCGGTTTCTTGTGCGAATCCATGCAAATATTGTTCGTAACTTCATTTCACTGACTCCCCACCCTCCACGGAGCCCGCACCTTTGGGGATGCTTCTCTAAGCACCAGGGCTATCAGTGAAATATAGTCCTCCCAAGTGAGTTGTCCACGAGTCCACACAACGTTCGCCTGTGCAGCGCCGCGCCGCGCCCTCGGCTCACATTGCTGACTGCGGACCCCATCACCCAAGAAGACTAGCCGGCTGGTCTTAAGGACCACCAACAGCCGATTGATTGCGACCGGCTCAGTCGCAACCGCCCGTGTTATAGGAGTCCGGGACCGAAGAGTCGTGTTGCCGCATGTGCAGCTCATCCTCCAGGCCTCCCTTCCCCCTCATTACGGGTCCCCGCGCACGGCAAAAACACGCGGGAGGTCTTACCTACTTCCTACCATCTGCTGGTTTGTTGAGATGGTAGGACCGCAACGCCCAACCTCATGACGCCGCAGTATCGAATAAATATATACATATACATACATATGCTTATAAACATACACATATACTGAGACGCATAAACTTACAAACACGAATATATACATACATAGCGGGATTTAAATATACATACTATATAATATAATACATATATATATACATCCTATATAAATATGAGGCGGGGATGCGGGATGGGAAAGGTATAGGGTGAAAGAATTATTCGCCCAACGATTTTTTGTTGCGTTTGTTTCTGAGGGAATCAAACCAATAACAGGCGGCAACCTCGGGAAGGCTAGATCATCGGGCTTGCCCTGGAGATCAATCACGACTGTTGCGCTCCCTCCAAGACCATTTGCCAAATTACACACGGGAGTAGTGTGTAAAGTAGGCAAGCAGCTAGTGCATTAGAAAGGGAAAGGAAACTAAGCAAGCATAGGAAAGCAAGCAAAGCATGCCCTAGCCACTTACCCGCCCACTAACAATCATACTCACATAGTGACAAACAACGGTAGTGTTATTTAACTGGGGTCTTCTGTGAGATATCTCTGATCCATTCTTCCTCCATCGAACTTCATTCAATATATTATTATAAAGTGATATCAGAAATATTCGAACACGTTGGCTTCTATTTAGAAACCTTTTTTTATGAAAAGCAGTTTTACAAACATCTCTGAATATCCAGATACAAAGCCAACGCATTCAGCACAAAACATACCTATGGCCCAATAGAGCAACAAAATGTATCCCTCACAAACACATTCGTTCACCATTATACGAGCTAATAAGACCGGGGCTTACTAGACCTCAATTTATAATAAATCGAACAACCACGCTATCGGACGCTCGCACACAATGAAAAGCCGACTTATCTTTCTTCACAGGGCACCAAAGATCCAAATACCCTCGCGGCTATAACCCTGAGTGATGACCGACGATTTGTTAAAACCCCGTCGTGGGTCGTTTCGACCTCTTTTCAGTTTTTATTCCCCCTTATGATGTTTCATTTTATGATTGTCTGCAGTATTAGGGACGTACGTGCCGTCATGAAATATGTTTTTTGATATTTTCGCTCGTCCGACCGTGAAAGTTTTTGATTGATTCTGAACTGAAAAAATTGCAATACCCGTGATGAAAATAATTGATATATTTTTTAAAAATTAAGATAAGATTTTATCAATTTTGTATAAGCTGCACTTTTCCTCATTTCTCAATAACGGAAAGAGGAATAAAACAACAAGTTTGAACACGTTAAGTCCTAATATATAGTCCTAGATATCATTTCACTTTTCAAACATAACAGACCATTACATGCATTGGTACTGCTCCGCGGACTCGGGAACGGGAAGACGGGTAGCAGCGTCTTTCTTATAAATTTATCTGTCACCTATACAGTTACTGCGATCCCCAAGACGCCTGCCAAGCGTAAGAGTTATGGCAACACCTCCTTTTTAAGGGGGTGGCCTTTGTACAGTAGTGGACGTGTTTGCGGCTGTTGACGATGATGACGTGCACTCTACTTCTTTGGAAAAGAATGAACTATCTCTTGTCTGGTTGTCACAAAAACTCAGTATATTGTTATTATAGTAATTTCAAGTTACCCAAGCATTAATTATGTATGTAAAACAATAATTAACCTTAGCAATAATATTATAATGTCTAGCGAATAGCTAAGTTTAAGATATGGCATTAATTTGAAATGCTTTCACAATAATTGTTTTATTTTTATCACTACTACAAATATTATTAAGTACATCTTTTGATTGAAAGCTTCGAAGAATCTTGATATTAAAAATCGGAACTCTCAACAAGAATACCCAATTCATGTTTTTATTTGAGCGAAAAGATCATCTAAACTGTGAGCCTCTTTGATTAATTCTCTTCATTGTATTAATTGTAACTTTGAGAATTGAAAAGTTTTTAAAACAATTTGTTTAATGGATAGGAAATCTGTCTCCGACTTAAAACAAAGGGAAACTTTACATCAAAAGGAATTTTTGAAGACTCTAGGCGAACTTTAAGTGATCTCTATAGTGGCACAGCAGAAAACCGCTTGCTTTGAGAACCGATGGTCACCGGTTCAAATCTCCGAGGAACAATAACTCTGTGTAGTAGTTCCTTACTAGCTAGGATGAGAAGCTTAGAGGAGTGACCAGCTTGATTACATCACATCTCACCACGAGCCGGAAAACGTCCATTGCTGAATATAGACGCTCTGGAATGCCACAATGAACGACAATTGGTTATTTACATCCAACGGTTGCCTGTGACTTGCACAATGTCATCAGTCGACCTATTGGGAAACCTGCCTCACCTGCATCCTCAGATTCATGATCGCAACTCGAGAACCGTTCTTGATCAGGTACACACACTTAAGATAAAAATTCAAAATAAAATTTAGAAACTGCCCGCGACAGGTCGCTACAGCTTGGTAATCTATTTATATTGTTTACTCGAGTTTTAACAAATATTTACGCTGAACATGGTCTACGGTCGTAATCGTACGTCAGGATTTAAGCTCATGTTAAAATAAATACTGGCGGCAAATCCCGCGATGTAAATGGTACAGGTCTCACTGGGAGCGACGGCATAGTACGGAGTAACGAAAGGTGAGAGCAACATAATTAGAAACGATGGAGAGGGAATACATATTTTGTTCTGTTAAGAATAAGCGATCTTGTTGGATTTGCCACAATTGTCAATTGTTATTTTCATTTGATTTAAACGGGAGTGATTGAAAGTTTTATATGTGTTATGCCAGATACCATCCAGGAACTGGATTGTTATAGACATATTGTTAGTATACCTAGTTAGTAACACCATAGATAAATGAACTAGTTAGTTCATTTATCCGTGGTAACACTAACTATATTTACATAGAACCTAATATAGCTGGCTGAAGTGTTTGGAATAATGAGGGTCATTTAATATTTACAATTCTGTTTTTTAAATATATATTCTACTAGCTGACCCGTGCCGCTCCGCCCGCGCTTTTATTACATTTTGCTCCCCTTTTCTCCGTCCTCCCTAGATTTATTTCTCTCCATATCTCTCTCTCTTACAAAAAAAATCGAATTATATGCTCTTTCTCTCCTCTCTCTTTCCCCCTCCCGCTTCGGTTTCCGTCACACCCCCCCTCTTCCTCTCCCTGTTGTCCCCTCTCTGAACTCTCCCCCCTCTCTCTTCTACGAACTTGCTCCTTCTCACTCCCCCTCACTCAATCCATCACCCCCTCCTCGAATCCCCTCTCCCTCTTTCTCCTCTCTTGCACCCTCCTCTCGTTCTATATATCCTAGTCAATCATGGTATCAGCGGCATTAAATATACTTTATGACCTATTCTCAGACCTTCCCGATATGCACACAAAATTTCATACATATCGGTTCACCCATCTATTTAATGACCTTTCCTTATGTTGCTTAACCTTAACCTAATGGCATGAAATATACTTTACGGCCTATTCTCAGACCTACCCGATATGCACACAAAATTTCATACAAATCGGTTCACCCATCTATTTAATGACCTTGCTTTATGTTGCTTAACCTTAACCTAGCGGTATGAAATATACTGTATGACCTATTCTACCCGATATGCACACTTTCATATAAATCGGTTCACCCATCTATTTAATGACCTTACCTAACGTTGCTTAACCTTGACCTACCGGGATAAAAAGTATCCCATGTCCGTTTCCTGGTTCTAAGCTACCTCCCTACCTTTTCAGCCGAATCGGTTAGGCCGTTCTTGAGTTATAAATAGTGTAACTAACACGACTTTCTTTTATTAAAATAGATTAGTTGTTTAGTGATTGTATGTTCAATTTCACCGATAGATGGCGCTGTTCATAATGTAAATCACGCTAACATCGTAAAATACTGTCTTATCATATTCGATAATGAAAGTTCTAAGTTTTTCGCATCTTTTATTGTTGCGATTGTAATGCAATACCTATTATTATACACTACCTGGACTTCGGGAGTTTCATTAAAATTTCATATATATAGGTACTAAAATTTTCTCATATAAATATTAATTTTAGATACCTTGCATGGCATATTAATCTCTTAAATTAGAAGATGAAGAAATATTCATATTCCGCTTACAGTGCCACCTCAGCGAATACATCCGCCGGGTGGGTTCATTCGTACGGTTCATGCGATTATGCCCATTACAGCTGATGTATGCTGTATTTAAATTTTAAGGCCGCTGCCCACCGGTGAATATTTCGAATTTTCTATGAGCTTCAAATTGACCACATTTACTTATATTTCTTTTCATTTGAACGCGAACATAAAAGGGCTGAAAATTTGTTGATCAATGTTAGGTACGTTGATGAGAGTATTATTAAAATTAATAATACTATAATGATACCCTATAGTCTTTATTAATAATGTAGCCTTGGCATTATATTTCACTATCCTTTGCATTATATTATGCATGGATGAAAACACAATCTAGCTTATTAGAAGCCATATCTATTATACTTGACATTTATTTCCCATTGTGCACTACTAATAACAAAATGTTAAATCTTGAGCAGGCGGTTTTTTGCATGAATTACCTAACCAAAAAAATTAATCAAAATGAAAATGACTGTGACCTCACAGGGCGAATAAGATCTACCCCCAAATGTCCCCAATATCTCTTTTAAATAACCAAACGATGCAACTGAGAAGATGCAAATTATCTCCTTGTCTGACATGAGCAAAAAATGCTTTTAGAAATATGTAAATTGAAATTTAATTACGATCTGAGACAAGCGGACGAATTCATATTAAACGAAAACCATCTTAAGTTCGTTTCATTCCTTTGGCTATATAATATGAAGCGATTAACGAATCTTCTTCTTTGTCGTAACGCTGACAGAGCGGTTGTGGCCGTTAAGTAGTGTAACTAATGGCAAATGTTACGCACCTTCCGACTTGTCGCCATCTCTCTGCTTGACGTCATTCTGGTGCACTAAGGCAAGGGACCGCCCAGGGTCGAATTAACGAATATCCATGAGGTATTGCGGGTACGGTGTCCGGATAAAAATAGCACCCACATATATCTTTCCGTTGGGTTTCGTAAGAGGCGATTAAGGGAAAACGAGAAGACGTTCAGAAGCGTCTTTCTATTGGATTACATAACATCTATACTGTGACCCCCAAGACGACTGCCAAGCATGGGGATGCTATAAGCAACCCCTCTCTTCTGAGGGTGAGGCCTTTGTACAGCAGTTGATGTCATTCGGCTTATGATTGATTGATTGAACAAATATCCAAACAGATTTTGGTCTCAAACTTATAACATCTCAAACTTATAACAAACATTGGTGGTTTGCGTCAGGCAAGGGTTAATTATGTTAAACACACTGCCTCATTTGTCAGAACTACTCTTCATCTCTCAAAATGATCACTATTGTGTTACATAGTCTCGAGCTGACAAAGAAACGAAACCTCATTAAAATATTACACGAACCACAAAACGCAATAAATCTCATAACGACGCTATAATCTACAAACTAAGAGCGAGTGCACGTAAAACCGGGGGCATTTAAAATTTATCTTTGGAAAATATTACCTACTTTTTGACATAGCTCGGGAACTCCGCAAACTAATGTTGCAGCCAACTTGCCTCTGTAAAAAAGAAACGACCCGCCGTAATATTCCTTGGGGAATGTAATTTCTTTGTGTATAATATATCTTAAGTGTACGCCAGACTGCTTTTTTTTCTTTAATTCAGTTTAGTGGCGAAGCGAGCAAGTCCGTCCAGTGGTAAAGGAAGCACCTATGAATAGCTCCATTGCTCGACTACCGCTCGACTCTAAAGACAATTATCCAGTCCTTGACTCCAAGATATTCCATCACTAGTAGTAGTACCTCGTGGGTACGATCCGGAGATATCGCACAAGTTTCAGAGGTTAGAAAGAGAATTATCTCTTCAGCGACCACCCCGCCTCAGCCGAGCGACAGCCACCTCATTCTTGTCCGTGCGATCACGGCGTTCGCACGAGTTCAAATACAAGGGATCTTTGAAATCATGGAAAAATCGAAAATAAAGAAGACATAAAATTAAAAGTGGAACATTGTTCGTGTCGCTGTTAACGAAGATGTATACTCTCGAGCTAAAGTGTACCCTTTGAATTCATTGGGAATCACTACTGTTTAATCCGTAGAATTCTACGGATATTATTGTGCCTAAATATTATTCTGCCTGCCTGCTGCTGCTGTACCTGCGAAGATTTATACGCTCGAGCTGAGTTTGTGTACCCTTTGCATTAATTGGGAAGCACTAATTTTTATTATCCGTTGTATTCTTTGGATATTATTTGGCCTAATTATCACAATGTCCTAAATACGACAGTTGCATTCATCGGAAATCATACAGCTTATCTGTTGTATTCTTCAGATATTGCATTTTTTTCTTGGCCTAACTACCCGCATTATTTACTACTACAGGTGAGTTCGTCTATTTTTAGATAAAAGCGACTAAATATTCGCTGTTGTTGTACCTTCAATTATAATCGAATGAAAAATTCTATATCTATGCATAGATACCTAATGATAATCACCAGTCAAATGCAAGCTTCGCGTGGTATCGGAATTTGTGACTCGAAGGTGGAAGGAATCTCTAACGAAGTTGATTCACTTAGTTTTATGAATCTTCATTACTCAATTTGTAATAGCTACTCTGAACCTGGAGTTTGGCACCATGCTGATCGATAGTTATAAGGCTATTAGTCAGTAAAGCATAATTGGCTTCATGAAAGGTGGACAAGCCTCTTAAATCTTAAAAAAAAATAAAAATATATGATATGCCGGATAATATCCGTACTCTAAACGAAGGGGCCACTCTTGGCTTATTCTCACTATGCCGAAACTGATACTTGTCAGTCGGTTATCATTCTACTGATCGATCAAACCTTGACAGATCCTTTTAAGATTGTAAAACAGATTTCTTTTTTTTAGAACAAGTAGGTAGGCGATTTTGTAAAAAAAAAAAAATTGCCCACATTTCATACTTATTGGAAATTTAAACGGGAAAGGCTCCGAAAAACTATTTTCGATTCTAGCACCAGCGCGATGACCGACAAAGTCACACACTACACTGACAAAGTCAGTGGTCTGAAACCAGTGAAGTTTTTAATGTGCAGTCTAACCGCCACCAGCGCGGCGTCGAGGACTGTAATCATCGCCTCCGCTTGACTGATTGCCGACCGTGTCCGCCACGAGTCCAAGCGTCGCAACAATTCAATGAACCTCTCAGTTTCATCATTAATTACCAGTATAATGTTTGATTCAAAAACTTCTAGTAATGTTTTATGCTGGGTCCATACTTTTGCTTGATTTGGCACGCAACAGATATTCTAAAAAATATATATATATATACTATATATAATTATTAATTTCATTACGACTTATAACTATTAGCAGCCAAAAGACGTCCACTGCTGAACAAAGGCCTCCCCCTTAGAAGGGAGGGGTTGCCATAATCCCCACGCTTGGCTTGGCTTGGCTTGGGGATTTGAGGAATGTTGTTATAACTATTAACTACAATTAGTATGTAATTGTACTATGTCGCTTTAGCAAAATAGATACTAAGCTCCTGCTTATATGAATGATAACTGTGATATCATTATGACGTTGACACATAGTTTACGTTTACTTTAATCGTTAATTTGATATCAAGATAAATATTTTCATCAGATTTTCACGGACGCATTTCTAACGAGTAGCGTGCTCCTCTGTACTCAAACTCTAAAGTTGGAGCGTAGCAAGTGGTTCGTAAAAACTGGTGAGCATTGGTCTACATACAGTGTGCTAAAAGTAATGGTAATCCATTGTTATATTGATTTAGTCTCTGGAGACAAAAAAATAAAAAAAAAGTGACTTTCGTGTGTATACCTAATACCACTGCCTTTTCTTATTCACGCAGAATAAGTAGAGTTTATTACCCTAGCTAATATTGGGATAGGCTAACATTTGGAATTGGGGTGCACATATTAACAAATTCATATTTGCATATATATATATTCATTCTTTATTATATTACTGAGGCTGATATGATATAATAATAATAGGATAAATGCAGACACGGAACGAGAGATAGTGTGTAAAAAATAATTATTTATACATAATTAATATATATATTTATGTATAATACAATTAAAACAATAATATTAAACCAAGAAATATTGTGAATATTCGACTTAAGTATATTATGGGGTACCCTCATATTTAAAAAAAAAAAAAAAACCTGATGCAAGGGTAAGAAACTAAAAATGTAATTTTTTCCAAGACTATTCTTTAGCGATACGGATCGAAATGAGGCATGTATTAAAATTTAATCTTCATGAAAGGGGAAAGATTTACCTAGCCATATTCATGATCCTTTAGGTGAGTTGGAGATGGAGATTATACAAAGAAAAGGCGAGCAAGCGTCATAACCACTACCAAAATTACAACAAAAGGCGGTTTTTATTAAAAATTGACCTCAAAGAGGCCTTTATTTTATTTTCTATTTATGAATCTTATTGTAGCCTCCGTAGCGCAGCGGTAAACCGCTTGCTTTGCAAACCGGAGGTCGCGGGTTGAAATCCCGTGGAGAGCAACTACTTTGTGTAGTTGTTCCTTGCTGGCTATGACAATGCAGGCAAGATGATTCATGCGTCACATGGGCATGTAAAAAGTCAGTCCTGCGCCAGACCTCACCCCAGTCGTGTCGATCTTCCGTCTTAACGAATTGTGAGAGTAAAGGAAGATAGAGTGCACTTGTTTCTACGCAAGCACTTGTGCACTATAATATCTCTCGTGTAGTAGGCTGATTTGATGAAAGATCGGCCGCTGTGGTCCTATCAGCCAGGGGGACATTTATTTATTTATTTTATCATTTATGTACACACAATAACAATAAAAGGTAGAAGGAATAAAGGCAAGATACTCTTCTTAATACAAAGGCACAGCTTATTTCTAAAGAAAGTTATTCCAGCAGGCCTTACATTATTATTATTATTGACATTATTATGAGTCACAATTGTAATACTTCCGCTTGTTTTCGGTTCCTATTACAAAAATATTGCAACCTTTTGTATATTGTCTGCAGTCTCAGGGTTTTTTCTTTTTATACTCTGCCGGGCAGAGTATGTTATTCCATGACACTAAATGTCATGGAAAAATCTTCCAATGCTGTGAATATTTTATAAACGCTAATAAACCTTTATTAACCTGTAGATAACGTGATTAGGAGTTATCCTATTATAGCTGTCTTAACCTGGTATCACACTACATCTCTCGAGACAATTCAGTAATCCTTCGAATTAATATCTTCTTTCTTCCTCAAAATCCAACGCATTCAAGTAGTGAATGTATTGGGTTCACTACATCGACATGTTTCCCTAGCAGGATGTTTGTTAGTCTGGTACATTTTCGTAGACAACACATACAACAATCAGCTTTTGAAGTTATTCTCTCCTAATTCACCCATTACTGGTAACATACTTAAGTCTAGTTTCAAACAAACAACATTGATTTGATGATGACAATTACGTTATTTCTTTAACAAGTTCTGGACTAGATTGTTTTTTGAATATTGTATGGTTATTTACAACCAGCTATTTCTTTGATATCCACAAATAAAATTGGCAATATTATTACAAGCAAAAACGGTTATTTCAAGGAACCTGTAAATTGAAACCAATCTTTCCTCGCTATGTTCTACATTGCATAGGATCTAATTACTAGATTACTTAGTCACAATAACTTTAGTTACTTAAAAAACATTACATAAAGTTACTGATTTTATTAGTTTAGAAAATATTATTCAAACCAAAAAATTACATATTTATACCTTTAATTCTCTGCCTAAAGAGTAAACAAAATATGCAAATAATTGTCATTAACTAAACTATTAGAATTTACCAAATGTGTTGTAAGGTTTACACAGACTAAAAACCTTAGGTACGGAATTTGTAGATGTTAACCCATTTTAAATCTGCATCAATTCATTCAAAGACCTATTGATTTCCCACTTGTCTGGTAACAACATTAACTTTTCAGTTTTATTCTCCATGACATGGCTCACATCTTGACACCCTGTCCGCTGCCCGATGTGTGGTGGGTTCGATTCCCACCTTGTCTGGGTGTAGTTTATCTGTTTGGGTTGATATATTTTGCAGGAAGGAAAGGTATTTAAGGTATAAGTACCTATTGATATCGTTTGTCTGGTTGTCGTGGTGCAGGCTCTGCCTGATTTGGGGACGAATGCCCGCGTGTGGATTGTCCCAAATATGGTATATTATTTGCTATACAGCAAACAAAATAAATGGTATATTATTATAAGTATATGTCTTCTCAAGCCATGGGACGATGTATAAAAGAGATATTATTTAACAACACAATCGATACTTCTATCTTATTACTTACAATACGAGACGAGCCCTGGCTTCAGCAGCTGTCCAGAACGCCTTTATTATTAAAACTATTAGAAAATTGGTCGCAAGATAGTCTGCACGATTAGCAGGCTATGCTATTTGGGATTACATGTTCAATAATGTTAATGTAAAATTTTAAATCATTGTATATTAAATAAGTTTAATTCATCAAATAATATGTATAAAAACATAATTACTTATATCAAATTAATTAGTACGTGTTTATGTATTCTGCAAAAAATTGCAAAATATATTTGGCTTTATTATAACTAATAGTTTAAGCAACAAGTTAAGTTAACTTTGTTTTATTCTCGAATCTCTTTAATTGCAACATTGATTTTGTATCTCTAAACATCTACTACTAGTGATGGAATATCTTGGAGTCAAGGACTGGATAATTGAATGATCAAACGAACTTACCCTAAGTGAAGTTCGATCTTAATTATCCAGTCCTTGACGAGAAGATATAAGGTTTTATGACCATTAATGACCCTGTTAAATCAATGTTGCAGCTGTGTTTCATTTTACTCTAAAGATAATGAGGTGGCTGTCGCTCGGCTGAGGCGGGGTGGTCGCTGAAGAGATAATTCTCTTTCTAACCTCTGAAACTTGTGCGATATCTCCGGATCGTACCCACGAGGTACTACTACTAGTGATGGAATATCTTCTCGTCAAGGACTGGATAATTAAGATCGAACTTCACTTAGGGTAAGTTCGTTTGATCATTCAATTAGCTATCAAGTCTTCTGAGGCCAGCAACTTTTCCAGCTGCATTGCCCGTGACATGAGAACCACATTGTTGCTTTGTGGCAGAATATCCGACACTGTGATTCTTTTGAATTTTTCACGGTAATATTCTTCAGCTTTATGGTGATATTTCTAGCTTTCACCATTTCTGAATTATTGCCATCTATTAAATTGAATTGATAGATTTTACAAAGAGTCAACCTGGATTCATTGTGCCTTGTTTCACCTACAATTATTTGGTTCGATCAATCAATCTTCTATACCCTATTTTGAGCCTATTGGAACTAACTGGCTGAATTTCCTAAGGGCTTCTACCGTGATTTGATTTGATTGGTAGGAAAATTTCATTACCTGGAATCAAATCCAGCCTCACGATTTGCGGCATCATCTGTAACCTTACCCTGTAACTAGCAGACCACTGAAGTAGTCTGAGTAAGGAGGAATTAGAACTAATTGCTTCGTTATGATCTACCTTTGTGACTTTTATCTAAAACTTGCCACTACACTCCGTACTTCCAAGTTAACTAAACCCAATTAATAAATGTTATATTTTTATAGAAAATCAACGCAATATATTCGTTCACTCAAACGTAAGTTATTATTAACAACTTAAGCACAGAAACCAATACGATTGACCCAGTTTTGTTGACAATAAAATCAAAAAGATCTATCTATCTGAGCGTATTTCAACTTCGCCAATATGGGTATTCTAGCTGTTATATTGTATGGTATTCTTCGATTATTATAGGGGTGGGATATATAAAGACGTTGCATCCGCAATCTCCCCTTTAGATTGCGGATGTTCGCTACTCTTATATCCTTTGCTAAGTAGGTCAGCCAGACTTCAAGTTTTCTTTAAGAATTTTTCGCTTAAATGCAATTTTATATTTGATTGGGTATACTGTTGGAGTTAGCGTACCACTGGTCAGTTTCCTTATTCGTCAATTTCACTAATTCACCAGTTTGCTCATTAGACAGTTTCTGAATTTACCAATTTCCTTATTGTTTCACTAAGTTGTAAATTTCCCTATTAAGTTGGTTTCCTGGTTCGCAAGTTTCCTTGTTCGTCAGTTAGGTAAGGTTGTCAGTTTTACCATTTCGTCATGTTCCTAACCCGTTACTTACCTTCCGAATCAGTGATCACTAGAGGATTTGAGGAGGAGACTAATTCAGAAATGGAGATTATGAACTAGGAAACAACATTGGAGGCGGACATTAGAGCGACGCTATGCGCAGAGCCGTAGGTAGTGATGGGAATAGGAGAGTCATTGAACAATTAAAACAAACAAACAATTAAAGGTTCCATTGATCAGTTTCCATCATTATATGCAGTTGTGTTACTAAGGTCCATCATGAGGGCTTGAACTCACAAGGATCTGTTTTTATACCACTTTATGTGACGTAATGAGTGTATCACTTACTATAAGACATTCGTCTGAGAGTAAGCCACTCGCTAATGTAAAATTGTATCGTACTGCAAGTTTCTTCACAAACGCTTATAATAATAATATTAAAAAAGTCTCTTGAAGGTAGTATATTTTTCAGCTACACATTGAACCGTCATTGCGATTGCACAGTACCTAATGATATCTTGCATAAGGGGCTAGTAGCGGGGTGAGATTTATAAAGTATAAAATCTTTTTAAAAAAAAAATTGACGCGACTTCAATATCACTGAAAAGTATAAAATAATTTAAATATTAAAGAAGTTGGTGTTAGCGTACCTGCTATGTATATTTGGCACCAACTTCAATAATATTTAAATTATTTTATACTTTTCAGTGATATTGAAGTCAGTAAATTTTTTTTTTTTAAAGATTTTATTTTAAACTTTTTAGTGATATTTTCATATATAAAGATTGAACCATCGAAAACCGTAAAATGATCTAGGTAGGTTATGATCACATTATCGTCTACATAGTTTTACATAATTCATGTTTCTTCAGAAAAAAATATCCGGTCGTAATGAAATTTGCATGGAATCATAATAGTAGTTTACTCTTTCGAATAAAAAAAGAATCATCGAAATCGGTTCATAATTGTCAGAGCAATATAATGGAGAACATCAGTTTTATGGTTTTTACCAGATAAATTCCTCCTCATCGTTCATGGTCCTCCAGGAAGTTCTTATCCGGTTGTGATAAATTTCATACAGATTCATTACAGTGGTTTCTTCTTTCGAATAAAAAAAGAATCATTGAAATTGGTAAATATTTGCCAGAGTTATGACCATTTTTGTCCTTAAAAAGCGACATAAAGTCATCTATATAGGCTTTCCTGCAAGTTTCCTGCGCAGTCACCATTATTGGTTTTTCAAGAACTACTAATTCGGAAGCAATATTTTTTTTATAGGACCCAACTAACGGATTAAAGAATAGATGGATGAATGATTTTTGCAAATCGGTTCATAATTGCCAGAGTTATGCGCGAACATACATAGAAAAAAAAAATATATACAGACGAATTGAGAACCTCCTCCTTTTTTTGAAATCGGTTAAAAACGAATTCACGTCAATGAAATTCCAGGCGTACCTATTCTATAAAACAAATTTGTAAGTCTCTGTACAATAAGTTCGTTTGCAACTCGATGCGGAAGTATCACGTTCATAAGCTCTTGGGACTACACAGAACGGATGAGTGAATTGTCGTAGTCCGTACGTGAGAGACGCTAGGGTTGTGCACCGCAGAGTATAGTGTTAGGCCATCCACACATGGACTGCTCGTTTTAATCACAAATGACCAGTTCTAATTGTCACTGGTCTGGACTACAGATTCACATATTTTTATCATCCCTAATAGGTCCCATGAATGGCATATCCTAATACGAACACTGTGTTGTACTGTACGTACACTGTCAGTGCCGCTTGGTATAGTATATAAGCCCAGTCACAACACGCTACTTGGGACTGCATGGAACATAAAAAAACCAAATACTGTTCTATCTGACTGTTTACTAGTAGAATTGTCATCAATCATCAGAAGCTGAAAGACGTCCACGCACTGATGAACAACACACCTCCCTCTTAGAGTCGAGGGGATAATCCCCAGGTTTGGTAGGCGTCTTAGGTATCGCAGAATATGTAATAGTTAATCCAATAGAAAGACGCTGCTGCCCCGTCTTCTTGCTTTGCCTTCGTCGCCTCTTACGGATACCCAACGGGAGGAGATGGGAGGCTGCTAAGCTATTCTTACCCAGACACTTCACGGGTCCTTGCATATATTTTGCATGTCAACTCGTATGTGGCGGCCTTAAAGACAATGAAACCGTTGGACACGTCGAAATTAGTTCTGAGCGCGGTGTGTTTTAAATTTGAACCTCATTTCCACACTTGTTTTCACAAACAATTTGTATAATTGTGTGTTTACTGTTGTCCTGAGCTTCATAATTTCTTTGCCTCAGCCTTAAGTGCATAGCTACAAAACGTCCAGCAATTATTAATTAAGTCAGTTTCTACATAAACATGTAGACCACACATACCTATAGATTTACATAGATAACGCAGATGCATGTACCAAACCCCGACGAAACGTCGGGGTTGGTCGCCGCTAACTTACATTCCATGCGCAACATCGGCCGCAAAATCTAAAAAACATCGGCGGGGCATCGGCGGCATCGTTGTCTTGGAATCGGTTTGGATTTCCCGTCACTATATGTTGGCCGTGACGTCACAGAAAGAGTTAAAAAGTCGGCACGCTCGGTTTCAATACAAATCGTGATACTTGGGTTATCTATGTAAATCTATATCTGTGATGTAGACAATGTGTATACATGTCGTGTCTCGGTGGCACAACTAGAAGCCGCGTGATTTACAAACAGGATGCGGTCTTTAATTATTCGTTCCTTTCTAACCAGTACAATACAGGTTGATGAGGTTATTGTCCGAAAAGTAATATGATCCACGCGTTGGAAGGAAATGAAATAGTCAATCCTCCGCCTAATCTCTCCCCAGAGTCTTGTCAGTCTTCCTTTTCATCGAATAGTCCGAGTAAAGGAAGAGAGGGTGCAGTGTTTGCGCTGAAACTTGTGCATAGGTATATCTCCTGCCCAGTTAATAGACCTTGTAAAAGATCGACCGTCGTGGGCATGTCTATAAATATACATTCTCATCAGCAGCCGAAAGATGTCCACTGCTAAACAAACTGCCTCTCCCTTAGACCCTTCTAGGAAAAAAAAAAATAAAAAATAAAAAAAAAAAAATAAAAAAAATTGCCTGCCAAGCGTGGGGATTATGGAAACCACTCCCTAGTGGTTTCCATAATCCCCACGCTTGGCAGGCAATTTTAGGATCGCAGTATAGGTGGTAGGTGATCCAATAGAAAAATAAAAGAGGCAGGCAGCGTCTATCATGCTGCTTGCCCGTCTTTTTGTTTTCTCGCCTCTTACGGACTTCCAACGAGAAAAGATGGGAGGGTGCTATCCCTTACCCTTACACCCCACGGACTAACATTATAAATTCTACATTTATTTAATTAAAGTACACAATTTTATAAATAAATGAAGTTGGTAAAAATTTCTACGTGCCTAAAGTTCTCCGAGCCGTTCGCTCTAACGACGAATCGGCAGATTTGGAATTTCACCGGCCATCTGAAATCGATTTAATCACTGGAATCATGCAAAGTTAGTGGTACAAAGTTTGCTTCAACTTCAGATTTAGAACAAATTGGTACGCCGTGGCCTGCGGCGAGGTACTAATGGTTGTTTCATGACACCTACATTTCTGTTATGATTTTTGATAGCAATAGATATACTGGATATGCTGAATTATATTTTGTTAAACTTTATTTTAATCAGGAATTAACGTAATCTACTTTATATTTCGGCTTGAAGTTTCGCCAAAAGTGTATATTTTGTTAGTCAATCTTTATTTCAATGAAGCACTGGGTCTTATTGAGGAATACTAATTACTACTGCGTAAATCAGAAATAGTTAAAATGGACTTAGAGCACAGAACACATTCGCAACAGAGGATAGCAGATTGCATCATGCATGACTTTGACTGATATACGTGCACACACCTATAAACATACACACTCAGATGACACGGCATGAAAAAATATCACAATTAAACTGTGTCACATTCAAAGTCAATGATAATCATGAATGTTGAGGAAGTAAATAATAATAATAATCAGCAAGACAGCTTCTGATGATCTGTTGGTGGGTGAGGAGCAACAACACTACGAACCTGAGTGCTCCAGAGAGCCAATCAAGGGGTCTCACCTTGGCGTGTCATCATCGGTCGAGTGGAACCCTAAGCTCTGGCTAATATCACTGCATTTGAACAATTTAAAAGATAATAGTTGCAGCAGAAATGTTCAGAACGATAAAACTAAGATATATAGATAGACAGATATATTCGTCATCTTAGTGAAATTCCATCGTAAACTCATTTGTGATTCGGACCGCGCACTTCAAGACCGATAAACGGAACGACCCTTAGCTCTTGAAAAAGTGAGATTCACTGCTTTGCTATTCAGGAGGCGAGTCTTTGTCATTGAAAAAGAATACTAGACGTATTTATGCCATCGACAGTGATAAAAAAGGATAAAATATGGCGGTGCGCGGAATTCATAGTTGAACATTCGCTCAAGATATGAATATTGTATTCGTATTCTTGTAGCATTTTCCGTGAGAAAATATGAAACTAGGACATGATTTCTATTGTATATAATTTTGTGTTGTGTTTGTAAAATAAGTCTAAATAATATATTTCAACTTCATTCTTTAAGACCTTTATTTATTTATTTATTATAAAGGAAAACCTACAGCTATTATAAAGGAATGATAACAGAAGAGAAAACAGAGAGCCATTTCTAGGTTCTCACGATTATAAGACAAAATGCAAAACAGTTGTGTTGTGAACATATTAGAGTTGTTAGAAAACAAAGTAAAACTTAACTCTACGGTATGCGGATAATTATTTAAATAAAAGAAACAAAAATAGGGTTACCAGATTAAATTAAATAGTGCACAGATGCAGGATACAAATTTAACTGAACTAATCTCGCTTAAAAAAATCATTGCTTAGTTGTGTTCTCACAGTAGCAACAGCAGTACAAAATAAATCTATATTAATCTATATTGCTTAGATAATTCGTTGAAGCTCTTGCTCGCTCTCACAGTAAATGTATTCTGCCGATAGTTGGTAGATGTGTAAGGAACGCGGACTGGAGGGTTATATCTAATAGCTCTTGAAGGAACATTTAATGATAATTTATCCAATAGATTTAATTTGATATACTTAAGTAATTATAAAGTATGAAAAGTAAAAAGAAACACAATTTGGCGGCTGATGACGTGTTATTATTTTTATTATAATTATGTATAAATAAGTAAAGCCTGTCTCTTCCACAACTAAGACGACTCTGACGATATATCATATCTACCCGTTCGTCGTCGAGCCGCTTAGGATGTAGGCCGTGCTAAATAAATAGAACACATACATACATTACATTCATATATCCTCTCGAAAACATAGCTCTCCTTCTGGGGAAGTCATGCAAAAAAATACAACAGAATGTTCAAATAGTTTTCTACATACATTTCACACTAGCACCTCTACTGGTAACTATCAAAAACTAATAAAGTATACTGGAGAAGTTTGATCGATTTCATTAACTGTCAACCTCGTGAACTCTTGTCTTCTTCTTCATCTTATCGTGTCGATGGCAAAAAACTAAATCGTATTAGACCAGTAAGCAGCCACATTTCGTGTGTTGTCTATAATAATAATAATATCTTGGGACAATCCACACACGGTCATCCGATCCCAAACTAGGCAGAGCCTGTACTATGGAAACCAGACAACTGATACTAATACTTATATACTTTTTTTTTGTAAATACATACTTAAATAGATAAACAACACCCAGACACTTGGCGGGGTCTATAGCATTCCATAGATCTTCTAGGATTCAGGTGTCAGGGCACGCAGAGCAAGTAAGTAAGTGGGCCATAGTTTTCGGGGCATATCCACATTCCACATATACATTGGCTATCACCACTGAAGTCCCATTGGCGAAGATTTTCTTTGCCACGGTCAACCTGCATCCGAAGGCTGTTTAGGGATTTCACTTCAGGGATTGCATAAAGGCCACTGCAAATCTGACCCGGGTGGTAGTTCTACATTCTGTGGGACGTAGCTGTCGGTGATGGGGAAATTTTGTCTTCACAGACGAAGTTGGTCGGTTTCACTGTACCCAGAAAGCTCCTACGGCTTTTAAGCCTGAAAGTAAACGAGGGGGATATTCATAAACTAAACCCTATAAAAACATTTTCAGATATATATCGTTTGAACTCTATTCAAGAAACTGTCATCGAAAATTATGACAGTAATTTTATAGAAACTAATGAATGAATTATCGCCGGAAATATCTCATTGAATTCGAAAACGGAGTTTTCCGATGATTATGAATAAACCCTGTTCACCTCGTTCACACAAGGTCCCCATCCCTTGCTCGATGAAGACTGCTATCAACGCGGTATAAAGACTGCCGAGTGACTCGGATGGTTTTGGCAGGCAAACGCGTTATTGTGCATACTGTATAATATATTGCCAAAATATACATATGTAAACTTAAACATTCGAATTAAGAAGCTCTTCCTTTTTTATGAAATCGGTTAAAATGCAACAAATTATTGATTGATTAAAACAACGCTTTCACCATACAAACTGTGGCAAATCGCAACGGTTCGCTCGCTAAAGCCGAGAACATAGTGAAACCGAGCCCCATTCATAATGCTGTAACGACTTATACTAACTACCTAGTGTCAAAAACATACTTTGTAATAACATTAAAATACATAATACGCGCACGAAGAGCAACATCGTGATAATTAAAATACTACGGATGTGACAAATAAAATGAATGTTCATAGCGCAATTTCGCATACGTAATAACAATGGGGTAGACAAACAAAAGTGTGCACCAAGCACTTTAAAATAAAGTCTAACTTTGCGCGAAAATCTTCGTCATTGGAGGCTTGATGGGACTGCTGTATGCCTTAATAACTAACAGTGAACGAGTCAAAAGAGCGTGATAAAGAATTTACATTTAATGAAGGAGGTCGGGAACCCGCAGACATCCAAAGCAATACGTTGAGCGGACATTTGCATCTTTATGAAAAGTTCTATGACACAGACGGGTACGCGATGAACCGAATACCTCATCTTTGCATGTATATTATACCTATTACGTCTAAAAAGGGTACTATGAGCCCGTAAGATTACTGGAGTTAAGATGTCTTGAAATGGGATGTACAATGATCGATAGAATTACCACAGCAGGAACATAGTACCATTGGTAGATAGATGGCGTTTTGTTAGCTGCAGTTTTTAATATAATGGAAGTACTTCCCCAGAAGTTGGAAGCACTTCACCAGAAGTTGGCACCACTTCCCCAGACCCCACTGTTTACATTTTGTGAGCTGTCAAATACAGTGACCTGAATTGAGCTTTAATGAGACTGAATGATCAAAGCAGCTAGTATTTGTATATTTGGGCTATTATTATTTTTAAATTCTTTATTTCGGGACTCGTAAGTGTTCAGTATCAGAGTGTATATTCTGTAAAAAGATTAAGCAAACTCGAACGCTGAATCCGCGGTGAGATATCAAATCCGTTCAACATTCAGCTTTCGAGTTTGTTAAATGTTTCTTCAAAATACCACGACAGGAGACATAAGTGTTAGTAACAATTGTAGTGTGGTGACACCCCACCTGTTTATGTATGTAGTAGTTAGGTATATAAGGTATGTAACGCCGGACTAACGGAGACATTAAAGACATATACGCCAAGGACAGTGTTTCAGTTACCAGACACCTAAATTCCTACATTTCATGGCGACCCTGCCAATGCTGCCTTCTGGCAGTACTGAGCCATGAGTACGAATATTAATAAATAAAAAAAAGTAAAAAGAAAAACAATTATTGTAAATTATGGGTCCGTCTTGTGAAAAAAGAAATGTGCAGAATTAAAAATTGTTGTGACAAAAATAAGACTTTATATATATATAAATAAATAAACTATAAAAGACTAATCTTTAGAAGTGGAAAAGTAAAATGATACGTAAAAAAAAAGATATAAGAAAAATAAATAAAAGTTAAAGTCTACAGTAGAACTGTAAGGAGGAAATGCAGACGGAGCCGAAAGACGAAGGAGTATGCCGCTGGAGCCGGGAGATCTGATGGTATAAGAATGTTCTGATGGAAGATGATTATGAAGGAGCAGGGTGATGTTCGTAGTCAATTGAGCTGGTGGTGAATGATTTGGCTACTGCCGGGAGATGTTGGAGTCTGAGGTAGATGGATACGGCCAGGAGATGGAGATTTTACCACTCACTCACTCACTGTGTTCACTGTGTTAGTAATTACGAGTACAATTGGTTCGTATTCGTATATAGGTAATAAATTTGATCAATGAATCATTACTTCAAAATTCCAGCTCAAATGTTGGTTCAACGATTCACAATACAGCAGTCCAGTCTATCAAACCGCACCTATGCACCAGCCCATCTTTTTTGCGTTATTACACAGAATCTGTTACTGGACGTGTTTTTTTATTATCTCATCGTATATTTACACCAGATATTAAATAAGGACGAGCTCATAAAAATCCAGCAAGATGAAGAGCGATGACCTTAGGGCACCTCAAGAAGGTCTCAACTTACTGTGTTTGTATTGCTGACAAAGATTGTATATATGCCAGTTTAGTGGACATTTTTATCCGCGCACTACCGTTTTCGAGGGGTGGTGCAATTCGTTCGACGTTTTATGAACGTTTTCAAAGTCAAGAGGGAATCGAACTGAAGTCTGCTGCTTGGCGAAAAGCCAGACCGCCAGACACAACCGTCAGTTTGCATTCGGTATCGAGTTGAATATTAGGCAAGAAGATAAATAAGATATATTTCACCAAAAATATCTAATTCATTTTCTTGCCTAATTGGCTTGCCTTGATTCATAAAATCCAAAATTTTAAATTCGAATTAACTAAGTATGTTTTTCTAAAATTTTAAATTTTAGTATTTTAACTGATGTTTGAAATAGAGAAATAAAGACAGAGATATAAATAATAATATGTTTAAGTACTTTTTTAACCAACTTGAAAATTATTATTATAGTAAAAAGTTACGATACGTATAAGAAGAATAATTTTACTTCAAGTTAAGTGAGTAACGTATTTAAGACGATACCATGATATTGATTTCCTTTGTATAATTATTTGCATAGAAGTTCCCAAATTTCAGATAGTGGAATAGGTATTTTAAAGCCCACCAGGGGGTACACAACTGTCTTATTTGCCCCACGTCCTCACCTGCCCCGGCTAATTGTGGGGCAGGTTAACCGGATTTAAGTTTCAATCTGGTTACGTAACGTTTAACGAATTCAGTCTCAGTTAGTTAGGCTCGCACGTGGACGGCTTTATGCTGAGACGGCCATTGTTGTAAATTGAATTAGAACAACTTAAGTATCGGGTGAGTTGGTCCACTTCCGGAATTTCCGAGTCAGTTTGTGTGTTACAATACGTACGAAGTACCTTTTACTTTCCAAGCAACAATATTACTACGGAGCAGTCTTTGATCTTTGTCGTCTTTCCTTGAGATTTCTGATCTTACCTAGAGCAAAAAGGAATTAAAGGATTCTGCCCACCTATAACACGATAAGAAACAGTGCTCACTAGCTGACTGACGTTGCCGTTCTGTTACGAACCGCCACAGTATAAAAGATAATAAATACTGTTTGTATTGTCTTTTTTTGTGACTAATCCCACCACTCATTCCCACCACTGTGACTCCTGTAAGCCAGGATCTACAGTGGTCACCAGTGAAGACACCGAGGTTTGACCCTCGGCGAGTCCCGGGGAAACGCTAAATTGTCTTGGAACCCACATCGAATTTAATCAGAAAAGTGAACAGGAGAAGTAGGAAAGACAATTTCCTCTTTACTGTTTATATTGTATGTGTAATTAGAGCTGCTTTTTCATAGTGTATTATTTCCACTGTGGTACAGTCCGTGGGGTGTCCAGATATTAATAGCACCCCCCCCCCCCCATGTCCTCTCGGTGGGCGTCCGTACGTAAGAGAAAACTAAGAGTAGCAGTCATTCTATTGCATTACCTACCACCTATACTGGGATCCCCAAGAGGCCTACCAAGCGTGGGGACTATGGCAGTCCCATTCTTCAAAGGGGAAGACCTTTTTCAGCAGTGGACTTGTTTCGGCTGGTACTTACCCCGCTGGTGCTGCTAACCAAAGTGGGTATTGGCTTTTGACACTAGAAAATACCATCTGCCTCGATCTCGCACTCTCCCTTTCCAATCGTAGAATTGAAGTCCGGATGGATATCTAAGCCGCTTCACAGGTCGTCGGCCATTTGGAACTCCAAGATGCCGTCCGATTCTCCCCTTATTATCCCCTACATCTGAATTCGTTTTTTTTATTATTCAACTGAGGGACGAGATAATCAAGACGTTCGCCTGATGGTACATGTCTATAGTATAGACAGCTGCATTGCACTACCTCCTTACGTCACTGCCTTGAGTTCGGTTTTATCTAAAGTGCCCTGCGCAAAGGAACACAGAGATGCTTACATACTGCTGCTTGGCGGTAGAATATCTGGCACTGCGGTGGTACTTAACTGCATGATGGGGACTGGTCCAACTACAATCTCTTGGTCTTTTAGTTTGTTGTAATGTCCTCGTATTTTTTTTCCTCTCTTGTTTTATATTTCGAACGGCAGGACACACTGTCGCTGATGCTGATATACAGGGTGTGGTTTTGCATTTTTGCCATATTTGTAGACCTAACAGTTAAGGATTATGTTAATTGATTAAAAATAGATTAATAATTCAGTGGCTAATAACTAAAAGCAAATTAATGATTTATTATTAACGTTCAACCAGAATAAGAGCTCTTGAGTGCTCAGAATAGGTCCCAAGGTTGGTAATTCCGCGCGTACTCTTGTTTACCTACTTTGTGCAAAGAGTAGTGGCAGACGGGGTTATTTTATAGTGACGGTTGCACACGGGATTTCTTTTCGTACCAAACATAAAAAATATTTCATAATTTTAAGTCTATCATTTAATGATTGATTTATGTTCTTTAAAAGGTATATATCAACCTCCGTAAATATGGCAAGAATGCAGAGCCACATCCAGTATTTGTAACAAGACAAACACTGTTTAAAAAAAAGTGAATAATAATAATCCTGCTAAATTTCTTACCGGATCTTCTCTGTTGAGGCCGCGTTGTGATACGGTAGTAGCTTTAAAAAAATACCGTTAAGCATATTTGAAATAATTGTTGCGCAAAGGACAAAAAATGTTGTTTGGAAAGGAAGGAAGAAAATTAGCTATTACTAAGTTTGTTAGAATTAAAAAGCTATAGACATCATAGGAATATCTATAAACATCCAAATCAATCTCATACCATATGTTGCCAATCTACTACTAGGTATGTCCACATACCAGAAGGGCTATGCATCTAAGCGTCAATATTCCGGCTTAGCTGCCGGCAATCGTGATAAGTCTAGCGTAGCATGTAATCCATTTATCAATTGACATCACGCACTATATGATGCTGAGTAATTGCACGAGATATTGCATTTCGAATAGTACAGATATATATCTATAGTACATACAAATATATAGTACAAACATTTGTGCCTGAAGAAAATCAAGATTGACAACATCGAGTTTTCAAATTAATAAGTTTTTAAAAGTTACAAATTATATTTTTTATTACGTTCGTTTTTTATTTTATGTTCCAATTTTTTTATTAGAGTCCCAGTGTGGACCATAAAAACATGTTTATATATATGTACATACATAATAGGTATTGGTATAGTTAGTTCATAGTGTTTTTTATTAAACTTGGTGGTCTTTTGCTGAATAATTAACATATTAACGACCCGTCGTGGCTTCGCTTGGCATTTAAAAGCTTTTGAATCTAATATTATATCTTCTATACTTATAATAAAACTGTAACAGGTCCATTGAAATAAAACTACTTTTACGGAATATATCGCGGTTTATTTTAGGTTTTACTTTTCTGACGTTTCAAATGCTTTGCAGCACCCATGGTCACGGGCGGGCTTTCGTAACGTCGGGAAAGTCAAACCTAAAATAAACCCAATATTAAAAGAAATAAATAGAACACTGATACTGTACGATATTCTACGTAATTTAATTTACGGTCTTTACTATCTGTTAGGTAGAGATTGTTGTTGTTTAAACCAAAACCAACACCATTGTGTTGAAATAAAATACCACATTCGTTTGATAGCTTAATAAACCAATAATATCTGTGAGAACTATTCTAAAATTAACCAATCAAATATCATTACAGTTCTATCCAACTTAATAGTTCATCATTCCAAATAATCGCCGGCGCGCGATGCGTGGCTGTGAGCGGATTACAAGCGGTCAACGGATAATTTGAGGGGCGATATCCGCCACTATTCCCGGCAAAGCGGCCGGATAATTATTCGGATCCGGATAACGTAACCGCGGACTTACCTAATTCGGTTCAATGAATATGCCATGTAGTGGACCGCTTTTACTTAATCAAATGAAGGTTAGTTTTTGATTCTGTACATTATGTGGAAGCCGCTTGCTTTGCAAATTGATTAGGAGTCTTCTGGACTTTGGGGTGTGGGCCCTAGACGTCTATTGAGTAGGTATGGCGGCGAATTCATAAAGGACGGTGGCGGCGTTCCGACCACCGTCCCTGTGAGCACCATGTCCTGGTGCAAAGAGACAGATTGTGGTCAAACGCAATCCTATTGCTTATAAAAAAATGCAGGCCTATTATCTGATTGTCTGAAAAGTAAGGTGATCCTTGCTTCGGATGGACATGTAAAATGTTTGTCCTGAGCTTAAACTTTTCCCGATCGTATCGGTATTTCGTTTTAAAGGAAGACAGAGCGCACTTTTGTCTACGGAAGCACCTAGCACCTGTGTACTCTAATATCTCTCGCATGATCTTGTGAAAAATTGGCCGCTGTGGTCGTATCGGCCTGGAGGGCATTATTATCATTGATTTAAATGCTTCGGTGGTACATTTGCACAAATATAACACAATATAAAAGATGTAAAAGATGCCAACACCATATCAATCCCTTGTAAAAGTCACCGTTTAGGTAGGCACAAGTATTAGAAATTCTGCCGCAATGCAGCAGGATTTAAACATTGCTGTATTTAGCTGGGGAAATCATAGGCTCATTAGAATAGCTAATATCTTGACAAGCAGCAGTGCACTGCAACTGTGCATAGATCAGCTGAGTTCGTTTCTATATTTATTTATAAAAAATAACATCGTATTTTTAAAAAATAACAATATTTTTGGACACGGTCATCTGAGCCCAAACAAGACGCAGCCTACGCTGCTGTAAAAAAAATACAAATACATATAAAGCAAAAGTAAATAATTACAAGAAATTATTTAATTACATAAATTGAGATAAATAAGCAACCCTCGATAGTAACAAGACAGACGTGTTTCTTGTTGATGCAAACATGGTGGGAATCGAACACAATTTTAATTGAGTAGCCAGGATATCTAATACATAGATGTAAGCATATTTTTTTCACATGTCTGTTAATGATTAAAAATATTTTTCCGAACTTTCACATTAACAAAATGATTGTTTTATGAGTGTTTTATAATCGTATAGGAGAAATAATAATAATAATATCTTGGAACAATCCACACACGGTTATCCGATTCCAAACTAGGCAGAGCCTGTACTATGGAAACCAGACAAATGTTAAATATGCAGTTAAATAACATTGAGATTATAAAACCAACGCCTTGCACTTTAACTATCCATCAAGCTTTCCGTTTTATTATCTGAAAAATTGGCACTTCTGATTACATAATTTAAGTTTGAACGTAAACTCTCGGTTGGGCAGTAAAAATTTCACGATCAAGCCGTAGTTTGATTAAATCCCATCTCACAGGCAATTCATTGCAGCAATTTCTTGAAAATACCGAGAATTACGAATTATTTATACTGCCTAGAAATTGAGTAATTATGAAGAGCATAAAAAGCCCAACTATGAACAAAAAAAAGAACTTATATTACATTACACAATTAAACATTATTAATTATAATATTATGAATGATGATATCAAAAAAGCGGAATTGAAATATGTTAGCAATACTTTAATAAAAGATAATCTTACAATAGGCGATGGGCAGGCCAAATCGCTCGAAGAGCTGATAACTTCTGAGGAAGAAAGTTCCGGGAGTGGCGACCACGAACTGCAAGACGCAGCGTAGGTAGGCCTCTCACTAGGTGGACTGACGAATCGTAGAAAACCGGTAGATGCAAACAATTGTCGTTCACTGTGGCGTTTCAAGGGGGAGGTCTTAGTTCAGCAGTAGACATCTTCCGGCTGATGATGATAAATCTTTCAATATTGTTTTCAATTTCAAAACAACATAGTATAAGTATATACAATACAAAATAAGTTTTCTATCGAATCCCGTCGCTGGTATTGTTTTATCAAAAGTTCTCGTATAGCTTATTGTTTTGTTAGTGCAACAGGAAAATTGAATTCCACCAATCCGCCAGATTACGTCCTAGAAGCGTACCTCTGCGGGCAAATCTCGGTGGCTTAGCCGCTCTATTGTTTTTTAATAAAATATAAATTCAGTCCAAATGAGTACAAACCTTTTTAGTTTTAAGTAGGGTTGGTATAAATTGTCTAAATTGGATGCCTCGTTTGCAAAGCCACTGGTATTTTCGTTTTTGGAACGGGCTCTTATGGCCAGATATAATATTAGCTTCTCAATATTCGACCCACGTACCATAATATTAGTGTTCTTATTAGTTTTCTTTCAATTTCCTATTTCCCTTAAATTTTTTAAGAAATATTTTAGTTTTCCCATTCCAAATTATATCTACTTAATTATTTAGATTTGATTAGGATTATTAATACACAAATACAAATTGTGTTATTGCTTAGTCAAAGTCAAAGTCGAAAATAGTTTATTTCAAGTAGGCTTAACGCTAGCACTTTTGAAATTTCATGTTTTTTTTTAAATAAAGCTACCATCGGATCACAACGCGGCCTCAACTGAGAAGATCCGGCAAGAAAGTCAGCGGGCTTGTCACTTTTTGATTTTTTTTTAAACAGTGTGTCATGTTACAATTAGATCAGAGCGACAGTATGTCTTGCCGTTCAAAAGATCAAATAAGACAGAAAAAAAAAATACGACGAAAGTACAACAAACTAAAAGGCCAAAGGGATAGTAGCCGGACCAGTCCCCCCCAAGCAGCACCCGAGTTGACTCGAGCAGCAGCCATTACCCCCCTCAACCATATTGGAGGGAAGGGACCCACCACAGGAAGCCGCCACAAGCATAGACTTTTCGATGGCGAGCATGACCGATCTACTCTTAATCAATTTTAATTTCTTATTAATAATAAATATTACCCATTTTGTTTCATTGGTTACATTTATCTGATTCCAGAAGCCCTCTGCGATCCATTTCAGAATAAACTTGGATCTAAGACCTGAATTTCGCACTTCCCGTTAAATTGGGGTAATGTAGCTATTTTAAACGCCAACTTACGCCCTGACGTCTTATCTGACGTACCTACTTTCTTGTACCCGAACCAGTTTCACGTAATTTCTATTTTATATTAAAATAGATAAGCTCACGTGTATCGAGCAATGTCTGGGGAGGAAATTTCGTTGGAAACTTAAACTAAAAGGTTTTATAAAGTTTGCGGTCCTGCGAATTCTAGAATGAAGCCAGAGTTAGATATCGGTTTTTTGAAACTAAGTTAGACACGATGAAGATTTCTCTTCTTGAAGTATTCAAGTATTCTCTTCAGCTTACATGGTGGCTTAATCTATATAACTCCCGACAAAACCAGGATATGTCTATCTCTGGCATTGTAGCTCTCCAAGTAGTGGATGGATTTGGATGCAGTTTTTTATTAATTTCAAATCGAGATGGATCCTAGCTTTCTAGTTGCATCCGTTTGAAGATCATCAGCATTTTTCTGAATCAAGGTAAATAAATTATTACGTATATAAATTTTCTATTTACTTTCATTAGTCGGAGAGTCATGAAATTTAGTACACTTGTATGGTAGTAATAGTGATGCTAAAGAATATGTGGTAACTTTTACCAGGGTTTACCAGGGTATCTTGCAGATTACTGCAACAACGAAGACACGAAGACAAGGCAGTACTCACTTTTGCTTGACTTTAATAGTCCATAGTAACATGGCGGGATAAGGCTATCATATACTAATGCATAATAGACAGGGAACTTTGAAAATTAGACATCCAGCGAACAAGACACGTGCAACGGAACGGAATCAGCGGAGCAAGGAACCTCACTTGCTTGCTGGGCGCCTCGCCGTAACTGCATCTGTACTGAATATGTTTGTACATTTTCGTTCGTATTTTGTTTTACGTATACATGTTATTATTATTATAGAATAATATACACGCAGCTCTTAGAGCTGATGCGTGTATATCATTACACTTGTGTTTTACTAGTTTAAAAAAAATGTCCAGTCTGTTTTCAAAAGAATTGACTGAGGGTGCACTTATTACACTTTCAGGTAAAGTATTCCACAAGTCTCCTGCGTGATTCGGCGAGAAGTGTGTCCTAGGGTTGCTAGCACATAGAGGCTTGAAAAGTTTCATAGACTGCCCACTGAACCTAGTGTTTTGGCTTAAAATGTACAAATCCTTCTTATTTTAAATGTTACATCATCGGCGGGCCTAGTGGTCTAAGTCTTACCACAAGACCAACAGGCCAACAGGCAAAAGGTGTCTTAACACCCTGGCCGCTGACTAATAACCCTGGTCGTGGTTTTGATTCCCACCAAGTGTCTGAGTGTTTTATTCTATAAGTATACATTAAGAACAAAAAAAAAAGAATAAGTATCAGTAACTATGGTACAGGCTGCCTAGTTAGAGATCAGATGACTGTGTGTGGAATGTCCCAGAATATTATTATTATTATTAAAAATATGTAAATACATTACTGTGTGGAGCCTACTTGGTGCAGCGGGAAACTGCTTGCTTTGCAAATTGGAGGTCGTGGTCAAATGCCGCAAGGAGCAACAACTTTGTGTAAATGTTTCTTCCTGGCTAGGACAATTCAGGCCGACCACTTGATTTACTGGAAGATGATCCATGCGTCTGATGGGCATGTAAAAAATCTGTCCTGCACCGAAACTCTCCGGTCGTGTCGATCTTTCTTCCATCCCATCAGATTTTGAGAGTAAAGAAAGAGAGAGAGTGCGCTAAAGTCTATGCAAACACTTTTGCACTATAATATCTCCCGCGTATCTACGCGGGAGATATTATAACCAGCCAGGTCAGCCATCAAGCTGACCTTGTGAATGATTGGCTGTTATGGTTGCACCGGCCAGGAGGACGCTTTTATTAAATGTGTAGTTATATAACCCATTAAAGGAGTGGGGTTTCCGGGTCAGAATAGCACCCTCCCATCTCCTCCCGTTGGATGACTAGAAGATGGGCAGCAGCGTCTTTATGTTGGATTACCTATATAGCGATCCCCAAGACGCCTGCCAAGCGTGGGGATTATGGCAACCACTCCCTTCTAAGGGTAGTGCTTTTGCGTTGCAACGGCGGGCGCTGCTAAAGGGAGGATCCTCCGACCGAGCGAGGTGTGATGCTCGGCCAGGGCCAAAGCCCCCGACAGTTGTTGTCGGGATGTTGTATATATTCTCCAAGTTGGAGAAACTTCGCTTGCGAGATTCAGGATCGGAGGTGGCGCCATCTGTTATCTTGTATGAGGTACTTCACTTGCATCGCTACATCATCATACCACATGTGGCGCCATCTGGTTGTATGTCAAGTTACCACATCACTCCCCAATGTCTTTATGTGCCAGCTCGTCCTTGGGCTCCAGTGCCAGTGGATGCAGTTCCAGTGAGTCGGAGCTGATGCTGCGTCGTCCTCAGTGAGTCGAGGTGTGCAGTGAGTATGGCTGGCGGCTGCTAGACGAACCGGTGAGAGAAATGCGCTCTTCTTACACGGACCGGCCGTAGTGCCAAGTTGTGGCCGAAGGTTGACCAGGCTTGCATTCTGTAGCTGCATAAGGTGGTCGTCCGATGAGGCCGGGATACTGGCTGGCTTGTGACTCGCTGGTTGTTGCTGGAGAATTGCTGCTGTGGGGAGAGAGCAATGGCGAAGCTGTGCTGTTGTCCAATCCAAAGGCTGCGTCGATGTTCTGTGCGGGGTCACCAGTTTTGCATTGCAACGGCGGGCGCTGCTAAAGGGAGGATCCTCCGACCGAGCGAGGTGTGATGCTCAGCCAGGGCCGAAACCCCCGACAGTTGTTGTCGGGATCTTCTATATATTCTCCAAGTTGGAGAAACTTCGCTTGCGAGATTCAGGATCGGAGGTGGCGCCATCTGTTATCTTGTATGAGGTACTTCACTTGCATAGCTACATCATGATACCACATATGGCGCCATCTGGTTGTATGTCAAGTCGCCACAGTGCCTTTATTCAGCAGTGGAGGTCATTTGGCTGCTGTTGATGATAGTGATGATTCGTGTCAATAAGAAGAGAAAAGATAAAGAATGCCATTAGCTGCGTATATAAATTTGCCTCACATATTATCCTTCTACTCTATAATATATTCTTTATCGTATTATTACTTGCTATATACCCTAAAATCAGAATTGTTCAAAATGCCCTCAGGCCTCAAACATGGCCTATGAAATAGACACATAGTACATATTATCACACAGACTACTTCATATTAGAACATGGTATATTGAATTAAATATTAATAACACGCTTGACGGCCATCATGCGTTCTCTTCCGTAACTAATACCCAAGGGTTAAATACTCAATTTGAAGGATTAATTGATTGCGTAGGTACCTACTACATTGATATTGTCATACGTGTAAATATTGTTTGATAAATGTCTAAAAAGTGCTCTAGATAAACGGGAGGTAATAAACTCAAATAAGGACTGACTTTTATTTTACTATATCTTTTTTCGATAAGGTAGGTATTATATTAATTTCAAAATGACTGATGATGGCATTTGGTACTTAGCCGTGGTCTCTAACTGCTGGCCTTTAGAGTAGTTCAGAGTCACACAAAGAGCCACGCAGAGAGCTATGCTCGGAGTTTCTTTGCGGGACAGAATCCGAAATGTGGAGATTCGCCGAAGAACTAAGGTCACCGACATAGCTCTCAGAATCTGCAAGTTGAAGTGGCAATGGGCAGGCCACATCGCTCGAAGAACCGATAACCGTTAGGGAAAAAAGGTTCTCGAGTGGCGACCACGAACCGGAAAACGCAGCGTAGGCAGGCGTCCCACTAGGTGGACAGACGACATTGCAAATAGCCAAACCGAATGACGGTTTTGTGGGACAATATTAATGATACCAATCTGTTAAAAGTAATAAATAAATAAATAAATAATAATAATAGCCAATTGTCGTTCATTGTGGCGTTCTAAGGGGGAGTCCTATGTTCAGCAGTGGACGTCTTCCGGCTGATGATGATGATGATGCTTAGTCTTTAACGGTCCCCATTGGTCTAGTGGTTACACGGCCTAGTCCACTACCTAATAGGTCGTGGGTTCGAATCAAACCATTCAATTAGCACCCTGAATACATTTTCATATTCGTGACTCAATTTTGTTGATCTATATATACTACTAGCTGACCCGCGCAGCTCCGCCAGCGCTTTAATTACATTTTGCTCCCCTTTGCTCCCTACTCCCTTGATTTATCTCTCTCCATCTCTCTCTCTCTTATAAGAAAAATCTAATTCTATGCTCTTCTCTCCCCTCCCGCTTCGGTCCCCGTCATACTTCCCCTCTTCCTCTCCCCGTTGTCCTCTCTGAACCCTCTCCCTCCTCTCTCTTCTCCCAACTTGCTCCCTCTCACTCCCCCCCCCTTGCTCCACCTAACTCATCCGATCACTCACTCCATCACCCTCCCCTCTCCCTCTCTTGCACTCTCCTCTCGTTCTATATATCCTCGTCAATCATGGTATCAGCGGCATAAAATATACTTTATAACCTATTCTATTCTGAGACCTACCCGAAATGCACACAAAATTTCATACAAATCAGTTCACCCATCAATTTAATGACCTGGCTTTGTGTTGCTTAACCTTAACCTAGTGGTATGAAATATACTTTATGACCTATTCTCAGACCTACCCGATATGCACAAAATAAATCATACAAATCAGTACACCCATCTATTTAATGACCTTACCTAACGTTGCTTAACCTTAACTTACCGGGATAAAAAGTATCCTATGTCCGTTTCCTGGTTCTAAGCTACCTCCTCGCCAATTTTCAGCCAAATCGGTTCAGCCGTTCTTGAGTTATAAATAGTGTAACTAATACGACTTTCTTTTATATATATAGACCAGCTGACCCGCGCAGCTCCGCCCGCGCTTTAATTACATTTTGCTCCCCTTTTCTCCCTACTTCCTTGATTTATCTCTCTCCATCTCTCTCTCTTATAATAAAAATCTAATTCTATGCTATTTCTCTCCCCTCCCGCTTCGGTCCCCGTCACACTTCCCCTCTTCCTCTCCCCGTTGTCCTCTCTGAACTCTCTCCCTCCTCTCTCTTCTCCCAACTTGCTCCCTCTCACTCCCCCCCCCCCCCCCCCCCTTGCTCCACCTAACTCATCCGATCACTCACTCCATCACCCTCCCCTCTCCCTCTCTTGCACTCTCCTCTCGTTCTATATATCCTCGTCAATCATGGTATCAGCGGCATAAAATATAGTTTATAACCTATTCTCAGACCTACCCGCAAAATTTCATACATATCGGTTCACCAGACTCTCGTGCACGTAACTCAGAGGTTCTCAGATTTTGTTGTGCAAGGCGTTGCGAACGTTCGACACTCGACTCTCGTGCGCGTACCTGAGAGTTTCTTTGATTTTGTTCAGCAAGGCGTTGTGCACGTTCCGGTGAAGATTCTCCCATACGACGTATTCTTGCTGCCCGTGCTTGAGAACTATGTTTAGAAAGTTGAGACCTGGCTCTCTTAGGCATTTTCAAATGTTTAAGAAAATGCTAATAGCGTGTAATATTCTAGCTCTGAAAAGAACTGTTGTTTAGCCCTGAAAAGAACTGTTGTTTAGCCCTGAAAAGAACTGTTGGTTAGCCCTGAAAAGAACTGTTGGTTACCCCTGAAAAAATCTGTTGGTTAGCCCTGAAAAGAACTTTTGATTAGCTATGAGAAGAACTGTTGTTTAGCTCTGAGAAGAACTTTTGCGTAGGTGTAGTTTTAAGAAAGAAATCTAAAAAAAAATCGCACGTAAATTATTAGAATTCGCGCACGACCGCTGCGTAGGGAGCCGACTCGCGTCTGAGCCGCGCGGGTACTTTACTCATAGATCTAAACTCCCCTCCCGCATGCGCACCCCCGCCTTGGTGACGCTCACTTCGCAACGGGCCGTGCAGCAGAAATCTTTTAATTTATATGCAGTAAAATATTTTAATTTCGCCATAACTTTAAAACCAAATGTCCAATTTTAATCATTCACAGACCAAATATTATCTACATAAACTGTACTTAATGATGAAATAATTTATTTCGATAAGGGTTAATAGCATGAGTAAAATAAATGCGTTTAAATGTAGTCCAAACAAAATTCAAGATTATATAAAAAAATGGTTGTTGGGCCTCTCTCGACATAGATACGCGCGTGTGCCGTGGACTTTTTTGTAGATATTTATAAGATCTACAATTAATTAGAACATTTTATGGTTCTACCTTATATAGTTTAGGCAGCGTACGCAAAATAAGTAACTTTTCTGGTTGATTTTTTACACCTTGTGTCCGAAAAAACCCAAATATCTTACGGAACCCTATTTCTTTCCAAAATAAAATTTAGCCTATGTTACTCGTGGATAATGTAGCTTTCGAATGGTGAAAGAATTTTTAAAAACGGTCCAGTAGTTTTTGAGCCTATTCATTACAACCAAACAAACAAAGTTTTCCTCTTTATAATATTAGTGTAGATAGTGTAGATAATAAAACTCAAAGAGCACTTTTTCTGTACATTGAATATTTTTCCAAAATTTCTATTTGGGGATACTATACTATCGACATAGAGGCCAAAACATTTTTTTTTGGAATTATTGTCTGTCTGTCTGTCTGTCTGTCTGTCTGTCTGTCTGTCGTTCTGTTCGTCCAAGTATCATTTGAAAACCCGTGGATGGATTCTGATAGGACTTTCACTGATGTGTTGTGTAGAAGTAGGTATAAAACATCACGCTATGTTTCATAGAGGCTAAGCAGTGAAACATTACTTGCACATATTACCACGTAATTGCCTTTGTATGTGAATAGGGTAATTATAGACTGATCAGTTAATCATTAAGATATGTATTATTACGCTATATACAATAGGGACTGAGCAGACATTTAGTTTGCATAAGATATGGCAGTGGCGAAGGGTCAATTTTTGTAAAGGGTAAGCCAGTCCGGTACACCCAGGACATTTTCATTAGATTTCTGTATTGTTCTAAGTACTATGCTGATAGCAATATGACATTATATCTTTGAAAAGTTAAAATCTGTAAATCCCGAACGAGTCCAAACTAGATTAGGAAAGAAATAGGCAAGGGAAAAATACCATTTCATTTCATTTAAAAGCCAGCGGTTTTAGAAATTGAGAATACGAAATTGCTAAATTTTTACTTAGGTAAAAGACCTAAAATGACTCGAAATGATCTAATCTAACGCAACAAAATGTACAACTACAATTCACACTACACACAATGAATGAACAGCGCTCCCAAAAACGCTTCAAGATCAGGGCTCGTGGGGGGGGGGGGAGGTGTGGTTCATGAAATTTTAATGAAACTCCCCAAGTCCAGGTAGTGTATAGATATTGTATTACAGTCGCAACAATAAAAGATGCGAAAATCTTAAAAGTATCATTATCAAATATCATTAGACAGTAATTTACGATGTTAGCGTGATTTACATTATGAACAGCGCCATCTATCGGTGACATTGAACATACAATCACTATAGAACTTTAATCTATAAATATAAAAGAAAGTCGTGTTAGTTACACTATTTATAACTCAAGAACGGCTGAACTGATTTGGCTGAAAATTGGTGGGGAGGTAGCTTAGAACCAGGAAACGGACATAGGATACTTTTTATCCCGGTAGGTTAAGGTTAAGCAACGTTAGGTAAGGTCATTAAATAGATCCTTCGGAGTCGCTGGACGCTCGGGGTGTGGGCCCCTTGAGCGTCCATTGAGTACGGCGGCGACTCCGAGGAGGACGGCGGCGGGGTTGCGACCCCCGTCCCCGTGAGCACCGTGACAGGTTCCCGGGGGGCTACAATGCGCCCCCCGGCGGCGGGCTCAAAGGCAAGGCACTGAGGGGCCCCTGGTGCAGATCCCACCGGAGAGCCCTGGGGTTCCCCCTCTCATGTGCCGATGCGACAGCCGCGGGGGTTTTAGTGGGTAAGAATCCCACATACCCCGGTCGAGCCCCACAGCTCCCGGGGATCTTTCGAAGATTTCCCCCGCGTCAAAAAAAAAAAAAAAAAAAAAAGGTCATTAAATAGATGGGTGAACCGATTTGTATGATTTTTTTTTTGTGCGTATCGGGTAGGTCTGAGAATAGGTCATAAAGTATATTTCATACCGCTAGGTTAAGGTTAAGCAACATAAGGCCAAGTCATTAAATTGATGGGTAAACTGATTTGTATGAAATTTTGTGTGCATTTCGGGTAGGTCTGAGAATAGGTCGTAAAGTATATTTCATGCCGCTAGGGTAAGGTTAAGCAACATAAGGCAAGGTCTTTAAATAGATGGGTGAACCGATATGTTTGAAATTTTGCGGGTAGGTCTGAGAATAGGTTATAAAGTATATTTTATGCCGCTGATAATGGTATCAGCGTTGTATATCCTCGTCAATCCCATGATTGATATATAGAACGAGAGGAGGGTGCAAGAGAGGGAGAGGGGAGGGTGATGGAGTGAGTGATCGGAGGAGTTAGGTGGAGCAAGGGGGGGAGCGAGAGGGAGCAAGTTGGGAGAAGAGAGAGGAGGGACAGGGTTCAGAGAGGACAACGGGGAGAGGAAGAGGGGAAGTGCGACGGGGACGGAAGCGGGATGGGAGAGAAAGAGCATAGAATTAGATTTTTCTTATAAGAGAGAGAGATGGAGAGAGATAAATCAAGGGAGTAGGGAGAAAAGGAGACCAAAATGTAATTAAAGCGCGGGTGGAGCTGCGCGGGTCAGCTAGTTTTTATATAAAATTAAATACGTAATATTTAAATAATATTTTATAATCAACATACCCCGACTTTGCGACATGCCCGAGTGTTAAAAAAAAGTGGTCATAAGTTTCCTAAGGATAAAACACTTTTAAAACAACGCACAGTGTTTTTTTTACCCCAAAAAAGTGACATCGTTATTTTATTCATGAAATCTACAGAGCTTTCCATTTTGAATGCTAGAGTAGAACACCCGGATATTAATTCGCCTTAGACTCTACAAAAAAAATTGTTAAAGATTTTCTGACCTTGAGATCGAAAATTGTAAAAAAATGTATATAAAAATAACCGTACACAAATGATGGTTTAATTCGACAAGGGCTTATGAAGCAAATCTGGGCGCATATTAAACCTTCTTTATTTCAGTATAAAAGCAGATATTTACGATACTATCGGGATTTTTCATGTTCTTGGTTATGATTTTTTTCTGACTCTTCTAGGCTGAAGTAGAAGGTCGGTCTAGGACAGAAAGATGCCTTTAGCTAAGCCCAATAACGCATAAAAATACGACCTCCAAACATCGCGTAGGTTTTGAGAAATATTTTTTTTTGTTTCGAGGTCAATCTTGGGCAATTAGGGTTGTCAAAAAGGTCATAGCTAAAAAAGGTGTCAAGTAACTTCGAAAATGGGGTAAGTAATAATAATAATAAATACACTTTATTGTACACCAAAATTTACATGTAAATTGAACAATACGTATATTCGATATAATTACAAAATCTTTGATATATCACTCAAACGACATACATCGTTGTCTATTTAGTCTAATATGCTAAAAACAAAATAATAATAACTTCTATCATAGTTAGTATTACCTGAAGAGTAGATATACCAAGTAAGTGATTACCCTTGCCAAGATAACTCGACGGAGCCCCACGAAGCGGGGCTCCTATTTCTGGGTGATCATAAAAAAAATTGCATGAAGGCTAAGGGCCTTTCTAAGGGACTAACTTGTTAATTTTTGAGCATGTAATTAATAAGTGCGGAATAATATTTATTTTTCAAATTACATTGCTAATTTTAATCAAGCCGCCTGCCAAGCCTGGAGATTATGGCAACCTCTCCCTTCTAAGGGACCTTTGTTCAGCAGTGGACATTTCGGCTGCTGATTATTGCTAACTTTGCACAAATATGTATTTTTTTGTTTTTAAATTGAAATTAGGCTTTATTATTATACTAATAATGATGTTATCCTAATTTTATTAAAAAGTGTTTTTTTTTTTGGAAATTCATGAAAAAGTCGATGAAAATTTTCAACACTAGAATGTTCAGAATCATGTACTGGATCCCTGATATCGGTTTTCGGTACGATGTCCCTTACACCACAAAATATAGAGATTACAGAAGGCAAGCTTCATACAATGGGCGCTCGAGTAACGCACACATAGAAAGCGCTCACGGACACGAATTCTTGGTTTATCCCAGTCTAATGCGAACGCGGTTGCTATCATAGATAAGAGTATATTATTTAGAAATAGATAGGTAACTCCCACGTCAAAACGCGCCCCCTAACACCAGCGCCTCCAGCGGTGTGATTTGAAACTTTAATAGCCTCGAGAATTTTTAATAAAAAAAATAGCTAAAACTTTGTAGTATTCGATATAAAGTACGCGGACGTCAATAGTATATGCATTAAGGAATGAAATAAAAAAAGAAAAATGATTTCGAACCCCATCCACAGCCCCACCCATGGGTCGGGGTTCGAACCCGCGCCCCCTAGACTTCGTATTAATTTGATTCCAACCTATATACCGCTACCGCTGTAAGTCATATGACGTCAGATGCAAAATACTTATCTACTATCTCAGTTTCATTCCGAACAGAGAAAAGTTGCAAATCACGCCGCAAGAGGGTGCTACTGGTAGCTTTTTCCATTTCTTCTAAGATACCATACCATGGTTGCTATCCGCCTCAGACAAGCGTCGTACGCATCTTGTGATATTTATTAAGCAAAGATGGAGCATGAATAATATAATTCATAGATTATATTGTTACTAACATGTTATTATTATGATTATTATTTATTACTGATTGTTATTAATATTATAATTGTATGAATTATGGATCATTATCTGAAATAAATAGTATTATTATTATTAAATAAGATGGTTATTGCACCTGTTCAGTAAATGGATGTTTAAATTCTATTTTAAACGCGGTGAATTGTCGTTTTTTAAGCTACGAGTTGTTTCACAGAGGTAAATAGGTATTTGCTTGTATTATAACTAGCTTGTATTTTTAACCCCCGACCAAAAGCGAGGGGTGTTACTAGTTTGATGTCCGGAAGTCTGTCTGTCTATCTGTCGGTCTCTATGTCTGTCTGTGGATCTGATGATGGAGCAGGAGGATGGCCACGGGAACTCTGCACCATTAAACGTAGACCCACAGAATTTGGGCTCGTTGGGTAGGTCTCGACGAATAGTTACTTGAAAAATAGTAATCAAGGTCTGATGATGGAGCAGGAAGGTAGTCACGTTATCTCTGCACCACTAAATGTAGATCTACCATGTTTAAGCTCGTTGGGTAGTTCTCGACGAGTAGTTGTTACAAAAATGGTGATCAGGGTCTGATGATGGAGCAGGAAGGTGGTCACGGGAACTCTGCACCAATAAACGTAGACCCACGGAATTTGGGCCCGTTGGGTAGGTCTCGAAATACGAATGTCAATACGAAACGATATAATATAGTACAACACGTACACGTCTTAACAACGAGACGTCGAAAGTGTAATAAATTTGAAAGTCAAATCAAACTACTATTACGGATTATATCGCGGTTTATTTAGATTTTACTATCCCGACGTTTCGAATTCTTTGCAGCATGAGGACATGGTCCTCCCGCGATATAATCGGTAAAAGTAGTTTGATTTGATTTCAATGTGTAATAAAAGAGTTCGCGTAAGTAAAAGACAACATTAAATTTGAAAGTGTTAAAAATTTAATTATTTTAGTAATTAACGGTTTTTATTTAGTAATTAACGGTATTGATTGGTGATAATAAAACAGGAAGAACGCTTCCTGTTTTATTATCACCAATCAATTAAACAACGAGGATACGAGTGCCACTACCACGATAGTTTTTTCGCATAAGCCAGAGTTGACAACCCGAACGCGACCGCCGAACGTAGGTATGAAAAGTGAGGTACATACATGAGCTTGCCTTCTGTACTCTCTATATTTTGTGCTTACACCCCGTATATTGTAAACGATAGAACTAATGTTTTCGATTAGATAAACATTATAATATCCAAATAACATTATACGAAATAAGTTTTAGAATATATAAATGTGATTTGTTAAGAAATTATATCAACAGTTGTTATATCTCATGTTTATTATATCTTGTGAACGTTATTGAAATGAAAACAGACCAAAGAACTTTATATGAAATGGGACGCACCCTTGAAAATGGAAGATCTTCTCGGGATGCAGTTTTTAGATTTTGCGCAAAAACATTCGTAGATATGCAATCTGGTTGGTCCTTCTGCATTTTTCGGATACTTCTGATGGCTGTGCAGCACCAGCTGTGGCGCAGTCTACAGCTTCGTTTTCTACTTGTGTACCAACATGAGGGTTGGCACACTCATGCCCCCTAGCAGTAAGCTCTCCAGTCGCGACTCGGACGGACATCCCCCTGCAGTTTGGGTAAGCCCCTGCTGAGGCAAAGCAGTGCAATGGGTCTGTTACGGCTCCATGGTGCCTCATCCCCTTTCTTCCGGACCATGTGCGCTGGGTTTTAGCAAAAGCCTATCGAGAGTGGACTGCTTCCCGCACCACACATAATCCGTCATTAGAAAATGTTACAGTCAAACGAACTTTATTACAATACAACCGAAATATTCATAAAATACCAAAAATACAACAAATACGCAGTAATCCACTTTATGCAGATTTGTTTTGATTCATTCTGTAGGTTGAATCTGGCTGTTGATGAAGATAATGATAATGGTGTTGTATCGAAATAATATTTTTTTCAACACACTTGCTCGTAAAGTGAGCCTTATTACACCGTTTTTGGGGACATAAACCTAGCTATAAGACACGCGCGCATAATTACGACATTACCGCACTAGTGCGTGATAGAATTATCCCTATAAAGTTAAATTAGTACCTTACTGCAAGTTCTATGCGAGTAAACAGAGCATTCTTAATTTAACCGGGTAATATATTTTTTTAAAACCACGAAGAGAGAGAGAGAAGAAACCACGACTTTCAGAGGCACAAACCGCCTCTGAAAATCCATATACATTTTTGGAATAAATAAATGTTTTCCTGTGTCCTTAATTAAGTCAAATGAACTTTTATTTTTATCTAATTATTCATAATTCATCATAATTTATATACGAACTAATAAAATATTAGCATTTTATCACTTAAGATTATAATTTTGAAGTGGGCTGTATGTTCACTCACCTTGAATTGGGCAAGTGAAAAAAAAACGCGTGCACCAAATACCATAAGTACATATTAATCAATCAATCAATTTTTTATTGTTCACAAATATGGGTATTATACAGATAATATACATTAAAAAGTCTCTCCATATTTTGCCAAGAAAGAAAGCATGCAAACACTACAACATAGTTATGGGAATCACAAAAATTGCATATTATTCACTGATCTGCTAAAAAATCGGACACTTTGTAGTAACATTTATCTACTAAATATTTTTTTAATTTCTTTTTAAATAAGTTAAATTCAAGGTCTTTAATTTCTTTCGGAATCTTATTGTATATCTTAGGCGCAATGCAATAAATACTTTTATGTAAAAGAGCTGTCCGAGACGATCTTAGACATGATGTGTTATTATTTCGTCTATTCCTATCGCAGATATCATTTTAACGTGTAAATAATTTTTGATTCATTTTTACAAAAACTGTTGTTTCAAATATATATAGAGAAGGTAAAGTTAAAATTTGGTATTTAATGAAGAATGGTTTACATGAGTCAGTACATTGTAGATTACACATGGATATAATGCACCTTTTTTGCATTTTGAAAATAATGTCCCTATTTGTTGAAAACCCCCAGAAAATTACACCAAATCTTAAATCAGAATAATTTTCATATTTTGTTTTTATCGTATTTGTCGCTGTGTACTTAGTAAGTTATTTTGATTTTTTCTCGCAACTGTGTTAAGAAACGTAGCATGAAACACGTGAGCTCTGCTCATTCGCTTCGTTTCGTTTTATTATTATCTACCCAAGTTACCATTCTCCTCTACGGAATGATTAAACATTATAATATTTTTCATGTTCTCAATGGAAAGTATTAAGTGCAAAGGTCAATTGCAGTGGCAGCCCTAAAGAGTTTTTTTTAAATTCATTTTCTCAAAACCTACGCGTTGTTTGAAGGTGGTATTTTTATGGGTTATTGGGCTTGGCTAAAGACATCTTTCTGTCCTAGACCGACCTTCTACTTCAGCCTAGAAAAGTCAGAAAAAAATCATAACCAAAAACATGAAAAATCCCGATAGTATCGTTAATATCTGCTTTTATACTGAAATAAAGACGGTTTAATATGCGCCCAGATTTGCTTCATAAGCCCTTGTCGAATTAAACTATCATTTGTGTACGGTTATTATATTATATATTTTTTTACAATTTTCGAGCACAAGGTCAAAAAATCTTTAAAAAAATATTTTAGACAATCTATGGCGAATTAATATCCGGGTGTTCTACTCTAGCATTCAAAATGGAAAGCTCTGTAGATTTCATGAATAAAATAACGATGTCATTTTTTTGGGGTAAAAAAAACACTGTGCAACGGCTTGCAGTAGTATTGATCGGTATATGCCTACAAGTAATAGTCTTATATGCAAGGTACAATATGGATGATTACGAGCCACCCAAAGACATTTTACTAATAAAGACTAGACTGGCCTTACCAAAAAAAAAATAAAAAAATCGGTATCTTGTTACAGTCAATAGAAACGACAAGTAACATTTTTGAAGAGAATATGCCTAATTTCTAAGACAAAATGACTGAAATAATTGAAATCAAACTACGTTTACGGTTTTTTTTTTACGGACTGAATGAGACTGCAGTTTATTTTCATAATGTACCTATACTAATATCTTCCTGACCGATACGACCACAGCAGCCAATCTTTCGTAAGATCAGCAATCTACGTGGAAGATAATTACGAGTATATAGTGCACATGTGCTTGCGTAGACACAAGTGCACTCTCTCTTTCTTTTACCTCTCACAATCCGATGGGACGGAAGACCGACACGACCGGGGAGAGAACAGGCGCAGGACCGACTTTTTGCATTCCCATCTGACGCATGGATCATCTTACTTTACAGACAACCATGTGATCGGCCGGCATTGTCCTAGCCTGTAAGGAGTTGTTCCTTTTTTGCTTCCCGCGGGATTTGAACCCGTGATTCCTAGAACCCCCGCGGCTGTTGCATCGCCACATGAGAGGGAAAACCTGGGCTCTGCGACGGGATCTGCGGTAGGTGTCTCTCAGTGCCAATTGTTTTTTGTTCTCGCGGGGGAAGCCTTCAATAGCTACCGGCACCCTGAAATGGTCAACCGAGGATGTGGGATTCTTACCCCGTGGCTGTTGCATCGCCACGTAAGAGGGGAAACCTGGGACCTGCATTATGTCCTCAATACCCTGCCTCTAATCCCGCTGCCGGGACGGTGCTCACGGGTCCGTGGGTCACAACCCTGCAGCTGTCTAAACAAAACACCAAATAATATCTTCAAATCCCAAGTACGAATCAAACAATTAACAAGGTAATTTGTTCTGAAAGCACGCGTTAATACCATCCTTTTAGTGGCGCCAACTGGTGGTGTAAATTTTCCGGAATATCCTCATTATGCTATGTTAAATAACATATAATCATGACCTTCCATTCTCCCTAGGGCATAATACACTTTATTAATTAACAGAACCTGTCGCGTGACCTATAATAAACGTTCTACGAAGTTTGTTTATGGAGTAGTCCAAACGGGACAGAATTCTGTCCTATTGGACCAATAGGTCCGAGGGTCATAAATAATAATACAATTAGCTGCTGCCACCCCACGGGACCTGATTTATTGCCTGGCACGAATAATTTGTGACTGCGTAAGAAGTCCTTAATAATTTTCAAGTATAGTTCGAATTTTGAAAATTTCTTATTTTTTGAACGTGCAAATTATTTTGTTTATCTTCAATATTGAGGCACTCATATCCAGCCATGTGCCGACCAAAAGGCAAAAAGTCAACCTCCGATCTGTCTTTGTTAGAGTAATTTTGTTCGGTTCGGTCTGAGGTTCAGTCTTTGACTTTCTTTGACATAACAAGAACGGTGACCACGTGACCACACGACCAATAATTTGCTGTCGTCTGTGCAGCTGTCTCTATCTGAGGGTCTCTATCAAGGTCTCCACCAGATCATGTCTCTTTCTTAAGTAAGGTGTTCTTGCTAAGATCATTTTTTTCTATGACTAAATATTCTACTAATCGACCGTAAGTTCATAGACACAGAGTAATATGTATATTTTTTTTATAATTTTCTGCAGACATCATTCTATGTATGTAAGACATATGCAAGTTCTTTGCTCATAGCCAGTTGTAGCCGCAATTCAGTAAGCGATCACGATCAAATTCTGGGAAGTAGTGACATAATTATATGCCATGACAATTTTATGGCAGAGATTGGTAATTAATGTTCGTTTGTCAACTAAATGTCTAAGTACCATACCATCAGGATATGTAACTTTGCGTATGCAAGAACGGGCTTAACATGATGTGCAAATCTTGATAGACGAGATGACGACACTATGACGTAGTATTTCACATTTTTGTATGGGGAATTGACGAAAACTACGTCATACTCCACACCGAGCTGTCTAGATTGCAAATCGTGCTAGGCCTGCTGATGATATGTATCGTAACTCCAAAAAAATACTTTTATACAGTCATGAAATTACACTAGTACTTAATAAAAGGAGGTCTGTACTAGATATACCTAAACATATGTATCAATAAAACTACAATCACTGCAAACTATATTGAACTTTTAATTAAAATAACACGTAAACACTTCATTAATGGGTATTATTTCATTAGCATTGTTTCTTTCTTATTAGTCCCACAATCCAAATTATACGAGGGTTGGCGTTAAAGGGACTCGTATATCGCACCGTAAATTGCCTACAATAAAATCGTAACATCTCCAAAGAACGAAAGCCGCTAGATGTGAATGTTACACTAATGTTTCTTTGCATCTAGCATCGTACAATTATAGAGGTCTACGTCCAGTTATTCAGAATAATTGATGCTTCTGAGATGCAATGTTGCAGAAAACTGCTAGGACATGATAAAGTAAGGTGTTGATTCTTAGAGAATACGACTGATATCCAGAGAGTACTTCGGTCATATAGCTCCGAAAAACTCTGACAGCTTCATCTTCATCAACAGCCGATGTCTATTATTGAATAAAGGCCTCCCCTTTAGAAGGAAGGAGTGGCAATAAACCCCATGCTTTGCAGGCGTATTGGGAATCGCAGTATAGGTATCCAATAGGAGCCGCAGCGCTGCTGCCCGTCGTCTTGTTTTCCCTTATGGCGAATATGGGCCAACTGGAGAAGATGGGTTGAGTCTATTCTTACTCGGATACTCTACGGGCACGGCACCCTGTTCAGTAATTCAAACGATTTGTTGTGAGACGTGCTGTTGGAGGAAATGCTACGGATTCAAATGGACTGCAAAATAAGCTAACGTGTCGATTCTTAAAGAATTGAAGATGTCGTCCGATTGACGACTGTCGTCCATTTGTCTTAGACAAACCCATGAATACTTTGGTAAACTAGCGTTACATAGCGTTTACATAATTGTCTAAAAAAATATGACAAAAAAGACATGCCCGCTGAGTTTCTTGACGGAGCTTCACAGTAGCGGCCGCGTTACGATCCGGTGGTAGTTTGTAAAATGATTTTTGTGTAAGTGCCTCCGTGGGGCCTATACATAATAAAGATATTTTGACTTTCGACTTTTGAGTGCGTTGCCGACCCATTACTAGATATTATGTCACTTGGGTCTGGTTATTTCACCAGGTTCTTCACACTCTAAATCAACTCTGTATGATACACTGAACTACGATTAAGAGAGAAATTTTAACCTAAACAGCCATTCAAATATTGCAATGTAAAAAAAAACTTGTATGAATTCTGTTGGTTTAGAGTGACAATGAACACTTCCAGTGGACATGACAAAGAAGTGATATCTCCCGCTGAATAAGCAAAAGGGAAATAAGGCAGAAGCGGCAGGGGTGCGGGCCGATGTAATTAATGCTTACGTTTAATTGTGCCCAAAATTGGAGGAGACGGACCCTTAGATGTGAAACGAGGTACGTACCTACAGTATAAAAATAATGTGCGTTATTATTGAAGTAAGTGACAACGTGAAAGAATTTTCAATTCCTTTGAGAAGGGGTTTGGAACAATATTTTTTTCTAGTATCTCCTATACTGGAAGCTATTGTATACTTTACAACAAATAATTGTTTAGCCTACCTACTAATAAGTATAAAAAGGCAATCAAAATTTTCAGTATTTAAACAGTCTCATGATGAGTTTTAATTTAACAAAGACCCACTTATGGCTAGTCACATTTACTAGTGAAATATCATACTACCAACCAAAATACAGTGATTTAAATAATAATTTATTGTTAGCCCATACAAATTCTCAACTACACCTAGCTGTAAAGAATATAATAACGAAATTATCAAATAAAAACAAAGTGTCTTACGGCTGTTAACCAGACAGGACCCATTACGTGGTGGTTTCCTTCAAGCCCAATATCAGCAAGATATAATAAGGGTTATGATTAAACGTAACGTATCCTCTGAAGATGTTCCAAGCATTCAAGTAAATATGGTTCCTCGTTAAATTTGTTAAAATACCGTGAAATATCGCGCTACGTCGGACACTCTAGGGACTAACTCCATCCTATAAAGGCCCGGTTTATCAGTCTCTTTATATTTTTCTAATACTTTCCTTGGGGGATTATGCATGTTGAATGTTGGGACGGGCTGGAGAATTTTGCTATAGAATATTTTAAATATGCCAATGGGAGTCGGGGAATGGAGGAAGATATATTAGATTTTTATACTTCTAATATTTTTAGTTGATTATTTTATATTTGGAGCACAACTTAAAAAAATATGAGCGACCTTGATCAGTTTTCTAAAGTCTTTAAAAGTGTTTTATTAAGTAAAAGTAATAATAGCTATATTTTTGCAAGATTATTTAAGAAGTGTAATAAAAGATTGCTTTAAATTTTTTGTTGGGTAGTCTTCAATATTTGAATGAATGAATGAATGTATATTTATTATACAACACCACATAGATAAAAAAAGTACAACGTTTATAAAATACTAGCTGACCCACGCAGCTCCGCCCGCGCTGTGTTTACGTTTACTAAACTTTCAATAATATACATTCGCATAGAATACAAAACCTCCTTTTTTAAAGTCGGTTAACAACTTGGACCCACTTTGTACTTGCCCTCCAAAGCACGGAAACGTTTAGTTCAAATGGCGTTAAACGGTCACCCATCTATTTAATGACCTTACCTAACGTTGCTTAACCTGATCGATTTCCAAACATTGTTAACAACTGTCTATGAGTGTTCCCTTACTAATATTTATTATATTATAAAGAAAAATTGATAAAATCGGACCAAGCGTATAACCAAGTACCCGTTTTGACTTTAATCCCCTCTCCCAAAAGAACCGTGCTAGATTACGGGATAAAAAGTATCCTATGTCCTACCTCGTAGTAAGATCTCAAATCATGCCAAGTTTCATTTGAATCCATTCAGTAGTTTCGGCGTGATGCTCAGCCGTGATACAGACAGACAGACAGACAGACAGACAGACGCACAGACAGACAGACAAAAATTAAAAAAAAATACATTTTCGGCCTCAGTATCGGTTATAGAATGCCCTCCAAATATAATTTTCAAAATATCTTCATTGTACAGAATTGGACCTGTTACAGTTTTATTATAAGCATAGATATAGATAAATCATACCTCATTCAAAATCCCCAAATATCCTCCTCCATCATAAATACATATATTGAAATCCCAATAGGGATGCAATTCGAGCTGGTTTCGTCCGTACAACATTGAGGGCAACACGTGGCAACATGTTAGAAAATTACATTCAAAAGCATGAAAGAAGGTACCAAACAAAGTACAGACGTGCGCAGAATTCACGTTAGCACGTTTTACAATTTGTTACATTGCTTAAATTGTAATAAAGCTCCTGAGTAACACATACGTTGCATAAAAATTTGTTTGTAACTGTACAGATATCTGCGATTGGTTTAAGGCTTTACAGCCTATGGATTAAGATTTAGAATTGTATGTGCCAATTTTCTTATTTAGCACGTTATTTCTTAAACGGGTCGTGTGAGGTTTATAGAAAGAGGTGTACTGTGAACCCCGGATGGATACAGTTCGTATTCTATTTACCTTAAGCCGTCATTATTCCTTAAACATTCCTGATGGCGACGTGTCGTGTAGAATGAAATTGACAAATTCTGAAGAAACCTGAATTCTCCGTTGTGTGTGTACACATTTTTATTCGATCACATCACACCACAAAAAATCTAAACAAGAAAAGAATAGAGGTTGTGTCAGCCCACACCCTTCTCGCTGCTCAAATGTTCTCTTGTTATTTAGGTTTTTCTGGATTACACTGCCAGAAGCAGTCTTACATTATAATCGAGTTGATTTCCAAGAAGGGAAGTATTGGGTCAGCAAAGTTCAAGTTGTAGTATGTAATTGTTTAGTCTTTATAACAGAATCCTAACATCATACGTATATAAAATAAAAGGCTCTTGATACTTTTTATTTTGGAATTCTAAAATGTAGTTTCTAACTTCCTTGTATTATTTTCAATTTATTTCAGGTTTGGCTGACAAAGTCCGATCACCTCTAATAACTAAAGAGGAAAGGAGAGTCGTCATAGCAGAGATTTTATTTTTCTTTATTAGGATCCTTGTATCTGACAGGTGGTTGATCGATGAAAACTTTATAGAAAGGATTACTGCAAACTTAAATACTGCCTTAAAGCAACAGCGTGTAAATATTACACTATTATGGAAAGGTACACATTTGGGTAAATTACTTGGCCCAAAGACGTAGGACGCCCTGTGACCAGGTGAAGAGATAATATTGGCTGCGGTTGGTAGTAACTTGAAGAGGAGAGTCGAAGATCGAACTCACTGACGTGGCTTGCGTTGGAGGCCTAAGCTCAGCAATGGACTTATGTGGGATGATTATGATGATTGGGCTCGAGGGACTTAAAATGTGATGCATCGGGTGTCAAGCGTTGCTCGACGTCAACCTCTCTTACCTTCAGGTGAATGTCCCGCTTGTTTTGTCTACATCTATCTACATCTACATCTATTTACATCTACATCTATCTATATCTATATTAATAAAAAAGAGCAGGGTGTTTTCTAGGAATCACGATACAGCAAAAACCATATAACGTACAATCTTGAAATTTGGAACCAACATTATTCAAATAGTCTAGGTGAACAATAAGAACGGATTTTTCGAAATTCCATACCTAAGTGGGTCAAATGGGCTCCCAAAGTTTGTATGGAAAAATAATTTTTTTTCGTCACACGGACATGGAACTTTGTCAGTGTACTAAACAAAAGAAATAAAGAAATACGTGTATCACACTTTTTGATAATCGACCCTTATAGGGATTTTAGTATGGTTTTTGAGTATGCAAGGCGGAAAAAAAATTTCATACTGCATCGCTGAAACTTTGCGAATACATTAATCAAATTATAGCAATCCAAGTGTAAATAATCATTTTTTGAAAATCAACTCGTAAAGGGGTCCAATTGGGGTCCAAAAAATGTTTCTCGATCTACAGTCATAAAACTTAGTTTATATATTGCACACAAGAATCTAAAGAACCTATTTCCGGCATTTTTCGAAAAACTACCCCTATGGTCTTCTAATGGGGTTTCAAAGTTTGCACAAAGAAGGATTTCCATTTCATCCTATGATGCAGCTAGAGTAACGAAACTCGGTAAATAAACTCAACACAACAATTGAGGAAACTAATTTTGAGCATTTTTGTAAAATCAACCCCTAAGTGAGTCAAATGGGCTCCCAAAGTTTGTATGGAAAAAAAAAATTATTCACACTGCCACGTAACTTTGTCAGTGTACTGAGCAAAACAAATAAAGAAACCCGTGTATCACAACTTTTTGAAAATCGACCCTTATAGGGATTTTAGTATGGTTTTTGAGTATGCAAGGCGGAAAAAAAAATTCATACTGCGTTGCTGAAACTTTGCGAATACATTAATCAAATTACAGCAATCCAAGTGCAATCAAAAAATTGAGAAACACGTCTAACACATTGGTTTTGAAAATCAACCCTTAACGGGGTTTAGCACGAAAAATAAATTCATGCAGCACTAATGACACTTTGCGGATACATTTGTCATATTGAAGTAATCCATGTATTTTTTTTAAATAACCCCCTAAAAGCGTTCAATTGAGTTTCAAAAAATATTTTATATTATATTATAATACTGGATCGATTTCAAAAAATATTTTAAAATTAGAATTACTACATTATCCTCATGGATAACATCCTCGTGAGTAACATAGGCTATATTTATTACTAGAAAAATAGTGTCCACCAATGTCAAAAATAAATGCAAATATTTTAGCACAAAATGTAATTTTTCTTAAAACAATTAAAAAGTATTCACCGATGGATGAAAGTAGCAGATCACAACTATCGTTAGTAATCATCATCTAGTTCTGCACTGTCTGTAATTGCAGTCACAATTAAATTTATAATAAATGGGATGGACTGAACAATTAATTAGAGTCGTCTATAGCATTGTAGTAATAAACGCTCGGCAAACGACGCCCGCCTGCTTTTAATAGTCTTAGATAAGGGGCTGCTTTTAATTACCTATATATTGTATATATAACTACATAATTATGTATAAATAATGGAATCTTCCATATCAAATATATACTGCCGCTGGGGAGCAGTGTGTAAACATTGCTGTGTTCCGTTGTGAAGGGCACCTTAGCTGGTGAAATTACTAGACAAAAAAAATGTGCGTGCGTGGAGTCCCTCCGCGCGGAAGAAGTGAAACTTCATTCTAGCTCTGTCTCATTCTATTCCCCCTCCCCAGGAGCGCTGAACGTAAGTCGCTTAAGAAGTTTCACTTCATTGAATAGGACTGACTGACTGACTCGGACTGACTCCCGCTCACGCTCGACTCAGTCCCGCTCAGTCCCGGTCAGTCCCACTCAATCCCGCTCAGTCCCACTCAGTCCCGGTCAGTCCCGGTCAGTCCCGGTTAGTACCGCTCAGTCCCGGTCAGTCCCGGTCTGTCCCGCTCAGTTCCGGTCAGTCCCGGTCAGTCTCGGTCAGTCCCGCTCAGTCCCACTCAGTCCCGGTCAGTCCCGCTCAGTCAGTCCCGGTCACACCGTACCACACCGTACCACACCGTACCACACCGTACCACACCGTACCACACCGTACACTCACCGACTCACCGACTCACCGACTCACCGACTCACCCACTCACCCACTCACACACGCACACACACACACACACACACACACACACACACACACACACACACTAAGATTTTCACGGCTATTAAGATAATTCACTTAACCACACAAGAGAATTCTTATAGGTATATAAGTTAGATTTAGATATGTATAAAAGGATTGGTGTAGAACCTCCAAAAGGTCAGGTAAACCAGCAAAAAATGTTAAGCAGGTAAGTACTATATAATTCTGTCTTATTTAGCCGAAGCTGATGCTTAAGTAGTCAAAGTCAAAAATCTTTACTTCAAATAGGCTTAACTTTAGCACTTTTGAATGGTCATTTTTTTTAAAAGCTGCCACCGGATCACAACGCGGCCTCAACTGAGAAGATCCGGCAAGAAACTCAGCAGGCTTGTCATTTTTTCACTTTTTTTTAAACATTGTTTGTTTTGTTACAATTGAATCGACATAAGCGATAGTAAGCAGTGGCCAAACAATATTTTGTGATACATTGCAAGCGCTCGTCGACTTTTGGCGCTGACTGTACCTATATATCTTCAGAGCCTCATAAAATATGACGTGTCCTGTACGTTTCCACACTCTTAATCGCAAAAACAAGTAAATCATCAGAAGAGAATCATCGATCTTTTAAAAACTGCATCACAATTTCTACGCTAAGTAATACTGTTGACAACAAAACGCAAGACGTAGCTCGCGACACAGTATTCAGATACGTCAATTTGTCACGAAAAAGAAAGTACTAAACAAACTGTGGGGCGCAATTTATCAGCATAACGAGCTTTTTCGAATCTCCTTTAGGTGACACCCGGTTCATTTATTTTTTTCTTATCCATTTCAAGTCGATCACATGTGAGCTATTATTCTTGCGTCGCTCTTTTAAAACGTTATCGTCTCCTCTGTCAGGGGTACGAAAAACGACTATTTGTCAGCTTGGCGGCGTTATTCAATGGGAATTCTTAACGAGGGATCTGTGGGATTTTCTGTTGTGTGTACTGCGTTTGGCGAAAAATTAAAATTTCTGATGAATATCTTTGTAGGTGAAATGTATGAGAGAACACTAATCTCTATGCAAGCACTTGTTCACTATATCACCCGCATAAATGTGAAAGATTAGCCGTAGTCGTATCGGCCAGGAAAAAAATCATCATTAGCAGCCGATAGACGTCCACTGCTGAACAAAGGCCTCCCCCTTAGAAGGGAGGGGTTGCCATAATCCCCACGCTTGGCAGACGGCTTGGGGATCGCGTATAGCTATCAGATAAATCCAAAAGTAAGACGCTGCTGCCCATCTTCCCGTTCTTGCTTAGTGGCCTCTTACGACACCCTACGAGAGGAGATGGGGGATGCAATTCTAACCCGGCACCCCATGTCTTCGAAATTATTAAAAGTAAAAAATAAGACATTTTTATTTAATTATCAATTTTCTTTTTCATAAAACCCATATACAGAGAATAAAGCGTCAATATTGTGCTTTAAATTTAAGAAAATAAATAATATTAAAAATGCGCTGTAAGCTATAAAAACGGCTTAGCTTCGCTGATATTGCAGCGGTAGTGGCAATAAAGCAAGCTGGAAAATAATAAGCTATTACAAATAGGAAACGCCCGGGAACTGTGAGGTACTGTGCCCCCGGGACCGGCTGTCAGCGTGCTATAAATTGAACGAGTAGTTATAAATTTACGTTTGTTTTTCACTTTATTTTTCCAATGAGATTTCACTTTTTTCCTTTTTTAATTCCTTCAACTACTTAGAAGTGTTTCTTTTTTTTCGTTCACTATCGATAACTAATCCTTTAAAAACAATTTTCTTCTTGATGGCTTAAAAAGTTTAAATTTATAAATTATTTTTCTAATCTACATACATAATGATTAAAAATATATGTACATATATGTTTTTTATTACAAAAAATATCACATATCTATTATGATATTTTTCCATAAAACTATTGTCAAGTATCTAATTGTTTTGTGGCGGGTCACCCCTTTCCCTCCAATATGGTTGAGGGGAGTGATGGCTGCTGCTCGAGTCAACTCGTGCGCGGGTGCTGCTTGGGGGGACTGGTCCGACTACTATCCCTTTGGCTTTTTAGTTTGTTGTACTTTGTATTTTTTTATTTTTTTCTGTATTATTTCATATTTTGAACGGCAATACACACTGTGGCTCTGATCTAATTATAACATGACACACTGTTTAAAAAAAAAGTGATAAAATGATAATCCCGCTGAGTTTCTTGCCGGATCTTCTCAGTTGAGGCCGCGTTATGATACGGTGGTAGCTTCTTTAAAAAAAAATCATGACCTTTCAAAAGTGCTAGCGTTAAGCCTATTTGAAATAAACTATTTTTGAGTTTGAGTTTTGAGTTTTTCTGATACATTGTGTAAAAACCTAGGTTATATATCAAATACCAGTATGTATCAAGAATGTTATTTTGTGTGACACTGTAAGCGAAAGTGATGATGAGAAAAAATAAGAATAAAGAGACTATGATGGTGAAAACAGAGATATTATGCACTGCGTACATAATGGGTAAAATAAAGCAAAATTTATTCTATTCCTAAATACTAAAATTGAAAAAGTACATTTTCTTATATTTATACAATTAATTGCAATACGCATTTATTTGTTAAAGTTAAAGGTACTATTAATTTTAATGCATATACTAGATATAACCAATCTTAAAAACCAATATTACAATTAATCAAACAATATATGTATACACCTGTGTTGGATAAAAACTGTTAAAATTCCGTCCGCAAGTAAAACAGTTAAAAGTGTTAATTCGCTTATTAGAATCGTTTATACGATTTTAATTTTGAAATCTGAATAATTTCATGAATATATTGCAGTCCACACCTAAGCAAACGAATAAATTAGTTTTAATTTTTTTCTCACTTGTACAAATGTCGGGTCGCCTACCCATTTCAAAGGACATATTTTTAATCACACCGCTAATCCACGGAAGGTCTGGGTATAAAAATACATTGGAATAAAATAAAAATCACATTAAAACATTTATCCGTCCAAGTTATGAAATCTCAACACCGACTCAAAGGATTCTGGCGTAATTATAATAATCTCTCGAAAGAACCGTCGGAATCGAAAGTATGGATCAGACGACATTTGCATTTCTATTCAGATTTTGAGGTAAAAGTTACTTATCATTGCTTAACATTCTCTTTCGTCGGCGGCGCGTCTTATCCAAGAGAAATGTTATTTATTTATGAATTGAGGATTTTCTGTTAAATATTTCGTGAGGAATTGCGGTCTTTATTTAAGAATCTAAATTTAATTTTTACTTATTGTTTGAGCTTTAAAAATGTTTTCTATAAATATTCAGTCCTGACTCCTGATAAGTGAAAAACTGCGTGGCCTATGAAAATTTATAATGTCCTGACTTTCTTATGTCATATGGCTTTTAAAAATTATAGATAAGTACGTAACTGATAAACCGAATATTTTCTTTTGTTAGTATAAAGTATAAAACATAACGCATAAGAAAACTAAACCACCAGTTCTTACTAAAGCGTGGTATAGCCCCGACGCAAGGTAATAAAGCAAAAACCGTATATTTTGTTGCGTCGCAATTTCCACGTGGATCACCTGAGCCACTGCGGTCATCAATCCACGGCCCTGGGGGCTAGTTTTCTGCAGATTCAGTCTTACAATCCCCTTTATTATATAGCTGAATGTAATGTGTTGGCATTTATGGCAATATTTTATTGACTGGCCCGTTGATCTGGTGGTTAGACACCCTGGCCGCTATCCAACATGGCGTAGGTTCGATTCCCACCTTGAGTCTGGGTGTCGGTTATTTTACAAAAAAAAAAAACGGATATAATGTATTAGTACCAATTGTCTGGTTACCACGGGCTTTGCGTATTTTGGGTACCGTATGTGCATTGTCCAAAGATATTATTTTATTTTCATAGGTGTATTTATTGAAGGATTTTTAGCCTTAAATTATGTGGAAGATACGTCAGATCTATGCATTTTTTATATAAATTTTGTATTTGTGAAATAAGTTCCTATTTTTTTAGTGAAAATAATTTCACGCGTTTTATTAAATACGTATTTGCGAAGTGATGGTAAAAGTAGACCCGTAGTAATATGAAATTACCCTTTAATCTCCTAAGCATTTTTGATAATATTTACGGTCGAGGTATATAGGTACTATAGGGTTATAATAATAACTAGCGACCCGCCCCGGCTTCGCACGGGTGTAATAGAGAAAAAAAAAGAAGTGAATAATTTAAAGCTACTGCCTTTGATAATAGAATTTCTTGGAATTATTTATCAGTTTGTAGCTGACTTTTCGTATCGCAATATGAACAAATTTTGTATAGAAGTGACGCGTGAAAGGGCTACGTATAGCTGCCTGTCCATGGGCAAAGTACTCAACGCTTAGGTTTAAGCCTGCTACGTTGAATCTCTGAGCTTGTGATTTGTTAATTGTATTTATAATTTTAGAAATTGCAGACGTGTACGGGTGCACAATTTGGGTGGATTAAGGACACCATTTCTTTGAAACCAATTTATGGAAGCAATACGGGCTTCTTTGTTCGGTTTCATCGTTAAGACGTAAACGGGGGTCAACCGGAGAATTCTTACCCACTAAAACCCCTGCGGCTATCACGTCGGCACATTAAAGGGCGGACCTGGGCTATCTGTCGGGATCTGCACCAGCTGATACCACTCAGTACCTTGACTTTGAACCCGCCGCCGGAGAGGCACATTATAGTTCCTCGAGAACCTGTCATGGTGCTCACGGTTACAGGGATAACGGGGAAGCCTTTAATGGGATTTACGGGACCCTGTTGGTGGTCAACCGGGTATGTAGGTTTCTTATAAACTAAAGCCCCAACGGCCGTGCAATCAGCACATAAGAACCCCTTCTTGGGCTGTCCGGTGGGATCTGCAACATTATACCCTCAGTGGCTTGCCTTTGACCCCGCCACCGGGAAGCACAATAAAGCCACCTGGGAACTTTTCACCGTGCTGACGGTTACAGGGGTCACGGGGGAAGCCTTCAATTGGTCCCCGGGACCCTGTTGGCGGTCAACCGGGTTATGTAGGATTCTTATACACTAAACCCCCGACGGCTGTTAAATTAGTACATAAGTAGGAGACCTGGGCCATCCAGTGGGATCTGCACCAAGATCCCTCAGTGGCTTGCCTTTGAGCCCGCCACCGGGGGGCACAATAAAGCCACCCGGGAAACTATCATCGTGCTCAAAGATACGGGGATCGCGGGGGAAACCTCCAATAGGCCCCAGGATCCTGCGGGCGATCGACTGCAGTATGTGTCCCCCACGGCTGTCCACACAAAAGAGTGTGCACCGTGTACCCCTCAGTGCAAGGCAAGGGCCTTTGAAGCCGCTGCCGGGGGCGCATTATAGCCCTCCGGGAATCTGTCACCGTTGTCACAGTTTAAGGGAGAAGCGGGGGAAACATCCAATATGTCCCCGGGATCCCGTGGGGAAGTCAAACTGGGTATTTGGGATTCTTACCCACTAAAACTCCCGTGGCTATCACATCGGCACATGAGAGGGAAACCTGGGTTCTCGGGTGGGATCTGCACCAGGTGTCCCTGACTGACTGACTCGGACTGGCTGAATCCGAGTCAGTCCCGCTCAGTCCCGGTCAGTCCCGGCCAGTCCCGCTCAGTCCCACTCAGTCCCGCTCAGTCCCGCTCAGTCCCGCTCAGTCCCGCTCAGTCCCGGTCAGTCCCGCTCAGTCCCGGTCAGTCCCGCTCAGTCCCACTCAGTCCCGGTCAGTCCCGCTCAGTCCCGCTCAATCCCGCTCAGTCCCGGTCAGTCCCGCTCAGTCTCGGTCAGTCCCGGTCAGTCCGAGTACCACACCGTACCACACCGTACCACACCGTACCACACCGTACCACACCGTACCACACCGTACCACACCGTACCACACCGTACCACACCGTACCACACCGTACCACACCGTACCACACCGTACCACACCGTACCACACCGTACCACACCGTACCACACCGTACCACACCGTACCACACCGTACCACACCGTACCACACCGTACCACACCGTACCACACCGTACCACACCGTACCACACCGCACCACACCGTACCACACCGCACCACACCGTACCACACCGTACCACACCGTGCCACACCGTGCCACACCGTGCCACACCGTGCCACACCGTACCACACCGTACCACACCTTACCACACCGTACCACACCGTACCACACCGTACCACACCGTACCACACCGTGCCACACCGTGCCACACCGTGCCACACCGTACCACACCGTACCACACCGTACCACACCGTACCACACCGTACCACACCGAACCACACCGAACCACACAGAACCACTCACACACTCACTCACTCACCCACTCGCCCGCTCGCCCACTCGCCCACTCGCCCACTCACCCACTCACTCACTCACGGACGGCATAGGAAGTCGCATAAGAAGTTTCACTTCAAAAACTTGTCACCGTGCTCAAAGTTTCGGGGACCACGGGTAGACCTCCAATAGGCTTCCAGGATCCTACAGGCGGTCAACGGGGCGGGGCGGTGTGTGGGATTCTTACCCTCTAAACCCCCCACGGCTGTCCGCAAAAAATATGGGGCTGCACCGGGTACCACTCAGTGCAAGGCAAGGGCCTTTGAAGCCGCTGCCGGGGGCGCATTATAGCCCCCCGGGAATCTGTCACCGTTGTCACAGTTAAAGGGATGGTGGCACGTTTAATATGTCCCTGGGATCCTGTGGGGGATTCTTACCCACTAAAACTCTCGTGGCTGTCACATCGGCACATGACACATGTTCTCCGGTGGGATCTGCATCAGCTGTCCCTCAGTGTATTGCCTTTGAGTCCGCCACCGGGGGGCGGGTATATTATATCCCGGATATTTACCTACTTTATAATATATGGAATTAATGAAATTCTCTAGTACTTGATTGTTAACTATGTATCTCTTTAGGTTTAGTCAATGTAAGCTATGTGAGTTTATTTACTTAGATAAAACCTAAAACCTTCAATGAAAAATTATCTAACCGAAACCGAAAATCGCTGCGTGGTTTAGGAGGTGCTATCCGATATTGACAGACTCGGATAGCGACTTTGTTTCACACTATTTAAAGATACTTTGACGTCGTTGGTCCCCAACACCAGCCAACCTATAGAAAAAACCCTGACTGACAGACAGACAATAATTCCAATAAAGTTTTGGTTTTTTTTATATCATACGTACAATAGGTGCATGCATATTGTATTCCTACCCAAACAGACATTTTGAAAATATATTTTCATTATTTTATTTTTAGTTTCTTATATTTGCGAAACAAACAAATGATACCACTTATTACTAAATATAAGATCCAATAGTACAAAAATCAATTCAGTTTCCACTAATAACTAAATCATAACATTAGAGAGAAGTTAACTACGTATGCATGATTTTAAATTTAAAAAAAGTATTAAATATAAAAATATATTAGAGATAAAAAGTGCCGGAGTCAATATGAGTTAAATATTTAATATAAATAAAAAAATCAAAACAAAGTTTAAAAATACAAAAAGAAATCCGCACACGGGTAGCGAACCCGGACAGTCCGCACTTAGAGGACGCTTCCGTAACCACTTGGCCAAGGAACTTTTATTTTAACTTTCGAATTATCGTATCTTATTGTGGTAATATATTTGTATAACAAGATACGAAGTACACTTGAGAACAAAGAATACTGCTCCTCGGCGTTCTTAGACATACAACAGGCTTTTGATAGAGTGTGGCACGATGGACTCTTGTGCAAAATCAAGAAGAGCCTTCCACACAGCTACTACCTATTGATACAGTCTTACCTTGCGGACAGACTTTTCCAAGTGAAGGAAGCGGATGCGACTTCCATGTTCTACGACATCAAAGCAGGAGTCCCACAAGGATCTGTACTAGGTCCAATACTTTATATCCTATACACCTCTGACCTTCCCGAAATCGAAAATGTCACTACAGCCACCTTTGCCGACGACACAGCTATTCTTCCAAGCCACAAAGATCCACTGATAGCATCTCTTACTCTGCAAAAAGGCCTTGACCTAATAACGAGATGGCTAACAAAATGGAAAATCAAAGCAAGTGCAAATAAATCCGTGCAAGTAACTTTCACCTTACGAAAAGGAGACTGCCCTCCGGTAAAGTTGGAGAATACAACTCTTCCACACAAGGATTGCGTAAGATACCTTGGCTTACACCTGGATCGACGACTCACATGGAACCAACATGTAAAAGCCAAAAGAGAAGAACTCAACATCCGATACAAAGACCTACATTGGCTCACAGGACGCAATAGCAAACTCTCAACGGACAACAAGCTCTTACTCTACAAGGCAATTCTAAAGCCAATATGGATGTATGGCATACAACTATGGGGAAGCGCAAGCAATTCCAATATCTCAATCTTGCAACGAATGAAAAATGTCATACTTAGATCCATATCCCAAGCTCCTTGGCTAGTTACTAACAAAGAGATCCATGAACACCTGGAAGTAAAAACTGTCAAAGAGGAAATCCAAGCGACCTCTGTAAAATACCACAAACGGCTGCAAAACCACCCCAATGAACTGGCAGCTGAACTCCTTCACCAACGCTATGAAAAGCGACTAAAACGGAAAGACATCTTTCAAAAATTATCTTCCGAGTAGTTGTCCTCACTGGAGGGCACACTCGACCTGCCACTGCCTACAACAAATCTGTTAAAAGTGAAGACTGATTGCAGATGAATATGAGAAAAAAAATATATATATATATTTGTACCGCCATCGGTTGAGTAATAATACTTCTTTTTTACCCTGTAAAGGGATAAATTATAAAAAATATGACATACTAATTCAATTAATTTTCTTAACGAATGTCTGTGCAAAATTTCAAGTCAATAGGACCAAGGGATCGCGTTCTCCCATACAAACTTTGCCCCCCTATTTGACCCCCTTAGAGGTTGAATTTCGCAAAATCGCGTCTTAGTGAGCACCTACGTCTTAAAAGGAACCCCCATGCAAAGTTTGAGACTCCTAGCACTTGTAGTTTCTGAGATTTCGTGATGAGTGGGTTTTTGTCTACTCTTTTATATAATAAGATGATTGATTTATTTCGGATAAGAAGGGTCCATAGAATGGTTAAGTACAATTTAAAACTTAACACTGGTGTTAATCGACAAGATCCTAACTACATAATAAAAATATTATCAAAAAAAAAATAAGACTTCAAAGAAAAAGACCTAAAAAGCATTAAATAACGAAAATATATTGAATAAGCCTATAGCTATAAAGGTGCTAATGTAATTAATGAACAAAAAAAACAGAACTGAAATTTGTAATCCATTCTATCTGAACTCGATCATATTCCATCACTAAAATGAACCTATTATTTATCCTGAAATATGTAATAAAATATTCAACCGTTAAAAATGTACGATCCATTAGGTAGTGTACGATTTTAATAATATTGGAAAAAAGGAACCGCTGCAAGTTAATATAAATCTTATTGCTATAGAAATAAAGTAAGGAATGGCAGTGGTTTTTATTCTTATTTTGATGTTCTGTCCATGACGGGCTGTGAAAAAATAATGGTCGGATAACGTTGAACATAATTTTGCCCGTTACATACGTTGACCCTTGACCGACATGTAAAATAACTTATATGTATCTAGTATATAGAACATAATTATATTTATAGCTTTTATTATAAAGATTACTATGCCACGATATTAATCCTGGGAGAAAACACAAAAGGGCCAAAAAAGAGCAGACTATGGAAAGCAACTCAACTGATGCCCAGGTATAATAAATAGATACCTATCTATTTAGATTTAAATATTTAGGTAATTGTACACTAACCTAATTCTCTTAATTTCGATTTTTGAGTAAAATTACTAAAAAATAAAAGTAGGTAATAGAACTAAAAGGATCTAAACTCAACGGATATTTTCTCTATTTCACCATACCTTAGCTGTAGTGGTGCTCTACCGAGGTGCTGTAGATACGTGGTTATGAAATAGCACCACTCGCACGCGCAAATAGCACACGCGGTCGAAAGGTCAGTCAGCGAGATCTTTTAGGACTGGTTTTAAAAGGTGTGCCCGGCGAATAAATATTATTACGCTTTTCAGGGTGCCTCATCCTGGGCACCCATATATAAGACTATGAGAGAGCCCTGGGGTCCCCCCTCTCATGTGCCGATGCGACAGCCGCGGGGGTTTTAGTGGGTAAGAATCCCACACACCCCGGTCGAGCCCGGGGATCTTTGGATGATTTCCCAAGCGTCAAAAAAAAAAGTATATATGATCAATCCAAGCCGTATCTGATTAACAACTTTCAAATCACGGTGTTTGTGGTCGCACTCCTACGAAACGGCTCTACCGATTTTTATGTTTTTTTTTTTGTAGGTATATTTGTTAAGTATGAAAATAGGTCGTAAAGTTTATTTCATACTGCTAGTTGATATAATAAAATCGCGGGCGGAGCTGCGCGGGACTGCTCATTTTATACTATAATCTATAAGATCACAAACTTGTATTGTAATATTTCGAACGTATAACTAAGATGCAGTGTTGTTTTATCACAACTTATAAATTAATTTTGCTGCAGCAAAAGCAAACTTTAAAGTTCATAGTGAAAGTTCAGTAGCTAGCGTTATTTTGTTGGTATTTGAACTATACTGTCAGCGCTTCGTGGTATTTTCAGTGAACTTTTGCTAAATTGGAACTTTAGATTAAACAAAATTTGAGAACGGTTACACGGTTTATCATTACTAATGGTTAATTTTTAAATGAATTTGTTAATTTATTGATATTAATCTAGGCAGGAATTGATACTTAATGAACGTAACGTGTTAAAGAACAAAAACAAAACTCAAGTTTCAGTTTCTTAGTAAAAAAATAAAGTCTTAATCATCAGCTAAAAGAATGCTGAACAAAGGCTTCCCCTGAGAAGCAACGGAAAAATAAGTAATAAATAATTTTACATTTATTGGCCACATATCAAGTCAGAAATTTAAATAAGTAGCTAATTTATTTTAGGTGAACATTATCAGTAACGTCGCAATCTAATATTACTACACCCTATATCATACTATAAAAAGCTATTTAACAAAAAAATATCGTAAATAGAATAAATAACATGTTTGTCTTTTAATGACAATAGACTAGATGACAAAAAAAAATTTTTAGTCCCGCGTTTAGATTATCAAAAAATATTGGACACGTATTTTTTCTTTTGTCGATTAAACAAAAAATGACGAAGATTAAGTGCTTTAAAATGTTGCGTGACGTCACTCCGGTATACAATTTTTACTGAGGTGTGATGTAAAAAGCCTCCGAACTTAGACGCTTGGCAATTTTTATTGGATTTGTTAAATAAAAAAATACGTGACCAATATTTTTTGATAATCTAACTGACGGACTAATTACATTTTTTTTTATCCTGTCATCATCCCTAAAAGTGAGCCCTATCATACCTTTAGTATACACTTTAGGTATACATCTAAACTTTAGATCGCTAAATCAACAGATGATGATTTATTAACGGACTCTGAGTGCGTAAATAAGTGTATAGATATTATATTTCTCACAGATTTTGATGAAACGTAAAGAGATGATTTTGTTTAATTTGATCAAAATATATTACAACGATTCAACCAGTACCCTAACGTTACTACGTTGACCTGAAGATAATATCGGTTGAAACAGCCGGTCGTAAAGCAAAAACCGTGCGGACGGGCGTCGCATGGGTCGAACAATTTATCTTGAGATCAACGTATATATCCCGTATGACTTTTTCGTTCGGATGAATTTTGGAAGAATTTTCCTAATTCGAGATCCAGAATGAATACGTTCAAAGCCATACGATACTTTTATCGCAATTTAAAAGATAACTAAATCTTTATTTGAATGCAATTCATTCAAAATCATTAATCATACAAATCTTTATAAAAACAAGGGTAGAGTGGAAATAATAACAAAATTTAATCTTCAAAAAGCTATCACAGAAAAGAAACGTAAGTATTTCACCAGCGAAATTAGTTTTCATTTAATCAATTCGAGTTTTAATTAAAAACTGTGGAGTGGACGGATGATAATTCTAGACGTTTCAAGAAATGATTATTACTGAACGCGCTTTAATCACGCTTTAGTCATTTGAAATGATACAGAGTTGTAAAGGATTTAGCTAACATTATAGTAAAAAATATTATCAGGTATTTTTAAATCACTAGTCTCACCAATCATTATAAGACTAACCTTCAGCACAGTTAAAGTATTTAATCAAAGTGGATATTCAAAAGAAAGATGTTTTATAGCTCTTCTATTATTTTTTTTTTCAATTTATACCTTCTGCTTTCGGTTTTGATAACGCCTTTCAAATATTTTACCAGTTTAGTGATAAATCCTAGACTATAAACGTATTTCTGTTTTTATTATTTAGACAACATTAATTTTTTTCTGACGTGAGTAGGTTACCAAAAAATAAATGTACACTTTGTGTCTCTAGTTCCTTGTTCATCGAACCGTCCAGGTACCACCGCAGTACCAGACATACTTACTGCTGCCAAGCAGCTGTGTTTAGACATATTCTGATGTAAAGGGCACCGTAGCTGGTGAAATAACCGGACACTGGGGACAAGATCAATTAAACCCAAAAATAATAGTCTCTAAAAAAAAATTGTATAATAAATTAACTTACAACAGGTCCCCAGAAATTAATTAAACATAAGCTATTAACTATCAAACGTGTATTTAACATTGAAGATTAAAATAAAATTATCAAAAATCTTTTACACTATACTGCAGTGCACGGTGATAGATGCAGAGCTAAAAACACTTAAAATGTACACAAATAACTAAAAATAGACTATTCTTATGTCTTGAAAGGTCTCAATAAACAATAGAATCGGAATAAATAAAGACCGGTCCAAGCTTAGAGCTCAAATAATAAATATTATCCCATAAAACACCGTTTACTGTCCAATAGTTGTCCACGGAACACTCTTCATACAATATTTATGCCGTGCTCCGGGGACGTTCTGCACTCTAGTTTATTTTTTAAACTTGTTTATTATTTATCATATTCTTTTAGAGAGAAAACTGAGCAAGCATTCGATTATTTTCAGAAATATTTATGAGAAATGAAACTAATTTTACGGATTATATCGCGGTTTATTTATTATTTTAATTACCCGACGTTTCGAATACTTTACTGCATTCATGGTCACGGGCGGACTGAGGTGGTAGCTGTCCATACGTCATAGTTGTCTTCGGGTACCCTCAGGTCTTCTAATTATTATTGTTAGTCCGATCTACGCAAAAAGAGCTTACAGTATCTTGAGGTCTTGCAGTGGAATGTTTGTCTTTGGATTTGATTATATTTATGACGGGATCCCAAGCTGGTGGTGGCTCCCAGCCATCTTCTCTATTGAAATTTGGATGTTTTTTAATTTCAATAGCCTCACGAATCATCCTTGGCAGGAATCGCTGTTCTTTCACGAGGATTTGTGGTTTGTCAAATCTAATATAATGGCGGGAGCGATCCAGAACATAAAAACGTAAAATTAGTTTCATTTCAATGTGTAGTATTCGCGTAAATATCAGAAATCATTAATATTTATGAGTTTTAATCCTTTTTAGTGCCTATTTTAACGCCCAAATAAATATAGTGGTAAGTATAAGTTTTTTTGTCGTATGTTTAGTGGCCAACCTGGTGTCAGAGTTTTCAAGCTGCCCTTAGGCCTCTGACTTAGCTTAATGACTGCTGTCCAGATGATAATAGCCAGGACCGACTTTTAACGTGCCCTCCGAAGCACGAAGCTGTTCAGTTCAAATGCCACTAAACGGTCACCCATTTAAGTACTGACCTTGCCTGACGTTGCTTACCCAACTGATCGTTTACCGAACAGTGGTTACAACTGGCTATAAACGTCTCGTAGCAGATAGATAAGCGTAGTATACTTAGTCTGAATCAGTATAGAAGCTGATTAAGGAAAGTAGGAATTTGCAAGTAAGCATCAGTTATCATTGATCTTGGTTTCTTAATGCACAACACTAAAGGGCTGATTTTACTAAATTCATAAGAGAGTCTACTACTCTTTTATCCAAGGTCATCTTATAACTTTCACCACTATTCGTGTAAGTTTCCGTATACATACAACATCAGCCACAAAAAGCTTCGATCATTTTTTTCTACATGACATTTCAAATGACAGCTAAATAAACATCAGAACAACCAGATGTAGGGCACGGTCATGAATGAGTTGGTTGATTAGCGCCTATTGGTAGGTATCAAGAGCTTTCTAGCAGACGTTGTAGAGGTACTACGGACTAATGAAGCACTAGTAGTGTAAACAATGTAGTTTAGGCACTTCAATTCTATTGCAAGCGGTTCTTAGTCGCGAGGCGGCTGAACGACGCGGTGTAGGCCATGCGTCGTTGCAAACGCCGCGAAGATTCCAGGGGAACATGCAATACTGTTCCCCTCCCGTGCCATACGTGCGCTCATGGTATGGTATCTTAGAAGAAATGGAAAAAGCTACCAGTGGCACCATCATGCGGCGTGATTTGCAACTGCTCTGTTCGGCTAACTTTAGAAATAAAGCTAAGATGTTTGATCAGTATTAAGCAACTGTTATCATAAGACTTATAGCGGTATGGCTAAATAGGTTTTTTTTTTTTTATACTACCAAGGTGGCAAGCAAGCATACGGCCCGCCTGATGGTAAGCAGCCACCGTAGCCTATAGACGCTAGCATCACCAGAAGAATCACTAGCGCGTTGCCGACCCTTAAGACATTAGATGTTAAGTCTTTGTGTCCGGTAATTTCACCAGCTACAGTGCCCTTCACGCCGGAACACAGCAATGCTTACACACTGCTGCTTGGCGGCAGAATATCTGACACTGCGGTGGTACCTACCTGGACGGTTCCTTGCACAAGGAACCTACCACCTAGTAAAAAAATCAATACGAATCAAATGAATACGAATTCCTGGGGGCGCGGGTTCGAATCCCAGCGCGTATTTTTTTTTTCTTTTATGCCCATAAGCATAAGACATAAGCGTATACTACGAGTATTAGACGTCAGCGTGCTTTATATCGGATACTACAAAGTTTTTTATTAAAAATGCCAGAGGCTATTTAAAGTTTCAAATCACACCGCTGGAGGCGCTGGTGTAGGGGGGGCACGTTTTGACGTGGGAGTTACCTATCTATTTCTAAGTATTATACTCTTATCTGGCGCTGGAGAGACATTGGTGAGGTCCAAACGGAATGGCCAGCTATAGCGATGATGAAGGCCACCGGAGAGGTTTTAGTGGGTAATAACCCACCGCTGCTCTAAACGGGTACCTTTTGAAGGTTTCCTACCCGAGAACAAAAAGAAATGTGGTTCTTAGTAGCAGTGTCAGGTATTCTTCTGCAACACATCAGTGAGTGTAAAAATTAGTTACAGGAAAAAAATCAAGCTAATATTAATTTAGTTTTATGCAATTTAAACGGATAAAGGAAATGCTACTAAAAATTAATAGCACCACTCGAGCTGCAGCTCAACTTTGCATAAGCGGCCTTTAAATCAAACTTTACCACTTGCGATTGCATTATACTGTAAGATGAGAAAAATTGCATTACATCGTAAAAGAAAAAAGAAATAATGGAGAATGGAACAGCTTATCTTTGATACTGCAAAACTCGGCTGCGATGGGATCCTGTGGTAGATATACAATACTAGCCCTTGTTTTTGTCCCATTGTTGGGCTCGGGCCTCCCCTCAAGATGAAAGGGATTAGGCCATAGTCCAGCAAGCTGGCCAAGTGCGGGTTGGCGGACTTCACACGTCATTCGAAAGCTAGTTAGGCTTTCTCAGACATGCAGGTTCCTTCACGATGTTTTCCTTCACTGAAAGCAAGTAACAATCGCACAAAGACGATTCGCACATGATTAAAGAAATCAGATGCGAGCCGGGGTTCGAACCTGCGTACCTTGTTTCCAAGGCAAGCGCTCACCCACTGAGCTGTTACTGCTTAATAGTTAAGATACCTACAATACACATTAATATTTTTTATACCCAAACTCTTGATTTAAGTACTCCTTTGCCCCTGTGCACTTTAAGAACACCCGATAGTAGGGAAGTGGACTAACAACATATTAATTAGGAGATCTGAAGGTATCCTGCTACCTTCAACTATGACATAAAGACATCGGTTTTTTGTTCTCGCAGGGGGAAACGTGAGGGCCAACCAGGGTGTGTGGGATTCTTACCCACTACAACTCCCGTATGGTATGGTAACATGAGAAGGGGGACCTGGGCTCTCCGATGGGGTCTGGTACCAGGAAACCCTCAGTGCATTGCTTTTGAGACCGCCGCCGGGGGCATTATAGTCCCCGGATACTGTCTAGACGCCCACGGGGACGGTATACGCAAGTTGACGCAACCCCGCCGCCTCCGTCCTCCTCGGAGTCGCTGCCGTACTCTATGGACTCCGAAGGAAACAAAGACTGTGTGTGGTGTGTGTATGTGTGTGTGCGTGTGTGGATTGTCCCAAGATATTACTATTATTATTATAGACATCTACCACCTCAGCCTTCCCGTAACAGTCGCTGTAACTTCGGTTAAGTTTAAAAAATAAACCATCATTTCTATTGATAAAGAGAATTAAGGTTACTGTCGTAGCCCAATCTGTAAGGAAGTGAAGTAAGTAAATAAATATAATTAAAATTACCATTACCATTCTATTTCGAAATGTAATAATAGAAAATCAGAAAGTGATTAAAAGTGAAATAAACAAAAGTATTTCTTTAAATCTCATTTCTCGTCTCCTCGGAGCTTAATATTTGTTTGTTTTATCTCGCGAACCCTTTATTGTTCCAAAACTCGGCGAATAGCCACGAATAAAGCAGTAACGATTTAAACAAATGGACCATAACCGTTTTCTGAGAGAGTAGTTACAGCAATTAAATTCGCGCTTGAGAAGATTAAAAAAATATCTAAGAGGATTGTTCATTAATATTTTATTAGTGTTATATTACGAACGTAGCGATAAAAAAGATGTAAAAATGTTTTTTTCCTAAATAGAAACAAACAATGTCACAAAAATGACTTTCTAAGACAATGACTTTATTATTTCTTTTACCTTTGATTAATAAGGCTAAAGTCTCCTATTCAATACTGCACGTGACGTCCGACTTCAGCGTAAACACAATCGACGTCTGAACGCCAGGCACAGCATCAGCGATCACTACATCTCAGCAGCGAACGACGACGTCTCGCCGACAACCAGTAGTCGACAAAAAACAAGTCATTTTGTTCTGACGCGTCGTTGACGATCACGCTGCAATGATTCGAAATCACCAGAGAAGCGGCGCAAAGGTTTGAAGCCAGTACGACGACCATAAAGGTACGCGTCCATTGGCCGGCGCCGGACGCACCGCATGCGCGGCACGCAACGGATTTTAGTTTGCTTTCTATGATTATACATAGCGCTGCGTCCATTATCCGCGCCGGCATTTTCCGATGCGGGCCGTCAAAATCATAGAACGCAAACTAAAATCCGTTGCGTACCGTGCGTGCGGTGCGTCCGGCGCGGGCCAATGGATGCGCACCTTAAGCCAACGTCCGCGTGTCAAAGAGACCACAATAGATACATTTCTATAGTAAGCATCGTGAAGCGACGTACGGCGTAACGCTGTAGACGGCCGATGGCGTTTATACCAGACTGCAGCCTGATAAGCTGATAAGGTTTTTTAAATATATAAACAATAATAATTACCTATATCCCGGAACACCACACTCGGTTATCTGATCCCACACTAGGTAGAGCCTTGCACTATGGTAACCAGACTACTGATACTTGTAAAAAAATAATTAGATAAAATAGAAACACTTAGATATGGAAATGTTTATACTGGGTGGGAATCGAACACACGACGAATTGGGTAGCGACCAAGGTCTAACCGCTCGATCAACAAACCCTACTATTATTACTAGACGTTGATTACATTTTACTACTAAGCAAAATCCTTCCTAACCTTACACAAAAAAATATACTTTTAACAAAGCGAAGTTAGCATAGTACTTAAGTAAATAAAGATTATAATACAAGTAAATTTTCATTTTGAAACAATGTCTAAGAAATATTAAATATTAGCCATGAATTAGCTCTTAATTAAAAAAATTGCTGTATAAAAATATTACATTTTATTTTCTTCTGAATACCCTTTAAAAGATACCTAAAGCCACCCTTAAGATGTCAGAAAGAAAATTTCATTTTTCGATTTCGTTTTTTTAGCCGCCACGAAACTGTGTCGTGGAAGGATTATTAATTATAGATAATTTTACAAACTATTGTTAATTTTTTCGAAAAGGATATCAAAACTTGTCAATCATACCAGTCATCATCATGTTTATCATTATAATACTAATCATGTTTTTCGTAAATAGAAACATACAATACTTATCACACAAATAATTTTCTAAGATTAACCTTAATAATTTCTTTATCGTTTATTAATTCATCTTAACAATTAATATGTTTGGTAATTACACATGTTATAATTTTGATTAAAATCAATCTTACCATCTACATACATCTACACTAAAAGTGTAAAGAGGAAAATTTTGTATTTTTGGATGTTTGTAACGAACAAACTCATAAACTACTGGACTGATTTCAAAAATTCTTTAACCATTTTAACATTATCCCCGAGTAACATAGGATACATTTATTACTAGCTGACCCACGCAGCTCCGCCCGCGCTGTGTTTATGTTTACTAAACTTTCAATAATATACATTCGCATAGAATACAAAACCTCCTTTTTTAAAGTCGGTTAAAAACTTGGACCCACTTTGTGCTTGCCCTCCGAAGCACGGAAACGTTGAGTTCAAATGGCGTTAAACGGTCACCCATCTATTTAATGACCTTACCTAACGTTGCTTAACCTGATCGATTTCCAAACATTGTTAACAACTGTCTGAGTGTTCCCTTACAAATATTTATTATAATTATAAAGAAAAAATTATAAAATCGAACCAAGCGTATAACCAAGTACCCATTTTGACTTAAATCCCCTCTCCCGAAAGAACCGTGCTAGATTACGGGATAAAAAGTATCCTATGTCCTACCTCGTAGTAAGATCTCAAATCATGCCAAGTTTCGTTTCAATCCATCCAGTAGTTTCGGCGTGATGCTCAGCCGAGATACAGACAGACAGACAGACAGACAGACAGACAGACAGACAGACAGACAGACAGACAAAAATTAAAAAAATTACATTTTCGGCCTCAGTATCGGTTATAGAATGCCCTCCAAATATAATTTTCAAAATATCTTCAATGTACAGAATTGGACCTGTTACAGTTTTATTATAAGTATAGATTAGAAAAATTCATCCATCCGAGTAACGCCGGGATGAACCGCTAGATTCAAACAAAGAGCAACAAAATAGTATGTTTTTCATCTTAGAGAAGACCGTGGCTATATTTTTTTTGTCGTATGGTTAGTGGCCAACCGCCGCCACCCTTGTCACGTAACGGATAGTTTAGGGTAGAGTGAGTCGTCACGTTACTATATAAGTGTGAGCATAGGTGTAGAGGTCAGGTAGAGAAAATCCGGAGACCACTACGACGACAGGTAGGTACCTACCTAAGGGGAAAGTAGCGATTAAAGGAATGAGAACACAGGACTTACAATAACACTATAATATATTTACAGTTCTCTAATAGGTTCACAGTTCGTTTGACGGAGTCGGGAACGCGGGCACTTATTAACGTAAAAGATCACATAGCTTGCTTGCACGTAAAGGTTCCTAGGCGCAGGGAAGCCTGCCCTAGCGCCTGCAAAAGCGAGGCGGCGTACCTAGATGGCACAGCCGCAGCCAGGCCGTTAGACGCCGGCAGGTTCAACATCGGCCACGAAAGTCAGCCAGCAGGCCGGCCGATGTAATGGGGTGCAGGCGTCAGTACGCCACAACAGCAGCGCCCGTAGTCTCGTGGCCTCTGGCGTAGATAGTCACCGATCCCGGCTCAAGACCAGGCTCTACTCAGCCTCCAGTCTCACGATTTCAGAGTCTCGACCCTCGACTCTCCAGCACAGCCTCTAGACTCTCGACTGACGTTTATTTTTTTGATCTTCCAACTTGACAGCTTCTTGTCTAGACAATTTTCAAATTTAAAATATTAATTTAAGAATAAATACAAATATTTTGATTTTGTCTCAACTCACTCAATGCACCTGGGTTTGCTGGAAGAAAACTCATTTAATGACTTAAGCTCGCCCTTTGTAATATCTTTACTTTTATAAATGTTTTTGTATGTGTTTCTGTGTACAATAAAGGATAAATAAATAAATAAATAAATATTTATAAAATGATGAGGTATGACAATGGAGGTTGATATATGAGGAATGAAATGAGGTGATACACTACATTACCCCAATGTACGTCACCATCGAGTAATGAAGGAACGTAACATCACCCCTTACCTTAGGATGAGTAAGGTAATCGCTGTAGAGCTGGGTGATAGTGATGTTCTGGTATGAAGGGCACTTGCTCAAGAGCCTTAATAGGTAACATAAGTGACGCACAACATAAGTTATATAAGTGACGCAGCCGTCGATGGAAACAAAGGTCTAGATAGATCTACTAATTTTCTATCAATCATCGATAAATGTTAAGTAAGCAAGGAAAAGGGTTCTGTGTCAAAGGTATCGATGGGAGGTTCGCCAAGAGGTGAACGATGGTATTTCAGTCGTTCGCGCAGCAACTCTCGTGATTAGCGGCAGTGCTAGTAAATGTCCATGGGCGGATAAGTCGCTTACCATTAGCCGATATTCTGCTTGTCTTTATTAAGTTGCAACAGCAAAAGACCTATCTTTTGCAACTTAATAAAGACCAGCAAAGTGTAGCAGTACAGAAACCCTGCGATTCTAGTATATATGCTGAAATCTTGAAAATAGGTGAACAGATTTAAAAACGAAATTGCAAAAAGTAACTAACAAGACTACGCTGAAACCGATCCATCTATTTCCGAACCAGTTTGATACAGACTGTCAAATAAAAAGTCTCAAAAAATACAGCACCTTTCTCTTTGACTCGAGTGTTTAAAAAATGTTATGCACGGATGACGCAAAAGTGTCGCCAGGTGTAACTGAAAAATATCAGTTTAAAAAATAAGAAATTAGATAAATGATATTATACATTTAATTAAGTTTTTATTAGAATACTAGCTGATCCGCGCAGCTCCGCCCGCGCTTTAATTACATTTTGCTCCCCTTTTCTCCCTACTCCCTTGATTTATCTCTCTCCATCTCTCTCTCTTATGATAAAAATCTAATTCTATGCTATTTCTCTCCCCTCCCGCTTCGGTCCCCGTCACACTTCCCCTCTTCCTCTCCCCGTTGTCCTCTCTGAACCCTCTCCCTCCTCTCTCTTCTCCCAACTTGCTCCCTCTCACTCCCCCCCCCCCCTTGCTCCTCCTAACTCCTCCGATCACTCACTCCATCACCCTCCCCTCTCTCTCTCTTGCACCCTCCTCTCGTTCTATATATCCTCGTCAATCATGGTATCAGCGGCATAAAATATACTTTATAACCTATTCTCAGACCTACTCGCAAAATTTCATACATATCGGTTCACCCGACTCTCGTGCACGTAACTCAGAGGTTCTCAGATTTTGTTGCAAGGCGTTGCGTACGTTCGACACTCGACTCTCGTGCGCGTACCTGAGAGTTTCTCTGATTTTGTTCAGCAAGGCGTTGTGAACGTTCAGGTGAAGATTCTCCCATACGACGTATTCTTGCTGCCCGTGCTTGAGAACTATGTTTAGAAAGTTGAGACCTGGCTCTCTTAGGCATGTTCAAATGTTTAAGAAAATGCTAATAGCGTGTAATATTCTAGCTCTGAAAAGAACTGTTGTTTAGCCGTGAAAAGAACTGTTGTTTAGCCCTGAAAAGAACTGTTGGTTAGCCCTGAAAATAACTGTTGATTAGCTCTGAAAAGAACTGTTGTTTAGCTTTGAGAAGAACTTTTGCGTAGGTGTAGTTTTAAGAAAGAAAGCTAAAAAAAATCGCACGAAAATTATTAGACTTCGCGCACGACCGCTGCGTAGGGAGCCGACCGACCTCGCGTCTGAGCCGCGCGGGTACCTTACTCATAGATCTAAACTCCCCGCATGCGCACCCCCGCCTTGGTGACGCTCACTTCGCAACGGGCCGTGCAGCAGAAATCTTTTAATTTATAAGCAGTAATATTTTAATTTCGCCATAACTTCAAAACCAAATGTCCAATTTTAATCATTCAAAGACCAAATATTATCTACATAAACTGTACTTAATGATGATTAATAGCATGAGTAAAAGAAATGCGTTTAAATGTTCTCCAAACAAAATTCAAGATTTATAATAAAAAAAAGGTCGTTGGGCCTCACTCGACATAGTGTGCCGCGGACTTTTTTGTAGATATTTATAAGATCTACAATTAATTAGAACATTTTATGGTTCTATCTTTTATAGTTTAGGCAGCGTACGCAAAATAAGTAACTTTTCTGGTTGATTTTTTACACCTTGTGTCCGAAAAAACCCAAATATCTAACAGAACCCTATTTTTTTTCAAAATAAAATTTAGCCTATGTTACTCGTGGATAATATAGCTTTCGAATGGTGAAAGAATTTTTAAAACCGGTCCAGTAGTTTTTGAGCCTATTCATTACAACCAAACAAACAAAGTTCTCCTCTTTATAATATTAGTGTAGATAGTGTAGATGTAGATTAACGTGTGAAATATCGTTCATTTGAATTGTACCTAATAAGTAGTTTCGTAATAAAATGATATGACAGCAACAGCTCAGTATAGGTTAAATGTAGGAGATGTAAGTATACTGCAACTGTGATTGAATAAGTGTAATAAAATATAATCCTCTTTATTGTAGGTACACCAAGAAGATATCTATACATATAATAAAATCGTAGAAAAGTAAAAACTGTACATTGAATATTTTTTGAAAAATGTAATTGTTACGTGTTCTAGGAACGATACTGACGCTGAAAATATATTTTTTAGAATTTTTGTCTGTTTGTATGTCTGTGACTTTGTGCCGACTTGGCGTCAAAACCGCTGAACAGATTTAATTGCTATTTGGCAAAAATATTTATTGAAGACTTAGATTATAGGATATAAATTATCTCGCTATTTGTTACGGGGAATGAGCAGTGATGTAATATGTACTTTTACATCTACAATTTGCCGCGAAACTCCTATGTTTTGAAGATAGGTACCAATACTGTTCAACAAATTAAGCTGATATTTGACAAACATGTTTGATAAACACCTTATCAGGCTTTAGTATAACAAATATCAAGCTATTTGCTACTGGGAATGAGCAATAACTGTAATAAGTACTTTTCTTCTACAGTTTTCCGCGAAATTATAAAAAGACTAGACAAATGATACAATATACCAGATCTTTTTATGGATTTAAACTCCAAAATTAAAATCATTACGCTATATTAACTTAAGGAACTAAGCAGGAAATATGTACAATAATCATAAGAACGGGAATTTCAACACTCCTTCTAACAGTCGATACAGCCTAACGGTTTAATGGTCTTCCGGTGTGATTATGTTTAAGGGTTCGATCCCCGACAAACTCAGTTTCTTTTTGTGGTTTTAAACATTTTTATTTCGCTTTTGGTAGTACTATTACAAAATAATAACTAACCAAATAAGTATATTTTTGCATACTGTTAAACTAAAAACGTATGATTGAAATTTTTAATTAATTAAATATAAAGTTTATTTTATTTTAATAGCTGCATCTCCATATAAATAAAGTAAGTAACCAATTATGGAAATTGTTAGTTATACGCGGTTGTGAACACTAAACTGAAGCTTGCGCCTGTAACATTATTACCTCACAAGGAAGGGCGCGTTCTGAGCTTCCTTGGAAACAGTGGCAAGCTTGAAGCTCAACTCACTGATGATTGAAAGCGGCACAAAGATTGGTCAATCACCAAGATCTTTTAGACTTATGGTCCAGGCTACGCCCGTTGCACTAAATATATAATTTTGCCATTTGAAGAGGCTCTTTCCGCGCACTTCAGTTCTTAGTACGCCATGTCAACTTGAGCAGCATCGTGCTGCTGCATAGCATGAATATCGGTCGAGTCGGTGATCTATTACAATAACGTGACAGTAACGTGTAAAGTGCAAATAGACCAAGGCCGTCTGCGTTGGACACAATCTATACTGTACTATGTATATGATGCAGAGTATCTCCACTGGATATGTCTATACTGTTATACAACGCAAATACATATGTATTAACTTCGCTGAACACTGAATATATTGGCGCTATGGCAGAGGTGTATCATCAGCAGCCGAAGGACGTCCACGGCTGAACAACAGCCTACCCTTTAAAAGGTAGGGGTTGCCACAATCGCACGCTTGGCAGTAGTCTTGGGTCGTATGCTTACTGTTAAATCCATAAATATAGAGGGGAGCCTAAAAGCATGAGATAGATAGATAGATAGAGAACTTTTTATTGCACACCAAAAAGTACAGAAAAAAGAAGTACAAAAAAAAAATACAATATACATTGGGCGGTCTTATCGCAAATTGCAATTTCTTCCAGACAACCTTAGGATGGAAAGGAACGATCAGTTAGCAAAAGAAGGTAGCCAATGGTGAAGGTAGCCATGAGTTATGCATTGTTTCGGTTAAATTCAATACAACAACAATAGGAAGTTCAAAGAGTCCTTAGTATTCTTAAGAGGCGAGCATCCCAATTCATAACATCACTTTTCAGGACTAGCCCACAGGATAAATAGTCTAGATAAAAGTCCAAGCTGCCCTTAGGCCTTTGACTTGGCTAATCAACTGCTGTCTAGATGAGAACAACCGGGAACGGCTTTTTACGTACCCTCCAAACCACGGAAACGCTAAGTATAAATGGCACTTAACAGTCACCCATCTAAGGACTCCTAACGTGTCTTAACCATGTAATCGTTTAGCGAACAGGGATTAGAACTGGCTTCGAAGATGTCAATTTTACTGTAAGCGTAAGGTTCTCGAATCAACAAGTCGCAGGGATAGATACTGAAGGCTGCATGTCGAGTTATATCGAGTTGGCTTGGGTGGCTCGAGCTTCTTCGGAGTCGCTGGACGCTCAGGGTGTGGGCCCTTTGAGCGTCCATTGAGTACGGCGGCGACTACGAGGAGGACGGCGGCGGGGTTGTGACCCCCGTCCTCGTGTGCACCGTGACAGCTTCCCCAAGGGCTACAATGCCCCCCCCCCCCTGGTGACGGGCTCAAACGCAATGCACTGAGGGGCCCCTGGTGCAGATCCCACTGGAACGCTCTGGGGCCCAGTCTCATGTGCCGATGCAAAAGCCGCGGTGGTTTTAGTGGGTAAGAATTCCACATACCCCGATCGAGTCCACAGATCCCGCGAAAAAAAACAGGAATAATGCGCTCCATCGGCAGCGAGCTCAAAGTTTGCACCTGGTACAGATCTCACCCGAGAACCCAGGTTCCCCTCTCATGTGCCGATGCGACAGTCGCCCTATCCCGGCGACTGTTTTAATGCAACGAACTGTGCCTTTGAAAATCAAGTAAAGTGCCTTCATGCGTATTTAGAAAATGCACAAATTAGGTACCTACTGTACAAAAGTAACTTAATAAGGAAAGGATATAACTTAACCTTATAAATAATAAATAATATCAGCCCTTGTTTATGTCCCACTGCTGGGCACGGGCCTCCCCTCAAGATGAGGGGGCTTAGGCCATAGTCCACCACGCTGGCCAAGTGCGGGTTGGCGGACTTCACACGTCATTTGAGAGCTAGTTAGGCTTTCTCAGACATGCAGGTTTCCTCACGATGTTTTCCTTCACCGAAAGCTAGTAACAATCGCACAAAGACGATTCGCACATGATTCATTGAAGAAATCAGAGGTGCGAGCCGGGGTTCGAACCTGCGCACCTTGTTTCCAAGGCAAGTGCTCGCCCACTGAGCTGTTACCGCATGTATATGTACTTAACCTTTTTTTTTTTTTTTTTTTGACGCGGGGGAAATCTTCGAAAGATCCCCGGGAGCTGTGGGGCTCGACCGGGGTATGTGGGATTCTTACCCACTAAAACCCCCGCGGCTGTCGCATCGGCACATGAGAGGGGAGACCCCAGGGCTCTCCGGTGGGATCTGCACCAGGGGCCCCTCAGTGCCTTGCCTTTGAGCCCGCCGCCGGGGGGCGCATTGTAGCCCCCCGGGAACCTGTCACGGTGCTCACGGGGACGGGGGTCGCAACCCCGCCGCCGTCCTCCTCGGAGTCACCGCCGTAGTCAATGGACGCTCAAGGGGCCCACACCCCGAGCGTCCAGCGACTCCGAAGATATGTACTTAACCTTATCTTAACTTAACTATATTTGAGAAATTATTTTAATAACTTGAGTCAGAATTCTTGGCACGTATTACTTAGTAGGTTTAAAACATAAACATGGTTTATAATATCTTTGGGTTTTAGTCAGTAAGTATCTGGTTGATCCTCCACAATATACAGGGGACCTTTTGAAGGTTTGAGGTTTTAAAGGAAAAAGGGTCGCTAAAGTTTAATGTCACAGAAGGTGGTGGCAGAGCAGATCAAGGAGAGGGATCCCTTCGGTGATCCGCAATGTCTCCTACATTGCCCGAGGCCCGGGCACAGATGAGGGGCCAACGCCGACCTTGTCCCGCGCGAGCGAGGATGTGCAAACAGTAGGGACGGGGAACCACTGCCTGTGTTCACCCTTGCGGATATATCGTGCTAAAGTGTCTCGGCACGCCATTTGATGTGATTCTGCGGGCCTTTTACATCGGCAGGCAGGTCTACGAGGATGGGCTCGCTCGCCGCTGTTGGGACTCGGAATGGGCTGTTCCCAGGGTTCAATACAGCGGTATGTGTACACCGAAGGTCTAGATTCAGTAGAAGTCATACATAACCCACATAGCCACTCCCGTGGTGGTGTGGGTAACCCTTAGGATTTTCGTACGTGAAAAAAGTGCTTGATAAACATTGCTTGATTGCGGCTAACATTGCTTGAGTTCATGAAAATTACTGGCTGCGTGCAAAGTCGCGGGTACTGCTAGTTTACAATATAAATGTAAGTTAATTTATAAAATATTTTTTCAACCTTTAATTAAATATTGACACATGTATTGTACATATTATTGTACATGTAACCAACCATATATTAAAATACAAAAAGAAAATCCGGTTATAATAATAATAATAAAAATCCGGTTAATTTCACCAAATTCAGACTTTTTCTTAGTCATTTAAAACTGTACTTCAGCAGCTTTATGTAAGTAAAATTAGTAAATCTCCTAAAAATCAGTAAACCTGGTAACACCGGATACGAACCCGCTCGCCTCCTTGTACAGCGCTTTGTGACGTCACACGTTTAATGCATAACAAAACGCGATGTCCTCACAGAGGCATCGTAATTGAAAATAGGGAATCAACAGCGCTCGCCCGCAGCAAACCGTATTACGCGGATCGTTCCGACGGAATCGTATTTTCACTGGCTATTCTGTTTTATTTGTGCAAACGCTGTCGCTTTTTTCCCCTCTTTGCTTTACGCCTTCATGTTTAATATAGGGTTGTAACTTTAATTATTAGACTAAAAGGAAAATGGAAACATTTTTGTTTTTTACACAAACGAGGGCAACGCCTAAAAGGTTCTTAGGTTTTTTTGATGAGATTTCTCTTAACGGGTTGGATCTTTATGTATTACTTACAACGTTTTCTACCACGAAATCGCGGCGTATATATCTAATGATACTGTATTGTGCGTGGCATAGATTCATAGTAACTAATAAATATTTTCCTGTCCGATTCGTATCGGAAAGACTGGCTTGTGAAAGATTGGATTGGATTCGCCTGTGGTCGTCCACAGCAACCAATAAATCACAAAATCAGCCATCTACACTGGAGATATCATAGTGCACAAGTGCTTACGTAGACACAACTCTCTTTACCTTTACTCTCACAGTCTTGAGGGATGGAAGGCCAATACGACCGGAAAGACGTAAGGCGCGGAATGGACTTTTTACATGCCATCCGTTGAAAGACGTCCACTACTGGACAACGGCCTCTCTCCTTAAAGGGATGGTTTGCCATAATCCCAAAGTCAAAGTCAAAAATATTTATTTCAAATAGGCTTAACTTATGAGTGGACATTTTTTTAAAAGCTACCAAAGGATCACAACGCGGCCTCAACTGAGAGGATCCGGCACGAAACTCAGCGGGCTTGTCATTTTATTCACTTTTTTAAACATTGTTTGTCTTGCTACAATTGGATCAACATTAGCGATAGTGTATCCTGCCGTTCGAAACATAAAACAAGAAAGAAAAGAAAAAAAATCCCGAGGCATGTCAGGTGTCTTGGGAATCGCAATAGAAGGTTAGTTTTCCCTCGTACGACACCTAACGGGAAGAGATGGGTGTCTGATATTCTTACCCACGGGTCTTATTGACACGGTAATTTAACTTGCTAACAATTCACACCTAATACACGGGCACACACTCTGAAACATATAACAAAGTTAACTCCTCCGAACCAAAATCAAAGTCAATGATGTATGTTCGTATGTATTGAGAAACTCAAACAAAAGTTCGTGCGATAACTTACCGGTCGTGACGAGGCCTACGCAAGTAACAATGTTTGGTTAGGCCCTACCCTTATTTAATTTATTCACAACGTATTACCAACATATTTATGACATGTCTGCGATCTACCTATTATTTTACGTAATTTTTTTCACTTGACTTTTAAATGCCAGGGGTGTTGTTTAAAAAAAATAACATTATCCCTTTATAAGGTCGCCTTTGATTTCGTAGGCATTGTATTATGCTGATAAATTGTGTAGGGTGGATTTAGGTTTCAATATTAGGAGTCCCCCGTGGGGAGTCCAGGTAAGAATGGCATCACCCATCTCCCATTGGGTGTCCGTAAAAGGCAACTAAGGGTAAACAAGAGGACGGGCAGCAGCGTCTTTTTATTGGATTACCTACCACCTATACTGCGATCCCCAAGCCGACTGCCAAGCGTGGGGATTATGTCAACCCCTCCCTTCTAAGGGAGAGGCCTTTGTTCAGCAGTGGACGTTTCGGCTGCTGATGATTATTGGGAGTTAATATTTGTACAGCCGTGACCGTAAATGTTGTAGTGTTCTTAACGTTCGCGATAGCAAAATAAACCGCGATATAATGCATAAAATTAGTTAATTTCAATGTAGAATTACGTACTGTTTTCTCACTTTTGTTACTACTGTTAAACAATAAAAAGTCATAACAAAGCTGGCTCACACTGTCATGGAGAACAAACGTCGCTTAAAACGAGGCCTCTTATTGCCGTTGTCGACTGAAACAAATTTTTATCTTGACTATATTCAGTGAATTTAACGTCACGTTAGGGTTACCAAGCAAATAGTTAAACTATATAATGTCTTTTTGTTTGAAAAAAAATTCGCAAGTGTTGCAAAATTTAGTTTTTTCAAAAAAGTTTTTTTTTATAATTCATTCTATAAGGAATGCATCCTTTGGAAAACACCGATATGCAACTAAGAACTAGGCTTTTTTTTTTGTTTTTGCGGGGGAAACCTAAGTTCCCTGAGACCTGTGGGGGTCAACCGGGGTTTGTGGAATTCTTACCCACTAAAACCCCCGCAGCTGACGCATCAGCATATGAGAGGGGATACCAGGGCTTTCAGAGCCCATCAGTGCCTTGCCTTTGAGCCCGCCGCCGGGGGCACACTATAGCCCCTCGGGAACCAGACACGGCGCTCACGGGACATCAAAACTGACTATAGTTTCACGGGGATGGGGGTCGCAACCCCACTGCCGTCCTCCCCGGAGTCACCGCCGCACTTAATAGACGTCCTAGGGCCAACACCACGTCCAGTGACTCCGAATGTTGTATAAGGACCTACCAACTCGTAAACTCGACTAGTCTGGTTATTCTAATTTTCAATAAGGGTTACCTACGGCCTACATTTCATGATTATATACAGCCCACCCAACGAAATCGTTGGCAATATTAAGCGTAATCTAATTACGTAACACACGTTGTCTGCCAAGATGTTCTACTCACACACACACTAAGAAAATATGCACAGAAAATTGAACTTTAAAAACATAGTATAATTGAATATTAAAATCAAATGTCCATAATCGCACTTGACACGTGGCCACAGGACTCGCAGTCTCATTGTTCCTGTAACACCGGACGTCCTCAGTTAACCACACGGCAATTATGCTGAACGTTTTCTGTCTTTCACTGCTGCAGTTGGAAACTTAATTTCCTTCGGCTTGTTCATTGTTTCAATGTGAATCATTTCGTGTATTACTGCATTTTCGAGACTGCTTTATATTTCGGTGTCGTTTGATTTAAATTTTCAACCCACAACGTAAAACGGAACAGTATGATTCATTTTACATCTATGTCTCTCTGTATTGATGTATTTCTTAAACAGATAGATTTAAGCAGAAGGTATGTTCAGTTTTTTACTATATTAAGTACATGTCCAAGTAGAAAGATACTGAGACTACTAAAAGAATGGTCGCAATCAGATCTGTAGATTTGGAACAATAAATGCAAAAACATATAAATAAAAACTACTACATATACATGTACACACTACATATATTTACATACTACATAATTTACATACTACATAATTTACATACTACATATCAATGATATTTTACTAAAGATATGTTATATCCCTACTAACGCACGATAAAAGTTGCCTCACTTGTAGTTAGCTATACCTAGCTATACATTTTCCTACCTATAGTCTGACAAGGACAGATGCATAACGATAAAAGTAAGAGAATATGAGATGGCTATATTTTGTGCGTTCCGTTGTCAGCGTTGGTTAAACGCTTGTCAGTGTCATCTTGTCAACTGATACATTCAATTTTACAATTTTTTTCTTACAATATTATTAAGAAAATTGAAATACTTTACAAAATCAAATTATTTTTTCAAAGTTACATATGCTATATTATCCCTGACTGTTTATTTACTTTTGCCTGGTAATTTGTGCACATATTAAATACGCAGGACGGCATTTTCAATTTTTAATGATAGACGTCACAATGTCGCATTGACTACGCGGGACGGCGTGCGACTAACTGCTACAAAACCCAGTTGGGGGATATTCGCTGAACGTCTGACGAGCGCTAATGGCATATCTATTGTATATAATATCATTGCTACATATACATTTGTTAGATTCGTTAAGATACCCTATTATCAAAATAGATTTGTCGTTGAATTAACAATAATTATATTTCATTGCTTTATACTTCAGATATATATGAATTGACAATGTAGTTTATCTCTATATACTAGCGAGTTGCGCACGTTTAGAGACGTAAAACTGTGTTTTTCTTTTTTTTTTTTTTTACCACTAGTTACGTCGCGGACGGTCCAGACACCTCATTGTTTCTTTGTGCGCAGCGACGAGCGCACGCGCCTAAGCAAAAACAGTTTAGTGATATTAAAATATTAAAACATATCTATTAATGTGGGAAAAATCGTGATCGGCTGCGAGCCTATCGCGATAACATAAGTACATGCGAGCTACTTATGATTAACTATAAATAAATTAAGTTGTGTGTCTAAAAATACTTGGTAGTAAACAAGTTACCTACCCACTTATTATTCGAATTACTACCTTCGAGTTCGAGTCAATAATATCTACCGTCAAAGAAAAAGTGACGAATAACAACAAAATGTTTAATAGTTAACAAAGTCGTGATTGACCGAGAGTCAATTACGACAGCATAATTAGCTGCGAACTAATTATGAGTCATGGATTCATGACAAATGAATGCAGTTGAGGCATCCAATTGATTATTTATCGGATGCAAGACAAGTTCCATAGATTTCTGGTAAGTAACACATAATTACTTGTAATATCCATAGGAAATAGGGAATACAACTATTGATGGTAGTCATCACGGCGACATGATTGGCTGCGAGCTAATCAAGAGCCATGGATTATACAAATGAGATAGGAAATGCGTGCAATCTCAAAGAGATATACACGTCCCAACCTACAATTTATTTTGTCTAAAGTAATACCCACTAAACAAAGGTTACACACAAGATACTATTATTATTTTTTCTGCTCAACTACCCACCACTTTTAATTTTTAATTCGTGCATTTACACATATAATGGTACGAGCCCCGAGTCTGGCTGAACTACCAACGGGTCTTCAACATGAAAGCGGCTCTGCCTAAGTGGGTCAACTATCAAACAATCGCACCAATGTGCGATTGTTTGATATCGCCAGATCCTGGTTTCAATTCCCAGGTTGATTAGGTCTTTTTCACGGGGTTTTCATAAAGAAATCCTGCGCTGGGTTTCCAAAAGGCATCCTTCTAGTGGAAATTGGTTTAGAAGCGTGCATAGCAAATGCCTACAAGGCAAGGCTATACTATTCCCAGAGAAAAAAAAAAAACTTTATGGTATACATTATTGGCAGAATGCAAATATTTTGTACTCTTGTGGTCCTGTGTCGGACATGTTACGTACGTTTCTATATAAGAGTATAGAAATAAAGGTAAAGTACCAATCCAAACTTATGCAAAACAATTAACTTGCATATAAGTCCGACCTTGAATTTATGCTGTGCAAAAAAGTATGATAAAATCAATAAATAAATGACAATTTGGGATGTGACAAGAGCACTATATCCTATTTATCAAGACTATGTCAGGACAAAGAGGTATGACTTACGTATTTCCGTGTTGGCGTGAAAATCACAGTTATTCATGCCTTATTGGTCAGTCAATAACATTTTCTGGGTCTATTAGCCCAGGGTGCGTCTAATTAGCATAGGTATTGGTATAATTACATAATATACTCTAGTCGAGGTGGCATTTCCTTGCACCTCAACAGCATGATAATTAATAAACAAGGTTCACAGATAAGAAAACAAAACTCCTGAATCGTCAGCCCCTTTCACCTTGTAGAAGAACTGGGCGGTACCTTCTAGCTGCCCTTGAAAAGGGGGGGGGGGGGCGAGATAAGGGGAAGGCCAACAGCAGCATCAATAGCATGTTCTAGCGCTAAAGGATACCGGCTGGACTAACATGTACGCCTCATCATGTAAGGTACAACAAATATTCAGATTTAGATTTCAAATGTTGGCCACAAACATATGTATTTTACTTGTATAATTATATAAGTAACAAATTTCCCAGCCATGTTAACATGGATATTGTGAAAACGACGTTTCATGTCATCTTTGTTCTGAAGTAGGTAATTAACTAAAACTAAATTGCACCACATCCAAACTTTACTTACATTATAAGCAGAGGTATGGATGCTTATATTGCAACACATATATAAACTTAGTATCGTTATTTCATTGGACACATTTAATGAGATTAACTTATTCTAGTTTTAGTAAACTACTAAACAGAGGATTTAACCATAAATATGTATATTTTATGAAAATCAGAAACGAATTCTGTTCCTTAAATTGCAATGAGGAAAAAAAAAATACACTCAAACCGGAAGTCTAACCCTTTGCTGTCACATTGTTAGATCATCGGCATTTAGTACAAATATAAAATATATTTGACGCCAAAACCTAAGTCCGGCAAGCGATTCATTTATATATTAAAATATTTGCACTTATATTTATATAATATCAATATAGCTTTTATCCTCTCTACTTATAGATAATATTTAAAATCATTACCACAGTGAAACTTGAATTTAACAACAGTTTACACCACTTTGTCATACTGACCATAAGATTCCCAGTCTGAAATTACCGGTACTAGTAACAACAATATTATATAATATATAAATATAGTAAAACAAAATTTGTATATAAATATCATCTACCTTCTATGGTACCGAGAATAATAACTAAGATTAACTATTAAGATAGAGGTTAAATAACCTATCAATCTTATCATAGAAAATATTTTCGCAAGTTTTGTGGCATAATCACGTAGAGATATCAGCCGACGTATATATTATTCTAAATTACAGCGTACACAATACATACTCTCGTATGTTTGGCCTTAACGGTGCTTGATGAGGTTATGGTGAAATTTTATTAAAATGATTGTAATTAAATAAATTGTGACCGTAAATTTATAATGGCAATAGACAAAATAAGATACATCGAACTGATAAAAGTATACCTTTTTATCGGAGGTAACAAACAACGTGCAATACGGTTGTTATAGAATAATAATTATCTGATTCATGCATATATATTCCTTTGATGATGATTATCTTGATGACATATGCATAGCGATAAAAATGTATATATTTATGAAATTTAAAACCAAAAGTTAGATAAAATCATAAGAATTATGAAATACAAAATTGGAATTTAAAATTAGAATTAAATTTACAAAAAGAAAAAATAAGGGTTAATTAATTACCAAGCTGGCGTGAGAAGCGTATCCGTTTGCGTTTCTTATAATAAATATTTCTCGAACGCAGATTCTGATTGGAAACATCATTTTGGTCTTTAAATTTATGTTACAGAAAACTTAAGCCTAGCAACTTTAATTCCAATACAGCAAATTCAACTTCCTAGCTCAGCAAAAACAAGATAGGTATGCATATGCAGTATATCCACACTAACACACAACCCAGGGTGAGTTAATTTATTTTCATGTGTTCGCCATTATCGTTAATGTCCCATCGAAGAAATCGATGATTAAGCTACGGCAAATCATTATTCTTTTCCCAAATTGATAATATTGGCCATGGGACACTTAAACACCAAACTAACCTGTATACAGCATGCATGCACTTGCCTTTCACGCGGTATACTTAATAATGACGGCCATCGATGAAAAATACCATAAAAAAGCATAGCGTTCCATCAAAACTATCGTTTAAACAAAGCATGAGTATCAACCCTTTACATAAATACCGTGATACCGGCTGGCGTAGTGTTGTGGCAACACAGATATTGGATCATTATTTCTATTATTAAAATCTTATCGTATTTTCTGCTTATAGAAATAGAACTCAATAAGTTAAACGTAAGTATAAACCAAAACCTGCTTGTTTTGAACCTAAGTACGAGTATAAAACACTAATACTTGAGACTTATAAAAGATATTTAATCACTTTAGAATCATAAAACTTTAGACAAGTTGTAAAAGAATATCAATAATAGGCTAAGGTAACTGCAAGTTCAAATACATAAATACGGATATCTAATAAACGTATGTAGATATCTTAAGCACGCAAAAATAAGTTAAGATAGTCATAAAAAAAAAGTGATAGAACATCGGCCCTTTGACATTCTAGTTCTATTTTAGTTCTTCTTTAACAAGAGAAATATACACCTGGTCTTTAACGACTATACCTTCGTAACAAGACATATAAGGACAACTAACATAGTAAAAGTTTTACTAACATAGATCACTCACAGCTCAACTAATCAGTCAGTAAAATAAACAAGTGATTAAAAAAAAAAAAAAAACAGACTAGGGTATTTCTTAAATTGTCTTCCGTGCATAACAAACGTCACCTTGGCCGTACGGGTCTTAGGAGGTACTCCTACTGTCATAGCTAGAAAACCGTCAGCTAAACTAACTTATTAGTGGTTTTTGATAAACTTATTATTATTACCTATTATAACCCCGTTAATTATTACCTATTATAAATCTACAAAAAATTATCAGTTTAACTAATATTTTACTTAAACTATACTATTTTTCTAAAAAAAAAAAAAAAAAAATAGCTATACCATCGAAACAAAACCTTACTCTCTAAACATCTACATTGTCAATTCATATATATCTGAAGTATAAAGCAATGAAATATAATAGATGATCAAACGAACTTCTTGAAGTGAAGTTCGATCATTATTATATGAATTGCTTTATACGAAGATATAAAAACCCGCCCACCCATGATTAAATCACATAACACGTGTTCAGTGCATTTAACCCTTGAATAAGGTTTTGTTGAATTATAGGCATAAACATAATCTCTAAAGAATGAGGTGTCTGGACCGTCCGCGACGTAACTAGTGGTAAAAAAAAAAAAAAAAGAAAAACACAGTTTTACGTCTCTAAACGTGCGCAACTCGCTAGTATATAGAGATAAACTACATTGTCAATTCATATATATCTTCGTATAAAGCAATTCATATAATAATGATCGAACTTCACTTCAAGAAGTTCGTTTGATCATCTATTATCATGTGTCGACTTAAGAAACTTCTTTTTAAACTTGCCTAAAAATAAAATTTTAAATAGCAGTAAAAGTATTATTATATCATCGTGAGTATATAAAGTGTTATATAGACTTAAAATGAAATAGGAAGACAACAAGTTTATCTGAAATCACGTTGAGCAAAATACCTTGAACCAAAAGCGCTGCTCAATGGAATCATGCCTCCGGGCAGATGAGGGGAAATCAAACGGAGTCAACTAGCGACTTCCTGGGAAGCTCCTCAATTATTTACTGTCCGAGAACACCAATTTGAAACTTGTAATTGAGAAATCTTTTTAGTGAAATTGGGTAGGTGGCAGTGACAACAGCGTTATAAAACTAAAGCCCATCATTATTTATTGCATTAGACTGGCTTGTTAGAACGGCCACGAACGGGTTCATAGCCGGAAATGTACTCATCATGAGTACATTTCCTATTATCATATGGTCCACGATTCGATTTAGAAGACAGGAAATGTTACAAGATTCTTTAAGTTAGATGGGGTTTTAAATCATAGCCGTCAACATGAAAGGTAACGTATCCTTAATTACATAAAACCTAACGAAGCTTGGGTTTAATTCAACTCTAACAATCGCTTCATGGAAATGAAATAGACAAGAAGGGAAAGGATAATGAGATCTGTAGTGGTATTCTGTAAGAAGATTAGAATCTAAGGAAGATCAAATTCGCTCAACGAATTAGATATCTCAGCTTTCGAGTTTGTTAAATCTTCTTACAGAATATACAAAATAACCACTCTGGCTATCGCAACCAAAATAACATAGGTATATTGCCAATTATATGAGTAATTTGTATATAACATACCATACCTCTAATCCTGTCACTTTATAATAACTTCTAAAAAATAGATAGGTACTGTACGTGATTTTCAGAGTAAAGCTGGTTTCAGACTACGCTATACTATTGTGCTATGATGTTCTCCAGCCGGTTTCGGCTACGGCGACCACTTTAACGCCGTTGTAAGTCACGCTCGTGCGCTTTTATATGGCTAAAATAGCCGATCTTTTTTGTAAAGGTGCGTGCACACGTAGGGCACGTGAGTACGCCATCACTGTAGCGATATACTACGGCCACTGGTGGTCGGACTCTTAGTTCATCGCGTTTAGCGTCAAGCTCAGAGCGACGATTGCTTTCAAATTCAGTCGTTTTGGTTTTCTCCAAAGCTCTCCACTCCGACCGACTTGCAGCGCTCTTTTCCCAGTTGGTAAAGCTTATGTTACATCTTTTCATATGGCGTTTAGGTACATATTTATATCTCAGCATTTGGCCGCCCTGCTTACGCTTACCATCCTCCAACTCGCAATAAAAGATGCGCTTTGCTATACGCGCATCCGCCATCCGCGATACATGACCGCACCATCGAAGCTGCCGCTGTATTAGATAGGCCTCTATGCCACTAACATCGGCCCGCCGCAGTACCTCTGTATTCCTTACGCGGTCTGACCAATGAATTCCGAGTATTTTCCTTAGGCACTTAAGGTGGAATCGATCTAAAATACGAATGTAACGACGGTATACAGTCCAAGTTTCAGAGGAGTATAAGAGATTTGGCACTACGATTGACATATATATAGAAATCTTTGTAGCCAACTTCAAGTCATGTGAGCTGAAGACCTTGGAATATAATCTTCCAAATGCTGCAGCTGCAGCACCGAGTCTACTATTAATTTCTGCGTCAAGATCGCACTTAGATGAAATAGTGCTCCCCAAGTAACGAAATTTTTCAACCTGCTTTAATACATCATCCCCTAATTTGATGGCAAGTGTCTCTTGACCATGGATATCCAACGACATTACTTCCGTCTTCTTGACACTAATCTTGAGACCAAACTTTCGGCATGTTTCGTTAAATAGATACATTAGTTGCTGCAGACTGTCCACGGATTTTGCCACAAAGCAAATATCGTCGGCATATAATATCTCAGTAATCACAGAGTACGAGACTTTCGAACGGGCCTTTAGTCTACTTAGGTTGAACAACTTTCCATCTGTTCGATAACGGATGCGAACTCCATCAGAAGAATTCTTGACAACCACACCAACTACCACTGAAAAATACAGTGCGAACAGTGTAGGCGCTAGAACGCACCCTTGTTTCACCCCACAGGTAACGGGAAAGAAATCTGACTCTTCATTATCACCAGCGACACAGCATTCCTTGCCATCGTGAAGAAGTCTAAGAAGTCTCACAAACTTCTCTGTACATTGTGCTATAGTATAGCAAAGAAGGACCTAATGCTATACTATATAGCGCACACATGGCACACGCATGGCGTTCACATTACGCGATATTATCGTAAGCATTTATAGTATATCGCTCGTTTCGCTTGCGGGACGGCCGGGGGTGAGGGAGGAAGAAGAGGGCAGCGCGTGATATAGCACAGCATGAACTCAGCACATCGCACCAATTTATAGCGTATAGTAAGCCAATAAAATATAGTACAGTACAGTGTGAACGTGTCCTTAACAATGTATGGTGTGCGATATTATTGTGCTATGAGCTATATACTATATGCTATTATATTATAGCGTAGTCTGAAACTAGCTAGAGGTTTAAAGACTCAAAAGAGAGAGTTGCCAATAACATCTCATCAGAACTTTAGGAAAACTTGTTACTCTTTTCTTTAATTTTCTCTCTTACCAAAAAAATTAAATAACACTGACCAACATTTTAAAGAAAAACTAAGACTAAGTAAGAAAATAATTTTCAATTTCAAGATCAGTGACCGATGAAAACATGTCCGGTGATATTCACGACTCACGTTTTCACAGTTCTATTTGGAATTATAATATTATTTCATAGAAGCTATTGGATGTGTGAAAAGCGTTTATTACCGGAAATGTTTTCATCCGATTCAAAATCGGAAATTTCTGATGGTTATGAATAAATAATAATAATACCAGCCCTTGTTTATGTCCCACTGCTGGGCACGGGCCTCCCCTCAAGATGAGGGGCTTAGGCCATAGTCCACCACGCTGGCCAAGTGCGGGTTGGCGGACTTCACACGTCATTCGAGAGCTAGTTAGGCTTTCTCAGACATGCAGGTTTCATCACGATGTTTTTCCTTCACCGAAAGAATCGCACAAAGACGATTCGCACATGATTCATTGAAGAAATTAGAGGTGCGAGCCGGGGTTCGAACCTGCGCACCTTGATTCCAAGGCAAGCGCTCGCCCACTGAGCTGTTACCGCTATATGGTTATGAATAACCAGGTCTAAATCAGTAACTCTGTTGCTCTTATACTACAATGTTACAAAAACTTCTGTGAAACACGTATGTAATACATTTTCGAAAACCATTTACCACTGCATGGCGACATTTATAGTTCACACTACCTGGAAAGTTTAAAATAAAATTACATTTGCGACTGCTCCCCGTATCGTGCTGTCTACAAGTCCCGTTTAAAACTATGGGCTGGGCAACGGGCACTTTAGGACCGCTGCTGACTGAGGTGTAATTGTTTGTAATATTCTGGGACAATCCACACAACGGTCATCTCATCTTATACTAGGCAAAGACTACGATATCCAGACAACTGATACAAACACTTACATTCTTTAAATACATACTTAGATATACAGGGTGTCCCAAAAATGGGGCATCAAGCCGGTAATGACGCAATGTGTAGCCCTCTAGCAATCAATTCGTGAAATGAAATTACGAGTCAACAGTCTTGGTTCAGTGAACTCGATATTTTGTTCGTTAATTAACCGAAAATAGATCAATTTCTTATTAACAAGGCAGGTACGCAATCAATAAAAACAGTGACTCATTAGGAGTAGACAAGATGACACAGAGTTGCTTAGAAACAGTGTTAAGAAGATTTATATAATTTTTTTCCGTAATTCAAAAATTTTATTTCTTGCCGTATTAGTCATTTTTTTCGGGATCTTTACTATCAATACTATACATAACTCTTGGCTTGATATACCCTTTCCAGGACACCCAGTATAGATAAATAAATAAAACCCAGACACAAGACGAGTTCCTTTTTTTCTTTTTCTTTCTAAACACTAGGTCAACTCGCCCGTCAATGTTTGATAAAATTTATTTTGATAGTAATAAATTCGTTATTCATTCGTTTGTTTCGTAACTGCTAAATCCGGGACGTAATTATAATAATTATACATAGCCGCGGTCACCCCCGCTATGTTATCAATGTACCTACGCTGTCGCTGATGGACAGAAAGAGAACACAATGCGAGAATTTCCTCCACCAACACATAAAAATCTTTCCTAATATTCAGCATCGATGTTTGTGCTACGATGCCATGCGTCAGCGGGTTTACTTGCAAATTCGCGAAAATGCCTACGCCGGAACAACGGGGCAGTCAAACGAATGGAATTCCTTTATTTATTCCACGTATGTTTTTCCTTTGTGCGCGGTAAATTAGCGATGCGAACAATGTTTGCGTTTCGACCGCCGCGTTTGGCATCTACTCGCTTTGTAAGTGATACGCGACAGTAAATGCGAGGTTAATATTTTTTGGAAAAATATGATAAGTTAAATACGATGAAACTATGACGAAATAAACGACGATTCACATTGGATAAGCTAATTGTAACAGTTCAAGTTTCCATGAAGCGAAATAAAATTTAAAATAATAACTATATAAACTTACAGTCCATTTAATATTTATTGTAGACACGAAAAGGAATCTAGACGGAGAATTAAATAAATTTTATCTTGTCTCACTTAAATATAGATTTCAATACAAATCAATATCGAGGCATGAGATGGTTCATTAACTGAATAGTGACAAGACCAATAAATCCTTCGTCTTACATGAAACTGGTTGTAATAAAACTACTCTTACGGAATATATAGGTTACATTTTACTAGGTGGTAGGTTCCTTGTGCAAGGAACCGTCCAGGTAGGTACCACCGCAGTGTCAGATATTCTGCCGCCAAGCAGCAGTGTGTAAGCATTGCTGTGTTCCGGCGTGAAGGGCACTGTAGCTGGTGAAATTACTGGACACAAAGACTTAATATCTAATGTCTTAAGGGTCGGCAACGCGCTAGTGATTCTTCTAGTATTGCTAGCGTCTATAGGCTGCGGTGACTGCTTACCATCAGGCGGGCCGCACGCTTGCTTGCCACCTTGGTTGTATAAAAAAAAAAAAAAAAAAAAAATATCGCGATTTATTCTAGGTTTTACTTTCCCGACGTACAGCTTTATTTATACACCTGTCGTTCGTCACCAGCTGATACATTACCTTTTAAGTCTTCTGAGCTTAGTAAGCCCAGCCAGTTCTTAAGTTACAGTGTCCTTCACAAACTTCTTTGCGGCAATGACAATATGGTGGTACCAATCTGGACCATCTTGTACTAGGGTGGTAGGTTCCTTGTGCAAGGAACCGTCCAGGTAGGACCACCGCAGTATTATATATTCTGCTGCCAAGCAGCAGTGTGTAAGAATTGCTGTTCCGGCGTGAAGGGCACTGTAGCTGGTGAAATTACCGGACACAAAGACTTAATATCGAATGTCTTAAGGGTCGGCAACGCGCTAATCATTCTTCTGGTATTGCTAGCGTCTATAGGCTGCGGTTTGCCGTGGGATGCCGGCTAAGAATTTGCATCTCCCCCTCTCTTTCCGTGGGTTTCGTAAGAAGCGATTGAGGGAAAGCCAGAAGACGGGCAGCAGCGTCTTATGTATAACATATCCATCTCTTCAAAACTGCAATCGCCAAGACGCCTGCCAAGCGTGGGGATTAAGCCAACACCAAGGATGATGATGATAGGCTGCGGTGACTGCTTAACATCAGGTGGGCCGCACGCTTGCTTGCCACCTTGGTAGTATAAAAAAAAACTTCCACAAGACACCTATTCACAAGGGACCAACCATAGTAGGTATAGTATCTTTGTATAATTCCCTTGCCAACATTATCACAATGGAATCAGGAAAGTTGTTCCAAGTTTTCAGCGCACACAATCCATCGCCCAACTCGCAATTGATTGAACAAACTCCTGACTTCGACAGCCAACTGTTCGTCTTACAACTGTATAACCTAATGTTATGTTACTATTCGACGAATCCGAATATCTGATTGGAATCAAACTGAGCTTGTGAATCCGACAGTGTAATTTCCGATTGTAGTTTCAATTTGTAACTTACTAATCTTATTATAGGTAAGTATCGAAGACTGTATTTATTTAGTATGTATATTTATCATTTCTATATTATTATTTAGATATGTACAATAATATGTTATTGTAATCTATACAGGGTGTAAGGGACATCGTACCGAAAACCGATACCAGGGCTCCAGTACATGATTCTGAACACTCTAGTGTTGAAATTTTTCATCGGCTTTTTCATGAATTTCCAAAAAAGAAAATCCACTTTTTTAAATAAAATTAGTATTATATTATTATTGGTATAATAATAAAGCATAATTTTAATAAATTACTTATTTGTGGAAAATTTATTTAATTATTTATTCTTTATGCACTTAAACAGTACATAGGCAATTAACTAAATTAGCTATGTAATTTGAGAAGTAAATATTATTTCCATTTATTCATTACATGCTCGAAAATTAATAAGCCAGTCATTTTTCATTTTCCATATAAATAGTTTCTGTAATGTTGTAACGGACATTATTTGACATCTTATAAAAAAATTTTCGGTACGATGTCCCTTACACCCGGTATACACGGTGGCCAGAACAGTGACGTCATAATTTTTTTTTAGTTGCCCCGTGTTGAGAGGTATCTGAATCACCCCTATGTATGTTCTACGATTTTTCGTAGTTTTCGAGTTACGTATGAATTTTTGCAAAATTGCGACCGCATCAGTTTGAAACATTTCTAAAAAAAAGTAGAAGGTTTCTACGATTTTTTTTTCTTGCAGCTAAATACCTATAAACTGTACATTTATGCATAAAATAAACAGCCTCATAACTTTAATGGAAGTTACTACAAAAGTACAAGCTAACAGCTCACAGCTAACAGCTCACAGCTAACAGCTCACAGCTAACAGCTCACAGCTAACTGTTCACAGATAACTGCTCACAGCTAACTGCTCACAGGTAACAGCTTACAGCTAACTGCTCACAGCTAACAGCTAACAGCTCACAGCTCACAGCTCACAGCTAACAGCTCATAGCTCATATCTAATCGCTAACTGCTCACAGCTCACAGCTCACTGCTCACAGCTAACTGCTCACAGCTAACTGCTCACAGCTAACTGCTCAAAGCTAACTGCTCACAGCAAACAGCTCATAGCTAACAGCTCACAGCTAACAGCTCACAGCTAACTGCTCACAGCTAACAGCTCACAGCTAACTGCTCACAGCTAAATGTTCACTGGTCACAGCTAACTGCTCACAGCTATCTGCTCACTCCTACAGCTCACAGCTCATTGCTCACAGCTCACAACTCACTGCTCACTGCTACAGCACACTGCTCACAGCTCACTGCCTACTGCTTACAGCTAACTGCTCACAGCTAACTGCTCACACCTAACTGCTCACAGCTAACTGCTCACACTTAACTGCTCACTGCTCACAGCTAACTGCTAATAGCTAACTGCTCACAGCTACAGCTCACAGCTCACTGCTCACAGCTACAGCTCACACTACTCACTGCTACAACTCACTGCTCACAGCTCACTGCTCACAGCTCACTGCTCACAGCTCACTGCTCACAGCTCACTGCTCACAGATCACTACTCACAGCTCATAGCTTACTGCTCACTGCTCACTGCTCACAGCTCACTGCTCACAGCTAACTGCACAGAGCTAACTGCTCACAGCTAACTGCTCACAGCTAATTGTAGCCCCCCCGGGAACCAGACATGGTGCTCACGAGGACGGGGGTCGCAACTCCGCCGCCGTCCACCTCGGAGTCGCCGCCGTACTCAATAGACGTCCTAGGGCCCACATCCCGGACGTCCAGCGACTCCAAAGAACGACTACTGTCTACAACAACCGGGACCAAAATTTTTCGCGCGCTTTGAAGCACAGGAAATCTCAGTCCCAAAAGTTGAAGAAAATCCGGATGTCGGCTATCTATGGATTGGCCTTGCTTGACAATCCTTAACCAACGCTAGATTATGCCATATACAAAATATTTAGCAAACTGTTCTTCTGCATCTCTTTCTGGCCGTTCAAATTGTATCATATGCGGCCTGCATATGCAGAGGGTGGTTTAAAATATAAAAATTGGGGAAATCCATAAAAACAGTTTAGAAAAAAAAACAATGAAAGCGCTGGCGGAGCTGCGCGGGTTAGCGGGTGTATATATATATATATATATATATATTATATATATTCAGTATATATATATATTATATATATATATACTGAATATGTATATGTAATAGGTCGCCCAACCGCCAGCAGCAACAGATGTTGCCGCAAAAAAAAAGCGCGCACGAAATATATTTTCTGTAGTCGACCAAAGAGTTTTAATCATGAAAATAGACTCTTATAGGAATCTTATAGGAAATTAGCCACCTAAATAAATTTAATCAAGGGTGTCTGGAAGAGATCGCTTTAGCGATAAGACCGCCTTAAATTGTCACACTGCAATTTTACTTTTCCCTTTTAAGCTGTGTCTTCTCTTTTGGTGTACAAAAAATAATATTTGTATTGTATTGTATATATTTTATTGTATATATTGTTTTTTTTTTATTAAATAAGTAAGACGTTTCCTTCATGGTGAACGACAAGTCTGCCTAGAGACAGCTGCAGGGCTCTACCGCACGTCACCCGGGACCTTATCCCGGTATTTTCACCAGCTACAGAGCTCTTTGAGCCAGAACACAAAAATGTTAAAACATTGCTGCATAGCGTCAGAATATTTCCTCTGTTTTCTTTAGTTAATCATGTGCGAATCGTTTTTGTGATATGGTTTGTTACTAGCTTTCAGTGAAGGAAAACCTGCATGTCTGAGAAAGCTTAACTAGCGTGTGAAGTCCGCCAACCCGCACTGGGGCAGCGCGTTGGACTCTGGCCTTCAGACCCGTGCCGAACATTGAGACAAAAACAAGGAATGCACTATAAAAGAAAAGAAAGCCTTGACACTATCTATCGAAAAAGTTATATGACAATAATCCTGCTAATACTCGTAAAGGTGGGCCCTGACCATCTGGACAGCCCCTTGCACAAATATCGATAAAACACAAAATACCTTCTTCAGTATTACAAAGACTTCACATCTCTGAAAACCTACGTTTCAGGCACGTTCAGCTATAAACAAAACATAGTACCACGTAACACCGCGGTCACCTGGGTAAGAGACCATAAAACTCGTTCCTTTTCCACTGTTACCGAACCGAGAGCCGTCATAAATATGTATAGTGTGAATCAAGCATGCGTCGCGTATAAAACGCTGCCGAAAATGCGATCTCGCGGGAGACGAAGGTGCTCCTCAATGATTTAGGGAATTGCTGAAAACGAAACTTAAATATTAATTTGGATGCTCTGTGATGTCGTTGTTGGGACTACGTGTATCCTGTTCGGTGGGAGAGAGACTTCGCTTCCTCTGGTCGTGTTTTAGTAATGGATATGGGATAAAAAGAAATTTATATTTACTGATACGACATTACGCACAGTCGTTCAACATTTTGTGACCTATTATTTATATTAAGGTACAGCGGGAAGCGATAAAACTAGAGCTGTCTGATTGGGGAAGAATCTTACCGAAGATTACGACTCACTTTTTGCTCGACTGCCCCAGAATGAGAGCTATGTATTTCGAGAGTGTGTTTGTATCTACTGAGTGGACAATACCGCTCAGTAGATTTTGACTTATAGTATTTCGTTAGATTCGTCTTAGTTATGGGAGTGATATAGTCTACGTATTAAAAAATACAATATGGCAGCTGTTAGCCGCCATTTGGTACCTATATTTTTTACTTACATCAATATGGGTATCAAATAAAAGTTACTGTTCTTAACGAGACATGTAGAAATATATATGTACATACATATCTTATGCATGTTTATTGTTGGTCGCAGTCGGGCTTTTTGTGCTTTTTAACCGACTTCAAAAAAGGAGGAGGTTCTCAATTTTTCGTGTATGTATTTTTTTTAAAGTATGTTCATATAATTAAACTTGTTGCCTTATGATGTCCCAATTTATTTACTGCCGGTTTCTAAACGGAACTGATTAATGTTCATGTATACACTCGTTGAATTTTTTTATATCTTCTACCCAATCCAGCATAGTAGGTGCCTAATATTATATGTACATTAACATTATCATTATTGAAATTAATTTTGCAGAGGATTGTACAAGCAATTCCACTCTTAATGCTATCAATGATACAAGTCAAATGATAATTATTGAAATTCTTAATTTTAATTGTACAAGCAATTCCAGTTTATATGCTATCAATAATACAAGTCAAAGTCCCATCTAGTGGCTCTACATCTCGCCGCAACTGACTCGCACCCGGTTTATTTGCTCCTATTTGCATACAAACGTTTTTTTTTGGGGCGTTCTCGTTTGTATAGTGGTGGAAAAAGCTTTCGTAGAGACTAGAACTTCACTGTACGTCACCTCAGACAGTTTTGTTTGTATTGAATGTAGTGTGTTTTATTTTTCTTTTCTTTTTCTCCATATATCTTCCTTCCTTGGTTTGGATAAGATTGTTGCTTTTGACCGGCTAAGTTTTTTATTTATTTAAACATCTATTTTGTTTTTTAATAATATGCCGTAATGTTCTCCTTTCTTTACAATAATATAGCTGCAAAAAATATAAACAGGTAAAAAGTTTTTAAAACTAAAACTCGACTACGGATAAAATCGCAGTCTAATAATGTGATATTATATAGCCTATAGCCAGCGGACAAATAAGACGCTTCTAACGACACCCTACTTGTCAAATTATGTTAAGTAGATTAGAAGATATGCGGGAACAGATGAACAAACATACATACATACATTCTTGTTAAAATCGTAACCCTCCCTCCGTTCTGTAGTCGGGTAATTAAATTTATATCTATTAGATAGATACAAACGCTACAAATATGATTAACATCATCAGCAGCCAAAAGACGCCCACTTTTGAACAAACCCCCCCCCCCCCCCCTAGAAGGAAGGGGTTGCCCACGCTTGGCAAGCGTCTTGGGATCGCAGTATAGATGGTAGGTAATCCAAAAGAAATACGCTACTGCCCGTTTTCTTGTTTTCCCTTAGTCGCCTTTTACGGACACCTAACGGGAGGAGATGGATGGATGCTATTCTTACCCGGACACCCCACGGGGAATCAATATGACTAACAAATTATTAAAATGAGAAATTGAATTCTGATTACGGAACTAAAACAATACTTTTTATGTCAATTTATAACTTAGGATTACAAATTGATGAGAATTTTCAACCCGCCTTCTCAATCTTAAAAGACATAAAAAACTTTCGTCGCCTTCAGTATTTTATCACAGTTTTCATTGAATTCATATACTTAATATAATAGAGAGAAAAAAACTTAGAAATGTTATATTGCTTTCAAGAAATTTAATTACGTACGTCCAAGCATTTTTTATTTCATTTAAATTGTTTGATTTAACGTCGCGAGATGGTCAGACCTTGGTACCTCCTTTATCCTCGGCATTTGTAAAGTAATCCCGTGGAAATTAATTACCAACCGGCAACGGTCCTTTGGTGCGTTTCTCCGTAAATTACTCAACCTTTAGAAAGCTTAGGGTGATATTAACTAGGAGTTATTGAAAACTTGAATGTTTAAGAATTTAATTTGTAAGTGTTTAGTTGTTTTGTTTTTCAAAAATAAGGGGTTCATTATTTTTATTCAATCCTTTGGCGAGATAAGTGAGACGATCGCTGGATATGAAGCGATATATCTGCCTATAGAATAGGCAGCTGCCCTGCACCACCGCTCGTCACTCTAGACATTAGTTATTAAGTCTCTGGAGCCCTTCACCAGCTGTAAAGTGATCTTCATATCGGAACACAGCCATGTTTAGGACTATTCCCAAACGAATAACGAATAATAATATAATATCCTGGGACAATTCACACACGGTCATCTGATCCCAAACTAGGCAGAGCCTGTACTATGGAAACCAGACAACTGATACTAATACATATATACTTTTTTTTTGTAAATACATACTTATATAGATAAAACACCCAGACACCTGGTGGGAATCGAACTCACGACCTGTTGGGTAGCAGACAGGGTCACTAACCACTAGACCAACAGGCCCGTCGAATTTAAATTCATTTGCTTAATGGGACTGATTCTTAGCTATTTTTTTTAGCAGTTTTTATGAGTTTATAATATAATTATTTATTTTTTTCGATTGACAAACGCAATAATTATTTATAATTTAGTATTAAATCAGTAATAGAAGAGTAAAATACATCTTAGACTAAGGTTCAAAACATGTTTAAGACATAATAATAAAAGTAAAATATTCAATTTAAACCACTAGCTAGACAAGCTATATGCCATTTTATATTTCTTACAAAATGCAGGATTATACATAAAATGATTGTGAGTGTGGACAAAACAAACCTGTGAGATGGACATATACAAGCTCTATAAAATTCATAGTAAAAATCATTTAACAGACGTAAAATACACCAAGTCTGTAGTCTGTTGACAGGTTAGGAATTGTATCAGCTTTTATATGGAAAAATAAAATACAAATCCTGGCAAAGAAATACTCGTAACTAAAGAATTTGAAAAAATAAAACCTCGACCGAGTAACTTTAATACATAAGAATTTTCTACGTTCATCGAAATTGGGACAAGCACCTAATTCCCGTCGTGACTTTATCTGCCAAATTTAGAGACATTGCAAGCAGTCTTGTGATTCGTATTTTTTTATACTACCAAGGGGGCAAGCAGGCATGCGGTTTGATAGTAAGCAGTCACCGCAGCCTATAAACGCTAGTAACACCAGAAGAATCACTAACACATTGCCGACCCTTAAGACATTAAATATTGTCTTTTGTGTCCGGTAATCTCAGCAGCTACAGTGCCCTTCACACCGCAATGTTTACAAACTGCTGCTTGGTGGCAGAATATCTGACACTGCGACAGTAACTACCTGGACGATTCCTTGCGAAAGGAAACTACCACTTAGTAAAACTACCACGTCTGTGAATAACTCAGAGTAATTAGAATGGAGCTAGTTTCGCGTCGATTCCCCGAACAAATTTTTCGTGGCACTTTTGCGGGGTGCGGGAGCCGAAGTAAACACACACAGATACAATTTCACGCATACCCACACTATAATAAATTCGCAACACATTCAAAAAGATACGCACACAAATAAAGAATGACCTGAACATATGAACAAAATTTGGCAGAGGGGTTAGCGCATCATGATCTCTCCAGTGGTATCTCCTCTAAGGTGCCAATGCTCTATGAGAAGTCACGGTGGTGCTATGGAATCCCCGTTTTTTTACACTTGCTATCAGTTTACGAATTCCTTTACGTGCGTTTGACTATCAACGATTTCATCACTATCATTATCTTCATAATCATTATTTATATTTCTGAGACTTTAATACAAATAAGTGTTGCCATCTTTAAAATAACTGAACGATAAAACTACCACTGGAACTTTTTAATAATTCAGCTGATTTGATGTAATTTTACTCCGCAACCAAAAGGCAGTGTAGTCTTCGTGCAAGCCACAACAGAGCTTTTGGCCCTTTAAACTGTCGAAAGTAATTAAAATACGGAGTTCCGTTTTCAAATATCTTTTAAATTATCGTACCATAATGTGAATTTTGAACGCAGTGTCAGTACATTTAAGGCTCAATTTGTTATGGTATTTGGTTTCTAACTTAATTTTTATTTCTGTATAATTTATAACAAAGTGAGCGAGATGGAACCATTAACTAAGAACGGCAGGAATTGCGCAAATTTTTTGCATGACTATCAATGTTAGCATTAGGTGCATTATTATTAATTGAGATCTTTGAATATTTAGCGCACTGTCACTTTCGAACTTCTATTTGTTTAACAATATTACAGTAGCCACAACGGATCTTTGTGTGTCTGAAGTTGGCTGCAAGACGCTGCACAGTAGCTATTTTTTTGTTTTTGTATTCATAACTCACAACTGTACTAGCGAAATGGTTCGCCAAACCTAACTTCAGACAGGTAACGATCCGTTGTGACTACTATACAAGCTAGGCCACGCAATAAATATAAGTCTTCAAAATTCCGTGTTGCCAGCCGAAATTTGGTTGGCATTTTCGTCTTTATACATACATACGATATAGTATACGATACGACACGTTACGTTTACGATACGATACGTTTTACGATATAGTATTAAGCAATAACGAAAGTAATTTATGTAATAGTAGCTATCTCCCGTTTTCCAAGAAAGATGTGAAAGATATTAATATCTTTTTAACTTATCCTATTTAATTTACTTATTAAATTTAATTCCACAGGACTATTCAGCATGTCGCCATTTATTTTCAAGGGTCTTATCTAGGTATCTTTACAGGTGATCTCCGTAGACCCGGTGTTGAAAATAGTTTCATTTCAAAAATGTAAAAACGTACTAATATATTAACTCCTAGTATTGAAACTACAGTACATAACAAGAGTTCAGTCTAGATTTAAGTCCCAACGGAGCTCAATATCTGGCAAGCCTCTTAGAGGCTTCCGCCTGAAAGGGTGTGTGGTCAGACTCAGGGGCCCTTAGCATACCTCTAGAACCAATTTGTTAAATTATTTAACATAACCCCTGAGAGTCGGTGTATCCTGTCTTGAGTAGCTTTTAATGTATTGATATAATACATTGTAAGATGGTTCGGGATTGCACAATATTCCCTTGTCTGCTAAAACTTTGAATGCTGGGGCTTCGCTGAGGTAAGTGAAACTTATAATTTTCGCAAACATAGTAGCACTTTAAGCTAAGATTTAAGTTTGATTACTTTGTTAAGTGGTAGGTACATTATGCTAGAGATGCAGGTAGGTACCACCACAGTGTCAGAAGTGTTCTGCAGCAAAGCAAAAGTCTATGAATATTGGGGTTTTTGGCAGAGTGGAGGTAGGTCTATAATCGAGATCTCGTATGGATAGTCGCCAACCTGATGTCAGAGTTTTTCAAGTTGTTCTCTTAGGCCTTTGTCTGTGATTAACAACTGCTTCCTATCCTATTGTCGCAACCAGTAAATAATAAATACACAAAGTTGTTGCTCCTCGCTGCATTTGAAACGGCGCCCTCTGGTTTACAAAGCAGCAATTTCACGCTGCGCCGTTCAGGCTAAATAGGATATTCAATAAAAATATTAAACATATTTTTAACTTACTACAACTAAAATCCCAAAGTGTTCCTTCCTGACCAATATCTATTAACTGTAGTCTTTAAAAAAACCCAAAGGTAGGCTGTTATAAAATGCCTAAGGTATTAAGTCCGCCCTGTACTGTTTGTGCATAGTTAAATAAATAAATAAAATAAAAATGAAGGATGGTGTAGTAATTTTAAAAAAGAACTGAATATCATGCCCTATTTCATTCACGACGCAACAAAAACATACCCTACTCCAAATTAAACCTTTGTACAACGTACACGGTACGGGGACGGTAACAAAACCTCTATTCAAAACTGTTTTATCTCCGTCCACCTGCTGTGGAGACAAAAAGAAAAACATTGTCGGAAAAAAAGGAAAAAGTTAATTAATTACGTATGCAAATTGACGAAAAAGTCGTGGCGCGCCGAGTACTGAGCGAAACGACATAATGAGATTGGCCAGGTCTCTCGTGATTAAATCATTGCGATGGAAAACGTTGAATATCTAATGATCATGATAGACTGTATAATTTTTAAAAATATCATTTTCATCAGCCGGGAAACGACCACTGCTGAACAGCGGCCCTCCTGGAACGCCACATTGAACGACATTTGGCTATTTGCATCCACCGGTTGGTTGCGACTCTAATCTCACCACTCAATCCCTCCACAGTTACTCCTGTGGGCCAGGATCTACACGTGGTTGCGACTCGTCCACTTAAACGAAACAAGTTGGTAGGAAAAATAAGATCCCTTGTGCACGGGACCGTCCGTAGGTACCACCGCAGTGTCAGATAAATTAAAAGTAAAAAACTTTTTAAAAGACAAGCTTTTATTTAAATGCGCTAAAAAGAATAAAATAAACTTTTCCTTTAAAACTTTTAATATCTATTTATAACGTCATTACACAATTTATATGTTATTAAAGGCTTGTCGCGAGATTTACCTATAAGAATATAAACAAGAAAATTTATAATTTGATTTTATTGATTAAGTTTAAAAATTTTCAAACTATGTAAGTACGAGTAGGTACTATAATCTCGCGACAAGCTTTTATATCATATAAATTGTGTAATGACGTTTTATATAGATTGGTATTGGTATAACGGGCTGGTTTCCGCAACTCGTTTTATATAGATATTAAAAGTTTTAAAGGAATAGTTTATTTTATTCTTTTTAGCGCATTTAAATAAAAGCTTGTTTTTTAAAAAAATTTTTACTTTAAATTTATTTTTTACTTTTTAGTTTTTGCTGGATAGGTTTCTCAAATCAAATCAAATAATATTTATTTGCTGACAAAAGGTATGCATGAACTAACATGGGTGTTATATTATTATGATAATGTCCTCTATGGTCTACCTTATTAGGTATGCAAAAATTGGTTTATATAAATCTACAATTTACTATACTAATAAATAATTAACTATGGATTGGAAATTATTGAATAATTGACATACTTAATAGTATTTACGATTGGTTTGATGTGAATCTAACGACGCCAAACTCGATAGGTTTACTAGTGGCTGTTCCAGGGTTCCGTCCCATCACCCACCCACTTACCAAGTCTATTATCAATTCCGCTTATATAGGCAAAGTAAATAGAACTCCTTAAAGCAAATCAAATGAGCTCAAACTCGATGGGTTTACTAGTAGGCATTCCATGGTTCTGTTACTCTTACGAACCGTCTCCAGCGCAGGTTTGATAACTTCCAGCCTCCCGAACAAGCCGGGTTCCGAAAAGGCTTTAGTACCGTAGACCACATTCATATGCTCCGCTAGATTATACAGAAGACCGAGGAGTATAATCGGCCATTATGTCTAGCGTTTGTGAACTACAAGAAAGCCTTCGATTCAATCGAGACCTGGACAGTATTGCAGTCCCTCCAGCGGTGCCGCATTGACTATAGAAGTGTTGAAGTTTGTACGTGTGTTCGTACAGCAACGCCACCATGTTGATCCGACTACAGGGCGAGAGTACGAAACCAATCCCATTGCAGCGAGGTGTGAGACAGGGAGACGATATTTCTCCGAAACTGTCCACAAACGCATTGGAGGACGTTTTCAAGCTCTTGAACTGGTATGGATTCGGCATCAACATCAATGGTGAATATATCACTCACCTTCGTTTTCCCGATGATATTGTCATTATGGCAGAGTCGCTGGAGGACCTCGTCCTCAGTACGATGCTCAGCGACCTCAGTAGCGTTTCCCAACAGGTGGGTCTTAAAATGAACACGGACAAGACGAAGATCATGTCTAATGTCCATGTTACACCCGTACCGGTAGTTGTTGGGAACGATACACTCGAAGTTGTTGACCACTACGTATAACTAGGACAAACTATCCAGATAGGATATACTTTTTTTCTTTGTTGAGGGTAGTTAAATAAGCAACACGTAAATTTTGTAGCTCTATAATTTATTTGATTATTAATTTAGATATAAATAATTAGATCAAGAATTTATTGTTAAGAAACTTTAATTTGTACTACCACCAGCTAGCTGAGTTAAAATTCCTTAGCAATATTTTTTTCATCACAATATTACAATTATAATATTCAGTGTTTGTTCAGCATCCGCAAAGAACGGCTGCGTTGCCCTTGCTCTAGTCCACTCTCGGGCAAAGCGCTGACGCAGCAAAAACACTGTCGCGAGTTATCGTAACCGGTCGCCGCGATGACCCAGATTTCTACATGTGCCGTGAATCACAACAATATGTGTACATAGTTTTAAGGCGAAGTTATATTTTATTATTTGAATAAAAATGGCTTCGCCAAATACAGTAAGGCTTCAAACGGAAACCGAACATCTGTTGTATGAACGTTTCGTTGAGGAACAAGCCGAATGTAAGAAACTGCAAAGTTTAGTAAAAGATTTACATTGCCAAATTGAAGCGCTTCAGCGGCAACTGGAGCACTACCAGGAGAAAAAGAATGTATCTCCAGCCACGATTACCGAGAAAGCCTCAGAACAAGTCCAATATGAGACAGATGAAGAGGAGCTAGCAAAGGAAACCGAGTGGATTCGTCAGCAAAGCCGAAAGAAAAGGAAGCTGAACCAATCACTTTCACCACCGCAACAACAAGGAGCCACCTCCAGCGAGATAGAAAAAAAGACACCGAAAGTGAAAAAGGCTCCCCAGCCACCTCCTATAATCGTAGAACAGGTTAAAAACTATCAAAAATTCTACGACTTCCTAACATCGACGGTGTCCAGTGACTCATTTTTAATAAAAATGCGAAACGGGGACAGTGTTAAGGTCAACGCAAATAACGAAGACGCGTATAGATCCATTACTAAGCTACTCTTAGAAAGTGAATGTCACTGGTATTCTTACGAAAATAAGCAAGATAGACCAGTCAGAGTGATGGCGAAAAATTTGCACTTTTCGTGCGATCCCGTCAGGATAACTGAAGACCTGACATCTAAAGGCTATAAGGTACAAGATGTTACTAATAAACTAAACTGGAGGACCAAAGAACCTCTTAACATGTTTATGCTTTCATTCGATAAGGGTGAAGACATAAACAAAATTTATACCATTAAGTCAATTCTCGGGTGCAGAGTGGACATACAACCAGTCAAAGTATCTAAATTGATACCCCAATGCAAAAGGTGTCAAGCGTACGGGCACACTCAAAGGTACTGCTCTAAGGAGCCCAGGTGTGTAAAATGCACAGGCAAGCATCTAACAAAAGACTGCAAAAAACCTGCAGAGACCAAACCAAAATGTATCCATTGTGGTGAAGCGCATCCTGCTAGCTACCGGGGATGCGTAGTAGCCAAAGAACTTCAGAATTTAAAAAATAAAGCTACAAAAAAGCAGAAGGTCCCTACTCACCAGGCCCCACGCATTAATATAGGCAAAAAGGTTCAGAGCCAACCTGTCACCAAAAATCTGTCCTTTGCTCAAATTACAAAAGGCATTCAGGTGCAGGCGCCACGGCCACAGCAAAATCTACAGACACAGCATTCATCAAACTTAGATGAAAAATTAAATAAAATCTTGAACGTCATCACATCATTCGACGTAAGGCTCAAGAAACTAGAAAATAGCACTAAATTAGCTATTACTAAACAAAAATGATGGATAATTCTCTAAAAATAATGGCATGGAATGCTAACGGACTACGTCAGCATCAACACGAGTTAGAAGTCGTCCTAAACACAGAAAGTATTGATGTGTGCCTTATATCCGAGTCACACTTTACAAGAGAAACCTACATACAAATAAAAGGATATAAAATATACCACGCATTGCACCCGGACAATAAAGCTAGAGGAGGCAGTGCCGTTATAATAAAGGAAGGTATCTATCATTATGAGATATACAAGCATGAAGATCGTGAAATTCAAGCTGTGGCCGTATGTGTCAAAACAAAACGGTATCCGGTTACCATATCGGCTATATATTGTCCCCCGCGGTACTCAATAAAAGCTACGCATTATGAAAATCTCTTAAAACGACTTGGTAATAGATTCGTTCTTGGAGGAGATTTTAATGCGAAGAATATCCATTGGGGATCTAGACTGACTACAACTAAAGGTAAAGAACTGTTATACGCAATTAGAAAAATGAAATGTGACACCATATCAACGGGCAAGCCAACCTACTGGCCTACGGATTCACACAAAATTCCTGACTTGATCGATTTTTTCATCTATAAAAACATCTCGTTAAACTATATTTCAATTGAAGAGGGTTACGATATGAATTCGGACCATTCACCAATTATACTAACTATTAATGAGGATATAATATATAAAGAAAACCAAGCAACTCTAGTCAATAAAAATACCGACTGGATAAGTTTCCAGCACGATTTGGAGTCCGTAATTATCCTAAAAGTGCCTTTAAAAACACCACAACAATTGGAATTAGAATTAAGGAATTTTGTAATAAATATCCAACAATGTGCTTGGAAAAATACACCTGTCCTAGTAAAGAAATCTAGCATCCCAAATTACCCGAATGAAATCCGAAACCTTATAGTTGAAAAGAGAAGGCAGAGGCAGAGGTGGCAAAGAAGTAGATACCCACCCGACAAAACTGTTTTAAACAAACTTACAAAACTATTGACTGGAGAAATTAGGAAATTTCGTGATAAATCCATGCATACTTACCTGTCCCAGCTAACGAGTGATCGAACCACTGATTATTCCCTGTGGAAAGCCACTAAATGTTTAAAAAAACCCATTACGCAAATTCCTCCAATTAAGGAGAAGAATGGGCGCTGGGCTATAAATAATGAACAGAAAGCAATTAGATTTGCCAATCATTTGGAAGAAATATTTCAACCAAATAAACCTGAAAATGAGGAGATCACTCTGGATGTAAGAATACAAGATGAAACCAATATGACGCTCACCACCACACCAACAGAGGTTCAAAAGGAAATTCAACGTCTAAATAAGAAAAAATCCCCGGGTTATGACCTCATTACCGGAGAAGTCCTGGGTAATCTACCCCGTAAAGCAATAGTGAAACTCACCACCCTTATAAATGCTTCGTTTAGATTAAAATACGTACCTGACATGTGGAAAGTGGCTGAAGTCATAATGATACCAAAACCTGGTAAACCACCATACGAAGCAACTTCATACAGACCAATTTCGTTGTTGCCAATAATGTCAAAGTTATTTGAAAAGCTCTTATTGAGACGTTTAAAACCAATAATAGAAGAAAGAAACCTTATCCCTGACTATCAGTTTGGCTTCAGGGCAAAGCACTCTACTATAGACCAGGTCCATAGAATTACCAACATTATTGAAAAATCATTAGAAGAAAAGAAAGTTTGCTCTACAGTCTTCCTGGATGTAGCTCAAGCATTCGATAAGGTGTGGCATGAGGGTCTCATATATAAATTAAGAAAAATGTTACCAAAGCAATTTTCCGATATCTTGGAGTCTTACATAACAGAAAGAAAGTTCAGAGTAAGACAGGAAGACTCTTATTCTGATCTTAAGCACATCAAAGCTGGAGTACCACAAGGAAGTGTTCTAGGTCCGGTCCTGTACTTATTATACACCTGTGATATCCCAAAGCTAAAAAACAACACCATTGCAACATTTGCTGATGACACGGCCATTATGGCTACAGGAGTCACACACGCGGAGGCAGTGGAAAATGTACAAACTGCCGTGAATACCATATATAACTGGACAAGAAAGTGGCGAATAAAACTCAATGAATCAAAGTCTGTTCATATTGATTTCACTAACAAAAAGTCAGTCTACCATCCGGTATACATAAACGATCATGTTATACCCTATGAGAATACCGCCAAATACCTGGGCATGACACTTGACGCAAGGCTTCGCTGGAAGGCTCACGTCAAAAAGAAACGCGAAGAGCTAGGCCTTCGCTATAAGAAAATGCATTGGCTCCTCGGTAAACATTCCGCTCTGTCAGTGCAAAATAAAATACTATTGTACAGACAAGTCCTAATGCCAGTCTGGACTTATGGTATACAGCTGTGGGGTTGTACCAAACAGAGCAATATACAAATAATACAACGCTTTCAAAATAAAGTACTTAGAGGAATTGTTAACGCGCCCTGGTACATTAGAACAAGCGACCTCCATCGGGACCTCAGAGTGGACTTCGTGGCTAAAGTAATCAAGGACTACGCTGAAGCGCATGAACGTCGGCTTCATCACCATGTGAATGTCGAGGCTATCCAGCTCCTCGACAACACGGACATAGTGAGAAGACTGAAAAGGACTAAACCTTTTGAGTTAGTTTAAGTGTTAAATTAGTGCAGTGTAATGCAGTGTAGAACACAATAACAAAGTGTCTTCACCTTAATAGAGACAATAAGAAAAGTGCCATTGGACACATTCTTAATCTAAGTAACTTATTCGTTTAGGTCAAAATAATAGTACTGATTAGCCTTAGGCTAGATTGTAACTTTTATGGTGCTACCTCGTGGGAGCAGCATTAAGAAAAAAAAAAAAAAAAAAAAAAAAACAATATTACAATGGAGTCTATGAAGGAAACACTGGTGAACATGCAGGATGTGCTTTACAAGAGGATGGCTGACTTTGAAGCAGAGCTGAAGAAGCCATCTGGGTCATCTTCCACTACTGCCAGTTTGGCTGCTGACTTCTCGCTGTTCAAGGCCTTCGTGGTGGAGTCTCTTGGGAGCTTGCAAAGGCAGCTGGAGATACTGGCCTTGGATATGGATCGGCTGGATATGCGAGGTCTGCGTAAGATGCTGCTCCTTCATGGTGTCCCGGAAGATGATAATGAAAAGCCCGATTTAGTGGTTTTGAAGGTCATTCAAGAGAAGCTTCATATAAATGATTTCAAACTCTGTGACATAAAGCGTTGTCACCGCATGGGGCGGCCTAGTTCACAGAAACCGCGGCCCATTGTATTTAAACTTCAAGACTCGAATATTAAGGACAAGGTATGGCTTGCCAAAACTAAACTTAAGGGCTCTGGACTCACTTTGTCTGAGTTTCTTACGAAGATGCGACATAATGTTTTTATGGCTGCCCGTGAAAGGTTCGGAATCACAAAATGTTGGACTCGGGATGGGTTTGTGCATGTCCTGGGTCCCGATGGTTCCCGCCACCAAGTAAAAACCATTGGCGAAATCAACAACATTCCTCAGAGTGTGTCAACAGCAGCGGCGACAACTGCCACTATGCCTAAGCCTCCGAAAAGCAAGCGTACCGTTGCCAGTAAAAAATAAGCATTATCTTTAATATTCACTTCACTTTGGTTTAGTTTAGTACTTCCTTTTTCTTTATTTTAATTATGCAAATATTTATTTTAAGTCAACAAACACATTCACTTTCATTGTAATTTATTTCAACGATGCCATCTGAATGTCACTGTCAATGGCGGGTTTAAAATATGGCTAGAAGCCAAGAAATAGCGGTTTTTATATTTTTAAGTGTGGACTGTATTAGGTGTATTAAACTAGTAGGTAATGAATTGGATTTTATCCGCCCGCCGTATTGTTCGTTCCCGCATACATAAATGTAACGCATGTTTTAGGTTAAAACCAAAAACGTTGTCTCAGTATTGAGAGTAGTAGTTGCGGACCAGCGTGAAAGTTTTTCTTATGATAAAAGTCAATTATCAAATTAATTATGTGACCATTTTTCGGCAACAATATTGGATGTTTATGTAATTTTTCTAATGATGCGTTATCTAACCGACCTCCGACATATAGAATGCCATCATTCATGTATGGCGTTAATTTGCGAAGAGCTGAGGAACAACCTTTTCCTTTATCTATAAGTTTAATATCATCAGCGAATGAAGCGTGTTGAACGGCCTTAATTATAACAAGTTCAGCAGCGTCTAAATCTTGCGCGGTTATTACATTATTGCGGGGCAATTTCCTTAGAAATCTTAACAGATACACTACAGTGCGAAGTAACTTATTCCACGAGGATACTCTATAACTTAATGTAAGAAGTAGATGCTCAGTTTGCGCGGCGGCGGCGTCGCAAGCGACGTGAGATAATGTTTTTTCTTCAGGTAAACATGAGCTTTGCGGTGGAAATTGCTGAATTGGCCATTCACTAATAGGAAAAGACATCCAAGATGGGCCTTGGAACCAGAGATTATTCTCTATTAAACGTGAGGGAAGCAGCCCGCGAGATACACAATCCGCGGGGTTTTCTACTCCTGCGACGTGATAAAAATGATCACTTGGCAATAAAGATTGACATTGCGAAATTCTATTGGCGACAAAAGTATTAAATCTGTGTGGGGAAGAGTGAACCCAGCACAGAGTGACTTCAGAGTCAGAAAATGCGTAAATATTATTTATTGGGTGTCTTATTGACAATGTATTGACCACTGAACGCACTAACTTAGCGAGCAGTGTTAAGGCGCAAAGTTCAAGTCTCGCTAAAGTCACGGTATTTACCGGAGAAACGCGGGATTTTGAACAAACTAACGTGACTATAGGGGGAGAACCTTCATTAGCTACGTGAAGGTATATAACGCAGCCAAAACCTTTTTCGCTAGCATCAGCGAAAGCGATTAGCGAAACGACAGAAGAGTCCTTAATACCCATATGACGCGGGAATTGAAGACCCGAGATTAGCGGTAACTCTGAAATATATTGTTGCCACAACTTGACAACAGAAGAAGGCGGAGACTCGTCCCAATCAATTTTGAGGAGCCATAATTGTTTAATTAATAATTTAGCGAATAGCGTTATGGGACCGACAAGACCCAATACATCATAAAGTTGTGCGGTAGCGGATAGCATAGAACGCTTTGTACAAATAGCGGGCGGTTGAGATACAGTAAAAGTAAAATTATCAGTAGCGGGATGCCAGCGAAGGCCTAAAATCTTATGAGTGTCATTATCGTTGAAAGAAATATATTCTTGTTGACGATGACTTGCGGGTATGTGTTCCAACAATTCGTGGGAATTACTCGTCCATTTAACTAGATCAAAACCACCGGCTTTAAAAAGTTGGATTAATTGTGTTGCTGTCGCTACAGCTTCATCTAGCGTTGAAGCTGTGGAAGCAAGGTCATCCATGTATATATCGAGCTGTCTTTCAATAAGACTAGCTGCGAGAGGATAGTTAGCTCCTTCATCTTTTGCTAACTCACGCATGACGCGAAGAGAGAGAAAAGGTGAGGAACGAAGACCAAAAGTGACACGAGTAAATTCATACGTTTGCAAGGGTTCGTCATCAGAAAAGCGAAATAAAATTCGTTGGAACTTGCGGTGCGAATCTTGTACATGTATGCAAAAATACATTTTACGAACATCAGCGAAAAAAGCAATAGAATATATTCGTACATTGAGTAAAATATTGAAAATATCAGTTTGTAAGTTTTCACCGGTATGCAAAATATCATTAAGTGATAAACCGTTATCCGACTTACAACTGCCGTCTATTACTATACGGAGCGGTGTGGATGATTTATCCTCCCGAACAACCGGGTGGTGAGGTAAGTAAAAACAAGGCACGTCAAACCTTATCATTTCTTGCGGAACAAGTGTTAAGAACCCTTTATCTAAATATTCCCTAATGACGTCATTGTAACGCGCGCGAAGTTCAGGATTTCTACTAAATCTTCTTTCAAGAAGAGAAAATCTTTTTTCAGCGATTTGAAGCGAATTACCTAATTTTTCTGGTGGATCCTTAAATGGCAAAGCGACAACGTAACTGCCATCAGGATTGCGAGCGGTATTAGAGGTGAAAATATTTTCACACTCATTATCTTGCGGACTTATATACTTGGTAGAAGGCAATTCTTCCATTATCCAAAATTTTTGAAGCATGTCATTAAGCGGTTCTTGATTAATTAAATGAAAAGAATGCGATTTATGAGTAGGGGACTCAACATAAGCGTCGCCCATTATTACATAACCTAGCGTTGTTTCTAGTGCCATAGGCGCGTGCGGCGTAATTATTTTATTTGACAGTAATATTTTACAATAGGTATTTACCCCCAAAAGTAAGGAAATTTCCCCAGGTACAAAGAACTGGTCATCAGATAAACGTATCGAAGATATATAATTAATCTTATTTAAATCAATCTTAACGTCCGGTAATTTCCCGGTAATGTGAGGCACTACTAACGGTTCGACTTCATATACGAATTCATTATCGAAGCGAGATGTGAATTTAACGTGAGTAACGCCTAATATTTTTTGCGATGAACCACCAATGCCATGAACTTCGGTAAAGCGGTTTTTTCCCGATATGGGTAAAGATAAACGTTTGCAACAATCAAGCGAAATATAGTCACTCTGTGACCCTGGATCTATTAAACATCTTACATAATATTCACGTCCATAATTATTTATTACTTTTATTTTTGCGGTCGCTAATAAAGCAGCGGTTTGAGTGTGATTAATATCATTGTTAAGGTTTGTAATACTAAACGACGACAAGACCGTAGTAGACTCCAAGCCCTGAGTGCATACACTATCACCCGAGTTGGACTGCGGATTAATCTCGACCTTATTCGTGGAAGGATTAGAGGTTAAATTACAGTGAGCATTACGAATACCCGAGACGGCCGGCTGGGAAACCGGTTTTTGATCTAACTTTGAGCTAGCTTGCGCTTCATATTTAATTGTAAAATGTAATAAGGAATGGTGGCGTTGATTGCAATGTAAACATGTACGTTGCGAATTACAAAAACTGGACTTATGTTTATTACTTAAACAATTCGTACAAAAACCATTTTGTTTTATGTAGTTATACCTTTCCTTAGGCGTTAATTTAGAAAAGCGCGGACAATTAAACAAGTGTGTGTGTGTCTTATCTTGACACATAACGCACGGTTGATTGTTGTCAGTATTAATAAAAGTTCTAGTAGGACCACTGTTAGGTCTAGGTATATTATGTTTTTTATTATTATTAGAAAGTTTGTTTGCGGTAGGTTCAAATTGTTTTTGTATATTATTAAGTATCTTACTTTGCTCTTGGACGAAACTGATAAGACTCTGATATGTAGGTATATCAGTTTGACGTTGCGACAATTCAAAGGCTTTAACAGTATCTGCATCTAATCTCTGCAATGCTAATTGCAAGCACATAAAGTCTGTTAAGTCATTTAATTTTAACTGTTTTAGCGCTTTAATTGAGGAATCAAAATTATTAATAAATGATTCTAGATTTGCGGCGGAACTAGAAGTAAGCGGTTTAAATCTTAACATATGATTAAAATAAGAGACAGCGAGTGAACGAGTATCGTTATATTTTTGTATAAGATTATTCCAAATTATGGGATAGTTTTCTGGCGTAGCGGACAGCCCAGCGCAAATTGCTTTGGCTTTATCAGTAAGTTTACCAACTAAATAATATACGCGTTCAGTATCCGTTAAATTCGGATTATCATGAATAATACTTTTAAATTGTTGATGAAACATAGGCCAATGACGAATATCGCCATCAAACGATTGTAATTCAATAGGCGGCAACTTATTGTGGTAAGAAGAAGACTTGGATTCAGTCTTTATCGGAATATTAGAGTCTTTCTGTAACTTAGAAAGAACCCCCTTTATATGACAGTATAACTCTTCAAATGCGATCCAGGTTTGATAATCAACGGAACTGGTGGGGTTGGCTTGTAAGTAGACATTATTATAATCATCAACAACCTTTTCGAAATCAGTACGTAACGTATCTACATTACTAGCGTTTAACAAGAATGTATCACGCTGTTGTTCATCAGCGATAGCTGATCGCGACAATTCGTAAATTTTTTGCAAACGCGAGAACATTGCTTCTCGTTTTGCTCGAAGAATGACAACCTTTGGGTCCTCCCGGCATGGCGACCGTTCTTCACCCCTAGATTTACTCATTATTCAGCGGATTAATTTAATAAAAGCAGGCGATAATAAATAAAGTATGCGTTTGTTGGTTTTAATAGCTTAAAAACCAATTGCTATTAAATTAAAGCGGTACCTAAGTATTTATAAACGATTAAGTACAACTAAGCGAATGAGTTACCCTAACTACCGAGATATGCACCTATGAAATTATTTAATTAGCTTTAATAGCCTATAACCAATTAAATAATTAGCGAGCGTAAAATATAATATTATTAATAACTTAGCGTATTGTGAAGTGAAAATGAGCGCGTTAAGTAGATAGGTGGCACGTATTAGCTGCGACGCGAGCCAAGCGGGGCACAGAATACTACCTGCATACAGCGTATGATTGTAAAGAAAATAATTTTAAGTACGTAATTACGATTATCAATCTATAAGCACTGTCCTTCAACACAAATAAATGCCTGCGAATTAGATTGCATAAATCTAGAAGCGATTGAATATACTTATGACTTATGTATATTATCAAAGCGGGCGGGAATAATTTATAATTAAATAGGCTTTTAATTGTTATTTCACAGACAGATAGATAATTATAGCGATTAGATAATCGAATAATGAAACCATTGGATGGGACCAAAAAAGGTATCAAATCCGGTGAGATGGACCAAAAAAGGTGGCGGGTTTAAAATATGGCTAGAAGCCAAGAAATAGCGGTTTTTATATTTTTAAGTGTGGACTGTATTAGGTGTATTAAACTAGTAGGTAATGAACGCTACTCGACGCTGTAAAACGCAGGTAAAAGTCAAGGAAAAATGCAGGAAACAGCTAGCACCACTCACCTGATGATTAGCTGGTACCAGGCACAATGTGTCGACACAAAAAGTTCACAAAAATTCACAGTTATAGGCAATAGAAGCACTATCGCGAACGGTGGCGGCGCGCTGTTAGGTTCGTGGTTAAACGGTAACTAAGCGGATATATGCTACTCAAGGAAGAACGGGATTGGTTGATTTGGAAATACGTCATTTACGTCACAAAAGAGCGTTCAGAAATGCATGATTAATTTAAATACCAAACAGTCAATTAATTACATGTCATTTTCATTGTCTGTCAGTAGTATCAATATGGTAATCATAGACAGGTTTCATACTTCAGTGATGGTACCATGAAGCTAGTAGGTCAACAATGGAGCCCAAACTCCAAATACTTGATTGAGGCATACGCTATCCCTTTCATTGAGGTCCGATGTGTGGTCCATGTTATAATTGAAATTACCCGAGAAATGGATACCCTAATATAGAAATGCTTTACTTACACATCAAAAGAATGATTTCCACCCGAAAACTTAAAATACGATGACAATCATGTCTAATAAAAAAATTATTGGTACTATTCTGCGAGTTCGATTAGAATAATGCTCTATTGTGTTTTCGCCAATTATACTCAAATGCAATTTTAATTACCGATTTTAAGGGTTCGTATTTTGTGGCAACACTGTCGCTTATTGTCAGCATGAAACTGTCTGTCATATAAATCGATCAAACATTTAAATACCATAATTTCACGATAAAGTGAATTAAAATCATAAAAATGGTGATAAAATGTGCAGTACTTGGTTGCAAAAATATGTTGTATCCAGTATTTAATACCAAATATCACTCGTAAGTGCGATTTTGTTCAATAATTACCTACCGATGATCCCTGTGCATTATGCACCATATTTTCGATCAGTTCTTCTTTCGATAGGCACATAACACGTTTTCAGTTCGTTTGTTAGTATTGGGTTTAAGTTTATATTAATTTGTACTTGAATTATTTAATTTTAGAATATTTCACATTATTTTAATAGAGTAACCATGGTAAAGATTTTTTGAAGACTTTCCGTTTTGGGGATTTTTTACCGCCACTTTATGATCAAAAAATAAACGATGTATTTAGTTCAAAGGATTGATATTGAAAACATATTGTATTTTCATTAATTTTACAAGTGTGTAGGTATGTAGGTTAAGTTTAGGTACAGTTAGTTTTGTAACTTATTAGATACATATTATTAAAATCATATTTATTCTTGTCGCCTCCTAGTCCTGTCGCGTCTAGTAGCCTCCGTGGCGCAGTGGGAAACCGCTTGCTTGCATACCGGGGGTCGCAGGTTCGAATCCTGCGGGGAGCAACAACTATGTGTAGTTGTTCCTCACTGGCTAGGATAATGCAGGCCGGTCATTGTCTGTAAAGTAAGATGATCCATGCGTCGGATAGGCATGTAAAGTACACTTGTGCACTTGTGTCTACGCAAGCATTTGTGCATTGGATGATGGCTGATCTTGCGAAAGATTAGCCTCTGTGGTTGGATTGGCCGTATCGGCGAGAGTACCTATATCATTCCATAAATATACATACTGTTTTATTTACCCCTGGTCAATATTAATACATTTTTTATTTTCTTGTAGATTTCCTAAAAATATTGAGTGAAGGAATGTACCTATGACTATCCATTGTCCCATTGGAAAATAAATTTGATGAAGCTGCAATGATCTGCTGTTGGTCCAATGGAAAACTAAATTTACCGCGAATGCTTTTTCTATCGTCTAATGTGTTGGTTAAAAGGTGTTTTAGTTGTTTGCATATAATGGTAATTGCTATTCAGTATCTTGTGATTAATCGGAGATCGTTAAACGTACTGAATATATGATTTTATAGCACAATATTTTTTTTAATCATAACTTCATATGCTTTTATTTTCACAACCATTAGCTTATTATTTATCCCTTGATTTTCTGTAAAGTAAGATGCTCCATGCGTAAGATGGGCATATAAAATGTTGATCCTGCACCTGGTCTCTCCCCGGTCGTGTCGGTTTTTCATCCCATCGTATTTTGAGAGGTAAACGGAAGAGAGAGAGAGAGAGTGCAGTTGTGTCTACGCAAGCACTTGCGCACTATAATATATTTTGCGTAGACTGAGATCTTTCAAAATACCCACTGTGGTCATATCGGCCAGAAGGAGGTCCTTATTTATTTATCATCTGTTTCCCTATCAATCACAGTTTGTTCTTCTTGTACACAGTTCTTCCGTATTTGGGCTGCTCCAACCCATAATCAGACTGATTAAGCAACTAGACATATTTAATCGGTTTAAACTTAAAGCATAATAATAATATAATAATATCCTGGGACAATTCACACACGGTCATCTGATCCCAAACTAGGCAGAGCCTGTACTATGGAAACCAGACAACTGATACTAATACTTATATACTTTTTTTTGTTGTAAATACATACTTATATAGATAAAACACCCAGACACTTGGTAAACAAGCCAAGTAAGTCGTATTATGCGACGAAGTTAAAAAGATGTCCTGATTTTTCATGAAACATTAAGGTTGCCCTCTTAGAAAGAGAGATCCGACCTCAATGAAAGGGATAGCGTTGACCTCAGGCATGTATTTGGGAGTGTTTCCTCCACTTTGACCCTAATAGCTTCATGGATGGTACTGTCTACGTAATTTAATTTAATTTATTTCAAAAAACACACAGTTTTACAATACACAATTACAAACTAGACACAACAATAAACATTCTTAAAAGAATTACCAGGGGTTCCCAAACTAGGCACAGCCTGTATCTTGGGAAACCAGCTAAGAAGTGGACATCAGAATTTAAACAAGACTTGTTTAGAAGAAGTGTTTAGATAAGCTTGAGAATGTGCGAAAGTGTATATGTGCGTATGTCAGTGTGTGTACGTTTGTGTATGATAGGCAAAGGAGTACCTACTAAATCCGAATTTGAGAGGTTTATCTATTGATACATAGAGATTCTGTTTGATTATAATCCAGACTTAAAAGCAACTTTGTCAATTTTTCCTTAACTTCCTTCACAGAAAGAACACTCAAATTATTACGAGATGTAACAGCATTGTACGTTGCCAAGAAACAGACGCGAGCAAACCTTTTTGCAAAGGTGGTTTTAACTGTGGGGGTAGGTACCCTGAAAACGCGTTTTTCCAAGAGTTTTTTATAATCTGGCGATTTAAGAAGATGAAAGATGATGGCGATTTACGTGGTAATGTCTTGTTTGTTTTATTTTGTGGAAGTCTTGCTTACTTACTTGTCAATTTGTCAATAATCTATGTACTTTTTTTTTTAATTATAGTGAATTCAGAACTGACTGATTACGTTTCGTTCGGTAATACAGGTTAGTGGTTAATTTTTTAATACCGGTATTTCAGATCGGTATGTTATTTCTATACACATAGATTAAGTTTGTTCTTTTTCCTTCTTTCTGAATACGTAATAATATTGTCTTATTATTTCTACTACCTGTTAAGTATTTGATGTATTTGATTTCATTATTATTTTTATTTTGTAATAGCAGTACCCGCGGCTTTGCCCGCAGCCAGTATTTTTGATGAGCTCAAGCAATGTTAACGTCATTGCCAAGCAAGTCAGTGGTACACCGGAAGGCGCTCGTTTAAACCTCACCCTGGGGTGAGCCAAGGCCTTGACTTGATTCAACTTAAGCCATTCCTTTTTTTAACGTGGAGAAATCCCAAAAGTTGCCCATACCATCACGGGAGTGACAGTGTGGGTTCAGTATGACTCCTACTGACTCAAACCTTTCGTGTCCAAATTCCGCTATGTTGATGGGCACCGGAAACTTATCTATCTGTATACAATTTCGAGTCCCACCAGCGGCCGACCAGCCCATCATCTTCCGTGGGTGTAAGTAAAGCCCACGGACCTGCCTGTCGCTATAAAAGGCCCGCAGAATCTCATCAGGTGGCATGCCGGAATACTTTAGCACGCCATATTAGCGAGAGTAAAATATAGTGGTGCACAGGCAGCAGTTCCCTCGTTCCTGCTCTCTGCACATTCTCGATACGGGGGCATAAGGTTGGCGTTGGTCCGCCTTCTGCCCTTCAGAGTCCCGGGACGTTCGGGGTGTGGGCCCCAGGACGTCCATTGAGTACGGCGGCGACTCCGAGGCGGAAGGCGGCGGGGTTGCGTTCCTCGTCCTCGTGAGCACCGTGACAGGTTCCCGGGGCTATAATGCGACAGAAAAATTGTCATGTTCGTAGCCAGTTATTATCACTGTTCGCAAACGATCAGTTGGTTAAGAAACGTCATTCCTTAGATGAGTGAGTTAGATGAGTGGTTAAGGTATCATTTGAACTGAGCATTGAAATCAAACTACTATTACGGATTTTATCGCGGTTTATTTTTTGATTTTACTATCCCGACGTTTCGAATGCTTTACAGCGAGATGTTGAACGTCCTTATGTCACAATTATGCCGGTGTACCCTCAGGTCTTCTTAGTTATTATTGTTGGTCCGATCTACGCAGTAAGAGCTTACAGTATCTTGAGGCCGTGCAGTATTTTGATTGCTATTGGATTTAATTATATTTATCACAGGATCCCAAGCCGGTGGTAACACCCAACCATCTTCTCTATTGAAATTAGGATGTTTTTTTGATTTCAATAGCCTCACGAATTATTCTAGGTAGGAATCGGTGTTCTTTTGCGAGGATTTGAGGTTTATCAAATCTAATATAATGGTGCGATCCTGAATATGTTCACATACTGCAGACTTCGGGTCGGTGTTTCACATCAGCTATGTGTTCTTTAACGCGAGTTTTTATTGCACGCTTTGTTTGCCCAATGTAGGAGAGCCCACAGTCACAGTCGAGTTTATAAACTCCTGCATCTTGTAGAGGTATATGGCACTTGACAGGTGGTAAAAACTGACTAATCTTCCTTGGTGGCTTAAAATAAGTTTTGATCGAAACTCGCTTTAAGATGTAGCCAATCTTGTCTGTAACCCCTCTAATATATGGTAGAACAGCAGGCTGACGCTCGACAGTGGCTGGTTTGACACGTTCTCTATGACGGCGGCGCGGGACTCGGAGCTTGTTGTCATGCAGTACTTGCTTGACATGTTGCAGCTCAGCGCTCAGATGGTCATCATCACAGATTCCGCGTGCTCTCTGAGGCTATTGAAATCAAAAAACATCCTAATTTCAATAGAGAAGATGGTTCGGTATTACCACCGGCTTGGGATCCTGTGATAAATATAATTAAATCCAATAGCAATCAAAATACTGCACGGCCTCAAGATACTGTTAGCTCTTACTGTGTAGATCGAACCAACAATAATAACTAAGAAGACCTGAGGGTACACCGGCATAATTGTGACATAAGGACGTTCAACATCTCAGTCCTCCCGTGACCATGGGTGCTGTAAAGCATTCGAAACGTCGGGATAGTAAAATCACAAAATAAACCGCGATAAAATCCGTAAAAGTAGTTTGATTTCAATGTGTAATATTCGCGTAAGTAAAAGACAATACTATGTGAACTGAGCATTTTCGTGGTTCGGCGGGTACGTAAATAGTCAGTCCAAGTCGTCAGCTAGATAGCAGTTGATAAGCCAGGTCAGATGCCTAACGGTAGCTTGAACTTTTAATTAAACTTTGAGCTTGACTCGTGTGTGTTATTTGAAAGGTGAATTAATAAATTGGGATGCTGACGTCATAAAACACTACAGACTTTTGAAATTTCCTAATGTTCTTGTACACGTTAGCGATACGTATAACTCATGCTTTTGGGCTCCCCATTGGGCTTTTCATGCTCAGTGAAGTTAATAAGTAACGTACCTATGTATGTAGATAAAAACCCACTCCTAACTTTCTCGACCACTTCTCTTCTTCAACTTTGACTAAGGTTAGCCATCCGAACGACGATGCTTGGATTCATCATATAACTTGTCCACGGTAAAGAGTCTAATACTGTGGACATCAGATGACTACTGCCTATGTCTATACTACAGACATTGGCAGTAGGTGTATCATCTGCAACGTATTCTGTTTAGACTGAGTATAACGCAGAGGGCCTTAGACCATTTGAACTTGACACGACATTGTCACGTTCTTGTAACAGACAGAACCCCAGTAGCGTCTACTGACACGCGTATGGCGATAATAATGCTGTGCTGCGGCACGATGGTGCTCACGTTGACAGGGAGTACTATGAACTGAAGTGCGCGGAAAGAGGCTCTTCAAATGGCAAAATAATATATACAGTTCAACGGGCGCAGCCTGGCCAACAATCTAAAATATTTTGGTAATTGACCATTCCTTTCACTAAGATATGCAATTGATCGTGGTGCTTTCGATCATAACTAAGTTAAGCTTCACACTCACCACTGTTACCAAGGAACCGATAAGTAGGTACACAGTGTGTACAGGATATGATACAGGCGCAAGCTTCACTGTAGCGTTCCTAATCGCTTATAACTTACAATTTCCTTACTTGGTTAACTACTTTCTTTAAATCGAGATGTAGCAGTGGGAACTTATATGTTATAATCTAACTGAGACTGGAGCTATTCAAAAAATGAACATTTTAATTTATTTTATTAAAAATTGAAAGCAATACCTATCGATTTAAGTTGTAGAAGTACCTCGTACTGTACCGGTATGTCGTAATAGTACTATAAGAAAAAAAAATGAAAAAAAAAAACTGAGTTCATCCGGGATCGAACCCGGAAACACAAAAATACCGGAAAACCGTTCAACCGCTACGCTGTATCAGTCGTTAGGATGCATCTCTAAATTCCCTTCCTTATGTAGCATTATAGAAAGTTACTGCTTAGCTCCTTATGTTAATATTGCGTAATGATTTTAATTTTGGAGTTTAAATCCGCAATTATTCTGTTATATTGTAACATTACTCTAGTTTTTTTACAATTTCGCGGAAAAATTAAGAAGAAGTAAGTGCTTATTACAATATTGCTCATTCCCTGTAACAAATAGCTTGATATTACTTATATTAAAGTCTGACCAGGTCTATAGTAAACATGTCCGTTAAATATCAACTAAATCTGTGAAACAGTATGTGCACAAATCTTCAACACAAAATAATTTCGCGGCAATTGTAGTAGAAAAAGTACATATTTCGACACTGCTTATTCCCCGTAACAAATAGCGAGATAATTTATATCCTATAATTTTTCTAGGTTATCAATAAATATTTTTGCCAAATAGCAACTAAATCTGTTCAGCGGTTTTGACGTCAAGTCTACACGAAGTCACAGACATACAGACAGACAAAAAATCTAAAAATCATATATTCGGAATCAGTATCGTTCCTAGAACACGTAGCAATAAAAATTTTCAAAAAATATTCAATGTACAGTTTTTACTTTTCTACGATTTTATTTAATTTATTTGCAGTACGTTCTGTAAACTTGTATGTGATGTTATTTCTACTTTTCTCAGCTGGCGGGTGGAAAATTGGTTATTTTACTCATCCATCCCCAAAAGTAAGATATTTATAGTTAATAGGTTTTTAATTATATATTATTATATTATATATTCATATGTATGATAGTGATAATGATAGTTATTTCTCAGCGAATAGCGACACTGATAGCTTTAGTAGTATACCTTCGTTAACTGAAACTCTTAACACCGCGTTTTCTGATGTTCCTAAGAACTTTAATGCTGTCCATATTAATGCTCAAAGTGTTCCGGCTCATTTTCCCGATATGCTGACGACTTTTAACTGTAATAATTTACATGCAATACTTATTTCCGAATCTTGGCTGAAGCCATGCCTGCCTTCCACTTCATATACAATTCCTGGATTTAATTTGATTAGAAATGATCGGGCTTGTGGTGGTGGTGGAGGTGTTGCCATATATTTACGTACACACATTCCTTTCTCAATTATTGATATGTCAGCACAGCCACCGCCTCCCAATGCTGGAGAACATTTATTCATAGAAGTGGAACTACACAACTCTAAAATTCTGCTTGGTAGTCAGAGGTTGATGTCCAGAGTGGATTGGTCGCAAGTACCTCAAGTTTTATTTAATAACAACATTATTCCATTAAGCGAGAAAGTGAAAGATTTAGGTATATTTATCGATAAAACTTTATCTTGGGCACCACAGGTTCAGGAAATTAGTAGGAAAATGTTTGCTTCTGCTGGCTCATTAAGAAGATTGCGAAACTTTCTTCCAGTTGCCACAAAAATTGCGCTTGCTCAGTCACTTCTACTTCCAATTCTTGACTATGCAGACGTCAGCTACCTCGATCTAAATGAAGACCTACTTGATAAACTTGAGCGACTTCAAAATTTCTGCATTAGATTTATATTTGGTTTGCGCAAATATGATCACATTTCTATTTTTCGTAAAAAGCTCGAGTGGTTACCTATTCGCCTCCGCCGGAACTCACATATTCTTCATCTTCTCTATAATATCCTCTTTAATCCCATTACCCCCCCATATCTTAAAGCTCGTTTCAAATTCCTTCATGAGACGCATTCAAGGAATCTAAGATCATCAGAAAACCTTGAACTAGCTATGCCCTTACACTCAACAAATTTTTATGGTAAATCATTTTCTGTACATGCAGTACGTTTATGGAATGCCTTACCAGTTCCCATAAGGCAAGCTAAATCTTTAAACATTTTTAAAAATCTTGTAAAAGCTCATTACCTTAGTTTGTAGCGCATTGGTATTTTGCTGGTCGTTATTATGATTTCGGAGTGCTATCTGTATATTTATCAGAATTAATTTTTATATATATAATACATAGTTCTCTTCGTATATATATATATATATATATAAGTATATTGAATATATGTTGGTATGTAAGAAATATTTATATATATCTGTATGTATATTAATATATTATATGTAAATAGGTAAACTTATTATATGTATTTTTATTAGTGTATATTGTCTCACATATTAACTACCCCACTTTTCGTATTCCATGCAATCTTTTTTCCATCCCAAGGGGTTGCCTGTAAGAAATTGCGGATAGCGATAAGGCCGCCCTTTGTACAAATTTCTTCAAGTCCTTTTTATTTTATTTTTATGTGTGTACAATAAAGAGTATAAATAAATAAAATAGGTCGGTCCAACTTCGACAAAGAGGTCGCCCGAAGAATCAGACTCGGATGGGAAGCGTTCGGGAAACTACGCGATATCTTCTCGTCCGAAACATCGCAGTGCCTGAAGACGAAGGTTTTTAACCAGTGTGTATTGCCAGTGATGACGTATGGTACTGAGACGTAGTCTCTAACGGCTGGCCTTTTAGAAAAGTTCAGAGTCACACATTGAGCCAAGGAGAGAGCTATGCTCGGCGTTTCTTAGCGCGACAGAATCCGAAATGTGGAGATTCGCCGAAGAACTAAGGTTACCGACATAGCTCTCAGAATCTGCAAGTTAAAGTGGTAATGGGCAGGCCACATCACTCGAAGAACCAATAACCGTTGGGGAAGAAAGGCTCTCGAGTGGCAACCACGAACCGGAAGACGCAGCGTAGGCAGGCCTACCACTAGGTGGACAGACGAAATTGTGCGCGTCGCAGGTAACCGGTGGATGCAAATAGCCAATTGTCGTTCATTATGGCGTTCTAAGGAGGAGGCCTATGTTCAGCAGTGGACGTCTTCTGGCTGATGATGATGATGATGATGTTACTCACCTTCCAGCTCCATTATCAGGTCCTCATTATTAGGCAAAGTGAATAGAACTCTTAAAGAGTTCTGATGAATGATGAATCAAATGATCCTAAACTCGATGTGTTTACTGATAACGATTCCAGGGTTCCGTCACCTACCTTCCAATTCCATGATCAGGTCCTGATTATTAGGAAAGTGAATAGAACTCTTTAAGACGGATCAAATGCGCCTAAACTCGATGTGTTTACTAGTAACCATTCCAGGGTCCCGTCACCTACCTTCCAATTCCATCATCAGGTCCTCATTATTAGGCAAAGTGAATAGAACTCTTTAAGACGAATAAAATGAGCCTAAACTCGATGTGTTTACTAGTAACCATTCCAGGGTTCCGTCACCTACCTTACAATTCCATCATCAGGTCCTCATTATTAGGTAAAGTGAATACAACTCTCTAAGACGAATCAAATGAGCCTAAACTCGATGAGTTTACTAGTAGCCAAGGGTTCCCTTATCCGCCTTCGAGCTCCATCATCAGATCAGATCGATGATACTATATTATTGTATTGTCACTGGTCTTTGACATATGTGCAAAATTTCAAACGATTTGAACGTGTAGAAGTGGGTGAAAATTGAGTTGCAAGATTCCACCCGAACAAATTACATACATACATAGATACATACATTGCAAGTTAAATAAAAGCTTTTAACTTTTAATATAGAGCGCAGTTAGTTAGGTGTACGTCTTGCTTGTCTAGAAAATAAGTAGATTCATAATAAAAAAACATCTAAGTACTAAATAAAAAAATAAAATATGAATGAATGAAATTCATATTAAATATTTACCAGACACGAGTAATCTACATATAAACATTGACGCAAACGCGACCGCAACGCTGTGCCATCAATTTTAAGTCGAAAAACGGAGTAAATATATTTTCCGATCCAGTCCACAACCCTCATCCAATCGCTGCAACTATTAGGTACACGAATATGCTTTGGGGGAATACTTTTTTCAATGCATGTTTGTACTTACACCGGCTGTTAGCGCGATTCTGCAAATTTACTATGTGCAGCGAGCATCTAACACTTTTAACTAGGTGGAGAGTCTCAAATACAAGGAACCGTTCAGGTAGGCTTTATCAGATGTTGGGTCGCCACTAAGTAACGGGAACCAGAGACTTAATTAATAACTTATCGGATAACGAGCGCTAGTGCTTTCCAGACGTCTATAGGCAGGCATATCTTTAACCATATGGCCTTGCTTGACTCATTACTAGGATTTATTTAAATAAATACTGCTTCTCATCCAGGACGTTAATTGAGTCTTTTTCTACAGTGCGCCTCACACCAGTATTGCCGCTTGGCGGCAGATTATTTGATACTAATGTGATATCTACCTAAATGGTCCCTTACCAAAGGCTTCAACATCAGCTGATGGACGTTCACTGCCGAACGTTAGAAGGGAAGGGTTGCCATAATCTTCACGCTTGGTAGGCGTATTGGGGATTGCAATAAGACGCTGCTGCCTGTATTCTTGATTTCCATTAGTCGTCTCTTATGATACAGTGTGTCGTACTCTTGAGGTCTTCAATGCCCTCTTGATTGCCTATCCTGAATGTGATGTGTTTGCTGATGAATGGAACAAAATTATCCGAGTGTATCTGGCGTTCTGTGAGCGTAAGTATGCTAGGTTGTCCATTGTTCTGTGTTAGTTTATTATGTATTTATTTATAACTAGCTGATTGACCCACGCAGCTCCGCCCGCGCTGTGTTTACGTTAACTAAACTTTCAATAATATACATTCGCATAGAATACAAAACCTCCTTTTTTAAAGTCGGTTAAAAACTTGGACTCACTTTGTACTTGCCCTCCAAAGCACGGAGACGTTTAGTTCAAATGGCGTTAAACGGTCACCCATCCATTTAATGACCTTTCCTAACGTTGCTTAACCTGATCGATTTCCAAACATTGTAAATAACTGTCTATGGGTGTTCCCTTACAAATATTTACTATAATTATAATGAAAAGTTGTTAAAATCGGAGCAAGCGTATAACCAAGTACACATTTTGACTTTAGTCCCCTCTCCCAAGGGAACCGTGCCGAATTTCGGGATAAAAACTATCCTATGTCCTACCTCGGAGTATTAACTCAAATCATGCCAAGTTTCGTTTCAATCCATCCAGTAGTTTCGTCGTGATGCTCAGCCGAGATACAGACAGACAGACAGACAAAAATAAAAAAAAATACATTTTTGGCTTTAGTATCGCTTATAGAATGCCCTCCAAACATAATTTTCAAAATATCTTCAATGTACAGAATTGGACCTGTTACAGTTTTATTATAAGTATAGATTGTATATTTCTGAATTTATGTTAATTGATGTAACTGATGTAACTATCGTTTTAATTAACAATAAAACATTAAACATAAAACCCAACGGGAGGAGATAATGGGTTATCACCAGTGGCAACAAAGCCAGTGGCAACAGCTGGGAAAGTGTGTATCATATGATACACCGCCACTGGTAACAGCTGGGATTATTTTCCCCATTTATGACCAGTGGCAACAAAGCCAGTGGCAACAGCTGGGAAAGTGTGTATCATATGATACACCGCCACTGGTAACAGCTGGGATTATTTTCCCCATTTATGACCAGTGGTGACAAAGCCAGTGGTGACAAGTGGGAATAGACCATTCTTACCCAGACACCCCACAACGCTTACGTTCTAGTAAATGTTTTAAATAAAATACACTATATTTTTCTTGGTGTTTATGCAAACCTGAGGGTTATGTTGTTCGTAACGTAACAAATGTATACAAAAACAACACGAGTAACGTCGTCCATCTACATGTTATACGAAAAAATCGCTCTTAAAATGTCGCAAACAAATCGCCGCGTTAGAGGTCCCTTTCATTTTGGTACTAGTCACAAAAATTTGGGATACCGCATGTAAAAATACTGTAATTATTTTAAGCTCCGATATCGTTTAAATTAATTTTATTGGAAAAATACTCGTATGGTTGTTTATCAAGCAATACTAGTCAGTATTCTATAAATTACAGGAAATAACGAATAATATGTACATAGATTTACGTGTCAATTAATGTGTAGTTTAAAATAGTATTAGGTATGTAATTATGTATGTTAGTCTGTACGGTATTTGTCGTATGGGCCATAGTAGCCTGAAATAACGGATTTATTATTATTAATAATACCCAAAGGTAAAAATACCAATCGAAGCCAAATATAAACTTATCGTTGATTAAAATTCCTCACGTCTTTAAAATATAGTTTGAATTATACCTACACAACATATTGATATCTGGAAGTCTTTTTTCATGTCATCATGAAAATTTAACGGTGAGTCTTGTCTTAGTTTTAGTGGAATCAGCAAGATTGACCCATCGTCATCGTCACTTTTCAGATGCCAATTGTCATCACAATCGATGAACTTAAAAATTATTTCGCTCAAGCGCGCATTCTAAGATCTTTGGAGGTAAATCTGTAGCTATAAGTATTTACGCAGAAGAATTGAAACCTATTAGACCGGTTCGTAAAGTAGTGGTTTCTCGCTGCACCAAATAGGCTTCTTATTACCGTAAATTAATAACCTACAAAACTGTTGCAACACTTTATATTTACGCTCTTTTCTACGGAACTCCCAATTTTCGATCCAAACTTTTGCCTGCTTCTTTTTTCATGTACATACGACTTCTATGGCGGAGACCATGCTCGTTACACGTCATTAAGCGATACTTTACGGCAGACGGCCCTCGAGACTGGCAACCCCCCTTCTACCCTTCTACATGCCTTCCACGTTACTGTAATAATGCTGGATGAGTTACGGATTATAGGGGAAGTGTTGTGTTCGTTGGATAAGTGTTGTTCTTTTTTTCGGCTGGATTATAAATAACCATAATTCGATCTTTTTTTTTTATTTAACGTGAAGAGACAAGCAAGATGTTAGCATAATAGCAGGCGTGCGTCACCAGTAATTTCACCAGCTTCAGTGCCCTTCAAACTGAAACATGACAATCTTTACACATTACTGCTTAACGGCAGAATATCTAAAACTGCAGTACCTACCGGTCCCTACCTGATGATCCCTTTTATAAGGGACCTGTCACCTTATATAATAATTTGTTGAAGACATCATTTGGCTGAGATTTCTCCTCTAGTACTTAATATGGAATACGGATGATCGCTTTACAATTTATTTTTGTGTAGTGGTATCAACGTCCATGAACCAAAGTCACCGACATAGTTCTCAGAATCTGCAAGTTGAAGTGGCGATGAGCAGGCCACATCGCTTAAAGAACCGATAATTGACGAGGAAAAAAGGAGCCGCGATCACAAACTGGACAAACCAGCGTAGGCAGACATACCACTAGGTGGAATGACGACATTAAGCAAGTTGCAGGGAAGCGGTGGATACATAGACTATTGTCGTTCATTGTGGCGTTCCAGGTCTATGCAGTGGATTCAACAGTGAATATCTTCCGGCTGATGATGATACTGATCAACGTCCTTCTACCCGAACCCATTGCCACATTTAGTGTCCTAACATCTCGGGTTGCGGGCTCGGTGGCGTGATTTTTGTCAGACTACCAAACGCGTGCCACATTTAATAAAATCCCGTTGCTTAATTCCACCGAATGGAGTGGTGCCGTGTATTAATTAAACTCAACTTAAAATATTCAGCGCGTCGACACTGAAATTTACCGATTTAAATTATGTGTACATATATAAATAAAGTATCTTTTATTCTCTTTTAAGAGGAGTTGGTGTAATAAGCATATTTTTTTTTTTAATTTTTGGATATTAATTTGGTCGATAAATAATGTTAAGCTATGTTGTTTATCGGTTTCTTCGGAGTCGTTGGACGTTTGTGGTGTGGGCCCCAGATCTCCATCGAGTACGGTGGCGACTCCTAGAAGGACAGCGGCGGAGTTGTGACCCTCGTCCCGATGAGCACCGTGACAGGTTCCCGAGGAGCTATACCACTAGACCAACGGGCCCGAGGACGGGCCCGTTGGTCTAGTGGTCAGACACCCTGCCTGCTAACCGATGGGTCGTGGGTTCGATTCCCGCCAAGTGTCTGGGTGTTGTTTATCTATTTAAGTATGTATTTACAAAAAAAAAGTATATAAGTATTAGTATCAGTTGTCTGGTTTCCATAGTACAGGCTCTGCCTAGTTTGGGATCGGATGACCGTGTGTGGATTGTCCCAAGATATTATTATTATTATTATTTATTTTTGGTTTTGATTACACGGGATTTTGCACCCGGACTTTTAAAAGGCTTGCGTGGGGACGAATCCAACACGCAGAGGCCTGTTGGGAGAAATTAATGCTAGGTGTGGAACATACCTGTCAGGATCAACCGCTGGAAATAAGATAATATAAACACCAGTTGACTCTGGCAGGTGTAGAGACTATTGTAAGTATGTGAAAAGATTTCTAGATGTTTATTGAGTGAGCATTTGGTGGACTGAACACAGGGCTATTGTAAAAGGCCGGGATCACTTGCCATAATTAGTGTACTAATTATATTTTGGCAAGCGGTGACTTGCCACCCACTAGACTCTCCATATGGCCGTCCGTTAGAGACGACGGAGTGCAACACCGGTGTGAGTGGCTCAGGGGTGCCGAGAGGTGTGCTGCGCTTTCTCCGTGGTTACTGACGGTGTTATGCCCTTTAACACTTCCACGCCTGGAGCATATAGCTCTAACAGATCCTCTCTGGACGGCCAATTAAGGCAAGCCAGAGCTGAGAGTCCTGCGGGCCTCCTTCGGTTTCCACTCGGCCGACGAAGACACGCCGAGGTGGGGGCCCTGACCGACTCTCTGGAGCACTCGGGTCCGTGGTGTCGCTACGCACTAACAGCTCGCCACAAGCTGCCCTGCGGGCTTATTATTATTATTATTATGCGGCCCCAGATGTCGGATTCAAAGGCAAAGCACTTATGGGAAACTGGTGCTGATCCCACCGGAGAACCTAGGTCTTATTTGCCGACGTGACAGCCGCGGAGGTTTAATTGGGTAAGAATGGGGCATGTGGACCCCGGTCGATTCCAGAGGGTCCGGAGACCTTTTGAAGGTTTCCCTGGAGAAGAAAAAAAAAGTTTTTGTCGGTTCGTCATTGTTAGAGCTCTATTTTATATGTTTCTTCCTATAAGCATCCTTGTGTCTTTCTATTTTTTTTTCTTTTTCTCTCTAATATTCTCTGTTTATGTCTTCTCGCTATTTTGAGTTTGAAGTTGTTGTTGCTAACTTCTACAAAGCAACGAAGAGAAAATACAAACGGTTATTATTATCATTCCGCAGATAAGTAGATAGTACTGACCCTTTTAATAATACCTACAGCTAGAAATTTATTATAACTCATTCATTATAACTTATCCTACTTTTATAAATATTTTAAACTGCGTTCTGCGTAGTCCAACTTATTTCAGATAATTTTGCGCCTTGCATCCGCAATGAGGCGGCGTTGTGCGGCATATCAATGCAGATAGCCCAGTAGCAGTCTTTATTGAGTTTTGACAACAATATACGTGGTTATGTCCAAAGGGGAACTTATACAATAGCTAGTGACAAGGGGAAGTTGCCGAAAGTAAATAAATATATGCAAATTGTTGGAAATTCACGTAATTCCGTACGAAATGACTGGCCATTTTTTCGGCGTCTGCAATTTATGTCTGATTATTTTAAAAAGTACATAAAAACTTAACCAAAATTCTAACCGCTATTTCTATTTATTTCACACTAGTGGCCCAAATTCATCTGAGATACTAAAATATGTTTTTCCTAACCAAATTATTTATAGCTTATGTCACACGAAAATAGTGTAGTTTTTATGTGTGAATAAAAACTAAAATCGGTGTTATAGTTTCTGAGATTACAAAAAAACAGCTTTAGATAGATTTTATCGCAATAACTTTACAGTTTGATCCCGTTTAACTTAACGGAAACAAAGATCCCGTACGTTATCATATATGGTGTAGTTGTTCAAAACGTCGTTAAAGTAAAAGTATAAATAAACCGCGATTAGATTCCCTACCTAAATACACCATATGATATTAGTATACATAGTAAAGTATGTAGTAGTTTAAGTATGTATTTACAAAAAAAAAGTATATAAGTATTAGTATCAATTGTCTGGTTTCCATACTACAGGCTCTGCCTAGTTTGGGATCAGATGACCGTGTGTGAATTGTCCCAGGATATTATTATTATTATATTATAGTATTACCTGATCGTCCTCGTTTTAGTTTATAATAATAATAATTCAGTCGCTACTGTCCCACTGCAGGGCAAAGGCCTCCCTTTCCTCTTTCCACTTTTCCCGAACCATAGCGATTTGTGGCCAGTCCTTCCCAAAATTGTCTAGCTCATCCCGCCATCTCCATCTAGGCCTACCACGACGTCGTGTCCCAGTGCGTGGCACCCATAGTGTGGTCGTTTTGGCCCATGCAGTATCCGGCATGCGGCAAACATGATGTAGTTGGCATGTTTTAGTTTATATATAATGTTTATTTAGTAGTTCCGCGTACAACCAGGCTTATTATACTTAACCAAACACCTTATTAAAGTGTCCCAAGTTCTATGAAAGTTCACCGTGCGTCTTGGCGTGCGCGCCGCAAAGCGCTGTCACTATAAGCCCTAAATTAATATGAATCTCTAATTTGAACATCGCACGTGTTGCGAGCTCGCAACTTTGCAGACTACGCCAAATTGGATAAACATGTGCGAGGAACGGGTGCCGTTGGAATTGAAAATACGGGTAAATATCACGTACGGGTACGAAGAACAATCGTCCCTTTATAGTTATTAGCAAACATAGATAAACAGGACGTTTGCTTAAAAAAAAGTGATATGATATAAGTTAGTTATATAAGTTTCCATATCACTTATATCAGTGATATGTAAAGTGATATGGGTGGTGCGTGTGACATTATCCATAATACGCCTTTATTTGTAAATGTATAAGTATATCACTACTTACTCTGTTTCACTCTTTCTATTGCTTGTACTTGTATGTGTCTTATTGTGCTGACTAAATAAATATACTTCTTCTTCTTCTTATATGCCTGCCCAAAAATATAAATATTGTTCTTTTGCGGTCGGTCCCATTGTTTTCTAGTTTTCTTCAAAACTTCCAAACTTCTCGCTAAAAATAACCTCAAAAGTATCAGAAGCCGTTTCTAAATTCTTACAGATGTTACGTACAATCCTAAATTTTTTGTAAGGCATGACTTCTTTACAAATTTATGAATTACCAAACGTTGGTTCAGAATGGTGTTTAGAAGCTCCCCTTATTAGTCCTGTTTATAAAGAAGTTGTCGTATAACTTCATTGTTTACTAAAGAAGAATATATAAAACTTAAAAATTATATTATATAAATAAACCCATTTTCTTTTAACACGCTTTTTTACTTTGTAAATTGACTAGCTGTGCATGAAATGAAACAATATATCATTGATGTATCAGGGTTATGTCCACCCACAGGCAAAGGCCATAAATTCTAAGTATTTTCCGGTCAGACGCTTCTCACCGGCTCCTGCATTCTTGCGAAAAAACAAATTTAGAAACCTACTTTAATACTGAACTACCACAATCAAATCAGTAGCAGTTAATAGATCTCGCTTGTTAATGTAGCTAAGTGACCTATCCGAGTAACAGGTACTGTAATAATTTAAAATAGTTCATCGAAGATCTGACAAAAAACTATTTTTAAAATTGAGATCAAAAATATTTTACTACTAACAATGGATTTGAGTTTGACCACAATCTCACGTTAAGGTTAGTAAAAATGTGGTCTATGATAACCGTGCTTATCCATAAGATCCTGTTCACCCTAAACTTGAATAAATCCATGTTATAATTTTCTGTTTTGTTCGAGTGAGCGACGACAGACCATAAGATGCAGGCAGGCCTTCTACTAGATGGACCGATGACATTGTTAAAGTCGCAAGCAACTGTAAATGGCTAACAGTCGTTTGGTCGTCGTGGAAGACCTTTATTCAGCAGTGGACGTGTTCTGATGATGATGATTATAAACTGGAAATACGATGTTCGGAAGAGTATTCCACAGTTTGACTGTGTGCATGAGGAAATATCAAGCGAAACCTTTAGTCGAGCAAGTTGAAGATGATGACAAAGTAGTGAAGACCCTTTCAGTGGGAGGATGGGGGATGAAAAGGGGATGGCGGTACAAGAAGATCATCAAAAAATTCAACAACGTTTCTATTACCTAAATTAGTCCGTATGTTATTATTTAAATAGGGCAAATTACAGACGCGTCGTCAAAACGCGCCGTGTGCTTTTGCCTATCCGTGTGCGTTGTCAAATGAACAAGGCTTATGGTAATACTAAATATTGTGATTATTGTTATGGCAATACTAGAAATTAACATACTCGTGATAACAATAATCGTAATAATATAACCGAAGGTTCTCTTCTGTAGCTACAAAAATAGCTAGGAATTTATCTATGGAATTTAGTGACGAGACTAGGCATTTTATTTGCACTTTCTTTGCACTCAGTCCCAGACCATAACGGATAGTTGAGTCGCTAATATTCTTTAAATTGCTAGAATATTAGCGACTCAAATAATTTGAGAGCAGTTTTCATCTTAACTTATAGAATTTCCTGTCGCTAGTAAGAAGCCAAACAATAATTGATCACCAATATCCAACTCCTAAGACGAATCGAGCAAATAAACTACCCAATTATCTAAACTAAAGGATCAAATTAATTTAGTGTGTTTATAAATCTTACTTTAAACTAAGACAAATCGCTATAAGGTTAGCTAGTGAAAAATGCACTAATTCTAAAGTAATGTTGGATACGACGCAGACTCGGAGTGCAATTCATTCTCATTAGTCAGTGAAGCAGCCTTTCTCATAACCCGATGAAATCTCGAGAGGGTTCACCCGGAACGAACTTAGAACAACCGAAGTTACTTTAATTTTTATAATTATATTACACAGAATTTTAATTGGCGGTCCAATTGGTATAGTAGGTATCTTATGTGTTCGTACGTTAACGTCATTTAATACTCTGGCTGCTACGATGGTCTTGTGTTTGGGTGTATTTAAGAATACATTTTAAAGTATGAATTTGCTTGCCACAGTACGGGTTCTACGTAGTTTCATGTCATCAGGATTAGATGGATGTTTGTGTGTGTGCATTTTCTCAGGGTATAATATATAACTGATTCTTACCTATGTATATGTACATGCAACTGAAACAACTAGTTTAAATTTATACAAATAATGAAACATATAAGTTGCTGAATATAATGACTACAAATTTTTCGTTTCCGGAAACGGTCAGTCCAATTTCACTTCATTCCAGTTACTAATTTCGCTATTGCCAAATGTATATTCTACATTTAAAAGTATTATTCTGTAAAGACACTGGATTGTACGTACTACTAGATTTGTAGACCTAAGTGTGTGTGTGTGTGTGTGTTCCAAAAGTGACTATCTTAGGTGACTTTTAACCGACTTCAAAAAGAGGAGGAGTTTCTGAAATCGATTGTGTATATATTTTTTTATATTTCATATTATACCGTGATTCGTGTACCGCGTTAAAGGACCACTTTGCGGCCAAGCTTTCTGATGAATTCTTGAGAATTGCGGAGATTTCGTGAAGCTGCATCTTTTGCGCATTATTCTTCGTTTTAATCCCGTATAAATTTAATTTCGACGCCTCATGAAAGACAAAAATACATGAACATGGGTTCATAAGACAACGCCAGAGCCTAGTCCACAATACCACCTAAACGCAAGTGCCAATAGAGCAGCCATGGTTATGAATGTGCACTTAGTGTCGCACTGACTAACGAACGTCGGTTACCTAATTGTTTATTCTAATGTAACCATTTTAAGTCAAAGTCAAAATATCTTGATTATGTATAGGCCCCACAGAGGCACTTACACAAAAATCATTTTTATAAACTACCACCGGATCGTAACGCGGCCGCTACTGAGAAGATCCGGCAAGAAACTCAACGGACTTGTCTTTTTTTGTAATTTTTTTTTAAACAGTTTTTCAAATTATACATAAGTCAGCCTTATGTAAAATATAAATATCTAATTATTTCGATTCTCGGAGCCATTTACGCTTATTTTCTATTATTGAGCACGGAAGAATCGATATCTCTACTTACTATCAATGTATAAACGAGTGTCGAGAGAATCCGATTTTAAGAAATGAATTAATGATTATTAACCCTAATTGGTGAAGGTGAAAAATCATACGAAGATCTGGAATACAAAATTTTGCAGATATTAACCAATGAATTCAAGGTACAATGTGACAGGAGCGAACTAGAAACAGTACGAAGAATGGGTAAATACACCGAAAATAAAATAAGACCTATTGTGGCAACATTCACTACACTCGGCAAAAAGATTTCTCACCGTGGTTATCAACAAACGGAAAATCAAAAAATGAAATAGATTTTATTGCAACCACAACACCCAAAATCGTGCAAAATATAAATGTTTTGAGCAGATTATTACACCCAAGTGACCACCGTTTAGTCAGAATAACAATACAAATTACAAGCAACAAAAAATCACGCAGAAATTACAACAGCACACCACATAACCAGGCCGATCTAAATAACTTTGAAGGAGAATTTCCTAGTTATTCTCAATACAAGAATAAAAGTATTGATGATTTTACTGATTTAATTGAAAAAACATTACTAACGGGTTTTAAACACATTAAAAAACAGAACAGCAAGAATCGGAACCGAGAAATAATTACAGATGATATAATAGAGCTAAAAAAAGAAAAAAATATACTCAGGAATAAGAAATGCAAATCCAAAGAAGAAAAGTTATTATTAAGCAAACTATACAGAGATATAAAAAAGAAAATAAAAGAAAACATACAATCTCGAAGGTTTAAAACTATACGTAATTTTCTAGAGAAGACAGGAGGAATAAAAAAAGCACAAAAAAAATTAGATCACACAAAATGTATTATGACACAGCTACAAGGTACTTCGGGTAACATAGTCACGCATAGGGAAGGCCTTATGATGATCGCTACAGAGTACTACAAAAACCTTTACAGCGACTCTACAAAGAATAAATTATTATGCGCAGACCAATCAAACAATAGGGATTCTGTGCCTCTCTTTACAGAAAGTGAAGTAGAGTTTTCAATAAGAAATCTTAAAATGGATAAAAGCCCGGGTCCAGACGGAGTGACTAATGAAATGATTAAGGCCAGTAAAGACCAACTAACCAAACCATTAACAGACCTATTCAATATGATACTAGTAAATAAAAAAGTGCCAAAATCGTGGACATCGTCAGAAATTGTACTTTTATACAAAAAGGGAGACCCAAACCTCATCACCAACTATAGACCAATTAGCCTCATGTCATGTCTATATAAGGTATTCGCATCCACCTTACTACGAAGATTAACAAAGATTATTGATGAAAACCAACCCATTGAACAAGCAGGTTTTATGAAAAATTTCTGCACTATCGATCACATACATACATTAAAATTAATTATCGAAAGATACAAAGAACATGACCTACCTTTATATATAGCGTTTATAGATTACTCGAAGGCGTTCGACTCTATATCACACCAGGCTATATGGCAAGCTTTGAACGAACAAGGTATAAATAAAGAATACATTGATCTTACAAAGTCGATTTACAAAAGGGCCGAAATTCCAAATAGAGCAAGTAGTGAAACAGGGTGATCCACTCTCTCCTAAGCTTTTTATCACTGTTCTTGAATCCATCTTCCGGAAACTTGAATGGGAAAATAAAGGTATAAATGTAAACGGCCAATATTTAACACATTTAAGATTCGCTGATGATATTGTCCTGCTCTCGGAAAACCCCGAAACGCTTCAATACATGGTGGAATCCCTTAGAATACACAGCAATGCAGTCGGGTTACAAATAAATCTGGACAAAACAAATGTAATGACGAATACAAAGAAAATTATAATAAACTTAGACCAAAGACCGTTAGAGTACGTTGAAGAATACGTATATTTAGGACACCTTATATCATTTAAGTCCTGCACAGAAAAAGAGATCGACCGAAGAGTAAAAACCACCTGGAATAAATTCTGGGCAATGAAAGAAATATTTAAGGGGCCGCTACCAACAAACCTAAAAACTAAAGCGATGAACATATGTTTGCTACCATGTTTAACATACGCATGTCAAACATGGCCACTCACGAAAGAAAACATAAATAAATTAAGGACATGTCAAAGAGCTATTGAAAGAAGCTGCATGAATATCAGACTAAAAGATAGAGTAAAAAGCTCACTAATCAGGAGAAAAACTAAAGCAAGAGACGTAGTCAAACACGTACTGACCTTAAAATGGAAATGGGCAGGACACATACAAAGGCTTAAGGACGAACGATGGACAAAAACGATTACAAATTGGTACCCAATACAGAAAAAGAGAAGACGTAGAAGACCATATAAAAGATGGGACGATGACGTGATAAAAATAGCGGGACATACATGGTCAAGACTGGCGAAGAACAGAGACCAGTGGAAGCTTTTGGAGGAGGCTTTTACCGCAACAGGCGGCCCTTATACTAACTAAGATTACTAACATAATATTATAAGAAAATACTAACAAATACTAACACATCCAATAATTAAGTACCATAAATACTTTATTTAGGTGTAAGGGATCAAAATAAAGCTTTTTTTTTTTTTTATATATTTTTTTATTAACCCTAATTGACGTTCGTAAGTGTTGCAGTTAATAATACCATGGAAATCACTGCCGTAGCAACAGAAGGGACGAAGCGGTAGTCACTCATCTGCCTGGAGTGACTTATCATAGGGCTCTGCGACCCTATTCTTCTTAGGAGCACAGTGCTATGCGAACGTGGTTGCCTCGGCTATGATTTTCTTTAAATTAGGACACTTTCTTAGTCGTATCGTGCCCTACTTCTCTAAATTCTTATCTTTATTTATACAAAGCCAAGTGTACCGGCGTACGTAAAATATTCCAAGCCCCAAGACCTTCGTCTTAAGCTGTAAATCCCTTTCCGACGCAGGTGCAAGAAGGTCTATCCGACTAATTAAGGTGGTCACGTAAATCGACGAACCACTAAAGTCCGTTTAAGCCTACAATTTTCGTTGCGATACTATTCCGAAATTAGCCGCATTGCCGTTTCTACTACGAATTTCTTAGACCGCTGTGATTTAGTAGTCTGGTAGGTAATATTTATTGTGAAAGTTTTCTTTATTGCGCTATGTGTTTTAATATCAAAGAGCGTTTTGAACAGAAGTTGAACTTGAACTTTATTTAGGTTTTGCGATAACGTGCCATAAGTAGGTAAGTAGGTACATGAATCAAATTTATTTATTTGAGTAACTTTTTTGGTGTATTGGAGAATGGTTTAAAACATTCATCCTGTTCGATCCCCGCCCGCCTTTTCCCCAGGGATTTGTAAATATTATGTGTGTACATAACAGCTGTGTTCGTTTCGATGATATTAGAGGGAACTATTGCCATTTTCCGTGCACACATGTATAAGGACGACCTTGCTCCGAGGAGAATAATAGAAGATATCATCACAGAATATAAATCACTTTTATTATAACACACTGTTTCCAAACTAAAAACTAGATAAATTAAATTCACAATAAACAGTTACTTCCAACTCTTAACAGTCTCGCGGTTGACACTCGAATCCCCGCATTGTGCTCCCAACCATGGTTTTATCGGTAAAAATCCCTACCATCACAAAACCCCCGAACGTCTCACAACGACCAATCACAGCCCGCATCAGTTCTCTTTAATGCGGCCCCGTGATTGGCCGGCGCTACGAATCAATTGAATAGCTTCTACTTCTGTCAGTACTCTAAAAGTAGTTGCCAGCATATTAAAATATTAAACAATGAAAATAAAGAATTAAATAATTTGCGATAAATCTCTACAAAATTGCAAACCCTAACAATCGACCATCCTGACGACGTGTGCGTCCCCGCACACGACCCAGGTGGAAACCCTAACAATCGGTATCGAGTACATGGTCAGCAGCACGAAAGTCCCCAAATACTATAACCATTACATGAATTAACAATTAAACATTCTAATACAATCAATTAAACATCAACAATTTGTACATCATTTAAATATTTTACATTACAATAAACTTCGTTAGTTATTAGATAATTAATTCCATTCCTTTTATTTTATTAAAAACAAATGTATCATCAATATAATTGCTGTTAGGAAAACTGTACACTTGTATAATATTGTAAACATCTAGTTATCCATTCTATTCTAATTTATTAGACAACGAATCGAAATCACATCGAAATATCAATATGTACATATATCAATAATTGCTGTTAGGAAAACTGTACACTTGTATTTCTATTCTAATTTATTAGACAACGAATCGAAACCACATCGAAATATCAATATGTACATATATGGACTTACTCAGGTCTACGAAAGACTGGTGACTGGCACACCAGCGCAAGCCGATCGATTGCTTCACACGGCGCAGGTGAGACTACTTAATGGCATTGGGATCGAATCGAGTCCATGAGGACTGCCCAACTACCATTTCAAAATAATATAGACACCGACTGGCGGATATACAAGCCGATCGATTACTTGATACCGCACAGTGGCACAATGCATCGTGGTGGCTCACACAAGCCGATCGATTACTTGTGGAGACGCACCATCGTGGCACCGAACGTATCAAACCATGGCACGATCGATTCGATACCATGCATGACCGGCCGACTACCAATTCGAAACACCAACTGGCGGCACAAGCCGATCGATTACTTGATACCGCACAGTGGGTCGATGCATTGTGGTGGCTCACACAAGCCGATCGATTACTTGTGGAGACGCACCGTCGTGGCACCGAACGTATCAAAACATGGCACGATCGATTAGATACCATGCATGACCGCCCGACTACCAATTCGAAATCAGATTAAAACCAACGGCGTGCACAAGCCGATCGATTACTTGCGACGGCGTAGTGGGTCGATGCGCACAAACCGATCGATTGCTTGCGATTTATCTGGAAAGATACAAAAGACCTTCTGTAGCAACATTACTCTTAACATCTCAAATTATACACACAAAATTATGGATTCAAATTAATCACCATCATTACTATTCTACTACATTAGCTTTAGATTCATTTTCGTGAACTTCTATTGAACTTATGTGGCTCAAAGGCCTGTAGTTCATACTTTTGTTTTGCATGCGTGCTGCTAAACCGCAAAACATTAATGTCTTGATAGGGTTCTATAAACATGGACATAAGCTTTTTGCTTTGCCCATCACTGTTAATGCAGGGTTTATATTTCTGTCTTATCTTACCTATCTTGAACCCCACTGCGAATAACAGACCGCTATTAAGGAGTTTTTAATCGACTATCAAGTATCACGTTAAGAATGAGCTTTGACCCCATTCATGCTGCCACCAAATAACACCTCTGTTTTATTTTAACGTTGTTAAGTATCCAGCGAACCCTCCCCAAAAGCCTATCTCAATCTTTCTCATCATGTTAGTGCGTTTAGCGATTCAATGGATAGTACGATTGAATCAACAACCATCAACACCGACTAAACAGTGTTTAAAACCTTTTCAAAAGCAAATCTTGTGAAAGCATGTGATGCAGAATAACTACAGTGATCGCTTGCCAAGCGATCCCCTGATCGACCCTAATTGTGTAAATTATAATCTTCAAAAACGAACACAGATTGTTTGTTTTCTTGACAGGTATAATCAATCAAGTAAACACACCCACAACTACAAGTAGGTGCGTATAACCTTACTTAGATCTTACGAAGACTTAGGCCCCTAAGGTGGTCAACATACAAATCATGAAACGGCACCACTATTTTTGTTTTTGCGACATTGTGGAGTAATCCCTCATTCGCTTTTAAATTATGTTTTTTTTTTTTAATAAGAGGCTTCTATGCAAAAGTTTATACATATATATACCAACGATATTGTACCATAATTTTAATTTTATTTACTTTTTTTGTAGCCCTACACGGTCCATAATTATACTTAGCTTTAAGCTACCAATTTAATAAATAACCACCTTGTAAATATTTTGGAATGCAATAAACGATATGAATATATTAATTTTAACATTGTTTTCTGACTGACGAACCAGAATTGTCTGTTCTAAGGTCTTCTTTTGACACTGAAATGTTCAATGTCGCCGTGGTTCATACGACACAGTTGTCACCCCTCGGAACTACCCATCGAATACTGCTTTTATTACCATGTAAATAACTTAATACTTGACAGTCTTTTAAAACGTAATTATTTATGTAATTTAGGCACTTTTCATCACAATCGCTGTTAATACTTTTGATCCTACAGATTTTTCTCCCAGTTGGACAGTGCAACCAGTAGTAATTAAATATTGTTATTACACTCAGAAATTGGTCATTGACGGCTACGGGATTTCGCGGTAGCTTATTTGGCGACATGACCCACTTTTGAACCAGTCCTATGTTACATAACAATCGAACTCTTGCAAAGTTTACACATACAGCCACCCCCACTAGAGATTCTCAGAATTAACCCCGGTACAGAAATGTGGAATGCAGTTCACTGACCGGTAATTATTAAAATACCGTACCTAGCAGATAACCCTAAACTTTCGCAGAAGGAAAATAACAGCTAAACTTTATAACTGAGTAGAGGTTCTTCGCTTCTGCTAAAGTCTGTGATGTAGTATAGTAAGCGACGATATGCTTGCTCTGCTCAGAAATTGGAACCCAGCTATCAACCCAACTTATTGTAGCAGTGCATGCTAGACGTAGAGCCAGCACCGAATTAGACGTAGAGCCTAACGCTGCTGGGATCCGTACTCACTATCGAATTTCTGCTCAACGTAGAGCTGACCGTTAAACTATTAGACCTTAAGTAGTTTCACTGAAAACCATAACCCTCGTGACGGTAGTGCTGCTTAAGCAAATTTATTGAACACGAAAACGTGACAAGCCACTGTCGTAGCATCGAGCTCGAGCCCTTGCTGCTTAGAGAACAACACTACGGGTAATACCGATGACAGGCCTGTTCATTAAGTAGAAGTATCTAGTCTTCAATAACAGGAATAAGATAGTTTCAAGTTAACAGCCGATAATCAATGCACATTCTAAATGAACCATCCCTTTTACGAACAAGCAAACTAAGACTAGTTTGAGACGGGCTAACTATTCCGGGATACAACATTTTCTAATAGACGTTGCTAATTTTCAGACACATTTTTTTTTTCCAACGAGCCTGATTATTATAATGCTGTGATTGTGACTACATTTGACGGTAGTCCCGTTATGGCCTTGTCCGAAAATTGCACTATTCTCACGACAAAATACAAAACCTATCAAGATCCGACAAATGGCTGATGATGGTACTATCACAACATCAACACGTCCGCACTTAGCTTGATAAGAGTACTTTAGACATGTATTACTGTTTCTACTCTCTTTCATGTGTACTATTCGGGTGCAATGCGTTTTTTTTTCAATACTGCTACTAAATGGTAGATAAATCAGCCAATACCGTGGCTGCACCGTACAACCCAAAGACATCGACTGATCAAGCTGTAAGGGAACATTCACTCATTTGTCAAACTCAGGTTAAGGAGAATTTATTACCTACATCAAGAAATTGCAACTGAGTCAAGTTTTTATAAGCGATTAATGTTCGTGCGCTTCCGCTGAAGCCGCATCAACACTGGCTTGTCTTACATGCATTCACCACCCCCTGATACAACTTGGGCAGTAACGTCCATGCATAGTTGAGGTGATAACATACCCAGACTTAACAAAGGACCATGCCCATAGTATTGAGCTGAAAGTCAGCAATGCAATGCCCAAATTGCACTCTATGTCATAACTTTTTAACAGTATTTATATGATATCTAGATTTAAAGTTATTTATAGCACCGGTTCAAAAGATATTGGACATTAAACATGATAACTTCCTACTGGTTTTTTTTTTTTACATTTTATCGTTCACAGACAGCATTGCTATTAGTTTTTCACTAGGAACTTCATGATCATCACATAAGCTAAGTCAGATCAGTGTTCTTTTATATACTTATCTGTATGTTATCAGATAAACATGTCAGTTATTTAGAATTATCTAGTCTGTCTCCATTGTATAATGTCAATATGTATGTGAAAACAATTTGGTTAGATACACTGGTACTGCAATGTTAACAATAACGTCTTATTATTATTTTTTTTATGTCTAGTGCTTCATATGATTTAAAATTAACAACATAATTCTAGTTTTTATTTATTAGAGCAATCTTATAATATACTTTATCTGGGCATTTATGGGGCACAGATGGCCAATAGAATCGAACTACCAGACCTCGGCCAGATCCTAGAACTTCTAAATACCAAAATCAGTGATAGTTCTATCACCCTCCCGTATAGCGATGCACACTTGTTAAACAAATATAATTAATTTAACAAAGCATGCATGCGTGATTTGAAGGATCCAAAATCTAAGTCTCGGTTTTTGCGTCCTGGGAAGATTGCAAGACCATCCCTAACGCATTTACAATATCGAAAACCACTTTTTTTTTAAATGAAGGACTACGTGACCTGTTAGATTGTCCCGCGTCGACACGTGGCTCTGTGCTACCGGCAGTCAGCGGACCGATTGCGATGGCTCCTTCCACGTCGGTCGTTGTCCCGCCGTGATTGTTAACGCTGATTCCGATCCACCTTAGTCATCCTCGCGGCCGTCATTCCGTAGCTCACGCTCGACTCGCAACAAAAAGGTTGTGTGAATATTATGCTGCAGACTTACACGTGTATCGTATTATGACGGTAGCTTGTAAATAGTAGTAGAGAGCATTTTATATAGGCAAGCTAAAATTACTACCTATCTACCTAACACAATCACTGCCATACGCTGTAGGAATATTTTGGTATCAGGTCACCCAACAATAACCGACGAGACCATTACTAATAATACTGCAATATGACACTAATACTGCGCACTTCAGCTATAATTTGATACAATACAGGCAGTGCTATCATCTTCCATATTATTCCATATCATGCAAGAAATGAATACAATCTCCCAATTATATTATTAGTTATAGGCTCTCCGAAACTGTTACATACCTATGTATTTTTTTATAACAATACAATTGGTATGGATGTATCTGTCAATCATTGGACTACCTATTGAAATTTCTCCGTCTTGACCGTCTTCTGTTTTTATTTGCAGAAAATAGCGGATTATACTACGGTTTAAGACATTTATGTTCTCAAAAGATTACAAGATAATCACTTACAGAGAAAATACAAAATATAATATACGAACAGTTTGATTTGCTCAATTAACGTTGTACATAAAAATAGGGGTAGGTACTTTTAAAAATATTTAAACATTTTTATTTTTCCAGGTATTGCGGGTACCTTCATTTCATTTAGAAATCACAATGCACGATAATAAATTTTAAGCAGCAAGCCGATATAGAAAAACTACAACGCATAGAGATAAATATCAATTCAAACTAATTCAAAAGACAAAGATTACTTAATTCAAAACACTTCTTGTCTAAAAATTGTAGATTTGGGCGTGTACTTACGTTTTGTTGAAGTTAGTTGCGATAGCCACTTCTGATCTATAAGGACGACCTTGCTCCGAGGAGAATAATAGAAGATATCATCACAGAATATAAATCACTTTTATTATAACACACTGTTTCCAAACTAAAAACTAGATAAATTAAATTCACAATAAACAGTTACTTCCAACTCTTAACAGTCTCGCGGTTGACACTCGAATCCCCGCATTGTGCTCCCAATCATGGTTTTATCGGTAAAAATCCCTACCATCACAAAACCCCCGAACGTCTCACAACGACCAATCACAGCCCGCATCAGTTCTCTTTAATGCGGCCCCGTGATTGGCCGGCGCTACGAATCAATTGAATAGCTTCTACTTCTGTCAGTACTCTAAAAGTAGTTGCCAGCATATTAAAATATTAAACAATGAAAATAAAGAATTAAATAATTTGCGATAAATCTCTACAAAATTGCAAACCCTAACACATGTAAGCTTTGAACTACTGCTTGAAAATTTCCTGATAGAAAAAACACTGCCCTACCTGTGCAATGGGCATCGAGACTACGACTTCACTGTTAGCAGCCGCACTTAGCGCCTGTGTCTTTGCATCCACAGCTCTGAGGCACAATAAATTAAATTGAATTGATACCATACCTACATACAATACAATACAATACAATACAATACAATACAATACAATACAATACAATACAATACAATACAATACAATACAATACAATACAATACAATACAATACAATACAATACAATACAATACAATACAATACAATACAATACAATACAATACAATACAATACAATACAATACAATACAATACAATACAATACAATACAATACAATACAATACAATACAATACAATACAATACAATACAATACAATAATTCCTTTATTTCCATAAATGTTGTACACCATGATGAGAATTCCCTGACTTCTGCGCTAGTAAAAACTGTGTTACAGAAGCCAGTGTCATCCCTATGTTTTTGAACACTATTATTATTACATCCAAACAGTAATATACTTACTTCTTACATTGGAATACAACGCCTAAATATTTCTTATTTATAATTTTTACTTATACTGAAAGCACATAAATTAATAGGTAGCTCAAGCAGTTTGTTAATTTGGGTATCGCAAATCACCTATTTAAATATCTTAATTAATTATATTTTAATTAAAATATCAACCGTAATTAATTGTATTCACACACTTTTGATGAATCGTAGTAATGTTTGAAAGGCTAAAGTGTTTTCTCGGAATAATAATAATTCCTAATTATTCTTAAATATGGTAAAATTACATAATTCTGTGTATTTTGTACATTAACCTAGAATCTCAATGAAGCACTTGCTTACACTAGGTTTTTTAAAATTCAATTTAATGATGGTAAGCAACAAGCCTGCCTGCAGATACCTGCACAGGCACTCGCCACTATATACATTAGTTATTAAGTCTTGCTCCCGGTAATTTCACCAGCTACAGTGCCCTTCACAGTGCCAACACAGTAATATTTACACACTGTTGCTTGGTGGTAGATTAACTATGACACTACGGTGATACCTTTTTTTATACTACCAAGGTGGCAAACGAGCCGCCCGCCTGATGGTAAGCAGTCACCGCAGCCTATAGACGCAGCAACACCAGAAGAATCACTAGCGCGTTGCCGACCCTTAACACATTAGAAATAATTCTTTGTGTCCGGTAATTTCACCAGCTACAGTGCCCTTCACGCCGGAACACAGCAATGCTAAACACTGCTATAGAATATCACCTACCTGGACTTTCCCTTGTAAAAAGGGAGGGGGGAAGGGAGGGAGGGAAGAGATCTAGTAAAATTACTATATTATTTCCTATGATGATAAACAAAATGCACCTTAAGCTTGCAAAACGTAGTGCAACTACTGGCAAATACACCCAATTGAAAGTACATAATATTTTTTATGTGTCTGAGAGAGCCTAATTATAGCTTTCAAATGACGTGTGTAGTCCGCCAACCCGCACTTGGCCAGCGTGGTGGACTATGGCCTAAGCCCCTTCATTTTGAGGGCAACAAACAATAGGCATGATGACTAATTTTGAAACAATATTCTATAATGTACTTACGGGTCTACTATTGCCGAAAATAATCATATTTTTGTATTAAATTTACAATTAATAGCAATATTTTCAATTTTTAAAATAGAGTTTGAATTTCGTTCCAAAACGATGGCCGGTGCATGGCACCATATTGTGACGTCACTACGGCGCGGCGGTGTAAATAAACATGTGTGAATCATTGTATGAAAGAAAAAGTTTAGATGACAGTTTGACAGTTGCTTATTACACAGGATTGACGTCATTCACTCTGATCAGCGTTTATTACAAAATGGCGATTAGCTGTATTTGAGTAAGTTATTTGCTTAAATATCACGAAAATCTGTCTATTATTTTGAAAATGAGATGCATTTTTGGAATCAGTGCAATCTGTTCTAATATTTAAAACCACAGATTTATTGGTATTGTGTTGCAGTCATCATGCCTATTGCTGGGATTATTATTATAATATATAATTTTTTTTAATTATGACAGTTTGCTGTAAGCGAATTGCTGTGTAAAACAGTTGTGTCTAAACAAAAAAAAAACTCTTCTACTGAAATAAAATTACGTTTTTCTTTTTTTACGTCGCTACGAAAATAGAAACAACTATTTATATAAAAACAATAAAATGCCGGAACAGCAGTCGCAGATTGAATACAAGCATTTTGCTCTTCGTATCGGTTTCAGTTTGACAGGATTCGATTCATGGTGAATTGTGAGAGCTTTTGACATGCAAAAGGAAACATAAAGGGGATATTTGTCGCGAGCACGCGGGCCGCATCCGTACGGTACAGGACGGGACAATTTGAAACGCTTTCACACCTACCGACGGATCCGCAGCGGACACCGGAAACAAATAGACTTATGAAAATAGTGCTGTAAATTTTAGAAGTGTGATTTTTGGTACCGTTTGGCTCACACCCAATGTGACTTTGGATTTAGAATGTAGGTCAGGTAACACAAATATTTTATTATATGCCGTGATAGCTTATAAAAAAATAACTGAGTGTGTAGGGAAGCAAGATGAATGCCGGATGGTAAGTGATACGCGTGCCTATGTCTACAGGTAGTGTAGCTGTCTAGCTACACTGCACTACTATTCGTTACATGAGACATTTATTTCTAAAACACTTCATGGCCTGTTTGTTCATAAGCTGACTTAATGCCTAAAGCATTTTCTACCAGTCTAGGTCATGCAGAGAAAGACATTAATTACTAAAAGACTGAATGAAAAAAAATTGCCATACAAGAATCGACTCCAAACGTGTTTCAGTGTAAAGAGCACCAGGCTAGTAGATATATATATCGTCCCCGTAGTTGGAAAAATAAATAACTCTGATCTTGTAGTTCTGAGATAATCGCGATTTAGTGTTTTTTTCTCAGTTAATTAAATTAGTACATTTGTTAAAGATAAGTACATTTGTTAAAGAAAGTGAGACAATTTTACCGTCAGTAATTTTATATTTTGTGGATCTGATTACCTTTTACAAACTGAACTCTATCGTTAACTATATCTAAATAACACATAAAAAATCAAGTTGTTTAATTTTGCCACAACTGTTATTTATAACGTAACTACAAATAGCGAGGCTATTTATTTAGTTTTCCTACAAGCTAAATATATTTGGTAGAGTACAATTTGGTGAAATAAATGCAGTTATTCAATTTATCAAACTCGAAATATTGGTACGTTATATCAGAATTCTGAATAGCAGAATGAAATAAATAGAGTTATTTAGTGTTCCTCGAACTTAGTTAGTTTTGTGAAAGAATTTTTAAGTTGAGGAAAAATTCAACAGCTCATGTTATTTAATTTATTTGACATTCATCTTATCATTGACTACAGTTATTGATTTATTTACTGAGTTTTTTATTTTTCATTTACCACAATAATAAATATCTTCAGACAAACACTATTTTGTGTTTGTCTGAAGATATTTATTATTCCATCTGTCCGACAAAAAGGGCTATCTTTTTGGAACGGAATAAGATATGAAAATGCCTGTAAGGCTCAAATATGCGGCATGTTTTAGGTGTTTTGAAAATAGGGAAAAGTCAATATCGCCAAAATTGGACTTATTTAATTTTCCAACTACGGGGACGATATTACCTATAGCACTTATTTCCATGGAACTATTATTAAAGCGATGCTCAATTTTTAATCACAGAGTAATATGTTCGGTTACAAACTATGTATAAGTGTGCAACCATCTTTATAAAGTGTATGAATATTGCATGAACTGTCCCGGGAAGTCTCTCGAATAAATGTCCATTTTAAAACGTAAACGGGAAGAATTTTTCAGTATCACAAAAAGGTGTGTCCAATGTACATACCTAACTGGATAGTGTGTGTATGTACTTAACATTTATATACTTATTCCTATTGTTATAGCCAGTATGGTGGTCCGGGTAAGAAAAGCCACCTATCTACTCCCATTGGGTGTCATAAGAGGTGAATAAGGGAAAATAAGAAGACGGGCAGCAGCGCCTATTGGATTGCCTATCTACTACTGCGATCTCCAAGACGCCTATCAATCGCGGGAATTATGCCATCCCCTCCCTTCGAAGGAGGAGGCCTTGGTTCAGTAGGTAGTGGAAGTTTTTCAGCTAATGATGATAATGATGGTAGTTATTCCAGCAATGACATTATATTATTATCATGAAAGACAGAATCACCTTGCGTCGGTTTTAACGACTTAGAAGGTTGTACAACTTAGCCGTACTAACTGTATTAGATTTTTTTACTACTTTCCGTATAGGAAAGTGATATATATTTTTTTTTATTCAACATAAGCTAGTGCTTGACTGCAGACCCACCTGATGGAAAGTGGCGACGCAATCGAAGATGGTAAAGCGCACTAGCTTATTAAAAGCCTATTCACTCTAGCCTTGAAGACACCCACATTATAACCGGGAAAACCGACGCAGGCAAACTGTTCCAATCCTTAGCTGTCCTTAATATAAACGAAGAGGCAAATCGTTTAGTCCGGACTGAAGGCACTTTCACTACATAAGGGTGTGTATGCGCAGTGCGTCTCGACGTCCGATGATAGAAGGGGGATGGTGGAATCAAGTCATGCAGTTCCTGTGCACACTCTCCAAAATGCATCCTGTAGAATACCGAGAGGCTGGCTACTTTGCGCCTGTGCTCTAGGCTTTGTAGATTGGCTTCTACTAACCCAGTATCACCAATCAGCCTCTTAGCACGCCTCCCCACTGAGTCCAAAGCAGTTAGATGGCATTTTGCAGCACCGGCCCATATATGACTACCGTACTCCACACACGACCGGACTTGCGCTTTATACAACATCAGTAGCTGTCCCGGTGTGAAGTACCGCCGGACCTTAGCTAGGACACCCAGCTTTCTTGCAGCTACTTTGGCTTTGGACTCAATGAACCGCCCAAAATTTAGGTTTGAGGAGACTTCAACTCCCAACAACTGAAGGCGGTCGGTGTATTCCAAGGATGCATTCTGAAAAGTAGGAGCCGAGTTAAACGGACTCCTTTTGGCGGTGAACAGACACGCTTGTGTTTTGGTGGCATTGAATCTCACAAGATTGGCATCGCCCCATTCGGACACTGCCTTAAGTGTGAGATTCGTACGCTCTACCATGGCCTCTCTTTCGGACTGGATAATATCCTTACCGGCCCGAGCACTCGGCAGATATCTTTCCACAACAGTGCTGTCATCTGCATACCCATAGATACCGGGTATCATCAACAGATCATTAATGTGCAGCAGGAAGAGGGTTGCGGAAAGAACGGATCCCTGAGGAACTCCGGCATTAGTTATCATCGGCTCCGATGAGCAGCCGTCAATAACAACTCGGAGAGACCGTTCACTCAGGAAGTCCTTTATCCAGCCGATCAGACCTGGGGATAAGCCGTACGCTGAAAGCTTGCTTATCAGGCCAGCGTGCCAGACTCTATCGAAGGCCTTCGAGACATCCAGGGATACAGCAAGCGCTTCCCCATTTTTCTCGAGGGCGTCGCCCCATACATGCGTGGCATACACTAGAAGGTCCCCAGTCGATCGATTTTGGCGAAACCCGTACTGTCGGTCGCTGAGGAGATCATTTTGCTCTAGATATGCCATGAGGCGCGAGTTCAATATACGCTCCATAATCTTGCAGAGTATGGAGGTTATTGAAATCGGCCGATAGTTAGTTGGATCAGCACGGCTGCCTTTTTTGGGCACGGGCTGCACGTTGGCAAGCTTCCAGGATTTGGGCACTATTCCAGTCCTAAATGAGAGGCGGTACAATCGCGTCAACACTGGAGACAACTCGGGTGCACATACCTTGAGTACTATCGCCGGTATACCATCTGGTCCTAGATGACACAGTGCACTCAACACCTCCTGGCAGAGCAGGACCATTTACTCAAAGTTGGAGCAGCTGTTTGTCTGGGATGCACCTAACGGCGATCAAGGATGTCAAAGCTTTTTAAAGTACCTGTGATGGTCTGATAAATCATAGTTCGTCCCTTTTGCTGCTAACACAACAATGTTGCTGACACAGCGATAAGTCTGACAGGCCTTTATTCAGTCCATTTCCAGTCTATCTACGGACCATCTGTCAGATTGTAGTCAAACACTAGCACTGTAAAATCTTAATCAATCCTACTATTAATAATTTTTTTTTAAGTTACTCTGTGTGTATAGTCAATATCAGGGTTGTGTCTGTCGGCAAGTTTTCGAATTACTTTGCCCGCAGGGCTATCTGCTGTTGTCTAAGCGGGGTAACCCCATTTCATTATATTTTGATTTGCGAGAACAGATGTTTCGGACATGTTTACTTTATTCCTCTGACAAGTTTTCGGAAAAACCAATACGATGATAGCTTCAATCTTTTTTAGAAACGATTTTTGTTTTTTGTTCATACTTTTGGGACGAATTTTGGCTACCTAAAACTTATTTTTGCTATTCGGATTTCAAGATCAATCAATACATATAGAACGTCGATACAGACAGCGTCTTCTTTAGTTCCGATGTACTTGTGGTTGGCCACAGTGAACGCGCGGTGACTTGAGCCTAGCGCGGGCGCGGCGGCGGGCGCGCCGGGTGGCCACAGTGACGCGCGGGCTGTTGTGGCGATAACACTTATTGCAGGTGTCGCAAACCTTTTATGAGAATTCTGTATTTTTTACTGGATAGGCCAATCCTGAGATGGGAGGCGTTGATCATAAGAGATGGTGTGCAGGGTGCGCACGAAATAACTAAAAACAGTTAAATGAATGGAGATTTAAGAAAAAAAACTTATTAAGAATTGCAATTGTAGTCAAAAAAGTTTATTTTATTTATTAAGGAACATCAACAATATACATATTATACACTTACAATTTCAAATGTCCAAAAAACCCTTTTTTATACATGTATTTAAAGTTATTTAATAATAAAAAAATACTTAAAACGAGCGACAAGACCGAAATGGTTTGATACCCCGCCAGCCGCGCGATCGGTCGCTTGTTGACTAGGCCCGCAGTGTGGCCAGAACGAGCGGATAGGAACGTTTGAAAAGTATGCCCGCTAACTCGCTCAAGCCGGTCGCGCTAGGCTCCCACCTAAGTCACTTCAGTGTGGCCGCAAACGGCGGTTTCATATGTTTGATATTTCGCGCCCGCCGCCGCCGCCGCGCTAGGCCTGCAGTGTGGCCGACCACTAGTCGTTGTAAGTGGTTGGCCACAGTGAACGCGCGGTGACTTGAGCCTAGCGCGGGTGCGGCGGCGGGCGCGCAGGGTGGCCACAGTGACGCGCGGGCTGTTGTGGCGATAACACTTATTACAGGTGTCGCAAACCTTTTATGAGGATTCTGTATTTTTTACTAGATAGGCCAATCCTGAGATGAGAGGCGTTGATCACAAGAGATGGTGTGCTGGGTGCGCACGGAAAAAACTAAAAACAGTTAAATGAATGGAGGTTTTTAAAAAAAAAATATTATGAATTGAAATTGTAGGCAAAAAAGTTTATTTTATTTATTAAGGAACATCAACAATATACATATACACTTACAATTTCAAATGTCCAAAAAACCTTTTTTATACATGTATTTAAAGTTATTTAATTATAAAAAAATACTTAAAACGAGCGACAAGACCGAAATGGTTTGATACCCCCGCCAGCCGCGCGATCGGTCGCTTGTTGACTAGGCCCGCAGTGTGGCCAGAACGAGCGGATAGGAACGTTTGAAAAGTACGCCTGCTAACTCGCTCAAGCCGGTCGCGCTAGGCTCCCGCCTAAGTCACTTCAGTGTGGCCGCAAGCGGCGGTTTCATATGTTTGATATTTCGCGCCCGCCGCCGCCGCCGCGCTAGGCCTGCAGTGTGGCCGACCACTAACGGCGCAGTGATGCACGAGCGTCTCTTAGTAAAATAATATGAAATAATTTATTTCAAATAGGCTTAGTACTTTTCAATAGTAAACATTTTTTTAAGCTATCTCACAACAAGAAACTACTAACTTTTTTGTCTTAACTATGTATTTTTTTCTAATTGTGTATGTCACGCCATGCGATGATGATGATATTATTCGCAGGGGGCTTGTCACTGCCGGTGTCCCTACCGTACTGGAACCAGTCGGTATTACACGAGATGATGGCAAGAGGCCTGATGGTGTCACTTTAATACCATGGCAACATGGAAAGCCGTTGGTGTGGGATGCGACATGTGTCGACAAACTTGCTGCGTCCCACACCCCGGCAACTTGCAGGGCGGCTGGAGGGGCTGCGGCGACCGCTAGTGATGCAAAGCGACGCAAGTATGCAGCTCTAGGTTCGAGCTATATATTTGCGCCCTTTGCAGTGGAGACCATGGGGCCTTGGTCTCATGAGACGCATGGTTTAGTGAAAGAAATTTCATCCAAACTTATCGAAGTCTCAGGAGACCGCTGGGCTGGTAGCTTTTTTCTGCCAACGTATAAGCTTGGCTATACAAAGGGGTAATGCCGCCAGTCTTTTAGGTACCCTTCCCTCCCAGTGCGGCGACAACTGTGACGAAGTTTTTTAACCTAGTTTAAGTGTACATGTTTGTAAATAAAAGTATATGTTTGTAATTAGTTTCAATAAATGAATTTCAATTGTGTATATTTTATTCTTACAATCATTTAGCACTAGTGTGTGTTGCCGTCAGAAAGATAATACCTCATACATAGTAGCTGCAAAGGGTGTGTCTGACGTTACTTCACAAGTGAATCCCTTTTATCTTCGCGTTGAAACTTTGCCCAATTTATTTTGTTCAATGAACATTAACAATTTGGAATTAAACTTTTCAAGCGTCACAAAGTATCTCTGATAAGGTTTTATAAATGACTTTTTTCGCTTTGTAATTGAAAAATAAAATATAATAATAAGGTTTTTTAGTAAAATAACAGATCTTGTCGGGGCGATTGTCAGAATTTATTAATATTTTCCTTCAAGATTTAATAACGATGATAAACGTAAAATTGAAGACGATACCGACGTAAATAACAAACTTTTTCTTTCATAAACTTCAGAGATAAGGGTTTTTATCGACATTTTTAATTTTAAGTTAAAAACTACGTAATATTGAGTAAAATCTGAATTCACATCATCCATACACCTGAAGCGTGTGATACTTCACTCACTTATACAAACTTCTTAGCTTTGAATGTATTTATCTAAATCTTTATTTTAAACAATAATACATTACTGAATCATAAAATATGTCGTATATTAGCAGTGTGTTTTGAAAAGCACCGGATACAAAAACTACTGAGTTCAAGAGTTGAAAGTCTCGCTTATCAAAATGAATGAAAAAACCCTTTAACCCCTAATTACATATTATATAATCCCAGTGTACACCCATTTAGCTCAGAAAATATCCTTATAGTTTACATGCATACGGCCATAACTAAAATACGGGCGGACGATAATGCTATCTAAATTCAACAGTGTCAGTGAGCTTCGTCTCGACGCGAACTTGTATGTTTGACGGCGATAAAGGCGAGGTTTCACTAATAGCGTTATTTTTATATGCATATGTTCCAAATGAATTTAACACTTACGTGATTACCAAGCAATTTTTATTCTTCGCAATAGTTAAAGATAGTGGAGCGGAAAATTGAGTTATAGTTAGTTATCGCTAGTAAATTCACTTCAATCCGGGCGTTTTTTTTTTAATTCGCTTACATTCTTGCAGCACTTTTCATGGCATGTATAGTGCTAGAATACCAAATTTATCATAATCACAGTATTCGAGGCGTTTTATTACACAACCTGAATTTTCATCGCTGTCACTGAGGCCACGTACCGTACGTTTGACAGTAATAAGTCGGCTTCCCCGGGCTCCTCCAAGTTCTACCAACTTCTCATGCCCCCTTCAACTGGTAACTGCTACTACTCGAAGCAATTACATCAAGCAACACACAGTCCACTGAGCTTATTTAAACTTTTATTAATTTATGTTACGATAAAATACGTCTTTGTTATAAGTTAGATGGAAAATTTATTTTTATTTACCCAAGGAAAATTGTTGTAGTTTTTCTTGGAAAACAATATTAATCATACAGTCCAGGCATTTTGTGTTTCCGATTCCATCCCTATTCTAGCAAACTGTCGTTTTAGTTTACAGTATTAATGTTTTGAACGTATTTGTTATATTTGTACAGCAGTTTACTAATGGTGGGAAGTGGGAATTGTTGGAGGAGGCCTTTGCCAAGAGGCACACCGAAATCAGAGATATTTTGTAATATATCATAGTATGTAGTTCTCTTCGATCATATAAACTATAGTCTAAGGTAGTTCTGTTCTAGATTATTTTGAGAAATAAAAGGCTTATTATTATTATTATACTAAGTGGTAGGTTCCTCGTGAGAGGGGCCATAACTAATGTCACAGATGACAAGCATTAGTGTAGCACACAGCGCTGCAGGCCTAGCACGACTTACCAGTCTTGTCAGTTTAATGTGAGTATGACGTCACAATGACGTAGTATTTTACATTTTTGTATAGAGAACTGACGTTTCGGTGTTGAAAACCACGTCATACTCGACACCGATCTGTCAAGATTGCAAGTCGTGCTAGGCCTGCAGTCTTGTCAGTTTAATGTGAGTGTGACGTCACAATGACGTAGTATTTTACATTTTTGTATAGAGAACTGACGTTTCGGTGTTGAAAACCACGTCATACTCGACACCGATCTGTCAAGATTGCAAGTCGTGCTAGGCCTGCAGTCTTGTCAGTTTAATGTGAGTGTGACGTCACAATGACGTAGTATTTTACATTTTTGTATATAGAACTGACGTTTCGGTGTTGAAAACCACGTCATACTCGACACCGATCTGTCAAGATTGCAAGTCGTGCTAGGCCTGCAGTCTTGTCAGTTTAATGTGAGTGTGACGTCACAATGACGTAGTATTTTACTTTTTTGTATAGAGAATGGCGTTTTGGTGTTGAAAACTACGTCATACTCCTCGCCGAGCTGTCAAGACTTGCAAGTTGTGCTAGGCCTGCTATCCTTTGGCAGGTGTGTCACTTACCATCATGGCGACTTCTTTCATGTCTCGTTACTTAGTTGAATAAAAAAAGAGGTAGATTAGACCTAAAGTTGTTAGCACGTCCTAGGGGCACCTCCATTACAATGAATACTATAATTTAAAAGTAAGGCTGCGGACAATCTTCTTCTTCTATAAATATCTATAAGTATAAAAATGAGTTGTTATCCGTTAGTCTCACTAAAACTCAGAAACGGCTTGACGGATTTGAAGAATTATGTTGTTTCGTTCTCTCTAATCCAGGGGTGGTTTAGAAGAATGAAATATTGGCGAAATCTATAAAAAAACGCGGACAGAGCTGTACGGGTCAGCTTTTATGATAAAAAGACCTACACTGGGGTAGTTGGACGTAAGACCGTTTCAAATAATCACTTAAAATTTTCATATCCGTTAGCAGTTCTATAGATTTACCTACATATCTGTAATCCTTCCCACGAGTCGCTTCCGGCCCCAGACACCCTTTTAATCTCAAATGTACATAGCCATAGTAATTTAGATCCTATCTGAGGGAACCATTGAATCTATGCGGAGGTAAAGGGCCCTAAGTGTTGAAAAAACGGGGGAAAAAATACAAAATCAAAGTCTGCGATGAAAAGAGACCACTTGCTAGTGTATTGCGGGGCGTCGGGCTTGAAATATTTTCTTTCAGTCAAGTAAGCTCTCTCTATATTAAAGTATCTAGGAAGAGGAGACTTTCCTATCGAATAGGGATAATGACTAATTTTGAAAAAATACTCTATAAATGTACTTAAGCGTCTATTATTGCCAAAAATATTTGTTCCAAATCGAAGGCTGCTGCATGGCGCCATTTTGTGACGTCACTACGGTTTAAATAAACATCTGTCTGTAGGTATAAAAGTGAATCATTTTATGAAAGAAAAAGTTGAGACGGCAGTTTGACAGTTGTTTATTTATACCGCATTGACGTCATTCACTCTGATCAGTGTTTATTACAAAATTGCGATAAGCTGTATTTAAGTAATTTATTTGCTTAAATATCACTAAAATCCCTCTATTATTAAGAAAAAGAAATTTATTTTAGGAATCAGTGCAATCTGTTCTAATATTCAAAACCACAGATTCATTGGTATCGTGTTGCAGTCATCATGCCTATTATGATGATAAAAGACCAATGACCAGGGATCCAATGATACAATTGCATTAAAAAAAACCAAGTGACATCGACGTCCCAATTTCACGTTCTCTTTTCAAATTTCCCATCCAATCAAGCAACGGGGCACCGTAACAATTAACTACTAAACCAATTTCCCACATTCCAGCTATTGATCAACGGACAGGCATAAACAAGGAAGAAAAAAAAACAACCCGTCAATGCAGAAACAAACGACCGAATGACGTAGTTACGGATCAAATTCAATTTGCGCGGTGGATTGAGGAGGGTCCGAAATGACGAGTGAAAACGTCGACGTGATGCGCGTGACGCGGGAGGCGACGGGTGCCGAAATTATGTGTAATAGCATTGATATGTGTATTGGATTTTATTGAAATGTAGGTTATAATTACAAAAAAAAAAACATCGGACACGGTCAAGAAGAGAAATAGGGAACTTTATTTTTATTCTACCAAGGTGGCAAGCAAGCATGCGGTCCGCCTGATGGTAAACAGTGACCGCAGCCGTTGTTGTCCCTTAATACATTAACTGCCACACTCACAAACGCTAATTAACTTTAATTAAAATTTAGTCACTTTTTAAAATCTATATATTTCGACTTTCGGAGCCATTTATGCTTTAATCCGATTATTGAACACGAGATAATTGATATCTCTACTCACTAACTGCGTATTAAGTATTAATGGGCTTCGAGTATCGAAATAATCCGATTTAAAAAAAAACGATTAATCATCATTAACTTTAATTGAAGTTTGTAGATTCGGCAGTTAGTCTTTGGGTCCGGTAATTTCACCAGCTACAGTGCCCTTCACGCCGGAACACAGAATATCTGATCTGCTTGTCGGCAAAATATCTGACACTGCGGTGGTACCTACCTAGACTTGTATGAAAATTATAACAAGAAATTATGGAGAGTTAAGAATTACAGCTGATGGTAAGCAACACGACCGCCTATTGGCAACTGCAATGTATTGCTGCCTTTTTCCTTGGAAATATTTAATCACATGGATTGGTAATGATGTTATAGTAAATGGTGATCCGTAATAAATTAATAGTTTAAAATAAAACTAAAAAATTCTGCACTAAATAAATTATAGAATGGCTATTCTCTAACGTAAAATATCGCGGTTGTGCTAGACGGCGAGTTTAACGTCGAGACAGCCTAGAATACTGCACTAAATAAATTATAGAATGGCCATTCTCTAACGTAAAAGATCGTGGTTGTGCTAGACGGCGAGTTTAACGTCGAGACAGCCTAGAATACTGCACTAAATAAATTATAGAATGGCTATTCTCTAACGTAAAATATCGTGGTTGTGCTAGATGACGAGCTTAACGTCGAGACAGCCTTAAATACTGCACTAAATAAATTATAGAATAGCTATACTCTAACGTAAACTATCGTGGTTGTGCTAGACGGCGAGCTTAACGTCGAGACAGCCTTGAATACGATTACGAGCTTAACGCTGTCAAAATCCATATTCACCATCGCATTCCGGCTCAACGGCGAACTGACTGCTGAAAACCGTAAATTCTCATGGCGACACTTAGGGAAAGTTTGTGACTCCGAATACACAACTCGCCGCTGCCCACAGCGTCGAGCTCGAGGTTGTGTTGCTTAGAGAATAGCAGGGCAGGTCATGTCTTCCTACCCCCTGTTTGGAAAATAAGCATAGTGTTAAAGTATGTAGCGCTTTTTGTCTGTAAATGGTTTTGGTTTACAAATGATTGTCATGAGATTCAAAATCTAGAGTATAGTGTGATTGAACAGGTAGAGTAAATGAATTAAATTTTAAATCATTTCTCTTTCAATTAAGAATTATGTAAAGCCTTTATTGAGAAATAGCGCCCCACGCTTTTAGTAAAAGACATGCTTGCATACATGCACCCTGTTATACAAGATCAAAATCGGAACATAAATGTATAAACACTCCTGTGCTGGCCACTGGTCAGCCATTACTCCCGTGGCCAGCCAAAGAGGCTAGGTGCAAATGATATTATAAACCATCATCAGCAGCCGAAATACGTCCACAGCTGAACAAAAGGCCTCCCCCTTAAAGGGAGGGGTTGCCATAACCCCCACGCTTGGCAGGCGTCTTGGGGATCTCAGTATAGGTGGTAGATAATCCAATAGAAAGACGCTGCTGCCCGTCTTCTTGTTTTTCCTTAGTCGCCTCTTACGAATACCCAACGGGAGGAGATGGGAGGGTGCTATTCTTACCTGGACACCCCACGGGTAAAACGGGTATTATTATTCATTTATTGACAGGTCTTGAAGACCCATAAAAGAAAATATAATTACAAAGACTGTTAGTAAAAGCTTAACCATATATATAAACCATAGATATGTTATATGCCTACAGATCCCTACTAATGCGCGTCAAAAATTGTGACTCATATACCTAATTAAAATATTTTCTCGTAGGTATATTAGTTAAGGTATGAAATCCTTTCCTTATTATTTACTTTTGTACAGTACTTTGTGCATTTTCTAAACACGCATGAAGGCATTTTACTTGATTTTCAAAGGCACACATCACGTTAGTTACCGACGCGTGACGTTCTGCTAGTTCACCCAATTTGGGTGAATTTCTTTGTTTTCCTTTTCGTGCGCTAATGGCATATCTATTTTATAAAATATCGTTGCGCTAGCTATGTCATATTCAACCATACCAATTAATTGTCTTGATATTCTAAAGAAACACAGGGTATCTAATCGATTCCCCGAACAAATTTTTCGTGGCACTTTTGCGGGGTGCGGGAGGCGAAGTAAACACACACAGATCCAATTTCACGCATACTCTTGCAAATGTCTAATGCAAACTCTTCATGTTTCTATGAACCCACACTATAATAAACTCGCAACACATTCAAAAAGATACGCACACAAATAAAGAATGACCTGAACATATGAACAAAAATTTGGCAGAGGGGTTAGCGCATCATGCTATCTCCAGTGGTATCTCCTCTAAGTATCTAATACATGCATACAGGTGAAGCTAATAAGACCATGTTAAAAAGCTTTCTTGTTTATTGTTAATTTTATAAAATAATTATAACAATTACCACAGATTATTTTTCATAGTAGTAATAAAGGAAATGGTGACGTCACGTGTATTCAGTTACATCTATATTCACTTGCGCAGCTGGCGGCCATTCCAAATGCACTCAGGCGACTGCCGTAATAGTTTAGTTAAGAACATTTTCCCTGGCTAACTAACTGCAAGAGGAAGCTCTAATTAAGTTAACAGACACTGGCCCTCGCTCGCGATACAATGCAAATTAGATTTTTTTCTTTCGCTTTTTTAATTACTTGTGATTTTTTGAAAGCTGATTAACGTTGTCTCTAGACTCTATTAAATAAAAGTTCAAATGTGGTATTTTAAATTATTAAAGTAGCCTCCGTGGTGCTGTGGAAAACCGCTTGCTATGTAAACCGGAGGTTGCGGATTCGAATCCTGCGGGGGACAACAAATTTGTGTAGTTGTTCCTTACTGGCTAGGACAATGCAGGCCGATCACCTGATTGTCTGTAAAGTAAGATGATCAATGCGTCGGGCATGTAAAAAAGTCGGTCCTGCGCTTAACCTCTCCCCGGTCGTGGCGGTCTTCCGTCCCATCGGATTATGAGAGTTTTAAAGGAAGAGCGAGTGCACTTGTGTCTGCGCCAACGCTTGTGCACTATAAAATATCCTGCGTACATGGCTGATCTTGTGAACGATTAGCCGCTGTGGTCGTATCGAGCAGGAGGACATTATTATTATTATTTTAAATTACAACTTTTAATAAATAAGGCATCTAATAACTGAATGGCGCAGTGACTTCACACACGTCGGCTATCTTTATTTTTTTTAGTCTATTTATTTCGTCTCTCGGAGTTCTCTCTACTCACTAAATTGGCTGCATGTGTCGAAATAATCTGACATCAAGTTCTGTATTAATGATCATTAACGCTAATTGACTTTTATAAGTGCGGCAATTAGCAATGGTTCGACTACTATCCCTTTGGACTTTTAGTATGTTGTTTTTTATTTGATCTTTTGGTCGGCAGGACACTCTGTCGCTGATGCAGGTCTAATTGTAACAAGACAAAGACTGATTAAAAAAAAAAGTTAAAAAATGACAAGCCTGCTGTGTTTCTTGCCGGATCTTCTCAGTTGAGGCCACGTTGTGATCCGGTGGTAGCTTTTAAAAAATTGACCGTTCAAAAGTGCTAGCGTTAAACCTATTGGAAATAAATGATTTTGATTTTGAATGTCTGCGAGCCAATAATTATATTACTCGTACGCTGCGGGTAAAGTAATTTGACACACTGCCTAACATATTACGACCAAAATGTGTATATACAAGTGAAAGATATGATAAGGTGTTTTACGACGAGTGTGATATTGAAGTTGTAGGGATCACCTCGACACATAGTACAGCTATAACGAGGCCCAATAAAACACGTCTGGCTGCGTACTCCGGTATAATTTCTTTATCTGTAGCCCGCAGCCTGGTTTCCATTTGTCCTACTCATCATAAAGACGAAGGGGTGGCGAAATAAACTGTTATTGTGACGCGTCGAATGTTGCTTTTCTTGTACCATTGACTGGCCCGTCGGTCTAGTGGTTAGTGACCCGGTCTGCTACCCAACAGGTCGTGGGTTCGATTCCCACCAAACGTCTAAGTGAATTATCTATATAAGTATGTATTTACAAAAAATGTATGTATGTATTAGTACCAGTTGTCTGGTTTCCATAGTACAGGCTCTGCCTAGTTTGAGATGACCGTGTGTGAATTGTCCCAGGAAATTACATTATATACCTTAAACATTAGGCTCACTCAATGATATTTTATACAATGGTAAATATTCCATTAGCGTGAAAAGTGAAACAACGAAATTCACTCAAATTGGGTGAACTAGTATTAAGTCACGCGTCGGTAAATGTAACGAACATGTGTCTTTAAAAATCAAGTATGCCTTCATGCGTATTTAGAAAACGATCATCATCATAGATAGATAGATAGATAAATTCTTTATGGCACACATTATAAAGGACAGTTTACATGAATCAGGTACAATTTAATGTGAGCAAAGGCGGTCTTATCGCTCAAAGCGATCTCTTCCAGACAACCTTTGTGGAAGGAGCTATACAAAAAAAATAGATCTGCAGTGTAGTGCACAGTCATCAAAACATAAAAATACAATTTAAACAAACAAAAAGTATTATATTAACAACAAATAATGTATATAATACTTACGTACATATATAAAAAATATTATAAACTAATAATTATTTATAATATAAAACTACTACTACTACTTATTTATATTTATTTATACTTATTTATCATCATTAGCAGCCGAAAGACGTCCCCAGCTGAACAAAGGCCTCCCCTTTAGAAGGGAGGGGTTGCCATAATCCCCACGCTTGGCAGGCGGCTTGGGGAAGGAAAGGATATCATACCTTAACTACTTAAGAGCAAATATTTTAATTACATTAGTAGGGATATAACATATCTATGGTTTATAATATCATTGGGCTCACTATTAATTTTGGACTAATGTGACTTAAGTAACGAACCGTGTGATTGTAAAAATTTTGCATACCTACCTCTTAAAATTCCGTTCGTACAGTATAAGTAAAAGAAAGAAATCGTTCACTACGACTATTTACCTATGTAGAAATTAAATATTATTGAAACAATAAACCTACATCGCCGCTTCTCATCGGAGACATATATTGAGCACCTATTCCCAAGGAATTTGCATATGTCCTCTTTGTACCCAGTAATTTTTCTAGCAGCTACGAGAGTAGACAACAGCAATATTTCAAAATTGCTGCTATGCATAATATAACGGGTGTAAGGGACATCGTACCGAAAAGTTCTTTTTAAGATGTCAAATAATGTCCATTACAACATTACAGAAACCATTTATATGGAAAATGACAAATGACTAACTTATTAATTTTCGAGCATGTAATGAATATATGCGGAATAATATTTATTTCTCAAATTACATTGCTAATTTTCTAAAATAATAATAAAAAAATGCCTATTAATTAATTGCCTATGTACTGTTTTAGTGTATAAAGAATAAATAAATAAATAATTAAATAAATTTTCCACAAATGAGTAACTTATTGTTTTTAAATTAAAATTATGCTTTATTTTTATACCAATAATGATGTTATACTAATTTTATTTAAAAAAAGTCCTTTTTTTTGGAAATTCATGAAAAAGCCCATGAAAAATTTCAACACTAGAGTGTTCAGAATCATGTACTGGATGCCTGGTATCGGTTTTCGGTACGATGTCCCTTACACCCTGTATAACATTTGATAAGCGAACCTAGATAGTTTCATACACAAGGGATTTATCACCCAAAAACATCATAGTCAGATTAGATGTAAGATTGCGAGACCGTCACCAGGGATCTGGGTGACGCTTACTATAGAACATTTAAAAGCATCCTGTGTCGTTAATTAATCAATAAAGAAATAAATACATATATCGTAATTAATAACAGGTTATGACGGTTACAAATAACAATTTAACAGCTTATCAAAAGCAAACCCAACAACAACAACAACTTTACAATTTTACTGTCTGCTTAAGTAATAATTTGTTGTTTAATTCCAGACCTTTAACGGTGCGCGTCCATTGGCACGCGCTGGACGCACCGCACGCACGGCACGCAAAGGATTTTAGTTTGCTTTCTATGATTTTGACGGCCCGCATCGGAAAATGCCGGCGCGGATAATCGACGCAGCGCTATGTAAAATCATACAAAGCAAAACTAAAATCCGTTGCGTGCCGTGCGTGCGGTGCGCCCGGCGCCTGCCAATGGACGCGCACCTTTAATGGTCATTACTAAAATACCATCCAAGTTAATAATAATAATATCTTGGGACAATCCACACACGGTCATCCAATCCCAAACTAAGCAGAGCCTGTACTACGGAAACCAGACAACTGATAATAATACTTATATACATTTTTTTGTATAAATTCATACTTAAAAAGATAAATAACACCCAGACACTTGATGGGAATCGAACCCACGACCCATCGGTTAGTTGACAGGGTGTCTAACCACTAGACCAACGGGCCCGTCAAAAATCAAATTGTCAAAAATCTATTGAGAGCATAGATTTATAATAAAAATCAGAGAGCTATTTCCGTAGAGTATTAGTTAGGGTATAAGTATTAGTTAGTTTCAATTGCAAGAAACATTTGTTTAAAGCCAAGATAGCAACTGCTATAAGAAAACGGCTCATTAAGACATATATTTGGAGCATCGCTTTGTATGGCAGTGAGGCATGGACCCTTACACAGAAGGATAGAGAAAGGTTGGAAGCATTCGAGATGTGGTGTTGGAGAAGAATGCAGGGAATAAGTTGGACAGAAAGGAAGACGAATGAGGAAGTTTTAGAACTGGTCAATGAAGAAAGAGAAATTTTAAGATCTATTGAGAATAGGAGAGGAAAGATGATTGTCCACTTGATACGACACGACACCTTCTTTAAAACGATAGTGGAAGGTAAAATAGAAGGGAAAAGGAGAAGAGGAAGACCCAGACGAAGTTATGAAGCAAGTAGCAGAAAAAGTGGGTGGAATGTCGTATCAGGAGGTCAAAATGAAAGCATATAATAGATCAGATTGGAAATTGCTTCACTGACAAGAGCCCAGCTCTTAAGTTGGAGAGAGAGATTAGTTAGGGTCAGGTTTCCGGTACTTTAATCACCATAAAATTACCCACTCACTCATAAAATTGTTGTAAACTTTAATGAAAGCTACAATCTAAATTAATGTACACAAGTTTTGAGTGCGCGCGACACTCTGAGGTGCTCCGGAGGTCCATAACGGCAAGTTTTACAAACCATTCCCTCCTTTTATTGTAAAAGTTTAATAGAGAGTGCGCCCGTAAATGGACCAATCAATACTTTATTGTACTTTCGCAGGCTTCCCGCGTCCACCGGAGTGGTAAATGTAAGTGCACATTCGGTCCCTTTTACAATAGGCATGATGACTAATTTTGAAAAAATACTCTATAATGTACTTACGGGTCTACTATTGCCGAAAATAATCATATTTTTGTATTAAATTTACAATTAATAGCAATATTTTCAATTTTTAAAATAGAGTTTGAATTTCGTTCCAAAACGATGGCCGGTGCATGGCGCCATGTTGTGACGTCACTACGGCGGCGGTGTAAATAAACATCTGTCTAGGTATAAAAGTTAAAAGTGAATCATTGTATGAAAGAAAAAAGTTGAGATGACAGTTTGACAGTTGTTTATTTACAAAGGATTGACGTCATTCACTCTGAGCAGCGTTTATTACAAAATGGCGATTAGCTATATTTGAGTAATTTATTTGCTTAAATATCATGAAAATCTCTCTATTATTATGAAAATGAGATGCATTGTTGGAATCAGTGCAATCTGTTCTAATATTTAAAACCACAGATTTATTGGTATTGTGTTACAGTCATCATGCCTATTGTTTACAAAAACTTGTTCCATGCCTATCAATAAGGTAAGTCATCGTTATTTATTTTCTTTACAATAATGTCCGGGTAAGAACAGCACCCTCCCACTTCCTCCCGTTGGATTTCCGTAAGAGGTGACTGAGAGGGAAAACAAGAAGACGGGTAGCACCGTCTTTCTATTGGATTACCTATGAACTATAATGTGATCCCCAAGACTCCTGCCAATCGTGAGGATTATTGCAACCCATCCCCTCTTGAGGGGGAGTCCAATGTTCAGCAGTGGACATATTTTGGCTGATGATGATAATAATGTTAAATATCAATTAGGTATTTGCATAGTTGTAGTACTTATTAGAATAGGCATGATGACTAATTTTGAAAAAATACTCTATAATGTACTTACGGGTCTAATATTGCCGAAAATAATTATATTTTTGTGCAATATTTTCAATTTTTAAAATAGAGTTTGAATTTCGTTCCAAAACGATGGCCACTGCATGGCGCCATATTGTGACGTCACTGCGGTGTATTAAATTTATAGGTGACAAGTGAATCATTGTATGAAAGTAAAAGTTGAGATGACAGTTTGACAGTTGTTTATTTACACAGGATTGACGTCATTCACTCTGATCAGCGTTTATTACGTATTTGAGTAATTTATTTGCTTAAATATCACGAAAATCTCTCTATTATTATGAAAATGAGATGCATTTTTGGAATCAGTGCAATCTGTTCTAACATTTAAAACCACAGATTTCTTGGTATTGTGTTGCAGTCATCATGCCTATTGTAAATTTAATACAAAAATATGAGTATTTTCGGCAATAGTAGACCCGTAAGTACATTATAGAGTATTTTTTCAAAATTAGTCATCATGCCTAGAGCTGTGTAGTTGCATCATATGCTATCACGGAAAACCAGCTTCGTGTTGCCGAATGTCATGGAAAAATGCTCGGTGGACTCCTTTTTAACGGCCAATTGTTTTTATTTTATGTGTACCTAATGTTATTTTATGTCGTTTAATAAATTTATTTATATTCTATTCTATATTAGCTTAGTAATAATCCAAGGGAAATGTTTGCCTTTCTTATTTTTTTTTTGCAACCAGGATGGAAAACAAACATGCGGCCCGCAGTCACCGCAGCCCTATGAACGCTAGCAACACGAGACAAATCAATAGTGCGTTGCCGACCCTAAAGATATTAGATATTAAGTCTCTTGTGTCTGACAATTTCAACCAGCTAGCCTTCACACCTGGATATGTGACACTGCGGTGGTAGGGGTACCTAATACCTGGATCCATCTTTACATCCCTAAGATGTTAGGTACGTAACTAGCCATCTTCGATATTTATGTTTTTCTGCCGTTATTTTAGGATCATCATCACCAGCCGGAAGACGTCTACTGCTGAACATAAGTCTCCCTCTTGGAACGCTACAATGAACGACAATTGGCTATTTGCATCCACCGGTTACCTGCGACGTGCACAATGTCGTCTGTCCACCTAGTGGGAGACCTACCTACGGTGCGTCTTCCGGTTCGTGGTCGCCATTCGAGAACCTTTCTTCCCCAACGGTTATCGGTTCTTCGAGCGATGTGGCCTGCCCATTGCCACTTCAACTTGCAGATTCTGAAAGCTATGTCGGTTACCTTGGTTTCTTCGGCGAATCTCCTCATTGCGGATTCTGTCACGCAAAGAAACTTCGAGCATAGCTCTCTCCATAGCTCGTTGTGTGACTCTGAGCTTCTCTAAAAGGCCAGCTGTTAAAGGATACAATATATTAATTTGTCGTAAAAACTGTACTTATAGGTAAAAATTTTGGGTCTCACTGACCAAACATTTTTCAGTAAGAAATATCTGCGGTTGATTACCTTTAGAACATTAATCGCTCGCAGGAGACGGCCTAAAATACGTATGGGCGCACGTAACTATTTTGTCTGAAAACCGGTCAATCGTTCTTGACCGCGTCAGTAGAATCGAAATTTATTCGCGACTTTAAACAAACAATCAGAAATCAATTCATTCTATTTTTGAAAATTAAAACTAGCAGTCCATTTTTAAAGTTGACTATTGCAAAACGTGCAGCCAAATCCAGTCAAAAAAATAATGATTGCGATGTGAAAAAATGGAATCTTAGAAGGAATGAGCTTCGCGTCTTTACAAGTTATAAAAGGTAAAGAAAGAGCTTGCATTTAGTGAATACCCATTCAGGGTCGGAGAAAATTCAGAGCAGCGCAAACCGCGTATTCTCAGCACTTTACGAATGCAACTCCTTTTGATGGTATTCGTGGTCGTTTTTTCGACAATCAGACTCCAAGTAAATTTTTCATATCCAGACTGACTTTTTGAAATGTTGGACAGAGTTCGTGGTTTGAATGCGTCTTTTTTTAACAAAGTGTAAAAAGGATTCAGCTACTGTGAGCATAGTGGTTTTATTTTTCTGGAAAAATTTGCGAACATGTATTGTATTTGATACCCCTATATAATATGATTTATGTATTTGATAGGTATATGATACAATATGGAAAAAAACATTAGTACCCACTGCCAAGACTGGGGTGGGCATCGAATTAGTGCCTTACGACGTGACAAGTCCAGTAAAGGTTAGGTACTCTGAAATGAAGTCTGTGAAGTCTCAAAAGAGTTTATTATTTCATATTTGTTTACTCTAAAACGCAGAAGTGCCTTACGTTAAGTGAGACGCTCATGGCCAGTTAAATCACTGTTTGGTAGTCCATCAGTTGGTTAAGCAGTATCCGACAACGTCAATCCTTAGATGGGTGACCGTTTAGTAGCATTTGAACAGAGCGTCTCCGTGCTTCAGATGACACGTAAAAAGTCGGTCCCGGTTATGTCATAATACACATCAGTCGTCAAGCTAAGAGGACTAAGGGCAGGTTAAACAATTCCAGCACCAGGTTGGCGACTAACTATACAAGAAAAAAGGATAAATGGGAACAAGATGAACATTTCTGCCGGCCGTACACACTAGACTGCACATCTTTACCTTAAGTTAGTCCAACACATACGGAACTTTCGACGCCAAACTATGGTGCTCTAAATGCTTTCAAGTAACGTTACAGTAAAATGTTCAAGATCCAAAGGCTTTCCAAGTGGTTGCTTGAAATTTCCATTATACTTCTTCAAAAGGTGAATTTGCATTGCCCCGTGGAATAATTTCTGATTTAAACTTCGGCTCAGTGAAGTTGCGGTCTTTTAAAACAGTATTAAAAATTGATTATTACAACTTTATTAATTATCAAGACTGCGTGATATTTAAAAAAAGAAATACATATATGAACTGTATTAGTTATAAATTATAAAATGTTTTTAAGAATATGTGAAACAATCTCGGTACTATTCAGTATAACAACATAAACAGAAATATACCTAAGCAGCATATTCACAAGACCTCCTCCAAACATAGAAGCTTTAACCAATAAATCTATCCTTCAAGTAAAATATAATCACGTAAACAAACAATAAAACATCCCATACCAAACTCTCAAGAAACCCCGTATGAAAAAAAGGAAAAACAAGAATACGTAAAAACAAATTGGGTCGAACAAGTAAATCGACGGAGCGATAGGTGGCCCAAAATCATAAAACGATTCCCTGACGCCCGAATCAATCCTTGTTTCCATGGGATCCAATTGAAACAACACTTGCAACGGATCTTTTTAATCAGTAGCCGTAATCAGATTTCCTTGGCTTAGTTTGCATTAACGATTTAGTTGAGGACAAAGTGAAAATATTTTTTTTATTCGAAAATATTGCGGGTTTTGTTACACCGTCGTGTAATTCGAAAATTAATAAAATGTGTATTCATTTTTTTGTGTAGCTTTTGATTATTTTTTTGTGTACGTTCTTGCGCTTATTATATGGTGCGTATCCTACTGAATTATACATATGTATCTAGATGTATATCACGCATTTAATTCTCCACTTCAAAAATCATTAAGTCCTATACTACCTACTAAGTATATTTCTAAGATAAAAATAAAAGACTGATCATCATAAAAAGTCAAGGAACATCAAACTTAGGAATGATTATAAGCAAGAGGTCAGAGCGACACGTCTGCCTAAAGACAGCTATAGTGAACTGCCGCTTGTCACCCAAGACATAAGTCTTTTGAGTCAGGTAATTTCACTATTCACAGTACCCTTCACAGTGGAGCACAGCAATATACACACTGCTGCTTGACAGTAACATATCTGACACTGCAGTGGTCTAGACGGTCCCTTGCTCAATGTATCTATCACCTTGTAAATTGTACATATGTAAAACACATAATAGCTTATCAAAAAGACCTTACAATTATAATTTCTCTGTCCATATTACACTTTGTTCTGATAGGCAGTGTCTTAGTGTGCGCTAACTTGATTCCCCCATTTTCCTTGTTGCAAAGCGGCAAAATTGGGTTTTTGGCGCCTCTCGTCTTTTTGCTTAAAAGACCTCCATAGTATGCCATAATAAATACAGATACATTCGCGAGATGAGGGTTAGAATCCGGGCATGTTCCGGCAAAATTGTTGGGAAATTTACACGCACCATAAAGTTATTACAGCTTCGTACGATACAAGAAAATATAGTGATGAGATATTTTATATTATTTTTTCCTGTCAGAGATATTTACTGGCAGAAAATAGAAACAACGGAGGTACGTACAGAGATGTGTGTGGCACATACGGACATGTGTTATATGTGTGTCCCACTATTTAGATTACTGTAGAAATACTACAGTTTTAGCGTTCACTCAAAAACACAAACATCTTCTCTAGCTTCGTACATACATCATACTTAGAAATGATAGCTGATAGCTATGACTTGATATATATATATTTACAATCTACCTTACTAACTCGTAATGCAGGCTGCACAGATAGGAGCTTACAAAAATGCTGAAGTGTGGGCGGGCGATTTTGGCAAAGCTTCTGTGGAATTGCTATGCTCTCGCGTCCGGTGCGATAAGTGTTGTTGTGAATTGTTTTGACTATATTAGTTTACCTTAGCTCTAAGACAGCCAGTATTAATTAGTTCGTCATAAATGTTTGTCTTGTGAACACATATTTTAAAAAACCTTTGCTTCTGTCCCAGAAATGTTATTAACTTAAGCATCCATTTACTCCTGTCACTGTATGTTATGCTATTCAGAGCTACCAAATTAAATTTGGTTATTTTTGTATGAAATAAGTATGATGTAAGTTTACTAATATAATCATACTATTATTAAGAATACGATATAGATGTCTCCATAGCTTGTAGCAAGTCTTTAAAGTTAACACCATCATCTAAATAATAATACTCCGATGTTTGAATAACATTGAAAGCAACAAATCATTCAAATGCTTCTCTGGACTTCGCGACATTCCCGACAGGGTACTACACAGAAACAAAAAGTTTCCCCGGAATTGGCAATACTGTTGCGAACGGAACTGTGTAGTTCTCAAAAAGGAATTCGCAGGGGTGGGAAAAATTAGATTTGCGAAACACGAACGTGATCCAGACGAAACACGGGAATTACTCGTATCTTTTGACTGGCTGTGGAGAAATGACAATGAATGTTATTTGTGATGGATTAAGATTATGGACAGGTTTATTTACGAATGTGATTCTTTTGTTTTTATTTTCAGTCATAGTACCTAAACTTTATTTCAGTTGACTCTAAATTTAAAGTTGTATTTATAAAACTTATCGGCATCGCTCGAAGATTCGATAACAGATGGGGAAGAAAGGTTCTCGAGTGGCGACCATGAACCGGAAGATGCAGCGTAGGCCTCCTACTAGGTGGCCTGACGACATTGTGCGATTCGCAGACAACCGGTGGATGTAAATAGCTAACTGTAGTTCATTGTGGCGTTCTAAGGCGGAGGCCTATATTCAGCAGTGGACGTCTTCCGGCTAATGATGATGATAAGGGTTTATAAAATTTAGACTTTGATTTTGAAACCTAATTTTAAGTCATAGTCATTCAAACATTGGATGGGGGTCAATATTGTTGTCTAACTTCCTGGGTAATATTTTAATACGAATATTATAAAAATCGACGATCATGAAATCGATAAGAAGAAACACCTTTAAATAAATCACAATGTTTCAGTCTCAGATGCCATGGTCCTAGGTTTTAAAATCTAGCACTTTACTTTGTTCTATTATTTAAAAGAAACCATTATCCGGAGAGGAATTATTATTATAACTGGTGCCAAGTAAGCTTTGCTTATTCATCAGCAGCTGAAAGACGTTCAGTGCTGAAAAAAGGCCTCCCCCTTAGAAGGGAGGGGTTGCCATTATCCACACGCTTGGCACACGTCTTGGAGATCGCAGTATAGGTGGTTGGTAATCCAATAGAAAGCCGCTGCTGTCCGTCTTCGTGTTTTACCTTAGTCGCCTCTTACGAACACCCAACGGGGGAGATGGGAGGGTACTATTCTTACCAGGACACCCCATGAGTCACGGGGCTGTTGTTTATCTATACTGAATAATCGTAATCTATACTGAAAATTATATAGAGGTAAAGTTTGTGAGTTCAGATGTTCGGGACCATAATCTCCGGTCTGATATGATTTTGAAAATTGTTTCACTGTTAGAAAAAGGTATATTAGCCCTGAGTGCTATAGACTACTTTTTATTTTAGTAAACTATACAGGGTGTCCCAGAAATGGGGTATCAAGCCGGACGTATTGCTATCAATTTGTGAAAGAAAATAATGGAAAAAGTCAACAGTTTTAGTGCAGAGAGCTCACAATTTTGTTCGTTATTTAAACGAAAACGAATGAATTTCTAATTAAACAAGGCAGGCACGCAATCAGTGAAAAACAGTGGCTCCATAGGAGTAGGCACGGTGACACAGGGTTGCTTAGGAACAGTTTTAAGACGATATAAAGATTTTTTTATGTAATTCAAAATATTATTTTTTGCCGTATTTGACATTTTTTCGGGGTCTTTACTGTCAATACTTTACATACCCTATGGCTTGATATACCCTTTCCGGGACACCCAGTATAGTGAAAAATAATAAAACAGGCGAAGCTACGCGGGTCTATTGGTATTGGTATAGCGGGCTGGTTTCCGCAACTCCACGACAAAGCGCGTATTTTACGCGGGTCTAATAGTGTCGTAATAATTCAAGTGCATTTACTTGAGAAAGCAGAGCGTTGAGCGCGTAAAGCGAATGATATGCTTTATAACCGTGATATGCTTCATAACCGTGTAAACTTGAGATATAATTGCCAGCAACCGTTCATTGTGATCCTTATAAACTTGTTGCGAAAAGTTTGTTGCTATAGAATATTAATATAAGTCAGTATTTCCCAAAGTAAGTATAAACGCCCTCTTGTGGGCATTGGAGGCCTTCAGAGGGGAGGAGAGAGAAGGCTCAGATAAATTTAGGCTTTGATGCATATGTTTGATGCTGCCCGAGCAGAGGTGGGGTCGTTTGCTGATTTGATAAAAGAAGATAGATTATGTTTTTCCACAATATTTAAAAACTTAAATGAAAATACAACTGTGACAAGTAATGATAAAAGTTAAATGATACAGCTTTTCTTTTTATTCAACTTGTTAGTGCTTGACAGCGTTAACATCAGGCGGGATCAGTAGCGGACTAAGCCTGTCGGAGGCCCGGGGCGGCAAAAAGTAATGAGGCCCCGGGTCAGAAAGTGATGTATTTTTACCGGACTACCCCAGAAAGAGGACTGTTTTTCGAGGGTATATATGTACATATATATGTATGTTTTTCTATTTCTTTGGCACGGCCTACAGCCTGAACGGCTCAATAGATTTAGACTTGTGTTATGTCGTTGGATTCATCTTAGTTGTGCTAGTGACATAAATGCTTAACAGGATAGAAACGTTATAAATGTCGACAATATTTTTGCAGACTGGCCACCACTCGTCTCTATGCTGTTTGATTTTGAGCTCTATGTAGAATGCTTTCCCGTAGCGTCACTCTCATAACCACTTTCAAAGTTTCTGCCCATCGCATCGACATACGTCCTCTGCTTCTCTTGCCATCCATTAGGCTTATCAGGATAAGCCTCTATAGGTTGTTTAGTTTTCTCTTGTTCTTGACGACGCGTTTAACGCAAACATGACCGTCTACTAACCTATGGCACCTTCTGGTCATATGGGCCGAATAGCGATAGATGTAGGCGGTGAGAAGTCACTCCTTGATTTTAAGCTCTTCGAGAATAGATGCATTAGTGCGACGCTCGGTCCACGATATGCTTAGAATTCTGCGCCTACACCACATTTCCAATGCATCAATTCTTCGAAGAACGCTTGAATGTCCAGGTTTCAGAGGCATATATGTAGAAAGATAGAAAAAGAGCAGAGTACGCATTAATTAGATTTTTAGTGTGCGTTTCTTCAAAATCATTTGATCAATCATCAACTTTTTCAACAAAATCGGCCAGTTCTTTTTTCGAAGATCCTATAATTTAGGTGTCATATGCGAAGCGAGAATCGTTCAATTAGGTCTCACCAATCAAGATACTTCCCAGTCCTCTAAAATTGTACGCATTATATGTACACCATATATGTAGTGATAATATGCAACCTTGAAGCAAACCTTGTTCCGTCTAAAAAGACCCTGAGCCTGCAGCGCAACATGGCTTACCGGGTCGTTATTAGGGTGGGCAATGTTCCGTATGAGGCGAAACAGACGCACTTGAACAATTACGCTCATGGCCTTCTGATGAGCATGAGTCATTGTTGTCCTGCTAGTCTTCCAAGCCTGGCTGCGATAGAAACCTGAGCAAACAACCTGTAGACTCACTTGGAGAATCTGGGTATGAGTGTTTCATTGATTATCTGAGTGAGATAGGGTGAGGAGTGACAACGACTTGCCATCATTGTGGTGTAACTTAGAGCGGTGGAGCCATGTCAGCCAGATTGGACACAACTAGAAATGTGACTCGGTATCCTCAGTCTTAAGGACGTCCTCGTGTGCGTCTGTGTGCACTCTATCTATACTTATAATAAAACTGTAACAGGTCCAATTCTGTACATTGAAGATATTTTGAAAATTATATTTGGAGGGCATTCTATAACCGATACTGAGGCCGAAAATGTAATTTTTTAAATTTTTGTCTGTCTGTCTGTCTGTCTGTCTGTATCTCGGCTGAGCATCACGCCGAAACTACTGAATGGATTCAAATGAAACTTGGCACGATTTGAGATCTTACTACGAGGTAGGACATAGGATACTTTTTATCCCGTAATCTAGCACGGTTCTTTTGGGGGAGGGGATTAAAGTCAAAACGGGTACTTGGTTATACGCTTGGTCCGATTTTATCAATTTTTCTTTATAATATAATAAATATTAGTAAGGGAACACTCATAGAGAGTTGTTATCAAGGTTTTGTAATCGATTGGGTTAAGCAACGTTAGGTAAGGTCATTAAATAGATGGGTGACCGTTTAACGCCATTTGAACTAAACGGGTCCGTGCTTCGGAGAGCAAGTAAAAAGTGGGTCCCAGTTTTTAACCGACTATAAAAAATGAGGTTATGTATTCGATGCGAATGTCTGTTATTCAAAGTTTAGTTAGCGTAAAAATTGCGCAGGCGGAGCTGCGTGGGTCAGCTAGTATTAAATAAATTTGTAAATTTTGTATATATTATACTTCTTATACAAATCACTACTTAATTGATTTATTGTCTTATCATTCTACTATTTACACAAAATGTACACTATATTTTTTGTAAATTTCCTGCTGGATAGACGATAGGTTCTACAGATACATTGCAGTATGTTTGTATTTTGGTTATGTGCATCATGAGGCCCCCAACTCCAAACGGCCTAATACTTACAACACATAACATTATGGCGGTCTTAGAGATTAAGGGGCCGTATCGGCTAGATTATTTCAACCAAACTTTATGAGTTCCGACTTCCGACGCACAAACTTAGTTGTCTCATATCAATCTAAATGCAATTGTCAAAGGCTATCAAGGTTTGAGTGCCGGAACTCTAAAATAATCTAGGTATCATGTACTCTCTAATACGTAGTAGGTACTGAAATACCTCAATAATTGTAAATAAGTTTTGGAGATTGGAGGCCCCCCTGAACCTGAGGCCCGGGGCGGACCGCCCCCTCCGCCCCCCCCCGTTAGTCCGCTAGTGGGCGGGATTACCTAATTCTCATCAGGCACTGGCAACGCAATCGAAGATGGTATAGCATACTAGCTTATAAATTCACTCTAGTCCTGACGACACCCAGATAATAATTATATAGTTATATAATTATTATAATTTACAATTTAGGGCTTTAAAAAATTTCATTCTCAAATTGGCCAAAATAAGATTTACTAATTGGTATGTCCCTTGTACAACGTGTCCAGTTAAGTATCACCTTGTGCTAGTATCATTTGTCTGGTTTCCATAGTACAGGCTCTACCTACTTTGGGATTAAATGACCGTGTGTAGATTGTCGTAGAAACTATTATTATTATCATCGTGACATCAGATGTCTGCCGCCAAGTATCAATGTGGCAGGTCAATTTACCGGGCTTAAGAAACTTAATAACTATTTTCATGGGTATATACAGAGCAGTGCAACTGCCTGCATAGACATCAGCATCCCTCAATATCAGGTGAAAATTTTGCTTGTCTTTTCAGAAAGATAAATAAAAAAAATGCACTCCGGGAGTGCCGGCAGAAATTAAAACTTGAATATTAACGTTGTGCATTTTTGATATTTTGGAATGGTTAGGGAATAATTTTGCACGAATTGCTTTAATTATCAGTATAAAAGTACTATCATTTATGGGGTAAAATACAATATATTCACATGCGCTATCGTACATAAACATGACAATTTATATTACATTAAAAATTGAACACTTCAGAACTATTACAATTGTTTTACATTAACTACATAGACGGTCGACGGTCGTAGAATAGAATAGAATACCTTACGATTTTTCGATCAGGTCCTACGGTCACGTGTTCTGAAGCGAATTTAATTTTTTTTCCCCATCAGAAAAAAGTGCACAGCGCCGCTAAAGAAGATTTCACTTCAACAAATAGTTTGAGAACCTCTGATAGTAATGGTTATAGAAATGTTTGAAGAGGACATTGACCTTCGTTTGATTGTTACGTTTAAAGGCTCCGCTGGGCACAATAAGCGCTTCAGAACATTTCGGATTCAATTAAATAAACTTTCGACCGTGTTTTGTTTCAAATACCAACTTAGATAAAAGCGATAAGTAATTAAGTTCCGACAATTTAATTAGTAACAATAACAGAGGATATTTGGATGAAAATTAGATGAAGCGTATACGGCAATGAGTGAAAATATTGGTTGATAGCTAGATACTGATACTGGGCATTGGTACTGGAGATCTTTTTTCGTTCTCGAAGGGAAAACCTTCAATACGCCCACAAGACCTGTGAGATTCACCGCAGTATGTTGGATTCTTACCCGCTAAAACCACCGCAGCTGTCGTATCGGCACATGATAGGGAGACCTGGCCTCTCTGCTGGGATCTGCACCAGAAAACTGCCTCAGTGCCTGCTTGCCTTTGAGCCCGCTGCCAGGGGGATCATTATAGCCCCCCGGAACCTGACTGACACGGTGCTCACGGGACGGGGTTCACAACCCCGCCGCCGTCCTCCTAGGAGTTGGACACAAGAGTCCTACCACTTAGCTCTAGCAAGTTTTAGTTTTCAGCATTTCTCTACTATTAATTAATGGAACGAATGTTAGATATTCGTGAAAAAATTGCGTAAGAGTTTAAGGTTCTCTCTTAACGTGACAAGCGTTCTTGACACAGCGAACCCGTTCAATATTCCATAAGCGGATTTCCAAAACAAAATCAAAATAATCCCACGGATCACTCAATTTTCCCTTAATAATCTCACTTACCTTCGCCACTCCTTTTCTTATCGCCCAGAAAATACCCAACAAATCTTACCAGGTAAACGTATTACTTAACTAAAAGAGCTACCGGCCCGCGGAAGCAAGGCCAAAAAATATAGTCCATAATTTAATCCGGCAAAAGGGTGGATATCTTTTTTAAGGGCACGCGACAAAAAGGTCCCTCCCTTATTGAATGGAGTCCTCGCATTATTCACACATTATATTTGAACGACAATATAGACGTAGAACATAATGGTGTTCAGTTTTATTTTTGCCGAGCTCAATATGTTTAGTGGTGATTTGGAATATCGCAAAGTAGTTTTTGTTGCGTAAGCTCTCACAATGTTCTTTAGAAAATAATTTTGTTTGCATTAAATCTATTTACGATTATCTGTTTATTTCGCTACTTTATTTGTATTTCAGTTGTTGTGTACTGGCCGATCACCTTTGACTTTTGTTTGAAAAGTAAGATGATTCATGCGTCGGATAGGCATGTAAAAAGTCGACACTGCGCCTGACCTCCAACTAGTCGTGCCTGTCTTCCGTCCCATCAAAATGTGAGAGTAAAAGAAGTAAAAGAAGAGAATGCAGCTATGCCTGCACAAGCACTTATACATTGTAATATCCCCCGTGTAGTTAGCTAATTTTATTTAAAAAAAGATTGGCTAGAATATATTGTTGACCTTTAATAAAATCAGAGATTCCTGGACTGCTTGTCTCAACCGCAATGCTATCATCACTAATACACTTGTTAAAAAAACTTTATAAAATTTTATTTATAAGAGCTTGACTGTAGTAATATCCTACATAGGTTTTCTTTACTGCAGAAGAAACACTAAATTTGTGCCCCAATGGTAATTGAGTTTCAAATCAAATCATTTTTATGTCACTACTCTATAGTTTATATCGCAAATTCCGTTTGTTAAAGTCTTCTAGAACACGGAACTAATAATAAATAATAATAATATCTTGGGACAATCCACACACGGTCATCCGATCCCAAACTAGGCAGAGCCTGTACTATGGAAACCAGACAACTGATACTAATACTTATATACTTTTTTTTTGTAAATACATACTTAAATAGATAAACAACACCCAGTCACTTGGCGGGAATCGAACCCACGACCCATCGGTTAGCGGGCCCGCCCAAAACTTACAACTTAACGGAACTTAATCCAAGCTTACGATGGGGAACGAAGTTTCAATCGCGTTGAAAATTGCATTCTCTTCTTTGATGAAGCACCTTACTATTAATCTTACTATACGAAGACATAATCCCAAAGAAAAGAGAGGTTATGCGTTAAGGATTTTTCTTATAGATGAGTCAATTTCTGAGAAATGATGTCTCAATATAAATTAATGATGCAGCAATCAGCATTGATATTTTGTCTCTACTTTTTATATTCGAGGTTTAGCAAACGTTATGGCTGAGTAGTCGAATTAGTTCTTAATATCACTGCATTAAATTTAGAACAAAGTTATAGCTTTAAGTTAGAGATATAGGTAGGTAATAGTATTATGACAGTGAATGTTACTCAAAAGCTTACGAGCATGTGAATGTTCAGAGTGGATGAAGAAAAAATAATAATAATTTACTAGAAAATGCTACTATACTGAAATGCTTTGGCTACCCCGAAAATATTTTGACAATCATGATCCGGTAACCATAAGACACAGTACAGTACTTTATACGATTATAAAGAAAAAAAATTTATTAAATCGTGAAATATCATTTCAGCATTTTGTATCCGATCCGTCAACTTCTATTGACTTACTTTATTTCTTTTGGCAGCATTTATTTTTTAGAAATCTAATAAACTGCATAAAAAATAATACTAAAGATTAATTACCAAGATCAATTTATTATTAAAGTGTTTGGTTAAGTGACTTTTCAGTTGCTACTGGCAGTTTATAAGATATTTGAACAGCGATCAAATCAGTATAAACTGGAACGTAAAAGAAAATCAGTACGTATATTAACATCGTAAAAAGCTCGAACCTATCAAATCAAAGTGATTTTATGGCCACCATAAAATCGCTCGATTGATTTTTTGTCGTCTCCCAATTTCAACGACCGGTGAGAAGTTTGATCAATTAAAATTTTACTCGGCAGGTGTGCGCTTACCAAAACAATATTTAGCATGAACCATTTGTTATTTTTAAGGCGAAGAAGTTTTATGGTTTGTAAAATACTGGAGGCATAAATAAAGCGGCTGTCCTATATTACAGCACGTCGCGCGCCTCGCTTCTACCTAGAGTCGTATTTTATCTCGGATTCTCTTATTCGTGAAAATAAAAAAAAATATGGATACAAAATTGCCAACGTGCACAGTTTTTGGAAGCCTGATCGTGTCCCTTGGGTGGCTGTTCCGTAATTGGGAAGTTGCTTAGTTCTTTTTTTATGTGGAATTTTAGTGGGTACATACTGTGGTGTCGACAAACTTTTTTTTATTGTTGGTACAGAAATTTCGACGTTTATTGCGTTCGTTAGTTACGTTTGGGATAGTGACGGATGCATATACAGGGTGTAAGGGACTAGGTACCGAAAACTTTTTTATAAGATTTCTCATAATGTCCGTTACAACATTACATAAACCATTTATATAGAAAATGACAAATGACTAACTTGTTAATTTTTGAGCATGTAATGAATACGTGCGGAATAATATTTATTTTTCAAATTACATTTCTAATTTCAATCAAGCCGCCTGCCAAACGTGGAGATTATGGCAACCCCTCCCTTCTAAGGGAAAGGTGATGATTGCTAATTTAGCACAAATAAGTAATTTATTGTTTTTAAATTAAAATTAGGCTTTATTATTCCGATAATTTAACTCCGATAATAAAACTGTAACAGGTCCAATTCTGTACATTGAAGATATTTTGAAAATTATATTTGGAGGGCATTCTATAACCGATACTGAGGCCGAAAATGATTTTTTTTTAATTTTTGTCTGTCTGTCTGTCTGTCTGTCTGTCTGTATCTCGGCTGAGCATCACGCCAAAACTACTGGAAGGATTGAAACGAAACTTGGCATGATTTGAGATCTTACTACGAGGTAGGACATAGGATACTTTTTATCCCGTAATCTAGCACGGTTCTTTTGGGAGAGAGGATTAAAGTCAAAATGGGTACTTGGTAATACGCTTGGTCCGATTTTATCATTTTTTCTTTATAATTATAATAAATATTTGTAGGGGAACACTCATATACAGTTGTTAACAATTTTTGGAAATCGATCAGGTTAAGCAACGTTAGCTAAGGTCATTAAATAGATGGGTGACCGTTTAACGCCATTTGAACTAAACGGTTCCGTGCTTTGGAGGGCAAGTACAAAGTCCAAGTTTTTAACCGACTTTAAAAAAGGAGGTTTTGTATTCTATGCGAATGTATATTATTGAAAGTTTAGTAAACGTAAACACAGCGCGGGCGGAGCTGCGTGGGTCAGATAGTTATTCCAATAATGATGTTATCCTAATTTTATTAAAAAAAGCGATTTTTTTTTTATAAATTCAACACTAGATTGTTCAGAATCATGTACTGGATTTCTGGTATCGGTTTTCGTTTTTTTTTTGTGTAGGAGTAGTACTGTTGGCCGCAGATGGCCATTACAGCTTCACCGGACAAGAGGGCGAGCGCTTTAAGCGCTCCAGCCAGAAAGGTAGCGACTAGCTCAAGGGCACCTCAGGGAGGCACGGCCTCGCTTTGGGCTGCCGCTTAGAGAGTGTGAGTTTACCACCGGTTCACAACGCGCCCCCGCTGAGAAGAACCGGCAAGAAACTCAGCGATTTATGCATGTCGAGGTCGCATGCGTAGGACCCTTCGGCCTCGCCGGCGAGACCGATGTCTGTGTGTAGGTGTGTGTACGACTCGTGACGTCGTTGTCGGTGTTGGTGTTGGTGTAGTGTCATGGTCCAGGAGGACGGACATCGGGTCGGGTGGGTCGAGCAGTACATGCCGCGGACGGCGGCGATGTACGGCAGTTCGACGATCTGAGGGAATTGGTTTTCGGTACGATATCACTTACACCCCGTATATATTTCTTCAATATATGTTGACACTTTGTACCACAAACAAGATTAGGTACGTACCATTATGACAGATTTTCTGCCACCGATTAGTCACTTAATTACTGAAAAAAAAAACATTGTATTAAAATATTTAAAGTCGTTTATACTACAGTCTTTTAAACTGCACATATAAGATAAACATAGTACCTACTTCATAAGAGCTTGTACTATGTAAAAATCAAATACATATCATGCTTCATCCTCGTAACTAAGAAAGTTAGGACAAAAGCCCTAACTATTTAAAAATGTCGATATTAAATTGTCATCTGAAATGTATAATTTAACGAAATGGACCGTCCTAAGAAAACAAGTTCACGCCTGCTGAATTTTGATTTCACAACGATGATTGATTTGTACACACAGATTTGATTTATACAGTGATTTAATTTTGACGATACCTAATGTTGAATAAACAGCAATTGTCATAGAAGAAAAACGTAGAAAATGTTCACTTGTGCAAATATTACCGCAGTGTCAGTTATGTGTCATTAAGATTTCTGTATTTTGGTGAGCATATCATATTAGTTGAGGAGAAGTCATTTCTTCATTGGGCTTAAGAGATTAATAGACTAACATCTCAAGGGACGATCATTACTGTAATACTACTATGGGCAAGCGTGTCGGTCTCCATAAGGTCGCAATCGTCTCGTCAAGAATTTACAATATAAAAAGAGATACATTTTGGATTAACTAACCGTTTAAACTGCCAAAAAAAAGTTCGTGCGTGGAGTCCTTCCGCGCGGAAGAAGTGAAACTTCATTCTCGCTCTGTCTCTTTCTATTCCCCCTCCCCGTGACTGACCGACACTGACCGACACTGAATGACACTGAATGACACTGAATGACACTGAATGACTGAATGACACTGAATGACACTGAATGACACTGAATGACACTGAATGACACTGAATGACACTGAATGACACTGAATGACACTGAATGACACTGAATGACACTGAATGACACTGAATGGCACTGAATGGCACTGAATGACACTGAATGACACTGAATGACACTGAATGACACTGAATGACACTGAATGACACTGAATGACACTGAATGACACTGAATGACACTGAATGACACTGAATGACACTGAATGACACTGAATGACACTGAATGACACTGAATGACACTGAATGACACTGAATGACACTGAATGACACTGAATGACACTGAATGACACTGAATGACACTGAATGACACTGAATGACACTGAATGACACTGAATGACACTGAATGACACTGAATGACACTGAATGACACTGAATGACACTGAATGACACTGAATGACACTGAATGACACTGAATGACACTGAATGACACTGAATGACACTGAATGACACTGAATGACACTGAATGACACTGAATGACACTGAATGACTGAATGACACTGAATGACACTGAATGACACTGAATGACACTGAATGACACTGAATGACACTGAATGACACTGAATGACACTGAATGACACTGAATGACACTTAATTGACACTGAATGGCACTGAATGACACTGAATGACACTGAATGACACTGAATGACACTGAGTGACACTGAATGACACTGAAGGACACTGAAGGACACTGAAAGACACTGAATGACACTGAAGGACACTGAATGGCGGAATGACGGAATGACTGAAGACTGAATGACTGCGTCACGTAGGCGCGTTTCGTACCCCCCTCCATTGTAGCATTAAACGTTTAACGCAACCTTGTTGGAAGTCGCATAAGACGTTTCACTCCAAAAATAGGTATACAAACAGTCAAACAACATACTCCTCATTCTAGCATAGTCGGATAGAATCATGAAGATATCAGAAAAGGTTCCAAATACCGGGTGACAGTAACGTGATCGGTAACGGCACATTGTGACAATGTAACTAAAACAAAATATCATTAGAAACTACATCACGATCCAATCGTTAATTTTCAACGTAAAACTGAACTGTTGAAGTTTTCCAACTTTACGGTTAGTGTGTTAATTACAAAAGGCTGCCGGTCCCTGGGAGTTACGTACATTGTGTTAAAATATATTCCGCTTTGTAATAACCTAGATTTATTTATAGACAGATGGGTCACACCTTACAAACTATAAGCGAGCAGCACAACTGGGGAAGTAATTCCAACAGAAAGGATTATCTTCGACCAGAAATTGCTCTACGAACAATCGCGACGCTAGCAGAAAATGCGACAAAGACAGGTTCTCTCAGCCAGAACATTAGCAGTATTATTAGCACCTTACTTGACATGAGATGGAGACGTCAATATACGTAGTTTATAGCTCTGTCACTTTCTATCGAGAAAATAGTGAGAGTAAAATTACTAATAGAGGTGATAGTACAGGCCCAGGACGTTTATAAAGCACTAGTCACCACAGGAAAATAACACAATTCAAAGGTGGCGTTATTAGGCCTAAAGCCTTCTGTAAAACGGTGATACTACCGGGGATGCTAGAAATCTTTTCGCTGTACCTCTATGAAATTACCACCACACTCCCAAAAGAAAGAAAAGGAAGCAAGTCTTCCTAAACTGGTAAGGTTACTAATAAGGTTTATTCCTTTTTATGTTCGTACCGATACTTAAATTACTTCTTCTCTTTCGTTTTGTAAAGGAGCTTCGCTTTTGTTATTAAATTTATTGCGAGTTTCAAGCCAGTTTAGCGCTATCCTGGGACTTGCTGAGGGTCAAACAAAACTCGAGGTCTTTACTGGTGACCACTCACCGTGGTGACTCACTGTGGTGGTGGTGGTGATCTGGTGAGATTCTTGCTTACAAGAATCATTTCAGTTTTTTTTTATACTACCAAAGTGGCAAGCAATCATGTGACCCGCCTGATGATAAGTGGTCACAGCAACCTATGAAAGCTAGCAACCCTAGAATAATAGCTTGCGCGTTATTATTTTAGTGTTGCTAGCTGTAGTATTGTCCTTACGGACATTAGATATTAAGTGTATTGTGCCCGGTAATTTTACCAGATGCAGTGCCCTTCACATCGGAATTTAGCAAAGTTTACACACTGCTGCTTGGCCGCAGAATATCTGACACTGCGGCGGTACCTACCTGGATGGTCCCTACTACAAGGGACTAGTGGTGGGTGTAGCGGGATTAGTCTCATGATGAAATGATCTGTCGATTTTATTGAGTATATAGTGCTCAATTTGTTTGCTGACCGTTATACCGCAAAGGTCAGTTCAACCTATCCTATATTAAAACCAAATAAAACTTTTATAACACAATCAGAGCCGGACAATCTCGGCTCAGGAACATAATCCGGCTCATTTCGGAAGGTGTTCCGTTTGCAGTTAATTAAGTTTACGAGCTCGTATCCTCAAATAGACGCAATAAAATCTAAGAAGGCGCGTAACATTGCGGAGATATCATCGCCAGCGTTAAAAAGGTCATAAAACATATTGTATTGTGTAAAAATACCTACAATGTTGACAAAAATGATTTAGGAATACCATATCACATTTGTATTTTTTTTTTTATTTCTATCCATGCATGACATGAAAATTATATTTTTTTCTATCCGCCAGAGAAAAACATCCCCTTCTCCAGCATCATCATCATCATCAGCCCACATCAGTCCACTGCTGGACATAGGCCTCCCCCAAGGCACGCCACTGAGCCCGATCTTCGGCTCTCCTCATCCATTGTCTGCCAACTGCTCTGCGGATATCGTCGCTCCACCTAGTCACAGGACGTCCTACATTACGCTTCCCGATTCGCGGTCTCCACTCAAGAACCAGTTTACCCCAACGGTCTTCGGTTCTTCGGCAAATATGACCAGCCCACTGCCACTTCAGCTGGCTAATCCTTTGAGCTATGTCGGTCACATTGGTTCTCTGGCGAACTACTTCATTCCGTATTCGGTCCCTCAGAGAAACACCCAGCATAGCTCTCTCCATAGCCCGCTGAGCGACCTTGAATCGGTGGACTAGTCGTACCGTGAGCGGCCACGTCTCGGCTCCGTATGTCATCACGGGTAGGACGCACTGATTAAAGACTTTTGTCTTTAAACTTTTGTCTTCTCCATACTTCCATACTATTTACTCAAAAAAAGAGCAAACCTCATACAATGTTTTCCAATTCCCATCACAATGTTAAACTATTCGGCCTAGGAACTCGTATTAGTTACTCGGCCAATTATCTTGTAATAGTTTTGCAAAAGTCCTGGCCATTTCTATTTCAGCCTGATATTAAGTTTTTCAATTAGTTTTCAATGCATTTACAATTCATTTTATCACTTTTTCCCACATCAATCGTTCCTGCTAATTAACGGACGTGTATAAATCATAATGTTTTCCACTTCCAAAAACTGAAAGAATTACAAAACAGATATCAGTAGGTAGGTACATTCCAGAACGTATCTCTTGAAATACGAAATTTTAACATTTAAATTCACGAATATAATCATCTTAACGCAGTTAAGATTACTGGGCGAGTGCAGACTATATTTTTCTTCAATTAGACTTTAAACGGGTGCCCAACTGCGCCATTTTGAGCACCCGCCAACAGATGCACAGGATTTTGTGCCTTTACGAGTTTAAATACGGAGAGGATTAAAATATTATACATATAAAAGCACTCTAATATTTACAATACATACACACGTATTTACGTGTTTTTTTTTTAAATCTCAAAAAAAATATCAGCTAAGTTTCAAGTAAATTCGACAATATGCAAACAATCCTTCACCATTTTTTCACTTGGTTCAAATTTCCAAAAATCTTATTGGTTCCCCTCGCTATAAAGAACTTTTTGTCCAAATTCAGTAGTTCTAGCTTCGGTAGTTTTGGCTCTGCATTGATGAGTCAGTCATGCGAAAAAGGCCTGCTACCTCTTTATAATATACGTATACAAATATAGATAGCATAGATGTTGATTTGGTCACTTGTCAAACTTTTTTGACGGCAATAATCGTTACCTTAACTGTTACCTTTTTTCCCGGAGGTAACCTTCAAATAGTCCCCGGGAAATGTGGGGCTCGACCGGGGTATGTGGGATTCTTACCCACTAAAACCCTAGTGGCTGTCGCATCGGCAAATATAAGGGGCGATCTGGCCCCTCCGGTGGGATCTGCACCAGGAGCCCCGCAGTGCCTTGCCTTTAAGCCCGCCACGGGGGGCACATTATAGCCCCCCGGTACCGTCACGGTGCTCACGGGGACGAGTGACGCAATCCTGCCGCCGTCATCCTCAGAGTCTCCGCCGTACTCAATGGACGTCCTAGGGTCCACACGCTAAACACCCAGCGACACCGAAGGATTTACCTGTTCATCATCATCACCAGCCGGAAGACGTCCACTGCTGAACATAGGCCTCCCCCTTGGAACGCCACAATGACCGACAATTGGCTATTTGCATCCACCGGTTACCTGCGACGCGCACAATGTCGTCTGTCCACCTAGTGGGAGGCCTACCTACGCTGCGTCTTCCGGTTCGTGAACGCCACTCGAGAACCTTTCTTCCCCAGCGGTTATTTACCTGTTACCTACTATAATATCAACTCTGAAATTGAAAATATAAGTGTTTTGGTTTGCTCTTTTTTTAAGTTCATCCCTTTGTAACGGTCGATGAGTGACAATCTTTACCATTAAATAAAAACTGGCTAACGACCAAATAAAAATCTTGTATAACCTTAATATTAAATTATTCGTTCACAATAACAACCATTTATACAATATAGACCTAGAAAAACTTATAGTATGTGATTTGTCTACGTATAAAAAGTATATTAATTCGATGAAGAAGTTCCGGGGAATTTAGTAAGTCTAGTTCATACCGGGCAGGCAATACGTCGTTGGCGATTTGCATTTTTATGAAAACGTTTTACGAGTGAGGACCGGACCTTTTGCATTTAGAGTCTGTGTTTTGGAGAGCGATCGACTTTGAAATGTAAATGGAGTAATTTATTAACAATGGAATAGTTTTAAATTTAGAATAACTTTATTCTCAGGCATACTTATGTCATAAATACCTTCATAGTGCACTTACTTAGAATATATTCTAAAATCGATTCACTCTTGAATTATAAACCAGACAGTATTGTAGGGCGGCTGAAGGGACTGCAAAACGGCGCAAGTATGCAGCCCTAGGTTCCTGCTATATATTTGCGCCCTTTGCGGTGGAGACCATGGGGCCTTGGTCTCATGAGGCGCACGGTTTGGTGTAAGAAATTTCCTCCAAACTTATAGAAGTCTCAGGGGACCGTCGGGCTGGTAGCCTTTTCTGCCAACGTATTAGCTTTGCCATACAAAGAGGAAACGCCGCCAGTATTTTAGTTACCCTTCCTTCCCAGTGCGGCGACAAATTGGAGGAAGTTTTTTTACTTAGTTTAAGTATCATTGTAAATAGACAGTAGGTACTTTAATTATAATAATAACACGTTATTTGTTTATAGTGTAAAAAAACTACTTAAAATTAAAACATTTAACCATATTTGTGTATCCACAACCATCTTTGTAACAAAGGCGACTCCGTTCCGCGAAACTACTCAGAATAGTGTTGGTACTGCCACATTCAGGTGCAAGTAGAGGTGCGATCCTCTTCCTCATAATGGCTGTAAAACCATAAATCCGGCTCTGTCTCGCCAAACAATAAATCACCACGGCAGTCCAAGCAGTAGATACTCTGAGTGCCTTATTATATAGGACTCAGAGTACAGGTACTGCTGCTTCTTGTAGTAAGTATTTCTTTATAGCAAAACTTGTCGTTAATTTCTTAAAAAAAAGTTCAATCATCTGGAATGGTTAACTTTAGTTCTATTTAACAGATTATCTTGCAATGAATTTTAACTTCTTAATTTTAATTTTTTGTAAGCCTGTACTAATAAAATAGTAACGTCAATTTTGAGTTATGCAAACATTGACACAATTCTGTATTGTAATATTGTCTCAAAGTTTTAACTCAGCTCGTACTTTGCCATTATCCAACGAACCAAAGTTGTGCAAAAGGTACAAAAAAATAATATACAATTACTCTTTTTGTTGGCTTCCTGCGGAATGAAGGCAATTCCTTGCTTCATCGAAGACGTACATAAGCAAAACTTTCATTTTATAATTTTTTGAAACACCATTTTCAATTTGTTTTATGTTATACTTTGTATTTTTTTCATATTACTGACCAATTAATATGACGATAAATAATATGCATATAATCCAGAGACGTAGCCGACCAACTAATAGAAAATAACATATGACATTAAAATCCAAAAATGTAAAACCAGTGTATAATTAAGTTCTAACGTAGACTACAACAGTAATTAAACGTGTGCGGGTGCTATTTGTCTAGTCTATGGTACTTATAGTAGGTATACCAAATTATCTTATCTAAGTAGTTGTACAAGCCTATATGTGGCAGTGGGCATTGTAGCTCCCAAAACAAAAGACAAACATATTTGAAAATCTGTTCAATTGTTTTGTTTTTCAATTTTAAGTAGCTATAGAATGAATAAGTCGAATCGTATATTCAAAAAGCAAACGACATTGCATTTTCCCCGTCGTGTGAAGGATTGCTCAGTGGAGCAGAGGGCCGCATAAAATGTTAAGCATCTGGACGGCTTCTAGGACAAGTCCCATTCATTCGTGGACTCCTTTCGACCTCTCGCTTTTTCGTGTTTTACATTCCCTCAGCGACTGGCTTGCATGTAATTTGTGCTTTGCTTTAAGGTGTTCCGGTTGCTTTTTATAATGTTCGTTTTCTTCCTTTTTTAGTCGTTATAATTCCCAGAAAAAGTAAAGTCGTGTAGTGGCTAGATATTTTGATTGCTGCTCAAAAGATTTGATACCCACCCAGATATGAAATGAAATTAAATGAAATCGTTTATTCCAAATAGGCCAACATTAGCTCTTTCAAATTGTCATATTTTATAAAAAAAGACTACCACCGGATCACAACGCGACATCAACTGAGAAGATCCGGCAAGAAACTCAGTGGTCTTGACATTTTTTAATCTAATTATAACAATTGAATGCATGGACGTTTGTCTGCCTTGTGATTTGGTGTTTATTAACTACAGATATAAATTTGTGTTAGTTTGTGCCATACTATGCAGAGATCTACATTAGAGACTTTTATTATTATTACAGACTAGCTGACCCACGCAGCTCCGCCTGCGCTATTTTTACGTTAGCTAAATTTTTAATAACAGACATTCGCATCGAATACATAACCTCCTTTTTTATAGTCGGTAAAAACTGCGACCCACTTTTTACTTGCTCTCCGAAGCACGGACCCGTTTAGTTCAAATGGCGTTAAACGGTCACCCATCTATTTAATGACCTTACCTAACGTTGCTTAACCCGATCGATTACAAAACCTTGATAACAACTCTCTATGAGTGTTCCCTTACTAATATTTATTATATTATAAAGAAAAATTGATAAAATCGGACCAAGCGTATAACCAAGTACCCATTTTGACTTTAATTCCCTCTCTCAAAAGAACCGTGCTAGATTACGGGATAAAAAGTATCCTATGTCCTACCTCGTAGTAAGATCTCAAATCATGCCAAGTTTCATTTGAATTCATTCAGTAGTTTCGGCTTGATGCTCAGCCGAGATACAGACAGACAGACAGACAGACAAAAATTTAAACAAATACATTTTCGGCCTCAGTATCGGTTATAGAATACCCTCCAAATATAATTTTCAAAATATCTTCAATGTACAGAATTGGACCTGTTACAGTTTTATTATAAGTATAGATACGTAGAGTATAACGAAGTTGTATTATTTGAAATGTATCGTAGCTTTAAATGTATTTAGCAACCCGTTCTAATTTATATTATGAAATGAATTAATTCAGTACCTAGTATATTTTGTCATTTTCTAAATTTTTAAGATAAAATGTTACACTTACGGATATTTAAATACGTCAGTAAATGGCACTTACTTAATTAATAGTAATATTTTGGGACTATCCACACACGGTTATCCGATCCCAAACTAGGCAGAGCCTGTACTATATTAACAAAACTAATACTATTACATAAATACATTTTTTTTTGTAAATACATACTTAAATAGATAAACACACTTGGTGCGAACCCACGACCCATCGGGTAGCAGCCAGGGTGTCTAACCACTAGACAATTGTACGTAATATTTTTAGTTTTGAGCTGTCCGTCTCGATCTTCTTCAATCGTCATTAACAATGCCCTCATTGTTTTCCCATCGTCTGAGAACTCCATAGAATTTCTGTAAAGTACAAAACAGTCTTAAGAAATTTTTACATTTAATAGTAGTCGACTATTTAAACTGAAGAGGCAAGATCCCTGAACTTAAGCAATTAGAGAGTTCCAAGCCAGACAGCAATTAACGTGAAATGCTGTTTGAACGCAGAAAAGGTAGAAATAATTCAGCCAATAACAGCGTGCTTGCCGAGTTCACTCGTTAACTAAATTATTCATTAACTGCTAATGGCCGAAATATATCAAGGATGCTTGCGGGTGCAGTGGGGGATGTGACAACAGGCGTTCCCGATCCTTGTAATTAACACCTATGAGCTGTCTTTGGCGATATTATTACGAGGGAAATAGAAATTTACTATTTGTCAGTTTTTCTACTAGGTGGTAGATGCCGCTAAGTAACAATTTGTGAACATTGTTGTGTCTTGGTGTGGAGGGCACTGTAGCTGGTTAAATTACTGGATACAAGAAACTTAATATCTAATGTCTCTGGTAGGCAGAGTGGTACAGCTGTCTATAGGCAGTCTTGTTTGTCGTGTCCCAAGGTCCTTGTTTTTGTCCCACTATTGGACACGGGCCTCCCCGCAAGATGAAGGGGCTTAGGCCATAGTCCACCACGCTGGCCAAGTGCGGGTTGGCTGACTTCACGCGTCATTTTGATAGTTAGTTAGGCTTGCTCAGACATGCAGGTTTCCTCGCAATAGTAAATCGCACAAAGACGATTTGCACATGATTGATTAAAGAAATCAGAGGAACGAGCCAGGGTTCGAACCTGCGCACCTTATTTTTTCAAGCACACAATTATTTAATTGGTCTATAATTTAATACTTGTTACCTCGTTATGATATTTTCTTACCCACGAACTCATAGCCGCGTTTGATTATATAGCAAACACTAGCTTACGATGAGTTGAAAAAAAAAATAGCTAAAGATTGAATACTATGACTGTCACTTTTGTATGAGCTGATGTCGCATCGAATGGGTTTTGTTCCTGCTTTGTTTATTGTTTAGAATTCTTGGGGATAGATTATTAAATATTTAGTCGACTTTTAAACTATGTAGCATATAAGGCGAACTTCTTTCATGATATTATATTTTTTTCCGTACATCATCCGCGATAAGCAGATTTAGGAGACCTTTTCTGATGATATCGTACGTATATTTGGAAAGCCAAAAAATCTTCGAAGTTCGAACAGAAGAAAGAACATCTGGAAAGACTGATGCAATAATTGTTTTTATCTCAAAATGCTTAAAATATTCCACATAGTACCTACTTATAGAAAAAAAGTAATCAATACATATAAAATTACTTGTCCTGACTGACTGACTGACTGACTGATTGACTGACTGACTGATTCATCAACGCACAGGCCAAACCGCTGGACCTAGAAAGCTCGTTCGTTCAGTGACGTTCAGTGACGTTCAGTGTCATTCAGTGTCGTTCAGTGACGTCGTTCAGTGTCGTTCAGTGACGTTCAGTGTCGTTCAGTGTCGTTAAGTGTCATTCAGTGTCGTTCAGTGTCATTCAGTGACGTTCAGTGTCGTCGTTCAGTGTCGTTCAGTGTCGTTCAGTGACGTTCAGTGTCGTTCAGTGTCGTTCAGTGACGTTAAAATATTCCACAGAGTACCTACCTATAGAAAAAAAGTAATCACATATAAAACTCAATTTACACAACGTTACATCATTGTGAGTGATGGGCTCGCACAACGTACGCAAATTCGAAGTAAATAGGTATTCAAAACCGTTGAACAAGAAAAATGCGTCAGAGGAATGGCTCCGGTGAGTGCGATCGATTAGTCTTCATTAGACTTGGGAATATAGAATTATAACTTCACTATGCAAGTTACCTGTGCTCTTCTGATTGGAACCATCGTGTATAGAAAATATCATTAATTAAGAATTATTAATAAAAATCTTTTAACGGCTACAAAATCTTTTTTTAGGTCACCCAAGTACGGAGGAGTTGCAGGTGGCAAGAGATACTGCGTTGAAGACCCTGTCTTGTATGGTACTTTCATCTTCAGGAGAATTTCAGCTAAATAATTCAGATTGGTGTTATTTGGCGATGTGTTCTTTCGCGGAGTAAGGATGACAGTGCTGTGTAAGCCGTGCTAGCAGAAAGACACTCCTTTTCGTCTCTTTTGCTTCCGTAACAGCTGTTCTATTATCAATAAACTAGTGTGTTTTGCCATACGACTGCAGTTCCACTTATCATCAGAACTGTCACTTATCTCCCAAGCCATTAGTTTTTTTTTAAACCAGTAATTTCAAGTTATAGTGCCCTGCATTAGCAATGTTTACTCTTTGCTCCAGAATATCTCGTAGTGTGGTGGTATCTACCAGGATGGTCGCTTGCACTAGGAACCTATCGCCTTGTATATGATTATATTTCCTTAAGTCGAAACCATGAAGCACATAGTCCATCGCTGCTCTTCACACTCATACACGAGGGCCCCTGAAGATCTACTTTATCTTACTCGTGATGCAGTCACCGGGCTAAGGACCCTGGATAAATCTGACATATACTTAATCTTAATTTTATATTATGTTTGTTTTGCGTACCTTTATTTTATTAAATGCTATATATGCGATTAAATCTATAAATTCTCTCAAGTTCAAAACAGCTAACTTCAAGTCAGATCTCAAAGCGAGAACTAATTCATGTCCCAGATTTTCAGCGCATTTAACTCATTATCTCCGGGAGACAACAACAGGGCCCAAAGCAGAACGGCACTCGGAGCTTGAACTGATCGTGATTTATATTAGGCTTGCTCGGAGTTTCCCGAGCCCATGTCAAGGCTGATTCCAAGACTTTCACCCATTAATATTCATTACAGACCTTAACTTGTTCGCGTTTATTTAATTTTAGCAGAAACACTACTTTCTGTATGCCCGAGTTGGTAGTCGAGTGTAATTAACTGTAGTCTGGAGTGGAATTCGGTTTGTATCTTGAATTAACTGTCTTGAGCTTGGAATGTTCAGGGTACAATTTGAAATTTAATTTATTATAAGCACGATGTTCAAATGGGAATAAAATATAAACACTATCACGTTAGCCTAAATTTGCGCACACACGGATTTGGTACCACTGAGCACCTCCACAGAATGAGTAGATTCTGATGGTCAAAAATCAATTTCGTTATCCTTCGAGACATAATCCTGTGAAACCATCAATTACATTATTTTTTAATATTTTCTACAATTTTCTTAAAAAAAAATATTAATTTCAATCCCTAAGCAGCTATAATTGGCACTAGTTGTTACGTGACGTTAACCTTATGTTGATCTCCATGCCAGTTTTGGTTGGGCTTTATCTTTATTTAGCTTTTCTCTTCTTTGATTTAAAGTTATTCACGTTGTCGAACCAGTTAATCGACCGTATTTGCAAGTATCATAATATAATCCTCACCTTAATCCACTATTTTAACTCCGAACTAGTCTAGATCATCAAATGCATATTTCTGATATGTTATGGCTTATTCAACACTTTATTGATAAAACAGCAGAATATTCGCTTGGAATTCACTGAAAAATCGTATTTCATTTGCCACCGCAGATTCTCCTTCAGATATATTTCAAACACTGGAGATTCGTCCAATCCACAGTAAAAAGTATTGCAAAAAGTACAGAATATCATGTTGCCGGGTGCGGTTTCAAATTAGTTTTTATAACAAGTGTCTGGATCTAATTACCAAAACTTTGTTGTTTGTTACTATTGCCGTAACGATGATTTGTGTTATAGTGTCGTTAATTTACATAAGGTTATTGATTTGACTTAATTTTGACATGTGATAAATTAAAAGGTAACCGGCTTCCACCTTTCTGCCGACTCTCAAGCACCTATTGAAACAAAATCTTGCTGTCTTTGAGATTTTTTAACCACTGATTTCCAAGTCGTTACCAGCTTGAGTCGAATAACAAATCGACGCCAATCGGTACTGACTCGTTAGTCCCAGCTGCCGTGTTTCTATCTGAAGATATGTAATCTTAAATGAATTTAATTCTAAATGTCTCAATTCGTACCAGCACCTACTACATATGGTCGGTCACTTCCCGCGCGGTTTCCGCTTAGTCTTCAATTTAATTCAATCCGAGCTCCTCCCGTGATCCCTCGGCTTCCTCACCTCCCCGCCAACCGCAAGATGCTACGAGCGTCATCTTATAAACTCCTTTCAATCCTATGCTACTATGACTTTGAGTTACAACTGGATGGAAAATGCTTTTATTTTTAAATTGTGGCACTTGTTGTTGCTTTGTACGTAATATATATTTAACATGTATTAAATACAGGTAAACTGATAATAATAACGTTAGTTAAGTAAGAATCGTAGGAAGTAATATAACATATTATTTAATTTTATTTTGTATAAGTACCTACTTTATTTAGATTTGAGAACTGGTTAAGTCAGGGTTACTCTAAAGGGCGCACTGAAAACCAGCGTCGGGGGGTTATATCAAAAATCCTCCGGCTTAAGCTGAGTGCGTCCTTTTGTGGTGTATGTATATTGTAGTTTGTGTGGTTCTTTCTGTTACAATTTCTATTTATATGTACCTACTTATATCACCACGATCCCATGTGATAATTGTTATTTAGATGTACTTTGCACCTACAGTTATTTAGATTTTTGGGTATTGTTCATACTACCAAGGTGGCAAGCATGCATGGTGCCCACTTGTTGGTAAGCAGTCACTGCAGCCTATAGACGCTAGCAACACCAGAAAAATAATTATTGCATTGCCAACCCTTAAGACATTAGATATTAATATTTTGTGTCCGGTAATTTCACCAGTAGTGCACTTCACACCGAAACACAGAATTTTTTACACACTGCTGCTTGGCGGCTGAATATGATACTGCTTTGGTACCTGGATGGTTCCTTGCACAAGCACCCTACCAGCTAGTAGTAGTAGGCGGTGAAACAGAAAGAGACTCTGTCAACCAGCATCGCCGTCAAAAAGGAAACCGTAGTCTCTCCATTACCAGTATATTGAGTCCTTACGAGCACTGTCAACACAACAATATTATAAGATATTTTTTGCGATATTCCTTAAAGTACGTCCCAGTCAAGCTTCTTCAATGTCGAGCGAATGTATCCACTGTATGGAAGCGTAACATAATGGGTGAACATCATGGTTCAAAAATAAGCTAGGATTACATAGAATATAAGAAAACCGATATTCTCAATAAAATGGGTTACATGCAAATTTTAAAAAGAGCCAAGCCCCTCAAAAAATACTAGGTGATAGGTCACCTTAGAGACCTAGCCGGTCCACTGCATTGTCAGATATTCTTCCGGTAAGCAGCAGTGTGTTCCGATGAGAAACGCATTGTAGCTGGTCAAATTACCGGGCTTAGGAGACTTAATAACTAACTGTCTCAGGTGACGAACGGCCATCAATAGGCAGCCGAGTCGTCGTCCCCGTCTTGACGTCTTGCTTATCCCGTTACAAGGTTAAATTAAAAGCAATAATTGGATATATTTGGGCATACGTACGTCCTCCTCATAGAGACCACAGCGGCGTAACGTCCCCTAAAGTGACTGTGTTTTTGCATTGAATAAGGTTACTAGCTTTTTAGGTGAAGGCTACCCTATTTGCTGTAATCGGAGCAATTTCTGTGACACAAGCCTTTTCTTCTTATTTGTAGCACTAGTATGTATCATTTTAAGAAAATATAAAAAAAGGTAAAATCAAGGTATAAATCGTTTTTTCATAAAAGTAAAACTTTTGTTTCATAATATATTAGTCACAACTTATGACGATTCGCTTAGCGGCACCTCAGCATTAAATAAAATTTGCTTTATGTTGAACCAGACCCAATAGGCTGACTAAAACTTCTTTTCAACAACTTTTAAAAATAATAGTCTTCATTTTAATAATAAATTTAAGAATCAGCATTAATAATTCCGTGTCAGCATTATTATTTCACGTACGCTTCGATCCTTCAAAATAAAATGCCAAAGCACAATTTTAATCTTAAAAATGCAGGAAAGAATAAAAAGAATTTGGAAAATAGTCAGGATATTAGAAGAAAAAAAATCCGAACACCGAGTACGCTTTGCCGCTAGGGAAATTATGTGATATATTTATATGATCGTCACTCTGCCGAATTCTGTCAAAGCCTTATCCAAAAAAAAAAAACAACACAATTTTGCGAATATTGAACTGATTTTCGACGCGGTATTATTTAGATACGTACTGAGTTTTTGAGTCTTGTAAATAGGTGGGTACATTACCATCCAAGTACCTGGATTTAGGACATAATGCACAAGCATTATGTCCTAAATCCAGGTACTTAGATGGTTAGTAGGGATGCGCTTTACAGCATAATCATGTATCATCATCATCATTAGTAGCCGATAGACGTCCACTGCTGAACAAAGGCTTCCCCCTTAGAAGGGAGGGGTTGCCATAATCCCCACACTTGGCAGGCGGCTTGGGGATCGCAGAAGGAAGATAAATCTATACTTATAATAAAACTGTAACAGGTCCAATTCTGTACATTGAAGATATTTTGAAAATTATATTTGGAGGGCATTCTATAACCGATACTGAGGCCGAAAATGTAATTTTTGAAATTTTTGTCTGTCTGTCTGTCTGTCTGTCTGTCTGTCTGTATCACGGCTGAGCATCACGCCGAAACTACTGAATGGATTCAAATGAAACTTGGCATGATTTGAGCTCTTACTACGAGGTAGGACATAGGATACTTTTTATCCCGTAATCTAGCACGGTTCTTTTGGGAGAGGGGATTAAAGTCAAAATGGGTACTTGGTTATACGCTTGGTCCGATTTTATCAATTTTTCTTTATAATATAGGAAATATTAGTAAGGGAACACTCATAGAGAGTTGTTATCAAGGTTTTGTAATCGATCGGGTTAAGCAACGTTAGGTAAGGTCATTAAATAGATGGGTGACCGTTTAACGCCATTTGAACTAAACGGGTCCGTGCTTCGGAGAGCAAGTAAAAAGTGGGTCCCAGTTTTTAACCGACTATAAAAAAGGAGGTTATGTATTCGATGCGAATGTCTGTTATTAAAAGTTTAGTTAACGTAAAAATAGCGCAGGCGGAGCTGCGTGGATCAGCTAGTCCAAAATAAAGACGCTGCTGCCCGTCTTCCTGTTCTCGCTTAGTCGCCTCTTACGACACCCAACGACAGGAGATTGGGGGATGGTATTCTAACCCAGCACCCCTCGGGTATAATCATGTATATATTGAGCAAAATTTAATATATGTATATGACCATATTTTTGTTCGGAATTTCGGAACAAACTATAGCACAGGCAGATTCTGAATCAACCTACTTAATCGATGAATTAATTTAGTTAGCACACATCTTAAATTCAAACTAATGTATTTCAACCGCGAGTCCGCTAATATCATACAATCATTACATACAAAGAGTAAGAATGAAACCAAAATAAAGCAGAATAAAGTTAAATAAATACGATAATGATCATAGTTATGTGCAAAATACCACAGGGTCAGTAATAAACAGCAGTGTGTAAACACTGGAACCTATTTGTCCATGGGTAAATGTTGCGGGAATATCGGGTGACATCACGTTCGTTTGAATAAAAAATCACTCTTTTATATAACTTTTTACAAGGGTTTTTCGTACAAGGGGTCATCCATATAGGCACCGCTAGTGTCAGATATTTCGCCGCCAAGCAACAATGTATTGCTAGTGTAAAGGGCACAGTAGAGTAGTGTAGGCTATTTTAATAATACTGTCAATGAGTTCACAATTTTTTGCATAGTACCGATATAGATTTACATCAAAAATAAAAAAGGCGCATCAAATAACGTAGCAGGAAACAAATGGAACCAATGCAGTTAGAGCTAAATAAACTAGTAGCACTGTCGTTTCGCGGGACACAACCATAGACAATATATTTGCATTTTTATTGGAAGCGTTTAAAGAAACAATGGATGGATCCAGTGGCAGAGCCGTTAGGGAATTCCAACTGATCTGACTGTCCTTTTTTTTGTTCTACTAAACCGTTTGTATGTTGGTGATAGCCTTTTGTGACAATACATTGTTTGTATGCAGAAGAAGAAAAAAAAGTTTCAATATCTTTTGGAATATAGAAGTATTGGAATAAAATATTAGGGATGAGCGAAAAATCTTCCTGGAATGGCGTGATGTATGTATGCTTGCCCAGCACATGCTCATCATCATCATCATCATCACCAGCCGGAAGACGTCCACTGCTGAACATAGGCCTCCCCCTTCGAACGCCACAATGACCGACAATTGGCTATTTGCATCCACCGGTTACCTGCGACGCGCACAATGTCGTCTGTCCACCTAGTGGGAGGCCTACCTACGCTGCGTCTTCCGGTTCGTGGTCGCCACTCGAGAACCTTTCTTCCCCAGCGGTTATCGGTTCGCCGAGCGATGTGGCCTGCCCATTGCCACTTCAACTTGCAGATTTTAAGAGCTATGTCGGTGACCTTGGTTCTTCGGCGAATCTCCTCATTTCGGATTCTGTCGCGCAAAGAAACTCCGAGCATAGCTCTCTCCATAGCAGCACATGCTAAACGATCAGAATTATAGAATGTCGCTGTTGGACCAGTCTTTCCAATAATATATGCATTACTCTGATAGTGATAGGTCTCTTGTGCAAGGGACTAGGTTGGTACTACCACATTGACAGATATTCTGCCGCCAAGCAGCTGTGTATACAAAACATTGCTGTATTCCGGCGTGCAGATCAGTTTAGTTCGTGAAATTACATGACATAACCGATTAATATGCAATATCTTTAGGGTCGACAATGCGCTAGTAATTCTTCTGGTGCTGTTAGCGTCACTAGGCTGCGATGACTGCCTACCATCAGGCGGGCTGCGTGTTTATATGACATGAATAATCTCAAAGTATTCACTCATGACTTTTCATGCCTGTCTGTTTGGCTATCCCAAATGATTAAAAATTCTCAATACTTGATGAAACCTAAAGGTATGAAACACATTACTAAAGTCTTGAAATTTCTGGGGCCAGACTTAAATATAGCTTTCTCAAAGCGTGCTGTATAATTACACTCGACACAGGCGTAGCGTAGGTATGGTACATGCCATACATAACAATGGTTCCCCACTTTTTTGACTGCAGTATAATTCTTCAAAGGAGGCTTTCTTCTTAATGGCACTGTTTTCGTCTTATTTCGTGAGACACTAACGAACGAAGCGGTGTATTTTCCGTTCGTCCGTTTTTTTATAACGGGTGTAAGGGACACCGTACCGAAAACCGACACCAGGGATCTAGTGTAGAAATTTTTCATCGGCTTTTTCATGAATTTAAAAAAAAAAAAATGAAATTAGTTTTAAATCATTATTGGTATAGGATTTATTATTCCTAATTTTGATTTAAAAACAATAAATTAATTATTTGTGGTATATTTTTCACACATAACTGCGAATTCGCATCGCATCGCAAATATCTGCGAGAAACAAATGAATTTTTCGATACAAACTCCTGCGATGCGGCGCCGCATCGCATCGCATCGCAGTTATGTGTGGGAGCCCTACATGCTCGAAAATTGACAAGTTAGTCATTTGTCATTTTCCATTTAAATGGAGTCTGTAATGTTATAACGGACATTATTTGAAATCATAATTGTTTTTTCGGTACGTGGCCCCTTACAGCCTGTATAATAGCAATATCCGGGGACAATCACACCACACACGGTCATCTGACCCCAAACTAGGCAAAACTAGATACTGTACTATGGCAACCAAACAACTTATACCATACAGAGTAAATAGAAAGAACATTTTCGATAGCCTACACTATCTATTCTATTCTATTGTTGGTGGCTATTAATTTGGCGCGGTAACCAGCGGAACGCACTTCGACCTAGCCGAATCCATTGTGCCTGCCCTAGGACCTTACTCTGTTGTTGACTTATCGAGGAATTAAGGTATCCAATGATTGCACCATCTTGGAGCTGTACATAAACATCTGGTGTAGGCTACTCCCAGATGACTCAATCGAGCGTCGCAGACTACCTTGGAGCATTTATTAAAGGTATTTTTTTTTCTATTTTTTTATAATGATTTTCTTATCAATCACGTATATCAGGTGTGTGTGTTACCTATGACCTGTTTACTAGCTTTAATAGTACAGTAGATGTTTTAGAATGAAAAAGCCTGGTTTATTGTTTCTTGATGTTCAAAATATCTCAACAAGTTTCGGGCGGACGCAACCGACGGATGTTACGGATTCTTGTAAATGGATGCGATATGCTTTGTGTTTGCGAATATAAAATGCATTTACGTTTTCTGTTGCCGCGTACGTATTCCGTAACTGTACAGATGTGTTGGCCTTATTTGTTTATAAGAAACCGTTTAGCACTTAAAATTATAAGTACGGTTTTTCTTACATCCTTCCATTGTGATTACAGAAAATTATTATCATAGAAATTGGTTTGCTTTTTAAATCTCTGAAATTACTTTTATGTTATAAATCTATGTGTATGTGTAAGAATTTTGCCGATGGGGCTTCTGTGGTGACTGGTGATGACCAATGCATATGTGGATATACCTCTCAAACAATGGTCCATTTCATTTGTTGCCCTGCATGCCCTGATACCTGCAGTCTGGAAGATCTTTGAAATGTTACAGATAGACGCACCAAATGTGGCTGCGTACTGGGCCACTGCACACACTATAGCTTTTTATAAACAAAACGACCTTATGTCAAAGAAATAATTAAGATTTTCTTGCTTCAATAAGATGAGCCAACTAGCCAGAAGTATCATGTACAAGTTCTCTCACTAGCACTTGTGTTTTCTCTTATCCTTTAGTATAGTTTCATAAAAATATTTTTTTTGCTTGATAAGTTCATTTCATAGTACGGTCCTGTCAAGTAGACAGAGTCCCTAAATAAGCAACAAACATTCAACACAAAACATCGTTAGGTACTAAATTTGAAGAGTTTTAGAAGTCCTAATGTACTATGCGCCGCCAATTAGCCTTTGTTTTAGTTACTCCAACACACTCCCCCAAACTGTCGAATGAAAATGTTTATTCAACAATTAGCTTTATTTACACTGCAAACAAATCCATTATTAATATAACAAACACCACTAATCGGGTTTGTAGACGCTCTTAATAAATAATCAGTTTATGTAAATGCAATTCTAATAGTTAGGCCGACATCTCTCTGAATATTTCATTAGTGTTTTGTAGAATTTAGTACTGAGAAGTTTTACTTGAAGATATACAACGAAAGCCGAATGGGGCGAAGGGAATAAATCAACTGGCGAGAAGTCTAGAACTCTGAAATTAGTATCTAAATCATTGTGAATTGTTTGACTATACTATACTACTGTAACTTTACTCCGTTATTTCTAATTTAGGTTCTGCATTAAATATTAAAAGTCGGGTTTGTTATAATATATTTCTTCCAAACTTCATGTTTTCAGTATTAAACCGATGAATATTCTAAGCATATTTGAATACTCGAAATGGAATAATAAGTATAATGAAGAAACCATCGACCATCGAGATATTTAAATTATTTAACTCAGTGCGTAAAACTTAAGCATATTTATCTGGATAAGTGACGAGATAACCAAGCAGCCGAAAGACGTCCACAGCTGCTGGGAGGGGTTGTCATAATCCCCATGCTTAGCAGGAGTCTTGGTGATCGCAGTAAGTATAGGTGGTAGGTAATCCAATGTAACTAGTCTTACCCGGACACCCCACGCGCGAGCTAGTAAGTATTCTCTAGGTTTAAAATTGGAGCAGCATTCAAAGTCAAAATCAAAAATCTTTATTTCAAATAGGCTTAACGCTAGCACTTTTGAATGGTCATTTTTTTAAAAGCTACCACTGGATCACAACGCGGCCTCAACTGAGAAGATCCGGCAAGAAACTCAGCGGGCTTGTAATTTTTTCACTTTTCTTTAAACATTCTTTGTTTTGTTACAATTGAATCGACATTAGGGATATTGTGTCCTGCCGTTTGAAACATAAAGCAAGGGAGAAAAGAAGAAAACAATAACTTACGACATAAAATTACAACAAACTATAATGCCAAAGGGATAGTAGTCGGACCAGTCCCCCAAGCAGCACCCGCGCACGAGTTGACTCGAGCAGCAGCCATCACGCCCCTCAACCATATTTACTTTACTTAGAGATTACAAATAAATCACTAATGATGCTTTACATGATTATATTTATTGACTTTTTCATTTCCTTATTCAATCCTTCAACGCTTATTTATTTACGTAGGTAAACCTCACTTCGACAATTTGAAACGAGTTGCAATAACAGGAGTCTTCTTCGGCGCGCGTGAGTACCACTAATTTGGACTGCAAGTTACACACTCCCATGTTCAAAGAGATGCGGCTGCCAAAACCAATCCGACGCTGCACCTCCTCGTGCCAGTTAGCCGCCCGGCCATCTGCAATTTAGGTGTATAATGTTATTTTATATTTTATTTTTTTGTTAGAATGATTGCTTTGGGATGGATATGGCTATGAATGACTGGCAAGATAAGCTATGATGCAGACTAAACATTTGTATTTTTAAGTTCTATGGGCATAAAATAATCTCGTAGTCTTTAATAAATGTTTTCTTTTAAAGTCTTGTTACTTTTGTCTCCTGAAATAGTATATGATTTTAGGAGTTTCAAAAGTAGTTAGCGAATATAACAAATTATAGTATCGATTAAAATATCGTGTTCGCGATTGCTACCACCAAGATAGCAGCCCGAACCAAAGTCTTCCGTCAATCCTTCAGTCTCTGCCTTTCTTTGATCTCTCTATTTTTGATATTTTAACCCACAAATAATACTCACGATTATAGAACAAAGGTATTATCTTCTTGTATAAATGCAACCTTCTCGCCGTTGACGCATGAGTTGTGATTGCGAACACATAGCATGGAGGCAATGAAGAAGCTATTAATCTTGCTGATGATCCATTAACAGTCAATACTAAGATCGCATCAGCTCCAGATTGTAGCGCCGCAAGAGATGCAGAGAGTGCAACAGCATGAGGCGGTAATACTGGAGACTTCGAAAAAACAAAAACAAAGCTCATCGTTTAATATAAACAAGCAAAGCTATTATTATTCACTGAACAACAATGCGATAAGAATTTAGACCTTAAAAAATAACTTGAGTAAAAGTATTATCTAAAATTTCCAAAATTATTCAACGCTTATATAAATCAATTTTACAAGCAGTAACCCAAAATTTGCTCAAAGCTCTCATTTTGTTAAAATGTACCTGTGAAGTAAAATTGAGGTAGCTATTAAAAATCTTTGCTTCTTGCTCAGCTATATCAGTTGCTTTCGAAAAAGATCGCAATACATCTATTGGTAAAGGTTGTGTTACGTCTTCTTCGGTTACTACAATACCATCTACGTGGTCCCTGACCAGTTTACTGGCTATCGTTAATATTTGTAAGTCCGTAGCCGTTATCTCGTGAAAATCTTCAATCAATGGTTGTATTAAGAAAAATGATTTACATGCCTGAAAAGTTAAATTTATAACATGAAATAACAAAACAACTTGCATGGTGAATATACTACAAACTGTAAAAAGTATACCTCTTTACATGCTTTCAATGTATTGTAATAATGTTCTTCAATATCACAGTTAAATTCGGCTACAACGCCGTCTGAAAACTAATAAAAAAAAACATCTCACAATACATTATTCAGTTCCCGTATAAAATTCAATATCTCATTAACCTTTATTAATTCATTTCGGTCTTCAATTTGGAATGACGATGACCAGAATAAAATTGGTATTGCTGTGAATTTCGTATTTCGTTTTCTGAATTCAAGTAGTTGTTCCGTCTTTGTAACGTCCTTTAAAATTATAATATCCACCTTAAATATACTTTTTAATTAGTAAGTCTTTTACTTTAGTGTCCTTTCTTATAAATTCATAGAAGTAATTTATTCAAAATTGTTTAATAAAGGAATTATTGTCGCTGTTTTTGCCCAAATGTAGAGGGTTATGTTTTTCGATAGTATGTATGTATGTCTGTATATATATGTATATTTCTTTGGCATGGCCTACAGCTTAAATGGCTTGATAGACTGCGATTTATCATATGCCGTTGGATTCATCTTAGTTGTGGGAGTGAAATAGGCTATACATATATTCTTCCAAAAAAAAATATATGGCGACCGATAGCCGCCACTTTGTATTATTTTTACTTACAAAAACATCGAAATGGGTAGCTAATGAAAGGTCTTAATGAGACGAGTTGAAATATGCGTAAACATGCGTAAACGTTTTATGTATGTATAATGTTATTTAAGCCCATTTTTTTGACCGCAGTCGGGCTTTTTAAATTTAAACTTTTTCATTTATCCGTTGGTAGGGAAAATTATTAGTTTAGAGTTGTTAGTAAGCTACCTGCGCTGTAATAAATTCAGAGGTATTAGACGATCTTAATATCAGACACTGTATTGTATTTAGAGGATAGAAATTATGTAGATAATATCTTTGTAAAATTATACACTCGGTATAGCTTATTATTTGATCTTACCTCATCATCAAGATCAAAAGGTTCATTAACAGATATAACGATGGATAAACCAACAGGTCTATAGCAAGGTTTTGGATACATTTCTGTTATTTTCTCTGAATTCATTATAGCATTCTTGATACTATCAAAATAGTCTTTTCCACATATCGTTAGATCCACATTGAAAATATTCACTCCAACATTTGCAAGTATATGTATGTCATAGCTATCATAATTTCTACCATCTACAATTCAGAAATTAATTTTTAATTAGAAACCTATCTGTCTTAATAACAATTATTTTTGTAGGTTAATAATCAGTATAATCTTGAAAACTGTTTTATGCTTTCATGTTGAATGTATTATATTCTAGAAGATATACTTTAAATACATCTTTATTCAAATTGATGTGTGAAATGACATTAGTTTCATTGTTATTATTTTTATTTACTTACGACAGTTCATCATAACATTCACAGAAGGATAGATTCTGTCTTGCAAACTCTGAAAAGTCAAAAGGCCCTGAAAACCATAATAGTTTAAAGTCCATTATTGTTTTTAACTTGCGTACTACTTACTTCTTTGATATACTTACTCCTGTTTTGAACTTTTTCTGTTCATATTTATCTATCCACCAAACCATTTCTTTTTCCAAAAATTGTATTTATTTAATTATTAAGTTATGTCGTATGTTGACAATTAACCGCGACCACATAGATTATTTAATTCTGTGTCGGCGCGGCCGCTAAGCAGTATAGCGGAGCGCGCCTCCACTAGCGGGGTTAGAGGATAGCTAGTATATATATATATGTGGAACGAAGAAAAACGCCTGTAGGTCGGCCTATCCGTGCCGCACTAAAAGTACATGTAAGACAACCCTCGACCGGGCACTTGCCTGTGGTGGTTTGCGCAGAGGCGTCCCGGGTTGCGCGGCTCTTAAGCTGGGTCTTCTTGTTCCGGCGGCCTTCGATAGTAGCGGAGTATGACTATCACACGCGGACAGCCGTTAGTACGCGGCTGTATCAAGACTATAGTAGGCGGGGAACGTTATTCGACGGAACGTTCTGCAGCGGTGTATGGCAGCCACGACCGGCGAGGGCGGTTCTACAGACTGCTTGACAGCAGTTTTCTTTTTCGTGCGGTGACGGCTATGACAGACCGTACAGGTGTTGAAGAGTATGAGGTTGAAATAAAGGAGTTAGGTTAACAACATAAAGTGCCACAAACAAGTGGCGCGGACATTGCCCCCGGTCTAAAAACCATCGGTTTTTACGAAACATTCAAAAGGGAGAAGGTTAGCGGTATGCGGTTTAAGAAAAATGAGAAGCGGTGTTAACCGGGGAGCAGGAGAAAACTTATTGAGTAGGTAAAACACACAGGCGGACGACGGGACGTTTGTACACGCCAGTCGCCGTCTTCACCGAAGCAACTCTACTGATGCCGTCTTTGCCTGGGTATGTAGCAACGACAACACCAAGGGGCCAGGATAGCGGAGGAAGGTTATCAGTTATAATAAGAACTATAGAACCTATCACTATTGGGTTTGCGGGTGTATTCCATTTGCTTCTAGACTGCAATAAATGGAGATATTCTGCTTTCCATCGTTTGGAAAATGACTGAACCATTTGATCTAGCAAATTGAAACGTTTAATCAAATTAGTAGGTTCATCATTAACATTACAAGCGGGTATATGTTTAAGCGGTACAGACATTAAAAAATGCGCGGGAGTTAATGCAGTGGGCTCAGAGGGATCCTCACTCAATAACGTAAGCGGGCGTGAATTAATAACAAATTCGATCTGTGTGACCACTGTCAGCATCTCTTCGTATGTAAGTAACTGGGTACCAATGGCTCTGTGAAGATGAGTTTTAAATGCTTTAACGTAAATTTCATATTGGCCTCCAAAATGAGGACTTCGCGGTGGATTCAACTTCCAAAGTATGCGGTTAGCGGACAATTCATCTGAGAAAGATTGATTAAATTCATCCGAAGTGACAAACGTATTAACATCAGATAATGCATTTTTTGCACCGATAAAGTTTTTCCCATTATCGGAATATATAACCGAAACAGTTCCACGGCGGGCGAGAAACCGTTTGAACGCGGATAAAAATGACTTGGTGCTTAAGTCAGTGGTGAGTTCAACGTGCACTGCACGTACCACCATACACACAAAAATGCAGAGGTACGCTTTGATCGAGCGTACTCCACGTTTTCTGTATGGGATTATAGATATGGGGCCAGCATAATCCACAGCAGTGTGGGTGAACGCTTTAGATTCGTTCACACGGCACGCGGGTAGGTCTCCCATCATTGGGAAGGTAGGTTTGGGCTTAACCTTAAAACACACGTTGCATTTATGAATAACCGATCGGACGATATTACGACACGAAAGGATCCAGTACTTTTGTCTTAGAATTGACATTAACGCGAGCGGGCCTGTATGCCAATTCTTACGATGGTAATGAGTAATGATCAACTCAACTATGCGGTCTTTGCGCGGTAATAAAATCGGATGTTGTTGATCGTATGAAAGATTGGCGTTGCGGAGTCTGCCGCCAACTCGTACTAGACCATCCGAATCTATGAATGGCACGAGTCGTTGTATCGCGCGAGAGCAGCGGTCATTATTATTTATAGCTTTTATAATGTCGGGAAAATAAAATGATTGTAAGGCTCTTAGAATTTTAATTTCGGCGAAATTGAGATCGTCCGACGAAAAACTATTAGCATGCGGGAGTCTCTTTATAAAGCGATAGATTAAAACGACTGTGCGCAGGAGCAGCAGCCATGTAGAAACGCGGGAGGAGAGGTTTAGCAATACGCTGAAATTCTCCTGAACAGCATGAGTAGCGGTAAGAGACGTTAGAGCCTTTGATTCGGGCAAATTCGAATCTAAATTAGCGCGGTCGATTGACATTATTGGCCAATCATTGGCATCAAGGGATAACCAAGCGGGCCCAGTGAACCACAGCGGGTGATCCAGTAGCTGAGCGGGCGTGAGTCCTCTGGACAAGCATTCACTGGGATTCTGTGATCCAGGGACGTGAAAGAAATGAACTGCGGGGATAGATTCGATAACCTTAGTTATTCGAGTTGCAACAAAAGTTTTAAATCTATGCGGTGAAGCATGTATCCATTGCAACGCTACCATAGAGTCAGATAAACAAAATATATCATCTATAGGATGGCGTCTACCATATGTATCAATTATACGACGAACAAGTTTCGCCATTAATAGACAGGCACACAACTCTAGACGAGCAATGGAGACCGTTTTAAGCGGGGCCACTTTTGATTTGGCACAAACTAAGCGGGTAACCGGAGGCGTGTTAGGGTCAGTTTGCGTTCGAATATAAATGACAGAGCCATACGCCTTTTCGCTGGCATCAGAGAAAGCCACAATCTGAAGTTTTGAATTTTGAAAAACACCTAGGTGGCGTGTAAAGCGCAAATTCTGTACACACGGTAGTTCACGTGTATAGTTTTGCCATATGCGAACTATATCTGACGGCGGTTGCTCATCCCAATCGAGCTTTAAAACATGAAGTTTTTGTAAAATTAATTTAGCGTATAGAATAACTGGAGCTATAAGACCAAGTACATCATACTGGCGGGCAATCAATTCAAACTCAAAAATCTTTATTTCAAATAGGCTTAACGCTAGCACTTTTGAATCGTCATTTTTTAGAAGCTACCACCGGATCACAACGCGGCCTCAACTGAGAAGATCCGGCAAGAAACTCAGCGGGCTTGTCATTTTTTCACTTTTTTTTTTTAAACATTGTTTTGTTACAAATGAATCGACATTAGCGATATTGTGTCCTGCCACAAATGACAACATATTGCGTTTGGTGACAGGACGATTGTCAATATTTACAGTAAACATGAACTCGTCACCGCTTGGTGACCACTGAAGCCCTAAAACCTTAATGTTCGTTTGTGACTGTGAGTCGGGATGCTCAAAGTCAATGACAGCGCTATGGCGGTCCGTCATTGGTAGAGAAGCAACAAGGTCAGGCGAGTTACTGCACCATTTGACTAGCTCAAAGCCCCCGGCCTTGAGCAATTCGCGGAGATCGTCACGGAGACGTAAACCGTCAGACAACGATGGCATGGAGTAGCATACGTCGTCCATATACATGTTATTCTCTATCACCTCAGCGGCGAGCGGGAAGCGAGCGCGCTCTTCGGCGCATAGCTGACGTAGTACTCTCATGGCAAGAAAGGGACTACTACGTATAGTTAATATAGTGTCTGCGGTATCAATATGCACTACTCACGGTAGCCGGTGTATGGTAGGTAGGCACCGGGATTGTCACGAATAAAAGCGCACTAAGTAACACACAGAACAGTTTATTAATTGCACTTGAAAACAGTACAGATAACAACTATAAACAATACAGAAGGAGAATATAGGAAATAGAAAATAGCGAAGACAGCACGTAATAATACAACTTATAAACAAAGCGTAGGTATTAGCCGGTAGGCGACTAGACGACTCACGATCATCTCCGAGTGGCGCCGCGCTCGGCGCCGCTCGTCATAGATCGGTCCTCCTCGCCGCGTCACTCGGTAGCGAGTCACCCGGCCGATCCTGAGACCGGGCCGTGCGATCGCTAATATAAAATTATGATATGCGATGTGTTTGTCCAGCTGTTTGTTGAGTGTCAAAACAAACAAGCTCATTACTAGCTAATTTAAATTATGCAAATAATTATAACACTAAGTTAGTACTTATAGATTTAGGTTAGTAACTAGTATTAGGTTTAGGTTAGGTTTAGCTATAAGTCTAGATTAATGATTTAGGTTTAGATATTATTTTACATAGGGTTTAAGTTTAGTATTATTGCGTGAAATAATTATACTTAATTAACTTAGCGGACAGTAGCTCCGCTACACCACCCCCCTCCTGAGACCGTCCTACGGGCGATAATAGTCCGGGAACCTAACCTTGCGCCCCGACCTAGTTCTCCTGAGCGTACTATCTTCAGCAACTAGATTTTTGCTGGATGCACCAGGTAAGGGCGTATTACTGTAAGGTTGTGTATGTGGAGAGGTGTTAGTGGTAAGTGACTTATGCTGTGTGGCTGGTGTAATAGGTGTATGTGAGTGAGTAACTGGTGTGTTAGGGTCCAGTAATAGATAAGCAGGTTTCAATCGATCGATGGATACCGTGACCTTGTTACCTTTATACATAATTTTGAACACCTTTTTATCTCGCTCCAATACTTCATAAGGACCTGTATAAGCTGGTTGCAGGGAACCGCTGGTACTATCGTCCCTTAAAAACACATGGGACGCTGAAGCTAAGTCCTTAAAAATAAATGACGAGCGCTGGCCACTATGACTTGTAGTAGGTAACGGCTGGAGGTCCTTCACAAACCTGCGTAGCCGCGACACATAGTCAGTCATATCAGTCACCGTTATATGCTGCGGTAGAAAAAAATCTCCTGGGAGACGGAGAGGTTCCCCATAAACAAGTTCTGCCGAAGAAGTGTTTAGATCCTCCTTTACGGCACTACGGATACCCAACAATACAATAGGTAGTGTGTCTACCCAGGATGTATTGCCATGGCACGTAATTGCGGCTTTTAGCTGCCTGTGAAATCTTTCCACTACTCCATTGCATTGCGGATGGTAGGCTGTGGTCCTACGATGTTGGAAACCAATCAAGAGGGACAGTTTTTTAAATAGGTCCGATTCAAATTGTCTCCCACGGTCAGTTATAATGTCAGTAGGACAACCGAACCGTGAGATCCAACCACTTATTAAGGCTTTTGCCACAGTCTCCGCTGTAATATCGACCAGCGGTATTGCCTCCGGCCATCGTGTAAAACGATCAACGGCAGTGAGGCAATATCGGTAGCCTTGGGACAAGGGAAGTGGTCCAATTAAGTCGATATGGACAAAATAAAATCTACTTTTGGGGAGCTTAAAAGTACCGATAGGTGCAGATACGTGCCTAGTTATCTTTGAGCGTTGACAAGCCAAGCAACTTCGAACCCATTCTCGGCAGTTGCGCTGTACTCCTGGCCACACGAAACGCTCTGACACCAGCTTCGCACTTGCATTTGAGCCTGGATGGCTCAATGAATGCAAGCTCTCAAATACTTGGCGTCTCAGTTGTGCAGGCACAAACGGTCTTAATGTATCGTTCCTTACATCACACCATAACTCGCTGTGGAAACCGGGCAACATGATGCTCTTAAGCTGTAATGATGTGTTACTACCCAGAAGGTCCTTCAGTTCGCAATCTGCCTTTTGTGCTTCAGCTAGCTTGTCCAGGTCTACGGGTTGCCCAATTTCCTCAATCCGAGACAAAGTATCGGCAACCACGTTGTCTTTCCCTGCGACGTGCCTAATGTCCGTTGTAAATTGCGAAATGAAGTCCAGGTGTCGAAACTGCCTGGGCGAGCAATTCTCCTTTCGCGAGTGAAAGGCATATGTCAGCGGCTTATGATCAGTGTAGATCGTAAAGTCTCTGGCTTCTAGCATGTGGCGGAAATGCTTTACACTCTCGTAAACTGCCAGCAGTTCTCGGTCGTATGGAGAGTATTTCTGTTGCGATGGACTCAACTTACGCGAAAAGAATGCTAGGGGTTGCCAAGAAGATTCCTTGAGCTGCTGAAGTACCGCACCTACAGCCTTGTCTGAGGCATCTGTGACCAAAGCTAGTTTTGCGTCGCAAGCGGGGTGCGCTAACAAAGCTGCCTTACACAGGCTGTCCTTACAGGCGTTAAAGGCTTTCAGCTCCTCAGTAGTTAGGTTGACTGGATGGGAGCCTTTAACAGAGCCAGTAAGCAAAGCGTTAAGAGGAGTCTGATGGGTTGCTGCATCTGGGATGAACCTGCGATAAAAATTCATCATGCCTAGAAATCTTCTCAACTGCTTGACCGTTTTAGGCACAGGGAAGGTCTGGATAGCTTCTACCTTGGCAGGTAATGGCCTAGTTCCCTGGGCGGAAATACTATAGCCCAAGAATGCTACTTCAGATACTCCAAAAACACACTTGCTCACGTTTATGATCATACCGTATTCTTTCAATCTGATGAATAACTGATGCAGGTGCTGCTGGTGGGTTACCTCGTCTGGGGAAAATACCAAAAAATCGTCGACGTACGCATAAACGAAATCCAAGCCACGAAGCATTTCATCGACAAAGCGCTGGAAAGTTTGGCCGGCATTCCGAAGACCGAAGGTCATATAAGGAAATTCAAAGAGACCAAACGGTGTAGTGATCGCGGTCTTCGGAATGTCGCCCTCGTAGACCGGTATTTGGTTATAACTTTTCACCAGGTCAATTGTCGAAAAGACCTTACATCCAGACAGGCTATGTGCAAAGTCATGGATGTGCTTGATCGGGTATTTATCAGGCACCGTACGGGCATTTAACATGCGGTAGTCACCACACGGACGCCATCCGTTGTCCTTCTTTGGCGCGAGGTGAAGAGGTGAAGACCAGGCAGATCCTGAAGGTCGACAGGTGCCCATCTGCAACATAGTATCAAATTCGGCCCTCGCGATTTTTAATTTGTCCGGTGCTAGCCTGCGCGGTGTTGATGATACCGGTTGCCCTGGTGTGGTGTGAATGTGGTGTACTGTGTTATGTTTAGAGGCCCGATGCATACCAGAGGGATTTGTAATTTCGGGGTATTTTTGTAAAATATCATGGTACACTGTGTTACCCGAAACTAATTTTACTGAAGAAATTACCTCATGAGAACGTGCAGGCAAACCCGCGGTCGCAAGTGTAGTGCTGGTGTCAATAAGTCGTTTACCGCGGATATCTACAGTCAGATTATAATGATGCAAAAAATCAACGCCGATAATCGCCTTAGTAACATCAGCGACAATAAATTGCCAAGCGAAGTCGCGGCGCAAGCCTAGGTTCAATACTAAATGCATATAGCCGTAAGTGTGTATTGGGGACCCGTTTGCTGCACATAATTCAAAGTCTGTTCTTGCACGGTTGTCCCTGACTAACGAACGGGGAAATACACATAGGTCACTACCTGTATCAACTAAAAATTTAGTATTCGAGCTCTTGTCCGTGACGAATAAGCGACCTGCACTTTGGCAATCACCGGTCGCCATTAACGACTGCCTACATCGTTTCCCGAAAAGTTGCACGGTTTTATACACCTAGTAGATTTTTTACCAAATCTATAGTGGTACCAGCACAGCGGGTGCTTCTGAAAGTTAGAGGCCGACCTCGACCTAGAGCGGGATCTACGACGACGTCGAGCTGGAGAATCTTGCCGACGTCTTGATCGCTCGCACCGGCAGGGCGTGCGGTTCTGCTCGTCTACTTTGATCGCCAGCTGCTCCACCATCCTCTTCAACTCGGCGATCTCGTTAGAATGGCTGCCTTGGCTGGTTGACGCCACTGCGACATTATAGGGCATGGCAATGTCCTGTATTCTGTCAGCCAGGTCTGCAAGCTGCTCCAACGAGAGTGTCTGCTGTGATGCTAGCAAGGTCTGTATGCTGCTGGGCAGACGCTGAGTCCAGATAGTCTTGAGGAAGTCCGTCGGTACCGATGGTCCAGCCAGGTCCTGGAGGTGGCGCAGAAACTGAGACGGTTTCCAGTCGCCCAGCTCTTCATGTGTCAACAATTGTTTCACTTTTCTTTCGTGAGAGGCTGAGAGACGGCGTATCAACTCTGTCTTTATTTTTTCATACTGCTGAGTAGCCGGCTGATTAATTATAATATCCTTCACGGCCTTCGCGTGCCCTATGTCCAGATTAGTAATGACTTGCGTAAACTTAGTCGTGTCGTCCCGTATGTTAAAGTTCTTAAATTGCCCTTCAAGAAGGGCAAACCAAATTTCAGGGTCGTCTGGAGAAAACGGTGGCACTTTGAAATTTGGAATTTGTCCCACGGGCTGCTGGGTACCTTCGTCAGATGAGTGAACGGAGCGGCGCATCTTCTTTGGGCGGCGTACAGTAACGCCCGCCTCGCCACTACCCGACCTCGCTGTACGTGCTGAATTTTCGCTGTCGCTCATTGCGTTCAATGTAGGTGTCACCAATATAGTTAATATAGTGTCTGCGGTATCAATATGCACTACTCACGGTAGCCGGTGTATGGTAGGTAGGCACCGGGATTGTCACGAATAAAAGCGCACTAAGTAACACACAGAACAGTTTATTAATTGCACTTGAAAACAGTACAGATAACAACTATAAACAATACAGAAGGAGAATATAGGAAATAGAAAATAGCGAAGACAGCACGTAATAATACAACTTATAAACAAAGCGTAGGTATTAGCCGGTAGGCGACTAGACGACTCACGATCATCTCCGAGTGGCGCCGCGCTCGGCGCCGCTCGTCATAGATCGGTCCTCCTCGCCGCGTCACTCGGTAGCGAGTCACCCGGCCGATCCTGAGACCGGGCCGTGCGATCGCTAATATAAAATTATGATATGCGATGTGTTTGTCCAGCTGTTTGTTGAGTGTCAAAACAAACAAGCTCATTACTAGCTAATTTAAATTATGCAAATAATTATAACACTAAGTTAGTACTTATAGATTTAGGTTAGTAACTAGTATTAGGTTTAGGTTAGGTTTAGCTATAAGTCTAGATTAATGATTTAGGTTTAGATATTATTTTACATAGGGTTTAAGTTTAGTATTATTGCGTGAAATAATTATACTTAATTAACTTAGCGGACAGTAGCTCCGCTACATACGTAAACCAAAACAAACGCGGTTAAATTGATAAGAGTCGAGAGGTAACGAGGGGTCAAAACGATATAAAAACTTTTGATATTTACGATCATCATAATTTATTAAAATTTGAAGATACATCTGTTTGATGTCCGAGGTAAAAGCAATTTCATAAAGACGAAAATCTAAGAGAATTGTAAAGAGATCGTTCTGTAAATTATCACCGACGTGCAAAATATCGTTCAGTGATAATCCTGAGTTAGTTTTAGCACTCGCATCCATAACCATACGCCATTTTGTACTAGTTTTATCTAACCTGACGATGGCATGGTGCGGTATATAATAGCCTGACTTACGATCAGGGACGCGGGAAATATATCCCTTTTGGATGTATTCTTTTATGATCGCGTCATATTCAACGCGTAGCTGCGATGAAGCGGTAAGTTTTCGTTCTAAGTTCATAAAACGCTTTTGAGCGGTGGCAAAAGAATCGCCGAGGGCGGTAGCGGGATCGTGAGAGAATGGCAGTGCTACAGAACAGCGCCCTGACGAATCGCGAGAGAAGTTATTAACGAAAATCTTTTCGTTCTCAAGAGAGGTTGCACTCAAGGCAGGGGTGTGCTGAACTTCCTCGAGTTGCCAGAATTTCTGGAGCACGGAGTCCAGACGCGGTTCCTCTACCATACAGCAGAGGGAAATACAAGCGGCGGAATTGTCAAACGAGACAGTTTTACCGGTATGGCCTAAGTCTTGCGACGCGGTATGACAAGGGTCATTAAAAGCGGTATGACAAGAGTCATTAGAAGCGGTTAGACAAGGGTCATGCGGAGTAGGTACAGTGGGAGCGTTCCCAATAACTATATAACCGAATATGGTTTCGAATGCGGTGGGAGTACCAGGTGGACCAGAGACGCGCCCTGATAGCAAAATGTCAGAAAAGAGAGGGGCCCCAATGAGGATTTCTACCTCAGAAGGCGAGGAGAGACTTGTATCTCCCAGAGGCAGGCATTTCAGATACGACAAACATGAAATGTCAACCTGAACTGGAGGTAAGTTGTCCGTAATGCGGTCAATAATAAACGCGTTGAATTAAATAAAATTATTATTAAAACGAGAGGTCAGAATCGTGGACGTTACGCCTTTGATATGGTTACTAGACGAACCTATACCTTTCACAATGCTATTAGATACCTTTTCAAAATTTAAATTAAGCTTAGTACAGCATTTTGAAGTTATAAAATTACTTTGTGTAGCGCAATCAATTAATGCACGAACGACATGACGCTGACCAACAGAATCAGTCGCGTCAACTTGCACGGTTCCTAATAAACAGGTGCTATTTTGTGAAAATATAGCAGGAGGTGTAAGCCTGGGTTTCACCTGCCTGGGTGTCCCCCAGGATTACAAAGGGAAGATGTTGTCCTCTATTAGGTTCTAGGTGGGTGAAAATAAAAATGCAGTGAATATGTTAGTTACAGGTATTTATTGAAAATTATTTATTCTCATCAGATATAAATAACTATTTGCTAGCTCAACCAGAGGGGCTGGTAGGTTCTAAAATGTACTCCTTAATTATCCTACCTAGCAACTAACCTTGCAACCTAAGAACGCTTATAAACATACGGGTGTTGTTGTATGTCGAGTAAAGTTTATAAAGACAACACTTCCTAAGAAACTTAATTTAAATTATATTTGCACAATAATATACTACGGTTGTACCACCAATCCTGCCATGTCAGATAAAAGAAACTTTACAAGTTTATATGGTGAAAAGATATAAATATAATTTCAGTACCTTGATATTATTAAATTGAACCTTCCTTCAAAGTTATGCTGCTGTCTTGTGTCCAAAGGCCATCCTCAAGCGTACCTCAGCATTCACATGCAGAAGCCGGATTTATTCCGGTGTGATGAACATCAAGCACAGAGGGTGAACATCCTCTACGGGGTGCTGATGGGATGTAGTCCAATAAAGACTTACATCACTTTTTGACTTAACCAATTCTTAAAATTTTAAAATCAAATTGAATTGAATCCCATTCCACTGAAACAAATAACCTCAAATTAATTATCTGTACAAACTGGAAGTAAAAAAGACATACTCCTTGTGAATTACAAAGAATACATACCAGATGGCTGCTGTTCCCACATCAGTCACTGTGGTCCCCCCACGACCAACGATTCAAGAGGCCATGTGCTTCTTTTAAAAAAATATAAATTGGAAACCTGTAACGAGTTAGCGAATAAGTATCAACTATTCACCATTACAACAATGTGCTACGAGACATCGCTTATTGCTTACCAATTATTGTGAACGATGAACTTATATATTATAAAATGTACTACGGAGGTGACCTTCCTAGGTCAAAGCCTCCATTGCCAAGCACTTTCTTCCAGAAGTATTTCGTATCCGGCTAAACCAGCCAATGGGGTTGCCAGGACTATCCTTCAAATTCCACACGGAATCGAATAAATTACACTGTTTATGTCCTTTCTCACAAACTAGTGATGAAATATTACTCTGGAGAGTAATATAACTTACAATTAAACATTGTATGTTAAACTACACGTTCTGTTTAACTCATATCTTAGTTTTTAAATGTTGGAAACATAACCAACTTCTAAATAAATAGTACTAACATCGGCTGTCTGAAAACATGACAACACTGAACCCAAAGAGTAACCAAACACAGTGAAATGAATGTTCCCTTTCACGCATCAAGCAATGGTCATTCACTTACAATTATATTTATTTTCTTTATTAATTAATTATAATGTAATTTGAAAATTCACCACGTGACAATACCCCCTCACCTAAGAGAAGTCGCTGCCCTCAGCGACCTTTCTACTAACCAAGTCCAACTGAAATTGCATTCCATCAACCAAAACCAAAACAAAATCCTAATTAGTAAATAATGTACTAATTAACTATTGAATACTATTTACCTTTTACCTGTGACTAACAAGTAAAAAAAATGTTCTATAAAGTACTGAAAATTTTCTGTACTTACTGGTACTGAAAGAAGAAAGTAAAAAATGAAAATAACTAAACTCCTGCCTCTTTGAGGTCCTTGGAGAAAAAATAATAAAGAAAATCCATTTTCTGGAACAATAAAATAAAAAGAACCAAAACCCAAAAAAACAAAAAAATGCTATCCAGCCTTCAGTAATCCAAACCTAACAAAACCCAAAACACCCAGGACAGTTGTTTTCCTAACAAATAATTAATAATAGCCCTTCAGTCCGGGGGCAATAATAAGATCACAATATATGTGTCTTACCATGTATACCATATACAGGTATACTAAACAAAACCAAGCCAGCAAAATTGCAAGGCCATAACAATGGTAACCAGACCAAAACAATGGTAACAATACCAAACAAAAAAACCTATAGTTCCATAGTGTACTCTGTCAGAGTACCTTATGTACCAGGTGTACTAAATAAAAAAGTATAAAACAATACTATTAAAAAGTAGTTATCTACTATGTATACTGTATAGTATAAAAAACAAATAAAAGTAGTAATCTACATGTAAATTTTCATTGCAACACTTATACTATTTTTGCAATGTTCGATCACAAAATTGGTTTCCCTAAAAATAAAAGAATTCTAAGAAATAAAATAATATGTAATTCAAGACAGTTTTTATACCAAACATACCTTATACAATCTTCTAACATAACTCCTATCATATCCCGCATACATTCTTCAACTTACAGAAAATTGTCAAGACAGACTCTGCTGTTCGACAAAACCTTTTAGCTTTAAGTGTTATATTGGTTAATAACCCAATTAACACCAAATAAACTGTACTTAATATTTATTTATTTCTTGAAATCTTTGACGTGCCAAGAACCCAACGGGTGGCCGTCTAACCGTTCCAATTCGTATACCAAAGGCGATAACACCTTACGAATTCGACATTTTTCATATTTGGGCGAAAGTTTCGCCATTTTAAATTTACTCGCATCACTATGCGTGTAACAACGTTTCCAAACAACATCTCCAACAGAATACTTTGCATCTCTTCTACGCAGATTATAATGTGTAGAGTTTGCAGCATGTGCCTTAAGAAGTTGAACTCTAACATCTTCAAAAATCGACTTCAAACAACCAAATTCACCTGCATAGTTTTCCCTAGGTACACACACCTCATAATCTTTTTCAGGATCCTTATAAAAGTTACCATTTATTATGGGCTCTCTAGCATGTACTAAGAAGAAAGGTGAAAACCCTGTCGACTCATTGACTGCACTATTTATTGCAAATTGTATTCTAAGGAGTTGTTCATCCCATGTACGATGATTATCCTGTACATAAGATGCTACAGCGGTCATAACCGTTTTATTGTAACGTTCTACTAAATTTACCTGCGGCGTGTACAGAGGGCAATAGTGGAGATTAGGGATGTTATAACGTTTTATCAACTGACGGAATTCAGATCCTGTGAATTGCACTCCATTATCTGCAATTACAGTTTCTGGGACACCGTGAGCCAATATGACGTAATTTTCAAAGTGCTTAGCCACTAAAGCGCTTGTTGCTCGACGCAAGGGAAATAATAATGTGAACTTGGAAAAACAACAAGTCACTACTAAAAGAAAAGTGAAACCAGAACGTGAACGAGGTAGAGGACCGACCAAATCTATTGAAACAACCTGGAAAGGTCTAGAACAAACCTTAGGTTTACCCATTAAACCAGGTGTAGGTTTTGTTGAATGTTTATAGGCTGAACACACATCACAATTTTTAATAAATTCCTGTATGTCTTTATACATACCGGGCCAAAAATATGACAGACAGACTCGCCTGTGAGTTTTAAATACTCCTAGGTGAGCTGCTGTTGGTTCACAATGATTAACTTTAATTACTTCTTGTCTAAGATTTTTTCGAACTACTTCTTTCCAATCAAATTCGCTAGTTAAGTTATATTTACTTTTACTAAAACGATATAATTTATTATCTTTTACACAAAAATTTGGAAAATTGGTAGGATGTGTTTTACAACCGTTAAAAATTCGATCATACCATTCGTCACTCACAATATCTGTGTCTGAGTTAATAATTTCAACTTTCATTAACCTTGATAATGCATCAGGAACTACATTATCGGTGCCTTTTCGGTGCTCAATTTCGAAATTAAATTGTGAAAGTCTACATCCCCAACGAGCTAACCTGCCTGAAGGGTTTTCTAAATTCATGAACCATCTTAACGATGCATGATCTGTAACTACTTTAAAAGGACGAGATCCTAAGTATGCCTGAAATTTCTCTACAGCATAGATGACGGCGAGTGCCTCTCTTTCTGTAGCACTATAGTTTTGTTCTGCCTTTGACAGCGAACGACTTACATAAGCTATAGGATGTTCGTGGCCATCTATATTCTGACTGAGCATTCCACCTAGACCATATGCTGAAGCATCGCAGTGTACTAAAAACGGTTTTTCAAAATCTGGGACTGCTAGGATTGGGGCTGAGATCAAAGCATTTTTTAACATCTTGAATGCTTCTTCTGCCTCCTCATTCCAACAAAATTCTGGTGCATTTTTACCTCTGCTGGTCAACTTATTAAGTGGTGCAGCTATAGTCGAAAAATTTCGAATAAAGCGACGATACCATGAACATGTACCTAAAAACATTTTCACCTCTTTTACTGAAGAAGGTGTAGGAAAATTCAAAATTGCGGCTACCTTTTCTGGATCCGTTCTAAGACCGTATTCATCTACTACGTGTCCTAAATATTTAAGAGACTTTCTAAAAAAATTGGATTTTTCATAATTTATCGACAATTTAGCAAATTTTAATTTTTCGAGCACTCTATTTAGCAATAATAAGTGTGATTCAAATGAACTGGCACAAATTATAATGTCATCAATATAAACAAAGACTTTCCCGTCCAAAACGTCGCTACAAAAATTATGTGGAAAAAGCATATCCATCAGACGTTGTTGTCTGGCTGGTGCTCCACATAAACCAAACGGCATTACCTTAAATTTAAATGATCCGCGACCTGGAACAGTGAAAGTTGTCTTCTCCTGTGAATCTATATTCAATGGTGTTTGCCAAAATGAAGAACTTAAGTCGATACTGGTCAAAAACTTAGCTTCTTTTAAGCTATCTAAAATCTGTGGGATATAAGGAATAGAATAAGAGTCTCCCTTGGTGACAGCGTTTAACTTTCTACAGTCTAAACAAAACCTCCAATCACCATTTGGTTTCTGTACTAAAAGTACAGGATTATTCCATGGACTTTCACTAGGTGTTACCACATCCATTTTCAGCATTTTATCCAACTCATCACTAAGCGCTGCACGCTTCTCTGGTGAGAGTGGGTACTGTTTTGCCTTAATTGGAACGGAGTCGCCTGTATTTATCACATGCTCCATAAGGGTTGTTCTACCTAAACCTATCCTCTCAGAACTAATGCTATAAAAATTCTTCACCATCGCATCAGCTAACTCTTTCTGTGAAGGAGATAGTGTGTCATATGATTGAAGGTAATTGACTTTACTAAAAGCATTACAAGTGTTTATAAACGAATCGGGTGGACATCTATAATCTATATTTTGAAAAATTTCTGGTGCTAATTTAAAAGCATTCCAAAAGTCTATGCCTAATATAACAGGCGATACAACACTAGGTATTACATAAAATTTAATTACTCTGGTTTGATTATTAAAAGTTAACGGAAGGTATAAAAACCCATATGTTTCTAAAATTACCCCGTTAGCAACTGAACAAGATTTGTCTGAACCTTCATTAAATTGAAAGCCTAAATTTATAAAATTTTGGTGTGAATTATTTCCCAAAATAGAAACAGAAGCTCCAGAGTCTAATAATCCCATAATTTCTAAATCATTTACATTTATTTTAAGAAAAGGCCTAATATCATTTTTATCTGGTTTAAACAGGACCGTGGCTAAAGAATTATAATTACAAAATTTTTTAATTGACTCTAAACAAGTTTTATTATTATTATCATTTAATAATAAACCGCGGTCCAAACTATTTAGTTTTTTGGATTTGATACATTATTATTATTGGGAACTATTTTATTACAATTAGGACAAGTTCTAATTGTGAAACCTAACTCTCCGCATTTAAAACATTTAATACCTTGTGTTGACTTTTTACAATTAACAAAAGAATGTCGTGTACCCTTACCGCATTTAAAACAAACAAGTCTTTGATTTAAATTATTTTGTGTATTATACTTATTATTATTAAAATTGTTATTTTGTTTTGCTGGTATGTGTGACTTACTAAAATTTGTTTTTGTGTGTGACACTTGAGAAACTGTTTTCCCAATTTTATTTTTATATGCAAACTCGGCACTTAATTTGCTGATACCATTTTTACCTGGTTCTATAAAAAATTCCGAACGTTGTCGGGCTGCTTCTAATTTTTTACATTTACTTTTTAATTCTGTTATTGTTGTAAAATCATATAAAGCTAGTTGTTGTGTAAAATATGGCCTAATGTTATGAAGCAAAATTTCCAATTTGGTTTCTTCTGATAAAGGGTTTTTCAGTCTACTGAATAAACAAAACATGATCGAAAAATAAATATGTACCGGTTCATCTGCACCTTGAGTTCTATTACGAATTTCGCCTAATAGTCGATAATCATAATCTACCGGATCAAACTCTTCCAGCAGTAAATTACGTAATTCACTCCATGATGACACCTGTTTTCGAATACCCCTAAACCATAACAATGCTTGGTCGCAAAACAATTGAGCTGCAGAATTAAAAAGATTTTTGTCCGAGACACTAAAAGCACACTTCAGTTCATCAACTGTTTCTAAAAATGAACGAGGATCAGTAATACCGTTGAATTTAACGTTCCATTTCGCCACGTTTCTATCACCAGAACACTGCACATCCGGAACAACGTCTACTACATCTACCGATGAAGGTTCTGAAACCCCAATGGATTTTTCTAACAATGAACAGCTACTATCAATATTTTTGAAAAGATCTACCTTTTTCTTCATGATTTCTGGAACATCAGACGTGACACGACGTACACGATGATATAAATGATACCCTAAGGCATGAGCACGACTAAGGTTATATCTATCTTTCTGCGACTCAAGTTTTTGAATAATGTTGAGCAACTGCTGATATTTTTCTGAAATTACTTTTAATTCCTCTTCCGCAGAAAAATCGGTTTCTAAAATTTCATCAGATGAGCACTCTTTAGCAAGTACTCTTAACTGTTTACGAAGACCTACTACTGTTGTAGAAGGTGTCTCTGAACGAATAGTAACCTCATATGTCAATTCATCCTTTAATAAAGAATGAAATTGTATTTTTCTATACTCCATATTTATTGAAAATTAAAAAAATTGTCACAAAAAAAACTAAATTGTTAAAGTGAAAGTTACTAAAAATTTACTTTCCAAAAGAAAAAACCAGCGGCAACAAGGTGGTACAATTTACAATATTTTTATATTAAATAAAAATAAGATTGCCTATTAACCCTTATTGTAAAATAAATAAAGTATAATACTATCTATTGAATATTAATTAACACTTGTTAAATAAATTAATAGTTAATGACTTATTTACCAGTATCGCTTAAACAAACAAAATAAAAATTACTATGTATTAATACACTAATACATAAATGCACAATGCGAGGTACTAACAAGTTAACTTTGGCACTAACAAAATAAACTGACTGGCGGTGGTACTAAATTGAACTAACAATGAATAATTAAGGAGATTTTATTCACAAGTGGATGCCATTTGTAACCCTTTATTAACAAGTGGACACCATTTGTAAACCTTTATTTATGAGTGGGCGCCATTTGTAAGCCTGGGTTTCACCTGCCTGAGTGTTCCCCAGGATTACAAAGGGAAGATGTTGTCCTCTATTAGGTTCTAGGTGGGTGAAAATAAAAATGCAGTGAATATGTTAGTTACAGGTATTTATTGAAAATTATTTATTCTCATCAGATATAAATAACTATTTGCTAGCTCAACCAGAGGGGCTGGTAGGTTCTAAAATGTACTCCTTAATTATCCTACCTAGCAACTAACCTTGCAACCTAAGAACGCTTATAAACATACGGGTGTTGTTGTATGTCGAGTAAAGTTTATAAAGACAACACTTCCTAAGAAACTTAATTTAAATTATATTTGCACAATAATATACTACGGTTGTACCACCAATCCTGCCATGTCAGATAAAAGAAACTTTACAAGTTTATATGGTGAAAAGATATAAATATAATTTCAGTACCTTGATATTATTAAATTGAACCTTCCTTCAAAGTTATGCTGCTGTCTTGTGTCCAAAGGCCATCCTCAAGCGTACCTCAGCATTCACATGCAGAAGCCGGATTTATTCCGGTGTGATGAACATCAAGCACAGAGGGTGAACATCCTCTACGGGGTGCTGATGGGATGTAGTCCAATAAAGACTTACATCACTTTTTGACTTAACCAATTCTTAAAATTTTAAAATCAAATTGAATTGAATCCCATTCCACTGAAACAAATAACCTCAAATTAATTATCTGTACAAACTGGAAGTAAAAAAGACATACTCCTTGTGAATTACAAAGAATACATACCAGATGGCTGCTGTTCCCACATCAGTCACTGTGGTCCCCCCACGACCAACGATTCAAGAGGCCATGTGCTTCTTTTAAAAAAATATAAATTGGAAACCTGTAACGAGTTAGCGAATAAGTATCAACTATTCACCATTACAACAATGTGCTACGAGACATCGCTTATTGCTTACCAATTATTGTGAACGATGAACTTATATATTATAAAATGTACTACGGAGGTGACCTTCCTAGGTCAAAGCCTCCATTGCCAAGCACTTTCTTCCAGAAGTATTTCGTATCCGGCTAAACCAGCCAATGGGGTTGCCAGGACTATCCTTCAAATTCCACACGGAATCGAATAAATTACACTGTTTATGTCCTTTCTCACAAACTAGTGATGAAATATTACTCTGGAGAGTAATATAACTTACAATTAAACATTGTATGTTAAACTACACGTTCTGTTTAACTCATATCTTAGTTTTTAAATGTTGGAAACATAACCAACTTCTAAATAAATAGTACTAACATCGGCTGTCTGAAAACATGACAACACTGAACCCAAAGAGTAACCAAACACAGTGAAATGAATGTTCCCTTTCACGCATCAAGCAATGGTCATTCACTTACAATTATATTTATTTTCTTTATTAATTAATTATAATGTAATTTGAAAATTCACCACGTGACAGAGGTTGAATATTGCACAACGAAATATTTTGTTCCTCGGATAAACGAACATGATCCGTCACCTGACCAGAGGAGGCAGCGCGGGCAGCGGGAGCCATCCGATGCGGCAGCGGTGGCGCAGCGATGGCTATAGCGGGCGCGCAAGATTGCTGCGTGCGGGCGATGTTATCACTAGGCGAGTGGTGACAGTCACGTTCTAACGATGCCTTGCGGCATAGCAGCGAATGATGTTTACATCCACAATGACGGCAATTAAATTTAGAGTTGCATCGACTCATATTATGCGTAACACTTAAACAATTCGTGCAACCTTTATTTTGTTTAATGAAATTCAATTTATCATCAACAGAAAGTTTATTAAATGCGGGACATCGATATAATGTAAAATGACTATTTTGTTTACAAAAGGGACAATTAGTTGTTAAGGACGTAACAAAGGATTGCGTAGGTTTTATTTGTGCGGGTTTGTATGCATCGCTGTAACGGCTATGAGACGTAGGCATAGTCCGTTCTAGAACTTTACTTTGTTCACGGATGAATAAAATAAGATCACCGTAAGTAGGCATAGATGTACCTCGCTTAGACATCTCAAAATGACGTGCTGTGTTTGGATCAATTTTCTTTAATGCAAGCTGCATAAGAATAAAATCAGACAAGTTATCCAGCTTAAGCGACTTCAAGCTTGACACAGCCGTGCAGAATTTTTCTAGAAATAACTCAAGGTTCTTATTTGTTGCGGTATTAAAACTTTTAAAATCAACCAATTGATCAAAATATGCGGAGGCTAAACTACGCTTGTCATTGTATTTATCGACGAGCGTTTGCCATATGTCGCGGTAATTGTCACCGTTCGGAACAATTCCAGAACAAACCGAAAGAGCCCGACCAGACAATTTATTTATTAAATACTGCACGCGGTCATGATCGGTGATATCAGGATTTTCATGAATCATCCTTTTAAAAGATTCGAAAAATATCGGCCATCTAATGGGATCACCACTAAACGTCATTAATTCTAGTTCGGGTAAACGAATGGATTTACGTTGCGGTAAAACTAGAGAACCAGAGGTTTCAGCATTATTGACGGTTGGTTGAAGTTTATCATGAACAAACTTACAGCGGCAGTACATATCTTCAAAAGCATTTGTACTTTGGTAATTTACCACGTACGTAGAGTCAATAGTCAATTCGACAATATTTAAGTTGTCTACAATTTCGTTGAATTCAGTACGTAAACTTTCTATAGTTGTCATACTATATAAGAATAATTCCTTCTCAGAATCGTCTTGGAAGGCATTCAATGAGAATTGGTACACAGTTTGCAAACGAGAAAATATGGCGTCACGTTTGCCAATTAATGTTAGACGTTTTATTTCAGAAGTATCGAGCGTTTTAGCATCCTCAAATACTTCCTTATTTTTATTTTGAGAAGCCATTTTAAAGAATTTGTTTATAAATGGACGTTTATATGAAAGTCCGACTTAGTGCCTGCAACATGCAACGATGTACAGAATGAACACATATGGCGGAAATCGCTGAAATATATATTTTATAAAGCGATTTTATGCAGTCTAGAATAATGGAATACGTTAAATATTGCGGGAATAAGTATATTGAGATACTAAATATGCGGTAACCGATATAAATCGATTGAAAAGGGGAATTTAAAACCTTAGGAATTTTCGATCCGGCTCGAACGGACCACAAAGAATGTGTCGGCGCGGCCGCTAAGCAGTATAGCGGAGCGCGCCTCCACTAGCGGGGTTAGAGGATAGCTAGTATATATATATATGTGGAACGAAGAAAAACGCCTGTAGGTCGGCCTATCCGTGCCGCACTAAAAGTACATGTAAGACAACCCTCGACCGGGCACTTGCCTGTGGTGGTTTGCGCAGAGGCGTCCCGGGTTGCGCGGCTCTTAAGCTGGGTCTTCTTGTTCCGGCGGCCTTCGATAGTAGCGGAGTATGACTATCACACGCGGACAGCCGTTAGTACGCGGCTGTATCAAGACTATAGTAGGCGGGGAACGTTATTCGACGGAACGTTCTGCAGCGGTGTATGGCAGCCACGACCGGCGAGGGCGGTTCTACAGACTGCTTGACAGCAGTTTTCTTTTTCGTGCGGTGACGGCTATGACAGACCGTACAGGTGTTGAAGAGTATGAGGTTGAAATAAAGGAGTTAGGTTAACAACATAAAGTGCCACAAACAAGTGGCGCGGACAAATTCCTTTATTAGTCTTGTACACCAAGGCACTATAAATATTATATTCTACGGACATATAGCTCAATCAGTTAAGGTATTTATTCTTAAATATCCATATGGTCGTGGCAAAAAATAAATTAATATTATTTCAATTTTATAAACATCATTAAATTATCAATAGGTATTCAATGAAAGGTCATAATAATAGAAGTTGAAATGTATGTTTTATGGATGTATTATTGCAATTGCAACCAGTTTGCTTTTATTATTTATTTATACTAAAGGTGACCACGCGATAATACGCTTACTACGATCTACAAATGGGCGTTATTGAAGTGTAATTTTAAAGGGCGCGATTAAAGGGAGACGTGATATAATACCGCGATTCTCTTAGCCTCCTTCCTCCAAAACCTCTTCTCGGAGAGTACTGGGCAATATTAGTAAATTATATCTCTTCCTTATTTGATTTTATCCACTGAATACTACGTATTCCACTTTGCTACTAAAAGTCGTTTACACTCACAATCACCCACTGTCCTCAACCTGGTCCTCATCACGGCTACAAATTACAACCCTATTAATATCAAAGAAGCGATATTTTACAAGTTAAAATGCGGCTACATCCATCGTGTACGGAAGAGCACTTCAATTTATGTGCGTAATTAAGTAGAGTTTGCGTTGGGGCCGCTCGCCACTTTCCACCGGCAAATAAAATTTACGTGTGCCTCCACCTTTCGAACGTATCGTAGAGTTTATGGTCTAAGTACCCATGTTCAAGGGGTGAAGTCAATATAAAAAAAAACAATGCTGAATACTTTTTTTTCAATTCATCATCATCATCATCAGCCTACAGTCGTCCACTGCTGGACATAGGCCTCTCCAATATCACGCCACCGACTACGATCCTCGGCTTTTCTCATCCAATTTTTGCCCGCCACTTTACGTATAAAATATCGTCACTCCATCTAGCTTGCGGACGTCCCACGCTACGTTTGCCGACTCGCGGTCTCCACTCAAGAACTCGTTTGCTCCAACGATTATCGGTTCTACGGCAGATATAGCCAGTCCACTGCCACTTCAGCTTGCTAATCCGGTGGCCTATGTCGATAACTTTGGTTCTCTCTCTGAACACCTCGTTCCGAATTCGATCTTTCAGAGAAACTCCAAGCATAGACCTTTCCATAGCTCGCTGAGCGACTTTTTTTCAATTGGTGAAGTATAAAAAGAAAAAAAAGCTGAATTCTATTTTTAAAGCATTGTTGTGGTCAACCTGATGTTAGAGTTGTTCAAGCTACTCGTGGCCTCTGACTTGGCTTAGCGACATCCGGGCCCGAGTTTTTACGTACCCTCCGAAACATGTCCAGTCAAATGCCACAAAAAGTCACCCATCTATGGGTGGACTTTGTTGTTGTTTATCTAACTAACCAGTTACCGAACAGTGGTTACAACCGGTTATAAGCGCCGCAAATATAGTTGTATGCAAGCTTGATTTTGAAGTAAAAGTGTAAATATACTTACTGTGTTATCGTCACTAAGCAAGTTTAATGCTTGTATTGAACGGCAGACTATTACAACAACGATTGGCTATAAAAAAATAATTACAAACCAAAATGATACAATATAAAATATCCAAGTTGAGATAATTCGTTTTGAGATTAAGATTTATTTTGTAAAAATCTTACAGTAAGTCAAAAAAGGGGAATGAATGTAGCTTCGACATAATTACTATTCAAAAACTCCGATCGCTCTTGACTTGCATGCATTTTAGAGGCTTTTAGTCTCCTAGCTAGGGTGAGTGGCATAGAGACGCTGACTCGGCTCAATTTCATTAATAATCTTTAGTTTAGAGGGAAAAACATTGTGTGTCGTTCATTGAGCCAGAAATTGTCTAGGTATTCCGCGGAAGAGAAGCTTATGTGTAAAAATTGGAGACGGAATCCATAACCCCGCCGCAGTCCTCCTCGGAGTCGTTGCCGTACTCAATGGACGATTAAGGACCGCACCCTAAACGTCCAGCGAGTCCGAAGGTTGCCAGTTATTTTAGAGAGCGGAGCTCAGGGCTGAGAAAACCATAACCTTTTTTTTACCTTTTATAAATAGACATTTAATACAAAAAACAATTTAATGTATAAAACTATTAATTAATATTTTTTATTCACTTTAAATGAAGGGATTATTTTCCACGCTGTTACATAACTGTGGTATATCAGTAAGTTTTGAAGAACTCGTTCTACAATTAAAATTTCAAAAATACTGTTTAAAATTCGGGCAATGTAGGATCATTGCCCAGAATTAGTTGCCAGCTACAAATAATAAAAACATATCTATCAATAAAGACCAGATGCGTATTAAAAATAGTGGTAACTTAGAACATTTATATTTTTAAAGTAGTCAGTGCATTTCTTTAAAAAAAAACACCTACAATTATGTAGAAGAATTAAAAAGCAACAACCTTATACGCTGGCAACAATTGCGACCAGAAATCTTGAGAATATCATCGCATTTAAAATTACACAAGAACCGTACAGCACACTGTTATAATGAAGTGAAATATTCATCAGCCACCGTCTGGAGATCAGTATATATCCAAAAAACGTAGCTTTAGTACGAGCTTATTCTGGGGGAATTAATCTTTTACTAAATATTATTAAAGTAAGTTTTAAAAAATGATACTAAAATTCGATTCAAGAATAGCTTTAATTTTACTTTCCTAACAAGAGAATTTCGTAATTTGTAAAATTCAACATCATCTAGCCCACATCAGTCCACTGCTGGACGTAGACCTCCCCAACACACCCCACTGGGCCCAATCATCGGTTCTCCTCATCCAATTTCTGACAACCGCTCTGCGAATATCGTCACTCTACCTAGTCACAGGGCGTTTTACGCTATGCTTCCGGATTCCGGATTCGTCTTACTCCAAAACCAGTTTACCTTAATGATTATCGGTTCTGCGGCAAGTAATAAATAAATAATATTCAGGGACAATTCCGCACACGGTCATCTGACCCCAAACTAGGCACACCCTGTAATCATCATCATCATCATCAGCCGGAAGACGTCCACTGCTGAACATAGGCCTCCCCCTTAGAACGCCACAATGAACGACAATTGGCTATTTGCATCCATCGGTTACCTGCGACGCGCACAATGTCGTCTGTCCACCTAGTGGGAGGCCTGCCAACGCTGCGTCTTCAGGTTCGTGGTCGCCACTCGAGAACCTTTCTTCCCCAGCGGTTATCGGTTCTTCGAGCGATGTGGCCTGCCCATTGCCACTTCACCTTGCAGATTCTGAGAGCTATGTCGGTGACCTTAGTTCTTCGGCGGATCTCCACATTTCGAATTCTGTCGCGCAAAGAAACTCCGAGCATAGCTCTCTCCATGGCTCGTTGTGTGACTCTGAACTTTTCTAAAAGGCCAGCCGTTAGAGACCACGTCTCAGTACCATATGTCATCACTGGCAACACACACTGGTTAAAAACCTTCGTCTTCAGGCACTGCGGTATTTTGGACGAGAAGATATCGCGTAGTTTCCCGAACGCTGCCCATCCGAGTTGGATTCTTCGGGCGACCTCTTTGTCGAAGTTGGATCGACATACCTGGATAGTTTTTCCTAGGTATACGTAGTGGTCAACAACTTACCCCTGTGGCCTGTGGGCACCCTGTAATGGAAGCCAGATAACTGATACTAATACTTAGGTAATAATATACTTTTTTTGTAAATACATACTTAAATAGATAAACAACACCCACAACACAATAAATATGATCAAGCTACAGCCATTTCAGCTAAAAAGCTTTGTAAAACGTAGCAATAATGTGAAGTCTATTGATTTCTTGTCCCGTATTCTCTAGGATATTTAATAAATAACAGTAGGTATATAACTAGATACAGTTATACCTAATACGTAATTCAATTACAGAAATGAAGGCTAGTATTTTTAGGTAGGTACAAAAATACGAGTATCGTACCAAATACGCTTATCGGTTACATTTAATACAGAAGATATTTGTCAGGAAGATTTTCCTAACCACGAGTTATACATTCATCCCATTTGTCCCAAACATCAGTTCTATCAACGTGATGTCTCGCTGAACAAAACAGAATAGGCAGGCGACGGTTCGCATCGTTGAATTTTTGAGGGCTTCGTATGAGACAGCCGCATATTTTGAATGAAAAACTACAGCGGTGTCGTACGAAAAAGAAAACCTATTTGCATACAGTCTGAGAGGATTAAAGAGACGAAATAATGAAAGTTTGATGTAATGGGCATTGTGCAAACTACAAAGATAGATATGCCACAAAAAATATGTAGAGATTGTAAACAAACCTTAAAAGTTTAGGGATGCGACTGTGGTGCTAAATGAGGGAGGGAGGATCCTCCGACCGAGCTAGGTGTGATGCTCGGCCAGGGCCGAAGCCACTGTTATTGTCTGGATGTTGTTATATTCTCCAAGTTGGAGATACTTCGCTTGCGAGGTTCAGGATTCGGTGGTGGCGCCATCTATCGTGTTGGATGTGATACTACTCGCTTTTCATCGCCATGCTGTACCACGTCATGTGGCACCATCTGGTTATGTTGAGTCGCCACAAAAGCTTATTTTATGGATTTACATTATGATTTATACCTACATTAAATGAATATAATATAACAGATGCCTAATTCAAATACGGATTACAACTTAAACCAGAATAGACAACAAAAAAAAATTAATACTAAAAAAAGGGAAGGAACAAAGAAGTATAATCTAATCGTATTACTGTTTTTACTAAGTTCCAAAGCGGGATGAAAATATGAAACTAGATAAAATAGCATCACCACTATTATTTTAACTTATTTCGTATCAGCTTCTACAAAATCTAAATAAACCTTTATTTTCGACGTAGGTGTGCTTACATTTTCGATAAAACTCTGAAACCCCAGTTTCCAGTGCTTGAAACTCCACGACAATACAAATGAAGAGCATTTTAAACATTTCAGTGGTATACATGGAAACTGCAGTTTGCCATCCGTAGCGTCGTACAGATGACTTACAAATTTTCCACTTACATTCCATGTGAAGTAGAAGCGATCTGAACAGCTTGATGGAAACATCGGTGGAATCTCAATAATCTGAATTCAAATTGTTCTGTATGTGTGTATGTGTAATTTTTGTAGTTCTTATTTTTGCCTTTACCTGCTGTATTTAGTAAAAAAAAGACAATCTCATCGGTGGATCAAATAAATTAATCAAAATAAAAATTCTGTCGATAGTTATTTAATTAAATGTTCACATCTCCCATAATATGTTACTTTTCTATCGTGAAAAAATTGTAACAAACTTTTAATCCCTTACATTATCTCTCTGTCAACAAGCTGTGCTCTACGTCTGGCGAATGGTAATTATATCACGTATAAGCACTTACATTTTTTGATTATCTGCCTTGTTCAACTCAAAAGTTGAATGTAAAAATGCTTTTGTTGGTAAGATAATTAAATGCTGTTTTTTTATTAGGTACTTAGGTAGTACATATATGTCGTATGTAATCTTAAGGTTATTAAGTATATATTTATACGTATTTATCGAAACATCATTAGTTTCAAGCAAATGGTTTATTACTAGTTACGGATGAAAAAATGAACAGTACAATCTTAGTGAACTAAAGACTCATTTACATGATGCCATTTTCTTGTACATACAAGAGCAAGAATTGAATGCAATAAATGAAGCGCAATAATTGACCTTCAAGAATTGTAAGTAACTGGTTATTCTTATTCTTATTCTTTATTGCACACAATAATATTACACACACATTAGTATAAAATAAAGAAAATTAATGCACAAAGGCGTGTTTAACCCAAACATTGGTTACACGCAGATAGTAGTTAAAAATTTGAATGTAATTATTGAATGCAAATCTTGCCCAGTAGAGCAAGAATGTGACAAGTTGTTCAGACGCTGCAAGGCAATTATTGCCTCAATATTATTGTATGCAACAGGCAAGACACTTACTTCGTGTAAATGGGCCATTATCCTACCATCCTATCATCAACCTGATAGATACTTAACTACAGATATGTACTCAAAATTCCTAGTATTTCCACAGCCAGAGCGTGATAAAAACGACAAAACGATACTAGCCTAGATACATCCTCTAGCATAATCACATCGACTTCAAAACATTCCATTACCTCCCAGCCGCCTGTGTCTGTCTGTCTCATTATCTGCGACGCCGATTCCTTTTCTGAAAAAAGAGCTCTCAGTCGCGTTCACACACGGTGTTCTGAAGCCCTCTCAAAAATTCATCGGCCGTCTACGACGATGAATAAGCCGGCTGCGCTACCGTCTAGTACAGCTCCCTAGTAATCTACTTAATAAGTAATCCTGTAGGGATGCTTAGCCTCAGTTAAGATAAGGCTTGTTATTGTTTCGATAGGGGATTTCAGCGAGACGTATAAGCAATAAGATAATGGATGTTAGTTACATTTGATAGAACTTTCCACACTTCTAATATCTTTCTGAACAATTTTTTGCTTTTGGGCTTTTTTGACGATGGTAGGATTCGAGTGGTTTATTATCCGTTTTTATTATATTTGTTTGTTTACTATATAAACTAATATCAGTGCTTTATTAATTATGATTTTTTGAACTCATAGCTTTGGAAGTATAAATTCAACGTACAGCTTCAGGAGCCTTCTCCACAGTAGAATAAAATTGTCATACTTGAAGCGCAAATATTTTAACTATTTACGGCTTACCTAAAATGTCTGACGAAGCTAACGCTATAAGGCTAGCAGAATATAAATTAACTAACAGATTTAAATGAAATTAATATAGTCTCCGGGCGCTGGGTTATTACGAAACCATAAATTAATTAAATCTAGACTAAAGCTTGCGTAAGTAGATTTCGCAATTGACGGTTCGTTAAAATCAAATCTAGTCTTCTTAAGTTTAAAGTGAAAACAAACAGATTACAATGTATCTACTGATTACAATCCACGTTCGTATGAGCCACGGAGATTATTTATATGGATTTACTTAAATTAACTTCGATGTGAATAATTACAACTTGAATATGAATAAATAATCAGTTATTCCTTGGAGATTACAGAACAGTTGAGAGTTATTCTGCAAAGATGTTCTTTGCAATCATTTTTATTTATTGAGCATGAACTTGTAATATAATTTTTAGTCCTTTTAGTCTTTTTATAGCTTGATGTTTTGACAAATTCCTTTTAGTAAAAAATTTTACACATATTATAAAAAACACGGACCAAGGATGGATTGAGAGTTTCGGAAAAACATCCAGCCAATTAACGTTTAGAAAAACAAATTTGAGATTGAAGTACACGAGAACATAAAAAGTTTCCAAATTACGACAAAACCATAAACCAATAACGCTTCCATCCTTTTCTCTCTACATAACAGCCTTAATAATATCCCCTCGAATAAGTACCCTCCGTCACAAAGGTTGACAGATCGGACAAAGGTTGACATCAATTGACCGTTGAGCCCATTCATCACACGCCATCTGTGGCCACAATCGTGGCAAAAACAATGGAGGGCACGATGCCAATCACGCGCTAATGATGATACCTACTCCTTAAAAATAACAAGTGCCTGTCAGCGGCAAAACTTACCTTAGTCATTAGTGATTTGGGTGAAAAAGCGTAATGAAAACGCTGTAGGAAATTCTGGAAAAGATGGACCAAAAAATAAGGGAAAAGAATTATAAGCTCGTGTAAATGAACTTGACAATAGAAAAATATTAAACACGTGTTATAACATAAAATAGGCATATATTTTGCTGAGCTGATCTGAGCGAGAGCACCCGGTCTGGTTCCCGGAGGGCTACAATGCGCCCCCCGGCAACGGGCTAAAAGGCAAACCACTGAGGAGCGGCTCTCTGGTTGGATCTGCATCATCCCGTCTCATGTGCAAATGCGACAACTGCAGTGGGTAAGAATCCCACAAACCCCAGTTGACCCTTACAGTTCCCGGGGAGCTACTGAAGGTTTCCCCTTAAAAATAACAAAAATGATGTTAAAATACAAAAAGTGTTCTTGCCTCCATCCAAAAATCCCATAATATCTTCACAAAACATCTCCAGAATTACCTTCTAACATCAAGTGGACCCGGCACACGTCTAGGAATATTTGTATGCATGGTGTGCAACTCTGCGCAAGTATAAGGATCCTCAGTGACATTTTTTCTTTTACATTTTATGCCCTTAACGTTTTTGACTCGCACTCTCGACTTTGCATGTATCATACTTAACAAGCGAGGACGTCTTTGAATAAAGAGTTTCTCATTGCACTGAGATTTTGATGTCTGGTAGTCAGCTTTCAGTGTTTTATTTAGATTTTTTCTAAGTTTTTCTTTTTATAAGAAAAATGGTTGTTAAGATTGTTGTTTAAGGCACCTCATACAATCTTGATTTTTGTTTTATATTGCACAAAGGTATATAAAGATATGGTGTACCTACACACTAATAAAGTATTTTTTACTAGTTTGTCTTTCTCAAAAACTTAATGTTGGCACCACAGCCGGCGTGCCTATAAAAGAAGTTGCAAGCTGAGACAATACCATTCATACAGCGGCCACGGCCATACGGCGGCGGGCGTAGACAGAATATAACAAGACATCTAGCTAGCGTGCCGCCGATAAGGACAGAAAATAACGGAAAATAATCATTCGTACACTTAACACACGCTAAGGATATTTATTCAAATGCGCCTATTATGTAGTATAAACGATATTTCATAATGCAATTCAATTTAAAACTCCAAAGCTAGGTCGTGAACTAGAAAATTTCATGCGTACTCGAAGAAAACGCACCGTAGGCGCGGCAGATTTTGAACACACTCTGAGGGACAAAAAATCATATGATCTGTTTCTTTCTATCACATATAATATATATAAATGCATCCTTTTCTTGCGCGAATGAGAAAGAAAGTGCCAGCTCTCTATTGTTTTCTTTCTCTAAGGCGGCAGGGTATCATCGGTCTACCCTCATCAGGATATTATTATGAAGGTTTGAAAGAGAAATACTGTAAGTGATGAACAAATGTTTTATTATGGCTATTGTGCATTTTATCTTTATATTTATTGTTTTTTTTATGATATTTTACTGTAACATTATAATGGTAATTCTACAAAACAATATATACTCTGAGATAATCCTCGGTCCTCTTAAATTGGTTACTTGTTAGGGTTTGCAATTTTGTAGGGATTTATAGTTTATTTATTTAATTATTTAATTATTTATTTTAATTGTATAATATTTTAATATAGTGGCACCTACTTTTCGAGTACTGACAGAGTGGAAGTTAGTCAATTGATTCGTAGCGCCAGCCAATCACGGGGCCGCATTAAATAGAACTGATGCGGGCCGTGATTGGTCGCTGCGAGCAGCGACCAATCACAGACGACCCGATCGCAGCAAACGTCTCGACGTTTGCGGGTTTTTTTACCGATAAAACCATGGTTGGGAGCACAATACGGGAATTCGAGTATCAACCACGAGACTGCTAAGAGTTGGAACTAACCGTTTATTGTGAATTTAATTTATCTAATTTATATTAGTCAGCGTATATTCAGTGTATTAGTATGGAAACAAATTGTGTTTTAATAAAAGTGATTTATATTCTGTGATATCTTCTATTCTTCTCCTCGGAGCCTGGTCTTCCTTATACTTGGTATTACCAAAATAATAAGGGGTGTAAGGGACATCGTATCGAAAACCGATACCAGGGATCCAGTACATGATTCTGAACATCCCAGTGTTGAAATTTTTCATCGGCTTTTCCATGAATTAAAAAAAAAAATTATTAAAAATAAATTTAGTATAACATCATGTTTTCTTTTATTTACGCGAATACTAGACATTGTAATTAATCTATTCTTACGGATTATATCGCGATTTATTTTAATTTTCCCGACGTTTCGAATGCTTTGCAGCACCCATGATCACGGGCGGACTCAAATTAAAATAAATCGCGATATAATCCGTAAGAATAGATTAATTACAATGTTAGTATAACATCGTTATTGGTATAGCCTAATTTTAATTTAAAAACAATAAATTAATTGTTTGTGGAATATTTATTTATTTATTCTTTATGCAGAAAAGCAGTACATAGGCAATTAATTAATAGGCAATTAACTATTATTATTTTAGAAAATTAGCAACGTTATTTGGAAAACAAATTATATTTCGCATAATATATTCATTACATGCTCAAAAATTAACAAGTTAGTCATTTGTCATTTTCCATATTAATGGTTTCTGTAATGTTGTAACGGACAATATGAGAAATCTTATAAAAAAGTTATCGGTACGTAGTCCCTTACACACCTGTATATACATATTATATGATGATCACCAACCATTAATGTGTTTTTTTATGTGACACCCTGAGTCTGATAAAAATATTCATGCCAACAGCTTGGGAAAGGTGGCTCTAGTTTTTGTGGCAAATTAAAATTAATTTCAGTTTGAAATGGCAGTCAAAGTTCTGATATTAATCATAATTAAGTTAGATGAGTTATAGATTTCGGTGATTATATATTTTTTATGGCATTTAGATTTTAATGTTGTCTTTTACTTACGCGAATATTACACATTGAAATCAAACTACATTTACGAATTATACCGCGGTTTATTTTAGATTTTACTATCCCGACTAATTTCAATAGAGAAGATGGTTGGGTGTTACCACCGGCTTGGGATCCTGTGATGAATATAATGAAATCAAATATCAAGCAAAGCACTGCACGGCCTCAAGATACTGTAAGCTCTTACTGCGTAGATCGGACCAACAATAATAACTAAGAAGATCTGAGGGTACACCGGCATAATTGTGACATAAGGACGTTCAACATCTCAGTCCTCCCGTGACCATGGGTGCTGCAAAGCATTCGAAACGTCGGGATAGTAAAATCTAAAATAAACCGCGATATAATCCGTAAAAGTAGTTTGTAGTTTGTCCGTAAAACACGTTCACTGGTGAACAAAAGGCCTCCCCCTTAGTAGGGAGGGGTTGCCATAATTCCCACGCTTGGCAGGTGTTGTGGGAATCTCAGTATAGGTGGTGGGTAATCCAAAAGAAAGACGCTACTGCCCGTCTTCTTGTTTGTCTTTAGTCGCCTCTTACGAACAGCCAAGGAGATGGGACTGTGCTATTCTTACCCGTCTGGGTGGGGTGTCTACCCCACGGGTCAATTCTTTAACACTTTGTAAATCAGGGTTTAATTTTGTTAAGGTATAGAAGACTTTTAAAGAATTAAAATATCTTCCTAAAATAAAACGGTACTCAACGGTAATTATTATTGAAGTTTATAGAACCTTAAGAGGCTGACAACAGCCAAATAAGCTTTTTTCAAATCATCTGTAGCCAAATCTATACAGTTTGTGGTTGCAGGAAAAATATATGTTATTCTTGAACATATTTCTAAGACTACTATAGTGTCCAAAACACGTTTTCGAATAATTTTCTCAATACAAAAAAATAGTAAACTGACCTCCTAAAATTTGCTTCAAACCCCTAAAATCCATATTATATATCAACTTACGTTGGTAAAATTAATAACAATAACGTATCTTATGTAAATACAGAAATTTATTGTTTTTATTTTTCGATTACTCAACCCATTTTTAAATAATAAATTATTTTATGTTTTTTAAATATTGTATTAGGTTACACGCGCCCTCGGTCATCGCGTTTCTCGTTCTTTTCTATGCAGACCGACAGTGATCGCATGGATGGACTGCTATACGGACGTATGCCACTTTGCTCCGCTGCCCGAGAGGGCAACGAACGGCGAGAGCCATTGATTATAATTTGACCAAATTTATTTGTGTAAATATATTATTTTGTTTATCAATAACTTATAAAAAAATTGCTTGTACATATTACAAATAATAATTACTTAACTTAAATTAATTGATTACGAAAAAAGGGAAATAAAGAAAAATGCCAGAGATCAACCAAATATTTGTATAAAACTAACAAAAAACTAAGTAAAGAAGTGAGAAACTAAGTAAAATGTTTTAATATTATTGAAATGTAGGTATTTCTGATAAATTGATTATTTATAAATTTATTTACTGATAAATCTGCACAACATTGGAAATGAGTATTCTGTGGAACGCATACTTTATATTCACTGTAAACTGTAAAGTTTCCTTGGTCTAGCGGTACTGTGTATAGATTAAATAGCCACGAGAACAAGATAAGACTCGGGTTCGTATCCCAGAGGCGATATTTTTTTTATATTATTTATTTATTAGTGTTTTGTTTATAGTTTAAAAATAATAATAACGTCTTTTGGTATATTGCTTTATTTTATTACTTTGTTTATATTTTTGAAATAATTTGTTATTTACTTTACGGTAAAAAGATGCGTTTGGCGAACAGTATATAAATGTATGAGAATGACATGTCATCGAAAAATCACGTGACAAATTATAGGGAATTGACACCGTTAGCGAATGAAGAAATAGATTCGCTATGAAGCGATTGCATCTTGTCTAGGCTCTAAGTGAACCGACATTGGAAATGAGTATTCTGTGGAACCCATAGGTACTTTAAATTCACTTCAAGTCGTAAAGTTTCCTTGGTCTAGCGGTATTGTGTACAGATAGAATGTCCACGAGACAAGTCTCGGGTTCGTATCCCAGAGATGTTTTCTTTTAGTATATTGTTCATTTATTAGTTTATTGTTTATAGTTTTTATATAATATTAATGTTTTTTTGGTATATTGCTTTATTTTATTAAACTTAGTTTATATTTTTGAATTAATTTGTTATTTACTTTACAGTAAAGATGCGTTTGGCGAACAGTGAGAATCAAGTGAACCGTCTGAGATTGGTGCAATAAGTACATGTACTTGCTTATATAAATCGATAGTAATGGCCATAATAAATTGGTAGGTAGGCACTTATTATTTTCCCAGTAAAATGGTTCATGTTTTATACTTCTTCAATCTAAGGGAAGTAGGTACTCACTTCCCCCGGGACGTGCTCTAGCAAGCGTTTTGCACTGCAGAGACTGGTGATTATCACTAAGCATATAAGTGTTTTTATGAAGAAGGGATAGTATAATTATTTTTTTATAGGGTATATTATTGTTGCAGAGAACATACCAAGTGAGCACGAAATATAGTGAAGTGAGCCCGAGTGATAGGCGTTCTAGGATTGTCATAGACTTATGGCAATTTTACATTAGAACTGGCTTATTTAAAGACCTCGTAAACGTAAAAAAAATAAATTGATATAAGATATCGTGATAGAGTAAATAAATTATATTTATAAGAAATATAATTAAATCGATAATTTAAAATACAACTTCCATTAAAATTACATTAAATTATAGTAATTATATTGGGTACATTTTTTTTTGTCTGCAAAAAAATGTGGCAGTTGCAGGAACTTCAGAAAGTAATTATTACCTATATAGTTCCCTCTGAAAATGTTCCTAAGTAAGTACCTGGGGTCCTACCACCACCTCTATTAGCAGTATTATTATGATCGGGTTCGATTCCCACCAAGGGTGGGTGTTTTATCTATTTAAGTATGTATGTATTTACAAAAAATATATATATACAGTCGAATTGAGAAACTCCTCCTTTTTTGAAGTCGGTTTAAAAAGTATGTATTATTATGTTTTCTGGTTTCCATTACAGTTTCCAGTACAGGCTCTGCTTAGTTTGGTATCGGGTCGTTATACACCGTGTAAAGTTATTTTTGCAGAGAACAGTCACAAAAGAGCCGAGCGATAAGCATTCTTGGATTGTCATAGACTTAGGACAATTTTAGATCCACTTTAGAAAAAACTCGTTGACGTCAGAAAAATACAATCGAAACATCAATTATTATCAATTATAATTATAGAAATATAATTATATCAATAGCTACTACTTTCATTAACTTGAAAATTATAATCATATTGTGCAGGACAGGACTTATGTAGGTAGTAAGAGGTGACCCAGGGAGCGAGCATGAGTACATTTTCACATACATATTTCATATTTTTAAACATTTTTATCATTCAGTACAAAATAAATCAAGAATAAATTAATTCAATGTCGTGCGACTTGCATCACTGGCTAAAAGTAGAGATAGGAGATCTTTCGTGCTCGCTCACTGCTTAATACACACGTACGGCACACATATAGCCCGCCAACCCAGTGATTAGGTTGGCTAACCTGTTAAATTCTACTTAAAATTATAGGGAAAACATTAATTTTATATAACGAAAATAATGTAAACATTTGTTGAAACCATACATGAATGTAACTTCTGAATATTTATTATGTAAATAACTGCAATCAGTAGAAAAAACCACCACAAGCGAACGGAATTGCTGTGATTGGTTGAGCTCATCACGCACACATAATAATATGGTGTTGTATTAGCTGTTTATGATTGCCTAGTAGCGACCATACAAAACTGTTTGACACGGCAGATTAGTCGCAGTCGTCGTTCAGTTCTCATCTAGTAAACACAAGTGGTATAAATAGGGCAGTTGTCGAGCAGCATTCATCCAGTAAATACCAGTGATATAAATAAAGTGTTCACAAATTAAAATTATCTAAATTCAGTGCGTTTTAGGGACTATTTGTAGTAATTAATTAATTGTTAATTAATCAATCTCAGTCAGATCGACACAGTACTTAATAGTCTGTAGAGAAGTGATATTATTTAGGTTAATAAATATTGTGTGTAAAGTCAGCCAGATTGGCACATAAGAATTAATAGTTTGTTTAAGTACCTATAGATAACGCGTAATAGAATAAGGTATACAAGTGGTGTAAATTTAGTTATTGTACTAATTATTTGTATTCAGTCAGATGGACATAGATATTGTAAATATAGTGTTTAATGTATGCTCATTGATAAAGTAATGAAAGTAAAGTAAACACGTCAGTCAGATGGCATTTTGTTAATTAGAACCAAGTGTAAGTTTTATAGTGTTTAATATGTGTTTATAGTTCTAAGCTGAATCGTGTAAGTACATACTTGTTTTGCATCAAGGGCGGACATACCGTCCACATTCTTGTCCATGTAAATTAAATAATAATTAGACCATTTGTTTATGTATACAATTGTTTTATTTACACGGATTGCACTGGGTATATCTTTATGCTATTTGTTCCCAAACCAGCGCACAATGTGTAGGAATTGGAGCCATCAGGGCTAACTGAACTATCGAAGGACATTGTAAACAACCAGTTCCCCACACATATTATTTGCAATTTTTTTCAGTTTATAATATGTATCAGTCCAGGGAACGTCTGAAAGTAATCCCGTGAAAATGTTCCTATATAAGTACCTATACTGTATATATAGCTATCTAACTTTGTTATGCTTCTGGGAATCATACATATCAGGTTTGAACAATCGGGAAAGAAATCGTGTGAGGTCATAGTATTATTGATCTAGAATCAAATATATCTCAGTATCTAGAATTAGATATATCTGAATCCACCACTGATCTTGCCGAATTCTAGGTATTTACAAATTCCGCATAGTTTAATTGTATTAAATAATAATACAATTAAACTATGCTAGAGCTTCATTTTATTAGAATGAGACACACAAATGCAGGACAGTTTATTCTCTGACGAGAGTTGTACAACGAACAAATGACATATTTTTCACAGTAACGGCTACTTTTATACTTTAAACAAAACAACGGATTGTTATTGGCTGTCGCGACTACCCTCATGTTTTCATAAATGAATGAACAAGGATGCAGGATTTGAATTCATCAGTTTCAGTTCATTCATCATTCAGTCATCTGTATAATCTGGGCGTATGAATGTGGTCTAAAGCCTTTTCGGAACCCAGCTTGTTCGGGAAGCTGGAAGTCAACAAACCTGCGTTCGTCACTGTTCATAATGACTCTCGAAAACATCTTGTACACGTGGCTCAGGAGTGAGATAGGTCTAGAATTCTTCAATAAAGTGGTTATCACCTCTATTGAAGAAAATCAGTACCACATACTTCAAGCATACTTGACCTATACACAAGTAAGATGGAATTAAATAATCTCTGGAGGACTAAACGTCTCGGTTTTCCACTCGCTCTCAAAGGTTCTGTTGTGATTCCGTCTTCTACACTGAGGAAATCCCAGACTTGCCAGACCAGCTTGTACAAGATTAGAATGGCTCTCAAACAGCTTAAAAACCAGAAGGCGCCGGGTGAAGACGGAATCACAACAGAACTTCTGAGAGCGGGTGGAAAACCGATACTTTTAGTCCTCCAGAAGTTATTCAATTCCGTCTTACTCGAGGGTACTACGCCAGAAGCATGGCACAGAAGTGTAGCAGTGCTTTTCTTCAAGAAAGGTGATAACACCTTAAATTGGAGAATTATAGACCTATCTCACTCCTGAGCTATGTGTACAAGCTGTTTTCGAGTCATTACGAATCGTCTCGAGCGCAGGTTTGAAGACTTCCAGCCTCCCGAACAAGCCGGGTTCCGAAAAGGCATTAGTTAGTACCACATTAACACGCTCGGCCAGATTATACAGAAGACCGAGGAATATAATCGGCCATTATGTCAATCGTTTGGACTACGAGAAAGCCTTCGATTCAATCGAGACCTGGGCATTGGAGGATGTTTTCAAGCTCTTGGACTGGAACGGCTTCGGCTTCAACGTCAATGGCGAATGCATCACTTACCTTCGTTTTGCCGATGATATAGTCATTATGGCAGAGTCGCCGGAGGACCTCAATACGATGCTCAGTGACCTCAGTAGCGATTCCCAACAGGTGGGTCTTAAAATGAACATGGACAAGACGAAGATCATGTCTAATGTCTATGTTACCCCGTGGTCGTACCGGTAGTTGTTGGGAACGATACAATCGAAGTTGTTGACCACTACGTATACCTACAAACTATCCAGTTAGGTCGGTCCAACTTAGACAAAGAGGTCGCCCGAAGAATCCAACTCGGATCGTTTGGGAAACTACGCGATATATTCTCGTCCGAAATACCGCAGTGCCTGAAGACGAAGGTTTTTAACCAGTGTATGTTGCCAGTGATGACATATGGTACTGAGACGTGGTCTCTAACGGCTGGCTCGCTCGAAGAACCGATAACCGTTGGGGAAGAAAGATTCTCGAGTGGCAACCACAAACCAGAAGACGCAGCATTGGCAGGCCTCCCACTGGGTTGACAGACGAAATTGTGCGCGTCGCAAGTAACTGATGGATGCAAACAGCCAATTGTCGTTCATTGTGGCGTTCTAAGGGGGAGGCCTATGTTCAGCAGTGGACGTCTTCCGGCTGATGATGATGATGATGACTCGGTGAGACGTATCCAATGAGTCCAAAATTGGTGGGTCTAAGTTTAATAGTGCAGAGATCCTGTGACTGTCTTCCTGCTCCATCGTCAGACCCTGATCACCATTTTTGTACCAACTACTCGGCGAGACTTATCCAATGAGTCCAAATTCGTTGAGTCTACATTTAATGGTACAGAGATCATGGGATCACCTTCTGCACTATCATTAGACCCTGATCACCATCTCTCTACCAACTACTCGTTGAGACCTATCAGCGAGTTCAAATTCGGTGTGTCCACGTTTATTCGTGGAGAGATCCTGGGTCCATCATTCCATCATTAAACCGTGGTGATGTTACCACTTATCTACTCTTTAGTATCATCGGATTTAGGTACTCATGAATTCTTAGTGGCTTTCAGACGAATGGAAGTTATAGAAAATGTCTTTTGTATATCTAAAATGTCTGCATCGATTTGGAAAAGAGCTCATGGTCTTCAAACGGCTAAACCGGTTTTCATGTAACATAGCTAAGAACCATCTGGCTTAAACTAGCTTTCAAATAAAAAAAAACAGCATTCAAATCCATCTACTTGTTGGAGCGCTACGACGCCATATACAGACAGACGAACAGATATAGTCGTTGGACTTATAACACCTTTTTGGTAAGTGTCAATCCGTTTAGGCCGAAAAATATTTTATACTACACACATCAAAAGTGTCTAGGGACCAACATATATTTTTGCAATAACTTTTCTCCTGATTGATATTAATTAAAATTTTCTTTAAGGATTCATCAAATAAAGTGTTTTCGTTTGTCACAGTAACGATAAACCAAGTCACCTTTGCATTAATAAAGAAATTTGCCATTTTCCTAATAAAGGGATTTTTGACATTTGAACCACTAACACAAAAGTTCGAAAAAAAGACTGAAATAACAGTTTTCTTTAAAATTTTATTGGGTAACTTAAACAATTAATAATCCGTGTTTCTACCGCGAACACTAACAACACAAGAACATCGGTTTGGCATACTCAAAATGAGTTCATCCAAATCACGCTGTGGAATGGCCGCCCATGTTCGTTGCAACAACAAAAAAAGGTCTTCTTGCGACTGGATACCCTCCATATTCGGCAGAGCTCTTCTCTGTAGCATATCCCATGCATGCTCAATCGGGTTCAAGTCTGGCGACTGAGCAGGCCAGGGCAGGACATTGATGTTAGCTGCGGCGAGAGTCTGTCTTACAACTCTTGCGGTGTGCGGTCGTGCATTATCATGCATTAACTGAAATAAGGGACCGATTTGCACTTGTAGAGGAACGATGACGTCTGATACAATCGTCTCAGCATAAATTTGAGCGTTGAGGTTGCCTCTGATCCAAATCAACTCAGTTCTTCCGCCGATCCAAATACCCGCCCATACCATGATGGTTCCACCACTATAAGGATGGACTTCCTGGCAGGATTTTAATCGCTGTTGGCGTCCAGGGGTTCTCCAGTGTCGTATACGTCTTGTATCCGGTCTCATACCAAAACGAGACTCATCAGAAAAGCACACGAAACGCCATTGTTCTTCTGCCCAATTTCTGTGTTCAAGAGCCCATTGATATCGAATCCTACGATTGTGCATTGCTATAGGTGGTACCCGTAACGCTCAAATTTATGCTGAGACGATTGTATCAGACGTCATCGTTCCTCTACAAGTGCAAATCGGTCCCTTATTTCAGTTAATGCATGATAATGCACGACCGCACACCGCAAGAGTTGTAAGACAGACTCTCGCCGCAGCTAACATCAATGTCCTGCCCTGGCCTGCTCAGTCGCCAGACTTGAATCCGATTGAGCATGCATGGGATATGCTACAGAGAAGAGCTCTGCCGAATATGGAGGGTATCCAGTCGCAAGAAGACCTTTTTTTGTTGTTGCAACGAACATGGGCGGCCATTCCACAGCGTGATTTGGATGAACTCATTTTGAGTATGCCAAACCGATGTTCTTGTGTTGTTAGTGTTCGCGGTAGAAACACGGATTATTAATTGTTTAAGTTACCCAATAAAATTTTAAAGAAAACTGTTATTTCAGTCTTTTTTTCGAATTTTTGTGTTAGTGGTCCAAAAGTCAAAAATCCCTTTATTAGGAAAATGGCAAATTTCTTTATTAATGCAAAGGTGACTTGGTTTATCGTTACTGTGACAAACGAAAACACTTTATTTGATGAATCCTTAAAGAAAATTTTAATTAATATCAATCAGGAGAAAAGTTATTGCAAAAATATATGTTGATCCCTAGACACTTTTGATGTGTGTAGTTGTAAATAAAGTCTTAAAATTATTACATTTTTTTTTTCGCCATGTCTAATTTATTACTTGCTCTACTTACAGGAAAAAACGAACCGACTTCAATTCTTCGCTTAATTTTTTTTTAATATTTCTATTTTACTGCGTTTTTACATTTTTTTCTGACACGCCTTTTTTGTTTTTTCAGGAACTATTTAATAATTCAGGAATATTTTTTTGTATGGAATATATTTTCTAATAGGTTAATAATTGCCAGTGTTATGCGCGAACATTCATAAAAAATATATATACAGTGGATTTGAGAAACTCTTTCTTTTTTTTAAATCGGTTAAAAATAAATTATTACAACAATGAATGCACGACGGGCCTGTTTATCTAGCTGTAAGACCCTGCTACTCAATAGGTCGAGAGTTCGATTCCCACCAAGTGTGTGGGTTTTATTTATCTCTTTTAAGTATGTATTTCCAAAAAAAAATAAGTTTATAAGTATTTGTGTCAGTCAAGCGTCTGGATATTATTTATCTTTTAATATATGTATTTTAAAAATACATATATTATTAACAGCGCCATCTATTGTTTAAATTAGATTTATTGATCGCGGCAATGCGTTCGTCAGCTTCGTACCTAGTTCATTATTTTACCGCAAATGGCATCGCGCTAGATTATCGGAGAATAAGTGGGCGTGACACGGGGGCGTGACTAAAACATCGAAACGTGGAATCTTTTTAGCTCTAGTCAGCCTCTTAAGCTTATAAGACTTATAAGGATAAGTCCTAATTATAACTAACTAGCTGACCCGCGTAGCTCCACCCGCGCTTTTTTACGTTTAGTCTATACCACTCAGGGATAATATACCTTTCTAACGCAGAAAGAATTTTCGAAATTGGATCAGTAGTACAAGATATTACCTCGAAAATCCAAACTCACAAACTTTGCCTCTTTAAAAGTATAGATTATGGATAGATAGTATATTATATGACTATCAATTTTTGAGTCTCAAAATTTTTGTTGATAAGTGTTGTCCGTAATACAAGAGTCTCTAACCGGTTTGAAACTAAGTTATCGAGACACTAAAATGTAATTGTCATGTCGTAACTAAAACTGATATCATCCAAGTTCTGAAGACATTAAGGACAAGATCTCGACCCCTAACTTACCTATTAAAGCGGTATAGATCTACCTTAGTAAGAAATTTTGCTTACTATTGTTTATTGGCTTCTGGATTCAACTGAATAAGGAGAAATAATATGTACATACTACTCAATGGAAGCCAACGAGCTATGGAGAGAGATAAGCTCAGATTTTCTTTGCGTGACCGAATCCAAAATGTGGAGATTTGCTGAGAACTAAGGTCACCGACATAGCTCTTAGCACATAATCTGCAAGTTGAAGTGGCAATGGGTAGGTTACATCGCTCGAAGAGACGATAGCCGTTGGGGAAGAAAGGTTCTCGAGTGACGACCGCAAATTGAAAGACGCAGCGTAGGTAGGCCTCCCACTAGGTGAACTGACGATATTGTGCGCGTCGCAGGTAAACGGTGGATGCAAATAGCCAATTGTTGTTCATTGTGGCGTTCTAAGGGGGGTGCTTTTTTTACCAGTGGACGTCTTCTCATCATGATGATGATAATAATTGTTAGATTTGCTATTAAGTCCAGCAATATAGCTATCTGAAATTCATGTAATAATAAAAATCTATATTATTTTAATACTTAGTTACCTAACTTTATTTTATTAGGGAATTAATGCGATTTACCTTATATTCCGGCGCTCAAGAGTCAAATATACAGATACTGTGAGTGTAGTGTGTAGTGGTTATAACGTTACAAGTGAAAGAACGGGGGTAGACGTAGATATTTCTGCCTCGCGCACGGAGCCGTCTTGCTGAACCAGTCTGCTTGTGAGCACCTCCTCTTTGGTGAGCACGGCTGGTGCAACCCGGCCGAAACGTGAAGCCAAAATATAAGGTAAATCGCGTTAATTCCCGATTAAAATAAAGTTTCATAATGGGCCGCTAAAGTCTAAAAGTATACTTATTTGCCTACTGTAACTTCATTAATTTCACACCTACTTGAGGGAGAAGCATGAGATGTAACATATTTAATGTAGTTATAAATCCCTTCATCATCCGAGAAATCAACAAAGCACATTACAACGTTTTAACAACAGAAGTTTTGATGGTACGCACTTGGACACGTCAACCCACTCACGACAATAACTCCAAAGTATATTATATGCTAATTATAAAACTCGAAAGGGACGTCATTAAAACAGTACTCAAGGAGTTATGATCTCTAAAAGCCTTGCTGAGGTGACTTTATAATGTACTTGTATATTATTTAACGGACTAGTTGGTGTAGTGGGTAGGTATGTACATAAGCTGTTGCTTACGAGTTTATGGTTATAGTTTTAATTTCGACCCAGAGCATTTTTTTTTGTTTTTGGGAATGATAGACGCTTTTGGCCACATATGGCCATTACAGCTTCACCGGATAATAGGAGGTGAGCGCTTATAGCACTCTAGCCTTAAGGGCACGAAGGAGCGACGAGCTCAAGGGCACCTCAGGGTGGCCCGGCCTCGGCATGTGCTGTATCTTAAGAGAGAGAGGGGTGATTCTACCACCGGTTCACAACGCGCCCCCACTGAGAAGAACCGGCAAGAAACTCATGCACGTCGTTGAGGTCGCATGCGTACGACCCTTGGGACTCGCCGGCGAGACTGGTGTCTGATGTCAATTTGTGTAGTACGTGTGTGCGTGAGCATGGATGTATGTTGGTGTTGATCTTCTACATATACATTTTAGTTATTTTTTAATTCAGTGAGTATATATTTATCACGTAATCAGTATCGTTAATAAAAAAAAAAAGAAAAAAAATGTATCTTTACTTTAATAAATTATAGACCACTTAATTACGGAAAATGTTTACGAGGACACGTCCGTCCTTCCTCGGCAAGCCGCGCACGCCCGTGACCATGACCATTGTGGTTGTGGATTCTTTCAGATGAAGTTATTTTGATATTTTAGTACCAAGGTAACCCTACCAGGGTTCCAATAATATATAGGCATGCAAAATTTACGCATAACGGAAAACTTAAATCTGTATATACATAATGTATTTAAAAGTATAGGTCATCTATCTTTGTTAATCTCAAGACCCAATATTATGGTAACCAGACAACTGATACAAACACTTATATAAAATTTATATAGGTAATACTTTTCCATAAATAACACCCAGACCAGACACAATGTGGGAATCGAACCCACGAACTTTTAGTTATCGACCAGGGTGTCTAACCACTAGACTAACGTGTCTGTCGTACTTGTATTAGTGATTGTATGTATGAGGGAGTGTACTAGTCGTCTGATTGACATAGTATACACTTATTCAATCTGGAGATCAAAAACATTATGTGGACTTTTCCAGGATTAAATTAATCAATAAGGCCGCAAGTATCGCGGTAGATGAAGTTAAAACAGACTTCCCTTTATTGGGGAAGGTCGAGGGCTCTACAGCATGCAGACGGCCCTTGAACTGAAGTATAACTCGATACGTGATCACACTACGTGCACTTTGGTATTATTATAAAGTAATAAACATCACGCCTTTTCGCTGTAGGTGTAAAAAGAGAGAATATTAGTCACGATTTGGTAGCTTGGCATATTGGGGCTAGACCACTGCCCTATAAAAGAGAATAAAAAAAAATACAAATCCATCCATTCATTTGGGAGCTATGATGTCACATCCATACCATAGATACACAAATATACATAATATGTAGGCCTGAAATTCATAACACCCCTTTTTCCGTTTGGAGTTAAAATAGTTAAGTGATTAGTCTAGTAGGTAATAACTTATTCGAATGCTTAAACGCTATGAATCGTGGTTTCCAATTTGTGTGTGTATGTAATTGAAAGGCTTACTAACAGCAAATGAAGAATAATAGTAGTTTATGCACCAAGGGGATAAAGTAGTGTCATGTCGCGGGCGTTAAATTGAATCGCGAGCATAACGAAGGATTCTAGCAACTCCCTCGCTGCGCTCGGGAGAGTAGAGTTAATGCTAGAATCCTGAGTACAGCGAGGGATTTAAGCTCGCCCAAGGCCAAGACACCTTTATCCCCGAGGAGAATACACTACTTTTTACACCTACTGCGAGGTAATAAAATACAAATATTGGTATACTTTATATACTTTTAGACTTTCGCGTTCCATTGTTAAACTTTATTTTAATCGGGAATTAACGCGATTTACCTTATATTTATATACCCATGTAACATTGTTGATACCCGAAGTGCAAATTGCAAATGCACACATCTTAACAGCACGACCATCATCAAGTATATTGGGGTTACCTTAGATAGCAACCTGAACTGGACTGGTCACATATCAGCTTTAGCTAATAGAATAAGAAGACTCATAGGAATGTTTAAAAAAATAAGGGAAGTTGTTGATCCAAAACTTATACTAGAAATATATAATTCATTATGCCATAGCCTTATAAATTATTGCATTTGTTCCTGGGGAGCATCTTCAAAAACACATATGATAGAGGTAGAACGAGCTCAACGAGCTGTACTGAAGGTAATTCTTTTCCTACCCTATAGGCACCCAACTAAGGCAGTCTATGAGTTAGCTGGCGTCCTCAGTGTTCGAAAAACTTATATTTTTGAATGCATTAGGGGGCGTCCATAAATTACGTGAGGTGTTTTTTTAAATTTTCCGCATGGTGAGATGTCGTGAGATTTTATTCAACCCCCTCCCCCATCCCCGAATCTCACGTGAGATTTTTCAAAATGTGAGTTTCTTACGTAAACGCGTTGGATTGTTATTGTAAAAAGTAAAAAAAACAAATTTGCATCGTCCTTTTATTTACGACTAGTTAAGACTAGTAATCAATATTGCTGAGAGTTTAATTATAAGTGTAATAAAAATTTAACAATAGAATACTTAAATCGTAAATACTGTAATTAAAAAAAGAATATCTACTCTAATTCAGTCCATGGAGAATCATGCACGGTCTCAAGAGAGACTATTGGAACCAACATTTCCATATGATTTTCAGTAAAATCATCTGCTCCTTCAACTTCGTTCTGATCTAGCCACTCTAAGCCATTGGCACTTGTACAAAGTAACTCATTAGCTCATCTTGTGACAATCCGTGAGGGTCGCACTTTGCGGAACATACGCGCTTGCTTAGCTGGTGCAATGTGGGCTGATCGCCTGTGCTCTGCAGCTCTCGTGCTAGATGCAAAGTAAATACCGCATGTACTGCAGCATCTTTTCTCTAAATCATCACGTACACTTGGGCAATAGAGATCATAGGCGTGCTGATGAAACCATTCAGCGGTTGAATCGGTAGGCAGTGGCGTATTAGAAATGGAGCAAATGACTTTCCGTCATGCTCTTTAAAGTCCGGAATTATCAAATGTCCATCAACTTGAGTGATAGGGTATGGAGGTGGCAGAAAACGGTCGTGAAGAATCATATGCAGATCACTCCGGCGTGGGCTGCAGCACATCTGGTCATCGCATTTTACAACCTAAAAAAAAATTATTAACAATTTCCCTTTGTAACTCTTAATAAAAATTTGTTAATATCCGTGTTCGTTAAAAAAAAAAAAAAAAAATAGGCACGCATAAAAATTTGATATAAACCAACTGCCAATGTACCTGGAGTAAATATTGGCTCTCTCTAACGTGCTCAGTGTACCATTCTTCGGCTGGCAGGTCTGGAACGCTGGAAGTATCATTATTCGGGTCTATATATTCAGCGACTACTTCGTGTCCGTCAATGCAAACTGCAGACCATATTTCAGCCAAAATATCCCCTGCCTTTTTGAAATTATCCTTTTCCAGACTTTCGTCTAATGTTCTGCCGCTAGAGTCAAGATATGTCCCAAAAGAATCATGGGGAAGAACAACGCCTGTTAGTTCTCGACTGAGTGGAGCCATGCGTCTCTCTACTCTGTTGAATGCGCTCCTGCCAGAGGCATTAGTCACAATAAATACTGCGTCCAAATCATATTGTTTAAAATGATCTATGGCGTGTGCGATCACTTTGCGATATCGCGGATTCTCGTCAGGTCCACCGTCACTTGAAATTATAAGAACAGGTTTAACTTTGCTGTCTGTATTCTTTATAAATTTGGAAAAAGACTCAATTGTTAAAAGAGTGTCCAAGTCTTGAGCGTGACTAGTTGCAGTTGACGAAGAGTGCTTGCCACTTCGTATTGCTATGTAAGTTGGTCCACTGTATGAAACAGCTTCTGGTCGTCCCATCTCATTGGGTTTCACTTCACACAAAGCATACACGCTTGGAATTAATTTGTGCCTCGAAGCAATCACAAAGTCGTGATCTGGTAACGACACTTTATATTCAACGTGCATTAATAATGGCGCCTGCTTGTTTGCCGCTGTCAGGCCGATGGGAACGCGGGCTTTGTCATCCTGAGATAAAAAAGTTACGGAGTCAGGACCAAGTACTGAGGCTATCGTTTCCAGCGACCTTATGGAGGCCACAGAAAAGTATTGGTCTTGGTGTGCCTTATGATGGTCAGCTTCAGGACGACTCAGCTTCACCGGCACAGTTACTACATGGCGCTTAGCTTCTCGTGTATTTGCCCGTCTAGGCAACAGTCGAATATAAGTTGCACTTCGTGAAATATTAAATCCCAGCTCGCTTAGTTTATTTGTAAGTTCTGAGAGCGTATGGACCGTACGAACTATCTCACAACGACGTCGCTCTTCAGCAGAAGCACCAAACAGGGCTAAATCACTTATTGTTTTTAGCAATTCAGACTGTTCTTTTTCTAAACGTGGGCGTCCAGGGCCATCACGAGGCGTCAACGACTTAGCTGCATCGGGATTCTTTGAACATAGTTCAATCAATTTTTGTTTTTGATTTTTTCTGTGCGTCATAGAGTACACTCTTTGTTTTTCTTTAAGCTTGAGCTTCTTCTCACAAATGTCAATTTCTCGCCGCAAATTACATGCTTTATCAAATTCAGTGCCGTCAGCTACAAGAGATCTTTTGCGCCTTTCCGTTAAGTCAAGCTCCGCATGCAGCTTAGTAATCTTTTTCTTCATATTATCTTGTGCTGGAGTAGGTCGTACGTTAGATGGTGTAGTGATCGACATAGCTTCATCCTCATCATCGCTGATCACAAGAGGCTGATTTTTTCGTTTCGAAGCGCCTGTGAAATACAGAAAACTTTTATTTAGAATAAGACAAAATGAAGAAAACGTCACCTATAGAAAGAAAGACAAATACTAACCTGCCGGTTGAGGGCCACCGTCCAAATCTTGATCTCCTGACTGCTGGTCATTAATCTCATCCTGAACAGCAGATTCCGCGTGTTGAATATTATGATCGTTGATCTGAACCTGATCTCCACATTCCACGTTTGGGACACTCTCAGTGCTTTTACCAGCCTGAATCGAAGAACTGTTAGAGATCTTAGTGTTAGTCTGAAATCAAAATATCATAATAAAGAAATGAATCCAATAAATTAAAAAGACGGATAAACACAAAATTAAGAAATATTGAATTATGTGAAAACAGTAAAGGAAATGACCGCGCTAATATTTTGAAGTATGATTTTAGCATATTTTATCAAGAATTTCACTGTTTCAGTTTTTTTAATGCTATTTAATAGCCTCCTTAATAAGGAGGTCCTTTTGCCATCAATGTTAAATAAAAAATATTAGATTATGCATAAAATTAATTTTTATCTAATAGTTAAAGTCCTTATTTATCTACTAGTGAAGTTTAATTTATTCTTCACCGTGCAAATTTAAAAAAAAATCTAAAAATGTTAGTATATATTTTTGAGTAATCTGCATTTAAATAGCGTCAGAACATTTGGCAACATTGCGTAGCGCGCGAGCTTCAGACCATTCAATAAATTCAAACTAAACTTCAATGCACTTATGTTTTTCATACATACTTATAAATTATTTTATTGTTAACAAATTTTCATATTTCATAATTTTAAAATAAAACAATAATTAAAAAAATACTAGCATTCCTGCCATATGAGACATAAGAATGTTATAGTTTTGTGATTTAACATTTTTAATTAATTTATTTATTTGCATTGACTGCAAAAACTTCAACATGGTTGAGGTTATATTGTGCAAATGAAAATCTAAACAACCGAAATATAGCGTTGCCAAATCACGGACAGGTTACTAGCAGCTGATTTAAAAGAGCCAAATTAATTTTTGTATCAAACTATTTTTTTTTAATTTTCAAAATTTCAAGGATTAATGCCTCATATACTATTTATTTTTTAATTTTAGGAATTTTTATGGGTTCTTTATTTTAATTTATCGAATATTGACTACTACAGTTGTTGTGACTCAACTGGAGCGAAAGGACTTCCTTAATTGTAACAATAAATTTTATATAAAAAAAATATTTTCTTAAAAAAATATAGTTAACCTACCTTTTGAAGGAATGTTAAAGTAGACCGAACTTTTCTCTCAGTAGCTTCCCTGAGAAGCCGTTCAATCTCATGTTGAATGTGATGTATTAACTCTTCTTTCTTCGGGAATTTTTGCTTCGCTGTATTCCATAATTTTATTACATCGTCCTGGCAGGATTTCTTCGTCTTATAGACGTATCTTTTGACGTATGCGTTATAAAAATCTTGATAACTCATTTTAAATTAGTAAGAGCATGCACTGAGTCGAGTAAAACATTTACAAGAATAAACAAAGCAGGTTGGAACCTGTCAGTGTGTCGCTGCCACTCAGCTCGTACGCTCTCGTTCATCGAGTCGCGCGTTCGGCTGACAGTGGCGCGAAAACAAAGGACGGGCTACACTGTACCGTAAATTCAGATTAAATTGAGCTATTTGGTATAAAACAAATATGGTGGTTTGACAGTCAGTAAATGTATAACGTCGAAGTATGAATAAAATTATTTTCTTTCGAACGAATTAGTAAATGATCTTAATCGTACTACGATTACGCTTAAGATTAAATCTTAAGCATGTACAATCTGGATTAAATAGACCAAAATAGAATATTTTTTTTTTGTTTCAATCAGAAAAAAAAATTGCGTGATATTTGCCGAGACCCCCCCTCTCTCCAACGTAAGATTAGATGAGATTTGACTCGACCCCCTCCCCCCCTTAAACACCTCACGTAATTTATGGACGCCCCCTTAGGCGATATCAGCCCCCTTGATAGACCAGAGCAAGAGAATCAAGCTTTGCAGGGTCCCGGTTGCGAAGAGTGCAGTTGCTAGACGACATTATGCTTTCCAGGGTCCCCGTCTTTATAATAAATTAAATAGTAGTACTTGTACAATTATCGACAGTAACAGTCATAAAGCTAAAATAGCTATAATTGAATGGTTGAAGTCATTTGACTATGACAGCTGTGAGAAACTATTAATTTAATTACCGTTATTTTCTCTCCACAGTGGTAGTCGCATTATTTTCTCACAAAAATACCCATTACTGTTTTTATTTTTATTTTGTTTTATTATACACGTATTTTGAACGAACATTACGCGCGCACGCACAACCGAACACGCACACTCACACACACACACACTCACACACACACACACACACACACTGACACACACATACACACACATACTAATAGATTAAATTTAAATAAACATACTCCATGAGAATAATCCGAAATAATAAATCCGTAAAAGTAGTTTAATTTCAATACTCCATGAGCATAATATATCTTAGAAATAAGTCTGAAATTAACACCTGTATCACTTGTTTTTGGGAAGAACTGTCTTCTGACATACAGGTGATCCTAGTTTAGGAGACAGGGCAACATCAAACTGTAACAATTTTGTGATAAATAAAGATATTTATTATTTATATTATTTATTTTGGGCTTGACGTTTCGGCCGGGTTGCACCAGCCGTGGTCACAAGCAGACTGGTTCAGCGAGACGGCTCCGTGCGGGAGGCAGAAATATCTTCGTCTACCCCCGTTCTTTCACTTGTTGGGCTTAACGTTACGTTATGATGATATTGTGTTATATTGTGTTATAATGTTATCATGTTGTATTTATGATAAGTCATATAATATGATATAAGACTTGGAGCTGGTGCTGGAAGTGGTTGTAGGGGCTGGTGGAGACCACTTGAGGAGTCCCATATATTTTTTAAGGTTCTCTCGTCACTGACAGTGTAATGGAATAGTTACTTTATGTTCTGTTATAGCAAACGTGTCGTAATCGACACGGTTGTCTAATAAATTTTATATACTGATATTTGAGACTTTTGTGTTAAGGTACCTACCTCCAAACCATTAATAAATATCCGATAATTTGATAAAGAATACTTTTCATAAAGTATTACCCTACATTATTCAGAACTAAGGTTATAAATGATCTGGGCTATTATATAGTCGGCTATACATCCTGATATATTAATACAGTTATGTTTCATTAATTTAACACACTCTAGTATTATAGATGTGGTAAAAGTGATTTTCGTTTGACGTTCGAAATTCAAATCACATTATTACCCAAGGGAGTATAATACAACATTATTACCCGGCTAGACTATACTTTATGTCAAGTTTATATGACACATAATGGAACATTATCGAGCATGTGGTGTGAAAAATATCTTGATGTAACTTATATGTCCTAATCTTGATTGAAAAGGTTATCGCTGCCACATGCAATTTTTTACTTTAGGTTACCACTATCTGTAGCAGTCGAATAACGTCTACTGCTAAATAACGGCCTGCCCCTTAGAAGGGAGGGGTTGCCATAATCCCCATTCTTAGCAGGCGCCTTGGGAATCGCAGTATACGTGGTAGGTTATCAATAGGAAGACGCTGCTGCCCGTCTTCTTGTTTTCCCTTAGTTGCCACTTACGGACACCCAACCAGAGAAGAAGAGAAAGAAGAAATAAATTTTATTCCTTTCACAACACGTGACGCTACAAAAAATAATATTTAAATATTTATCAAAAACAGATAGAAGAAAAGGATTGTTACTACAATAGCAAACATAATTCTTAAAACTAGTCTTACTAATCTTATAACATAGACGGTATAGACCAATAGACCCCTAATCGTCGAAGGCAGTCTATAAATACCTAATCTGTGGACAAAAACATGACATGAGGCCAACCATATTATGTCAAACAAAACAGCACTCTGTTGGCAAAATCATCTACTATAATCGATGGAGGCCATGCTTTTTGTTTTTTCTATTGTAAGAGTTTCATACACTCTTACTGGTAATCATCTTAATAATCTTAATAATTCAATAATATTAAAGGTATGCGATACATTGATGAGCCTATAAAAATGTGGGGACTCCCCCAAGTGGTCTCCACCAGCCCCTACAACCACACCAAACGCCAACTCTTGGTCATCATCAGTTATTCAGTTATCCACTATCATCATCAAGTATCACTTATATCACATAATAATATATAGTCGATAATAATCTACATATTAATCATTAAACAAATAGATATAATATTGGGTTGTCACTTACTCAGCGAATGCATCAAACCTCATGATGTTCGTCGGTTGCATCTCAATCATCAATGCAGTTCCTCAGATGGCAAGTCTTTGATAATCTTTGATAACCTGCCAATCAAACTCACAAACACATTATAACCAGTGGCGTGCACTGAAAGCAGACAAAAATATCTACGAGTTGTTTATTCTTTATGCTATTTGTTCGTGTTCCAGCACAAATATCCTTAAAATAACCAATATTACCAACAAATCCATTTACATTTAAAAAAATTACGTTAATTCATGTCCAAACTAAGATTTTTTAAAATTAAGACTGTTTAGAGAAATCCTAGGGTAGGCAAAGTATTTTTGTCAGTATGGAGCCGCTGAATAAAGTTTTTAATGTTCTCAAATGCAAATTAATATGTCTATAGTATTTGCTTGCATATGGATATTTGAAATGGTATAATAACATACTTAAAATAGGTGAAACAAGCCGAATACGTTTTTTTGCCTGCCCTCTGTGCACGCCACTGATTATAACACAGCAGCCGTCCCACGGCCGCTCGCCACATATAATCTCACAATCACTGCTCACTACGAAGTCTCACAATTGACTGTCCATTACGAAATCTCACAGTTAACTGTTCATGTCGGCGCGTCGCCCCATCTTTATATCAGACGCCTGACCTCTATTGACGGTAGTCAGCTTAGTCAAAATAGCAACTGTGATACGCAAATACCCACTTAATTATTAATTTAATATAAAGATCTATTTAGATACTTTCACATTTGGCTAAATTGTGATGATTAAAACATAAATAAATAAACCGTCGGTAACACTATATTTTTTTTTTCTTAAAAAGTTTTTTTTTGTTCTTAAAAAGAGGAGATGCAAGGGTGCTATTCTTACCCGGGCACCCCACGGGTCAGTTAATAATGGTGTTTATTAGAACGTGTAATATGTACACACAGTCAGAGTATGCCGACAAAAGCCTCTTGCCAAACTCGCTGGCGGATGCCTCAGAGCTGTCAACTTGAAGGGACAAAGGCCTGATTATGTTATGGCTTATATCAATGTAATCCACGTACGCTATTCATCTGTTTAGTTATAATAATACCTGTTTACTATTTTGACATGCCCGCGGGGTGCCGGGTTAGTATTGCGTCCCCCCATCTCCTCTCGTTGGGTGTCGTAAGAGGCGATTGTGCGAGAACAGGAAGACTGGCAGCTGCGTATTTCTTTTGGATTTATCTTCCACCCATACTGCGTTCCCCAAGCCGCCTGCCAAGCGTGGGGATTATGGCAACCCCTCCCTTCTAAGGGGGAGGCCTTTGTTCAGCAGTGGACGTCTATTGGCTGCTGATGATGATGATGAACGATTTTAACATTAGTAACAACAGTGATAGCTAAGATCTGAGAGTAAACCGCGATTTATTGTGACTTAGGGACGTTCAACACCTCAGTTATATTGTGACCATGGGTTCTGCAAAACATTCAAAACGTCAAGGGCGGCAAGTTATATCTAAATTGACTGAAAATACCTAATACACCCATTTGGCGTCCTAAAAAATTGTAATAAAAAACAATACATTTATAAGTTGTAGGTACCCCCTAAAGACGCGTCTATAGTGCTAGCGCCTAGCCGATAGCACTATACCCTCTCACACGTTTAGGGAGACTTCAAATTTGAAGCGCGGCTGAAGACGCTTTGTTTTGTAAAGCAGCTGTGTTGCTGCCGCGCTGCTGCGTGCGTTTTTTTATATGGATTTACAAAGCAGCACTGCAGCTGTGCTGTTGCCGCGCTGTTGCGCACGATTTTGTTTTATACGGATTTAGAAAGCAGCACTGCAGCTGTGCTGCTGCTGCGTGCGTTTTTTTATATGGATTTACAAAGCAGCACTGCAGCTGTGCTGCTGCCGCGCTGTTGCGCACGATTTTGTTTTATACGGATTTAGAAAGCAGCACTGCAGCTGTGCTGCTGCTGCGTGCGTTTTTTTATATGGATTTACAAAGCAGCACTGCAGCTGTGCTGCTGCCGCGCTGTTGCGCACGATTTTGTTTTATACGGATTTACAAAGCAGCACTGCAGCTGTGCTGCTGCTGCGCGCGTATTTGTTTTATATGGATTTACAAAGCAGCCGCTCTGTGAGTTTGATAACTTCCTTAGATCTAAATAAGGATATCAAAAACTAAACTAAACATCTGCATCTACCTGTATGCCTCAGTTAATTGTACAGAAAATTAATTTAGCAGTTGACAACTCCATTGCGCCGGTTGGACAAGGTTTGTTTGGAGCGACAAAGTTAAATAATAATAACTAAACGTTTTACATTACGACGACACACAGTCATCTGCGGCTGCGGTGTGTTGCCATGGAACTAGGAAGATTTGGATATGAAATATAATAAGATACCGCTTAAATTATTGTATAATGGATAGACAATTTACATAAGTGTTAATAATTAGACGGGCCCTTTGGTCTAGCGGTCAAACTCCCTGACCGATACCCGATCGATTCGTTTGATTCCCACAAAGTGTCTAGGAGTGATTTTTTTTACAAATACTAGCTGACCCGCGCAGCTCCATCCACATTTTTTTTTTCAAGTTTTATATTTTTGGATTTACTCAATTTTTTTTCTTTTAAATCACCTCTGTATAAGAGCGAACAAAACTAAACAAAAAATATTCATTCAGTCAAGTCAAGTTTGTGATATTTAGCGAGACTATCAATCATACATATACACTCAGGCACTTTAACTGTCCACCTCTCAAAATCTGCATACAGTTTGTTTACGATAATTTCTTTTTGTTTTTCATAAATTATACATTTCACACCTGACTTCTGTTTTGTTTATATTTGTAAAGATTATTATTGATAATAACAGTTAAATTACAAATGATTTTTAAGAAATTAACATTTAATTAAGTGGCCGATTAATTATGCCCGTGTGCCCGCTACGTTATAATAATAATAAATACACTTTATTGTACACCAAAAGTTACATGTAAATTGAACAATACGTTGAAGATATCTTTATGTTTAACAAAAAAAGTATAAAGGTATTTATATCAGTTATCTGGTTATCATGGTACAGGGTCTGCCTAGTTCGGCATCAGACGTTCGTATCTTAAAAGAAAAAAAAAAATTTTTTAGTTAGTTACAGCATCCATATTTTTATAGATGCATGTGAACGTGTAACATTCGTGTGCATTGCGGTGTAGTCGCATTATGTCGTCTGGATCTGTTTATGCATTATGTCATAATCCTTAAAAGGTTCGCTATTAATACATGATGTTATAAGTTTTAAGAGAGCTTGGGATTAATGAAAAAAAACCGCTGAATGACTTCAAGCAGACCGGAGGACACCTACAAGAGAAGTACGTTGTTGTAGTAGGTAATAATAGTACTTTAAAATAAGTGCCTACTGTTGCAGAACAATATTAATAAACATTTACTCATTTTTACTAAGGGTGGGCGTTGAACGAGCCACCTGTTTTTTCAACTGCTTTTTGTCGTGAACGAAGAAACTAGTTTACAGTCTACTGATAAACTAGTCTATGATTAGACTAGTATATCGGTAAACTATAAGCAATACTTAAGTTAGTCTATGAACTACTAAACTTTTCGTTTCTACTCGTTCGTGTCTAGTCCAAACTTTAGACTGTTTTATAAACTGGTTTATCTTTATCGATAGACGATCTCGCTTCGTTGATGACCTATCACTAATTTTTACTCAATAAGTTGTTTATTTTCCTACCAATTTTTTTTTACACGATTATCCAACTTCACTGGGGATATTATACCAAACAAATGCTAGCACAGACTTAGGTAAACTTACCCTTTTTTATTCAATATAAACTAGTACTTGACTGCAATCCCACTTTATGGAAAGCGGCTATGCAATCAAAGATGGTGAGGCACACTAGTTTATTAAAAGCCTATTCACTTTAGTCTTAAAAACACCCATATTACAATCGAATGCGAAAACCGACACCGGCAATCTATTCCAGTCCTTAGCTCAGGGGCGTAGCTACCGCGGTAACACAGCCTTATCAATGATACAGGGGCCCCGAACAATTCGTAAAATCCGTGTTCTCACATAATCTCTTAGGCCGTACCATAATTTGGGCCCCCAAACAAAATTTGAGACGGGGCCCATCTAAGGCAAGCTACGCCACTACCTTAGCTGTACGTATTAAAATTGAGGAAACAAATGGGATCTTCAATTTTAATCTCTACTCAATCTCACAATCTGATGGGACTGAAAAAGCAGCTATCATAATTAAGCTATATCAGTTGTTTCAATAAAATGTTTCTAAATCATCAAATCTCATCTATTCAATTTAGTAAACGAATTAGAAGTTCTGTAGGTACTCTTAGTTGTACGAAATAATAAATAGACGCTGAATAATTGATACGCAACCAGTGTCCCGAGTGTTTCGTCTCTCCGCTTTGTTACTTATCTGTTCTTACAGTAAGATAATTGGATCAGGAGTTGTTTAGACTGTACGGAACATACGGACGTAAAATAACGCGGATATGTATTATGATACGTTGGGAAAAAGAGACAATTGTTTATGCAGCTGATTGAATAAATAAAATCGATCAACGATAAAAACAGATAGCCTTGACGGGCCTGTTGGTCTAGTGGTTAGACACCCTGGCCGCTGACCAATAGGTCGTGGGTTCGATTCCCACTAAGTGTCTGGTTGTTTTATCTATATAAGTATGAATTTACAAAAAAAAAGTATATAAGTATTAGTATCAGGTGTCTGGTTTCCATAGTACAGGATCTGCCTAGTTTGGGATCAGATGACCGTGTGTGGATATTATTATTTTTTATGTTTTATTTACTCACGGGCTTAGCCCGGTCTTTTAGAGGCTTGCGTGGGGACGAATCCAACACGTAGAGGCCCGTTTTAGAAGAAATAAATGGTGTGTGAAACACCCACCGGGGTCAACTGCCACAATGATGAAATTACAGCAGTTGGTAGGGACTATTGCAAGCATGTGAAAAGAATTCTAGGTTTATGGGGTTGAGCATTTGGTGGACCGGTGACTGGGCTATTGCAAAGGCCGGGGTCACTTGCCATAATTACATTCCTAATTATTTTGTGGCAAGTGGTGGCTTGCCAAACACTAGATGGGCTCCCCAAATGATCGTTCGATGACGACAGAGAGCAACACCGGTGTGAGTGACTCAGGGGTGTCGAAAGGTGTGCTGCGCTTTCTCCGAAGTTACTCACGGCGTTATGCCGTTTAACACTTCCACACAAATTAATTTATTCTTAAATTAAAATAAATCGCGATATAATCCGTAAGAATAGATTGATTACAATGTTAGAGCAATCGTTTCACTACATAAGTTCACTTCCATGTTAGACAAACAAAACGGCCGTGTGTATCAAGTACTTAGGGAAAGTTGTCTTTACGTCAGCCTATTGTGGAGCCAGTGAATTATCTCAATGAAGACTAATTAAATTTCTTTGCGTCTTACTATGCGGAAGGCGCCCCGTAGCGGAATCGTTAATTCACCAAACGAATTGCTTGCTTGTACAAGTTATCGTACTTAGTTACTTTCAGATATTGCGTAACATTTCATTTTGGATTTGAAACGATTTGCATTGCCTATAATTAATAATAATAATAATAACTTGCTTTGAAATACCGCCTTGTGACGTACCGTACTACAGGTATGTACCAGAACCAGTTCTGGAGGATGGCAATATCACCTTATACTGGGACCGATCTATCATCACGATATTATGCTGATAGATCGCACCGAGCGTAGTGCAATGATTGTAGACGTCACTGTCCCCCATGATGAGAACCTCGTGGAGGCGGAGAAAGATAAAGAATGCAAATATCTTGATCTCGCGCACGAGGTTGTCGACATGTGGGACATTGATAAGGCAATCATTGTACCTATAGTCGTTTCTGCCCATGGCCTTATAGCCAAGAGTCTCGATAAACACCTCAAGAGGCTCACGTTAGACGGCTGGATCAAGGCCCAGATACAGAAGGCAGTGGCAATATAATATTTAATAATATATATATATATATATATATATATATATATATATATATATATATATATAACAATATAATTAAGACAATAATTCAAAAATAATAAATAATTTCTTCAAGTCCTCTTAATTTTATTTTTATGTGTGTACAATAAAGAGTATAAATAAATAAATAAAGAATTAAAAATAAATTCAATATCATTTTTGCCCGAATGCCCCAGGAGGAGGTGTTTTTCTGGAATATGTATTTATGTCTATTTCTTTGGTATGTATGTATGTCTATGCCTACCTCCTAAACAGTTTGATAGTTAGATATAGTGACTTATGTCGTTAGTGCTTGTATAATTTATACTGTTAATGGAATACAAAATGGTAAATTTGGATACTGTAATGTTAGCAAACAGTTCGAGTTCAGTTTTTAGCACGTAATATATGTATTAGACGCTTATATTTATTTTTAAACATTTCATAATTTTTTGACGGACCCGTTGGTCTAGTGGTTAGACACCCTGTCCGCTAACCGACGGGTCGTGGGTTCAATTCCCACTCCCATTGTCTGGGTGTTATTTATCTATTTAAGTATGTATTTACAAAAAAAAAGTATATAAGTATTAGTATCAGTTGTCTGGTTTCCATAGTACAGGCTCTGCCTAGTTTGGGATCAGATGACCGTGTGTGGATTGTACCAAGATAAAAAAAATTTTAGCAAACAGTTTGATTTCAGTTTTTAGCTCGTACTTAATATATTAGACGCTTATATTTCCTGTATACTGTCAGGTAAGACCAGTAGATGTAAGGAACTCCACCTGATAGCCAAGCCATCTCCAGCCTACACATATTAAAAGATAACAACGATAATACACAATAAATCCAATAAGAAGCAATTATAGTATAACTTACTCCATAGTCCACCAAACCTCTCTATACATACAGGGTGTAAGGGACATCGTACCGAAAACCGATACCAGGGATCCAGTACATGATTCTGAACACTCTAGTGTTGAAATTTTTCATGGGCTTTTTCATGAATTTCCAAAAAAAATAAACATTTTTTTAAAATAAAATTAGTATAATATCATTATTGGTATAATAATAAAGCATAATTTTAATTTAAAAACAATAAATTATTTATTTGTGGAAAATTTATTTAATTATTTATATATTTATTCTTTACTAGCTGACCCGCGCAGCTCCGCCCGCGCTATTATTACATTTTGCTCCCCTTTTCTCCCTCCTCCCTTGATTAATTTCTCTCTCCATCTCTCTCTAAAAAAGTCTATTCTATGTTCTCTCTCTCCTCTCTTTTCCCCTCCCGCTTCGGTCCCTGTCACACTCCCCCTCTTCCTCTCCCCGCTGTCCCCTCTCTGAACCCCCCTCCCCCTCTCTTTTCTCCCACCTTGCTCCCCCTCACTCTCCCATTGCTCCACCTTAATCCCCCTATCCCTCACCGCATCACCCCCTCTTCAACCCCATCTCCCTCTCCCTCCTCTCTCGCACCCTCCTCTCCTCGTATCCTCTTCAATCATGGTATAGGGATTCTTACCCATTTAAACCCCTGCGGCTGTTGCATCGCCACATAAAAGTGCACCGGGGTCCACCAATGGGATCTGCACCAAATACCCCTCAGTGCGCATTATAGGCCCCGGAAACCTGGCATCCTGATCACTGGAACGGGGCTCGCAACCCCGTCACTGTCCTCCTTGGAGTCGCCGCCGTCACCCATCTATGTAATGACCTTGCCTAACGTTGCTTAACCTAGCGGCATGAAATATACTTTACAACCTATTCTCAGATTCTACCCGATATGCACACAAAATTTCATACAAATGACCTTGCCTTATGTTGCTTAACCTTAACTTAGCGGTTTGAACAACGTTCACAGCTTTTTTTGTAATTGGTGTAAATATTAGTGAAGTTTACGTTATATAGACGAAGGGACGAATTCATGCTACCAACAATTTAATAATAGTTAATTATTTCTCATAAAAAATAAATGATAAAAAATGTTTATTGTGGGTTATCCGTAAGAGATAAACATAACCAACGCAAACCTTTTTTTAGACCTTGTTAAGGTGTACAATACTGTAGTACATTATTTTGATCTATCTCGTAGGGTTCAGCCAGCGTAAGCAATGTAAGCGCAAAAAAATGTGCTTATTTACGACATCACATTAGAAACTTCTAAAATTATCAGTGTTTCTCTACTATATTATGCATGTATTATACATATAAACCTTCCTTAAGAAACACTCTATCTATTAAGAAAAACCGCATCAAAATCCGTTGCGTAGTTTTAAAGATCTAAGCATACATAGGGACAGACAGACAGCGGGAGCGACTTTGTTTTATAATATGTATATAGATATAGAATAGAATAGATATAGATGCTGCTGCTCGAGTCAACTCGTGCGCGGGTGCTGCTTGGGGGGACTGGTCCGACTACTATCCCTTTGGCTTTTTAGTTTGTTGTACTTTCGTCGTATTTTTTTCTGTCTTATTTGATCTTTTGAACGGCAAGACACACTGTCGCTCTGATCTAATTGTAACATGACACACTGTTTTAAAAAAAAGTGATAAAATGACAAGCCCGCTGAGTTTCTTGCCGGATCTTCTCAGTTAAGGGCGCGTTTTGATCCGGTGGTAGCTTCTTTTAAAAAAAAAACATGTCATTTCAAAAGTGCTAGCGTTAAGCCTGTGCGCGTATATCGCAGCACACGAGATTGGCAGCGGACTGTGTTCTTGTATTGGCTGGTCGATTGTAGCCGGGGTTGGTATAAACACAAACACTGAACTGATTTAGATAACTATTTATTGCGTGAGGCAAATATGTACAAAATTATAATGAGCGTTATGAGGTACAGAAGAGACGGAGCAAATCTAAGTAATTTATAATATAAAAAATAGGAACAGGAAGTCTAGTGGTGGCAAAGATAATTAGTCTCTGCACCACAGATAACTAGTTGGTGTTGCCAACATGCTGGGGGGCACGGGAGAAAGGCTTATTTACCTATTTACTTTTATAAATTCAATATCCAAAACCCATTAAGTCCTTACAGCATATTGGTAACATTGTGTCTAACGCTGATATAATATTTAACTTATATAAATCAAACTTATTTAATAAGCTAAGAAACAAAACTCAAACTTATTCTTCTTATATAGGTAAAATATATATTTATTTAAGCTATACATAGATATAATATTTTTACTCTAATGATATATACTTAATAAAAAATATGTTTAAATAAACAAAAAGACTACTATTTCAGTAAACAAAAACAAAGATTTATTCTTCAACAAAATGTTAAATAAACTATACCTAATAGTACATAAGTTTATAAACTAATTTACATACTTATTCTATAGGTAATAAGCAAATGCTTTGCAGTGAACGCTTATAGACCTTTTTACTTGGCGTCACTACCTCAACAACACGGATTTTACCATCTAATCCAGGGTATACCTTTACAATTCTTGCCATAGGCCACATTAAAGGAGGCGAATTAGGCTCTCTCATAATAACTAAAGCACCTACTTTTACATTAGGTACGCTGTCGCGCCATTTGGGACGACACTGAAGTACATTAAGATAATATTTGTGCCAGATATTCCAAAAATGCATTTTGACTTTATTACAAATTTCCCAAAATTTTAATTTACTAACAGGTATATCAACAGTATCTTTTTCAGGAAATGACGTTAAAGCAGTTCCTATTAAGAAATGACCAGGAGTAATATAACTGAAATCATTTGTATCATAAGCTGTAACAGGCAACAATGGTCTGGAATTCAAAACTGATTCAATCTGACAAACAATAGAATTTAATTGTTCATATGTCAACAAATAATGTTGTATGATACGCTTAAGATGAAATTTCATACTTTTAACTGCAGCTTCAGCAAGGCCAGCAAACACTGGAGAGTAGCTGGGCACGAAATGAAATTGTATGCCTTGTTGAGCAGCATAATTTTGTACCAGTGTTTGATGGTCCTGTGAACTGTGTAGCTTATATAACTGAACTAATTCGTTCCTTGCGCCCTTAAAGCAACCCCCGTTATCGCAAAAGACGTCAGAGGGGAGTCCTCTTCGCGCTATAAAACGCTTAAAGCATGCAAGGAAACTATCAGTGGTTAAATCTGAAGCGATTTCTAAATGGACGGCCTTTACAACAAAACAAACAAATACACATACGTATCCTTTTGTTTGTATAGCCCTCCTCACGCGGGAATTTTTAACTGGAATGGGGCCTGCATAGTCAATTCCTACTTTTTGAAATGGTCTACAGGCTGTTACTCTTTGGGACGGCAAGGAACCCATCAGTTGCTTGGCACATTGGGCTTTCATTCTGAAACATAACAAACATTTATGTACAATCTTTTTGACACGTCGATAACCGTTTACAAACCAATATTTCTGATTAAGACTTGATAATAATAATTTAGGTCCAGCGTGTAACAATCGCAAATGTTCATGGTGTATAATTAAATCAGTGATACGAGAATCTGTAGGTAAAATTAATGGATGCCGCTGAGAATAGGGAATATTCGCCTTATCTATTCTACCACCAACTCTTAACATACCTTGGCTATCTAGAAATGGGTGGAGATTTTTAAGCACACCTTTTACGTTCTCATTATCAGATTTAAGACAATTAATCTCTTGCTTGAAATGAATGCTCTGTTCAAATTTTATTATTTTTAGCAAAGAATTTTGTAGCCCGACAGTAGATAACGAGCCCGACATACGTGAATTTGTATTTTTTAAATTATGACAAAAACGAAGTATATAAGCCATGACGCGGATCATTTTATTTAAGTCAGAAAACTTGTCAAGAAACTGATAGCAGCTTTTTTCCTTATGGGTAATGAGAGACACCTTGGCATCAGAGAGAGCAGAGGTCTTCTTCATCTCCGGCAAGTCTGGTGGAGCGGGTAAGGTAAATGGATCATCGAACATGTACCTGCTATTATGTAGAAACTCTGGTCCTTGCCACCATAACTTACAATTAATGAGCTCAGCTGGATCGGTCCCTCTGCTCACATAGTCAGCTGGATTATCTTGACTGCTTACATACAGCCAGCGCCATCTATCTGTCAGTTCTCGAATCAACTTCACTCTATTAGCAACATATGCTTGAATTTTAATTGGCTCAGTTGCAAGCCATGCGAGTGCTATTTGTGAGTCAGAGAATAAATAAACATTGTTTATATTAATTTTTATGATGAGTGTGTCATACACCTTTTTAATAAGCTTAGACAGAAGAAGCATTGCATTTAGTTCTAGACGCGGTACAGTTAGTGGATTGCTGCGAGGGTTGATTCGAGACTTAGAGCAGAGCAAGGAAACTGTAGCCTTACCTGTGTCGTCAACCACTCGGAGATAAACACAACAGCCATAGCCTGTAGTGCTTGAAGCATCCGCAAAGCCAATGAGGTGCACCAACGAAACATTGTTAGGAACACTTATATTTCTTTCAATAGATAATGGTTGCATGTTAGATAAACTTTTAGCAAAGGTTAACCATTCTTGTTTTAAAGGTTCAGACGGAACGTCATTCCAATTAATTTTTTCTGACCATAATTTTTGCATAATTGCTTTTGCTTTCACTATAACCGGTGACATAAAACCGAGAGGATCGTAAAATTTTGAAATATAACTTAATATTTGACGTTTAGTTGGTGATTCACTATTAAAGGGTTCTGGGCAAGAAAAAATAAAACAATCTTGTCTGACATTAAGTGTCAACCCTAGGGTTTTCATGTTAAAATTATTCTTCTGAAGGTCTAAATCATCAAACTGTTGTTTTTCAGATGGAATGTCATCTAAAATCTGGAGACAATTAGATGCCCACTTATGCGTTTCAAAACTACCATTGCTCAATAATTCACATAACTGTTGCTTGGCTTGGATAATCGTATTTAAATCGGAGTGTGAATAACACGCGTCGTCCACATATGTACAATTTTGTAATATATAAGCTCCTATTGCGAAATCCTCTTTATATTTATTTGCAAGCTCATACAAGCAACGTGTAGCAAGAAAGCTAGAACTTTTTTGACCGTAGGTAACAGTGTCTAACTGTATACATTTTATTGGTTCCGTTGAATTGTTTCTCCATAAAATATTTTGCAACACACAGTGCTCTGGATTTACATTAATGCAACGAAACATTTTACGTATATCAGTAGTGAAGGTATATTTACCTAAGCGAAACAAGAGCATTATTTCGACTAAATCTCTTTGGACTGGAGGCCCATTGAGCATAATATCATTAAGAGACAACTTTTTGTCTGTTGGCATAGACCCATTAAAAACTACGCGAGTCTTCGTACTTTTACTATTCTCATTTATGACTGCATGGTGAGACATAAAATATAGAGGTTGGTTTTTAAAATCTAGAGAACTGAAATCTACATAGTGACCATGCTCTAATGCAACATATTCATCAATAAAGTTATTATACTCAGTAAATAAAACTGGATTCCTATACAATTTTCTCTCAAGGCTTAAGAATCTATATAAAGCAATATCAAATGAGTTACCAAGGAGATCGTGAATCTCATTCAATGGTAATTTTAATGGTAAATCTACTTGAAACTTATTGTTCTTCAGAAAGGTTGTATTTTGAAATATCTCTTCACACTGTGCATGTTCTGAATTTTTCTCAGCAAAAGTTTCCTTTATACTTTCAGTTGACCAAAATTGTTGGATTGTTTCATTAACATCGGATTCGCAATTAAGACATAAAAGTGTTACCTTGTTAGTATTAGCATGCACATGTTTCGGCAAAGCCCCAGCGATAACATGGCCAAACCTCGTGCTGATAACCCGTGGTTGCAAGTGCTGTTGAGAAGTACGCTCAGTTGACTGCGGAGAACATTGCTGCAGTAATGACTGGTCCTCTGGCAGTAGCACCTGGAAGAATACATCAGCAGCAAGAAGCATATTTATTTCAGATGGGATATTAAAATCCACATCGGCCAAGTTAATGTGTGAGGGCAAATTTAAAGTCGCTGTATCAATTTTGTACTGCGGGAGTTTGCATGTTATTTTTTCTAAAACATGGCAGTTAACTGTTACCTTATAAGGTGTAGCCAGCGAAAAGATTTCTAAGGGGATAGAATATTTTGCAGCATTATTATTATTACTGATCCCAACTATAGTTGTATTATCTGGGTTAGGAGTAATACCTAAAACCTCTATTACCTTGCTTGTCACTAATGACACTTGCGAGGCCGAGTCCAAAATTGCCTTTATGTGTACTTCCCTACCACTCTGTGAATATAGTTTGACCTTGATAGTAGGTAACAATACTTTATCAGACACTATATTTGAAATTAAAGTTACTGGTTGCACAGAGGCGGAGTCATCATGTAATAAGGTGTTGTGACTCTGTTTACATATAGTGCAGCGGAAATGATATTTACATTTTCCTGAATGAGGATTGAGACATACCTTGCAAAGATTAGCTTGCTTTGCAATATTGTTTCTTTCACTGTAAGGCAAAATTTTAAATTGTTTACATGAGAATAATTTATGCTCGGAGGACTTACAGTATGCGCATGCGTTGCTTCCAGAAGCTGTAGTCACATTCACCACTGCCTTGTGTATCTTACTTGTAGATGGATGCTCTGCATTCTCTAATGCCAAGGCTCGCTTCTCTAAAAACTGCAGGAAGTCCACCACTGTTGGATCGGATGATTCAACTCGCTCGAGCTGGTATGCCCGGGATGTGTAGGAATCTAATTTGCGATATAAAATGGTTAAAACGATTGGATCCCACTGTTCGACTTTTACATCTAAATTTTTTAAAGCGGCTAAACATTGTTTGACATTAGACACAAATTCTCTTATATTCGAGGGAGTAGATTTATGCATAGCATTCATATCAAGCAGGGTATTGATATGCTCATTAATGATTTTGAATCTATGATTGTATCTTTCATCGAGGAGCTTGAGGGCTTCCTCATAACCTTGGATTGTCAGTGGTAAATTTTTTATTAAATCAAAGGGTTCTTTCTGAAGGAAAGACCTTAGGTAATATAACTTTTGAACGTTATCAATAGAGCGGTCATTGTGAACAATAGCACGGAATAGATTAATAAATGGGGTATACTCACAGTATTTTCCCGTAAAATTAGGTATTTGTACAGTGGGCAACTTTGTTTTAAAGGTTGGAGCCACTTCTGTAGACGACTTTAATTTTATGTTTTCATTTAGTGTGGTTAGGATATAAAAATACTTATATTCGCAGTCGGCTACATCTTCGCTATCTTTCTCGTCTAATGCGAGTATTTGTTTATTGTAAGATTCGTATTCCTGAAATAACTCCACAATACGCGACCTTTTCGATTGTAGCACGTAGATGTTACTTTCTATTACATTGTTAATGTTGGACACAAAAGTGTATAAACGTGTCATAGATGATTTGGTATAGCCTCTGGAGGCTTTGAGTTGCTTTAAACTGACACTGTCGTCTTTCGACATTTTGTACAATAATGCACTATATTGCACGATATTTCACAACGAATAACTGTAAAATTACAAAAATATCTTATGTTTTACAATAGCTTCTACGCACAAAGAACTTGTATGACAAGATGGCGTCTTAATTTTACGAGTCAAATGAAGAACTAGACTTAATAAAATAATTATTAATATACGGAAACGGAAGTCTGCCGTTGTCCAATCCTGTTGTTTTGCTTGACGTTTCCCGCAGATGACAATTTTTGTGATTGGTCCTTGGAAATAGCTGCGTCATAAAATTCAAAATGGATGGTCTTGCGCAGAGCCATAGACTATGCGTAGCAAACACGATGACTTGTTCTAAGTGAATTACAAGGAAAATACTTGCGTGTCCGCCATATTGCTGTCCTATAATGAATCTTGCGTCTCTTTCTTTCCTATTGCTTTTTGTTATCGCTGTCCCTTTCTGAATGACCTTGTAGATTTTGAATGGTAAGGAACAGAAAATTAAATCGACGAATTCTTGCCTCGCGATCCAAATCTTTGCAGGCTTCACGTTAACACGATTCAGCTTGAGCTTGGCGTTGCGTTGTTACCTTCCTAACTCCGGCGATGATGGGACCACACATGTGCGCGTATATCGCAGCACACGAGATTGGCAGCGGACTGTGTTCTTGTATTGGCTGGTCGATTGTAGCCGGGGTTGGTATAAACACAAACACTGAACTGATTTAGATAACTATTTATTGCGTGAGGCAAATATGTACAAAATTATAATGAGCGTTATGAGGTACAGAAGAGACGGAGCAAATCTAAGTAATTTATAATATAAAAAATAGGAACAGGAAGTCTAGTGGTGGCAAAGATAATTAGTCTCTGCACCACAGATAACTAGTTGGTGTTGCCAACAAAGCCTATTTGAAATAAACTATTTTTGAGTTTGAGTTTTGAGTTTGAGTATGCACTAAAACAGAACATATGCAATTAATTATTATTATTTTAGAAAATTAGCATTGTAATTTGAGAAATAAATATTATTCAGCATATATTCATTACATGCTCGTAAATTAATAAGTCAGTCATTTGTCATTTTCCATATAAATGGTTTCAGTAATGTTGTAACGGACATTATTTGACATCTTATTAATTTTTTTTTCGGTACGATGTCCCTTACACCCGTTATATATAGCTGTTACCAAAGCTAAGATGAACAGATTGTATTGCACAATATATACAGCACTACATTGTTTCTGAAAATAACCCGTCGGACAGAGTCAAGTGAAAAGCAAAGACGGGAAGAGCAGATTCCAACATTAAATTAGTTAGGTTCTTACCTATGATTCGGAGAGTGGGCCCTAGGACGTCCATTGAGCACGGCGGCAACTCCGAGGAGGACGACAGCGGGGATGCGACCTCTATCCCCGTGATCACCGTGTCTGGTTCCCGGGGGGGCTATATTGCGCCGGTGGCGGCCTCAAAGGCAAGGCACTGAGGGGCTCCTGGTGTAGATACCATCAGAGAGCCCAGGGGGCTGATGTGCCGATGCGACAGCCACGAGGGTTTTAGTGGAAGAAGCTCACATACCCCGGTTGAGCTCCACAGCTCCCGGGGACCTTTTGAAGGTTTCACCCCAAGGAGAGAGATAGAAAGTGCGTGTGTGTGTATTCGTGAAAAAAAAAATGCAGATTGAACTTCTCAGTATTTACCACTAACAAAGTCTCAAAATTCAAAAATTTTATTTTAAATAGACTTAACGCTAGCACTTTTGAACAGTATTTTTTTTAAAAGCTACCACCGGATCACAATGCGGCCTCAGCTGAGAAGATTTGGCAAGAAATTCAGCGGGCTTGTCATTTTTTCACATCTGTTTTTCAAACAAAGTTTGTCTTGTTACAATTAGATCAGCACCAGCGACAGTGTGTCCTGCCGTTCAAAAACTCAAATAAAATAAAAAATACGACGAAAATACAACAAACTAAAATGCCAAAGAGATAGTAGTCGGTCCAGTCCCCCAAGCAGCACACGCGCACGAGTTGACCCGAGCAGCAGCCATCACTCCCCTCAACCATATTGGAGGGAAGGGGGTGACCCGCCACACGAAGCCGCCACAAGCAAAGACTTTTCGATGGCGAGCATGACCGATCCAAAATCACAGTGGCTCACGTTTAACATTTACCTTCTGCTGTTAAGCAGAGCCTCGTCAGGCAAGACACAAAGCACAAATTCATTATAAACTTATGTTACAATTATCGTTAAACTTAGTCTCCGAGCATTAATTTTCTAAAAATGGTACGCGGCTCTTGGCTGACGCAATGCAAGTCACGTCCGTACCTATCAACTTGGGATTCCTGTACTCCGGTCACGACTTCAGCTTGTAACTCATTGCACCCCGAGGATGTTAGCCACTTAATTACTATTTATAAGAGAACACTTCTCATAAACAACGAGAGAGGTCTTAATTTTTTACCTTTAGAAAGATATTAAGTGGATTCTATGAAATATTATAATATCTTTGAGTAGGGTTTAATATTCATAGACGCGCAATTTAATGAAAGAAAGTGATAGTAGATATCAGTGGCGTGCACTGAAAGCAGGCAAAAATATTTGCGAGTTGTTTATGCTTTATGCTCTTTGTTCGTGTTCCAACATAAATATCCTTAAATTAACCAATATTACCAACATATCCATTTACATTAAAAAAAAATACATTAATTCATGTCCAAACTAAGATTTTTTAAAATTAAGACTGTTTAGAGAAATCCTAGGGTAGGCAAAGTATTTTTGTCAGTATGGAGCCGCTGAATAAACTTATTAATGTTTTCAAATGCAAATTAATATGTCTATAGTATTTGCTTGCATATGGATATTTGAAATGGTATAATAACATACTTAAAATAGGTGAAACAAGCCGAATACATTTTTTTGCCTACCCTCTGTGCACGCCACTGGTAGATATTAATGTAATAGGGATCCATGAAGGAATGAATACCTGCTAGAAAAATTAATCATCGATATGTTTATAGCATCATCATCATTATAATAATATAAATAATAATACCAGCTCTTGTTTATGTCCCACTGCTGGGCACGGGCCTCCCCTCAAGATGAGGGGGCTTAGGCCATAGTCCACCACGCTGGCCAAGTGCGGGTGGCGGACTTCACACGTCATTCGAGAGCTAGTTAGGCTTTCTCAGACATGCAGGTTTCCTCACGATGTTTTCCTTCACCGAAAGCTAGTAACAATCGCACAAAGACGATTCGCACATGATTCATTGAAGAAATCGGAGGTGCGAGCCGGGGTTCGAACCTGCGCACCTTGTTTCCAAAGCAAGCGCTCGCCCACTGAGCTGTTACCGCATTATAATGATAAGACCAAGAAACACACACATTACTCATACTAAAACGAGAAGTTGATATAAGAAGAAGCTAGTAGCTTCATCGGAAATGTTCTGCCCACGCATGGGCCCCCACGGGGGCCCACGCATGGGCCCCCGTGGGGTGTCCAGGTAAGAATAGCACCCTCTCATCTCCTCCCGTTGGGTGTCCGTAAGAGGCGACTAAGGGAAAATAAGAAGATGGGTAGCAGTGTCTTTCTATTACCAATCCAAGCGTGGGGATTATATCAACCCCTCCCTTCTTAGGGGGAGGCCTTTTGTTCGACTGTGAATAAGTTTCGGCTGCTGTTGATGATGATGTGTATGGGCGCCGTACGAGGTGGTAACTCAAGGCAAGCGCGTAGGGCTTAAAGGTTATAGGGCATTTTGTGTGGAGCGATATTGGCACCTAAACCTTTATCTATAGTTGAATCATACGTATTCCCATCATTTTACAAAACACTCCAGAAAATTAAATAATACCAACCCTTATTTTGTCCAGCATGGGCCTCCCCACAAGATGAAGGGGCTTAGGCAATAGTCCACCACGCTGGCCAACCGCGGGTTGGCAGACTTCACACGTAATTCGGAAGCTAGTTAGGTATTCTCAGACATGCAGGTTTCCTAGCGATGTTTTTCTTCACAAGATGAAGGGGTTTAGGCCATAGTCCACCACGCTGGCCAAGCGCGGGTTGGCAGACTTCACACGTAATTCGGAAGCTAGTTAGGTATTCTCAGACATGCAGGTTTCCTAGCGATGTTTTTCTTCACAAGATGAAGGGGCTTAGGCCATAGTCCACCACGCTGGCCAAGCGCGGGTTGGCAGACTTCACACGTAATTCGGAAGCTAGTTAGGTATTCTCAGACATGCAGGTTTCCTAGCGATGTTTTTCTTCACAAGATGAAGGGGCTTAGGCCATAGTCCACCACGCTGGCCAAGCGCGGGTTGGCAGACTTCACACGTAATTCGAAAGCTAGTTAGGTATTCTCAGACATGCAAGTTTCCTAGCGATGTTTTTCTTCACAAGATGAAGGGGCTTAGGCCATAGTCCACCACGCTGGCCAAGCGCGGGTTGGCAGACTTCACACGTAATTCGAAAGCTAGTTAGGTATTCTCAGACATGCAGGTTTCCTAGCGATGTTTTTCTTCACAAGATGAAGGGGCTTAGGCCATAGTCCACCACGCTGGCCAAGCGCGGGTTGGCAGACTTCACACGTAATTCGAAAGCTAGTTAGGTATTCTCAGTCATGCAGGTTTCCTAGCGATGTTTTTCTTCACAAGATGAAGGGGCTTAGGCCATAGTACATCACGCTGGCCAAGCGCGGGTTGGCAGACATCACACGTCATTCGAAAGCTAGTTAAGTATTTTCAGACATGCAGGTTTCCTAGCGATGTTTTTCTTCACAAGACGAAGGGGCTTAGGCCATAGTCCACCACGCTGGCCAAGCGCGGGTTGGCAGACTTCACACGTAATTCGAAAGCTAGTTAGGTATTCTCAGTCATGCAGGTTTCCTAGCGATGTTTTTCTTCACAAGATGAAGGGGCTTAGGCCATAGTACATCACGCTGGCCAAGCGCGGGTTGGCAGACATCACACGTCATTCGAAAGCTAGTTAAGTATTTTCAGACATGCAGGTTTCCTAACGATGTTTTTCTTCACAGAAAACTAGTAACAAACGCACAAAGACGATTCGCGATTGATTAATGAAGGAAATCAGTGGTGCAAGCCTGGTTTCAAACTTGCGTTGCGCACCTTGTTTCCAAGGCAAGCATTTGCCCACTGAGCTGTTACAGAATACAGGCATGTATTCTAGAAAATTACTAATGACAAAAATTGGAACGACCTTGTAATTTTGTACTACAATTTTATAACAATTTATATCTGTAGGCTTTCAGTCCTTTTTTTATATTCATACTCATTCAAAAGAATACCTTTGACCCAGTTCCATAATGTCGTTCAGAGGTCAGATGTAAGATTAATTCTTGGCTGTGACAAGGGTTTTTCTACCTCTTTCACATTGTACCTTAGATATTTTAGTTTGCGATTATGATTAGAATTTATGTTTCCATTAGTCTCATTTCAGGACTTAATTTTTCTTTTATCTACATAAGTATACATATAAAAAAATGAATCCATATTGCCCTCGGTCACGCCATAACATGAGACCAACTATACCAATGTCATTCATCATTTTTTTTTAAGTTTTCTAATACTTTGTAGAAGGTTATATGATTTTAATTAATTTGCTGTCCTTTAACTTAAAATCAACATTAAAAGTTGCATTATATTTCATCATGAAGTGGAACTGTGACACAGCACTAGACGTATTATATTTATATAACTACTGTGACACAGCACTAGTCGTATTATATTTATATAACTACTGTGACACAGCACTAGACGTATTAAAGTTCCACTTCATGATGAAATATAATTAAGGATCAAACGAACTTACCCTTACGTGAAGTTCGATCATAATTATGTGAACAGTTCGGTCCTTAGCAACTTATAATGTTTACTTATTGTAGTTATGCGTCCATACTACTAGCCTTGCACGGTGTTATTAAGTTTTTTTTTTTCGGGTATTTTATTATTTTATCACTTTGCCTACCACCACCACACTGACACTCCTATAAGACAGCCCACCCGCAGTTTATCTTCATTATGTTTAGAGTAGGAAAAACATTTCACATTTTATACTTGGGACGGGTGATATGTAAAAGGGAGGGGAGTATATAAGTTGCTAAGGACCGAACTGTTCACATAATTATGATCGAACTTCACGTAAGGGTAAGTTCGTTTGATCCTTAATTATGTTTCACAGTTCGGTCCTTAGCAACTTATAATGTTTACTTATTGTAGGATGTTTAGAGTGATGATCTATAAAATGTGAATATTAGCTATTATGATTTGGGGAATGTTGTTGGTTGTACATTTGGCTATACTACGCATGCATATTGTGTACTGATACTAAAATGTATAACCGTTTGTTTTCCCCAATAAAATAAAATAGAATAGGTAATACAAGATATGCCCTAAAAATCCAAATTCATTTATCTCTGCAATTATTATAATCAAAAAACAACATTACATAATATTATGCACTAGATTTTTTTTTCGTTTTTGTTTTAAATATCAAATGAGTTTTCTAACAACCTTGATACGAGTCTTATAACACTAATATTATATTACACGTAGCCAACAGTAAATTCAGACGTAAGTATTAAGCCCGTAAATAAAGTACATTATCTTCCCTGACCAATCGTAATTTATACTGCGGAGGAACCGCAAGCAAAATTATCCATTATTAAGATTAAGTATGTAAGAATAGAAAGGTCGAATCGAGAAAAATCTCGCTTCAAAACCTGTCAACAGTGGCAATAAATCATTGTCTTGTAAACACGCGCAAATGCACCAAGCTTACAAAAACAATTTTAAAGGAAATATGCAAAACCTCACCATTAGACAATGACTGAAATTGAAGTCTATTTTCGTAATTAAAATAAATAAATAAAAATCTTTATTAGGAACAAAATTTACATATACATTTAAATTGTGTACGATAATGTCTGCATTAGTTAAAAAACTGTGTCGCAGCCATTAACGCCCACCTCCTTATTTGAGGCAATATAGTTCCTATAAACTTAAATCTAACTTAACTATAATTATCTATTAATAAGTAATTTACTATGTATGCCTGTGTGTGTGTGTGTGTGTGTGTGTGTGTGTGTGTGTGTGTGTGTGTGTGTGTGTGTGTGTGTGTGTGTGTGTGTGTGTGTGTGTGTGTATATATATTATTATGCGAGTATTTTTCTAGTAGATATATTATTATCTCATTATTTTAAGAAAATTCTCCGTTTCTTCGTACGTAATTATTTTATATAATCAATAACTGAACATTATAATAAGGGTAACATGTAAGTAAATATCAGTTTGTGAACGTAAATGTTCCCAAATGCCACACAGGCCACATAGAATAGATAGAAAAAACCTTAAATTAATTATTTAATTAACATGATGCATAACCGAAACATTATTGAACGTTGACAATAGGTAAGCAATAAATTGTAATTAATGAACAATCCTGTATTATTTCATCCATAATAGTGTAGATTGTATCTACTAAGGGTGGCTAGAGTCCGGCGACCAATTAAACACTGTTAACTGAAATCGGTTATTTATTATAATCTTAGTGATACAAGTAATGCCGAGACGAGCGTCTAGAGGCGACTGACAAAAAGGCGTACTTAAACTTTACTCCACTTACTTAGCTAATGAGATACTTATATGCATCCCTACAAATATTCCCCCCTTTTGGAAAAAAAATGTTACAAACATTCTAAAAAAAATAAAACAAAAACAATACATAGTCCCGTGAATATCAATGACAGTTTCGCTTGCACTTGACATGAGTCATCTGTTATTAAGGTTATAGATACATATTCCATTACGTATGTAGGTTCCGTGCTTACAATCTATAAAGGGCGTCGCCTGAAATAAAAATGTTTATGATTACAAGTAATATAATAATAGTTCTTAACTTTATTTATCTATATTATTTAAGTGTACTAATATAAAAAATTATATATAAAAATAATCAATGATGTTATGTATATAAGAAAGGTATATAATTAATATGTAAAAAAATATAGCTTGTTTATACATGTTGTATTACGTACCAAAGAAAACATAGTATTGTGCATTAGACACATACTGTAGGCTGCGTGGCCTGAGTAGCAAGCCTAGCCGTAGCCACAACATTAATTTGTTTTTGCACCCAGTTCTTTAAAGTTTTATGGCACCGTGACCAAATTCCATATAGTACAATCAACGTTATTCCAAAGGCTATGACAAGCAGCCAAATGCTAAATTGACTGATCTTTTCCTCTATGTGAGCATCGTTTTGGGCAACGATTACTTGGTCTTTGGTTTGGTTTTGACCCATTTTGTATTATAATTATTAGCACGTTTAAACTGTGTGATTGAATGGACAACAATGAAACTTACGCTTTAAAATGTGTTTACTTAATATAATTAGGTATAAAAAAATTCTACGTGTTACGTTAAATTTAATATCAATTAAGCAAGAATCGTATGGGTGGTTTAATGTTACGTCCGCTTCGTGTAGTATATTGCTTGCTCGACATATTTCCGTGCGGTTGGTTATTACTAAGCGCGGAATTGTCAACAGGTAGATCGTTTACATCACTAAGTGGAATATTATTGCAACTTATGTTCTGCAAAATGGTATAAGCAGGTTTTAACCTATCGATGGAAATGTTAGCCGTCCTGTCAGGTAATTGAATAAGGTAAACCTTGGACCTTCTTTTTAGAACGCGGTATGGACCGTCGTAAGGAGGTTTTAAAGGTTTGCGAACTGTGTCATCTCTGACAAAAACATAGTCTACTTTTGACAAGTCGGGATGCACAAAAAATGAACGAGAGTTGCTATGGGGTTGCGGTATGGGTTTGAGAGACTTTATGTGTTCTCTAATCTGCTGTACTAAACTATAAGGTTCTGAAAATTCAACATTAGTAGAGTCGTAAAAATCACCAGGTAGTCGTAATGTGCGACCGAAGGTTAACTCTGCTGCTGATATACCACTATCGCTGCGACAAGCTGCTCGAAGGCCTAGCATAACCGTAGGTAGTTCCTCTACCCATGACTGATTATTTAAGCGCGCCATTAATGCGGCTTTTAAGGTCCTATGCCAGTGCTCTACAGCGCCGTTACCTTGTGGATGGTATGCAGTGGTTCGGATCTTATTGACGCCTAGTAATTTCATCAAATTTTGAAATAACGAGCTTTCGAATTGGCGACCTTGGTCGCTAGTTAATTTTACGGGACACCCATAGCGACAAATCCAATTAGTATATAAAGTCTTAGCCACGGTGTCAGCAGTAATTTCGCGGATTGGAAATGCTTCTGGCCAACGTGTACATCGGTCAATTATTGTTACGCAATACCTGTAACCATCAGGCGATATCGGCAATGGCCCTATAATATCAATATGAATATGTTCAAAACGATTGACTTTCGGAAATTCCCCTAAACTTGATATAGTATGCCGGTTGATTTTTGAACGTTGGCATTCCAGACACGTTTTCGACCACAAATTAACATCTGAGTTCATTTTAGGCCAAAAAAATTTTTGCGTTACTAATTTACGTGTAGTTCTACTTCCGGGATGACTCAAATTGTGTATACTTTCGAATGCTAAACGTCTAAATTCTTTGGGTATATACGGTCGAACAAACTCTGTAGAAATATCACAATATATTGTTTTATTACAAGTAGGTACGAATAATTTCTTTAAGTATACGCTGGTATTGTCACACGGGTTTGTAGTCACCTGCGTCACGTACTCGTCGTCTTTCTGCAAGTCTGCGATTTTATCGTAGTCGAGAACCGTGGGACAAAATACTGTCTCTACGCGCGAAAGCGTATCGGCTACGGTGTTACTATGCCCGCTAATGTGACAAATATCAGTGGTAAACTCGCTAATGTACATTAGTTGCCTAATTCTTCTGGGGGTTTCGTCGCTATCCTTACCTAATTTACGGAATGCAAATGTTAAAGGTTTGTGATCGGTATACACAGTGAGTTGACGACCTTCAAATAACTTACGAAAGTGTTTTATTGCCATGTAAACAGCTAATAATTCACGGTCGTGAGTAGAATATTTCTGCTGAGCTGCTGTCATACCTTTAGAGAAGTAGCCTAAGGGTTCCCAAATACCATTTATTTGCTGCTGCAGGACAGCGCCTACACAAGATTCAGAAGCGTCTGTCATTAATGCCAATTTTGCGTCGGTACGCGGATGAGACAATGTAGCGGCCTGTTTAAGACCAGTCTTACATTCCTCAAAAGCTTTGCTTGCTTCTTCCGACCAAACTATCTTACTTTTGTCCTTCTTGCGTGAACTGCCGAGGTACTTATTTAAAACAGACTGATAAGTCGCTATGTGTGGTAAATGTGGGCGATAAAAGTTCATCATACCTGTAAATCTTCGAAGTTCCTCCACGGTCTCAGGTTTAGGGAAATCGACCATGGCCTTGACCTTGTCTTCCATTGGTCGAATACCTTGAGGTGTAATTTCATGTCCTAGAAACTCTAATTTCGATTGACCGAATATACTTTTTGATATATTAATTGTTAGTCCATATTTATTTAAGCGTTGAAAAACAGTCTCTAAGTGTATTAGGTGTAAGGTCTCATTTTCGCTGGCAATTAACGCATCGTCGACATAATTAAAAATATAATCTAGGTCTTGAAATACTGTGTCCATAAAACGTTGAAAGGTCTGAGCGCTATTTCGTAACCCAAATGGCATTCTGGGAAACTCAAAAAGCCCGAACGGCGTTATTAACGCGGTTTTCTCTACATCTTCTGGCGCGGTCTCTATAAAATTATAAGCTCTATTTATATCAATTTTTGAGAATATTTTCTTGCCCGCTAGAATGTAAGTAAAATCATGTAGTCGCGGAATTGGGTATCTGTCGGGTTTGGTTATCGCGTTAAGGCGGCGATAATCGCCACACGGTCTAATGTCACCGTTCTTTTTATCAACAACATGTAACGGGCTTGCCCAAGCGCTTTTAGAAGGACGACATATACCCAATTCTTGCATTTTTAAAAATTCGTCCTTGACCTGCTTATAGCGTGCGGGAGCCAACGGTCTCGCTCGCGCAAAAACAGGTGGTCCAGTGGTCTCGATGTGATGGCGTACGGGAATTTTTGGAGTTTCCTTGAATGACATTGGCTTGGTAATATCCGGAAATTTTGATAACAATGTATGATAAGGGTGATCATTGTTAATAGTTTGTACGGACGGTTCAAATACGCTGACAACTGATGTAACAACATTTAATTCTGTAACCTTGTCAATTAATTTACGTTTGCTTATATCTACTAATAATTTATGATGGTTCAGAAAATCGGCACCTAATATGGGCTGTTTAACGTCGGCGATAATAAAATCCCATCGGTATGGTCTTCGTAATTTTAAATTTAATATCAATGATTTAGTGCCATAGGTTTTTATTGCCGTCCCGTTTGCGGCAAAAAGTTTGTAATCATTACATTCGTTACAACTATGTTTTTTACTTACAGGTAAAACGGATACATTAGCACCAGTATCCACTAAAAATCGTAATCCGCTATTTAAATCCGTAATGCGTAGGCGGGGACACGGTGTGATAGTGCAGACTTCCGCCGCTGTCTGCACAACATCTAGTTTTCCTGGCGATCACTCCACGAGCAAGGCTGCGTACATTTCCTGGCCCTTTCCTGGAAGCGATGATGGTAGTAACATAGCCAGTCTGCACTGTCAGGAGTTCTTCTCTGCATGGACGGGTCACGGCTGCGGTTGCGACTCGTCGAACGTGAACGGTTGTTCCTGTGGTTCCATCGTCGTCGGAAGGGTTGTCCTGATTTTTCAATGTCGGCGAGTCTCAGGCTCAGTTTGGCTATCTCTGCCATTATTGCTTCGGTATCTTTAGACACGCTAGGACTAGGCTGCTGGGAAACTTCGCTTACGTGAGCAGTACGGGTGGTTTCGAAAATATTGTCGGCGATGTTTGACAAATTATCCAAATCGGTGATATCAGACACGGCGAGCACTGCTCGTACTGATGATGGCAGGTGTCCTTGCCATAATATCCTTAAGGTATCGTCTGGAATTTTGTCTTTTGCCAGCTCTCTCATACGGCGTAAAAGCTGTGATGGCTTTTGGTCACCTAGTTCCATTTCACTTATTAATTTCTGGAGCTGCCGGTTTTTTGACTCTTCATAGATTCTCATCAATCTGGCCTTGAGTGCATCAAATCTCTTGGTTGGAGGTGGATCCATGAGGATGTCGGTGACTTGTTGAATTGCCTCTTTAGACAATTTGGAAACCACGATGTCGAATTTACTGTCGTCCGAAAGTTTTTGGGGTGACAACATGGCCTCCACTCGGAAAAACCATACCCGGGGCTGATCTGTCCAGAATTCGGGAATTTTCGATGTTAATGTGATGGCGGCCAGGTCTGATGATGACCCTGTGGAGGTTGAGGCACCGGCGTTGGTGGTGCCTTGGTTCGTTGTTGGATGCGTAGCCATTTTCCGCGAACTCCAAAATAAATAATACACAAGGTTGCACTATTTTCTTAGTCGCGGTCACCAATGTAGATTGTATCTACTAAGGGTGGCTAGAGTCCGGCGACCAATTAAACACTGTTAACTGAAATCGGTTATTTATTATAATCTTAGTGATACAAGTAATGCCGAGACGAGCGTCTAGAGGCGACTGACAAAAAGGCGTACTTAAACTTTACTCCACTTACTTAGCTAATGAGATACTTATATGCATCCCTACAATAGTAAAAGTATCTTTATGATTAATTAGTTGCACTTCAAAGTTACTGCGTCTCTTTTTTTTTTTGGAAAACAAGTATTGGGTCAAGACTTTATGTCACATTTTATAAGTTGAGGGTAGATAAGGAGATATACCCTCCAAATATTATTTATTGTGTCACCTACCCTCATATGTATCTACCAGCTGTCAGCTGATTGTAATGTCAATGACCGTTAGCTTATCTCATAAAGGGTATTATGTACAACAGTCATATATTGAACTTAAAGTTTTTTTTATTTTATTTTATAATATCTCTACAGCCCGTATGGCGCCAATAACCCTAACGTTATTGCTGATTACTGGTGATAACCACAACCTGAAATTGCGTGAATGTCTTTTCAGTCAAGAAGTATAACTTATTTACCAATTTCGCAGTCAGACAAATAAAGAAGATTGTTAGCAGATCATGGTCGTGATCGGTATTTATTTAGTACATTTAGGTGCTATAGAGGTAGGTAGGTATATACACAACAGTCACAATCTTTAATTAATGCACTCATTAGATACCGAACGTAATTTTAAATGTATCTAGTCATTGTTCCAAAAAGGATTTAAGTTCTGTGTTACAATTTTTTTTTTTTTTAAATATAGGAAGAACTCGTAAAGCCGTAATTACAAATATATCTACACACATCAAAAGTGTCTAGGGATCAACATATATTTTTGCAATAACTTTTCTCCTGATTGATATTAATTAAAATTTTCTTTAAGGATTCATCAAATAAAGTGTTTTCGTTTGTCACAGTAACGATAAACCAAGTCACCTTTGCATTAATAAAGAAATTTGCCATTTTCCTAATAAAGGGATTTTTGACATTTGAACCACTAACACAAAAGTTCGAAAAAAAGACTGAAATAACAGTTTTCTTTAAAATTTTATTGGGTAACTTAAACAATTAATAATCCGTGTTTCTACCGCGAATACTAACAACACAAGAACATCGGTTTGGCATACTCAAAATGAGTTCATCCAAATCACGCTGTGGAATGGCCGCCCATGTTCGTTGCAACAACAAAAAAAGGTCTTCTTGCAACTGGATACCCTCCATATTCGGCAGAGCTCTTCTCTGTAGCATATCCCATGCATGCTCAATCGGGTTCAAGTCTGGCGACTGAGCAGGCCAGGGCAGGACATTGATGTTAGCTGCGGCGAGAGTCTGTCTTACAACTCTTGCGGTGTGCGGTCGTGCATTATCATGCATTAACTGAAATAAGGGACCGATTTGCACTTGTAGAGGAACGATGACGTCTGATACAATCGTCTCAGCATAAATTTGAGCGTTGAGGTTGCCTCTGATCCAAATCAACTCAGTTCTTCCGCCGATCCAAATACCCGCCCATACCATGATGGTTCCACCACTATAAGGATGGACTTCCTGGCAGGATTTTAATCGCTGTTGGCGTCCAGGGGTTCTCCAGTGTCGTATACGTCTTGTATCCGGTCTCATACCAAAACGAGACTCATCAGAAAAGCACACGAAACGCCATTGTTCTTCTGCCCAATTTCTGTGTTCAAGAGCCCATTGATATCGAATCCTACGATTGTGCATTGCTATAGGTGGTACCCGTAGCGGTCTTCGGGAATGAAGGTTCACTTCATGCAAGCGGTTTCTGACTGTTTGGTCGCTAATTAAGTTCCCTGAAGAGTGATGAAGCCTCACGGCTAACATCATGGCAGTTATTGTTGGAGCTCTTCGAGTTAAGATTTGAATATATCGGTCTTGTCTCCGTGTGGTGCAGCGATACCGTCCTCCATGGCGCTCAGCCACGGTACCAGTGCTTCGGTAACGTGTCCAAAGTCGACTGATAACACTCTGACTTGTATTCAGAGCTAAAGCCACAGTACGTTGCCGGGAACCAGCTTCTATCATTCCCACGGCTCTGAGCATTTCTTCCCTGCTTAAATGACGTCGCCGCTCCATAATAACGTTGGTTTTAATCAGTAGTAGGGAAACAGTAGCACTAATAATGTCTTCAATGCGTTGTATGTTTTTATAGGGAAAATATTGACAGCTGATTTTCATCTTTTACTCGAATTTGATTCACAGTTCCTGATTCAAATTATGAAATGCACCAAAAAGGATCCATATCTTATTATATAAAAGAGTAGACAAAAACCCACTCATCACGAAATCTCAGAAACTACAAGTGCTAGGAGTCTCAAACTTTGCATGGGGGTTCCTTTTAAGACCTAGGTGCTCACTAAGGCGCGATTTTGCGAAATTCAACCTCTAAGGGGGTCAAACAGGGGGGCAAAGTTTGTATGGGAGAACGCGATTCCTTGGTCCTATTGACTTGAAATTTTGCACAGACATTCGTTAAGAAAATTAATTGAATTAGTAATTCATATTTTTCGTAATTTATCCCTTTACAGGGTAAAAAAGAAGTATTATTACTTAACCGATGGCGGTACAAATATATTACAACAATAAGATACAATAATTCGAACGATAAAATAAAAGTTCCTTGGCCAAGTGGTTACGGAAGCGTCCTCTAAGTACGGACTGGCCGGGTTCGCTACCTCTGAGCGGTTTTTTTTTTGTATTATTAAACTTTGTTTATGATTTTTTTATTTATATTAAGATTTGATGTTTTAAATATTTAACTCAAATTGACTCCGGCACTTTTTATCTCTAATATATTTTGTATATTTAATGATTTTTTAAAATTTAAAATCATGCATACGTAGTTAACTTCTCTCTAATGTTATGATTTTGTTACTTATTAGTGGAAACTGAATTGATTTTTATGTACTATTGGATCTTATATTTAGTAATAAGTGGTATCATTTGTTTGTTTCCCAAATATAACAAAATAAAATTAAGATAATGAAAATATATTTTCAAAATGTCTGTTTGGGTAGGAATACAATATGCATGCACCTATTGTACGTATGATATAAAAAAAAACCGGTCAAGTGCGAGTCGGACTCGCGCACCGAGGGTTCCATACCATTTTTGAACGTATTAAAGTAATTTTACTATTCATGTACACCTCATATAGCAAAAAAAAACAAACCGCAAAACCAAGTCCGTTTATCGAGGTTTTTTAGGATTACTAAAAAACTGTACCTACTTAGAAAGATCATTTTATTTTTCCTGTAAAATATAGATAGACATGTACTACCCATAATTATTTCAGATGTTTTCCTCCACAAACTTCGGAGATACGCGGGGAACAGTATTTTTTTTGTCATTTTTTTATTATCAGCCAAAAACTACGTGACATAAACCAAATACAGTTCAACTACTCATTACGGTAAACCATTGCTTATTAATGCCACGTTTTCTAATCCATTTAAATTGTTAAAGCATTGTACAAATATCGTCTTTTACATTACAACTCTAAATCTGTCCCGGTTCCTACCGGTTCCTATCATAAAACATTGCACATATGAAAGTTTTCTAACTATTATCTATCATTCATTAGTTGATATTATTATTTTCAACTGAATGAGGATTTCATAAATTAAAAATATCACTAAGCTATCGTTGAATAAATTTATCAAATATGCCAGCAAATAAACATGCTCCTTAGAATGAACATTGTCCAAAATTAAAGATTTTGTTCTCATTACTCCAATAGATGGCGCTGTACAATTATTATAACGCGGTATGGTTTTGTTTTATTAAATATTTAACTTTTTTGAAATAAACGACAACAAACTTTTTTCGCCCACCCACCACACCACAGAGTACATTGTCACCCACTCCGGGTCGATAGTAACTGTAAATTCAGTCAGTGGTTTTATTAATTTCTTTCTCGATCTATAACTACCTAATTAAATTCAATTACAATAGTGCAGGGTGACAAAGCTGAAATTTGAAGTGTTCTGTGAATTTGAATGCGGTAAAGTGGTTCGCTGACTCGATTTGGCGCGCAGCTTTCGCGTTCGGGTTTGTTCGGCTGAACTCGGCGTCTGTCGGCAGCCGGCCAGCAAAAAATATTTTAAGTGAAAATGGATAATTTGTTATTATGTTCAATGATAATGTTAATTTTATGTAACACATATTTTTAATGGTTGAAAGTTATATTGATCGCCACTATCCATACCATCTTTGGACGAATTAAGGTAATTTATTTTAATACTCATGTAACACCTCAGGTAGCAAAAAAAACAAACCGCAAAACTAAGTTTGTTTGTCGAGGTTTTTTTTGGATTACTAAAAAACTGTACTATTTAGAAAGATCATTTTATTTTTCCTGTAAAATATAGATAGACATGTATTACCCATAATTATTTCAGATTTTTCCCTGCACAAACTTCGGAGATAAGGGGAGGGGGGGACGGTATTTTTTTTGACATTTTTGATTATCTGCCAAAAACTACGTGACATAAACCAAAATAAAAATCTGTTTTGAGATGTACAAATGAAGCCCTTTCATATGATACCCCATTCGATATAGTAGTCTCACTTTGAAAGTTTGGTGACCCATTTCGACTATCATTAAAAAAAAACTAAAAGGAAAAATATATTCTTTTTCATTTGCGATGAAGTTGGGTAAAAATGATGTAAAACTGTTCCAAGTTTCAAATCTATCGATTTGAAACTTGGAACAGTCAGCGTCAGCGGTTCCTGAAATATATAGGTGTGACAGACAGAGAGACAGACGAAGTCTCACCATAAGGGTTCCTTTTTTACCTTTGAGGTATGGAACCCTAAAAAGCCAAAACTTTATTGGAATTATTGTCTGTCTGTCAGTCAGGGTTTTTTCTATAGGTTGGCTGGTGTTGGGGACCAACGACGTCAAAGTATCTTTACATAGTGTGAAACAAAGTCGCTATCCGAGTCTGTCTATCTTATTATATAATCTTCTGCAAGTAGAAGTGGCAATGGGCAGGCCACATCGCTCGAAGAACCGATAACCGTTGGGGAAGAAAGGTTCTCGAGTGGCGATCACGAACCGGAAGACGCAGCGTAGGCAGGCCTCCCACTAGGTGGACAGACGACATTGTGCGCGTCGCAGGTAACCGGTGGATGCAAATAGCCAATTGTCGTTCATTGTGGCGTTCTAAGGGGGAGGCCTATGTTCAGCAGTGGACGTCTTCCGGCTGATGATGAAATAAATTGAATTAGCTTACGTTGACTAAACCTACATACTTAACAATCAAGCACTAGAGAAGTTCATTCTATATATCATCATTCCATATAATATAAGGTAAATCTGGGATATAATATGCTTGCCCACCGGCGGCGGACTTAAAGGCCAGGCACTGAGGGATACCTGGTGCAGATCCCACCCGAGAACCCAGGTTTCCCTCTCATGTGCCGATGTGACAGCCACGGGAGTTTTAGTGGGTAAGAATCTCAAATACCCAGGTTGACTTCCCCACGGGATCCCGGGGACATATTGGATGTTTCCCCCGCAACCCCCTTAACTGTGACAACGGTGATAGATTCCCGGGGGCTATAATGCGCACCCGGCAGCGGCTTCAAAGACCCTTGCCTTGCGCTGCGGGGTACACGGTGCAGCCCCCCTCTTTTGTGTGGACAGCTGTGGCGGACACATACCGCAGTCGATCGCCCGCAGGATCCTGGGGGGCCTATTGGAAGTTTCCCCCGCGATCCCCATATCTTTGAGCACGATGGTAGTTTCTCGGGTGGCTTTATTGTGCCCCCCGGTGGCGGGCTCAAAGGCAAGCCACTGAGGGATCTAGGTGCAGATCCCACCGGATAGCCCAGGTCTCCTTCTTATGTACTGATTTAACGGCCGTTGGGGGTTCAAGAATCCTACATAACCCGGTTGACCGCAAACAGGTCCCGGGGACCTATAGAAGGCTTCCCCGTGACCCCCGTAACTGTGAGCACCGTGACAGGTTCCCGGGGAACTATAATGTGCCTCTCCGGCGGCTGGTTCAAAGTCAAGGCACTGAGTGGTATCAGCTGGTGCAGATACCAACAGATAGCCCAGGTCTGCCATCTAATGTGCCGACGTGATAGCCGCGGGGGTTTTGGTGGGTAAGAATTCCCCGGTTGACCCCCGTTTACGTCTTAACGATGAAACCGAACAAGGAAGCCCATATTGCTTCCATAAATTGGTTTTAAAGAAATGGTGTCCTGTTCCTGTCCTTAATCCACCCAAATTGTGCACCGGTACACGTCTGCAGTTTCGAATAAAATTATAAATACAATTAACAAATCACAAGCTCAGAGATTCAACGTTGCAGGCTTAAACCTAAGCGTTGAGTACTTTGCCCATGGACAGACAGCTATACGTAGGCCTTTCACGCGTCACTTCTAAACAAAATTTGTTCATATTGCGTTACGAAAAGTCAGCTACAAACATTATTTATGAAGCTATAATCAAAGGCAGTAACTTTAAATTATTCACATCTTTTTTTTCTCAATTACACCCGTGCGAAGCCGGGGCGGGTCGCTAGTAAATTTATAAAATCATAAATTTATTACAAAGCCACATCTCAATCTCAAGAAATCCGCTTAAAAATGCTTGATCCCTAGACACTTTTGATGTGTGTATTTCTGGTGTACTTAATGTGATTTTTTTTTTAACAAATACGCTAAGGTATGCTTTATATTCTGTATAGACAAATAACGCTCAAAATAAGCATGTTCACGCAGACAAATGTGTTTTGCGTGTGAATCGAACCAGCAACCAGGGCATAACAAAAAATAAAATTACCCAACAATATTTCTTTTAAATTATTAATACTAAGGGATGGTAATAGTGACGTACTAGTAAACACAACTAATATATTTGAACTCAAGAATAGTTCCTATCTCCAAAAATATTGTAACAATCAAAATTAATAGGTAGTAAAAACTAATAATATGGTCGGTGTAAAATTATTTTGTCAATCTCAAAAATCTTAAGAAGCAAAGACATTGAATAGAGAGCGTAAACTAGATAGTTTTGTGTATATTGTAGAAAAAACATATAAGTTACTCAAACCAGCTTGAATGTGGTGTATTACACATTAAAAGGCACATCAAACTTATAAGTGGAATATTCGCAACGCTGGTAGATATAATATCAGAAAAAATCCAATGAAATATTCAACAAAAAATTACATAAGTATAATCGTATGAATTCTGAATAATAATATCAAAAATCAGACAGGATGTTTTTTTTTTTTTTTTTAAACTGTGTAGGTATACTAAGATCATGTGTATTATTTTTATGATATATTTAGCAAAGGATTATATAATATATAATCGTATTTTGACAAACTCAAACTCAAACTCAAAAATCTTTATTTCAAATAGGCTTAACGCTAGCACTTTTGAATCGTCATTTTTTAGAAGCTACCACCGGATCACAACGCGGCCTCAACTGAGAAGATCCGGCAAGAAACTCAGCGGGCTTGTCATTTTTTCACTTTTTTTTTTTAAACATTGTTTTGTTACAAATGAATCGACATTAGCGATATTGTGTCCTGCCATTCGAAACATAAAGCAAGGGAGAAAAGAAGAAAACAATAAATTAAGACAAACTAAAAGGCCAAATGGATAGAAGTCGGACCAGTCCCCCCAAGCAGCACCCGCGCACGAGTTGACTCGAGCAGCAGCCATCACTCCCCTCAACCATATTAGAGGGAAGGGGGTGACCCGCCACACGAAGCCGCCACAAGCAAAGACTTTTCGATGGCGAGCATGACCGAACCAAAATCACAGTGGCTCACATTTAACTTCTGCTGTTAAGTAGTACCTCGACAGGCAAGACACAAAACACTTTCACATAATCTTTATATTATCAATCAATTGACTTGTGAAACAGCCATCAGTAATCCACCAGATTAAGAGGTGTTACAAACTGTAAGCCTACAATTCTAAGCTTGCATGAGTTGAGCAGTTCAAGCCCACGCAGCTTTATCCTCTAGGTAATCCGAGATTTTGTAATAAGCCTTTTTCGACAACCGGCTTCTTATCAAAGGTTTAAATTTATTCAGTGGAAGATCTCGGATATCCTGTGGCAGTTTGTTATAGAAGCGTATACTTTGGCCCATAAACGATTTGCTTGTTCTGTGGAGACGTGTGGAATGTAAAACAAGATTGTGTTTGTTCCGGGTATTAACACTATGAATCGCACTGTACTTTTTAAAAGATACACTATTTTTCTGAATATAAACTAAATTTTCAAATATGAATTGCGAAACAACCGTTAGAATATCTATTTCTTTGAATTTTTCCCTGAGTGATAACCTCGGTAAACAAACAGGGTTTTTTTTTAAACGCTGTTTATAGGGTTTTATTTATCTAAGTATATATTATCTAATATATGCCTTAGATAAAAAAAATATTACGTAAATATGATCGTGTTAAGATATTTTATAACACTCACTGTGATTGGACAGGGTTCTTCAAACACCCTGAATATATATATATATGTCGGCAGATGGCCATCACCCCCTGATTCCTGGCGTATCACGGAACATCAGATCCCTGACCCGGGTATTGACCCCAGGTTCCCCAATAACAAACGATGACTTGAAAGATTATACAGTCGTTTATTCTCAGATCACATTTGTAACAACGGTTTACTCTAAAGACCACAATCCAGAGGGGACTGCGGAAAGCATTCAGCGACGGCGACCGTTTTCACCCAAATATGGCGATCGCGCCGGCCGGCCCCTGAGTTTTGTTAGCACGCGCAAGTCACGCCGCCTGACGTCTACTCGCGGTACTGGCCTCCGAGTAAACCAGCCTTCTTGGTTCTTCCATATCCCGACACGGCCAATCCTGACATTCGCACGACCTCGTGCGTTACTTCTCCTGAGAATACGCATTTCATTCAATTCCACCTGAAAACAGACAGTGTTTACATCTACTCATAGTATTATGTCCCCCAATAACCCCATTACTCCGATGATTTGAACCCGACGGCCTACTACGTAAACCGCCGACTCAATATTTCTCCGCTTCCATCTCATTTCTGCCAGATGGTCCCAACAGTGGTCTCTATACCACTGTACCATCGCTCTCCATCTCTCAAACTCAATCTGCCAGATGGTCCAACAGTGGTCTCTATACCACTGTACCATCGCTCTCCATCTCTCAAACTCAATCTGCCAGATGGTCCAACAGTGGTCTCTATACCACTGTACCATCGCTCTCCATCTCTCAAACTCAATCTGCCAGATGGTCCCAACAGTGGTCTCTATACCACTGTACCATCGCTCTCCATCTCTCAAACTCAATCTGCCAGATGGTCCAACAGTGGTCTCTATACCACTGTACCATCGCTCTCCATCTCTCAAACTCAATCTGCCAGATGGTCCAACAGTGGTCTCTATACCACTGTACCATCGCTCTCCATCTCTCAAACTCAATCTGCCAGATGGTCCCAACAGTGGTCTCTATACCACTGTACCATCGCTCTCCATTTCTCAAGACTTGCCTAGCTGGCCCCATAAAGAGGGACCACTGTAACAGTCTTACCGCACTAATCTACAAAAGACTTGCCTAGCTGGCCCCATAAAGAGGGACCACTGTAACAGTCTTACCGCACTAATCTACAAAAACAACTACTACTCTACCATCTCTACTGTACTACAGCCGTAACAACGTCAACGTTCCCCAATGATAATCCACGTTTCCACTAGTAGATACGTACACCCGTTTCGTTCAACTGTTGAAATCTCTTACTCCAGTAGGGAAATCCAATCACTACATCTTGATACAGATCAGATGCCGCGAGATCGCACAGCCGAACTGACTGACACACTCACCCAATGCTTGATCTTCACCACATCCGAGTTACCAATACTAATTTTCACCATGTGACAATCTCTAGTTTCTAATCAAGAGATCTTCTTGATCTAGTTTCTACTTCACTACTTTTGCCCGTTTGTTCCCAAACCCAATTCCATTTTCTGCAGCGTGTCAATTTACTCGTAATATTACTGTGATTGTCCCAGAATATTATTATTATCATCGACGCCACCAGTCCCCGAGGTAGTCAATACAGTTCCACTTACTGAGTAGTTACATCATCAATATTGAATGCAAACGGTTCTAGCAAAAACAATAATAACTATCGACGTTAAACAATATACCCCACTTTAACTCTTTCGACCCCAAGGGCCTATCTCTCACATAATTACTTTGATAAACGAGATTGTTATAATACGATACCAATACCAATTCCCGTTAATGAATGAACGTCGACTATACACCACGTCCAGCACCGATTACACCAGGACAAAACCGGCTTTTCTCGCCCGTCCAGATATTTCGCGGTCTTACTCAGCTGCTTATTCAGATCTGGTCTTATGTCCCATCACACCGCTTTTTCAAACACTGAAAACACAAAATAAAAAAAAATACATAAGTCAAGAAAAACTGAAGGCATGGATTAACATAAACGCTGTAGAATTTATAATCTCCTTTTTGCAGTCTATACTGTTAATTTCCGTACTGTTTAACATTATTTTAGAAACAGAACATTCCGAACTTTAAGTTTCCAAATACTGCCATAACATCCATCATAATTGATATAAAATTATTTATATCCTGCGACAACCAACACCCGGTCACCAAATACCAAAGTCGGACACCAAACTAACAGACACATTGCATTACATACGTTACATCTTACAACCCATGATAATGTAATCCGCGCTTATATGTAAAAGGTACACTTGATAGTACTTGAGAATTTAAAACTACTAATACCGTTAACCAAGCTAGTTTACCTAAGTCGCATACCAGCTTTTAAAGTAGCCTCTCTCTTATTCACTCCGAATCGATGACTTAGATTATAATAACCCTGTATCAGTATTAGCTCGAAAGCAATGCCACTAAAGATCCACCAAAAGATAGCCCCAACAGATTTATGTCCGTATGGATTGAGGAGCCACTTCAGATATTAAAATGAAACTTACACCATTATTTAGTAGTAATGCAGATAATTTTGTAGGCCAAATACTGGAATTTGTAATAAAATATTTAAAAAGTTATATCAATTTAAAAGTGGCTCCTCAGTCTAAACATCTGAACTGAGGAGTCAGCTGGAACTCGGAAAGTACCCAATGAATATAATTGAAACTTTTGTAATATTTAGTAGTAATTATGTATGTAACCTACAAAAAATCTGGTTTGAGTACTGCTAAAATTCACGAAAGTACAAAACTTTTAATATGGCTCCTCAGTCCATACACAATGGCGTGAATTACTACCAAAGTTATTCGTCAATTAATGTGTTTGATTATATGATCATTTAGTAGTAGGTGAGTTTGAATTTGTAACACAGTAATAAAGTAGTAACTCAGTAAATTTTATAAAAAAGCTAATTTTATTTGGCTCCTCAATCCAGACGTTCTACATATATTTATTTGACTGTATCTACCTGAGATCAGAAGGAAATAAAAAACCGGATACACTAACATTTAGTAGAAATTTCTACTAAATATTGAGATACAATTCAACACTGTACATAATCGGTATCAGAAAAAATAGGTACTTTTCTATATTTCCTAAGAATGGATTATTGAGGGTGGCCATCATTTGTGAATGAATTCAGGATAAGTAAGTACTTAGTTTATGAAATAATAATTTAATTTTCTAATGTTTATATATTAAAATATACACACATTTCTCATAGGTCTTGCTTATTTAGTAGTTAATATAGCGAAGTATATATAAGTTAAAGAATATATTGTTAAGTGCGGGAGGGTATTAAAATGCCAATTAACCTAGAACAATACCTACTGGAAAGCTATGGGTTTAGTGTGATGTAAAAAGCTTCCCTTAAGAGGGTTTGGACGCGGTAGAGAGGCGTGCCAAGAGGCTAGTTGGTGAACCCGAATTAGTAGGGGCTAACTAACAAAGCCCGGTGGGCAGACACAGAGTAGCAAGCCGGTCGGTATTCTATTAGTTACATTTTGGAGTGTGCACTGAAATTAAATGACTTAATTCGACCACCCAATTTTTATTAGCAGACGAGATGCAGACACGCACACGCACCCTCACGTTGTAGTGTTCCATCAGTCTGGACTAAGTACCTAATTTCATAATTTTTATTGCGTACGGCTAAGGACCGAAATAGTTTGCCAGTGTCTGTTTTCACATCCAATTATAATGAGGGTGTCTTCCAGGCAAGACTGAATAGGCTTTTAATAAGCTAGTGTGCTATACCATCATCGATTGCATCATCACTTTCCATCAGGTGGGATTGCAGTCAAGCACTAGCATACATACTTAATTACAAAATAAAATATGATCTAGTGTGCCTTACCATCATCGATTGCACCGCCGCTTTCCATCAGGTGGGATTGCAGTCAAGCACTAGCATAAATACTTAATTACAAAAGAAAATATGAGCTAGTGTGCCTTACTATCATCGATTGCACCACCGCTTTGCATCAGGTGGGATTGCAGCCAAGCACTAGCATATAATTACTAAAAAAAATTATGAGCTAGTGTGCCTTACTATTATTGATTGCACCGCCACTTTTCATCAGGTGGGATTGCAGTCAAACACTAGCATATAATTACTAAAAAAATATATCAGCTAGTGTACCTTACCATCATCGATTGCACCGCCACTTCCCATCGGTGGGATTGCAGTCAAACACTAGCATAATTACTAAAAAAAAACATGTTAACATATTCTGTGAAGTAACTATAATAAAATCACTGACATACATTTAAATAATATTTATAATATTAAAAGGAAAATAATATGTTTGTCTGTACTATCTAATCATGTATGGATATTTTACGAGGCACAATAAAAACATCATAATAATTATTGCAGACATATTACCATGGGTGAGACCTTTGCCTAACAGTAGGTACGACATATTCTTTATCTAATCTTTAATAGATTAGAAAAAAAAACTATTTATCCCGCCATTTTAAATACAACTCTTGAATAACTTCACCAGCTGCTCTGAATAATAATTATTTTAAACTGTGGATAGATTTGCTGGTCTCATTGTAAGTATATACAGGGTGGCCAGAAAAGTGACGCCATAAATTTTTTTAAGGTACCTCGTGTTGAGAGGTATCTGTATCACCCCCATGAATTGTTTGATTTTTGCAAAATTGCGACCTCATCAGTTTGAAACATTTCTAAAAAAAAAGTAGGTTTGTTCGATTTTTTTTTTGCAACTAAATCTCTGAACTGTACATTTATGCATAAAATAAACAGCCTCATAACTTTAATGGAAGTTACTACAAAATTTACCTAAAGTTGAGAACTTATGTTAAGTGGGTTATCATTTAAATTTTCATCTTAAAATTAAAAATCTAAACTGATAGCGCATTATCTGAAGCTACTTAGAAACTAAGAAATTAACAGTTTAGATTTTTAAATTAAAAATTTTATGACGTCACTGTTCTGGCCACCACTAAATAATGAATAAATAAATAAATGTACTTGTATTATTGGTTAACTTATGGTTTTATCTTTCAAAACTGAAGTTAAGGTAGGACAACTTTTTTTTTCTTGTTCCAAATATTGGCCTTTGGTTGGGATATGTTTCAAACAAAAACTGTCATCACTTTTGTTATTTTAAAATGAACACACAGGAGTTGCATAATCTTCTAATTACTCTGAGATTTCAACCGAATTACTGCTACTGAAAAATTGCACTAGTCCGGTCAACCGGACTAACAACCGGACTACTGCTACTAGAGGGAAATCTGTAGGTAAATATTTGTCAATTATATTCATTTTTCGTTGCTTAGAATAGCATCTATAGGCTTAAGCACATAATAATAATATTCTAGGACAATGCACACACGGTCATCTGATTCCAAACTAGGCAGAACCTGCGTTTGTTGTCCATGGTACCACCAGTAGTACCACCAGTGGTACCACAGACAAAAATAACGCAACACCACATCTCTAGTATATTCTGGTTCTAGTATAAAAAATTTTTTTAGTTTAGTTATTTCTAATTTTTTTTCAATTTCATGTGTAATGTTCTGCAATACAAACAGTTCAACCCAGATACCAAGTAAACTATTAAAAAATAACGAAAATAATGGAATATTATTTAAATCTAATTAATTTATCTCTGGTCGTACCACGGAGTTGTCCGTAGTACCCCAGTGGTACTATTGGTGGTACCACGGACAACAAACGAGAACCTGTGCTATGGAAACCAAACATCTGATACTAATACTTATACATAATACTATTTTTTTTGTAAAAACTTATGTAGATAAATAATCCCCAAACACTTAGTGGGAATCGAACCCACGACACAGAATACCAATGGACTATTCACATTTCTTCAAGAACTACTTACTGGTTCGTTCATAATGACTCTGCCATGGGACTATGTTGGTGAAGCGTTCTTTAATACGAAAGTGAATCAGCCGAACGATTCATATTTGGCGGAATTACAAGCGAACAATGAAAATACCTACCTACGTTTAAAAAAATATAGGTAAGTGACGAATTGAGAACGGCCTCCTTTTTGAAGTCAGTTAAAAATAATGAACAAATCCTGAATTCATTCAGAAATGATGGTCACCCTCAATAATGCATTCTTAGTAAATATAGTAAAGTACCTATTTTTTCAGATACCGATTATGTACAGTGTTGAATTGTACCTCAATATTTAGTAGAAATTTCTACTAAATGTTAGTGTATTCGGCTTTCGATTTCCTTATGATCTCAGGTAGATACAGTCATTTAAATATATGCAGAGCGTCAGGATTGAGGAGCCAATTAAAATGCGTTTTTTTTACCAAATCTACTGAGTCTTACTGCTTTATTACTATGTTACAAATTGAAACTCACCTACTACTAAATGATCATTTAGTCGAATACATTAATTGAAGAATTACTTTTATAGTAATTCACGCCATTGTGTATGGATTGAGGAGCCACATTAAAAGTGTTGTATTTTCGTGAATTTTAGCAGTACTCAAACCAGATTTTTTTGTAGGTAACATACATAATTACTACTAAATATTACAAAAGTTTCAATTGCATTCATTGGTTACTTTCCGAGTTCCAGCTGGCTCCTCAGTTCAGATGTTTAGACTGAGGAGCCACTTTTAAATTGATATAACTTTTTAAATATTTTATTACAAATTCCAGTATTTGGCCTACAAAATTATCTGCATTACTACTAAATAATGGTGTAAGTTTCATTTTAATATCTGAAGTGGCTCCTCAATCCATACGGACATACAGATTTTGCTGAATGAACTATCTTACCACTCCAATATGAGAAGTCCCACAGTATGCTTATAGCATTATACCAAAGATAAAAATAGAATACTAAAATGTTCCTTGATACACTGTTGATACACTATAAAATCATTTTTCTTTCCACCAAAATTAACGCTACTTATACGATAAAATATTGCACCATTGCACTCTCACTACGCCGCACTGTTGATCATCCTTATACAGATTTGACAGTATTACAAGTATCTTGATTAATTTAATCTTATTATATAAAAGAGTAGACAAAAACCCACTCATCACGAAATCTCAGAAACTACAAGTGCTAGGAGTCTCAAACTTTGCATGGGGGTTCCTTTTAAGACGTAGGTGCTCACGTGACGGACGCGATTTTTCGAAATTCAACCTCTAAGGGGGTCAAACAGGGGGGCAAAGTTTGTATGGAAGAACGCGATTCCTTGGTCCTATTGACTTGAAATTTTGCACAGACATTCGTTAAGAAAATTAATTGAATTAGTAATTCATATTTTTCATAATTTATCCCTTTACAGGGTAAAAAAGAAGTATTATTACTCAACCGATGGCGGTACAAATATATTACAACAATAAGATACAATAATTCGACATATAAAATAAAAGTTCCGTGACCAAGTGGTTACGGAAGCGTCCTCTAAGTACAAACTGTCCGGGTTCGCTACCTCTGAGCGGATTTTTTTTTGTATTATTATACTTTGTTTTTGATTTTTTTATTTATATTAAGATTCGATGCTTTAAATATTTAACGCATATTGACTCCGGCACTTTTTATCTCTAATATATTTCTTATATTTAATGATTTTTTTAAATTTAAAATCATGCATACGTGGTTAGTTTCTCTCTAATGTTATGATTTAGTTATTAGTGGAAACTTAATTTTTGTACAATTGGATCTAAGGTAAAATATCACGCTATATGCATTAGGGACTGAGCAGACATATAACAAGAATATGATCAAGTAATTCGAATAATAGAGAGTAGCCGTGGTCTGGAGGTTACGGAAGCGTCTTCTAAGCACAGCAGGGTCCGGGATCAAATCTCTCTTTGGGATTTTTTTGTGTACTTTTAATCATTTTATTTTTGATCATTTTGTTATTTTTTTTATTTTTCTCTGAAGGTTTTTTACTGAATTTATTTAGAAGTTTTATCTAAGTAAATAAATTTAATTAGCTTACGTTGACTAAACCTAAAGAGGTACCTACATACTTAACAATCAAGTACGTACTAGACATTCTATATATCATTCGTTCCATATAATATACGGTAAATCTGGGATATAATATGCTTGCCCCCCGGCGGCGGACTTAAAGGCCAGGCACTGAGGGACACCTGGTGCAGATCCCACCCGAGAACCCAGGTTTCCCTCTCATGTGCCGATGTGACAGCCACGGGAGTTTTAGTGGGTAAAAATCCCAAATACCCAGGTTGACTTCCTCACGGGATCCCGTGGACATATTGGATGTTTCCCCCGCCACCCCCTTAACTGTGACAACGGTGACAGATTCCCGGGGGGCTATAATGCGCCCCCGACAGCGGCTTCAAAGGCCCTTGCCTTGCACTGAGGGGTACACGGTGCAGCCCTCCTCTTTTCTGTGGACAGCTGTCGGGGACACATACCGCAGTCGATCACCCGCAGGATCCTGGGGGCCTATTGGAAGTTTCCCCGCGATCCCCGTATCTTTGAGCACGATGATAGTTTCCCGGGTGGCTTTATTGTGCCCCCCCGGTAGCGAGCTCAAAGGCAAGCCACTGTGGGATCTTGGTGCAGATCCCACCGGATAGCCCAGGTCTCCTTCTTATGTACTGATTTAACGGCCGTTGGGGGTTTAGTGTATAAGAATCCTACATAACCCGGTTGACTGCCAATAAGGTCCCGGGGACCTATTGAAGGCTTCCCCCGTGCGTGACCCCTGTAACCGTGAGCACGGTGACAGGTTCCCGGGTGGCTTTATTGTGCCCCCCGGTGGCGGGGTCAAAGGCAAGCCACTGAGGGTATCATGCTGCAGATCCCACCGGAAAGCCCAAGAAGGGGTTCTTATGTGTGTGAGTGTGTGTGAGTGTGTGTGAGTGGTTCGGTGTGGTGCGGTGTGGTTCGGTGTGGTGCGGTGTGGTGCGGTGTGGTACGGTGTGGTGCGGTGTGGTGCGGTGTGGTGCGGTGTGGTGCGGTGTGGTGCGGTGTGGTGCGGTGTGGTGCGGTGTGGTGCGGTGTGGTGCGCTGTGGTGCGGTGTGGTGCGGTGTGGTGCGGTGTGGTGCGGTGTGGTGCGGTGTGGTGCGGTGTGGTGCGGTGTGGTGCGGTGTGGTACGGTGTGGTAGCGGGACTGAGCGGAACTGAGCGCGACTGAGCGGGATTGAGCGGGACTGACCGGGACTGAGAGGGACTGACCGGGACTGAACGGGACTGAGCGGGACTGACCGCGACTGACCGCGACTGACCGCGACTGACCGCGACTGACCGGGACTGACCGGGACTGAGCGGGACAGACCGGGACTGAGCGGGACTGACCGGGACTGAGCGGGACTGAGCGGGACTGAGCGGGACTGAGCGGGACTGAGCGGTACTGAGCGGGACTGAGCGGGACTGACCGGGACTGACCGGCACTGAGCGGGACGGAGCGGGACTGACCGGGACTGAGCGGGACTAAGCGAGACTGACCGGGACTGACCGTTCAGCGCTCCTGGGGAGGGGGGAATAGAATGAGACAGAGCTAGAATGAAGTTTCACTTCTTCCGCGCGGAGAGACTCCACGCACGCACATTTTTTTTTTGAAGTGAAACTTCTTATGCGACTTCCAAAAATGTCATCATTTAACGCGTTAGATGTTAAACGTTAAGCGTTAAATTTGTTAAGGTTATGAAAGCGCTCATGTGAAGCCGTCACTGAGTGAGTGGGTGAGTGGGTGAGTGGGTGAGTGGGTGAGTGGGTGAGTGGGTGAGTGGGTGAGTGAGTGAGTGAGTGAGTGAGCGATAGTGAGCGATAGTGAGCGATAGTGAGCGATAGTGAGTGATAGTGAGTGATAGTGAGTGATAGTGAGTGATAGTGAGTGATAGTGAGTGATAGTGAGTGATAATGAGTGATAGTGAGTGATAGTGAGTGATAGTGAGTGATAGTGGGTGATAGTGGGTGATAGTGGGTGATAGTGGGTGATAGTGGGTGATAGTGGGTGATAGTGGGTGATAGTAAGTGATAGTGAGTGATAGTGAGTGATAGTGAGTGATAGTGAGTGATAGTGAGTGATAGTGAGTGAGTGAGTGATAGTGAGTGATAGTGAATGATAGTGAGTGATAGTAGGTGATAGTGGGTGAGTGAGTGAGTGAGTGGCACGGTGTCGTACGGCGTCGGACGGTGTTGTACAGTGTCGTACAGTACAGAGCGAGAGTGAAGTTTCATTTCTTCCGCGCGGAGGGACTCCACGCACGCACTTTTTTTTTCTTAATTACATCCGTGCGAAGCCGGGGCGGGTCGCTAGTGTTAATTATATTTAGTTTTCCTTGCTCTGAATAAAATTGTAAAATTAGTAGTAAAATTACTTAATGCTACTCATGTCAACACGCTTGTTGGTTACCTAAGATACCACTGACAAAGAAGAGACATGCCACAGATTGCATACAACCTCATTTTATCAATAGGTATAACCAAGGGTATAACGCAATGAACTAACACCTTCGCTTATCAAAAAAAAAACATGCTGAACTTATAATATATACCCATCTCGTTATACGTTTGACCCATGGACTTCTTTCTGGAGAATACTCACACTCCACCGTACTTTCACTACTGGTGTCAGCTGGAGTTAGATAGAGAGATAGATAACTCTGTACAACACACAGCCAGAAACATTAAATATACAAAATTCTTAATATTAAGGTATACAATTGGCGGTCTTGCCGCAAGCTATGACTTCTTTCAGAAAACCTTTTACGATGGAAATATACTGGAAATATGTAAATTGTCTCAGACATAAAATCATAAACAGTTCGTCCACTCGGTACAGCTAACCAACTATCCATTAGGTATGCTTTTGTATCACCCTAAACTATTGTCTTCTAACATGCATCATAATACCAAAGCCTCAACCAAATATGATATTAAAGTGATGAGTGACTTACATTAGACCTTTTCAAACTTTATATGGAGTTTCGCTAGACTTCTAAAAACCAGCTGCAAAAATCAAGCTCCCATCTAGTTCTCTCAGACACTGATCCATTAAACCAACCCAAAGGTCACTCCGTTGCAGTGTGCAAGCATCAATGAATTGATGAACTATTCTATTAGTCACATTAGTTTATTATCTTTGTTAGTACATACATACTATCATTTTCTTCATTTAGGATCACTTTTTGTTTTCTCTCCTTATATCCACCCCCACTAATTACTCCATACAAGCTCGTTCTTGACCGTGCTCCTACCATATAGTCACATACTAATGCAGTCATGCATGGAAACATTAACATTATACCGACACAAGGAAAAGGAGCCTGTCTGTTTCAAAGCTTATAGAGTATTGATAATCTTTACTTTAACCGATTGTCTTTACAACAGACAGTGTATCTCTACGTTTCTTTGCCCCTCTGAGCATGGCATTCTGCGGCGTTTGGGTGTGGCCCAAACGTAGAAATACAAGCCACTTTTGACGCTACTTAAGCCACTGTTATGAGACTGTTCCGTTCTCTCTCAAGGTGTATCACTAACCGCCCTTACTCACTGGAAACCAAGTTGTATTTACTGTGCATACACAATCACGATGATTATATCACCCGAACGCAACATGGTACCCTGTCAGATTAACAGTTTTAGATCTGGTTTTTGGATTCAATGTGGGCAGCCCGTGGCTGATTGACATCATATGCTTACTATACCCACCACTAATATATTCTACAAAGGAACATAAAAAAAAAACACTAAACACATTGATTTTCCTTTAGATATTTCTGAATAATAATTTAGAAAACTGATTTTTAGTGCCCGGTTTATTTCCAACATTTTCGATTTTTCTCTGACATAATTGTGACAACGTAATGAAATAATTACTTTTTTTGCTACTTTTTCATCCACCATATTTTGTAGACTTACCTATTTGCTAAAAAAAATGCTGTTTCCGCATATATGACGAACGTAATATATCTCAACAATATCACACACACAAAACCTGTGTAAAAATCAATAATACATTGTTACCTTTATGCTCCATCAATATTAAAATACCGTGGCATCATACTTCAATAAGTGCTCTTGTTCAATTTGGGTCAGATTTCACGAGCTCGTATGAATTAAAATACACACATCAAAAGTGTCTAGGGATCAACATATATTTTTGCAATAACTTTTCTCCTGATTGATATTAATTAAAATTTTCTTTAAGGATTCATCAAATAAAGTGTTTTCGTTTGTCACAGTAACGATAAACCAAGTCACCTTTGCATTAATAAAGAAATTTGCCATTTTCCTAATAAAGGGATTTTTGACATTTGAACCACTAACACAAAAGTTCGAAAAAAAGACTGAAATAACAGTTTTCTTTAAAATTTTATTGGGTAACTTAAACAATTAATAATCCGTGTTTCTACCGCGAACACTAACAACACAAGAACATCGGTTTGGCATACTCAAAATGAGTTCATCCAAATCACGCTGTGGAATGGCCGCCCATGTTCGTTGCAACAACAAAAAAAGGTCTTCTTGCAACTGGATACCCTCCATATTCGGCAGAGCTCTTCTCTGTAGCATATCCCATGCATGCTCAATCGGGTTCAAGTCTGGCGACTGAGCAGGCCAGGGCAGGACATTGATGTTAGCTGCGGCGAGAGTCTGTCTTACAACTCTTGCGGTGTGCGGTCGTGCATTATCATGCATTAACTGAAATAAGGGACCGATTTGCACTTGTAGAGGAACGATGACGTCTGATACAATCGTCTCAGCATAAATTTGAGCGTTGAGGTTGCCTCTGATCCAAATCAACTCAGTTCTTCCGCCGATCCAAATACCCGCCCATACCATGATGGTTCCACCACTATAAGGATGGACTTCCTGGCAGGATTTTAATCGCTGTTGGCGTCCAGGGGTTCTCCAGTGTCGTATACGTCTTGTATCCGGTCTCATACCAAAACGAGACTCATCAGAAAAGCACACGAAACGCCATTGTTCTTCTGCCCAATTTCTGTGTTCAAGAGCCCATTGATATCGAATCCTACGATTGTGCATTGCTATAGGTGGTACCCGTAGCGGTCTTCGGGAATGAAGGTTCACTTCATGCAAGCGGTTTCTGACTGTTTGGTCGCTAATTAAGTTCCCTGAAGAGTGATGAAGCCTCACGGCTAACATCATGGCAGTTATTGTTGGAGCTCTTCGAGTTAAGATTTGAATATATCGGTCTTGTCTCCGTGTGGTGCAGCGATACCGTCCTCCATGGCGCTCAGCCACGGTACCAGTGCTTCGGTAACGTGTCCAAAGTCGACTGATAACACTCTGACTTGTATTCAGAGCTAAAGCCACAGTACGTTGCCGGGAACCAGCTTCTATCATTCCCACGGCTCTGAGCATTTCTTCCCTGCTTAAATGACGTCGCCGCTCCATAATAACGTTGGTTTTAATCAGTAGTAGGGAAACAGTAGCACTAATAATGTCTTCAATGCGTTGTATGTTTTTATAGGGAAAATATTGACAGCTGATTTTCATCTTTTACTCGAATTTGATTCACAGTTCCTGATTCAAATTATGAAATGCACCAAAAAGGATCCATATAAATTTATAAAATCATAAATTTATTACAAAGCCACATCTCAATCTCAAGAAATCCGCTTAAAAATGCTTGATCCCTAGACACTTTTGATGTGTGTATCTTGCAGCAGAAATGAAAAAAAATGCCGTCCATTTTGATTTACGTCACTCAACACCCTCAACACGGACCTGCAAGAAAAACTTTCCTTTCATTATGAGGATTCAATGACCACTTCTGATGTCGGCAGATGGCCATCACCCCCTGATTCCTGGCGTATCACGGAACATCAGATCCCTGACCCGGGTATTGACCCCAGGTTCCCCAATAACAAACGATGACTTGAAAGATTATACAGTCGTTTATTCTCAGATCACATTTGTAACAACGGTTTACTCTAAAGACCACAATCCAGAGGGGACTGCGGAAAGCATCCAGCGACGGCGACCGTTTTCACCCAAATATGGCGATCGCGCCGGCCGGCCCCTGAGTTTTGTTAGCACGCGCAAGTCACGCCGCCTGACGTCTACTCGCGGTACTGGCCTCCGAGTAAACCAGCCTTCTTGGTTCTTCCATATCCCGACATATATATATATATATTTTAGAAACTATTGAACTTATAAATTTACTACACAGATTTAAATGTAGTATTCAAACTTTTATAGCAATAAATGTAGAAATAGAATTATGTATGACAAAAATTCGTCCTTAATATTGTCACATTCAAATATTGCAACTTTACTGTTCATAAAGTTATACCATAAATATAGTCATAAAGGTAATTAATTTAGCTAAATTCGTCATATTGTTATGTTCTCTAGAACAGATTTATCAATAGTTACTTTCCACTAAGTACTTAGGTATTTATAATAAGTGTAGGAGGCGGCCGGCGCGGCGTACTGTCCCATAAGTTCAGAGGCTACTTACTGCAGCTCCACGGTGGCACTCACGGATGCTCCGGCTGTAGGCCGGCCAGGATCTCGTCGAGCGTCAAGCCCGCGGCGGCCAGTCCGCCTCGGCTCTGCTAGATACCACTTTGCAGTACGAACTATGAAGTCTTGAATTCATTCTACTGTGAATTATTATTACAATTATTATTACAAGGTTTTAATTTAATTATTTACTCATCTCGTCGAGTGGCGCACGACGCATTCCGATAATTAGGAGTACCTACACATCGAATTATATCTGACGATATTGTAAGAATCCCAGGCAACCGGTGGATGATAATAGCAAATTATCGTTAATTGTGACGTTCCAAGATGGACGTCTTCGTATATTCAACAGTGGAATTTTTCTGGCTAATGATCGGATATGTTCCCTGTTGTATTGGCAGCTTGCATTTACTAAACACAGCGTTAAGTCATAAGTCATAAAAATTACCCGCAATAAGGAATGCGCAACGCATTTATTCGTACATCTGTACATTGTTTGTACAAATGAGACGACACGGCGTGGAAACAGGTATCGTAAAGATAACATCGTAAACATGTCATACTAACATACCAGCAGCAAGACCTATACTCACATGAGCATTGTGTATCGCACAATGACGGTAAAGGTGTTCATAATCTCTTCGACAGAGACGACCCTGGTTGTATTGGAAGCTCGCATCGTATGAACAAAGCGAAAGCAACAATTACCCGCTGTTGGGTGTGCATCGCAATTAACCGTAAATACTCATATATATATGTATACTCACATCAGCAGAGCGGACGTATCGCACTATAACGGTGAACGTGTTCATTATCTACGACAGAGACGACCCCGATTGTATTGGAAGCTCGCATCGTATGAACACAGCGAAAACAACTACAGGAGTGTGCATCGCTTTTGTGTAACGCACTATACGGTTAACGTGTTCAACACTACAACAGAGACGACCCTGGTATTGGAAGCTCGCATCGTCTGAACACAGCGATAACGTCAATACCCGTTGATGGGGTGACAACTACCCGCTGGTGGGGCATCGCTGTTAACCGTAAATAGCAGCGTTTTCCCTGAAAGAAAACGCATATTAAACTACTTACCTTAATCGAAGCTTATAATGAGAGCGGCACTTCCGGTTTCCCGTCATATTTCTTCCTATTGGTCTACTTCACTGTGATTTGATCGGACGTGAAGTCATATTGCCAGGCGGGTGGGGGGGAGCTGTTGTAAAACACGCTCACTCCATTCGTGTTCATTGTGTCGAAGAAATACCAGGCAGGTTTAAAAAGTAAGCTTCGAATAAGGTAAGTAGTTTAATATGCGTTTTCTTTCCGGGAAAACGCTGCTATTAAACCACAGTACCGTTATTCGAAGCTTATATTGAGACGTGTTTGTTATCGCCTGGTAATATCAGTAGATTAATGACGCCAATGTGATTTACGGATGTATTTTAAATATCCAAGTATGAATTTTAAATAAAAATTCAATAGATTGCATTCTTATATATATATTTGTATATGCTAATAATTTCTTTTAGAAACGAGTAGCAGAGAAAGAGAAGAGAAGGAGAATAGAACTGTATCAGCCATTAAAATCAATATTATGGCAATTATTCATTGTGTTTTGTTAAACAATCCAGTACAAAAGTACTTTTTTTTTTTTTCGTGCGATGTGTTTTTGACTTCGCCTTTATAATACAGTTTAAAATGTATTAAAAATCTCCAATTTCAATGTGCTAGCTATTATTAAAAACCACTACGCCTGTGACGCATGATAGGTAATTAATTAAGCTAAATTATGTTCGTGATTTTAGTCTTTTTGACCCATCAATAAAGATAAGATAACTGAATACATATACAATTTGTTTTTAAATACTCAATGCCAGGTACTGCGATGTTGTGTACTTTGCAGTACGTGGCCTTCCGATTAACGCACTTCTTGGACACGACTATGCTTTACAGAGTACTAGGTGATGTTACAATGTTTACCTCTAATTATTATGCAGTGTGATAATCTTTAGCATCCAGCAAGCAACAGTGTGAAGGGTAGACTTCACTTTGTGTAGTAATAGATAAATTATATGGGATTTTTATCTAAACTCTATTAAGGCATTACTCTAGTCATTAGTCAGGGTCTTTTTATAAATGTTAAATCGTCTATACATTGCTATATATGCATGTATGTGTTCTACATGTGAAGCTACTTTGAAAATTGCTCACTAAATCATATCCTAAATAGATGAGTAAAGGATAAGTAAAATCGATTTAAGAACATGTTGCTAAGAATTGACAAGCAAGTAACTGGACTGATCAGTATTGTACATTGTCAGAGTTAGGCAATAATAATACCAAACAACAATGATTGATGCTCGAATCCGCTATAAACTAGCAAAAAATGTGGCAATATTTCGCGTTATTTTTATTTAGTTTAGAAAATCAAGACCAGCTCATGATTCCAAACTACTTCGTGAATTTTTAATGTAATATTTGGTTCGATTTGAAAGGTCCAGTCTGGATCACCAAAACTCATATTTGTAAGTTTCAGAACGAAAGATTATTGTCTGTATGCGAAAACTAGGACTCTTTAAAAGTTGTGTCATATGAATAGTTGACTCAAAACTCGTTCAAGAACAGAGTCTGCTCTCCGAAATAATTCAGGGCCAATACGATTAAATATATATTTAATCTATACCAGAATACTTCAGAGCCAATACGAGTTAGTATATGTTCACCAGTGGCGTGCACAGAGGGTAGGCAAAAAAATGTATTCGGCTTGTTTCACCTATTTTAAGTATGTTATTATACCATTTCAAATATCTATATGCAAGCAAATACTATAGACATATTAATTTGCATTTAAAAACATTAATAAGTTTATTCAACGGCTCCATACTGACAAAAATACTTTGCCTACCCTAGGATTTCTCTAAACAGTCTTAATTTAAAAAAATCTTGGTTTGGACATGAATTAACGTTATTTTTTTTAATGTAAATGGATATGTTGGTAATATTGGTTAATTTAAGGATATTTGTGCTGGAACACGAACAAATAGTATAAAGCATAAACAACTCGCAGGTATTTTTGCCTGCTTTCAGTGCACGCCACTGATGTTCACTGAATACTCGAATAATCATACATGGAGGATGATTTGTAGTCTTTCTGCTCCAAAGTACCTTAAATATTTATGGACATTATGTACCCCATAAATCCTACTATTTGTCTCTAGAAGGTATTGTATAAAATATTATCAATAAAATTTGATTTGTATTAAAGAACTAATTGAAAAATATAATATTCATAAGCATCTGTGAATGGTTTGTCCCACCCTCTGTCTGTTTCTACTAGTTTCCCTTACCTCTGTAAAGGAAACTTGTGTTGTCACTTTGTAATAAATGCGAAATTACAAGAGATAGTAAGCAGGATTGCAAATATTTCTTTTGGTTGCAATGCAACTGCTTTCTTTATATTTTCTTACTTCCGACATTGATCGGAAGTTAAATTATGGGGTTAAAGAACCTTTATTCTCATTAGAACAATTACAGTTCGTACAATTATACGCCTGTTCTCCACAATTGTGAATGAGGGCTGCATTACTTTTGGCTAATAATACAGGCGATGCATTTTTGCCATAACTTGGTTACTTACACCCGGTTACACCCACAGAATTGAGTTTGATATTTTTATAGAAACTCGTGAATGATTCCATCATTATGGATCCCCAGAATTCCCAATTATAAGAGTACATACCTTTTAACTTTGAAATGGGATATAGTATAGAAAAAGTAATGGTGGTCTTCAAATAAAGGACATGTCCCCACATCATATCCATTCATTGTTTGAAGAACTTTCTTAAAATGTTGTATTCAAAACTTTGATAAACTATTATCAGTTTACGCTCTACTGGTCCTGATATTTTAAGATAGTAAAAATAAGGGACCATGATTACGATCCAAGACGTGACAAGCCAGGGTTATGAAAATTATATATTTATATATAATTGATTCATAGAATCACGTACGTGCAATTTTGTATAGCAACTGCAACCTTCTTCTGAAAGGTAAATCTCTATTCTCTCCCCGCGAGAGCGCGTGATAGTCAGAACAAACTCCCCAGAAAAAGGTTCTTAATAAGACGATGTGCCAGGCACACACACTGTTAATGTCTTAATATCTCTGCTGAATTTAACAGAAAAACAGGCTCTCTCGAAGAGCAATATGCAGTTACCACTCCTGCAGGGAACTGTTACTTATTGGGGTACCCTGCGGAGGTACGTAATTGCTAAAAACACCGTCAATGTCACTATGCTTATAATAATAATATCCTGGGACAACCCACACATGGCCATCCGATCCCAAACCAGATACAGTCTGCACAACGGCAATCATACAACTATTATATCGATAAATAGTAATAAACTTGGTGGGAATCGAACCCACGACCACTGAGTAGGAGTCAGGGTGTCTATGAGAACGACGGGCCAGTCAAATTATTATAATGAAATGGACTTCAAAAAATAATTTTCAGACTGACAAGCATGCCAAAATTGATTTTGAAAATTAGGTACGTGCTCTCTCCACGAGCTATACATGTTACTGTCCATGCGAGGGAGGTTAAATCTTTGTGTATCCACCCTGCGAGGGTGAGTAATAAAATATGCAGTCCTTGCGAAGGACAATATACTGATGGTGAAATAGACTTCAGCCAACCACTTCCAAATTGACAAATCAAAATTTATTCTAAAAACCGGACACTGTACGTGCTCTCTCCACGAGCTATACATGTTATTGTCCCTGAAAGGGAGGTTAAATCTTTGTGTATCCACCCTGCGAGGGTGAGTAATAAAATGTGCAGTCCTTGCGAAGGACAATATACTGATGGTGAAATAGACTTCAGCCAAACCACTTCCAAATTGACAAATCAAAATTTATTTTAAGAACCGGATACATGCTCTTTATGAGCAACTAAGAAATAAAATAAATAACTATACTTATATACATATGTATCACGGGATGGAGCTTTATTATTTTTATATATATATATATACATATATGCCCCTGCACCAACCTGCGAGGGTGGTGGTTTGTGCAACTCCATGCAATTTAAAATGAATCTAGAAAATATGCCACGTGATGGTACTTAATGCTGATGGTGAAGTAGAAGTCAGCCAACAACGGTCAGACTGACAAGATCGTCAAAATTGATTCTGAATCAGGTGCGTGGTCATGATCAACATACATAAGATGATACATACCATCCTGCGAGAGGTTAATTATTTGTATATCCATCCTGCGAGGGTGGGCGATAATATTTGCAAACGTTATGCAAAGGAGAATATAAATTAGACCTCGTACCACGCGATGGTACTCTATGCTGGTGAAGTAGACTTCAGCCAACATCTTTTAGGCTTTGATAAGATTATCAAAATTAAATCTGGAAACTAGGAGCTTGCTTTACGACAAGCAACTGTACATGTACTGCCTCCGAGATGGGAGGTTTATAATTTGTGCACCCATCCTGCAACGATGGATGGCAACTTGTGCCATGAGATAGTACTTTATATTGATTGTAACCATACGAGGCTTGCCATATATATACGTGAATTTTGTGCATTAGTCACTAAAAGTTACTGCGTTACGTACGCATGCACTGGATTTCTCCAAGACAAACAGATTTGTTAATATGATAGCATCTCTACGTTTCTCAATACTCAATAATGCGTCGCACAAACTTATTGAAAAAGTTCTAAGAGATTTTAAAGAAAACCGTAATTGTATTTCAATTAACTTTGAAACAGTTATATTTCCACAGACTATAAGACAGTTTGTCTGTAAAATTGAGGTGGCGGCCACAATTATAAGACTTAAATACTCCATTTGTACTGTATCTAGGCTTTTAATTCCCAATCCTAGGTTACCCTATGAGTATAGTTCTACTTGTCAGCACACGTGAACTTACAGATACCGCACAATCAAAGTAATATATTAACAAAACTCACTTGTTTACTGAATTTATCCAATTATCACACCACATTGATAACGCCTGAGCGCCTTTTCTTCAAGTACAACTAATGTCACTGTTTCACTGTTCAGATTGTATTATTGTAAATTGACCATCCATTCTGAAAAAAAGGTTAGAACTAACTGTAAGAGATGTATTATTATCGTAGAACTCGTCAACAAAATAATTCTGCAAATGCTTAAAACTGCAGGTAGATGTACTATATTATCGTAGGACTTGGCTACAAAATAGTTCTGCAAATGTTTTAAACTGCAGGTAGATTACAATTTGTAATATTACATTTTTATGTGTCCGTTACTAAGTGTTACTTTATCTACTTAGAAATATTGTACATATAAGCTTACCCACATTAAACTTTAATAAAAATATCAATTCAGCACAAGTATTAAATATTAATTTTTAAAGTTTTCAAATATACAAATTACTGTCAATGGGCTAAACGAAAAATGATTAATCCAAATTTTAGACCAACATAGCCCAATTTACTTGCACTATATTCAAACCACACTATTTAATAGTATAAAACATTTCATTATCAATAGTATAAAACATTTCATTAGGAACACACAAACAAAACGAACGGCAAACACCGTTAAAAATGTTTTGTACTTACGTGCATTTTGTTCGGCTTCAACTATCTGTAGCAAATATTGTTATTCAATATTTGGAATTATTTAGATTTAGAACTTAAAGGTGCCCATTGACGATACGTCCATCAATCCAAATGGCGTGGACGTCTTCCAAAATTGTTCCGTGAATGTGAAAAACGTTTGCCAATTTATTGGACGACGTCCAGCTTTGGATTTCCAAACGGATTGAAATCCATGCGTCCAATCCAAATGGACGTCGTCCGCGGCCGACTGTCAATGGGAAAAACGTGCGCCACGCCATTTGGAAGACGTCCGAATTTTACGTGAATGGGCAAAACCGCGTCCATTTTTTTTGAAATTTTCTTCTCAGTTTATGCTTTGGCGTTGACGGTGGCACATGAGCTGGATTAGAAGAGCTCTGTGGCTGAGTCTATGAAACGTATAAATAAAATCCCCGGATTGCATTAATGTTATCGCAGGCTTTCTGGAATATGTCTTTACAAATAAGCAGAGCCTCTGTACTATTATTTCCTATAATAATAATAGTCTAGGACAATCTACACACGGTCATCCGATCCCAAACTAGGCAGAGCCTGAACTATGGAAACCAGACAACTGATACTAATACATATATACTTTTATACGTAATACATACATAAATAGATAAATAACCCAGACACTTGGCGGGAATCAAACCCACGACCTATCGGATTGCAGCCAGGGTGTCTAACCACTGGACCAACAGGCCCGTCAAAAAAATATTATTATCATCATTAGCAGCCGATAGACGTCCACTGCTGAACGAAGGCCTTCCTTTAGAAGGGAGGGGTTGTCATAATCCCCACGCTTGGCAGGCGGCTTGGGGATCGCAGTATAGGTGGAAGATAAATCCAAAAGAAAGACGCTGCTGCCCGTCTTCCTGTTCTCGCTTAGTGGCCTCTTACGACAGCCAACGATAGGAGATGGGGGGATGCTATTCTTACCCGGCACCCCACGTGTTTTTCATATAGCGTGCGACATTCGAAGTGACTGTGCGTACGTCCAAATGGACGTACGTCAATGTGCGTAGAATATGGAGTGCTTCCATTCGGAAGTATTCCATTTGGAAGCATTCCAAATGGACGTATCGTCAGTGGCTACCTTTATTTAAATTCCACAAACAGCTGTATATTATAGCCTCGGACGGGTGTCCGTGACGGAAAACAAGACGCCAATGAACACGAATGGAGTGAGCGTGTTTTACAACAGCTCCCCCCACCCGCCTGGTAATATGACGTCACGTCCGATCAAATCACAGTGAAGTAGACCAATAGGAAGAAATATGACGGGAAACCGGAAGTGCCGCTCTCATTATAAGCTTCGAATAACGGTACTGTGGTTTAATGTGTTCTTTATGTACGTGTGAGACGACCCGGTATGGAAGCTCGATTCGTACGAACACAATAGTGCACGACGATCCATTTCCCGAAGCACGAAGAGACGTCCGACGTCACCACCGCGGCGGCACCTCTCCGTTGTCCCGACATCGCGGCGTCGCCTCTCAGTTGTCCGGTTCTTGATTTTCACTTTTTATTTAATACTGAATACACTTGCAGCTTTGGATTGGAGACGTGCGAAGGCTTGAGCACGGAAACAAACAATGAAGATAAACTGCGGGTGGGCTGTATTATAGGAGTGTCAGTGTGGTGGTGGTAGGCAAAGTGATAAAATAATAAAATACCCGAAAAAAAAAAAAAAACTTAATAACACCGTGCAAGGCTAGTAGTATGGACGCATAACTACAATAAGTAAACATTATAAGTTGCTAAGGACCGAACTGTGAAACATAATGCAACTTTTAATGTTGAATTTAAGTTAAAGGACAGCAAATTAATTAAAATAATTATTATAATATTGAGGGATACAGGTCGACTTCAAAATAATAATATTAAAAAATAATAATATTATTCTGCCCGATATTACCACAGCGGCCAATCTTTCACAAGATCAGCCATCTACGCGGGAGATATTATAGTGCACAAGCGCTTGCGTAGACACAAGTGCACTCTCTCTTCCCTTTATACCTCTCACAATCTGATGGGATGGAAGACCGACTCGACCGAGGGGGCCAGGCGCAGGACCGACTTTTTACAAGCCATCCGACGCATGGATCATGTTACTTTACAGACAATCCAGTGATCGGCCTGCATTGTCCTAGCCAGTTAGGAACAACTACACAAAGTTGTTTCCCCCGCGGGTTCGAACCCGCTATTTCCGGTTTGCAAAGCAAGTGGTTTCCCACTGCGCCGCGGAGGGTACAAAAAACTTATGATGTAATTTATATAACTATAAAAGTTGCGTTTTTCTTCATCTTAACACTATGACGACGTAGACAATACCACTGCTAAAGTTACCATACAAAAAATATCAATTTTAAGAATCTATAGCCCCTCGAACTAAAATGACTAAACTGAACACCTTGAAATAGAAATGGAATCGTAAAATCCGGTAACTTCATATTTCCAATGGCACAGCCTAGACAAATCCTGAAAATACCTCATTCAAAACTGGCAGTGCGCAATAAATAGACAAGTAACTAAATCATTCTATAAAATTTTTGTTCAGATTGATCTAGTAAGGTCCCTAAAGGAAGACGATTGCGGTGGGTGACGTCTTCTAATATTACCATTTAAACAAGTTTTATGGTAATCGTCCCGAGACCGAGGGAGCTTATTTTCTAACGAAATTTTCGGTGAACATTTTTCTTTAGCGAGTTTAAAGGCGAAAAGTTACAAGATTTCTGATACCGGCCCTTAATAGGATTGGATGTTGTTTCAGAATAATTTAACATTAATTAAATAAGTTTTTGTGAGCTTTCAAATACTTCGATGGATAATATAGATAATATTATGTTGAATCTGTTTGTTTAGGCGTGTTATGGAGTTGATTATTGCATCTTAGCGCGCACCAATAAAGTGGTACAAGTGGAAGGAATGCTTAATTGGAATAGGGATTTAATTTATAAAGTTTAAGTGACATTGTAATTACAAATTAATGGTTTTATGATTCTATAATAACATCAGATCGTAAATATGATGAATGATTGTACTCCTGCGTTTCATCTCCATCTCTTCTCGTTGGGTGTATCGTAAGAGTAGTATCGCGACTAAGGGAAATCAAGAGGACGGGCAGCAGCGCCTTCGGTTTGAGATCCATCTTATCATTTAATAATAATAATAATATCTTGGGACAATCCACACACGGTCATCCGATCCCAAACTAGGCAGAGCCTGTACTATGGAAACCAGACAACTGATACTAATACTTATATACTTTTTTTTTTTGTAAATACATACTTAAATAGATAAACAACACCCAGACACTTGGCGGGAATCGAACCCACGACCCATCTGTGGCCTACGGTGGCTGGTCGCCTGAGCACGGTAAATCAAAAGGCAGGCAAATGCTTCTTACTGAGTATATTAAATAATTAAAATTATAACATTTTCAGACATTAGGTGTTATATCAAAGATAAGTTTTACAAAAAGTGACATGTATTGTTCCATATGTGAATGTGCATAAATTCCTATGGCCAGTTCATAGAAACTGACCGTGCGACCTCTTCGGTCGCCAACATTCCCCACCCTAGTGCTGGCTAGCCAGTACTAACCTAAATTCAGGGGAGCGGCAGACACCTAAAGAGCGAATATAAACCATACAAAGTACACCGTAGTATGTTTACCCTCTACTAGCTAGTAGAGACGACGAGTACGACTACTTCAAAGGTACAAAAAAAAAAACAACACCTTCATCGGTTTGTACATCTAGTACGAAAATGAACATATCACTCCACTTCCAGTGGAATGCGGGCAACACGTGTTGTAGAGCGTGTCAGCACTCCTCTTTTTGTGTTAATTTTGACCACTCTTATCCGTCCATCCTTTCCAGGGATTACCTCTACAATGCGACCTTTGGGCCACACGCCTCTGGGTCCATCTGGATCAACAATTAGTACTAAATCCCCCACTTGTAAAGGTCTTTGTTCCCTGTTCCATTTGTGGCGAGGTATCAGATCAGGTAATACTTCTTTTACCCACCTGTTCCAAAATAGGTCTGCCAGACGCTGTGAAATTCGCCATTCTTTTCTTAAGTACAGATCGGAATCCTTAAACGTACCTATCTGCGGTGAGTTGGACGAGTTTCCAAGGAAAAAATGGTTCGGTGTCAAGGTCTCCATGTCTCCAGGTTCTACAGAAACATGCGTCAGTGGACGACTGTTGACAATGTTTTCCGTTTCTGACAAAAAGGTATTCAGAGTCTCTTCGCGTGGAGCCCGTTCTTTGAGTACAATTTGTAGTGATCTCTTTACACTGCGAATCAGTCGTTCCCATGCCCCACCCCAATGTGGACTCACGGGTGGAATGAAAGTCCAATTCGTGCCATAATTTGAGGCTTCATCCTTAAGGCTTACTTCGTCTAACTCTTGAATAGACCTTTTCAGTTCAGTGTGGGCTCCTCGAAGATTTGTCCCGTTGTCTGAGTACAGGTGCCGCGGCCAACCTCGTCTGGCTGCCATGCGGCGTAAGGCCATGATAAGAGCATCAGTTGTTAAATTAGTTACTGTTTCAATATGTACGGCCCTTACGGTCAGGCAAGTGAAAAGTACTCCGTAACGTAGCTCGTGCCGTCTTCCCACAGTGACTTCCATAGGTCCAAACAAATCAAGTCCGCAGAATGTAAAGGGTCGTTGGTGATGGGCCATCCTGGCATAAGGTAGGTCACCCATTCTAGGTATCTCTACTTTACATTTTCTCAACCTACATAGCATGCAACTTGATACTACATTCTTTACTGTGGGCCGTAATCTAATTACCCAGTACCTTTGTTTTATCTGGTTTACCACCGTCTCTTGGTTTCCGTGAGCGGCATTTACGTGGTAGTGTCTAACCAATAGCCTGGTTGTCGGGTGTTTACCGTCAAGTATAATTGGATTTTTAACCTCCACGGGAACATCAAGTGCCGCATCGATACGACCGCCTACTCGAAGCAGACCGTGCTCGTCTAAATAGGGTGTTAATGTGCGTAGTCTGCTGTCGTATTTGCCTTTTATCTCTCAACAGATGGATATCTTCACCGAACGTATCCTTTTGGGCTTGTTCCAAAAGTAGACGCTCTGCCTGTTCCATCAATGTGCATACGTCAACAGAGGTAAGTTTTCTACACATATTTATGAATTTCAGTACTGCTGCACAAGACCTCAATAGCTTCAACCAGGAAGAGAACGCCGTGGGATCAGGAACAGGTAAGTTTGTATTCTGGTTTTCTATAACGGCAATATACTCCATATTGTTACTTTCAGGTTCCAGAACATCTCTAGGCCAGTCCACTTCATCATTATATAAGAATTGAGGCCCTTGAAACCATTCATTTAAAAAGGAACTATAATTAAAAACACCTCTTGTGGCTACATCCGCTACATTAATATCAGTTGGGACGTATCGCCATTCAGACACATTCGTGAGCTCGTCTATCTCCCCCAGCCTGTTTGCCACAAACACTTTGTATGTGTGTGACTCATTACGTATCCAGTGCAACACCGTCGTAGAATCGCATCAGAAGAAGCGTCGTATGGGCTTTATTTTTTGCTCCTTTATTATAGTGCTGGCGAACCTCGCTGCTAATAATGCTGCTTGTAGTTCCAGCCGTGGTACTGTAAGTGGCTTTACCGGTGCAACTCTGCTTCTACTTCCTACCAGCGCGACGCATATTTGATTATTGTAGCTCCAGCGCCAGTACACCACTGCACAAATTCCCTTTAGTGACGCGTCGCTAAACACGTGTAACTCTAAATTGTCATAGCAATCCGTGCGCGTTACTCCTTTCGATTGTGGTGGGAGCGTAGCAGCTCCTGTATAGGTCACCTCTTCAGAATCTCGAACTTGTGTAGATGTAGCCATAGTATGAGAAAGGGCTGCCTTGCCATAGTATCTAGGCACTCGAATTGTTTGAATAGTTTTCAATAATTCAATCCACTCATACCATTTCTTAAAGATTTCGTCTGTAACTTCATCGTCCCAGCTTATATTTAAGCGCCACGTATCCTGCAACATAATTTTACCCTGTAGTGTAAAAGGTGACAAAAAACCGAAAACATCAAATATCGACATAACAACACGAAGCATTATTCGTTTCGTCGGTTTCTGTTTACTTTGCATAACGCTGTCTGGTATACGCTTAAATGAAACATCGAAACCTAATTCATCTGTATCTGGGTACCATATGAGCCCGAGTGTGCGTTCGCCGTCGCACTGCTGATCGTTTTTAAACCTCACAGCAGCAGTACCCAGTAGCTCTTGTGGCAAACTCTCCAGTACCGGTACGCTATTGCTCACCCAGTTACGCATGTGAAATCCTCCTTCCTTATGAATATTGAAAATATTTTTTACCATCTTTATCGCAGTGTCCTCATCTGGTAAACTTTGTATGTAATCATCCATGTAATGCGAGTTAATAATCGCATCGACTTCGTCTGGCATAGATGACTCGAAGCGTCGCGCGTTTTTATTTTCAACTGAGCGACAAAAGGTGAACATTTGACAACACCAAAAATGAGTGACGTCATTATGTAAACTTTAACGGGTCCCGCAGGACTATTTCTCCATAAAAACTTAAGAGCGTTTTGATCCTGAGGTAGAATTTTAATTCTTAAGAACATGTCATGAATATCGCCTAAAACAGCGACTCTATTCTCCCTGAATCTCATCATTATACCTATAAGTGAAGCAAGGAGATCAGGTCCCTTTAGTAAAAAATCATTTAAACACAATCCATCAGTCTTGTCCGCAGCATCAAATACAAGACGTAACTTCTTTTTGTTAGGGTTATCGACCCCAAAATGTGGCAGATACCATGACTTTGGCGAAGGTTGAACATCTTTCAACTCTTCAGCAAAGTCATTTTCAAGCAAATGGTTAATACGACTCCGATATCTTTCAGCGTAGCCATCATCCTTAACCATCTTTCGCTCAACCCCCTTTAACCTTCGTAGGGCGCTAGGCAATGAATTAGGCATTACACAATTAGACTTTTTCCAAGGTAAAACAACATGCCATCTCCCATTAATAAGTTGAGCCGACTGTTCGACTTGTTCCGTAGCGTCTACATCCTCCTTATTAAGTCTAGGCTTACCTGTCAAGGCCATGGAGTCCAGGGTAAAATATTGACGCACCTCCTCGTGAAGCTCCCTCAGCTCTCTGTCCTTATCGTGCTGATCGGAGACATGCAGGACGGCGTTGACATCGCAGTGCACACCAGCACGTATCGCGCCGCGCGCCGCTCCCGGTACATAAACGCTACCATGAATACACCAGCCTAGGGGGGTTAATGTAGCCGACGGGTCATGTGAACTACCAAACTTTATTTGTAACGATAATAATAAATGATAGTTATCTTGTCCTACCAAGATTTCAGGCTTTATATCTATTTTACATAGTTTGTCTTTAATATCATTTAAATATTCAAAATTATCAAAATTGACAGCACATGTCATTTGCCTAGGTAAGTTAAGATTGTTGACACTATGTGACCTAATATTATAAACCTTATTATCTAAACCTCATAGAGCTAAGTTCACTACTGTAGTGTCGCGTACAATTTCATTGTCATTCCATGGTCCACACACACGCATTGTCTCACTGTGGCCGCGTAGTCCAGCACGCGCAGCAAGCTCGGCACTCACCATAGTGACCGTCGATCCATCGTCGAGCAAGGCACTAGTTTCGATATAATTACCGTCATGGGTAATCACGCGTACAGGAACAACCTTGAGGAGAACTTTATAGTTTCTCGCATTAACGTGCGTCACCGTTTCGGTTATCGTTGGCTCATCTGTCGGTCCGTGTTGCTGGGTCGGTTGATCTTCGGTATTGTTGTAAGTATAATGGAGCAATCGATGATGGGCGCGTCCACAATTGTCTTTGTCGCATACTGGTGCTCGGCATGATCGCCTTTCGTGCGTTGAATCCAAGCATTTGTAACAAATATGATTGCGCTTAACATGCTGCCATCTTACTTTGCGTAAAGCCTTCCGAAACTGCTTACAGTCTATCAGCTTGTGAGCAGACAAATGACAGAACTTGCACTTATGCTCTATACTATTGCGCTCCTCTGACTGCACAAGAACTGTATGCATCTTAGCGTTGCTGTCATACTGCTTATGCCTGTGATAGTCATTGCGGGCCATTAAAACATGCATACTTGCTGTTGTTGCAATCTTAACTGCCTCCATACTCAAAAACTCAGATAAAATATCCAATCGTGGCTTCACGTTATCTCTGATCAAAGGGAAGCTATAATCTGACCATTTAGATATGAGAATAGTTGGCAATTTCGTTAAAATTTGGGAAACAATATTCATACCTTGTAGGTATTCCTTCCTTCCGACAGCTCGTACTGCTTCCACAAAATTTTGCACCTTTACTGAGAACATAACAATATCTTTATTATATTCTTGTGACATAGGAGGGAGTCTCTTGAGGTCATGTAATAAACGTGATATTATGCTGTCTGGATCACCAAACCGTAGCTCTAATGTTGCCATAATGCGATCAGGCCCAGCGGCGCTGATAAGTAGAGCTGCGACAGCTTCCTTAGCGGGTCCTCGTAGGCACTTCCGTAGTCTCCATAGATTCTCCTTAGGGGTAAAACTGCACACTTCCGTCGATTCATCATAAGCCTGTTTAAATTGCAGCCATTCTAGGGGGTCGCCTGAGAAATCAGGTAGGTCTCTAGGCGTACATATGCGACTTAACAGGTAGGCGTCGGACTTCTGGTGGTTAGCGGTAGAAGTTAAGTTTCGAACTGCAGTAGCAAGCATCTGGATAGTACCTTGTACGTTACCGTCGGTTGGCGGCATTTCAGCCAGGTCACCCGAAGTTTGACCATTAATCGGGGGCGCCTGCTGCTTCTCCAGATCCTGCTGACTTTCAACGTCATGGCGACTTCGTGTACAGTCATTTGGTGGACAGTATTCCTCATCTACGTTAGCTAGATTGGCTTCTAGCTCCTTGTCTATGAGTTGCATCCTAATTTCCGCCTTTTGCCTTTCAGCATCCAGGATCATTTTCCTTTTGTGTGCCTCAATCGATGTCGTTGATTTTCTGGATGACGACGCAGCTACGGATTGCGCCCTTTGTGGCGTCGTGCGGCCACGCGACTCCAGTTTCCCATTATCGTTCGACACTATTACCTCTTGTTCGATATTAGGCGTTTCTTCACTGACCTGAATTGTCTCCAATTGTTGTCGCTCGCGACGACTGGTACTCCGTGTATTTACCATGCTAGGCGGTGATCGGAACATCACGATCCGCTCGCAATGGACCAAATGTGGCCTACGGTGGCTGGTCGCCTGAGCACGGTAAATCAAAAGGCAGGCAAATGCTTCTTACTGAGTATATTAAATAATTAAAATTATAACATTTTCAGACATTAGGTGTTATATCAAAGATAAGTTTTACAAAAAGTGACATGTATTGTTCCATATGTGAATGTGCATAAATTCCTATGGCCAGTTCATAGAAACTGACCGTGCGACCTCTTCGGTCGCCAACACCATCGGTTAGCAGGCAGGGTGTCTGACCACTAGACCAACGGGCCCGTCATTTATACTGCGATCGTCAAGACGCCTGCCAAGCTTGGGGATTATGGCACCATTTGGAGGTCTTTGTTCAGCAGTGGACGTCTTCCGGCTGATGATGATGATGAATTTGATTTTCAACTATTACTCATTATATGACATAAATCATATGAGTCATTATTAGACATGTAGATGTTAGAGTAGTCATGGGATACTCATCCCAACTTACCTGTCCGGTAGTTGTGGTATAGTATACGGGTATGCGACTTCCCTAGCTATTACTGTCCCATCCCTTGCCCTCCTGGGCGGTAATATCCTACTTTTCCTATTTCCCACTCTAACTTGCCAATCTTCCTTTTCACAACACTTATCCTTCCCTTTCTCTCCTTATTCGTGAGAACGCAATGGTCAATCATATAAAAATTGAATTAACCAAAATGGCGGCCATGTGGTTCGCCACCCATCACGTCTCGTTTCTCACGGAGGCGAAAAGCGGCCCTTGGGCCACGGGAAAAAGGCGTGATTTTATGTATGTATTATTAGACATCTATCTATACTATAATAAAACTCAAAGAGTACTTTTTCTGTACATTGAATATTTTTCCAAAATTTCTATGTGGGGATACTATACTATCGACATAGAGGCCAAAACAATTTTTTTTGGAATTATTGTCTGTCTGTCTGTCTGTCTGTCTGTCTGTCTGTCGTTCTGTTTGTCCAGGCATCATTCGAAAACCCGTGGATGGATTTTGATAGGACTTTCACTGATGTGTTGTGTAGAAGTAGGGGTATAAATTGGTATATAAAACATCACGCTATGTTTCATAGGGGCTAAGCAGTGAAACATTACTTGCACATATTACCACGTAATTTCCTTTGTATGTGAATAGGGTAATTATAGACTGATCAGTTAATCATTAAGATATGTATTATTACGCTATATACAATAGGGACTGAGCAGACATTTAGTTTGCATAAGATATGGCAGTGGCGAAGGGTCAATTTTTGTAAGGGGTAAGCCGTTCCGGTACACCCAGGAAATTTTCATTAGATTTCCGTATTGTTCCAAGTACTTTGCTGATAGCAATATGACATTATATCTTTGAAAAGTTAAAATCTGTAATTCCCGAGCGAGTCCAAACTAGATTAGGAAAGAAATAGGCAAGGGAAAAATACCATTTCATTTTATTTAAAAGCCAGTTCACGAAATTTTAATGAAACTCCCCAAGTCCAGGTAGTGTATAGGTATTGTATCACAGTCGCAACAATAAAAGATGCGAAACACTAATAACTTTCATTATCGAATATCATTAGACAGTAATTTACGATGTTAGCGTGATTTACATTATGAACAGCGCCATCTATCGGCGGAATTGGACATACAATCACTATAGAACTTTTATAACTCAAGAACGGCTTATCCGATTCGGCTGAAAATTCCGATTCGGTGGGGAGGTAGCTTAGAACCAGGAAACGGACATAGGATACTTTTTATCCCGGTAGGTTAAGGTTAAGCAACGTTAGGTAAGGTCATTAAATAGATGGGTGAACCGATTTGTATGAAAGTGTGCATATCGGGTAGGTCTGAAAATAGGTCATACAGTATATTTCATACCGCTAGGTCAAGGTTAAGCAACATAAGGAAAGGTCATAAAACAGATGGGTGACCCGATTTGTATGATATTTTGTGCGCATATCGGGGAGGTCTGAGAATAGGTCATAAAGTATATTTAATACCGCTGATACCATGATTGACGAGGATATATAGAACGAGAGGAGGGTGCAAGAGAGGAGAAAGAGGGAGAGGAGATTCGAGGAGGGGGTGATGGGGTGAGGGATCGGGGGAGTTAGGTGGAGTAAGGGGGGAGTGAGAAGGAGCAAGTTCGTAGAAGAGAGAAGGAAGAGGGTTCAGAGAGGGGACAACAGGGAGAGGAAGAGGGGGAGTGTGACGGAAACCGAAGCGGGATGGGGAAAGAGAGAGGAGAGAAAGAGCATATAATTAGATTTTTTTTATAAGAGAGAGAGATATGGATAGAGATTAATCTAGGGAGTAGGGAGAAAAGGGGAGCAAAATGTAATAAAAGCGAGGTCGGAGCTGCGCGGGTCAGCTAGTTACCTAATAAATGACAGTCTTGCAATCTTTAATTTACTCAATGTTATGTATAAAATGTTTGAATTAAAAAGCACAAAGCTTACAGACATATACAGAGGTCAATATACATATGAGTAGATACAATTCACAATTCATTACATCTTCAATTGACTAAAGATTATCAGTGCATATCTACATATATATTTGGCTCTGTAATTTCAAAACGGTTCTAGTTAAGCCCCACGGCCCACAAGTTGGCTAATATATTAGGCACAATGAACATCTCCAAACCTCTGAAGTACAATGCCTAGTGCCAAGTTAGTTTCATTGCAAACTGCAAAGTTTGCGTTCTTGGATTTTGCTGTAAAAATGAGATACGAGAGAATCTTAGAATGTATAACGCATTCTTACGGCGGTGGACCCGAGATCGCTCGGGCGCGCTTCGCGTGTTAACATAATGCAGAACGGAATCATCAACCGTTGACTGCATTTAAAAAAGCTGTTTCAATTTTGCTGTTTATATTTCTAATCCTATTTTTTTTATTAAAGTCTGTATTTTTGAACTAATAATATAACGAATAATATCTATTTAATTATGTTAAACTAACTTGCAACTCAAGCTCAGCGAGAGCAAATAGTTTTAACAAATGAAAGATGCTCCAAGAGACTAGATTACATTGCGAAAATAAAATACTCCAGAATGCACATACAGAATATAAAATAGTTGGAGATTTACTATTGCTAGCACGGACATAAAATAAACACTCTCACAGTCTTAACTGAGAACGACAAACATTGCGAGAGTGGAAAAAATAAGAGAGAGGGTAAATGAAAAATCCATTACGTAGATAAAGAGAAACACCTCAATAACACTCAATGCCATTCTCGATGTACGGAATCGATTGCACTAACAGTTTTAAGGAGAATCCCCAACCATGATCCTCTCTTAGCTAAAATGATGAGAAAAGAAGAAGATTCTACTTATGTAGAATCTGATCGAGAGTGATGCAACCCTTATGGATTGCTTCACTCTCTCTCTCTCTGAATCTTTTCATCTAAAATCATTGACATGCTTGACCTTCAAAACAGTAAACAGGTTTTAAATGCAGATCAGTCGAAGAAGAGGACGTTCTGGTGGGTATTTCTTAGTGACGAAGTTATTTATGCTTTTTATTTTTTTATTTACTGTAGTAATTTTTTATGGAATGTACAACTTACAATCTAAAAACCACGAAGGTTTGTCCAGATCGTAATAAGTACATTCTGTGCACAATATCTAAAAAAATATAACAATTCAAAACGTTACATAATAGAAACTTAAATATTTTTTATTAAAAGATATGCAAACAAGCAACCTTTTAAAACTACCCACAGACAGAGATAAGGTCACACTCTCAAACCCGATGCATGCATGGCGGTCACGCCAGTAAAAAAGCAACGTAATAGTGTTCAAAGCTACAGGCTGTTTAAAAAATATGATTTTAATTGGCATGGCATTACCCGCGAACTAAACAATTTCCCATTCAGCATACTATTAAGTTAATATAAAAAAATCTGAAGAAATCTGTTCTTGACCTTACCATGCCTATACTTTACCAAACGTGCCAGTAATGTGAACTAATACTAGGATTCAGTCTAAATCTAAACATGTGTAATATAGTTTTAGTTACTTCTGACCAGATACATGTAGTAGGGGTGAAAACGAGCCAATATTGTAACCGTATCGAGTAAATGCGAGTACGTCTGTAACAGAGCTCCTCCTTAATTGCGCTTAAGAAACTAATAAGAAACAGATAGTGACGGTAAATATATAATACTAGGGACAAACTGTATTAATTGGGATGTACTAATATTCCTGAATTGTAAGCATATGGTAATAAGAAGGAAGAATGTTCAACACTGTTATAAAGAAGATATTTGATACCAACTCAGATATGGTTGTATGTGTTAATAAATACCTACTAGACAATCATGCCTTGATCTTGATCGCGTAGCAGCTGTATAAATTTCAAAGCCAAAGTCATAATATTCTTTATTATTAACATAACAGAAGAGTTCCCAAATCTTGTAAAAATACAAAATCTTTTAGTTAATAAACATTATTGATTTTTTTTTCATTCTTTATTATGTGTATCACGGAGGCACATAAACAAAAATCATTTTTTACATACTACCACCGGATCGTAACGTGGCCGCTACTGAGAAGATATGGCAAGAAACTCAGTGGGCTTGTCTTTTAGATGTCATTTTTTTTATTTACCAGTAATAATACGATTTTTTAATGTATCAACTATTTTGGCGCCTTGTACAAGCTACATTAACAAAAGCTAATTAGAATGCACATAAGATATAGGTATTTCCAAACAAAGGATACCGCTTTAGTCTTCCAATCTTGGATCCAGGAGTTAATAAAACGAATACGAGTGGAACGTCACAGCTTAACTTTTTAAACGGTCGCTCTTGGCGGAGTTTCCTCAGTGATTTATTAAGGGCGAAGTTGTGGTCACCAAATGATGGAAGTTGAAGTGGATAATCCAGATTTTAAATAAATGAAATAAATGATCGCGACGTTCGCTTGATGGTAAGTCCGCTGATCATGTGAGAGTATTGATCATTAATTCTTATAAGCCCATTAATTTCCCTACCTTCAGTGCCTTTACAGTTTTCAAGGCACCAGGTCTTGTAAGGATACGATAAGGTAGAAGAGTTAGCGCTTGTGATATTGGTAGCATTGATATGCGCAATATTTTCTACTTACAGAATATTTTTGGAGAAAACAATCATTTCGTCATGATCGTAGAATAATGTCGGATTTGAAAAAAATGTGAAAATCACTTTTTACCATATTTGGATACTACACACATCAAAAGTGTCTAGGGATCAAGCATTTTTAAGCGGATTTCTTGAGATTGAGATGTGGCTTTGTAATAAATTTATGATTTTATAAATTTATATGGATCCTTTTTGGTGCATTTCATAATTTGAATCAGGAACTGTGAATCAAATTCGAGTAAAAGATGAAAATCAGCTGTCAATATTTTCCCTATAAAAACATACAACGCATTGAAGACATTATTAGTGCTACTGTTTCCCTACTACTGATTAAAACCAACGTTATTATGGAGCGGCGACGTCATTTAAGCAGGGAAGAAATGCTCAGAGCCGTGGGAATGATAGAAGCTGGTTCCCGGCAACGTACTGTGGCTTTAGCTCTGAATACAAGTCAGAGTGTTATCAGTCGACTTTGGACACGTTATCGAAGCACTGGTACCGTGGCTGAGCGCCATGGAGGACGGTATCGCTGCACCACACGGAGACAAGACCGATATATTCAAATCTTAACTCGAAGAGCTCCAACAATAACTGCCATGATGTTAGCCGTGAGGCTTCATCACTCTTCAGGGAACTTAATTAGCGACCAAACAGTCAGAAACCGCTTGCATGAAGTGAACCTTCATTCCCGAAGACCGCTACGGGTACCACCTATAGCAATGCACAATCGTAGGATTCGATATCAATGGGCTCTTGAACACAGAAATTGGGCAGAAGAACAATGGCGTTTCGTGTGCTTTTCTGATGAGTCTCGTTTTGGTATGAGACCGGATACAAGACGTATACGACACTGGAGAACCGCTGGACGCCAACAGCGATTAAAATCCTGCCAGGAAGTCCATCCTTATAGTGGTGGAACCATCATGGTATGGGCGGGTATTTGGATCGGCGGAAGAACTGAGTTGATTTGGATCAGAGGCAACCTCAACGCTCAAATTTATGCTGAGACGATTGTATCAGACGTCATCGTTCCTCTACAAGTGCAAATCGGTCCCTTATTTCAGTTAATGCATGATAATGCACGACCGCACACCGCAAGAGTTGTAAGACAGACTCTCGCCGCAGCTAACATCAATGTCCTGCCCTGGCCTGCTCAGTCGCCAGACTTGAACCCGATTGAGCATGCATGGGATATGCTACAGAGAAGAGCTCTGCCGAATATGGAGGGTATCCAGTCGCAAGAAGACCTTTTTTTGTTGTTGCAACGAACATGGGCGGCCATTCCACAGCGTGATTTGGATGAACTTATTTTGAGTATGCCAAACCGATGTTCTTGTGTTGTTAGTGTTCGCGGTAGAAACACGGATTATTAATTGTTTAAGTTACCCAATAAAATTTTAAAGAAAACTGTTATTTCAGTCTTTTTTTCGAACTTTTGTGTTAGTGGTTCAAATGTCAAAAATCCCTTTATTAGGAAAATGGCAAATTTCTTTATTAATGCAAAGGTGACTTGGTTTATCGTTACTGTGACAAACGAAAACACTTTATTTGATGAATCCTTAAAGAAAATTTTAATTAATATCAATCAGGAGAAAAGTTATTGCAAAAATATATGTTGATCCCTAGACACTTTTGATGTGTGTACATTGTCGAAATATTATTACTGCATTAAAGAAAAAAATCTATGTATTTTGGTTTATTAATTAATCAGTCGGTATACTGACGGATTTGATAAGCGCTCATAGTAAAATGACGCTTAGGTGTATATTCGTCTTTGTACGACGCGCGCGGATCTCCCGCCCTCTCCCGCTCCCGACGAATATGCTCAATCGTCACTATTTCACGGATTTGCCCATGCTTAGCTAGCGTCAGTTCTGACTATCCGTCGGTTTTCTACGGAAAAAATTAAATCAACTTATAATTTAATTTACATAAAAATAATAATTGTTATCTGATGATACAATGATAACATTGCGTTTATGTTATATTTAACAAAAGTTGGATTTTCGAGTTGTATGTTATTATATTACAATTTTCTATGGACGTGATAGTGACGCGGGATCACAACTGACGATATTCTGTGGACACTGTTCTTTATCGGTCGTATCGGACTATCCCACTTTGTTCTTTGAGCTTAATTTACTTCCGCCTATTTTCTATTGAAAAACAATGATTATTTGTATATTTTTCATATATTTTTGTATTAAAATACAATCGAATCCAAGTAATAAATTACCTGTATAAATAAAAAGAAGTAAATTTGAATATTTCTATACTTTTGAATCTTTTTATTTTAAATCGACTTTGGCCTTTGGTTACGTTAAACTATGATATTAATAATTTCTAACAAGATATTATCTTGTACAAATACTATTATTTACATATACTGATATCTATCTGAGCACGCAACCTAACAGAAAAGATTAAGAACATTTTTATGAAGAAGTATTTTCAGACGGCTTACACGGATCAAGCGAAATAATAAAATCAATGTATGAAAATATGAACTCGAACATACTAGTACTCTTTGAGAAGATCCTTTTATGGCCATGTCTCAAAGTGCACCTTCACTATATTTACTTCCATCAGAAAATCGGCATGTGGTCGTGTCCCCATTAAATATCAGCTCAGTTGTAACCCCTTTAAATACTCTACCTTGATATCCGATTTGTCACCATCCCCTCAACCGATTACCTCGGCTGTTGAGAACAACGGACAGCCACCTATGCCATCACCAGCAAAAACCTATGGTGAAGTAGCTATGTGACGATTTTTAATGTCCTAGTCACTATAGTACAGACTATAGCAACTGTCCATCAATCGACACACCTGTGCCTTTATGCCAGTCGTCTTCAGCACCTCTTATTCGATGTAGAGATAAGAAACGTGTACGAAATTAGATGATTGGGAAGAAGGTAAGAGAAAGCGTTTAAAGAATGCGTTTAAAGAATGCAAGAAAAGAATAGTCCTCAAAGAAGGCTTTATTGTTCTAGCAAAATCTATAGGTAGGCCATTATGTTGACTCTCGAAGAAAGACTAGATACAATTGAAAAGTTTTGGAATTTGGGTGATCGTGAAAAACAATGTTGCATGTTGTAAATTCTACTACCCCACAGAAAAGAAAACTAGAGATTTAAAGCAAGCATTACCGTCAATTCACTTATAATTATTCTTGAAAAAAGGGCTCATCAAAAATAGATGCTTGTAAAAACATGCATCAAGTAGTTAAGGGTTAGTTGGACTGCTTGGGATAAATACGACGAAAGCACTTCGATTTAAATAGACTAGAGATGGAAATATAAAAATCATAATCGTACTGTTGATGATGAAATGATTGGTTGAGTCGTCGGTTTGTGCCCACGTTAATTCATTTGTACCAGTATAGTCTCAAACGATGCACCAAACACCTGTATATAAAGAATGGCCTGAGCTCAAACATTATTCAAATACAGCTAGTCTGGTCTAAGGCAGTACGACTTATAGTTACCCTTAACACTTATTTTAATTTAATCGTCCTTCTACCCAAAAATTATACCATGTGATCATCACAGTGTCACAATTTTAAGCAAACACAATACCCACCTGACGACCTTGGAGAACAGTAGGTATGCAAACCATTTAAATAGTAAACATTTATCTAGAACCTTGAAGGAAAATGCAAACCTTTGATATTCAAAAGGTTTTGTCCGTGTCCTTACGGGCAATTGAGTATTGTATTATAAACGAATGCTTTCATGTTATAATTTCATCATATTATGCGATATGGTTGGCAAATACTCGTAAGGCTATTGCTATATTTGACATGAAGGTATTGCCAAACGTGGGGCACCAGCACCAGCATTGAAGTCACCAGTTGCGTTTATAACTTCTTAAGGAAGTTTGTATCGAAGGTTTTCGATTCTGATCAGACAATTGCGCTAGCCATAATCGAAATCGCATGGTAACATAAGACACAATATGCATTTTTTATGGTAACCATGGCTAGCCAAAGACAATAAGCAGGGTAGAATTATATGTCATATTGAATATGACAAATTCCACAAATTGTCATATTCTACCCTACCAATAATTTTATTTGGCTGGCCACCGGTCGGCAATCACTCCTGTGTTCATATATTTACTGTTGCAAATTTGGTCTTATAAAGAAAAACGGGTATCCGATATCAATCTACCTATAAAATACTGACCACCTTCTTCTACCTACTTCTCATGGTCTAAATAGAATGTGACAGATAACATATCCGCCATACTTTGAACAGTAATTTTTCGAAGAACAATGTCGTATAATACTATGTGACGGTGTATACTCCAAAGTAAAACGAAGCATGTGATTTTTCTAGAAACCTGTGTAATTATATGTTCCTATTTTTATTCCATTTTATAACAAACCCTATTTTCAACTTATTTGCCAATTTTTATAACTACAGATTTAAAAAGTTATGACAAAAAAACTAGCATAAATATTTGAAATGGCTGCCCTGTAAAGTTTAACATTTGTTAGATCCGTCACTATTCTACGACTATGACGATTTATTTGTTTTTAGTAGTTGTAGTTAAGAGAAAACATGCAATATGAATATGCAACTCGTAAAATATGAGCACAAATGTTTATTAATTTGTGCTCATATTTTACGAGTGATCATATAATGTTGCGATTATCCTCCAGTTCTCATACAAACGCTTGGTTTTTTTCGAAAACGAAGCTAAAATAAAACGGGATTAGCAAGGGTGGCTTGGGTATGCCACACTAACTAATCCCTTTTTATTTTATCTATTGGCCGAGGTAAAGAAAGCCCAGCCAATACCCTTGCGCCAGACGAGTATTTGGATGCCCCAAAAAATAAAAATATCCTGAATTATTTTTCTAGATTGCCACCCTATCCCGGAGGCGCCCTATCTGGGCCCGCGGAAACTATTTAAATTAGAATGTTGTCTCAGATAGCCTTGGCGGGGGAATGTCGCTATCCATTATCAATTGAATTACGCCAAAGGAAGATGCGATGGTTGAAAAAAATATGTTTATGAAATACATAATGGAATAGGTTGGAACCAATTTAAGAACCGTGTGCGAAATAATATTTTTTTAATTAATATTCTCCTCACTGATACGGCCAATCTTACTTCTAGGCACAAATGCTTACGCAGACACATGTGCGCTGTCTCTCCCTTTACTCCCAGAGGCCGATGATGGGACGAAAAACGGACACGACTGGGGAGAGCTCAGGCGTAGGACTGACTTTTTACATGCAATGCAATAATCTAGCCGAAATTGTATGTTTCGAATCACTTATTATATCGAAAAGTGTGATGATGATGACATCACATCATGTGCGACGCGCACAATGTCGTCTGTCCACCTAGTGGGAGGCCTGCCTACGCTGCGTCTTCCGGTTCGTGGTCACCACTCGAGAACTGATATATATTTATTATTTATTATTATTATTAAACCTTTATTGCAGGCAACTATGGCCCATAGAAACAAATACCTTAAAAACTAACATACATATTAAATTATAATAATACTAATTAGTGACACGGAGAGTCGTTGTGTCGCGCACGGTGTCATGTAGCCGACCTCTGAAGCGGCGAAACACGACACCCCTCGGCCAAAATTCCTCCTTCGTGAAGGTCGATAGATGGGCGGTCGGTATTCTCACCACAAAGGAATTAAAATTCACTCTATGGCGAGACACCAACCGTTCGACCCTCAGCACGAATTTGGTCTTCACTCGCATATATTCTACGATCTCCTCTGCCTTCGTAGAATAATGAAGCCTGGACACGTAGAGTAGCGTCGTGGGTTCAGCCGGACGCAGCAAATGGTTCGGTCCTGTCGGGGCGACGCCGCACTTGTTGCGGTTGGCAGGTTTCTTCTTCTTCCTTATCACCTTCACGAAACCCTCCTCATCACCCTGGTCCTTTTGTAGACCCGTTGAAGTTCCATGAATGATTTCATGAGAACTCTTCTTCTCCATATATTATTGTATAATTTTTATTAGTATTTTTTTTTTCAATAAATGGCTACCATTATTCACCATTCAGGTTATTTTTATAGCTTAAAGCTTATAGCTTAGTTCTTTTTATTTTGTTTTATAATTTATATTTTGTAGTTTTGTACAAAAAACTTGTTATTCTATAGTCTGCTGCGTTTACCATAGAGATATTGATGAATTTTAATAATGAAGTATTAGGGCTCCCACGCATAACTGCGAATTCGCATCGCATCGTAAATATTTGCGAGAAACAAATTAATATTTCCATACAAATTCCTGCGATGCGGCGCCGCATCGCATCGCATCGCAGTTATGTGTGGGAGCCCATACTCCTTAGTTAGATACTATCTAAGTACTACGTCCTTTGTACTGCGTCCTTACCTGTCACGTGGTTTAAGCCCACTAAGCTTATTATTAATTCAGAAGTGTCATGTTAGATGCCTTGAATAAGAAGATAACTACTACATTCGGTTACAATAAGCTCTTAAGCTTTAATTATACCTATAAATGTTTCTAAGGCTATGTGGTACTATTATACGTTTGTAATATTTTAAACTAATAGATGATTAAATACATGCGACTTAGCGATGTGACCTGCAAGGCGTCGTCTTATGGTAAGCGCAACGTGTGCCAATAAAACGCTGTTGGTACAGTACACTAACTAAAATAAAACTGTTGGTACAGTACACTGTAACTGTCTATTAGCACACGTAGCGCTTACCATACTATCCATCCAGTGTTCTTTATAACTTTTTATTTATGTACCAACATAAATAAAAAAATATAAAGAACACTGGATGGATTATACAAATAAATAACACAATAACACTATAACAAAAAACTATATGATTTATACAATTTGTTATTATTGGTATGTGGGATTCTTACCCACTAAAACCCCCGTGGCTGTCACATCGGCACATGAGAGGGGGGACCCAAGGACTCTCCGGTGGGATCTGCTGGGGGTGTTACCACCGGCTTGGGATCCTGTGATAAATATAATTGAATCCAATACCAAGCAAAACACTGCACGGCCTCAAGATGGTACTATAAGCTGCGTAGATCGGACCAACAATAATAACTAAGAAGACCTGAGGGTACATCGGCATAATTGTGACATAAGGACGTTCAACATCTCAGTCCTCCCGTGACCGGGATAGTAAAATCTAAAATAAACCGCGATAAAATCCGTAAAAGTAGTTTGATTTCAATCAACATGGGTATCAAATGTAAGCTCATAATGAGACGAGTTGAAATTTAAGTCCATTTTATTTGTACGCAGCCGGTTTTTTTATGCTTTTTTAATATATAGTTCTTAAATAATTCCTCAAGTAGGGAAGTAATTTTTGAGGCAATCCGTCACGCGAGTAACCTTTCAAAACTTAGGCTCGCATTATCAGCCCAGCGTACCACGCCGGATGACTTGACATCTACAATATAAGCAAAACACTGAACCGCACTCAGTGTTTACTTGTAGGCGGCATGCTCCTATTATCATGTCACTCGTAATGTTAAAGTATCACGAGTATAATGGCGGTACTTCGCTCGGTTATAGCTTTTGTTGTATTTTCTTTAATTAGTTAAAAAATGCCAAGGTGTAGGAGGAGGTGATTTTATATGATATTTAATTTTTTTGTATATTTTGTCTATATTTGGATGGTATTAATGCATTTCCTGTTTTTCCTAGTCTATACAAATACTAACCTTAGTAGTAAAAAAAGATTTCGGGAAGACGTTTTGGTGCACGAAGTATATAAATATGTTGGAAGGGTTAAGCAGATTTGTGCGCACAACTATAAACAACAATGAAAAAAAAATACGCATATTGGTAATATCAAATTATTGCACCTTTTCTTTTGAGTGTATACTTATTTATTTGCGACTACATACTAGTGATAAAAAAAACTACATTAGTACATTCAAGAAAGAATTGTTATCATTCGTCGAAAAAAAAAAGATATTTCGTAAATAAATCGAAGACATTTTTCCATTATGATCTCTACGATATATCCCAACTCCTGTAATAGCCCCCGTATCGTACGTGAGTTTCCCAGAGACCCAAGGAGCACGGACATAAATTCCGGGACGCAAACTCAAGCCAGATGTTCCGCTGTTTTGGGGAAATAAATACGGATTAGACGCGGCAGAGTAAAGCGTGCTCCACACCGAACGGTTGAATTATTGATCGCTCAAGCGGCGGTATGTTTAAGAAAATATTTGTGTGTCTAGTCGCTAAAATATTTGAAGAAAGTTGGGCCTTCTACATTCACTACCACCACCAGCAGTCGCAAGACGTCTACTGCTGCACAAAGGCATCTCCCTTAGAACGAAGGGGTTGCCATAATCCCCACGATTAGCAGGAGGCTTGGGGATCGCAGTATAGGTGGAAGATAAATCCAAAAGAAAGACGCTGCTACCCGCCTTCCCGTTCTCGCTTAGCCGCCTCTTACGACACTCAACGAGAGGAGATGGGGGGACGCAATTCTACTTTACTATGGGGGGGGGGTTATATTTGCTACGGGGGGAAAGTGCATTCCCTTGGTGACGAGCGGCAGTGCATTGCAGCTGTCTATGGGCAGGCGTGTCGCTTACCATCAGGTGAACGTCTTGTCACTAGGTCAAATAAAAAAAAAATACTCCAACATGTTTTTTTTTTTACTAAATAGCCAGTGCTTGACTACATAGTCCTAATGGAAAGCAGTAACGAAGTCGGGGTGGTTAAGCCGCCACACCAGTCTAACTTGCTTAGCTTTTAAGGTTATGGTATGTATTTAATATTAATAAAAATGCGTAATATTCATATACATATAATATACTGGGACAATTCCATACACTGTCATCCGATCCCAAACTAGGCAGAGCCTGTACTATGGAAACCAGATAACTGATACTAATACATATATACTTTTTTTGTAAATACAATACTTAAATAGATAAATAACACCCAGACACTTGGCGGGAATCGAACCCACGACCTATTGGGTAGCAGCCAGGGTGTCTAACCACTAGACCAACAGGCCCGTCATGTTAGTCTATTTGGGCTTCTAAACAAATTTACCAAATTTTACGAGTGTATGTATGTAGGTTTGTCCGCAGATTTCTCAGAAACTACATATCCGATTTCAAAAAAGGTTATTTGTATTAGTTAGAGTATTTTTCTACTTAGGGATGAGTACAAGATTCATCAAAATCGGTCTAGTAGTTTAAGAGATATATACTTTTTAAGTTTTCAGTAAGTTACTGTAACGTAGAAGTTCGAGTTGCTTGACAGTGCTGATACCTGTTTAGTTAAAATAAGAATCACTAAACAATGTTAAATAAACTATGTATTTAAAAAACCGACTTCAAAGAATATTATCTAAAATGCATTAAATAACGAAAATATATAGAAGTCGATTCCAACTGGTGCTAGTGTTAGTTAAAATTATGTATATTGTTTAATGCTTTTTAAATGATTTTCTGTACAATCTTTTTTTTTAATAGATTATTTATTTTCCTTTTGTTTATAAATATTTGATTTAGCTATGAGTGCCATCTAGCACACTAATGCTGGATGCCTATATAATAAATAATACAATGTAGAAAGGGATATAACCCTAGACTCTAGGGCGTGCCCTAGAGAGCAATAACAATAACAATTTTTGAAAAATAGAACGTATTTAATTTAGAATTATAACCATATTATAAACGTTTACATTTTAAGTGATCACCAATATCTGGTATAAAAGTGGTTCGAACATGTTAAGTTGAAGACTTTTAACTCATTCGTGATGTTTTATTTTGAAATTTATTCATAAGTTATTGAAATAAAATCGTTAAACAACATATCGCTTTTGAAATTGGTTTTCATATAATTTCCAATAAATGACGAATTAACAAAAAAAAATACATGGCCGGCCTTATTTTTTTAACTTTACGCGTTCCAGCTCCATAACGGCCATAATTCTACAACGAACATATTTTTTTTAGATTATTCATTTTGTAGTTGCACAATAATGATAAGCTTGTTCATCCTTTTAAGCAGGTGTACCGTTTTCATGGGCACTCGACATATTGAGTAAAAATCATTCCTACCATACATAGACAAAAAAAATAGTTTCCTTTTTCCGTCTCACAGCTGGACAAGGGCCTTATCTATTTAACAACGAGAGCGTTGAGCTATAAGTCATAATTTATGCTCTCGGGACCAAAAGATAATTAGTAAATGGAACACATTGTAGCTGCAAGGTCCCTTCTACCTACAAGCGACCGTCCGGGTAGGTATCACTATAGTGTCAGTTATTCTACCGCAATAGTATTACTATGTCCCTTTGAAGGACACTTTACTGGCGAATAATAGAGTAATGACAAGCACCTTCTGTTTTTAATTTCATTCAATTGTTTAATTGCAATTGTTTCGTAGGACGTACACGATCTACGTTTACTATAGACCATTGGCCACTACCTAGGCCGTTTTGAAAAATACGTGCTTTATTTTATTTTGGAAATTTGAATAACATTCTTGTGAACTCACTACTCGATGATAGAATATAATACTGAGACGTGGTCCTTTACTGCTGGCCTTTTAGAAGTCACACAACGAGCTGTGTAGAGAGCTATACTCATGAGTATCTTTGCGCGATAAAATTGAGAGGTAATCGGCTGAAGAACCATAAAGTCAGTTGAAGTGGCAATGGGCAGCCCCAATCGCTCGAAAAACTGATAACCGATAGTGAGGAAAGGTTCTTGACTAACTACCACGGACCAGATATTATGCGAGTCACATGCAACCGATGGATGCAAATAGCAGTTACAGTATTTATTGTGGCGTCCCAAGAGAGCCTCCTTCTATGTTTAGCAGTGGACGTGATCCGGCTAATGATGATGAAAAACTCGGTCAATATTTTATTAACATTTTAAGCACTTCATGCATTACGTTTTAGCTACTAAATATGTTCAGATAGAATATCCATAAAATAATTGTGAGTAACGTTAATTTTGGGAGAACCTCTAAGTATCAGTTAAGCCTAAAAGTTTCAGGTAATTATGCCTTGGATTATGCCAGTGTAATATAGATACAAATATAACCTTAGATCAGCTTTGCACGGTTTGGAATAAAGCCGTTTATTATATTTTAACGATGATATAGGATTACACATATTTTCTTAATCAACCCAATAGGTTAAATGGAAAAGTATATACCTACTTTGTAAAGTTTACTTTCGGAAAAAATGGCCTCAACTAAAAAAATACAGAGAGGAAGAAAAAATCTGTGGCCTTATAATTATATTTTCATTTTATTTTATCATCGGTGTCAATGTATTACTATCAGAATGTATATTAATTACATGTAAAAATAAATTAAGCAAAATGTGAATAGGGCGATCTTCGGACTAGTCCCCTAAGAAAATTGCTAAGCTGGCAGCAAAACAGAGCAATCGATTGGACATCATCTGCCAGGGCAGCAAGTCTTTATAGAGCAATGATAATGATAACTACCCTCTTTTGGCGACTCCATTTTATTTCTTTTTTCTTCCCATGTGCCGATACACCAGCCGCAGGTACTTTTAGTGGGTAAGAATCCCACACACCCCGATTGACCCCCACAGGATTTCACGGGGACCTTTAAAAGGTTTTCCCCACTAGAGCAAAACAAGTCTTTATCTTTGTACTGAATTATATCACGTCACAATTCTTGCTTTTAGTGCTGTCACGAACTAAACCGTTTATTTTTCTTTAACACAAAGCAATGAGGATTTCAAGTGTCACATTACTAACAAAATGGGGCTTATTCACTACGCTCTCGCAGTGGAAGTGTTAAAACAAACTAAACTCGCGATAAGGTTGTAGTATAGCACAAGCGAAGCGTATTAAAAGTTATTTTATGTTATATGTGAAAAAAAAAATTATTGTGCTGCGGCAACCGCTAGTGATGCAAAGCGGCGTAAGTATGCAGCCATAGGTTCCAACTATATATTTGCGCCCATTTGGAGACTATGGGCCTTGGTCTCACGAGGACACGGTTTAGTGAAAGAAATTTCATCCAATCTTATCGAAGTCTCAGGGGACCGTCGGACTGGTAGCTTTTTGTACCAACGTATGTAATAAGCTTGGCCATACAAAGAGGAAACACCGGCAGTCTTTTAGATACCCTTCCCTCCCAGTGCGGTGATCACTTGGAGGAAGTTTTTTACTTAGTTTAAGTATGTTTGAAAATAAACTGTAAATACACACATCAAAAGTGTCTAGGGATCAACATATATTTTTGCAATAACTTTTCTCCTGATTGATATTAATTAAAATTTTCTTTAAGGATTCATCAAATAAAGTGTTTTCGTTTGTCACAGTAACGATAAACCAAGTCACCTTTGCATTAATAAAGAAATTTGCCATTTTCCTAATAAAGGGATTTTTGACATTTGAACCACTAACACAAAAGTTCGAAAAAAAGACTGAAATAACAGTTTTCTTTAAAATTTTATTGGGTAACTTAAACAATTAATAATCCGTGTTTCTACCGAGAACACTAACAACACAAGAACATCGGTTTGGCATACTCAAAATGAGTTCATCCAAATCACGCTGTGGAATGGCCGCCCATGTTCGTTGCAACAACAAAAAAAGGTCTTCTTGCGACTGGATACCCTCCATATTCGGCAGAGCTCTTCTCTGTAGCATATCCCATGCATGCTCAATCGGGTTCAAGTCTGGCGACTGAGCAGGCCAGGGCAGGACATTGATGTTAGCTGCGGCGAGAGTCTGTCTTACAACTCTTGCGGTGTGCGGTCGTGCATTATCATGCATTAACTGAAATAAGGGACCGATTTGCACTTGTAGAGGAACGATGACGTCTGATACAATCGTCTCAGCATAAATTTGAGCGTTGAGGTTGCCTCTGATCCAAATCAACTCTTGCTCTTGAACACAGAAATTGGGCAGAAGAACAATGGCGTTTCGTGTGCTTTTCTGATGAGTCTCGTTTTGGTATGAGACCGGATACAAGACGTATACGACACTGGAGAACCCCTGGACGCCAACAGCGATTAAAATCCTGCCAGGAAGTCCATCCTTATAGTGGTGGAACCATCATGGTATGGGCGGGTATTTGGATCGGCGGAAGAACTGAGTTGATTTGGATCAGAGGCAACCTCAACGCTCAAATTTATGCTGAGACGATTGTATCAGACGTCATCGTTCCTCTACAAGTGCAAATCGGTCCCTTATTTCAGTTAATGCATGATAATGCACGACCGCACACCGCAAGAGTTGTAAGACAGACTCTCGCCGCAGCTAACATCAATGTCCTGCCCTGGCCTGCTCAGTCGCCAGACTTGAACCCGATTGAGCATGCATGGGATATGCTACAGAGAAGAGCTCTGCCGAATATGGAGGGTATCCAGTCGCAAGAAGACCTTTTTTTGTTGTTGCAACGAACATGGGCGGCCATTCCACAGCGTGATTTGGATGAACTCATTTTGAGTATGCCAAACCGATGTTCTTGTGTTGTTAGTGTTCGCGGTAGAAACACGGATTATTAATTGTTTAAGTTACCCAATAAAATTTTAAAGAAAACTGTTATTTCAGTCTTTTTTTCGAACTTTTGTGTTAGTGGTTCAAATGTCAAAAATCCCTTTATTAGGAAAATGGCAAATTTCTTTATTAATGCAAAGGTGACTTGGTTTATCGTTACTGTGACAAACGAAAACACTTTATTTGATGAATCCTTAAAGAAAATTTTAATTAATATCAATCAGGAGAAAAGTTATTGCAAAAATATATGTTGATCCCTAGACACTTTTGATGTGTGTATTTAGTTTTAGTTTTATCGTAAAAGAATTTACGATAAAACTAAAACAAACATTCAAATAAAATTGCACGTGATCTATAAAACTGTCATTGTTTTATTTACTTATTAACAAAATATTCAATCTAGATTCTAGAAACGAAAGAAGTGATTTGCAGACTGTAATTTGCGACGCTGACGCTAGCGATGCCTCTTCACTCCCGCTGCTTACGTTCCGTTCGTATAATAGTATCATATTATACAGTAGTATCTAATAAATCAAGTTCTAATTTATTAAAATTGTATCATTGCAAGTAACAAATGTGCCAAACGTCGTTAGGTTTTTAAAATATTTAAAACTTAATTACGTATAATCGTGTATTAATATTTTTTACCATGGTATACAATTGTGTAATTATTTAGGTAGATGGTAACTTGATTCGCACAAAAATGCTTGGAAATAAAACACTAAATTGATACAAAGATATAATATAAAAATACTGAAAAATATATTTTACTATTATTTAAAAAAAAACTATCTGTATTCAAAAAATTTAATTTCACTAATGTATAAATAACACAGAATAATGTGTATTATGAGTGATCGTACAAAAATCTGGATAAAAGTGTATCTGGATAAAAATACTGTAAGCTGGATTTCAAGCTACGCTTCACGCTTTAAAGCACTATAACCGCAGCCTAACTATTTGAGACGTCGTAGACACGTAAAAGTGCTACGAGCTACGGTGCTACGTGGCAACAAGATTTATTGCTACGTCCGTAGCTCTTTTGTGTATTGGGTATCACTAATTGTTACAATAAACTGTTTATTGGCAGTAAAGTCAGTTTCTTTGAAAGATTAAATATTTTGTGACCTTTGCGCCTTTGTTCATTACCTTATAGCGTATCGTTAAAAAGTATATTGGTACTAGGAATTGTTATTAATCATTAAAATACAAAAGATGATTTGTTTTCTGTACACTCGCAAAGTTTTCTTTTTAAGTAACATAACACAGTATTCTCAATTAGGTTCTAAAAATCACCAATCTATAGAACACTGATATTGGTGTATTTTTACGGCACCATTATATAATTTTTAATACTTCAAAAGAGTCTTTGAGGTGATATTTATTAATGTACTATTGATAAACAAGGCGGAAATAATGCCTGTAGGCATTCTCTACCAGACAACCTGATATCTAAAAGGACTCATTTTCGTCTTGTTTTAAAATTATATTTGGAGGGCATTCTATAACCGATACTGAGGGCGAAAATGTATTTTTATAAATTTTTGTCTGTCTGTCTGTCTGTATCACGGCTGAGCATCACGCCGAAACTGCTGAATGGATTCAAATGAAACTTGGCATGATTTGAGATCTTACTACGAGGTAGGACATAGAATACTTTTTATCCCGTAATCTAGCACGGTTCTTTTGGGAGAGGGGATTAAAGTCAAAATGGGTACTACACACATGGGTTATACGCTTGGTCCGATTTTATTAATTTTTCTTTATAATATAATAAATATTAGTAAGGGAACACTCATAGAGAGTTGTTATCAAGGTTTTGTAATCGATCGGGTTAAGCAACGTTAGGTAAGGTCATTAAATAGATGGGTGACCGTTTAACGCCATTTGAACTAAACGGGTCCGTGCTTCGGAGAGCAAGTAAAAAGTGGGTCCCAGTTTTTAACCGACTATAAAAAAGGAGGTTATGTATTCGATGCAAATGTCTGTCATTAAAAGTTTAGCTAACGTAAAAATAGCGCAGGCGGAGCTGCGTGGGTCAGCTAGTTGGTAATATAATTCTTAAAATATTAAGAATTCTAGAACCCAAATATACAATACAACAGATTAAATAATATATCGGAATAAAGTAACTATTTCATCACCTTCACCAACTGAACGACGTCTACTGGAGAACAAAGACCTCCCTCTTAGAGGGAGGGGGTTGCCATAATCTCCACGCTTGGCGGGCGTCTTCGGGATTGCAGTATATCTGGTAGGTAATCCAATAGAAGGAAACTGCTGCCGGTCTTCTTCTTCTTTTCCCTAAGTTACCTCCTGCGACACCCAACGGTAGGATATGAGTTGGTGCTATTCTTACCTGATCACCCCACGGGCTAAGTAACTGCTTACTATAATCGATAACTTACTTCTGACTTCAAGTTCGTTCTGAGGCTTAGAGGAGATACCACTGGAGAGATCATGATGCGCTAACCCCTCTGCCAAATTTTGTTCATATGTTCAGGGCATTCTTTATTTGTGTGCGTATCTTTTTGAATGTGTTGCGAGTTTATTATAGTGTAGGTATGCGTGAAATTGTATCTGTGTGTGTTTACCTCGCCTCCCGCACCCCGCAAAAAATTGTTCCACGAAAATATTGTTCGGGGAATCGACGCGATACTAGCTCCATTCTAATTACTCTGAGTTCTGAGGTAAACAAATAATAGTCAGTCCTATCAAGCTCTGGTCTTTCTAAGTTTAAGCCAAATCATCATCATCATCACCAGCCGGAAGATGTCCACTGTTGAACGCCTTGGAACGCCACAATGAACGACAATTGGCTATTTGCATCCACCGGTTACCTGCGACGCACACAATGTCGTCTGTCCACCTAGTGGGAGGTCTATCTACGATGCGTCTTCCGGTCTTCTTAAAGCCAAATAATAGCCATAAATTATGACTAGTGAGATAAAATAATAAAGCTGCCCACATAACGGTACGGAGGTGTGGAACGTGACGACAGAATAAGCTTGGACTGACTTTATGGGCTCGGGTATACGAATACGTATACCATATTTTTTTATATAATATCAAAATCTTAGTAATAAACACGGGAGTGAGGGATGACACAGTTATTGTTATGAGTTTGATCTGGTAAAGAAAAACAGGGTATAGGAATATGTCGCAACTTGAAAAAAAAAACTTATCAGTTTAAACATCAAAAACAACAATATTGACAAGCCTGTTGGTCTAGTGGTTAGACACCCTGGCCGCTACCCGATGGGTCGTACGTTCGATTCCCATCAAATGTCTGTTATATCTAATACTTTGTTGGCTACACGTTTTAATTGTATGTTCGATATAATGAGCTATTTATGTTGTTTGTATCTCGTTATATAAATTTTAAAAAAAGTTAGTATTTACAAAAAAGTACTTATACGGGATGTGGTTTTGCATTCTCGCCATATTAACGGAGGTTATAAATACCTTTTAAAGAACATAAAATCAATCATTAAATGATAGACTTAAAATTATGAAATATTTTTTATGTTTGGTACGAAAAGAAATCCCGTGTGCAACGGTCACTATAAAATAACCTCGTCTGGCACCGATCTTCGCGCAAAGTATGTAAACAAGAGCACGCGCGGTTGCCAACCTTGGGACCTATTCTGAGCGCTCGAGAGCTCTTATTCTGGTTGAACGTTAATCATGAATCATTAATTATCTTTTAATTATTAACCACTGAATTATTAATCTATTTTTGCCCGTTGGTCTAGTGGTTAGACACCCTGTCCGCTAACCGATGGGTCGTGGGTTCGATTCCCACCAAGTGTCTGGGTGTTATTTATCTATAAGTACATAAGTATTAGTATCAGTTGTCTGGTTTCCATAGTACAGGCTCTGCCTAGTTTGGGATCAGATGACCGTGTGTGGATTGTCCCAAGATATTATTGTTATTATTGTTATTGTTATTTTTCATCAATTGACATAATCCTTAACTGTTAGGTCTACAAATATGGAAAAAATGCAAAATCACATCCTGTATAAGTATTAGTATCAGTTCTCTGGTTACCATAGTACAGGCTCTGCCTAGTTTGGAATCAAAAGACTGTGTGTAAAAAATGGTGTAATTACTTTGATATAGTGTTGTAAGGACATCAAAATTAACTTCATCCAACTAATTTCACAGTAGGTACAATCAACGTGAGATCAGTGTAATTAAAGAGGCGTTGGTATTCTGAGCTGTAAGTCAATTTAAAACGTTGAACCTCTTGGACACCTTGGATGCATATTAAATCAGCCAATCTTGTGGTTACTTTGATTATCATAGTGCTGACTGGAAGTGGCAAGCTTACTTTAATATCGATATCATGATTTGTTTTCTGTGTAAACTCCACTGTCTTTGCCATTATAAAGAACAGTAGCCTGTAATGTAGTAACGAACAGTAGCCTGTAATGTAGTAACGAACAGTAGCCTGTAATGTAGTGACGAACAGTAGCCTGTAATGTAGTAACGAACAGTAGCCTGTAATGTAGTAACGAACAGTAGCCTGTAATGTAGTAACGAACAGTAGCCTGTAATGTAGTAACGAACAGTAGCCTGTAATGTAGTAACGAACAGTAGCCTGTAATGTAGTAACCTACCTGTTAGGTAGGTACCACCATAGTGTCAGATATTCTGCCGCCAAGCAGCAGTGTGTAAACATGGCTGCGTTCCGGTGTGAAGAGGGCAAAAGAAACTATTGGGCTCAAACCTAATATTTCGGGTGACGACCAGATAGGCTCGCGTGTAGCTTATAATCAGGCGAACGTCTAAGGCCAGGAACTCACGGCCCCGTATGCACCCGTTTGCGCGAGAACCGCCGCCGCGGTTGCGAACATAATAATTATATTCTGGGACTGTGTGGATTACACACGGTCGTCTGATCCCAAACTAAACATAGCCTGTACTATGGAAATCAGACAACTGATACTAACACTTATATAAGTTTAGAAATTGAGAAGGGCGGTCGTACCCACATCGTGGCGCTAGTTTATTTATTGGTTTCCATCGTTTTAGAAAGGTTTTAGACGTCAAACTTCCTTTTTTTTTAATACATACTTATATAGATAAAACACCCAGACACTTGGTGGGAATTGAACCCACGACCTATTAGGTAGCGGCCAGGGTGTCTTACCCACAAGCCCGTCAAATCATCATCACCTGCAAACCTGGTGGGCGACGCCCGCAAAGACCGCGGGCTACTGCGGCCCGCGGACCGTAGCGGGACCCGCAGCAAACAACCACGCACTCCGCGGGAGTAAACAGCGTTGTGAAATTTGCCATCTACAGTTCCATGTACTGAAGTGTTTCCATGTACCTACTTAAGTGTAGCGGTCGCGCCACCAGGCACGGGACCATTACGCACCGTGAGTTCCTAGCCTTACTGACTTATCACTACTGCTACTAAGTTCAATATAAAAATCCTACCCTACTAGTGCAGCGACAATTTCAAGAGTTTTTTATCTATAACTTCTATAACTTCTGCACAAGAAGGGTGACAAAGATGATGTTGCTAATTACAGACCAATAAGTCTGACCTCACAGCTATATAAATCATTTATAAAATTAATCCAAAATAGAATTGCATCATTACTGGACAACCATCAACCCTTTGAACAGGCTGGTTTTCGACCAAACTTTTCTACCACTGACCATATCCATGCACTAAATCAGGTTATCGAAAAGTGTCAAGAGTTCAACACACCACTCTATTTAGCCTTTGTTGATTATGCGAAGGCATTTGACAGCGTGAGACATAGATCTGTATTTAGCGCCCTTCAAAAACAGAATGTTCCAAACTGTTACGTGGATCTTATACAAGTAATATATAGGAATAGTACTGCCGATATTAAGTTACAAACTACTGGTACAGCATTTAAAATCGAGCTTGGAGTTAAACAAGGTGATCCCCTCTCACCGAAGCTATTTATAAGCGTATTACAGGAGGTTTTCAAAAGGTTAGAGCACTTGTGGCAATCAAAAGGGATTGACGTAAATGGATTTATGTTAACAAACCTCCGCTTTGCTGATGATATTGTCCTTTTCTCTTCAACATCATCCGAACTCCAACAAATGCTGCAAGAACTTAGTACCGCAAGCCTTGAGTTTGGTCTATCCATGAATCGCAGCAAAACCCAGCTAATGACCAACCGCATGAAAGATAGAGTTGAAGTGGATGGTCAAGTTATACAATATGTCGACGAGTATACTTATTTGGGCCAGATAGTCTCCTTTGAAAATCGACAGCAGAAAGAACTTGACAGACGAATTGCTAACGCCTGGAAAAGCTTCTGGTCAATGAAGGAATATATGAAGGGTAACCTTCCTATACACTTGAAGCGTAGGCTCGTCGACATGTGTATACTGCCCGTACTTACTTACGGTGCCCAAACTTGGTCATTAACGGAGTTGCAAAAGTACAAACTCAAGGTCTGTCAAAGGGCAATGGAGCGCAGCATACTTGGTGTTCAGCGAACAGACCGAGTTAGAAACATCACTCTGCGCTCTATTACCCAGATTACGGATGTCGGACAAAAGTCAGCAAAGCTGAAGTGGGAGTGGGCAGGCCATGTCGCAAGAATGAATCCGCAGAGGTGGGCTAGAAATGCCACGTTCTGGATACCTCGCAACGGTCGACGAAGACGGGGTAGACCAAGGCGACGCTGGAGGGATAACATAGACGCTTTTGCGGGACTGGCGTGGCCATGTATTGCTCAAGATCGAGAGTCATGGAAGGGAAAAGAGGAGGCCTTTGCGTATCATTGGGACACAGAGGGCTCTTAAAAAAAAAAAAAAAAACTTTTTTTAACGTAAGTACATTGCTGCGTAAAAAATGTAAATAGTTATGTCCAATCGATAAAATGTATGTCTCTTCTATTGAGACACATTCTATTTACCCTCGGGCAAAGCGCCTTGCATAGCAAATGACACCAGAAATTGGCAGCAGAACCAAGCTTACAGGCTGAAGCTGAGAAAACAAAGCTATAGCTAAGTGAATACGTAAATCTTTGCTGTAACAGTTTCCAGTTTATGTTGTTGTAAAGACGTACTGCTAGAGTAATGGCTCGCTTAAACTTTGTAATGGCGCAAGTGCAGGGGTCCAACTATCAGCTCTTACATGTAGAACTATATACCTGGAATAAGCACTTTTGAATGGTTAATTTTTTAATAGCTACCACCGGATCACAACGCGGCCTCAACTGAGAAGATCGGGCAAGAAACTCAGCGGGCTTGTCTTTTTCTGTATTATTTTTTTTTTGCCCTATGGCTAGTAATAGTACGATTTTTGGATGTATCTTACCTATTTTGGCGCCTTGTACAAGCTACATTAACAAAAGCTAATTAGAACGTACTAAGGTACTCGTATAGTCACTTTTTCACTTTTTTAAAACATTGTTTGTCTTGTTAGAATTGGATCAAATATTGCAAATATATACCAAAAATCGTTTTCTCTTGACTGTTTTTGCTCATTTAGACATAAATCAATCATTATCCATTTGTAACCTACCAGTCCCATTTGCTTTTAGTTTTAGTGACCAAAGTAAAAGTGATACATTTAAGATTTTTTGTGTCGCTTGAAAACAGCATAAATGAATCAAAAGAATGAGACTTATTCTAGAGAAGACATGGAATTAGTCGGTATTATCCGAATTATTGGTCGGTAGCTGTAGAAATATAAATAAGTTTATACCTTAGGTATTGTACCTATTCAGTTTTTGTCAACATTTATTTATTTAATAGCTGACCCACGCAGCTCCGCCTGCGCTATTTTTATGTTAACTAAACTTTTAATAACAGACATTCGCATTGAATACATAACCTCCTTTTTTATAGTCGGTTAAAAACAGGGACCCACTTTTTACTTGCTCTCCGAAGCACGGACCCGTTTAGTTCAAATGGCGTTAAACGGTCACCCATCTATTTATTGACCTTACCTAACGTTGCTTAACCCGATCGATTACGAAACGTAGATAACAACTCTCTATGAGTGTTCCCTTACTAATATTTATTATATTATAAAGAAAAATTAATAAAATCGGACCAAGCGTATAACCAAGTACCCATTTTGACTTTAATCCCCTCTCCCAAAAGAACCGTGCTAGATTACGGGATAAAAAGTATTCTATGTCCTACCTCGTAGTAAGATCTCAAATCATGCAAAGTTTCATTTGAATCCATTCAGCAGTTTCGGTGTAATGCTCAGCCGTGATACAGACAGACATACAGACAAAAATTTAAAAAAATACATTTTCGTCCTCAGTATCGGTTATAGAATGCCCTCCAAATATAATTTTCAAAATATCTTCAATGTACAGAATTGGACCTGTTACAGTTTTATTATAAGTATAGATTTAGATGAATACAAACAGATTATACGACATATTCTGTTCATCTATTCATTTTTAATGGAAATTACCAAGTTTACTAGGTGCTAGGTTCCTTGTGCAAGGAACTGTATAGGTAGGTAATAACGCAGTGTTAGATATTTTGTAAACTGTCAGTGAGTAAACATTGCCGTGTTCCGGCGTGAAGGGCACTGTAGCCGGTGAAATTACCGGACAATGTCTTAAGGGTCGGCAATGCGCTGGTGATTCTTCTGGTGTTGCTAGCGTCTATAGGCCACGGTGACTGCTTACCATCAGGCGGACCGCCTTGGTGGTATAAAAAAATCCAAATGCAAAATAAACTCAGAAATTCTCTCAGATGAGCACAAAAACCTTAATTAAAATGAAAATTTCTATAACTTTCATCCTTTTATCTGACAAACGTTTAACTATAAAATGTTTTAATCCGTTTAAAGTAGCTTTTACGTGAACACGAGTGAGATTCCCATACATGAGATGCACAATAGTAATTAATTAGATACATAGCCCGCATGCCAGTTTCCAAGTTCATATTTGCTTCTACACTTTGATTACTCTAAGGTTGTTTACACAAGTTCAAACGAACCTTCTATGTTGGGGTACCCTTAGATTGCGAACAGAGATCATATTGTGTTATATCTCATATAGTGCATTAGTAGATATATTTATTAATTAAAGTGAAAATTACTACTTATTTGATAAGATACGTTGGGTTGGCAGAACCGTTAGTTCAGCGTGGCTGTGGCAAGTAAAATCATACACCTTTATCTGGTGCGGCGGCGGGTCGAAATGCGCCCCCAACGATATTTCCGCCAGTGAGTGGCAGGTATTTTTCGACCCACCAGCACTAGGGTAGATTAAAATGCTATAACTGCGAAAACGTGACGTATACATTTTTTTTACTGTTAGAATAACCTTGAAGCCAACTTCCTTAGGTTCGATTCGCCCCGGGATCTACAAAACAGGAAATGACAAGTTGAAATATATATTTGTTCCTGTCGAACTCTTACAAACACCTCAGGTAATTGTTCAGCACAAGCGAGAGGGACATAGTTTTCTTCGACCGCGCCAGCTGAAGTACCTACGGCAGGCCGATATGTGCCTGTTCCTCACTGAAGGTACGCATAAGCGTAGCCATCTCTCTAAATGGCTATGCTTTAGGAACCGCTGTGGGTCTTTTAGGTACAGTAACCACGATGACCGGGATAATACCCAGCACACGCTCCAGGAGTGTCCTGCATGGGCCTCAAACTGCAGATTCTGGTCACCCGGATCGGACACAACCTCTCTGCCAGCAATAGTGTCGCCTATGCTTTCGGAGGAATCGGCGCTTAGGGCCGTAGCCTCCTTCTGTGAGACTGTTATTCTCAAAAGGAGGCCGCGGAACTGCTAGGGTTTTAGTGGGTAAGAATGCCGCATACCCCGGTTGACCTCCACAGGTCTCGAGGACCTATTCGACGGGTCCTACGTATACTGGTACAACCAACAAAAAGACGAAAATTGTTTCTTTTTGCATATAGCTTTGGAATACGGAGGATATAAAATATAGTTTATATCCTCTGTTTTACTTTGTTTTTTTTTTTCTCTTATTTTATCTTTAGAACGGCAGGACACACTGTCGCTGATGCTGATCCAATTGTAACAAGACTAACATTGTTTAAAAAAAGTTAATAATAATGACAAGCCCGATGAGTTTCTTGCCAGATCTTCTCAGTTGAGGCCGCGTTTTCCTCCGGTGGTAGCTTAGAAAAAAAAATACCGTATTGATAGATTGAATTTGAAATAAATAATTTGAATTTGATTTATTTTAAAAAACAAGTGACAAAATTATAAACCACACGATGAATATTTATTTATTTATGTATTTTATAATTTTTGTAAACACAATAAAATTACAGGAAAACGGAAATATAGGAAAGAATAGTACAAAGGCACAGCTTATTTGTAAAGAAATTTCTTCCAGCAGGCCTGCGAGTGGAAAGTTGGAAGAAAGAAATGGGACGTAGTGTATATATGAAATATAAATATCTAACAAAATAATACTGCTGCACTGCATTTAATGTTGCACCCAACAGCTGACCACAGTGTCAGATATGCAGTAAAATCACCGGGCTCCAAATACTGACGTCTCGAATTACTATACGATAGAGTTCACATTGTATGATTTTGTGTGGCATTCTTACAGTCCAAATACTATCATAGAACATTTCATATATGTCTTGATAATTTGGCGAGACCGAACCAGTACCTACCATTAATTTAACATTAAAAAACTTTACTATAGTAAAGATACATAAAGTAATTCAAGTTTTAAGTGTTTTTTATCCAAATATTTAGCGAAATTTGCTTTCCTTTGATCCCTGAAGAAACTGCTGTAGGTATTCATTAAAGACTTAAGTAAACGCGACACGAAGTTCGTGTCACTCAGCTAACGGAGGTAAGTTTGGTGAGCAATTTGTGGCTTCCAACTTGCCTGACGCGCTGTCTCAATGTGCGGACCACCTCCCTCAACTTTATATACTGCAATATATACTCGCAAATGTATACAAATGTAGGAATAGTTTCGTAGTAAATACTAGGACACTTCTTAGGCGGTGATGTTAGCCTGGTCTGATATCAAAAAAAAAAATAACCCCTACAAACGTACATTTTAGTTAATTATCATTAATCCGTTTTTTTAACACGGATTATTTTGACACTATACTTAATACGCTGATAGTGAATAGAGACATCAATGAACTCGTATTCAATCATCGAAAATAATCATAGACGGCTCTGAGACTCGATAATCATAAACAGCTCTGAGGCTTAATTAGAAATAACACTAATTGGCTTTTGTGAGTGCGGCAGTAAAGGTCATTCTAATTGGAGAGGTTCCAACGAGTATACATAGTATTCTAATTGAATAATGACCACGTAAATGATAATTTATTTAATTTTTTTTTTTTTTTTATTTTTATTTTTTTTATTTTTATATAGAACAAAAAGTTAAAGTTATAATTGGATCGCCACAGAACTAAAAGAGCGGATTTTGTTGAAACTATTATTGTTACTTCATTTAGAACGCCACAATGAACGACAATTGGCTATTTGCATCCACCGGTTACCTGCGACGCGCGCAATGTCGTCTCTCCACCTAGTGGGAGGCCTACCTACGCTGCGTCTTCCGGTTCGTGGTCGCCACTCGAGAACCTTTCTTCCCCATCGGTTATCGGTTCTTCAAGCGATCTGGTCTGCACATTATTGTGTAGTCGAGACATATTATTAAATCCACTTGAGGGCTCCCACACATAACTGCGAATTCGCATCGCATCGCAAGTATCTGCGAGAAACAAATGAATTTTCGATACAAATTCCTGCGATGTGGTGCCGCATCGCATCGCATCGCAGTTATATATGGGAGCCCTGCGTCATCGATTAGATAAATAAATTCTGATTTATGTCGTCATGGCTTCGGAATTACTACTTTTTTCTAGCAAGAACCTGCTAATAAAGGCTCTGTCTTGAACGTGAGTCATTTTATTCAACAGTGATTCATGGTGCCCCTACACAATGCAGTATACACACTTGTGTAAGCTTCTTTAATACTACCTCGGGACGTCGTTTATGAAAATAATACAACTTGTACATTATGTACCAGGTTCGTAACTAAATCTGAGCTCATTTTGCTTAGTTGAAATATTCTTTGTGAATATTCTAATATGGAAACTAGTCATGGGTCATACTTGCTAAAAGCAAAACCAGGGCTTCCAAGTACGAGTCTCCTAAAATACCAGGGTCAAAAACCAGGGCTCAAATACTTGCAAGTATTTTTCGTACGCACGGGCTAAGTCTATAGAAGTAAATACGTCCATCGCAGTAATCGCAGTATGTTACACTTCCCACTCGGATTAAAGTATTACGCGTTTGTAAAAACATAATACTTCATTATACAAAATTTACTTTATGACAATAGAATTAAAGTTGAAAGTCCATAGCAGTAAAAACGAGTGTACACCGCTCGCGGCCTCTTATCTCATCTCATAATGCCTATTAACCCTACTAAGTATTGTAAGTAATAAAGTGCGTGCGTACGTAAAATACGTACTTGCAAGGCGCGGGGCGCACGGCCGCGCGGCCTCCGCGCCGCGCCGCCCGCACGAGGCCCGCACCTTGCCCGCGCCGCCGGGCGCCCTCGCCCGGCACAAGAAAAAATACTTTCAAGATACTTGCAAGTATTTCGGCTCGTACCAGGGCTGCGTACTTGCAAGCAAATACCTGGTTTTAAAACCTGGTCGCGTAAATACGCACCACCGCTAATGGAAACTTTAGATAATACATAAGTACATCAATTAAAAATTCACAGAAGATTTCTCTATTGTACTTAATGATTTCTGATATTCACGCAAATTGAAGTGAAACCAATTTTACGGATAATATCATTTTATTTTTCAATTTTATTTCAATATCCCGACGTTTCGAACACTTTACAGCATTCAATTTTCGGGTTTTCTAAGTACTTAAGTAAAGAATTCATAAAAAGTAAATCCAGTTATCTGAACGAAAATTAGAGAGTAGGTACTCGCACTTAAAATTGAAAATAGATATAAAAATTCAATAGCAGTTTATAATTTTTTCCAAGCATATCTATATAATTAAAAAATATTTGTATAAACCTATTTAAAAAAAGATTGTTTCAATTATTATTGAATAAATTTTACTATAATACAGATGACTTTCTTAATTATAAATATATTTAGAATTTAGGTACGTGTATAGATTTTTTATAATTTTGTTACATAATTATATTATAAGCAATATTTGTACACCAACAATTGGTAAAATATAAGCACTAAATGCTTTTTTTGTGTCATCTTATCAAACTATATTTTAACAAATAAATATATCTTTATCTTTATGTTTGCTGGTTTTATAAAACTTCTTGTGCCATTAAGTATCAGGAATACTTGGCTATAGGTTTTTCCTGAAGGGTAAATCAGGTTAGTCTAGCACTCGCCGTGAAAAAGCAACAAGACATGCAATAAATTTTCCCGTAGTAGTGACGTCTTCCATAATAAAAGTTTAGCAGCACAAAAATCCGACTACATCGCGGTGCAGCGTGGCAATATCTGAAGTAATAACTCTTGGAGCACGTTTTATATTGGCTGCATAAAGAGATTGAACTCTATTTGTGTCACTTAAGGAACTGTCGCGCTTCACACAAACTCACATCATAAATGAAGCGGTGGTATATAAAAGTGCAAAGTGTAAAATATTAATCTATACTATAATAAAACTCAAAGAGCACTTTTTCTGTACATTGAATATTTTTCCAAAATTTCTATGTGGGGATACTATACTATCGACATAGAGGCCAAAACAATTTTTTTTGGAATTATTGTCTGTCTGTCTGTCTGTCTGTCGTTCTGTTTGTCCAGGTATCATTTGAAAACCCGTGGATGGATTTTGATAGGACTTTCACTGATGTGTTGTGTAGAAGTCTAGGTATAAATTGGTATATAAAACATCACGCTATGTTTCATAGGGGCTAAGCAGTGAAGCATTACTTGCACATATTACCACGTAATTTCCTTTGTATGTGAATAGGGTAATTATAGACTGATCAGTTAATCATTAAGATATGTATTATTACGCTATATACAATAGGGACTGAGCAGACATTTAGTTTGCATAAGATATGGCAGTGGCGAAGGGTCAATTTTTGTAAGGGGTAAGCCGGTCCGGTACACCCAGGAAATTTTCATTCGATTTCTGTATTGTTCTAAGTACTTTACTGATAGCAATATGACATTATATCTTTGAAAAGTTAAAATCTGTAAAATCTGTCGTTCATGAGATTTTAATGAAACTCCCCAAGTCCAGGTAGTGTATAGGTATTGTAGCACAGTCGCAACAATAAAAGATGTGAGACAGTGGAAACTTTCATTATCGAATATCATTAGACAGTAATTTACGATGTTAGCGTGATTTACAATTATGAACAGCGCCATCTATCGGTGAAATGGAACATACAATCACTATAGAACTATAGTCTAGCTAAATAAAAGAAAGTCGTGTTAGTTACACTATTTATAACTCAGGAACGGCCTAACCGATGCGGCTGAAAATTGGTGGGGAGGTAGCTAAGAACCAGGAAACGGACATAGGATACTTTTTATCCCGGTAGGTTAAGGTTAAGCAACGTTAGGTAAGGTCATTAAATAGATGGGTGAACCGATTTGTATGAAAGTGTGCATATCGGGTAGGTCTGAGAATAGGTCATACAGTATATTTCATACCGCTAGGTTAAGGTTAAGCAACATAAGACAAGGTTATTAAATAGATGGGTGAACCGATTTGTATGAAATTTTGTGTGCATATCGGGTAGGTCTGAGAATAGGTCGTAAACTATATTTCATGCCGCTAGGTTAAGGTTAAGCAACATAAGGCAAGGTCTTTAAATAGATGGGTGAACCGATATGTATGAAATTTTGCGGGTAGGTCTGAGAATAGGTTATTAAGTATATTTTATGCCGCTGATACCATGATTGACGAGGATATATAGAACGCGAGGAGGGTGCAAGAGAGGGAGAGGGGAGGGTAAGTGAGTAATCGGAGGAGTTAGGTGGAGCAAGGGGGGGGGGGGGTGAGAGGGAGCAAGTTGGGAGAAGAGAGAGGAGGGAGAGGGTTCAGATAGGACAACGGGGAGAGGAAGAGGGGAAGTGTGACGGGGACCAAAGCGGGAGGGGAGAGAAAGAGCATAGAATTAGATTTTTCTTAGAAGAGAGAGATAAATCAAGGGAGTAGGGAGAAAAGGGGAGCAAAATGTAATTAAAGCGCGGGTCAGCTAGTTTGAAATAAAAGTTACAAATTATTCTAAAACTGACTTATATATAAAACTAATAGGAAGCGCAAATATGTACGTCTAAAACGGATGCTCTGTATTGCAAGTAATAGTTTTTAAAAATAAATATGCTCTGTTTTCTACCTGACATCAACGTATTCAAGGTTTTACATTGTTTGAAGTTCTACATAAATTAAATTGCAACCAAACAAATTCTTGTAGACAATTTTCTTTCGTTCAAAAGATTTGCTAATAATTTATTATTACCAAATCTTGTTTTAACTTAACGCTATGTAAATAAAAAGAAATACTTTTAAAATATTCCCACAGTTTTTCACAAAGAGTGTCATTATTCTTCAGTCTCTTAATTTACCGCAAACGTGAAACAAAAGACACTGGATACTTCCTTTTATAGATCATTGAGGAAAACTTTGCTGTATTTTCTTTACGCATACCGAAGAAATAAGAAATGTTTTTATATAGAGTTGTTAGTAATCTATGCACCCTAAAAGCGCAAGGCTTTCTCATCGTCCACTACTAGTTGACATAATAGTGATTTGTGGTCCAAGTTGGCCGTTCTCCTCTACTCGCCCCGCTGACACCCAAGAGAAATAACTCGACCCGTACTTTCTTAACGAAATGATTGCCTACGTGAACGTTGTTAGCCCTATTTATTTTGGGGTGGGTTTTATTTACCCTCTCTCCCCAGCGGATAATTCAGTTTCTAAGAATTCCGTATCGACCAACTGGGACGCATAAAGTATTTTTGCTTTCACGAGAAGTCCTGTTCGGTAAATGGAACTAACTATTTTGTCTCTATAATTCATTGCGATCATTGTATTGCTATCAACACGCCTCTTTGGCTGAGTATTTAATTATTTTCCTTTACAATTTTTTTAATAAAAATATTTTTAAACTTCATTAGGTTTTTCAATTGTAATTTTTTTTTTGTTTTTGATATATTTTTTTTATTTACATTTATTCTTTTGAAAACTAATTTAATTCTGATATATAATTTAATCCGTACTGTCATACAGTAGATGAGTTTTTACACAGAAGATAATATAATGGCTGTCACCACATGACCTATCTTGTATGTGTATTTCTTCATTACTTAAATGAATATTGAAATTATGCACTGTGGCCATATCATTTAATTTTTTATATATTATGCACATTGTTTTTTTTTTCAAATTAGCTGTTATAGTAGCTGCTATTCAAACCTTTATCTTCTTCTTGTAATTACAACTATTTTGTGGTCGTATAATAGGTACCTTGTGCATAAGACGGTTAATACTGGAGTGTGTTAATAGGTGGTAGGCTGTACCTTGTGCAAAAGACATTTATTAACGGAGTGTCAAATATTCTGTCGCCAAGCGACGACCCGACGTTTTAAATGCTTTGCAGCACCCGTGACCATCGCGGGGGGTTGTGATGTTGAACGTGGTTTTATCACAATTATACCGGTGTACCCTCAGGTCTTCTTAGTTATTATTGTTGTTCCAATCTATGCAGTAAGAGCTTACAATATCTAAACAACTTTAGGGGAGCGGTTTACATGTTTTGAAAAATTATATTTTAAATTAAAACACTGTAATAGAGCAGAATTGCATGCTCTTTATTACTGAAAAGTGATACAGACACTTTGAATTACAATAAAATCTATTTAAAAAAAAATTGAACCGACTTCAATATCACTGAAAAGTATAAAATAATTTAAATATTATTGAAGTTGGTGCCAAATATACACAGCAGGTACGCTAACACCAACTTCAATAATATTTAAATTATTTTATACTTTTCAGTGATATTGAAGTCGGTTCAATTTTTTTTTTAAAGATTTTATTTTAAACTTTTTAGTGATATTTTCATATATAAAGATTGAACCATCGAAAACCGTAAAATTATCTAGGTAGGTTATGATCACATTATCGTCTACATAGTTTTACATAATTCATGTTTCTTCAGAAAAAAATATCCGGTCGTAATGAAATTTGCATGGAAACATCATAGTAGTTTACTCTCTCGAATAAAAAAAGAATCATCAAAATCGATTCATAATTGTCAGAGAAATGTAATGGAGAACATCAGTTTTATGGTTTTTACCAGATAAATTCCTCCACATCGTTCATGGTCCTCCAGGAAGTTCTTATCCGGTTGTAATAAAATTCATACAGATTCAATACAGTGGTTTCTTCTTTCGAATAAAAAAAGAATCATTGAAATTGGTAAATATTTGCCAGAGTTATGACCATTTTTGTCCGACCGAGCGAGTCCGAGCGACTAAAACGTCATCTATATAGGCTTTCTTGCAGCTCTCAGTGCGCAGTCACCATTCTTGTTTTTTCAGGAACTACTTATTACTAAGCAATAATTTTTTTATGGGACCCAATTAACGGATTAAAGAAAAATATAATGCATGTCTCTTAATTAAGCAATTAGTTTTTATAAAGACTCATACGTCATCAGACTTATTCTAGATCATTTGTTAACATGATCTCTAATAAACAAGTATTGTTATGACTAAAATTAGTACTTGATACATGTGCCATAGTAAATAGATGTACTTTATATTGTTTTTAATAAAGCTTCTAGAGCTTTCCGTATATTTATAATTGCAACGTTTACAATTAATTCCTAACAAATACTATGGTAGCGGATTGGGGGTGTATAACTATGTTGAGGCTGCGCAATGTTTTTTTTTTGGATATAATTATATTTATTACAAAACACGTAAAAGTAGTTTCATTTCAAATTATAGTCACGTAAATAATAATAATAATATCTTGGGACGATCCACACACGGTCATCCGATCCCAAACTAGGCAGAGCCTGTACTATGGAAACCAGACAACTGATACTAATACTTATATACTTTTTTTTTTTGTAAATACATACTTAAATAGATAAACAACACCCAGACACTTGGCGGGAATCGAACCCACGACCCATCGGTTAGCAGGCAGGGTGTCTGACCACTAGACCAACGGGCCCGTCGAGACATAAGACATAAAACGGGCCCGTCGAGAAATAAAAGACAACCTCTCAAAAGGCTTACTAAATAATATCTCGGGTGACGATTGTCAGTTGTATCACCTCGTTGCACTCATCAGCAGCCAAAAGTCGTCCACTGCTAAACAAAGGCCTCCCCCTTAGAAGGGAGGGGTGTCCATAATCCTCACGCATGGCAGGCGTCTTAGGGATCGCAGTATAGGTGGTAGGTAATCCAATAGAAAGACACTGCTGTCCGTCTAGTTGTTTACCTGTAGTCGCTTAGTACAGACACCAAACGAGAGAAGATGGGAGAGGGTGATTCTTACCGAGTAACCCTACGGGTACCTGAGTGAAATTTAAGAAAAACTAGGCAATTTAAGACTCCTCTACTTTCGTGAATTTACAAACACTCGTTTGTTGAGTTTTTTATAAGTAAAGCTACAAAGTAAAAGCTAAGTTTAAGTCTGCTTTAACAGAAATCAAAGTTGCTGAGTTTTTTCAGTTTTTCAAAGAATTCTTTAACCATTTAAGTAGACTGCGGTCTGTTTCGCTTAATACAAAAATACTTGAAACTAGTGAGTTGGAGTGCTTAGTTGCGTTTTCTTTTAAAGCATTTCATTCGAATATAAGCTGTTAAATAACTGCAAGAGCTAAGAGGCAAACGCATATTTCAATGTTTTACACATTTTTAATTTTTTTACATTTAATATTTTTGAGATTGTATCAAATTATTTTCATCTCGTCTGGAAATTAAAAGTTAAGAAAGACTTGTTGTAACTGTAAGCTTATTTGTAAAGAAAAGTCTAGACAGTTTTTTTGGTTCTTTCTTTGTTTTGGTTGGGACACGTACTTACAAGATTATAACAATAAAAGTTTTTAATTGGACATTCTTCTTTGTGAGACAATATGAAAACTAGAATATTTTTACTGAACAGCTCCACCCGCGCTGTTTTTACGTGTACTAAATTTTTAATAGCATACATTTGCGTCGAATACATAAACTCCTTTTTTTAAAGTCGGTTAAAAACTGGGACCCACTTTTTACTTGCCCTTCGAAGCACGGAGACGATTAATTCAAATGGCATTAAATGGTCACCCATCTATGTAATGACTTTGCCTAACATTGCTTAATCTGATATAATTGCCCGCCCGGACCCGTTGGTCTAGTGGTTAGTGACCCTGTCTGCTACCCAACAGGTCGTGGGTTCGATTCCCACCTAGTGTCGGGGGTTTTATCTATATAAGTATGTGTTTACAAAAAAAAAGTATATATGTTAATAAATTTATTCATATACCAGATACAGATTAAGGATTCAAAGGCATGTGAAGGCTAATATGTAGTTTTCTCCAATGGCTACCTCTCTCAATCTTTACCTTCTTATGCTCATTTGTACAGTAGTATTTGGTTACCATTTGGTTTATCAATATTCATTGTCAATTAATTACAATGATAAATTGATAAAATCAGACCACGTGTATAACCAAGTAACATTTTGACTTTAATCCCCTCTTCCAAGAGAGCCGTGCTGAATTACGGGATAAAAAGTATCCTATGTCCTACCTCGCAGTATAAACTCAAATCATGCCAAGTTTTATTTGAATCCATTCGGTAGTTTCGGTGTGATGCGCGGCCATGATACAGATAGACATAAATTAAAAAATAAATACAATTTTGGCTTCAGTACCTATTGGTTATAGAATGCACTCCAAAAATAATTATCAAAATATCTTCAATGTACAGAGTTGGACCTGCTTCAGTTTTATTAATGAAAATTAGTCATTTGTTGAAACTAAATATTTACAATTTATTTACAAATATGTATACTTAAACTAGGTAAAAAACTTCCTCCAAGTTGCCGCCGCAATGGGAGGGAAGGGTACCTAAAAGACTGGCGGCATTACCCCTTTGTATAGCCAAGCTTATATGTGGGCAGAAAAAGTTTTATTATAAGTAGCTAGCTGAACCTCGCAGCTCCACTCCGCTCTTTCACTTTGCTGAAGATCATAACATGATCAAATGCATAGTTTACGATTCTATAAAGGACATACAGAAAGAAAAACATTCATTTTTATACATATAGATCAGCTAAATATTTTAACAATGGTTTTTTTAGGTGCGCCAGGTGACTTGAACAGGCGACATTCAATAGTATGTAAATTACTAACGATAATAATATTATTTATTTTACATCTACAGGTTTTGGACTGGCTGACTATTCTAGTTTAAACGACATAACGTAGCTCGCAGCCTCATAAGGAACTAGGAATGAACTAATTCGAATCAGTTTTTGCCTAGTTTCAGTGTTTTAGGATAGTAGTTCCTACCCTTAAACCACGATAACGGGATTCTGTCGATATTTGAATTTCCATAAACTCGTACAGACTCATAGTAACGCCGTTTTTGATACCCCCTAACGTAACTATAGAAAATAAGCCAGCATAAAAGCCTTTTGAAACGAGAACACTAATTAGATAATGAGCTCTCAAAGGACGTACAGTTATAACAAACAAAGCTGTGTTTATTTTGTTTATGGTATACTCAATAGATATAAGCTAAGACCGTGATCCTGTTTGGTGGTAAGTTATGATAAACTTTATTCTAATCGGGAATTAACGCGATTTACCTTATATTTTGGCTTGACGTTTCGGCCGGGTTGCACCAGCCGTGGTCACAAGCAGACTGGTTCAGCGAGACGGCTCCGTGCGCGAGGCAGAAATATCTTCGTCTACCCCCGTTCTTTCACTTGTAACGTTAAGCCCACTACACACTACACTCACAGTATCTGTATATTTAACCGCCGGCAAATAGCGAGGTTTTGTCATTTTGATCACTGGTTCCCAAGCAGCTGATAATCTAAAGCCATCTTCCCGGTTGAAATTTTTAGATTTCTTTATTTCAATCGCTTCACGAACAACTCTAGAATAAAAGTGTCGATCGGTGGAAAGGACTTGTGGGCGATGAAACTCAATCCGGTGATTTGTATCCGACTGAAGTATATGCTCGGCAATCGCTGACTTGCTAATCTGACGGTTCTTTACAGCTGTGATATGCTCTTTAACCCTTTCTGCGATAGTCCGCTTCGTTTGGCCTATATAGGAGCTACCACAACTGCAATTTATTTTGTAGACACCTGGTGTCTGTAATGGCAGGACATCCTTTGCAGTACCTACAACGTTGCTTACTTTGGTTTGGAAACGTCAAGCCAAAATATAAGGTCGCGTTAATTCCCGATTAGAATAAAGTTTGATAATGGAACGCGAAAGTCTAAAAGTATATAAGTTATGATAAAGCCGTGTGCCGTAAAGTGTATTGTCAGGACACACTATCACTGATGTTGAACCAATTGTAACAAGACAAACAATGTTAAAAAAAAAGTGAAAAAATGACAAGCCCGCTGAGTTTCTTGCCGGATCTTCTCATTTGAGGCCGCGTTATGATCCCGTGGTAGCTTTTAAAAATTTACCATTCAAAAGTGCTAGCGTTAAGCCTATTTGAAATAAATATTTTTGACTTTGACTTTGATTAGGAACAATGTTATACCTTACCACTTCTGGCAAAGTATAATTTTGTTCCTAATCAGACCACCCTAACCACTCTTCAGTGGTTGCAATACTTTTGTAATAATATTTCACTAATTGTGAACACCGCAGTGTCAGATATTCCAATCAACAGGGTGTAAACTTTACTGTGTTCCGGTGTGAAGGGCACTGTTGCTGGTGAAATTAACAGGCACAGGATACCTAATAACTAATTTCACGAGTGACTAGCGGCAGTGTCGTTTAACATCAGGTGACCGTCTTGCCGTTCTCGTTAATAGGAAGTATAGTAAACATTTACTGCAGTTACCCATCTCCTCCGGTTGGGTCTCGTATGGGGCGACTAAGGGTAAAGAAGAAGATGGGCAGCAGAGTCTTTCTATTGGATTACCGGCCACCTATACTGCGATCCCGAAGACGCCTATCAAGCGTGGTGATAATGGCAACCCCTCCCTTCTAAGGGAGAGGCCTTTGTTCAGCGGTGGACGTATTTTGGCTGATGATGACTGCAGTTTAATCTGTGACTCCGTAGCCGACTGCAGGCATGTCATGTCGCGTCGTCATGTCACTGAAGTGCATTTCCTGCGTGATCCCGAACCTGACTGGAGTGCCATATTTCAGTCAGTTCGAAGTGTTCCGTGAGATATAATGTGTAACGTTATTGGAATATGACACTAGTTTTAGAGTCAATTACAAAAAAAAGGTAAGTATGTAAGTAAGTTGTATGAATTGTCTGTTTACCATAGTATAATATGTTCTGTCTAGTTTGGGACCAGATGACCGTGTGAGGATTGTTCCAGGAAATTATTATAATACCGCGATCATTTCTAAGCTACATTTTCAGTCCGACTTCTCCCCGCATGTCGCCGTAAGTATACAGTGCTTACCTAACTACTTACTTAATTTAAGTTAATATTTAAAGTAGTTAGTACAGTATGCGACTATGACAATGGCTAGCTAGCACAATACCGTACTACTAATGTGTTGATTGAAATTCAGTAAAATAAAAATATTTGCTATTTTTTTTTTTGCTTTCAGATGATTTTATCCGCAGTCGATTTTTGGTTATAACTTTTTCTTATTGTACAGGATGATTTTTTCAAGTGGATGCGGATGGCCAAATCCGAAACTATCGGATGCAGTAATAAATATTACAGGTGTGGTTTTTTTTTTCAAAATCATAGCTAAGAATATTAATTTTTCAAAAATCCAATGATGCAGTTTTCATCATTCATTATCATTAGCAGCCGATACACGTCCACTGCTGAACAAAGGCCTCTCCTTTAGAAGGGAGGGGTTGCCATAATCCCCACGCTTGGCAGGCGGCTTGGGGATCGCAGTATAGGTGGAAGATAAATCCAAAAGAAAGACGCTGCTGCCCGTGCTGATGCAGTTTTAGTGTTCATGAAAATCGGGCCCATAAGTCCTTGTGGTATATATCACCACTCCTTATATTTTCGGATTTGAATATCCACGCCCAATTGAAAAATTCACCTGTATATTAACTTATTTCTTTAATATATTCTCTAATCTAATATACGCCGCGTGTGTTGAATAGCTTACCTAATAGTGTATTCGCATTACTCAGCTTAATAGCTATTCAATCAAGCTTTGCATACCAACAAACAGCTCGATATTCAAATAAGTCATTATGCTTGTTAGCACCAGCGGCATTATATTCTAAGAATCGTGAATAACCTATTTACCTATTTGCGCCCTTTTCGGTGGAGACCCCATGGTATTGGTCTCATGAGACATACGGTTTGGTGAAAGTTATCTAAACTGCTTGAAGTCTGAGGGGACCGTGTCGGGCTGGTAGCTTTTTCTGCCAACGTAATTAAGCTTAGCGATGCAAAAAGTAAACGCTTCCAAAACCTACATACTTTTAGGTACTCTTCCCAGTGCGGCGACATATTTTTAGGTACTCTTCCCAGTGCGGCGACAACTTCGAGAAAGTATTTTACTTACTTTAAGTATTTATCTAAATGCTTCTTTTTATAAATACTGTATTTTTTTAAATAAGATTTTATTTTCAGATTAAGCAAAATGTTATTGAGTTTTTTAACCGACTTCAAAAAAGGAGGAGGTTCTCAATTTGACTGTATATATATTTTTTTTTTCTATGTATATTCGCGCATAACTCTGGCAATTATGAACCGATTTGAATAAATCTTTCTTGTACGGATAGGCCGATCCACTGATTGGGTCGCATAAAAAAAACATCAACCTTTATTACTGCACCATCCGATAGTGTTTTCATCGAAATCGGACCCGTAACTCCTTTGAGTTTCAGATTTGACCATCCAAAGTAATCCAAACCCACTTGAAAAAAACGCCATGTATGGTATAGCGAACGTTATCAGTCCGAACCAGGAAAATCTCGAAGCCTGTCGAGTAGAGTTCAATATTAGGTACCTGCACGGTACTGTAGTGTGAACTCTGAATATCCGATAGAAGAACTCGAGTGCTGTGTCCACACCGCCGCGGACTGTTTGCTAACCTCTGTATATATGCCGATCATACACCGTATTTGATCTGTTGTGAACACAGCTTATAATCTTAAAGGATACTTTCAATATTTTTTCTTTAAGTTTTATTTCTTGTATTTAAATAATTATATATTCAAGTGCAAACAAAATTAAAACGAAATCGGTTATTTAAAATAGGCCAAGAGTATCATTTTGTAATTGCCATATTTTATCGTAAAAAATAAAAAGACTACCGGATCATGACGGGGTCTCAACTGAGAAGATCCGGCAAGAAACTCAGTGGGCTTGTAATTTTTTTAATCTATTTTATGTATTTTTTCTTTTCAACATAGTATGTACATCTAGTTCTCTCAAACCTAATTATTTTATCAGTGCCAATGTGTTGCTATTGGAAATTAAAAAATTGAAAATTAAAAGGAATCAAAAGAGGATAAATAAAAAAAGAAAGAAAAGGAAAGTGGCCGGACCAGTCCCCCAAGCAGCATCCGCGCACGAGTTGACTCGAGCAGCAGCCATCACTCCCCTCAACCATATTAGAGAAAACGAATGTGTATTATTTTTGGCCAGTTTTTATATTTTTTGCGCTTATGGAAACTAAGTACACGCCCTACGTTGTGAATGAAGTTAAACTATTCTATGATCAGCCAAATGCTTCCGCTACATATGCTCATCAATATAGCGCCATAAAGACGATATAACAGCATTATAATTTTCCCGTAAAATGTACGTCGGTCGTTATAATTGTCCATTAGTTTGCGAGGCAGCCAATTACGCGTCCATTAAGCGTGAATCTCACTAATAGCAATTTCGTCGGAGGAGCTGAAGAGCTGTCGCCTTGGCACTATGAAGATATTCATAGAAGGTAAACACGGTCATACACTCCGAACCAAATAAGCTTGAAGTCGATTACAACTTTATTATGCAGTCATAAAACACCCCCGCTGTATATTTGACCGTCAACGCGGCAGCAAAAAAAGGTTGGTAATACAAAGTTGTTTTTGCTGACGCGCCTAGTTGACAATGTATGCGTTATGTAAAAAAAATACATAAAAATTATTATTGTATAAAAATTATTTATTTTATTTATGTAGTTATTGAGCCTAAAACTAACTTGTAATCGCATTCAAGCTTACTCCATCCCACGAGTGTACATCGGTGTATTATCGGCCAAAAATCGAAAGCTATATACAGGATGTAAGGGACATCGTACCGAAAACCGATACCAGGGATCCAGTACATGATTCTGAACACTCTAGAGTTGAAATTTTTCGTGGGATAGTTTGCATACTGACATTATCTATGCATAAGGTTGCCTTAGAAACAAGTGCTGTTGATTTGTAATTATTCCTTTGTGTATGTCATATATTTTACATATTGTATTTCCATTAATAAAACTCAGTGTTAAGCTTAAAAGGTTTATTCAAATTATATCTACGATCCTAACCCAACACAAACTTCCACTGCACGTAGAAACCTACCACCACACACGGTTTTTCTTAGTACCGAAAACCGATACCAGGGATCCAGTACATGATTCTGAACACTCTAGAGTTGAAATTTTTCGTGGGCTATTTCATGAATTTCCAAAAAAAAAAAAAACGTTTTTTAAAAATAAAGTTAGTAAGTATAATATCATTATTGGCATAATAATAAAGCATAATTTTAATTTAAAAACAATAAATTACTTATTTGTGGAAAATTTATTTAATTATTTATTTATTTATTCTTTATGCACTAAAACAGTACATAGGCAATTAATTAATAAGCAATAAATTATTATTTTAGAAAATTAGCAATGTAATTTGAGAAATAAATATTATTCCGCATATATTCATTACATGCTCGAAAATTAATAAGTCAGTCATTTATCATTTTCCATATAAATGGTTTCTGTAATGTTGTAACGGACATTATTTGACATCTTATAAAAAAAATCGGTACGATGTCCCTTACACCCGCTATACCATCACTAACTACTTACTTGAAGGTGCAATTGTTTAGCGTTATATCTACGACTTAAAAACATACAACACACTCATTTAATTGATAAGTAGTTATATGTTGTTCTGAATAAGACCACGATAGATTTAGATACGACTATAATGTGGGATCCTACATATTAAAAGAGGCGTGGCTTAGTAGGATGAGTAGAAATAAGAAAAACGACATAGTGGAAAGAATACAGTGACACCATGACATAGCTTCTTGGTGAAAAGCTGCTTAGAGCGAGAGTGACATGAGGGGAAGTGATGTACTCGTATAGCGAATAAGACTACTTAGATATTATGCCGTTCTGGTGTTTACTAGGTAGGTTCCTTGTGCAAGGAACCGTCCAGGTAGGTACAATCGCAAAGTTAGCTATTCTGCCACCAAGCAGAAGTGAGTAAACATTGCTGTGTTCCGGCGTGAAGGGCACTGTAGCTGGTGAAATTACCGGACACAAAGACTAAATACCCAATGTCTTAAGGTTCAACAACGCGCTAGTGATTATTTTGGTGTTGCTAGCGTCTATAGGCCACGGTGACTGTCTACCATCAGGCGGGCCACATGCTTGCTGGCCACAATGGTAGTATAAAAAAAAAATTGTTAGGCTCAAGAGTGATAAGGCCACTAATTGTTGCATTAAGTTTCTTTTATTTTACTTATTTTTTGTAAAAGTGGAACAATATAGATAGATAAAGTAGATAACACTACCTACTTATTTACGCGAGAAATTTACCTCAACAAAAAAAGAAACATGTTTTTTCGGCATTCACAGAGACAAAACTAACTTGACTCACTGACATTAACATGGACTTTGACGTAAATCTACGTAGTAGAGTATCGTATAATTAAACAAGTGTCGACCCAGATAACGTGTTTTGGTTACGTTCAGGTTATTCCTGAGGATTTTATAGTGGAGTACTTCGTTAGTCTAATCGTACGGATAGATGCTAACAAAAGATTTATCTTAGAGTGCTGATTGAGCAAATGTGGTCGTTAAGTAGTGAAGTTAAGGGTCTATTCACTAGGTCATCACTTCATCAGCCTGTTGCAGTACACACCATCCAGGTAGGCTGCAGAGGCAGATAATTTCTGCAATGCAGCAAGTGCCAGGGATGCACTTGCTGCAGTGTTCTGGTAAGAAGGGCACTAGATACTTTTTTACTTACTGGTGAGACTATCAGAACGTTTGCTTGCCTGATAGTATATAACACGCCTGCCTATATACAGCTGCGACATTAGTTGTTAAGTCTCACGCGAGCCCTGTAAGTTCACCAGCTGCAGTTCCCTTCACATCGGAACACAGATATATTTATACATTACTGCTTGGCAGCAGACTATCTGGCAACGGCGATGGTGCCAATTTAGATGGTCCCTCGTACTAGGAACCTACTATAAGTCATAAGTCATTTATTCATTTGTATAACATAGGTGTAAGTATTATATAGGTCTTCATGAATGCAAGTGAAACGCTATGTTATGCCAGACGGCCATAAAAGGGCACTGTCGTTGAAGAACTTACTGGGCTTAAGATACTGTTTTTATTGACGCAGGGGAAACCAAAGTAGGAAGGCACTTTTCCGAACATAACAAACATAAAATATGTTGGCCAACCTGCCATTATAAAGAAAATACCACTCTCTACTAGGGCTTGCCACTCCTTGGTATCTTTGTCTATCGATATCGATGAAAATGAAAGAACAATATATGGATGTGTTTATTATTAAGTTTAATTTATACGCAGTTACCTATATGCATAATACACACATCAAAAGTGTCTAGGGATCAAGCATTTTTAAGCGGATTTCTTGAGATTGAGATGTGGCTTTGTAATAAATTTATGATTTTATAAATTTATATGGATCCTTTTTGGTGCATTTCATAATTTGAATCACAGTCAAATTCGAGTAAAAGATGAAAATCAGCTGTCAATATTTTCCCTATAAAAACATACAACGCATTGAAGACATTATTAGTGCTACTGTTTCCCTACTACTGATTAAAACCAACGTTATTATGGAGCGGCGACGTCATTTAAGCAGGGAAGAAATGCTCAGAGCCGTGGGAATGATAGAAGCTGGTTCCCGGCAACGTACTGTGGCTTTAGCTCTGAATACAAGTCAGAGTGTTATCAGTCGACTTTGGACACGTTACCGAAGCACTGGTACCGTGGCTGAGCGCCATGGAGGACGGTATCGCTGCACCACACGGAGACAAGACCGATATATTCAAATCTTAACTCGAAGAGCTCCAACAATAACTGCCATGATGTTAGCCGTGAGGCTTCATCACTCTTCAGGGAACTTAATTAGCGACCAAACAGTCAGAAACCGCTTGCATGAAGTGAACCTTCATTCCCGAAGACCGCTACGGGTACCACCTATAGCAATGCACAATCGTAGGATTCGATATCAATGGGCTCTTGAACACAGAAATTGGGCAGAAGAACAATGGCGTTTCGTGTGCTTTTCTGATGAGTCTCGTTTTGGTATGAGACCGGATACAAGACGTATACGACACTGGAGAACCCCTGGACGCCAACAGCGATTAAAATCCTGCCAGGAAGTCCATCCTTATAGTGGTGGAACCATCATGGTATGGGCGGGTATTTGGATCGGCGGAAGAACTGAGTTGATTTGGATCAGAGGCAACCTCAACGCTCAAATTTATGCTGAGACGATTGTATCAGACGTCATCGTTCCTCTACAAGTGCAAATCGGTCCCTTATTTCAGTTAATGCATGATAATGCACGACCGCACACCGCAAGAGTTGTAAGACAGACTCTCGCCGCAGCTAACATCAATGTCCTGCCCTGGCCTGCTCAGTCGCCAGACTTGAACCCGATTGCATGGGATATTGCTACAGAGAAGAGCTCTGCCGAATATGGAGGGTATCCAGTCGCAAGAAGACCTTTTTTTGTTGTTGCAACGAACATGGGCGGCCATTCCACAGCGTGATTTGGATGAACTCATTTTGAGTATGCCAAACCGATGTTCTTGTGTTGTTAGTGTTCGCGGTAGAAACACGGATTATTAATTGTTTAAGTTACCCAATAAAATTTTAAAGAAAACTGTTATTTCAGTCTTTTTTTCGAACTTTTGTGTTAGTGGTTCAAATGTCAAAAATCCCTTTATTAGGAAAATGGCAAATTTCTTTATTAATGCAAAGGTGACTTGGTTTATCGTTACTGTGACAAACGAAAACACTTTATTTGATGAATCCTTAAAGAAAATTTTAATTAATATCAATCAGGAGAAAAGTTATTGCAAAAATATATGTTGATCCCTAGACACTTTTGATGTGTGTATTTTAGAAGCACAAAAACGACTATAAATTAAAAACATACATACTCACTCGAAAAATATAGCCCTCCTTCTGGGATAGTCGGGCAAAAATATCGATATTTTGGGACTAGATCGATATTTTAGTATATATATGTACTATAATAAACTGATAATTTGAATAAACTTATAATTTATTTACAAAACTTGCGACTCTACTACTAAATAGTCTTCAAAAACATAATATAACTGCTATAACACAGTATATTAATATAACATACATGTGTGTGTACCTTGCCGGTTCAACTCGAAACCTGGTCGTAATGATCCCAGAACAACTTTTTGAAGTGAAACTTCTTATGTGACTTCCCAAAATGTTATCATTTATCGCGTTAGACGTTACGCGTTAGATGTTAAGCGTTAAATGATAGGTGTTAAACGATAGGCGATAGGAGTTAAATTTGTTAAGGTTATGAAAGCGCTCATGTGACGCCGTTACTGAGTGAGTGGGTGAGTGGGTGAGTGGGTGAGTGGGTGAGTGGGTGAGTGGGTGAGTGAGAGGGTGAGTGACATCGTTGACTTCGTTGACTTCGTTGACTTCGTTGACTTCGTTGACTTCGTTGACTTCGTTGACTTCGTTGACTTCGTTGCGCGGGGAGGTGGAATAGAAAGAGACAGAGCGAGAATGAAGTTTCACTTCTTCCGCGCGGAGGGACTCCACGCACGCAAATTTTTTATGACACGCCTAACAGCACAAAATTCACATTTCCCGATTTACTCCTCATGTTATGAAAACAGGGAATAATATATTAATTTATAGAAGAATAAAATATTAATAATTTGTTAGCCGCCAAAATTCAAACAAGAATAAAATTTTAAAGTCAGGTTCCATCGACAGGTTAGCCAACAAAAAAAAAATGTGCGTGCGTGGAGTCCCTCCGCGCGGAAGAAGTGAAACTTCATTCTCGCTCAGTCGATCGGTCGGTCGGTCGGTCGGTCCCTCACTCACTCACTCACTCACACACACACACACACATACAGTCAAAACACACACACACACACACTAACTCAACTCAACTCCACTCTGAACTCCACTCTGAACTCCACTCTGAACTCCACTCTGAACTCCACTCTGAACTCCACTCTGAACTCCACTCTGAACTCCACTCTGAACTCCACTCTGAACTCCACTCTGAACTCCACTCTGAACTCCACTCTGAACTCCACTCTGAACTCCACTCTGAACTCCACTCTGAACTCCACTCTGAACTCCACTCTGAACTCCACTCTGAACTCCACTCTGAACTCCACTCTGAACTCCACTCTGAACTCCACTCTGAACTCCACTCTGAACTCCACTCTGAACTCCACTCTGAACTCCACTGTATGAGACAAATGTAATTTACTGTAAATCTTGTAATATAATGTAAATTGTAAGTAAATGAAATATTAAAACACGGAGCACTTGCTTGACTCGGTTTATTGGAAAAAAAAAAAAAAAAGATGGTGGCTTACAATGTTGCCAGCGCACAAACAAAAAAAACTTATGTCTCTAACATAATCTAGGGGGGGCACAAAGTACAATTGTGGAAACTTAGAATTTAAACTTAAACAAGTATGTACTACTCTATCTAAACTACCTAATCACTTAATCATTATCAATAGGCAATAATACTACCTTGGAAATTGCACGTGAATGCACCTTTTTATCAGCGGTCTGCACCTCGACCACACGAACCTTATTATCATTTCCAGTAAAAACCTTAACTATCCTCCCTAAAGGCCATTGAAGGGGTGGAGTATTTAAATTCTTTAAAAGCACAACCATGCCCTCCTTGAGGTTTGGCATATCCTTCATCCATTTTGTCCTATTGTTTAATGTCGCTAAATAATCATTACTCCAAGCCTTCCAAAAGTGCTGCCGCACTTGTTCGCAACACCTCCAGTAGCGTAGCCGGTTGCTCGGTATTTGAGTAATGTCTTCCTGAGGAATGGCAGTTATGGGACTACCAATTAAAAAATGACCCGGAGTCAATATGGAAAAGTCTGTAATGTCTTGTGGGAATTTAAAATTCCTTCTATTTCACATATTAAAGTGTTAAAATGCTCGTAAGTAAAAATTTTAACTGTTAATGTCCTTTTTAAATGAAATTTTGCTGACTTTACAGCTGCTTCCCATAACCCCCCATGATTAGGACTGTACTTTGGAATAAAATGGAACTGGATGTTTCTTTGCAAGGAATAACTACCTATTGCATTTTGGAATTCTTTTGTATTGTGTAAATCAAAAAGACCTTTTAATTTGTTATTCGCACCTTTAAAGGTAGATGCATTGTCACAGTAAATGTGAGTAGGAACACCTCTACGAGAAATAAATCTTTTTAGAGCTGCTATGAAGGTTTCTGTACTCATATCAGATACTACTTCAAAATGAACTGCTTTGGAGGCGAAGCAAACAAGCACAGCAACATACCCTTTGCAGATCAAACTATTTCTTTTAGTAGATTGCCTTACCTCAAAGGGGCCACAATAATCCAAACCCACTACCTCGAATGGCCTCGCAGGAGTGTTCACCCGATGCTTAGGCAGCGATCCCATGAGCTGCTCAGCAGTACTTGCCTTATGCCTCCTGCATATAACACATTTATAAATAACACTCTTAATTTCTCTTACAGCGTTAACAATATAATATTTTTGACAAAGGCTGCTTAAAAGCAATTTTAAACCTGCATGTAACAACATTACATGTTCATGTCTAATAATAAGTTTGGTCACATTACTACCTTTAGGTAAAATAATTGGAAATTTCTTGGAAAAATCAAGATTGGCATTGTGCAACCTGCCGCCAACACGCAGCAAACCATTGCTATCCACAAACGGATATAGTGACTTCAAGTTGGATTTCAATTCTTTTTTTTCTTCAAGAGACTGTAACTCACTACTAAAATAATGTAACTGAATACCTTTAATTATTTGTAACAATGCCTCTCTTGTTTCTCCAACAGTAAAGTTTCCTGTAATAGTATTTTGCCTTTTACATTTTTTTATAAATCTAAGTACAACTACCATGACACGAATCATGACAAATAAATTTGAATATTTATTAAAGAAAGGCAACAACGTGGAATTTTCAACCGCCATACAAAGAGAATTCTCAGTAGTATCAGAATTAGACAATGGAGTTTCTATATTAATCATATAAAAGTTATAATTATTTGTTTCAATTAAATAATTGGGACCAAAAAACCAAATATTATTTGTACAAAGTGACTGTGGATCGGATCCTCTTGACAAAATATCAGCCGGATTTAAAATACCTGGAGTATGATACCACTGCATTGCTTGTGTCAGCCTTGTAATTTCCTTTACCCTGTTACCAACATAAGCCGGCAACTTCAAAGATGTTGTGGTAAGCCAATCAAGCACAATCTTAGAATCGCAGAATAAACTTATATTAGAAATATTCAAAACATTAGAGACATGAAAGATAAGCTTAGCTAACAATAATGCTCCATTCAGTTCGAGCTTGGGGATTGTGAGCTTTGAATTAATGGGGGCGATTCTAGACTTTGAGCATAACAAGTATGTTTGATATTTATCATTTACTTCAACTTTAATATAAATGCAACAACCATAAGCCGAAGAAGATGCATCGCAATATCCTATTAATTGTAAGTTGTTTGCCTCTGCAAAGTGTAAGTATCGAGGTATGCATAAATCAGGCATATCAATTAAGCTATTGTAAAAATTATCCCAGACTTTTATTAGCTGTGTTGGCAAAGGAGTATCCCATTCCAGATCACACAACCAAATTTGCTGCAGTATAAGTTTAGCTTGCATAGTAATAGGTCCAGCAAAGCCCATAGGATCAAAAAACTTGCTAACAGAGCTTAAAACATTACGTTTTGTTGGATGTTTAGAGGTAGATACAAAATTGCCGCTTACCTTGAACATGTCATCTCCGGGTACAAAATTCAAGCCCAACGTCTTTGTGACACATTTATCTTGACTAAATTCCTTATCACTCATGCTTAACTTTTCTTGTGGTAAGTCTTCTAAAACCTTCGGCTCATTAGAGGCCCATTTATGAAGTTGAAAACTAGCCAAACCCATTATTGAAATTAATTCTTTTTTGAGCTGAATACATCCTTGAAGAGTCTGACTACCTGCTTGTATATCATCAATGTAACTGTTATTTATGATTGCTTCACTAGCTAATGGAAAATCTGAATTGTATTTGTGAGCTAATTCTATTAAACACCTTGTCGCCAAAAAGGCTGAACTAGTTAACCCGTAGGTTACTGTTTGTAATTGTAAACATTGCAGGACATTGTTTTCCCGCCACAAAATGTTTTGCAACACTCTGTGTTCTGCTTGGATTTGAATCATACGATACATGTGTCGGATATCACACTGCAGTGTGTATTTAAATGTTCTAAATACAAGCAATATATCAAATAATGACTTTTGAACTACTGGCCCGTTACATAATAAATCATTAAGACAGTGACCATCTTTAGTTTTTGCACTTCCATCAAAGACAACTCTTAATTTATTAGTTTGTTTGTCAGGCCGCAAAACAGCATGGTGAGGAAGGAAAAACAATGGCTGCTCTGAGGAATCACAGTTGCTTAGATTAATTACTTTAGCATGACCCAGCTCAACATATTCTTGAATAAAACTTTTATATAATGAAAGGTATTCTGAATCCCTTTTGAACCTCTTCTCCAAATTATAAAATCTTTGCAAAGCAATAGAATAAGAATTTGAAGGCTCAATGCTTTGCAAATCAATTTTTAATGGCAATTTAACCTCAAATTTACAATTATTTAAAGTGACAGTTTCTCTAAAAATGTTCTCAGAGTATTCATGCTCAGGAAGAGACTCAGGATACATTTGTGGTACCTTTTCGACTTCCCAGAACTGTTGAACATGAGTATCAAGATTTTCTAGCTCTGAAGATGTAAGCGAATGCATAGAAACAACTGAGTTGAAACCTGAAGGAATGTCTCCCGAGATGACATAGCCAAGGCGCGTATTCAGCAGAACTGGATCCTCTGGGCCACCCTCGACCTTACCATCTTGCACTATTCGGAAGAAGACATCCGCAGAGAGGAGAAGAGATGGTTCTTCTGAAATGTAAAACTCATTGTCAGCCAAAGCAATATTTTTTGGCAGAGTGAATCTCGACATATCTATTTGTCTTTGTGGAATACGAGCTGTAATTTTATCAATAATGGAGCATGTAACATTAAATTTATAATTTTGTACCATGGAATGAATAGTAAGATTTACACCCTGTGTGGTTTTATTTGCACTACCACCCAAAGTATAGATATTTTTATTTAAATTAAAACTTGACAGGCCCAACTTTTTATGTAAATCAGTAGTGCAAAAAGATATTTGACTGCCGCAGTCAAGCAAAGCTTTTACCACATATTTATTATTGTACACATCTGAAACAAGTACCTTTGCAGTAGGCAATAACACTGTTGTATGCATGGGCTGTTGCATATGCATGCTAACTTGAGGCGGGGATGCATGTTCCTGGCTGACGTTGTGATTAGTAATAGCTTGATGGTTGGTGTTAGTTTTAATTTTAAAATCTGGATTGTGAATTAGAGCATTATGATTATTGTTACAAATGGCACATTTGAAATTATACCTGCACTTTTTCATGTGTGATGTAAGACAAATTTTACACAAATTGTTTTGAGTAACATACTCAAGTCTTGTTGATGGGCTCATTTTAATGAATTGAGGACATTTGAATAACTTATGTGACTCCGCACATAATTTACATTTTAAATTAGCAGATGAAACTGGAGCAGACGCTGAAAGCAGAGCTACACCTTTGTAAGGTTTACTATTCCTATCATTATTAATACATGTAGCCTCCAGCGCTATGGCTCGCTTGTCTAAAAATTCTAACAGGTCCTCCGTGGACGGGACAGAGGTTATGTCCCTGTCTGAATAATACAATCTTATTGTAAGACTATCTATTTTTCTAATTAAGATAAAAGACAGAATAGAGTCCCACTGCTGTTGAGCAGGCTGCTTTGTTGCCTTGTTTTGACAACTAGGTCCCTTATTTGTTGAGCACTGCCTCACTGCAATGCAGGTAAATCTAACAATACACTTACATGATTGTGCACTAATAAAGCAGGATTATTGTAACGTTTCTTTAACAATTCGAGAGCATAAGAATAGGATTCTCCTAAAATAGGAAGATTGTCTATAATCTGCAACGGCTCACCCTTTAAATGTTTTTTGAGAAAACACAACCTTTGTACATCGGTCAGGCTTTGGTCCTTGTGTACAACTGCTTCGAACATCTCCATGAAGGGTTTATACAGGCCAATGTCCTTCCCTTCAAAAACTGGAATATCCAATGGAGGTAACTTCGCTCTGGACGAATCACAACCTGAAAAACTAGATTTTGAACTATTTCCACACATTTTCTTTTTAATACCCTCCAACAAGCTGGAGATCTTAATGTAACGCTTTTCAAAGCTTTCCTCTTCTTTGTCAGCCCAGTCATCGTCCTGAAGCATTTTTATGTCCAGAATAATAGTTTGACATTTTTGATAAGCGTCTTCCACCATTCGTTTTCTTACTGTAATATCTTCAAACGTCAAAGATTCCGCCGAGGTTTCGGTGTAAAAATTTTCGGCCCTCGTGAGCGTGGCCTTACATTGACCCAAGCTAATTTTTAATTTTTTTAATTCTTCGTTATTTTCATCAATAACCTTATGTTTTTCTTTGCTCATTATGCAATGAGTTTATTTTATTAGTTGTGTATGTGCTATGCGCTGAAATAAAAGCTGAAAAATCTTTTTTATCGGATGACGTAATCGCCACGCGGTTTTTCTTTGTTCCAAACATACAAACAATGACAATGTAACAAAAATCTAAAGGTCCCGGTTTATTTTCGGGATGTAGGCACCAATTTGTATGAGACAAATGTAATTTACTGTAAATCTTGTAATATAATGTAAATTGTAAGTAAATGAAATATTAAAACACGGAGCACTTGCTTGACTCGGTTTATTGGAAAAAAATAAAAAAAAAGATGGTGGCTTTTTGTGCCAGCGCACAAACAAAAAAAACTTATGTCTCTAACACACTCTGAACTCCACTCTGAACTCCACTCTGAACTCCACTCTGAACTCCACTCTGAACTCCACTCTGAACTCCACTCTGAACTCCACTCTGAACTCCACTCTGAACTCCACTCTGAACTCCACTCTGAACTCCACTCTGAACTCCATTCCGAACTCCACTCCGAACTCCACTCCGAACTCCACTCCGAACTCCACTCCAAACTCTACTCCGAACTCCACTCCGAACTCCACTCCGAACTCCACTCCGAACTCCACTCCGAACTCCACTCCGAACTCCACTCCGAACTCCACTCCGAACTCCACTCCGAACTCCACTCCGAACTCCACTCCGAACTCCACTCCGAACTCCACTCCGAACTCCACTCCGAACTCCACTCCGAACTCCACTCCGAACTCCACTCCGAACTCCACTCCGAACTCCACTCCGAACTCCACTCCGAACTCCACTCCGAACTCCACTCCGAACTCCACTCCGAACTCCACTCTGAACTCCACTCTGAACTCCACTCTGAACTTCACCCTGAACTCCACTCTGAACTCCACTCTGAACTCCACTCTGAACTCCACTCTGAACTCCACTCTGAACTCCACTCTGAACTCCACTCTGAACTCCACTCTGAACTCCACTCTGAACTCCACTCTGAACTCCACTCTGAACTCCACTCTGAACTCCACTCTGAAATCCACTCTGAACTCCACTCTGAACTCCACTCTGAACTCCACTCACCCACTCACTCAGTGACGGCGTCACATGAGCGCTTTCATAACCTTAACAAATTTACGCCTATCGCCTATCGTTTAACACCTATCACTTAACGCGTTAAGGTGCTTCATTTAACGCTTGACGCGTTATGTGATAACATTTTTGGAAGTCGCATAAGAAGTTTCACTTCAAAAATTACAAACGTATAACACGTACAAATTTAAAAGAACTTCATACAGTTGAAGCCAATACGTATTAGCAGTCATTTTAAATTGGAAACTATATATTGCTTACCCAGTTAATGCCGTTATTTCTGATAAGTGCCTTCCTAACTCCAAACAAATATCGGTTTCTAGGCAGTGTCGACGGCCTGGGGGAAACCTTCAATAGGTCCCTGAGACCTGTGGGGTTTGTAGGATTCTTAACCACTAAAACACCCGTCGCTGTGGCATCGGAACATGAGGGGAAACCTGGGCTCTAAGGGGGATTTCTATAGAACCACTTTAAACCCGCCGCCGGGGGAGTGCACTGTAGCCCACCGCCGGAGGCGTATTGTAGCCCCCCGGGAATCTATCACGGTGCTTACGGGGACTGGTGTTGCACCCCGCCGCAGTTCTCACAGTCGCCACACTACACATTATTACTCAATAGATGTTTAGGGCACCCCCCCCCCCCCCCCCCCACACCCCATATGACCAGCGTCTCCGCGAAAACATGTCTTAAGTGACGAGCAGCTAATTAATACAGCTGCATTCGTGTCGCATAACAAGCAAAAGTCCTGCTCATTTAATTATCAAGTTAGACTAAAAATCCTCATTCCTATTTTAATAATGCAATATTGTTGAACGAAATTAAACTTAACTAATTATAGTAAATTAACCAAATGATATCAAATTTAAGCTGTAACGATGCAAGTTAGCTGATGTTTTAATGGCTACGTCATGTTGTTAGCAACTCTGTACGTGCGCGTCGACGGCCATTTATGCAATAGTTTAATTAGTTTAAAACATTCAACGAGATATTAGAATACCGTTGCATTGATTGGCGACGATTCCGACTTTAATTGGTGCAATATTAGTGTTGTTATTGACAAAATAATAGTGAAATATACGATTTAATTATACTGGTATTCGGAGCAGCAATACGTTAAATGGATAACCTCAATTTCCAGAAATTACGTTTTAATTATGATATGGAAATAATCCATAGGACCGAAGGACCATGAGCACATGTCGCAAACTAATACACCTTTTTCTAAGAGAAATAATATACATATTATATCTTGTTTATTTCATGTACTTTAATGGCTTTTCCAAAACTTTCATCTTCATTTAATTTTTAGTTTACGTTAAATAATAAAAACTATTTTATTACATAGACAACAAAGTGCTACTGCATCTCGAAAAAAAACATATGATGATCAGCTTTGGACTCCGTGGAGGCTTGAAAGATTTTTGTATAAAGCCTAGAGCCCAGACGCAGAGGCTATTAATAAGTTCATGTGCATTCCTGATTGAGTCTCCACTTTCCATAAGATGACACTGTAGCCAAGCATTGGCTTATATACATACATCTTTTGGTACAGCCATAGTCGCAAATTGCTATAACCTGACAGGAGTATATAGGTACCTAGCATCATCATCATCAGCCGGAAGACGTCCACTGCTTCACATAGGTTTATAGTGGGAGTATCCCCACACTTGGCATGCGTCTTGGGGATCGTAGTATATGTATAGTTGGATATCATATAGAAGACGCTGCTATCCGTCTTCTGTTTTTTTTCCTTTTTGCCTCCTACGAGGGTACTATTGGAAAGAATAATACCCTTCCAGGCGCAGTCGCAGCCAACGATTTTGGGGGGTCATATTTGACGGTCCCGTTGGTCTTGTACCTAGACACCCTAGCCGCTATCTAATTTTGCCGTGTACAAATATGGATTGGGGGGGGGGGGGTCATGACCCCTACGACCCTCTCGGACCGCCACTGTACCCTTCCATAATAATCCCGTAGGGATTATCCATAAGGATAACCCCACGGGCTTATCCTTCCTTCTCCGTAGTCGGGTTAAAATAAAACTTATTCGCACTCGATAAAGCACTCACAACATATGAAACAACTTAATGTTTTACGGTTTCAACCCTAAAACCTACTACAAGACGACACCGCCGCATCACAATACCCCAAAATCTTCAAGTTTTAATGCCCCTTAGGGTTATGTTCACACCAGTTCAAGGTTATCCCAACAAGTTTTACAGTAAAACCTTTGACCCTGTTTCGGCTCAATCGCGTGTGCGTCGCAAATTATATTTGTACCGCAAACAGCTTTTAAGAAGTTCGTGGGCTTAATATATTTCGTCTCAAGGGAAGACAGTTGACATAAGAATAACTAGATATAACTTGCTTGTTTGGACTTGTAGATGAATCATTTTATTTTTTTCATAAAGCTCATGTTAAAAAGAAACGCGAAGAGTTAGGCCTTCGCTACAAGAAAATGCACTGGCTGCTTGGAAAACACTCCGTGTTGTCTGTGCAAAACAAAATACTTTTGTACAAACAAGTCCTAATGCCGGTATGGACTTGGGCTGTACCAAAAAAACTAATATACAGACAATACAAAGATTCCAAAATAAAGTACCTACTCAGAGGCATTGTAAACGCTCCCTGGTACATTAGAACCAACGACCTCCATCGGGACCTCAAAGTGGACCTCGTAGCCAAAGTTATAAAAGACTATGCAGAAGCACATGAACAGCGGCTTCATCACCACGTGAATGTCGAGGCTAAAATAGTGCAGTTTAGTGTAGTGTAGAACACAATAACAAAGTGTCTTCGCCTTAATAGAGACAATAAGAAAAGTGCTATTGGACACATTCTTAATTTAATTTACTTTATTCGTTTAGGTTAAAATAATATTACTCATTAGTTTCAAGGCAAGGAAATAAGAACTAACTGTATCATTATGGTAATGACGTGTAGTTCAACAGTTTCGTATAGACGGTAGCGACACTCCTATCGGCAAAATTAATTTTGTCAGCCTGTACGGGGTTATTGTTGATCGTCATGGAAAGATAAGAAGATATTCTAGGACATATTATTTTGTTATTTGAGAAGGCTTTTACTCCTCCGAGCTCTTACATATCGAGGCTACAATTAAATTACAACAATAGTTCCGAGACACGACATATCTTTCGATGTGCCCAAGCCAATCATCGCTGCCAATACAAATAAATATGATCGGAACACATTAGCGGTCTGAGTGCAATTCCATTATGCCATTACACGTTCCTGTCACATCCCGTTGACCTATTTCAACGGCGCAAATTGCTTTGTACTTGCGTTGGTGTTAGTTTTAGTTCATTCATATAACTTTTGGGTCTCTTCACTCAGGTCATAAAAGCCACGGTGCAAAGTTTTACTCGATTTTATATGAGTACGTGATTTTGCCTGCCCTGAGTTCTATTTCTTTTTAATTTGTAAAATTATTTTTACTACATGGGAGGTCTGTGCAAGGGACCATCCTTGGACCGTCTAATGCCCGGTTCCTATATCTATGAAACGAGTCGTTTTGGTAACGAACGGTAACATTTTCTACAACTACAATTTCATAGAGCACTGTGTGACGCCTCGTTAGTAGTTACTTGATTACTGTGACAAACAACGGGTCGTTGAATATAGGAACCCAGCATAAGTAAGTATCACCGCAGTGTGTAAACATTTATGTGTTCCGGTGGGAAGGGCACTGTAGCTGGAACATTTCTGTGTTCCGGAATAACTGGATACAGGAGACATAATGACTAATGTAATGAAGAAGAAAAACAGTTATTTGCTTAAGCACGACTCACACATCCTGTTACATAGTAAGCATTGATGTTAAACCATCGATATAATATATAAACTAGTGTCGAATATTTCAAAACTGTTATAAATACCATTGAGGGTAGAATGACCGAACGCACTGAACGCGTATATAAGTCACTGCTCTGGCGGTGCAGGGGACATTCATTGGTTAGATCTCGTGCGGAACGGTTGTTCCAGTAGTTGTATAGTGCGGTCACTCTGTCATTCTCTCCGTAGATTTGTTACAATGCGGTCATGCTGTTAAATTGTTTCGATGTATTTCTTATTGAGTAATGAGTAATTGTCACCTCAAAGTGTTGGTGTTGGAGTAGTTTGTTGGGGAAGGCGGAGACTACTTGGGGAAGTGGAATATCTTGGAGTCAAGGACTGGATAATTAAGATCGAACTTCACTTAGGGTAAGTTCGTTTGATCATTCAATTATCCAGTCCTTGACTCCAAGATATTCCATCACTAGTAGATGTTTAGAGATACAAAATCAATGTTGCAATTAAAGAGAATAAAACAAAGTTAACTTAACTTGTTGCTTAAACTATTAGTTATAATAAAGCCAAATATATTTTTCAATTTTTTGCAGAATACATAAACACGTTAGTAGGTACGTATTAATTAATTTGATATAAGTAATTATGTTTTTATACATATTATTTGATGAATTAAACTTATTTAATATACAATGATTTAAAATTTTACATTAACATTATTGAACATGTAATCCCAAATAGCATAGTCATAGCCTGCTAATCGTGCAGACCATCTTGCGACCAATTTTCTAATAGTTTTAATAATAAAGGCGTTCAGGACAGCTGCTGAAACCAGGGCTCGTCTCGTATTGTAAGTAATCAGATAGAAGTATCGATTGTGTTGTTAAATAATATCTCTCTTATGCATCGTCCCATGGCTTGAGAAGACATATACTTATAATAATATACCATTTATTTTGTTTGCTGTATAGCAAATAATATACCATATTTGGGACAATCCACACGCGGGCATTCGTCCCCAAATCAGGCAGAGCCTGCACCACAACAACCAGACTAACGATATCAATAGGTACTTATACCTTAAATACCTTTCCTTCCTGCAAAATATATCAAACCAAACAGACAAACTACACCCAGACAAGGTGGGAATCGAACCCACCACACATCGGGCAGCGGACAGGGTGTCAAGATGTGAGCCATGTCATGGAGAATAAAACTGAAAAGTTAATGTAGTTACCAGACAAGTGGGAAATCAATAGGTCTTTGAATGAATTGATGCAGATTTAAAATGGGTTAACATCTACAAATTCCGTACCTAAGGTTTTTAGTCTGTGTAAACCTTACAACACATTTGGTAAATTCTAATAGTTTAGTTGATGACAATTATTTGCATATTTTGTTTACTCTTTATGCAGAGAATTAAAGGTATAAATATGTAATTTTTTGGTTAGAATAATATTTTCTAAACTAATAAAATCAGTAACTTTATGTAATGTTTTTTAAGTAACTAAAGTTATTGTGACTAAGTAATCTAGTAATTAGATCCTACGTAATGTAGAACATAGCGAGGAAAGATTGGTTTCAATTTACAGGTTCCTTGAAATAACCGTTTTTGCTTCTAATAATATTGCCAATTTTATTTGTGGATATCAAAGAAATAGCTAGTTGTAAATAACCATACAATATTCAAAAAACAATCTAGTCCAGAACTTGTTAAAGAAATAACGTAATTGTCATCATCAAAATTAAATCAATGTTGTTTGTTTGAAACTAGACTTATGTTACCAGTAATGGGTGAATTAGGAGAGAATAACTTCAAAAGCTGATTGTTGTATGTGTTGCCTACGAAAATGTACCAGACTAACAAACATCCTGCTAGGGAAACATGTCGATGTAGTGAATCCAATGCATTCACTACTTGAATGCGTTGGATTTTGAGGATGAAAGAAGATATTTATTCGAAGGAAATTACTGTATTGTCTCGAGAGATGTAAAGTGTGATACCAGGTTAAGACAGCTATAATAGGATAACTCCTAATCACGTTATCTACAGGTTAATAAATGTTTATTAGCGTTTATAAAATAATCACAGCATTGGAAGATTTTTCCATGACATTTAGTGTCATGGAATAATATACTCTGCCCGGCAGAGTATAAAAAGAAAAAACCCTGAGACTGCAGACAATATACAAAAGGTTGCAATATTTTTGTAATAGGAACGGAACACAAGCGGAAATATTACAATTGTGACTCATAATAATGTCTATAATAATAATAATGTAATGCCTGCTGGAATAACTTTCTTTAGAAATCAGCTGTGCCTTTGTATTAAGAATAGTATCTTGCCTTTATTCCTTCTATCTTTTATTGTTATTGTGTGTACATAAATGATAAAGTAAATAAATAAATGTCCCCCTGGCTGATAGGACCACAGCGGCCGATCTTTCATCAAATCAGCCTACTACACGAGAGATATTATAGTGCACAAGTGCTTGCGTAGAAACAAGTGCACTCTATTTTCCTTTACTCTCACAATTCGTTAAGACCGACACGACTGGGGTGAGGTCTGGCGCAGGACTGACTTTTTACATGCCCATGCGACGCATTTTTTTTTTTTTTCTTAATGCTGCTCCCACTACGTAGCAACATAAAAGTTACAATCTAGCCTAAGGCTAATCAGTACTATTATTTTGACCTAAACGAATAAATTACTTAAATTAAGAATGTGTCCAATGGCACTATTCTTATTGTCTCTATTAAGGTGAAGACACTTTGTTATTGTGTTCTACACTGCATTACACTGCACTAATTTAACACTTAAACTAACTCAAAAGGTTTTGTCCTTTTCAGTCTTCTCACTATGTCCGTGTTGTCGAGGAGCTGGATAGCCTCGACATTCACATGGTGATGAAGCCGACGTTCATGCGCTTCAGCGTAGTCCTTGATTACTTTAGCCACGAAGTCCACTTTGAGGTCCCGATGGAGGTCGCTTGTTCTAATGTACCAGGGCGCGTTAACAATTCCTCTAAGTACTTTATTTTGGAAGCGTTGTATTATTTGTATATTGCTCTGTTTGGTACAGCCCCACAGCTGTATACCATAAGTCCAGACTGGCATTAGGACTTGTTTGTACAATAGTATTTTATTTTGCACTGACAGAACGGAATGTTTACCGAGGAGCCAATGCATTTTCTTATAGCGAAGGCCTAGCTCTTCGCGTTTCTTTTTGACGTGAGCTTTCCAGCGAAGCCTTGCGTCAAGCGTCATGCCCAGGTATTTGGCGGTATTCTCATAGGGTATAACATGATTGTTTATGTATACCGGATGGTAGACTGACTTTTTGTTAGTGAAATCAATATGAACAGACTTTGATTCATTGAGTTTTATTCGCCACTTTCTTGTCCAGTTATAAATGGTATTCACGGCAATTTGTACATTTTCCACTGCCTCCGCGTGTGTGACTCCTGTAGCCATAATGGCCGTGTCATCAGCAAATGTTGCAATGGTGTTGTTTTTTAGCTTTGGGATATCACAGGTGTATAATAAGTACAGGACCGGACCTAGAACACTTCCTTGTGGTACTCCAGCTTTGATGTGCTTAAGATCAGAATAAGAGTCTTCCTGTCTTACTCTGAACATTCTTCCTGTTATGTAAGACTCCAAGATATCGGAGAATTGCTTTGGTAACATTTTTCTTAATTTATATATGAGACCCTCATGCCACACCTTATCGAATGCTTGAGCTACATCCAGGAAAACTGTAGAGCAAACTTTCTTTTCTTCTAATGATTTTTCAATAATGTTGGTAATTCTATGAACCTGGTCTATAGTAGAGTGCTTTGCCCTGAAGCCAAATTGATAGTCAGGGATAAGGTTTCTTTCTTCTATGATTGGTTTTAAACGTCTCAATAAGAGCTTTTCAAATAACTTTGACATTATTGGCAACAAAGAAATTGGTCTGTATGAAGTTGCTTCGTATGGTGGTTTACCAGGTTTTGGTATCATTATGACTTCAGCCACTTTCCACATGTCAGGTACGTATTTTAATCTAAGCGAAGCATTTATAAGGGTGGTGAGTTTCACTATAGCTTTACGGGGCAGATTACCGAGGACTTCTCCGGTAATGAGGTCATAACCCGGGGATTTTTTCTTGTTTAGACGTTGAATTTCCTTATGAACCTCTTTTGGTGTGGTGGTGAGCGTCATATTGGTTTCATCTTGTATTCTTACATTCAGAATGATCTCCTCATTTTCAGGTTTATTTGGTTGAAATATTTCTTCCAAGTGATTGGCAAATCTTATTGCTTTCTGTTCGTTATTTATAGCCCAGCGCCCATTCTTCTCCTTAATTGGAGGAATTTGCGTAATGGGTTTTTTTAAACTTTTAGTGGCTTTCCATAGGGAATAATCTGTGGTTCGATCACTCGTTAGCTGGGACAGGTAAGTATGCATGGATTCATCACGAAATTTCCTAATTTCTCCAGTCAATTGTTTTGTTAGTTTGTTTAAAACAGTTTTGTCGGGTGGGTATCTACTTCTTTGCCACCTCTGCCTCTGCCTTCTCTTTTCGCCTATAAGGTTTCGGATTTCATTCGGGTAATTCGGGATGCTAGATTTCTTTACTAGAACAGGTGTATTTTTCCAAGCACATTGTTGGATATTTATCATAAAATTCCTTAATTCTAATTCCAATTGTTATGGTGTTTTTAAGGCACTTTTAGGTTAATAACGGACTCCAAATCGTGCTGGAAACTTATCCAGTCAGTATTTTTATTGACTAGAGTTGCTTGGTTTTCTTTATATATTATATCCTCATTAATAGTTAGTATAATTGGTGAATGGTCCGAACTCATGTCGTAACCCTCTTCAATTGAAATATAATTTAACGAGATGTTTTTATAGATGAAAAAATCGATCAAGTCAGGAATTTTGTGTGAATCCGTAGGCCAGTAGGTTGGCTTTCCCGTTGATATGGTGTCACATTTCATTTTTCTAATTGCATATAATAGTTCTTTGCCTTTAGTTGTAGTCAGTCTAGATCCCCAATGGGTATTCTTCGCATTAAAATCTCCTCCAAGAACGAATCTATTACCAAGTCGTTTTAAGAGATTTTCATACTGAGTAGCTTTTATTGAGTACCGCGGGGGACAATATATAGCCGATATGGTAACCGGATACCGTTTTGTTTTGACACATACGGCCACAGCTTGAATTTGACGATCTTCATGCTTGTATATCTCATAATGATAGATTCCTTCCTTTATTATAACAGCGCTGCCTCCTCTAGCTTTATTGTCCGGGTGCAATGCGTGGTATATTTTATATCCTTTTATTTGTATGTAGGTTTCTCTTGTGAAGTGTGACTCGGATATAAGGCACACATCAATACTTTCTGTGTTTAGGACGACTTCTAACTCGTGTTGATGCTGACGTAGACCGTTAGCATTCCATGCCATTATTTTTAGAGAGTTATCCATCATTTTGGTTTAGTAATAGCTACTTTAGTGCTATGTTCCAGTTTCTTGAGCCTTTCGTCGAATGATGTGATGACGTTCAAGATTTTATTTAATTTTTCATCTAAGTTTGATGAATGCTGTGTCTGTAGATTTTGCTGTGGCCGTGGCGCCTGCGTCTTAATGCCTTTTGTAATCTGAGCAAAGGACAGATTTTTGGTGACAGGTTGGCTCTGAACCCTTTTACCTATATTAATGCGTGGGGCCTGGTGAGTAGGGACCTTCTGCTTTTTTGTTGCTTTATTTTTTAAATTCTGAAGTTCTTTGGCTACTACGCATCCCCGGTAGCTAGCAGGGTGCGCTTCACCACAATGGACACATTTTGGTTTGGTCTCTGCAGGTTTTTTGCAGTCTTTTGTTAGGTGCTTGCCTGTGCATTTTACACACCTGGGCTCTTTAGAGCAGTATCTTTGAGTGTGCCCGTACGCTTGACACCTTTTGCATTGGGGTATCAATTTAGATACTTTGACCGGTTGTATGTCCACTCTGCATCCGAGAATTGACTTAATAGTATAAATTTTGTTTATGTCTTCACCCTTATCGAATGAAAGCATAAACATGTTAAGAGGTTCTTTGGTCCTCCAGTTTAGTTTATTAGTAACATCTTGTACCTTATATCCTTTAGATGTCAGGTCTTCAGTTATCCTGACGGGATCGCATGAAAAGTGCAAATTTTTCGCCATCACTCTGACCGGTCTGTCTTGCTTATTTTCGTAAGAATACCAGTGACATTCACTATCTAAGAGTAGCTTAGTAATGGTTCTATACGCGTCTTCGTTATTTGCGTTGACCTTAACGCTGTCCCCGTTTCGCATTTTAATTAAAAATGAGTCACTGGACACAGTCGATGTTAGGAAGTCGTAGAATTTTTGATAATTTTTAACTTGTTCTACGATTATAGGAGGTGGCTGGGGAGCCTTTTTCACTTTCGGTGTCTTTTTTTCTATCTCGCTGGAGGTGGCTCCTTGTTGTTGCGGTGGTGAAAGTGATTGGTTCAACTTCCTTTTCTTTCGACTTTGCTGACGAATCCACTCGGTTTCCTTTGCTAGCTCCTCTTCATCGGTCTCATATTGGACTTGTTCTGAGGCTTTCTCGGTAATCGTGGTATCTTCGGCTGGAGACACATTCTTTTTCTCCTGGTAGTGCTCCAGTTGCCGCTGAAGCGCTTCAATTTGGCAATGTAAATCTTTTACTAAACTTTGCAGTTTCTTACATTCGGCTTGTTCCTCAACGAAACGTTCATATAAAAGATGTTCGGTTTCCGTTTGAAGCCTTACTGTATTTTGCGAAGCCATTTTTATTTAAATAATAAAATATAACTTCGCCTTTAAACTATTTACACATATTGTTGTGATTCACGGCACATGTAGAAATCTGGGTCATCGCGGCGACCGGTTACGATAACTCGCGACAGTGTTTTTGCTGCGTCAGCGCTTTGCCCGAGAACGGACTAGAGCAAGGGCAACGCAGCCGTTCTTTGCGGATGCTGAACAAACACTGACGGCAAGATGATTCATGCGACGCATGAATCATCTTGCCTGCATTGTCATAGCCAGCAAGGAACAACTACACAAAGTGGTTGCTCTCAACGGGATTTCAACCCGCGACCTCCGGTTTGCAAAGCAAGCGGTTTACCGCTGCGCTACGGCGGCTACAATAAGATTCATAAATAGAAAATAAAATAAAGGCCTCTTTGAGGTCAATTTTTAATAAAAACCGCCTTTTGTAGTAATTTTGGTAGTGTTTATGGCGCTTGCTCGCCTTTTCTTTGTATAATCTCCATCTCCAACTCACTTTGAGGATCATGAATATGGCTAGGTAAATCTTTCCCCTTTCATAAAGATTAAATTTTAATACATGCCTCATTTCGATCCGTATCGCTAAAGAATAGTCTTGGAAAAAATTACATTTTTAGTTTCTTACCCTTGCATTAGGTTTTTTTTTTTTAATTTGAGGGTAACCCCCCTAATTAAGTCAAATATTCACAATATTTTTTGGTTTAATATTATTGTTTTATTTATTTATTTATTCTTTATGCACAAAACAGTACATAGGCGGACTTAATGCCAGAATGCCTTTTAATTGTATTATACATAAATATATATATTAATTATGTATACATAATTATTTTTTACACACGATTTCTCGTTCCGTGTCTGCATTTATCCTATTATTATTATATCAGCCTCAATAATATAATAAACAATGAATATATATATGATGCAAATATGAATTTGTTAATATGTGCACCCCAATTCCAAATATTAGCCTATCCCAATATTAGCTAGGGTAATAAACTCTACTTATTCTGTGTGAATAAGAAAAGGCAGTGATATTAGGTATACACACGAAAGTCACTTTTTTTTTCCAGAGACTAAATCAATATAACAATGGATTATCATTACTTTTAGCACACTGTATGTAGACCAATGCTCACCAGTTTTTACGAACCACTTGCTACGCTCCAACTTTAGAGTTTGAGTACAGAGGAGCACGCTACTCGTTAGAAATGCGTCCGTGAAAATTTGATGCAAATATTTATCTTGATATCAAATTAACGACTAAAGTAAACGTAAACTATGTGTCAACGTCATAATGATATCACAGTTATCATTCATATAAGCAGGAGCTTAGTATCTATCTTGCTAAAGCGACATAGTACAATTACATACTAATTGTAGTTAATAGTTATAAGTCGTAATGAAATTAATAATTATATATATAGTATATATATATAATTATCCCGTCCTTGACTTCAAGATTACTTGTAGTCCTTGTACATATACGTTCCGGTCTAGTCGCACAAGTTTAGAGAGGTTTAATAGAGAAAACAATATTATTGTCTCCCTCTCAACCACCCCGCTCCAGCAGAACGGCAGACACCTCATTCTTGTCCGTGCGCTCACGGCCTCACGGCGTTCGCACGAGTTCAAACTTCAAATACAAAAGATCTTTGAAATCATGAAAAAAAAAACTAAAATAAATAAGAAAAGTAAAGGAAGTCATAAAACTAATAGTGTAATAGTGGAACATTGTTCGTGTCGCTGTTAACGAAGATTTATACTCTCGAGCTAAAGTGTACCCTTTGAATTCATTGGGAATCACTAATGTTTATTATCCGTTGAATTCTTCGGATATTATTGTGCCCATGGATGAATTCATCCATGATTGTGTCTAAATATCATCCTGCCTGCCTGCTGCTGCTGCACTGCTGTACCTCCTGTACCTGCGAAGATTTCTACGCTCGATCTGAGTTTGTGTACTCTTTGCATTCATTGGGAAGCACTAATTTTTATTATCCGTTGTATTCTTCGGATATTATTTTCCTAAATATGACAATTGGATTCATCGCAAATCGTGCAGCTTATCTGTTGTATTCTTCAGATAATGCATTTTTTCTTCGTGTCCTAACTACCCGCATTATTTAGTACAAGTAAGTAAGTATGTCTATTTTAGATAAAAGCGAATAAATATTCGCTGGTGATGTACCCTCAATTATGATTAAAAAAAAAAAAAACAATGCAAAGATACCTAATGGTATTCCTTGGTCAAATGTAAGCTTCGCGCTGAAACGGGATTTGTGCTCGAAGGTGCGGAGGCAACAAAGCACGGTAACAAATGTCACATAATAGTCCCTGATCAGATGAGATTATTGTTCGTTATGCGGAAGGAATCTCTAACGAAGTTGATTCACTTGGTTTTATGTATCTGAAAATTTATTCCTCAATTTGTAATAGTTACTCTGAACCTGGAGATTGGCACCATGCTAATTGATAGTTGTAAGTCTATTAGTCAGTAAAGCTCTTTTGGCTTCAGGGAAGGTGGACAAGCCTATACATCATAAAAAATAATAATAATAATATCCGTACTCTAAACGAAGGGGTCAACTCTTGGCTTATTCTCACTATGCCGAAACTGATACCAGTAGGTCGGTTATCATTCAACTGATCGATCAACCCTTGACAGATCCCTTTAAAGATAGTGTAACAGATTTATTTCTTTTTTGTTAGATTTTATGGAGAATATCTAGGCAATTATAAAAAAAAAAAAAAAAAACAGGTAGATATATGATTAAAAACCAGTAGTAAGTTAAGTTAATACTAGCCCAGATTTCATACTTACTGTAAGTTTAAACGGGAAAGGCTCCGAAGACCTAAGTTGAATCCTAGCACCAGCATGATGGCCAGAACTACACTGACATAGTCCGTGGACTGAAACCAGTGAGATTTTTAATGACCACTCTAACCGCCGCCAGCGCGGCGTCGAGGACTGCCATCTTCACCGCTTGACTGATTGCCGACCGTGTCCGCCACGAGTCACAGCACCGTTATGCAACTCAATCTATCTCTCAGTTTAATCACTAATTATTATTAATATAAATGTTTATTTCGAAAACTTGTAGTAAAGTAAGTTTTATTCTGGGCTCCATAATTTTGCTTGTTTTTTCCCGCAACAAACTCAAATACAAAATAAAAACAATTAAAATAATAATAATACTAAAAAAAAAAAAAATCGTCTGCACCTTTTTAGACTTTTTTCGGCAAGTCCCATTACACTATGTAGGTACACTACATTGTGACAATGTACGTTGTACTATGTCGCTTGAGCAAGTTAGATACTTAGCTCCTGCTTAAATGAATGTTCTAACTGTGTGAAATGTGTGAACTTTTTGATTTTTTTAGATGAATATATTCTTCAGATTTTCACGGACGCCCTTCTAACGAGTGGCATACTCCTCTGCACTCAAACCTTAAAGTTGAAGCGTAGCAATTGGTTTGAAAAACTGGTGAGCATTGGTCCACATTGAGTGTGTTAAAACGAATGGTAATCCATTGATTTAGTCTCTGGAGACAAGAAAAATTGTGACTATCGTGTGTATACCTAATACCACTGCCTTTTCTTATTAACACAGAATAAGCAGTTTATTACCCTAGCTAGTATTAGGATAGGCTAATATTTGGAAGTGAGGTGCACATATTAACAAACTCATTAGTTCAAGTATAAGTTTATTATATTATGCAGGCCGATATAATAGTAATAGGATAAACAAAGACACAGAACAAGAGATCGGGTGTAAACAATTATAATAATATATGTATAACAACATTAAAAGAATAATATTAAAAGAAAAAATATTTTGAATAACATAGGGTACCCTCATATATATATAAAAAAAAAAAAAACAGGTAAGGGCACAAAAATACAAATGTAATTTTTTTTTCCAAGACTTATTTAGCGATAACGATCGAAATGAGGCATTTATTATATATCCGAATATAGGCCATATTCATGATCCTCAAAGTTAGTTGCAGATGGAGATTTTATAAAAAAAAAAGGCTGGGAATCGTAATAACCATTACCAAAATTATTACAAAGGGTTGTCATATAATAAAAGTTGACCTCTAAGAGGCCTTTATCTTATATCTTATTTTATGAGTCTCGTTATAGCCTCCGTGGCGCAGCGGTAAACCACTTGTTTTGCAAACCGGAGGTCGCGGGTTCAAATCTGTGAAATCCCGTGGAGAGTAACCACTTTATATACTTGTTCATTGCTGGGTTGGACAATGCAGGCCGGTCATCTGATTGTCTGTAAAGTAAGATGATCCAGGCGTCGGATGGGCTTGTAAAAGGTCAGTCCTGCGCCTGGCCTCTCCCCAGTCGTGCCAATTTTTCATCTTAACGAATTGTGAGTGTAAACGAAGATAGAGTGCACTTGTGTCTACGCAAGCACTTGTTCACTATAATATCTCTCGCGTAGAAGGCTGATTTTGTGAAAGATCGGCCGCTGTGGTCGTATCAACCAGAACGGCATTTATATTATTGTTTTATAATTTATGTACACACAGTAACAATAAAGGAAAGAAGAAATATAGGCAAGATACTATTCTTTACTACAAAGGCACAGCTTATTTCAGAAAGTTCTGCCTTTAAAAGTTCTATTATTACCTAATATTATAGACATAATTTTTATTATGAGCCTCAAATGTAATTAATATCTACGCTTGTGTTCGGTTCCCGTATATTATCTGCAGTCTCAGGCTTTTTGCTTTCTATACTCTGCCCGGATGAAATTAAATGCCTAGGAAAATCTTTCCATCTTATATTTTGGAAATGTTAATAAGGCTTTATTAAACTGATTAGGATAAACCCTAATAACTTGATTAGGAGTTTTCCTATTATAGTCGTCTTAACCGTGGTACACCATCTTTAAATCCTGAAAATATTTACTTATATAGAAATTATTTCCAAAGCATTCACTACACTGCTATCTTCCTCTAGCAGCATATTTGTTGTTCTGGTATGTTTTCGAAGACAACACATACAACGATCAGCTTTTGCAGAAGTTATTCTCTCTTGTTTCACAGAGAACTTGTAAAATAAGTCTAATTTCAAGCAAAGAACATTGATTTTATAATGATATTAACGTCTCATCTCTGATAAGTTCGTTAATAAGTAGTTTTTATAAATTCTATACTTATTTGAAGAGTAACAAATTAGCTATTTCTTTGATATACATAAACCAAATAGGCAATATTATTAAAAGTTTTAAATGTTTCTTTCAAGGAATCTGTAAACTGAAACCAATATTTCCTCGCTATGACATTGCATAGAATCTAATTACTATATTACATACAACCATAATATCTTTGGTTACTTATAAAACATTACTTACAGTAGCTGATTTTATTAGTTTAGAAAATATTATTCGAAACTTAAAAGTACATAGCTATACCGTTAACTCTCTGCCTGTAGAATAAACAAAAGCTAAACTATTAGAATATATCAAACGTAAGGCCAGTTACAGACTTAAAACCTTAGGAATTTCTAAGGAGATGTCAAACCATTTTAAATATGCATCAATTCATTCGAAGACCTGATATTTGTCTGGCACCAACACTAACTTTTCAGTTATATCCTCCATAATATGGTCTTATCTTGTCACTCTAGCCACTGTCCTATGTATCGAGGGTTCGATTCCTAGCTTGTGTCTGGGTGTTGTTTATCTTTTTAGTTTATATTTACAAGGAGGAAAGGTATATAGTTATATACCTTCACTACTAATACTTATTAGTATCGGTTGTCTGGTTGCCATAACGCAAGCTCTACCGTATTTGGATTGTCTCAAAATATTATTTTAAGTATATTATTAATTTATATAATAAATTTATCAACATCTTCTCAAACCATGGGACGATGAACATATAAAAAAGTGATATTATTAAACAGCACAATTGATGCTTCTATCTTTACTACTTACAGTAGATACGAGAAATGAAGTCATGACTTCAGCGGCTGTCCAGAAAGGCTTTATTATTAAAACCATTATAAAACTGTTTTCAGGATGGTCTGCACAATTAGCAAGCAGTCTCTAAGTTTCTATAATGGACCTCAATTGCTACTTGGGTAACAAGTAACAATGTCGGAATTAATTGTTCAACAATGTTAAGGTAAAAGTTTAAACTATTGAATAGATAAATAATTAAAATAAATATATTTAAAGAAATATATAAATATCAGAAATCATTAAATATATAAACATAACTATAGTAATTAATTTAAATGTATGTATGCATTTTGCTATTTCTACTTTGGTTTTATTATAACTAATAGCTTAATCATCAAATTAAGAAAACTTTATCTCATCCTGGAATCTCATTAAGTGCAACATTGATTTTTTATCTCTAAACATCTACAAGTAATCTTGAAGTCAAGGACGGGATAATTAAGTGATCAAACGAACTTACCTTAAGTGAAGTTCGATCCTAATTATCCAGTCCTTGACGAAAGATTTAAGGTCCCTCCCTACCCTAAATGTCCCTTTTGAATCAATGTTGCAGCTGTATTTCATTTTACTCTAAAGATAATGAGGTGTCTGCCGTTCTGCTGGAGCGGGGTGGTTGAGAGGGAGACAATAATATTGTTTTCTCTATTAAACCTCTCTAAACTTGTGCGACTAGACCGGAACGTATATGTACAAGGACTACAAGTAATCTTTCGTCAAGGACTGGATAATTAGGATCGAACTTCACTTAAGGTAAGTTCGTTTGATCACTTAATTTTTTTAGAATATCTGTTGCGCGCCAAATCAAGCAAAAGTATGGACCCAGCATAAAACTTACTTTACTAGAAGTTTTTGAATCAAACATTATACTGGTAATTAATTATGAAACTGAGAGGTTCATTGAATTGTTGCGACGCTTGGACTCGTGGGGGACACGGTCGGCAATCAGTCAAGCGGAGGCGATGATGACAGTCCTCGACGCCACGCTGGTGGCGGTTAGAGTGCACATTAAAAACTTCACTGGTTTCAGACCACTGACTTTGTCAGTGTAGTGTGTGACTTTGTCGGTCATCGCGCTGGTGCTAGAAATGAAATATAGTTTTTCGGAGCCTTTCCCGTTTAAATTTCCAATAAGTATGAAACGTGGGCAATTTTTTTTTTTTTTTACAAAATCACCTACCTACTTGTTCTAAAAAAAAAGAAATCTGTTTTACAATCTTAAAAGGATCTGTCAAGGTTTGATCGATCAGTAGAATGATAACCGACTGACAGGTATCAGTTTCGGCATAGTGAGAATAAGCCAAGAGTGGCCCCTTCGTTTAGAGTACGGATATTATCCGGCATATATATATATTTTTTTTTAAGATTTAAGAGGCTTGTCCACCATTCATGAAGCCAATTAAGCTTTACTGACTAATAGCCTTATAACTATCGATCAGCATGGTGCCAAACTCCAGGTTCAGAGTAGCTATTACAAATTGAGTAATGAAGATTCATAAAACTAAGTGAATCAACTTCGTTAGAGATTCCTTCCACCACACCAACAAAACTGATCAGGGACTATTCTGTGGCAACATTTGTAACCGTGATTTGTTGCCTCCGCACCTTCGAGCACAAATTCCGATACCACGCGAAGCTTGCATTTGACTGATGATTACCATTAGGTATCTATGCATAGATTTAGAATTTTTCTTTCGATCATAATTGAAGGTACAACAACAGCGAATATTTATTCGCTTTTATCTAAAAATAGACGGACTCACCTGTAAATAATGCGGGTAGTTAGGCCAAGAAAAAAATGCAATATCTGAAGAATACAACAGATAAGCTGTATGATTTCCGATGAATGCAACTGTCGTATTTAGGACATTGTGATAATTAGGCCAAATAATATCCGAAGAATACAACGGATAATAAAAATTATATTTCATTGATTTATACTTCAGATATAATTTAACAAGTAGTAGTACTTCCAATCTACTAGCGAGTTACGCACGTTTAGAGACGTAAAACTGTGATTTTTACCACCAGTTACGTCACGGACGGTCCAGACAGCTCATTCTTTCTTTTTGCGCAGCGACGAGCGCACGCGCCTAAGCAAAAACAGTTTAGTGATATTAAAATATAAAAAAAAAAAAAATTATAAATGTGGGCAAAATCGTGAGCTGCGAGCCACTTGTGATTATCGATGAATAAATTAGCAACTGTGTGTCTAAAAATACTTGGTAAGTTACCCACATATTATTTGAATTATTATTTGAATTATTATCTTCGAGTCAAATATTTCTACAGTCAAGGAAAAAATGACGACTGACAATAAAATATCTTATATAATCTAAACAAAATGTTTAAAACTTAACAAAGTCGTGATTTACCGAGAGTCAATTACGACAGCATAATTAGCTGCGAGCTAATTATGTCATGGATTCATGATAAATTAATTCAGTTGATGCATCTAATTGATTATCTATAGAATGCAAGACAAGTTACAAGTTCCGTAGATTTCTGGTAAGTAAGACATAATTACTGGTAATATCCTTAGGAAATACGGAAAACGGAAATACGGAAGGGAAGGAATACGGAAAAAAATGCTAGTCATCACGGTGAAATGATTGGCTGCGAGCTAATCATTTTGAGCCAAGGCTTATAACAAATGAGGTAGGAAATGTGCGCAATCTCAAAAAGATATTCACGCACCTACCCACAATTCATTTTGTCTAAAATAATACCTACTAAATATAGGTCACACAAGATGCGATTATTATTTTTTCTGCTCAACTACCCACCACTTTTTATTTTTATTTCGTGCATTTACACTCGTAGTATTATGAGCCCCCAGTCTGGCTGAACTACCAACGGGTCATCAACACGAAAGCGGCTCTGCCTAAGCGGTTCAACTATCACAAAGTGTGATTGTGTATTGCTACATCCTAGGTTCAATTCCCAGTTTGAGCAGTGTTATTAGGACTTTTTTTCACGGGGGTTTCATAAGGAAATCCCCTGCTGGGTATCCAAAAGGCAACCCTCTGGTGGATCTTGGTTGAGAAGCGTGAATAACAAATGCCTACAAGGCAACCCTATCCTATCGCCACAAAAAAAATATATATACTTTGTAATATTATCGGCAGAATACAAATATATTGTACTCTTCTACTGGTCCCGTGTTGTAATACGGGACACATGGCGTACGTTTCTATATAAAAGTATATAACATAAAGGTAAGTACCAAACCGAACCTAATGCAAAACAATTAAGTTGCATATAATGCCCACCATGAACTTTTGTTGTGTAAAAAAAAGTATTAAAAAATACATGGCTATCTGGGTTGTGACAAAAGCACTACACCCTATACGCCAAGACTACGACAGGAAAAGGAGACATGACTCTTTCCGTGTCAGTGTGAAAATCACAGGTATTCATGTCTTATTGGTCAGTCAGTAACATCTTCTTGGTCTAATAGCCTAAGGTGCGCCCAGTGAGCATAAATGTATTGTTGTTATTTATTATACTCTAGTCGAGGTGGCTTTTCCTTTCGCCCCAACAGCATGATAATTGATAAACAAGTTCACAGATAAGGAATACAAATCAAAACTCCTGAATCATCAGCCCCTGCCACACCTTGTAGAAGAACTGGGTGGGACCTTCCCGCCGCCCTGGAAAGGGGGGGGGGGTGAGATAAGGGGAAGGCCAACAGCAGCAGCGCTAAAGGATACCTGCTGGACTAACACGTACGCCTCATCATGTAAGGTACAACAAGCAGTCTGAATTAGATTCTAAATGTTGGCCACATACATATGTGTATTACTTGTATAATTATTATGTAACAAATTTCTCAGCCACGTTAACGTGGATATTGTGAAAAAGACTTTTCATGCTATCTTTGTTGAAAGAAGTAGGCAATTAACTAAAACTAAATAGCACCACATCCAAACTTTACTTACATTCTAAGCTAAGATGTGGATGCTTATATTGCAACATATATATATAAACTTAGTATCGTTATTCCATTGGACACCTTTAATGAGAAAAAAATATTATATTTTTAGTAAAGTTCAAAGCAGATGATTTATAATGTATTTAATGTATTTTTTTGGAAAACAGAAATGAATGAAATGAATTTAGTTGTTTACATTGCAACAAGAAAATAATTTACTCAAACCGGAAGTCTAACCCTTTGCAGTTGCATTGTTAGATCATAGGTATTTAGTACAATTATAAAATATATTCGAGGCCAAACCCTAAGTTCAGCAAGGGATCCATTTAAGATCTGAAATTATTTTAAAATATTTATAAAACAGATTTAAAATTATTACCACAGATTTCAGAACTTTCTAACAGTTTACTGATAGAAATGGACTATATACTTACGTTAATCAACACCAGTGTGTCATACCGACCATAAGATTCCCAGTCTGAAATTACCGGTACTAGTAACAACAATATTATAATGTAAAAATATATTATAATTTGTATATAAATATAATGTATATAAATCTACCTTCTACGGTACCGAGAATAATATCCAAGATGAGAATAGAGGTTAAATAACCTATCAATCTTATCATAGAAAATATTTTTGAAAGTTTTGTGGCACAATCACACATTGTTTTAAATTACAGTGTAAACACACACACACACACATACTCTCGTACGTTTGGCCTTAACGGTACTAGAATTTTATTAGAATTTTGTAATTAAATTTATTGTAACAGTTTTATTATTGCAATAGATAAAATAAGATACATCTAAGTCATAATGGCATACTTTTTTGCCGGTGGTAATAAACACCGGTTGTTGTAGAAAAATAATCATCAAACTCAGACTATACAGGTTCGGCCATATTCCTATGATGATGATTATCTTGATTATCTTGACATATATATGCATAGCGATAACAATTGAAGTTTATAAAATCAAAAACTAAAAATAAATAAAATTATTAGAATTAAATAAAAATAAAAAAAGTCAAATACAAATTTAGAATATACACTTACAAAAAAAAAAAGTGTAAAGGTAAATTTAATGGAGGGGGGCTTGCCAGGCTGGCATGAGAAGTGTATCCGTAGCGTTTCTCATGATAAATATTCTGATCGGAAACATCATTTTGGTCTTTAAATTTATGTTACAGAAAACTTAAGCCGCCCATAGCACCTTTAGTTTAATTACACCAAATTCAACTTGCTTGACCATAAAAAACAAGACAGGTATGCATATGCAGCATACATCCACTATCATACAATCCAGGGTAAGTTAATTTATTTTCATATCTTCGCCATTAATGTCAATGTCACGTCGAGTTAATCGATGACTATACTACGGGAAATCATAGTTCTTTTCCCAAATTTATAATATTGGCCATGGGCCACTTATACACCAAACTAACCTGTAGACAACATGCATTCATTTGCCTTTCACGCGGTATACTTAATAATGACGTCTATCAATGAAAAATACCATAAAAAGTATAGTGTTCCGTCAAAACTATCGTATGTACATAATATGATATCGCCCTCTACATAAAATACAGATTTTTGACATGACGAAGACAGTGGATATATATTGGATCATTATTTCTATTATTAAAATTTTATCGTATATTCTACTCACAGAATTAGAGCTATATAGAGTTCATGAGTATAAACTAAAACCTGCTTGTTTCGGTCACAAGTATACATATATGCACTAATACTCGTGACCTGCAAACGATGTTTAATCACGTAGGCACGCTAGGGGTCCCGAATTTCGAATTAAATAAGTTCAGACAAGTTGTCTGACAAGTAACTGCAAGTTTAAATACTTATATACAGATAACTAATAAATATATGTAAATACCTAATATCCTAAGCACGCAAGAAGTTGAGATTGTTATAACGAAAGTGTTAGAACATCGGCCCTTTGATATTTTAGCTCTATTTTAGTTCTTCTCTAACAAGAGAAATATACATTTTGTCTTTAACGACTATATCTTTGTAATAAAATATATATAAGGACAACTAACATGATAAAGGTAACTAACGTGGATCACCCACAGCTTAACCAATCAGTCAGTAAATTAAACAAGGGATTTCTAACAAACATAGATTAGAGTGTTTCTAAAATCGCCTTGCGTGCATAACAAAAGTCACCTCACCCGCACGATTTGCGGGTCTTAGCAGGTACCTACTCCTAATGTCGTAATTAGAAAAACCGTCAGCTGAACTAACTTATCCGTGGTTTTTGACCATTCCTATGTTTCAAATGACTAAAGTACTAAGAAAACAAATGATATACATATAATTACCTATTAAAACGCCGTTTAAAAATCTACGGGAGTTTATGGTTATCAGTATAACTAATATTTTGCTTAGAAATATAAAACGATTTTACTATCGAAACAAAACCTTACTCTCTAAACATCTACTTGTTAAATTATATCTGAAGTATAAATCAATGAAATATAATAGATGATCAAACGAACTTGTTGAAGTGAAGTTCTATCATTATTATATGAGTTGATTTTATACGAAGATATAAAGACCCGCCCACCCATGATTAAATCCCATAACACATGTTCAGTTCATTTAACCCTAAAAGAAGGTTTTGTTGATCCATAGGCATAAACATAATCTCTAAAGAATGAGCTGTCTGGACCGTCCGTGACGTAACTGGTGGTAAAAATCACAGTTTTACGTCTCTAAACGTGCGTAACTCGCTAGTAGATTGGAAGTACTACTACTTGTTAAATTATATCTTCGTATAAATCAACTCGTATAATAATGATAGAACTTCACTTCAAGAAGTTCGTTTGATCATCTACACACATCAAAAGTGTCTAGGGATCAACATATATTTTTGCAATAACTTTTCTCCTGATTGATATTAATTAAAATTTTCTTTAAGGATTCATCAAATAAAGTGTTTTCGTTTGTCACAGTAACGATAAACCAAGTCACCTTTGCATTAATAAAGAAATTTGCCATTTTCCTAATAAAGGGATTTTTGACATTTGAACCACTAACACAAAAGTTCGAAAAAAAGACTGAAATAACAGTTTTCTTTAAAATTTTATTGGGTAACTTAAACAATTAATACTCCGTGTTTCTACCGCGAACACTAACAACACAAGAACATCGGTTTGGCATACTCAAAATGAGTTCATCCAAATCACGCTGTGGAATGGCCGCCCATGTTCGTTGCAACAACAAAAAAAGGTCTTCTTGCGACTGGATACCCTCCATATTCGGCAGAGCTCTTCTCTGTAGCATATCCCATGCATGCTCAATCGGGTTCAAGTCTGGCGACTGAGCAGGCCAGGGCAGGACATTGATGTTAGCTGCGGCGAGAGTCTGTTTTACAACTCTTGCGGTGTGCGGTCGTGCATTATCATGCATTAACTGAAATAAGGGACCGATTTGCACTTGTAGAGGAACGATGACGTCTGATACAATCGTCTCAGCATAAATTTGAGCGTTGAGGTTGCCTCTGATCCAAATCAACTCAGTTCTTCCGCCGATCCAAATACCCGCCCATACCATGATGGTTCCACCACTATAAGGATGGACTTCCTGGCAGGATTTTAATCGCTGTTGGCGTCCAGGGGTTCTCCAGTGTCGTATACGTCTTGTATCCGGTCTCATACCAAAACGAGACTCATCAGAAAAGCACACGAAACGCCATTGTTCTTCTGCCCAATTTCTGTGTTCAAGAGCCCATTGATATCGAATCCTACGATTGTGCATTGCTATAGGTGGTACCCGTAACGCTCAAATTTATGCTGAGACGATTGTATCAGACGTCATCGTTCCTCTACAAGTGCAAATCGGTCCCTTATTTCAGTTAATGCATGATAATGCACGACCGCACACCGCAAGAGTTGTAAGACAGACTCTCGCCGCAGCTAACATCAATGTCCTGCCCTGGCCTGCTCAGTCGCCAGACTTGAACCCGATTGAGCATGCATGGGATATGCTACAGAGAAGAGCTCTGCCGAATATGGAGGGTATCCAGTCGCAAGAAGACCTTTTTTTGTTGTTGCAACGAACATGGGCGGCCATTCCACAGCGTGATTTGGATGAACTCATTTTGAGTATGCCAAACCGATGTTCTTGTGTTGTTAGTGTTCGCGGTAGAAACACGGATTATTAATTGTTTAAGTTACCCAATAAAATTTTAAAGAAAACTGTTATTTCAGTCTTTTTTTCGAACTTTTGTGTTAGTGGTTCAAATGTCAAAAATCCCTTTATTAGGAAAATGGCAAATTTCTTTATTAATGCAAAGGTGACTTGGTTTATCGTTACTGTGACAAACGAAAACACTTTATTTGATGAATCCTTAAAGAAAATTTTAATTAATATCAATCAGGAGAAAAGTTATTGCAAAAATATATGTTGATCCCTAGACACTTTTGATGTGTGTATTAGTGCTTCCCAATGAATGCAAAGGGTACACAAACTCAGCTCGAGCGTATAAATCTTCGCAGGTACAGCAGCAGCAGGCAGGCAGAATGATATTTAGGCACAATAATATCCGTAGAATTCTACGGATTAAACAGTAGTGATTCCCAATGAATTCAAAGGGTACACTTTAGCTCGAGAGTATACATCTTCGTTAACAGAAACACGTACAATGTTTCACTTTGAATTTTATGTCTTCTTTATTTTCGATTTTTCATGATTTCAAAGATCCCTTGTATTTGAACTCGTGCGAACGCCGTGATCGCACGGACAAGAATGAGGTGGCTGTCGCTCTGCTGAGGCGGGGTGGATACGAAAGAGATAATAATGTTGTTTTCTCTTTCTAACCTCTGAAACTTGTGCGATATCTCCGGATCGTACCCACGGGGTACTTACTAGTGATGGAATATCTTGGAGTCAAGGACTGGATAATTACCTGTAAATGTGTCACAGTATGTGTAACCTTTGTGTCAGTGATGTTTTAGTGTCAATAAACAAGTTTGGGTATGTACCATAGTTCTTTTTTTTTATTATTTCCACTTAGGGTTTCTAAAACTAGATAAACATTCACGAACAAAATGACATCTAAAATGTGGTCGCGGAGGTTGCAAACTTATCTGTGCTGGTGGCGGAAACGTGAACTAACGTTTTTATAATGATAATGACTTGTAGTTTGACAGTTTCATATAGACAGTAGCGACACTCCTATCGGCAGAAATAAATTTGTCAGGATGTGGCTCGTAAAGAAATAGCGACACAAGGGCGCTATTTCTCGCTACCACTTTTTGAACCGTGACACCAAATCTAGTTTAAATATTACATCGATGTATTAAATAATTACACAGAACTTTTTAAAACTACTTATACTAGGAGGGTACATATAAGATAGATAGATAGATAGACAGATAGACAATTCTTTATTGCGCACAAACAAACAGATACAAAATGGGGGGGGGGATAAGAACACATACTTACTTGTACAACTGTATACTTATGTAGTACCTAAGAAAGAAGAAAAAATCTTTTGGTCAATGCAACTGTCTATATATGGCAGGCGTGTTGCTTACCATCAGGCGATCGTCTTGCCATTCAACAATACAAAACGTTAGTTTCCCATACATTTGTTTTCAATTCTCTAGCGTTTCGTATTAAAAAATGACAACTTAGCTAAGGGGGCAGATTTGAAACGATTAGCGTCGCCGCACACGGGCCACCAGCCACAACCACAAAACGTAGCCACCGACCTATTTCGTGTTGTTTTCATACATTTTGCATGGACTCGTCGCACACTGTAGACGCCGGTGGTCGCCACACGCCACAAATCGCCACTGCTCGCCTCTAGTGGTCGGCTCGGCCACAAAACGCCGACACAAGCCACTCGCGCGAATCCCAACCCCTCTCTCCCTTCATTTCACTTAAATGAAACTGCAAGCACGCGTTAAAAAAAGTAGCGGCCACCTACCGCAAGTGTCCAACATGGACCACAAGTGGATGTCGCGCGTGTCCGCTTCTTTTGTAGCCGCTTCTAACTTCAAGTGGCGGCGGTTGTGGATGTGGCTAGTGGCCCGTGTGCGGCGACCCTTACTTTCCTTTTACATATTTTTCGAATCACCCATTTAGCTTAAAATATTCAAATTGTCAAACAGATTCTTGTTTTAGAATAGGAAGAAACTTAATTACACTGAACCGTAGTCTAATTGCGTCAATAAAACTACTACTAGAACTTAATTAACTTACAGCCTTTGAGTTCGTTGAATATTTCAATTCTTTTTGGCCTTCTAAACGACTAATTGTGGCCTAATTTGCTCAGAGCTTAGGAGCAATTTTCTTTAAATACGCTGTCACTTTCACAAGAGCTTTCTGTACAAAATTAAAGCATTTGAAACTTAAGAATATAATTCTGAGATGGAATTGTTCAAATATCACTCTTATTCAAGTAATACATTTTATACTTCATATTTCTTAAGTAATGAAGATCAATCATAATTTAGGAGGTAATTATTTTATCCGATGATTCTTTGAACATTATTTTTAATATTACCTCAATGTATTTACCCATAACAACCATTACGTTAAATACATATAGTACATACACTTGATTTATGCGCATTTTAACCAAGCAAGATTTTTGGAAATTATAATTACGCCAACATGATCGATGGACAATGTAGTCGAACTATGAAACTCAAAGACATTATTCTTCAATATTTCATAATATTATATTTGACCACTCTACTAACATCCCATCTATATATTTAAAAATGAATCCTCATTTCCCTTGGTCAGGCCATAACTTGAGAACGACTTTACCGATTTGAATAATTTTAAATTTAACTATCTACCAAAGTGTACATTTAGGTAAGTACCTACATTTATAACCATAAAAATAATTCTTCTTACTATGTCTAAGTTATAAACTTGTTTTTGTATTTTGTAAAAAATAAGAAATATTGCAATTTTGCCAAATTGTGGGGAATTAACTTAAGTTAATGTCGTCAATTAAATGGCAAAACAATTCATAATGAGGTTTTTTTTTTAATTTTTATTGTAAAGATAAAAAATAATAATGTGTGTTTTGGATTGGTTTTCTTTTAAACGCAAACTGCGAGGGACGTTATACATTTCCAAGCTCCTTGTATCAAACTATCAATCCCTTATGGAATATCGTAGTCATTTATGAAAAGAAGTATCGGGAGACTGGGCCTTTTGCAATCAAACTTTTCCAATGGTTATTGTTGTCTGTTGCCAAATAATAGTTGTTGATGTGGTCACCCAAAATTTTACTTCTTTGAGATTGTGCCATAAAGAGTCACAATTTATTAAACTGTGTAAGTATATGGTATTTACATCTCCTTATAAATATTGCATTAAAGTTATCAGTACCTACATATCATCGATGTAGGTACATATTCATGGTAATTTTCTTCTGAGTCCTGTGGACCTTGATACTGAAATATCTCTGATATGCTAGAAATAACGCACAAAACGCGGGTGCTTAGTATGCTAATCATACACAAGTTGCGGCTACGTATTAGGAAAATATACACAAGTAATTATCTCGCTATGGACTAAATATAAGAATAAAAAACAGATATCAACTCCAAATATTACAAATTTTCTGCAATACACTATCGTCTGACTCGGTTACAGAACCTCGCAATCCCACTCCGCACTGCTTATTTCTTAGAATTATAATTTAATTATTCTAACAATAAATAACATGTATTATAAACAAAATTGGTGCAAATTAGGACATTACAGTAATTACAGTGGAATTTTCTGAGGGTTCCGCGTAATTAATTTTGTTAATATGAACGAGAGGGCGCGCGTAATTGTGCGGCAAACGGGCGATGACGTCATGGTCAGGTTACGTAACACTTTCCCTGCGTGAATATACACCCACGTTGTGTTCGAATATATTAACACTGACACTATAATATCAGTCCCTTACCTGCCACAATTGGGCTCACCTAGTAACAAGAATATTGTGATGTGAAGTGATTAAGTTCCAAGTGCTTTTGATTCAATACAAACTAATACTTAACGGCAATTCTACAGGATGATAAGTGGGTGAAAGCACTCTAACTTATTAATAATAACGTCCCTTTTTCACGAGACTCGAAAGTGGTGTAACGTCTACTACATACCTAAGGCGAAAATCACGTACACGAACATTCCTGAATCGCGCACGCGACATTTCCTTAAAACATTTTTTTTATATCTGAATTAATCATAGATATAGGATTTTTCACTACGTAACAAATTACGATAATTATGACTATTGTACTAAAAATCTTTTTTATAGAATACTTCACAATTCCAATTTTAAAACGATAAAACTCGCTACGGAAAACTTTTTTAAATTTATATAAGACAAAGGAAGACATGCAGCGGTCGCTCGCGGCAAAAATAAATCTTGCAAGACACAGCCCCCGCGCGGTAACATAAAATCAACATTGGCGCGACCCTTGTTTGTCCATTAGCTTGCCGCTGCTCCGCAAATACGTACAAGAAAAGAATTTCGGTCAGGCAATGTTTTGTTACTTGGTTTCGTCGTTAATCATTATACTAATAGCCCTAATTTAAAATGCCTTTGCTCTGTATTTAATTCTTCATACAAAAGTCTTTCGACTACGTAAGGCGGGTGCAATTTTAGACTAGGATTGTCCAAAGAAACATACCAGTGTTTTCATCATTATGGGAATGAGCTATAGTAACTAACTGCTTAAGGGGGTAACATGCGCCAATGACCTTGAGAATCTGGCCGCTCCGGCCGAGAGTTGTCATCGTAGAGGGCGCTACCAGCAAATATGAATATTACATTTGAAAAATTATAGACTAAAATATGCAGATGTGTCAAATGGAGCTTTATTAATTTTGCCTATCTGCTGGCAAAATTAATAAAGCTCCATTTGAGTGCTGGTGACTGATCTAGACAAATGTCTAAATACGAAGTCATTTTATCCTCCATAATCACTCTCTGGGGAAATCTGTATCTCACTTTTTTATACCTTGATTTTGATGTATACTTTGGCGTGCCGCCTAATTACAATCTGATAACGCATCAACTTACAGTGGTAACGTAATTGCGTGTTGCGTCAGGATAAGGATTATTGCATTTCATATTCCAAACTTCATATCAAAGGTTCTCTCCGTCTATTATAGAAGGGTCAATGCCTAAATAGTGAGACTTTTACATACTTCTATTCTATTGTTGGTGGCTATTAGTTGGGCCCGGTAACCACCGGGACGCACTTCGACCCAGCTGGATCCATTGTGCCTGCCCTAGCCCTTACTCTGTTGCTGACTTATCGAAGAGTTTGTTTAGATACCCCAAGATTGCACCAGCTTGGAGCTGTACATAATTATTTGGTGTAGGATAGGCTACTCCCAGTTGACTCAATCTAAGTCCTGCTAGAGCGTCGCAGCGACACAGTATCTATAACATAGACTCTTTTTCATCTTCACAGAAACTACAAGTATCTACGGTACTTAGGCTCATTTAGCTATTTAGCTTCTTGATGCACGCATTAGGTGCCTGATTTGTGATCTGTTTAGATTTAATAATTTAAGCTCACAGTCCACCCTTGTGCTGGGGAAAGTTCTGGAGTGATTTAGGCCAATCGCTGCCCTCCATGCTTTCGTTTGTTCCTTCCTAGCGTTTGCATGTAATGCTGGTAGTTCCATTCGGAATCGCTATACGTATGTACTACTTATAATTTACAGTAGTCACAGCGGATCTATGTATGAAGTTAGGTTTAGCGAACCATTGCGCAAGTATAGTTGTGAGTTGTGAATACAAAAATACAAAAAATAGCTTCTGCACTGTGTCTTGCAGCCAACTTCAGACACACGAAGATCCGCTGTGACTACTGTAAGCGTACTTGAAATGGAACTATGCACAAAATTCTAATGTTTTTGTTATGCACGTCAAAACGAAAGCGCTTAATAGAGCCGCCAAAATATAGAAAAAATATCAGAAAAAGGATATTTTGAACATATTTCCTGAATTGGTTTCAATTCTTCCAACCATCCATCTGATAGTAAGGCCTTTTGGTACGTGGAAAAAGGAATTGAAACGAACTGTATTTAAGATGTTCGCATTTGCCAACGACAGGGACTTAAAATGCTGCAAAGACTTCTCACATGCCAGTGGCCCTGATGAGATGTCAACGTTATTATTAAAGACGCGTTTAACTGTATTGTTTCCTATTCCCACTAGTACCCAAATAACAAATAACCTAACTCCACCTATACTTAAACCCATACTTACTAGATACCCATCGTAGACCCAAATCGTGCAGACCCATAAAACCGTATATTATTATTATTATGACAATTAGTTCCGTGATCGACTCCGTGATGGCCATCGAATATAAACAATGATAAGACACTTAACTTTTTTACATAATAAAGTACAAATCAAAACCACCCAGACCCAAGACAAATAGATTATGTTCATGCACATGAGTGTGGGAATCGACTCCAAGATCTTATGGGTAGCGGCCAAGGTAGCAAACTACTAAATCAACGGGCATGTGTTGTTAATCAATACGTGGATGCCAAAGTAATCCGTAGTACTGTTTGTTTTAACGCAGGAATTTAGTAGAAGAAGAAGAAAGAAGAAGAAGAGTTTTTAGTGTAACGTCGTATGTACGTAACGTAACTTCGTCTTAAGTTCTGTACCGATGGCGGGGTTTGAACTACGCGGAGCAGTAGACATCGATTTTAATAAGCAAACAAGTTTTAGAGTAACTAAAATTTTAACGTAGTGGTACTTTTTCTGCCAACACCACCATGAGTTTATTGTTACGCAACTTAGTTAAGTAAAAAGGTATTACCTGATAGTAATCGAATCACCGACCCATAGAAAACTCCCTTTCTGTCCCTGTCATCCAAAACTATAATTATAGCGTTTCGGTCCAGTAGTTTCACCAGTTTTGTTACTTAGCGGCAGAAATCTAAGATTGCGGTAGCACCACCTAGATAGCACACAAGTACCCTTCCAACCTAACCAACCCAGATATCTCAAAAGACGAGCAACTGTCCGTTGGTAAGCGTGTCACTCACCACCAAGCAAACCACCTGGGTACTATACTCGTTGCTAAGTTGAAAAACCAACATGATAATAATAATAACACCATTCATGTTTTGACAAAAAGAAGGCAATGTCAAGTATATCATAATGTATGTCATTTTGTCGACCTACTCAGTAGTAAATACGATCTAAATTAGTAAGATCGTATATGACTCTGATACGCTTTAAAAGTTAGGCATTATACACGGCAACGATACTTTTGCATACTCTATGATGAACCACAAAAATGGTAGTAACATAAAAATATATTTAATTAAATAAACAAGTATAAATTCCATTTGCAATTATTTATAGTGTTATAATTACACCATTTTTAACATATTTTAATTAAAAATATGTTTAAAATCATTTAAATTAAATCCGACTTGTCCAAAAAAAATCGGGCATGTCCACTCGCCGTCACAGTCCACGAAGGACTGATATATGGCGATCGCGGGGGCGCTGCAAGGGGAAATGCATCGCGTACATGGTTTTTCTATAATTTCTTGTAAATCATGTATGAAATTAAGAAATGTAATCAATACAAATTGTAGAATAGATTATATGCTTTTTAATAGTCCAAGTTTGACGTCTATCCGATGAACGGATGTTGAACGCTAACACAATTCATATCCAACGTAGTACATTTTTTAAATACATATTGCTTGAAAACGTTATATTTAATCAATTATCTAATCAATAAATCTATTTGCTGAAGATCTGAGGTATAAGTACATATAATTTTCATAGCTAATGCAATAGCGGATTGATCCATCGAACTCTTTAAACTAAGGCTATTTTTGCAATTTTACCGTTGTTACCCCCTTAAGTTGAGGCTCCTACTTAGTTCAATCAAAAAGACTAGCTATACTTACTGTCAGTAGTGTTATGCGCTAAGCAAAATAACCTCGAGTTCGACGCCGCGGCACCGGCGAATTGCGTTTTCGCATTCACTAACTTTCCTTACGCAGCACTAGCGCCACGAGAATTAACGGCGTTTTGGTGGAACTACTTGCGGTCGAATAATTTGATTGTTCGTAGGTGAAAATCGTATTCGTTAAGCAAAATTTGTCAATCGTCTTGCCCTCGACTTCGCCCATAGCCTCGACATAACTTGTCAAAATAGAAAGCTTGTATTTTGCAGCTTTTTGTAGGCGAATTTGTGAACGAATTGCCACCGCTGCTTTAAAAGTTTTTGAATTGTATTATTATACGTGGATATTTATTGTCTTTGTGTTTAGAATAGTGTTAAAGTAACTGTACGTGTGTTGTGCATCGTAGATTTACTAAGAGCCAAAAAATCTGATGATTTCCTTAAGCGTCGTCAAGTTCGTGAATTACATAATTCAATTAAAGGCTTTTTGAAGATTTACTAATATTTCAACATAGAATAGAATACTCTTTATTTGCACACCAAAGTAAAACATATAGAAAACTTAGAAAACATAATTATCTACCTCGACATAGAAGATGACTAGTGCATTAACTAATAAATTGAAGGAAAGAAGAGAAAGGGTATCTATTTGAATCTCTCAATTCGTTTTCATATAAGTAACTAACTTGTCTCGTAACTAATTTATATTTTTCTAACTCCTATAATTATATACCTGCTGTACTGTGTACCTATCTATTTCTTTGTTCCGTTTCCCTGGGACGTGCCGTGGGTTAAACCTCGGTGTCTTCAACTAGCTGACCCAATTGTTTATTTGTATTAGAAATGTTATTCAAAATATTGTGCATAACCTATCTAATATAAATAAACAATACAATGCCAGTGAATACTTACTTATTAAATGCAAAAGTACCTAAATAACTTGTTTGAGTTGTTTTATGTTATTAAAATAATTACTGTTTTCAGATTCTATATAAGTATCATCTCAAGCTAATGGAACGAGGAACTTACAAGATGCTAGTGGCCACAAATGTGGATTACTACCTATATATCGCAGTCCTCTCACACAAGTTATTCATGTTGTAAATGCAAGGCTAATATTGTAAAAAGGAATTCACGAAGTTTCTACAAAATACAGGAGAGTGGGTGATAGCCGGTTTCATTGTAATGTGTAGTATTTACATAAATATAAGAAAGAATTAATTTAATAAAATATTTAATATTAATGATGTATTGTTTTTTCAACAAATAAAATATTTAAAAAAAGAACTTCATACCTTATTTGGAAACAAACAAACAATAGTTACATAAACTGGTAAAATTTGTTTGTTTACAAAAATAATATTAAAAAAAATATATAACAGGTGAAACCGCAGGAAAAAATCTTACCTATGGAGGGCAAAGTTTAGGATTGTAGAATTCATTAATTCCACAGATTACACCTACATACAAAAAACTACTTATATTAGTATTAACAAACAAACAATTATTATTTACAATAAAACATTTATTAAAAATATTACACAGTTAGTAGACAAATACTTAGATTAGAACTATCTATGTAAACCCCTGTTTTTCTTTAGAAGATAAAAGTCAATAATTCATTTTCTTTCATCATTACACCTGTGTTCATACATTTATTGTGATATTGATAGCACCTAAACACAGCATGTTACAGTTGATGTCATTCTAAGATTATTTCTTATATCGACTTCCAGAGCCTGCAAAACCTGCTATGTTGTAAGAAATCCAGGCTGGTGTGATCGAAACTTTGAGCCATGCTCACCAAAATTTAGGCATGCATCAGTTCTATCGCTACACTGAATTCTTCAATAGCTTTCAGTCAAACTAGCCATTTATAAATTTCTGAGCTGGGGCACTACGATGCAATAGTCGCCGTCCTGTGTTCCTTTACAGCTGTCTCTCAAATGGATTTCCTCCACTGCAACCGCCATCAATATATGAATATATCTCAATGAAGTTGATTAGGACATCCTTCTTATCTTCCCTGTACTAAAATAAATAAATTGTATTAGTTTAGTTCAGTGGTAAATTATACCTACAGTAAAAGATAAAGAATTATCAAAACACAGCTGACCTTAGCTCATCGTTGTTAACTTTTAGTCTGTGACTAAGGTTTTGATGCAATCATAGTAGTATTCAGGATTCATTTTTCCTTGAGTACGGTGTGTGGTATGAGGAGTACGAGCAAGTCCAGTCGCGAGAACCTTATGCTTTTCTAACGTTTCAATTCGTTGTTCACTTCACATTTTAAGAAAAAAGTCAACTTATTGCTAATTTTATCGATTGACTATACCATATCCGTTTTCCCAAAAAATTAATGATGATGATGATAGTTTATTCGTCCATATACGGGACAGGCGACCAAAAAATTAAATGTAAACACATCGATATACAACAGTTACCTAGACAGGGTATCCAGGTCCTGCATGTGAAATTTCCCCAAATCAGGTTTTATTTTTCCCCAAAAAGATACATTTTTATACAATTTTCCCCAAATTAATTTCGTATCTAATCCTTCCTTAGCTATACCTAATAATTTTAAAAAACTAAAAACGAGTTAGTTTCTTAGTTTATTTGTTACGCTTTCACGTATTTGGCTGAATTTTGGTCATATAGAGATAGATGGGAACTTGTACGTTAGAGGCTACTCTTTGGAAAATAATTATTAAACTGTTCCAGAGGGACAAGAGGAACCAAAATTCACATATCTATACTACTAGTATGAGATGAAACTATAGCGGAGATTATTAAAATAAGATCTCTATCCATCAAAAAACACACCTTCCTTCGCCATTCTGACCATTAGCCATGAGTATTTTATTGTTTTACGTGTGATTCTGAAATATGTTTGATGAAACGATTTAAAATGATATAAACTTTCTGAATTAGACTTTTGTTTCTCCACAAGCTTTCGCCAAGCAAAAATGTGTTCCCCAAAATTTTCCCCATAGTTTTCGTTTCGCCAAAAATTCCCCGAAGTTTTTATTTTTCCCCAAAATGGGAAAAAACCCCCAATCTGGAGACCCTGTACCTAGACTAGATAGACACTTGGAACGCGACATGACATTGACAATGACAGTCAAAATGTCCTGCGTGATTTTTTGAATTAAAATCAAGCAAAGGTATCGACCACATACTGCCAAACACAAATACATATCAAGAAAAAACAATGTATAGTGCATTCCTGTGCCTAAAACTGAAAGTATGATGTTCATTGAACCATCTTTTGCATCCAGAAATTTTATTATTGATGGCATTTCCATTAGAATCGTGTTTAAAATAAAAACCGATTTTTACCGAAAAAAACTTTGAGCAGTCCTTAACTCGCCTTAGATAACGGCAGCGAACGGCACGGCCTCCAGTTCGTCGTCGAGCCGAAATGTGATAGAGAATGCGGATTTATGCTCGACGTCGAAATGAAGACTAATTCAACATCGAGCTTGCTGTCGAGCGTAGTCACGATTGGTTACTTTAATGAATTGCATAGCAGGATTCCCACTGTTTTGTGAATCAATGCAATGTGAAGTATGTGAACACATTCAAACAAATTGAACCAATAAAATTCGATTCCTTTCAATTTTTGCTGATTCAACTTGTTGTTGAAAACGAATCACAAAAAGCCATCTACAACTCATATGTTAAACAAAATACATTTATGTTCATTTGGCACCTACCACAAAACATTTCTGCACTACCCAAAGGTAGACTATTAATAAGACCGCCTTGCAAAGTTTGTGCAAAAGGTAAATTAATAAATGAACTCATTCTTAAAAGCCATTTTACATCTTTCTTCTTCTTCTCTGTCGTAACGCTCTTGATAGAGCGGTCGTGGCCGTTATGTAGTGTTACTAGGGGCAAATGTTACGCGCCTCACGACTTGTCGCCATCTTTCTCTGTTTGCGGTCATCCTGTTGCACTCATGCAAGGGACCGCCCAATTCAGATTTAATTTGGTCGGTCCATCGCATAGGTGACCGCCCGCGTGGTCTAGTGCCTTCTACCCATACATCATACACTCATCATATACATCTTTACTTATATGTATATAAACTACTTCTACACTTATTATTAGAATATTTGGCACTGCTGTGGTGTATTAACAGAGTGCAAAATATTCTGCAGGTATTACCGCAACGCACAGTGTAAACACATGGTTCCAGTATGAAAGGCACTGTACCTGGAGAAATGACTGGGTTCAAAAGTAGATTCAATAACTAATGTCTCGAGTTACGAGCTCAGGCTACGAGCGCGGTAGTTTCCTTTATAATTATTCTGTGGTGTATTCTTTTTGTTCCTGCCTTTCTTCTTATTTTTGACATCAAAGAGAATTTAATATACATTTGTTGGCATTTGTGTATCCTCTTTGACATTTGTTTTATACTATTTTGCTATTTTTGTTTTGTAATCGTCAATGATGATCTCAGATTTTTCGGATTTTTGAATACATTTCGTATTCTTTTGCTTTTAACGTGTACTGGTTATTTGTATTATTATTATATTTTTATAAGAGTTTATTTTGGTAAGCATTGCATAATATAATATGTATGGCAGTAAAGTAGTATTTTCTCAAAGGATTAGGTAGAGGTAGACTAAATCCACGTTTCACTAATAAATCTTGACTAATTAATCTCCCGTGAGAATTTTTTTACAGAGATACCTAATACTTGTTCGACTTGTCAATCAAACCTAGGACCTAGTGATCAGCAACTGGATTTGAAAATATTAGCGATATGGCCACACATTTCACAAAATCTTAGTTATGTGTTATTTCAAGGAAAACACTCGAACGACACGCATAATTCTTGAAAAAAAAATCATAAATAATTATGCTAATAAAATTCAGCAAAAGTGTCCATCATAGCAGTGTCGATTTTGGGAAAGTTTACATTTTGGTAATGAACATTTAGAGAATGTGGCCATGTTCGAAAGTTGGCTTAAAATATAGATGGTAGTTTTGGAAAATCAGTCCTCTAAACCTGATTATCTCCATTATATTGGATACTAGCTCATCACTCATTGGCGTAAAAGGATAAATCACTATTGTTTACAGAAAATGAGTATACTTCGCCCACCACAGCCTAATGAACTTGAATCCGTAGATTTATCCAATTCGTTTAAGACTGTGAATCCCTGGATATTTACACCTATAATCGGTACACTTTGTAAGTATTCTAAAGAAAACACTAACTTCTTCTTCATTGAGTCCAAAGTCAAGGTAGCTAAGGTCTCTATGAGGGACCGGCGGTACTTTACACCTGGACAGCTTCTGATGTTATAAAAAACACTAAGTCCAGTCGTGTGTGGAGTATTGTTGTATGTTGACTAGGTGGTAGGTTCCTCGTGCAAGGAACCGTCCAGGTAGGTACCACCGCAGTGTCAGCTATTTTGCCGCCAAGCAGCACTGTGTAAACATTGTTGTGTTCCGGCGTGAAGAGCACTGTAGCTGGTGAAATTACAGGACACAAAGACTTAACAACTAATGTCTTAAGGGTCGGCAGCGCGCTAGGGATTCTTCTGGTGTTGCTTGCGTTTATAGGCTACGGTGGCTGCTTACTGCTTAGAATACCATCTATAAGATACAATTATGTACAGTGTGCGCGCGAATTACAAGATTTCTTCCATACTTTTGTTGGACATTTGTTTGTGAACACATAATATGTAATTATTATGAATTTTTACTAATATCACATATCCGGACCACCGATGGTCAAACCTCGGTGTCTTCTGTAGATCCTGGCTTACAGTGGTGGGATTAGTCCCAAAAAAATATCACAATATATAAGTACCTATTTTTTGCTCTCGCGAGGTATACATTATATTTCCCAGATCTGTGGGGTCAACCAAGGTATGTTAGATTTTTACCCACTAAAACCCCCGCGGTTTTTGCATGGCAACCCGCGCCGGGGGGTGAATTAGTCGCCGTCGTACTCGATGGACTTCTAATGTCACATACCTACACATTCATCAATTTAACTTCAGACTTTAGTTTTTGAAATTGGTTATAATGCCTAATTTGTTCTAACAAAATAACATTATCATCTTCAGCCCTATCAGGTCCATCTCTGGACATAGGCCTCTCCCGATTTCCTCCACAAAATCCGGTCCCGCACCTTCGTGAGGTAACCCAATCCATCGTTTAGATGGGCGACCCCGTGGTTTCCATTCAAGGACTCGTCTGGTCCACCGTTCCCTGTCCATGCTGGCAATATGACCAGCCCAACTCCACTTCCGCTCAGCAATTTCCTGCACCACATCTCTCACCCCCGGTTTTCACCGGATCCATTCATCTATTTTCATGTCGCGCAAGATTATCCCGAGCATCGCTCTTTCCGTTGTCCTTTGCGCGACTCTGAGCTTCTCAACTGATCGTTCCGTGAGAGACATGGTTTCCGAGCCATAAGTGAAGACCGGCATAATGCATTCCGCGAATACTTGGCCTTTACTTTCATAGGCAGTTGGCCTCGCCGTATATTCTTGTTTGCGCCAAATACTGCCCAGACCTGATATATCCGTCTCTCAACCTCCGCTGTCTGGTTTCCGTTGCCCAATTTTATTTTGTGACCGAGAAAGACGTATTCTGTTACTACGACGACAAAATGCCATAAAACATCTTACATTCTGATAGAGAATATGACATTTTTTTCAGGTGAAACTTATGTGACAGTCGTGGACATACGAGCCTACATAGAAGCAGGACTCAAGATAATCAGGTTCAAAATGCAGATGACGAAAAGTGAGAGAATCAATTTACGGTCCATGATAAAAACTGCAGTATCGTGGTGCTGCGAGAAATATAATATGACCTCATGGCCCCTTGCTTTGTCTATTGATATAGTTAACATTTGTATCAAAACCGGATCACTTATAGAGGTTATCATTTTAACTCCACCTAATAATAGAAAAATGTAGATTTCACTTCGTTATGGTTTTCTTAGCATTCACTAACAATTACTTATTTTACAGGGCGAACAAGTGTATATTGAAGAAGATTCTATAGTGACTTTAACAAGCGATGAGAGTTTTACAAAATTGTGCTCGAAAACTTTAATTTTTATGGATGACCCATATGCTTTAGAAGCAATTAAACTGGGCACCGAAATCACAATTTCTTTTGGAGAAATAGTCATGATTTGTATTACATTGGTTGACGATAAAAATGTCCAATGTAAAGTGTTTAGTGGAGGGACTTTAAGTAACTATAACTTTGTTTGCATTCGTGGTATAATACATTTGAAGCCGCCGTTGGCTAAAAGGGATTTAGAAGCTCTTGCCTTTGCTAAGGATTTTAAGGTAAATAACTAAAACAACTATGTTATTTAAACAGTTTCTCATTAAATAATGTGCCCTTAAAATCAATATCATATTTTACAGGCTGATATAGTAATAGTAAACTCAGTACGTTATCAACGGACTTTGAAAAAAATAAAGGGGTTTTTCTCTCCAGATGAAATGCCCCTTATAGTGAGCACGATATGCGAGCAACAAGGCTTGGATAACATTGATGCTATTATTGAGGTGACGTCACTTTTGAAAATATGTATATTACTACAATCATTTCTTAAATAAAAGAGCTGGATTAGAATATAATCATATTCTTTTCTTTATCACAGCTAAAGTATGTAAGGCTGCGGGTAATTTATAAGCACCTTCGGAAACTAAACTCAAATCATTATATAATTAAACATTGTAAATATTCACGAATGTTTCACTATTTACAACGTTCAATTTATATTAGTGTTTTAATAATTACCTTCATTATTTTATCAATATTCAAATAAAATATAACTCCATTTTCACATATGCAGCATCCAAAGGTAAATAAAACTACCTACGATATTAATGCAATGGGCGATTACAGATTCTAGAACTACTAAGTTCGAAATACAATTAAATGAGTACTTTTTTGCCGTTGACAGCATCCAAAAGAAAATATTACTTTCAATGTTAGACGATTGATTGTTATGGGTAAACTTTGGTGTTGCAGAGGATAAGATACTCCTCTGCAATGTTACAAACCACAATCTAACCTAAGTAATTAGAAAAGCATTGAAAGATAATATGATAACAAGGCATTCTAAGACCTAGACAGAGATAAGAAGTTTACAATAAAACAACATGAAAATAAACAAATAAAATATTTTCAGGAATCAGATGGAATAATTTTAGCAAGAGAGTTCTTAGCTCATGAATTACTTAACAAATATGAATTACCCGCAATACAGTTATATGTGGGTGGTAAATGTCAAAAGGTAGTTGATTTAGATGTTCATAATGTTGTGGACAAAATACTTACTAGTTTTACCATTCCCGTATTTATTTTAACCATTACTATGAAACTGCGCTTACAGCAAGGAAAACCATTTTATTTATCTGGAACTCTCCTACAGAGCAGTTTCAAAAAAGGTCAACTAGCATCCTACGACTTGACTGATATAACAAATGCAGTATTGCAAAGGACTGGGTTTGTCTTGAGAAGCTACAAGGACCAAACTCTTTTGCTAAAAGCATTGACAACTCTGCACAAAATTTGCAGAGCTGTGGAACCATATAACACAAGCGAAACATTCTGGAGAATGTCTATGGAGGTAATTCATGTTTATTCATTTGCAAAATTTTGCTGTTGCATGTCAATAACTGCATCTCCACCGGGCGCACGGGCTCGCGCGGCAAACTCGCGAGCCAAATGTGTGGTCGGCGTGGACGTGGATATTATCATTAGCTTCCTATTCCTACCTAAGAGAGACTGTAGCGCTATTTGGGTCCATCTTTTTTGTAAATCACTTTACCAGTTGTTTAGCAGTAGTTTTGAGCTTGTTAACATTTGACGTTTTAATTTTTCTAGTTCAAAGTGCCAGTGAATACAGCCGATGCCGCGATTTTGGGCAGTGCATTGCTTACCAAGCAGACAGGCTCATTTGTTATCATCCTGCCAACTGTAACCGGTTGGACTGCGAGGCAACTGTCTCGCGTCGCCCCAGAAGCCGTCATTGTAACTATAAGTTCTAGCGCTCGTGTTGCTAGGCAATTGCAATTGTATGCAGGAATTGTTGCTATAATTTATGATAGTAAGTGTATTTATGTAAACTTAGCCTAAAATTCCTAGCCTAATGGGAAATGGTTTGGAACGATGTCAGCTGGGAATCATAGTCAAGCCAAACCAAATTGTCTTATGAATATTAAGCTCTCAACACCTGGTGATTCCGATCTGCACCGTGTTTAATACTCAAACCGTATAAGCGCGATCACGCATTGACCGCCAACGGATTAAATAAACCTTTCAGGTTTAATCATCTCTACCAACATGATGAAATTATGAAATTCTTGCATACTCTTACACTTATTTTAAAAGTGTTTCTGAAGCACTAGTTTTTACATAGCTGCGTTTATAATAATATGACCTAATCGCAAAGATTTAGGTAGTCCACATTATAAGTGATTTGACAGTTACTCCTTCATTAAATATTAATTCTTCCTAAGACCATAACCATACTTCACAACCACAACACAACCATACTTCAATGTTAAATTATATTTGCTTAGTAGGTATCTCAAAATTTGGCTTGTTCTCTTGAAGTATTTTCATAATAATCTTTTTCTTTTTATTACATCTTATTCTTACAATAATATCATACAAATTTACTTCATCCATAGAAAAAACAAAGAAGGATTGGTTCGAGGAAATGGAAGCTCGTATTGAACTAGGTGTTTCATTCAGCATCAAGAACAGTATCCTCAAATACGGTGATACTTATGTATGCCTAAAGAAAGCTCTACCAACCAGCTCCTTTTGCGACCACATCAGTATATTTAAAGTTACCTTTGAAGGGAGAGTGACCAGGTAAAATTATAGTTTTCAAGTTTGTTGTAACAGCTCAGTGGGCGACCCCTAGAAACAAGGTGCGCAAGTCCAAACCCCAACTCGCACTGGAGGTCCAAACGGAGTAGTCAAAGTCTCCGCCGGGAAGATTTTACTGGCTAAAAATCCCACATAATCTGGCTTCAGAGTCTCGGACAGAGACCGGGTATTATTTGAAGGTTTTCTCCCTGACAGCAGAAAAAGGCCTACCTATTGCTCTGGTACTTGTAAATTCTCCAGCTAGAGGTCACTTCATACCGGAAGACTGCAATGTAAAAAATACTGCTTTGTGACGGAAAATCGGACACTATGGTGGTACCTAACTTTTATTAAATGATCATGTTGTCTAGCCAGCTAAAGTATTCGATTGTAGATAGAACGTTCGCTCTTTCTGTCCGGAGTAAGTCATTACAATTATGAAACTCTGGGGTGAACAGCGTTTCTCATTCCAAAAGCTAACAGATATAGTAGAACAAGAATACCTAAAACAAGAATAATTGTCCTAAATATGAGTACGCATATGTCTGACTCACGTACGAAAGTGTATACAAAATGCACTTGGATGTGCAAGGATTTCTTACAGAGGGTCCGGAGCAACCGTAACAAAAATTACATATGTTTTATTTCTTTTGCAGATACGAACGCCTCAGTTGTGACTTATGACTATAGTTTATTGGTAATAAGGCAATATCAATACAACAGCGGATAGAAAAAACCAGATGCTGACAAAACGACTGATTTTGAAAACTGCAAACTTCCAATTAGTCCAATTAGTTCCAATTAGTTAGTATACTGCAGAATGCCTCGCTATATCATCATACAGTTGATTTATAAAAATATATTTTTCTATTTATTTGTATTATTTTAATAAACTGTATTTAACACTAAATGGACTTGTTATTTGACACCCAATGTTATGTATATGAAATCATACATTTACTGCCGCACCTTCAAACGTCATATTACAGTTAATCATCATTAAGTCATTTTTAGAAATCGGATTATTTCGACACTCGAAGCCAACTAATACTTAATACACTGATAGTGTGTAGATATATCAGTTATCTCATAATTAATAATGAAAAATATTAAGCATTTTACCATGGTCATAGTGACCATGGTTTTACACGGTTTTACACTTGGTTTTACACATAGATATAGGATTTTTCTCCACGTGTTTTACACATAGATATAGGATTTTTCATTTGGTTTTACATTACATCTCTAAGTTTTACATTACAAGAAGAGGGTGTGGGAATTCGAAACAAACCTCTTTTTCACTGAGGTTTTAGCAGATGTATTTCACTTGACATATCAATTGGTATCAATTGCCAATTACAATCATACACAGTTCTTCGATATAATTTATTTTCTACGATAAGTTTTTCATTTAATTAAATAGTTATTAAGCTCATTAAATACGAGTACTTAATTTATGTGAGAAATGCAGAAGAAGTTAACAGAACCTGAATTGATATTATTTAATGACACTGAGTTTGATGACCCTGGCGTGGTGGAACGACCTTCCTACTTCTTACGGAGAAGTCCTATTATTGTAACATTGAGTAAGGTTCATTCTATAATATATAATTATTTGGAACGATAATATGTTTACAAATGAGTTATTTGGACAGCAGAATTGTGAGAGTAAAGGAAGAGGGAGTACCTACTTATGTGCTGGCGCAAGCCCTTTAAAATCGTAATTAGCTGTTCTTGTCAGAGATTGGGTGGTGGGTCCAACTCAGAAGAGTATGGAGTTGGGCTGCCCATCTCCATACATTCCGTGAAGACATGTTCTTCACGTATGTACTTACGTTGACGGTTACTTGTTTAGCTCGCTACGAAAGGTCTAGTATCACAAAATATGTTGCCTATTAGTTGGTCCCACCACCCAGTCTCTGACAAGAACAGCTAACTATGATTTGAAAGTGCACAGATGCTTGTACGAACACATAAGAAGGTACTCCCTCTTCCTTTACTCTCAATATTATGTATCTATAGGATACTAGACCAACATGAGCTGTATAGCTGCACCGTATGGTGCAGAATAAAAACTTTGCCAAGTCCCTTCGTGACCGATGCATCTTCTTACTTTGACGAGTACAACCTATAGGTACTTAGTAGGTGCATCTATCGTCAAACTTAGTATTTTTACCAATGACCAGGAACTTTTTTCTGACGAATACACGAGCTTATAACTACTACATCAATTTTCTACCAGCATATCCTAACCTGTCACCGGTGGATGTTCAGAAAATGTTAGAATCTGGGATGAATGTAGTGCGCCTGAAGTCTCCTAAAATGACAATAAGGGACAAGATCGGATTAATAGGGAAGGTAGATAAAGCTGCAGCTTTCTTGGCCCAGAAGTATGGTATGTCTGAGTGGCCTTGCGCTACTTGCGTTGGACTGAAGACCTGCATAATCAGGACTGGTATACTAGAGGAGGTAAGGAATAAATTGCATATTTTCTGGTCTGTACGTCATTATCTAATGCTGTATCACCATCATATGCGAATTCATGGGTGCATGGCTTTAATGCTGTTTGCAGTCATAGATGTTCGTACAACCAGTAGTAACATGTATACTTTGACCTCGAAAGATGTACGGTGCAGTGGGAACTTCATAACTGTTCGCGAACTTCACTATTCGAAAATAAGAACAATAATTCTCCAGCTATAAAACATTTGCATCAAAAGGAATGCCTTTGCGGACATAAAATATAATCTGACATTTCAGGAAGATGATTGTATAACTATTCGGGACAACACTGAAGTAGTGGTAACTAATGATATTGCGTATTATGATAAATGTAACGAAGAAAATATATTCGTAGACAATCCATACTTGACTCATGATTTCAAAGTCGATATGGAGATATCTATTACAGAGGATGAGATAATAATGAAGTGCATAAAGATTGTTTCTGAGAAATCTATCAAGTGCACGGTGATTAAGGGAGGAAGGCTTCAGAGTATGGCTTTAGTGTGCTTGCGAGGAGGGAACCGCACTCATCTTAATTTGACGAAAAGGGACTTGCAATTGGTCAAATTTGCTATGGAATATCAAGTGAGTTTTCTACCTTAAGCGAGGGTATTATGTGGTCATGGAGTTTATTTTTAGTAAGTTCGTAACATTCCATGAGGAGTTTTTCTGTAATAAGTACCTATGATAAATGCGGTTAATTTTATAACATCCTGCTATAATGACGAATCATGCAAGTCATGCGAATGGAGATCTTTTCTTTCAACATAAGAGATTGCAGGTTGTACTAAACATTTTTGTATAGATTTGAACAAAACAACTGTTTCCAAGTTTTTCTGTCCCGATGTTCCGTAAAGTTTTTGCGTTTGTATGATCGACCGATTACACTACTTACTGGAAACAAAATATGTTTAAGGTTGACATGATATTTGTTAACTACGTTCGACACCCGGACACTGTGAAAAAGGTAAAACAATACATTGGCAGAAGATGGAGAAGGCCTATTATTATTGGTGGTATTTGCACACAAGAAGGGCTTAACCATATTGATGATATTATTAAGGTAAGAACTTAAGATATCGAACATTACTATTATTATTTAGACATTGATATTGGTATTAAAAGTTTCAGAAAGAGCAGAACTCCTGACGTTCAATGACAAGTTTTTAGAGGAAATAGAACTTAGTAGTGTAATTATTATTTTTACAGGAATGTGATGGCATACTGTTTTCACGAGAATTCCTAGCATATGAATTGGAGGCTCCACTCATGTATCGTATGGGGCGTATACAGAAGTGGGTTACTGGTAAATGTTTAGAGGTATGAACTTACGATATAATTAAAAACAATATACTTCTGTCGTTTTCTAAATCACAAATAGCTGAAACTAAATAGCGTATGTGGCTTAGTCGCCGCATCGAAATTTCTTAAAACTACATCGATGATCTCCGAAGCTAAAACTGCCGTGTGTGATGTGATTGTGATGACCCTCAAAATATAAATATGTATTTATTGACACATCCTCAGGCTGGAAAACCAATATACATATCAGGCGGAATATTCCATGACGGCCTTGTAGATGGTATCATATCTGGCAAAGACGTCTCTGACGTCGCGCACTCAATCCTAGACGGCGCCAGCGGGTTTATTCTCAATGAATGTGAAAATATAGACAACACATTGCTGGTGCTAAAACACTTGAATGAGCTGTGCGCATCCATGGAGCCCTTATCTAGCAACAAGAAGTATTTCAGAAGATTTTTAAGCGAGGTCTGGTATTTATAAAATTTCCAATTTAGCAGTGCTATATTGTGTGGTGTGTTTAGAAAGGTTTCCTTTCTGCAAAGGAAATTCTCCAATTCATACACTAACGTTGTAGTTTCTCCATGCTCAGGAGCAAGTTTTCTCCAAATAATATCAGTTTTCCAGCATCATTCTTAACTTTACAAAAGACCGCAGGCTCCTTCAAGTGGTGTATCCCTGCAGTAGGCATGGTTGCCATTGCTTTATTGGAAGATGCAGGGTTAGTGGCTGAAGGAGCATCGTTCCCCTCTTTTGTTGCCAATTGGGTGACCTCTGAGATAAAGTCTTTTTTGTTGGGTTTTTCCATATGCATACGATATGGGCACCCAGACTCTCAACTGTACCATAGTATAAAATAATAATACACAATATGTGACAGAAACGTGCATAACATAGCCGGATACGCGACGCTCTAGTGGCCGTTGCTGCATACAATTTCATACAAATAATATTTATTGCCTAATACGTTCATAGTACAGTCATTGCATCAACATAGTATGGTCTTGTCATCTAGGCGGAGACCTTAATAATACTTTATCGTCACCATCAGCAGCAGCATCTGAAAGACGTCAATTGCTGAACAAAGGCTTTAGAACTTCTTGGAGATCGCAGTATACCTGCCACCTACCTAGGTGGATTACCTAATCCAATAGAGAGACGCTACTGCCCATCCTCCTGCTTTCCCTTTGTCGCCTATTACGGACACCCAACGGGAGGAGATGGGAGGGTGCTATTTTTGCCCGCATACCTCACGGCATAATAGTACTTAAAGCAGATTTATCTACCAGTTTCCTTTTTTTCACCTCGGCTAGATATGGCCACTAGTTTATATCACCGTTACAGATGAACCTACCGTTGAACGCAGCCGAAGCCGCTGCTACGTCGTGTGTATTGGTAGCTAATCAGAATAACTGCCGGGTGATTGTTATACCCACAGTCACTGGACGTACCGCCAGAATCCTGCTTGGGCTCCGACCATCTTGCTTAGTTCTAGCTGTTACTACAAGGAGCAAATCGAGTAGGTCATTGCGAGCTTGCCGGAGTGTTATTCCACTTTTGTATAAAGGTAATTTACTAAAATTTATATTTGTGTCGCACGCAAAAGCACAATGGTGCTCTAATATCTCCCCGTGGGCTGGATGCCCATTGTGTACGGCGGCGGTGACTCCGAGAGGACGGAGACGGGGTTGCGACCCTCCTCCTTGTGAGCACCGTGTCAGATCTCTCCTTTCATGTGACAGCCACTGAGGGTTTTAGTGGGAAAGAATTCCACATACCCCGGTTGACCCCACAGATCCCGGGGACTTATTGAAGGTTTCCCCGTATCAACAAAAAACTGGTGTTAACTAACCGAAAACTTTTACACCAACTCATTCTAAAACTAAAAGAAAGCGCGGTCACCAGATCAGTATATTCAATATGAGTACACTATACACAAGTAGACTAAGCAAACCTAGCTAGTCTTCTAAAAAGTCTCTGAGCAATGTCAGGGGGAGAATTAGATACAAACATTTAAAAAAGTCCTACAATGTCAGCAATGCAATGTAGTCTAGACTTCAAATGATAATTTAGCAACATAACCAGCAAAAAAAATCAAGGACCTAGAAATATTTTTTTCTCTTAACGAGGTAAGTGTTTTGAGAAATAATATTTTTCTCTCGGCTCGAGTAAATACTTGCTATTCTAATATAGGATTCTATTAGATTCGGTAGACCGATTTACCTTTTCGCAAATCTAATTTGAGCTTTCTGAATAGCAAAATTGGAGTAGGTCAGGGTAAAAGTTTTATTTTCAAACATTACGTCGTGTAAAGAGTTTCGTTGCTTATTTTTATTTGGTTTGAACTTTGCGCTACCTTTTTTCGGTTTGCGTGATATCATTCCCAGGAGGATCAGTAAATACTAAACAAACCTGCTTTTTGCTAAAACAAATTTGGACACACAAAACATTGTATACAAAACCGGGCGACCAAACCTTTACATTGACTTGCCTGTGGACTATGTGTAAAAATACACTGAACCGCAAAGAAAAAGGGTCGGTTAGAAAATCTTCAATATCTTCAAAAGTACCTTAAAGTACCTACCTTTAGCTTTATCAAATAAAGACTAAATTAACGAATATTTTAAATGGGCTTAATTGAAAATAAAAATTAAATAAATTCAAACTTTTTATTTTTAATAAATGTTTAATAAATAAAAATGCGTACTTTTTCCAGTATTTTCGTAAATGTAGATTGGTTACAGATGTGCTGTTTTCACGCATTTCAGTACTTTTGTTGCCTCCGCGAGCTCGCAATACTGCTGTTATGCGATTCGGCATACTTTCTACTAGGTTTTTGAGGCGATGCTGCGGAATATATTCCGCAGCATCGCCTTAAAATACAGGAATGGCATATATGCCATTCCTCTATTAGACATTCTTTCACTCCACGTAGCGTGATTGGAGGCGGATTCCACTGACGTACACGTCGTCCCAGTTCGTCCCATGCATGCTCAATGGGGTTAAAGTCAGGGCTGCGTGCTGGCCACTCCATGTGTGTGATACCGACTTCTTGAAAATAGACAAACACTATCTGAGCTGTATGCTGGCGGGCATTGTCTTGCATAAAAATGTCATTCTCGCCCATGTCCACTGAAAATGGACCAACGTAGTCATTCAGAACTTCAGTGACATATCTTTCTACAGTTAAAGTTCGGTTTTCTATCACCACTAGCTCAGTGCGGCTTTCGTAAGAAATCCCAGCCCACACGTAAACAGAGCCCAGGCTGTATGGTACTTTTTCTTCTATACAGGTTCTCGGTTATAGCGCTCTCCTGGTCTTCTGTACACTCTTTTCATCCTGTCGTGCTTGTATAAACAAAATCTAGACTCTTCTGAAAACAAATCTTGACCTGTCATTCAGAGTCCAATTCTCGTGTTCTCTATCATAACTCAACCATGAGTTTCTGTGGTGTTTTTCTAGTTTTGGACCATTTGCAGCTATTAATGACTTTAAATTTGCTTCAGCCAAATGCCGCCTATCTGTATCCATACTCAGATTGTTTCCTCCAGCGCGTAAATGATGATTCTTTACTTCAACAGCCGTAAGAAAGCGTTTTCTCAAAATTTTTGATATCATATAGAGATCCTCCCGCACTGTCGTGCACCTTGTTCGGCCTGTTTCTTGTCTTCTAAGATTGGATTCAGTTTCATGGAAACGCTGGAGTACTCGCTGAACTGTAGAAAGAGTCTCACTAACAGTTGTCGCTGTTTTTCGCTGACTGTGCCCGTGTTCAAGCATTGTCAGGATCCTGGTACATTCTTTAGGAGTTAACGACATAATGACTTCAGAATAATACAATTTATAAGGTAGAGACACCATATTTATAACTTTTTTATTGCAAAGCTAAAACAAACGCGAAACAATTGATTTGAATTTTATGGTACAAAATTCAAAAACGACCATTATTTTACATTTTCATATTATTATTATACAATTATCAAAAAAAAAAGAAGAAAGATTCTGATATTATTTTATGTGCCATTAAATATTCTTTAATTTAATATTTATTTCATAAAGCTAGGTCAAGTACTTTTGATGATATGGAAGATTTTCTAACCGACCCTTTTTCTTTGCGGTCCAGTGTATGTGCTTATTTTACTGTTTAGTACGATCACAGTGGAGGAGATAGTAATTATATCAAGTGCTTGAGTAGATACATATGCATTGTCTCTTCTGTTACCCTTACAATTCGATGGGTCGTAAGACCGATATGACCGGCAAGAGATCAGGCTAAGGGCTAACTTTTAATATACCCTAACATTAATCATCTTCCTTTATATTTACAGTATGAAACAGCCATTCTAACCAGTGAAGCATATCTGCTCAATGTAGTTGCATCCCGCGCGTGCATCAACTTGCATCTTCTTTTCCTTTGTAATGCTACGGAGGCCCATTATACAACGTGTTACAAAATACCCCGTGAAAAAAATAATTAATTATCAAAGCCAAAAATTTAGTCAACCCTAGTAAGGTTAGGTCTTTGAAATTTTTTGTCATTCCGCGAATTAGGTAGAAATAGGTACATTGTGCATAGTTTACTTTTTAATTTTAATGAAATAGGGTTTGCACATCAGTGAAAATAATAATATTTTATTATTTACTAGCAGTACCCGCGGCTTTGCCCGCAGCCTGTATTTTTGATGAGCTCAAGCAATGTTAACGTCATTGCCAAGCAAGCAAGTGGTACACCGTAAGGCGCTCGTTTAAACCTCACCTTGGGGTGAGCCAAGGCCTTGGCTTGATTCAACTTAAGCCATTCCTTTTTTTAACGTGGAGAAATCCCAAGGGTTGTCCATACCATCACGGGAGTGACAGTGTGGGTTCAGTATGACTCCTACTGACTCAAACCCTTCGTGTCCAAATTCCGCTATGTTGATGGGCACCGGAAACGTGTCTATCTGTATACAATTTCGAGTCCCACCAGCGGCTGGCCAGCCCATCATCTTCCGTGGGTGTAAGTAAAGCCCACGGACCTGCCTGTCGCTATAAAAGGCCCGCAGAATCTCATCAGGTGGCATGCCGGAATACTTTAGCACGCCATATTAGCGAGAGTGTAATATAGTGGTGCACAGGCAGCAGTTCCCCCTCGTTCCTGCTTTCTGCACATTCTCGATACGGGGGCATAAGATTGGCTTTGGTCCGCCTTTTGCCCTTCAGAGTCGCGGAACGTTCGGGGTGTGGGCCCCAGGACGTCCATTGAGTACGGCGGCGACTCCGAGGCGGAAGGCGGCGGGGTTGCGTCCCTCGTCCTCCTGAGCACCGTGACAGGTTCTCGGGGGCTACAACGCGACCCCGGCGGCGGGCTGGTGCATGGCAAGGCACTGAGGGGTTACCCTGGAGCAGATCACACCGGAGAGCCCTGGGGCCCCTCTCATGTGCCGATGCGACAACAGCGGGGGTTTTAGTGGGTAAGAATCCCATATACACCGGTCGAGCCCTACAGCTCCCGCGAACCTTTTGAAAGTTTACCCGCGTCAAAAAATAAAATGGTCCGCCTTCTGCGCCCGGGCCTCTTGCTATGTTCCGAATCCGCTCTGTTACATGAAGTTCGAGCTGCCTTTTTTCCTTCAAAACCTCAAACCTTTAAAGGTCCCTGAGATACTGTGGGGGATCAATCGATGAGATTTGTACACCCCTCAGTACCTTGCCTTTGAGCTTGCTACCGGGGAGCATATTACCCCCGGGTACCTGTCAAAGTGTTCACGGGGACGGGATTCGCAACCTCGCCGCCGTCCTCCGAGTCACCGCCGCCGTCCTCCGAGTCACCGCCGCCGTCCTCCGAGTCACCGCCGCCGTACTCGATGAACGTCTAAGGTCCACATCCCAAACATCCAGCGACTCCTAAGAGTAACTGGAGCCATTCGACCCAGTTCGACCGACATGCAGCCTTCAGTGTCTGTCCCTGCAACTTTTTGATTTGAGAACCATACGCTTACAGAAAAATTGGCATGTTCGTAGCCAGTTATTATCACTGTTCGCAAACGATCAGTTGGTTAAGAAACGACATTCCTTAGATGGGTGGCCGTTAAGGTATCATTTGAACTGAGCATTTTCATGGTTCGGCGGGTACCTAAGTAAAAAGTCAGTCCAAGTTGTCAGCTAGACAGCAGTCGATAAGCCAGGTCAGATGCCTAAGGGTAGCTTGAACTTTTAATTAAACTTTGCGCTTGACTCGTGTGTGTCATTTGAAAGGTGAATTAATAAATTGGGATGCTGACCTCTTAAAACACTACAGACTTTTGAAATTTCCTTATGTTCTTGTATACGTTAGCGAAACGTATAACTCATGCTTTTGGGCTCCTCTCTCTTTTTTCATGATCAGTGAAGTTAATAAGTAACATACCTATGTATGTAGATAAAAACCCACTCCTAACTTTCTCGACCACTTCTCTTCTTCAACTTTGACTAAGGTTAGCCATCCGAACGACGATACTTGGATTCATCATATAACTTGGCCACGGTAAAGAGTCTAATACTGTGCACATCAGATGACTACTGCCTATGTCTATACTATAGACATTGGCAGTAGATATAATCTGCAACGTATTCTGTATAGACTGAGTATAATGCAGAGGGCCTTAGACCATTTGAACTGGACACGTCATTGTCACGTTCTTGTAACAGATAGAACCCCAGTAGCGTCGACTGACACGCGTATGGCGATAATAATGCTGTGCTGCGGCACTATAGTGCTCACGTTGACAGGGAAAACTATGAACTGAAGTGCGCGGAAAGAGCCTCTTCAAATGGCAAAATATTATATTCAGTTTAACGGGCGCAACCTGGCCAACAATCTAAGATATTTTGGTGATTGACCATTCCTTTCACTAAGACATGCAATTAAACGTGGCGCTTTCGATCATAACTGAGTTAAGATTCACACTCGCCACTGTTACCAAGGAATCGATAAGTAGGTACACAGTGTGTACCGCTTAGCAAAACAGAAGGTGCTTGTCCTTGTGAGGAGATGTTACAGGCGCAAGCTTCACTGTAGCGTTCCCAATCGCTTATAACTTACAATTTCCTTACTTGGTTACTTACTTTCTTTAAATCGAGATGCAGCAGTGGGAACTCATATTTTATAATCTAACTGAGACTATTCAAAAAATGAACATTTTAATTTATTTTATTAAAAATTGAAAGCAATACCTATCGATTTAAGTTGTAGAAGTACCTCGTAATGTACCGATATGTCGTAATAGTACTATTAAAAGTAAAATAAAAAGGAAAAAAAAGAAGAGTTCATCCGGGATCGAACCCGGAAACACAAAAATGTCGGAAGACCGTTCAACCGCTACGCAGTATCAGCCGTTAGGATACATCTCGAAATTCCCTTCCTTATGTAGCATTATAGATAGTTACTGCTTAGCTCCTTATGTTAATATAGCGTAATGATTTTAATTTTGGAGTTTAAATCCACAATTATTCTGTTATATTGTAACATTACTCTAGTTTTTTTACAATTTCGCGGAAAAATTAAGATGATGAAGTGCTTATTACAATATTGCTTATTCCCTGTAACAAATAGCTTGATATTACTTATATTTAAGTCTGATCAGGTCTATAGTAAACATGTCCGTTAAATATCAACTAAATCTGTTGAACAGTATGTGCACAAATCTTCAACACAAAATAATTTCACGGCAAATTTTAGTAGAAAAAGTACATATTTCGACACTGCTCATTCCCCGTAACAAATAGCGAGATAATTTATATCCTATAATTTTTCTAGGTTATCAATAAATATTTTTGCGAAATAGCAACTAAATCTGTTCAGCGGTTTTGACGTCAAGTCTACACAAAGCCACAGACATACAGACAGACAAAAATTCTAAAAATCATATATTCGGAATCAGTATCGTTCCTAGAACACGTAGCAATAAAATTTTTCAAAAAATATTCAATGTACAGTTTTTACTTTTCTACGATTTTATTATACACACATCAAAAGTGTCTAGGGATCAACATATATTTTTGCAATAACTTTTCTCCTGATTGATATTAATTAAAATTTTCTTTAAGGATTCATCAAATAAAGTGTTTTCGTTTGTCACAGTAACGATAAACCAAGTCACCTTTGCATTAATAAAGAAATTTGCCATTTTCCTAATAAAGGGATTTTTGACATTTGAACCACTAACACAAAAGTTCGAAAAAAAGACTGAAATAACAGTTTTCTTTAAAATTTTATTGGGTAACTTAAACAATTAATAATCCGTGTTTCTACCGCGAACACTAACAACACAAGAACATCGGTTTGGCATACTCAAAATGAGTTCATCCAAATCACGCTGTGGAATGGCCGCCCATGTTCGTTGCAACAACAAAAAAAGGTCTTCTTGCGACTGGATACCCTCCATATTCGGCAGAGCTCTTCTCTGTAGCATATCCCATGCATGCTCAATCGGGTTCAAGTCTGGCGACTGAGCAGGCCAGGGCAGGACATTGATGTTAGCTGCGGCGAGAGTCTGTCTTACAACTCTTGCGGTGTGCGGTCGTGCATTATCATGCATTAACTGAAATAAGGGACCGATTTGCACTTGTAGAGGAACGATGACGTCTGATACAATCGTCTCAGCATAAATTTGAGCGTTGAGGTTGCCTCTGATCCAAATCAACTCAGTTCTTCCGCCGATCCAAATACCCGCCCATACCATGATGGTTCCACCACTATAAGGATGGACTTCCTGGCAGGATTTTAATCGCTGTTGGCGTCCAGGGGTTCTCCAGTGTCGTATACGTCTTGTATCCGGTCTCATACCAAAACGAGACTCATCAGAAAAGCACACGAAACGCCATTGTTCTTCTGCCCAATTTCTGTGTTCAAGAGCCCATTGATATCGAATCCTACGATTGTGCATTGCTATAGGTGGTACCCGTAGCGGTCTTCGGGAATGAAGGTTCACTTCATGCAAGCGGTTTCTGACTGTTTGGTCGCTAATTAAGTTCCCTGAAGAGTGATGAAGCCTCACGGCTAACATCATGGCAGTTATTGTTGGAGCTCTTCGAGTTAAGATTTGAATATATCGGTCTTGTCTCCGTGTGGTGCAGCGATACCGTCCTCCATGGCGCTCAGCCACGGTACCAGTGCTTCGGTAACGTGTCCAAAGTCGACTGATAACACTCTGACTTGTATTCAGAGCTAAAGCCACAGTACGTTGCCGGGAACCAGCTTCTATCATTCCCACGGCTCTGAGCATTTCTTCCCTGCTTAAATGACGTCGCCGCTCCATAATAACGTTGGTTTTAATCAGTAGTAGGGAAACAGTAGCACTAATAATGTCTTCAATGCGTTGTATGTTTTTATAGGGAAAATATTGACAGCTGATTTTCATCTTTTACTCGAATTTGATTCACAGTTCCTGATTCAAATTATGAAATGCACCAAAAAGGATCCATATAAATTTATAAAATCATAAATTTATTACAAAGCCACATCTCAATCTCAAGAAATCCGCTTAAAAATGCTTGATCCCTAGACACTTTTGATGTGTGTATGTATAGATTTTTACGGGGTATTTTGTAACACGTTGTATACACAAAGCTATTATAACAACATATCTACATTTCATTCTATATTTTAATTACATATTAATCTAAGTCTATTTTTCATATTTAGTCAGTCTGCCTTGATGCAATAAGGAAAAAGTATATTTATTTATTTACATATTAGGAAGACTATCAGCTATAACAACACCAGTATGAAAAATATAAATGAATAACAAAAGAGCCATTGCCAAGTCTCCACTGATAGTAACAAAATATTAAAGGATAGAGCTGTTCAATAACAAAATATGCAGTTGATACAATTGCAGTAACTCTATCAATACCCATTTGTGAGGAGAAGTCTATTAATTGGTTTGAAATAATATATAAACTGTACTAAGTTTGGCTTCCTTCGCATCACTGCAGGACTTGTACATGTTATATCAAGATCGTGATTGCGTATACGTTTGTTACAGTTGGAATAGGCACGAATTGGACGTTCGGGGTGTGGGTCCTTTGAACGTCCATTGAGTACGGCGGCGACTCCGAGGAGGACGGCGGCGGGGTTGCGACCCCCGTCCCCGTAAGCACCGTGACTGGTTCCCGGCGGCGGGCTCAAAGGCAAGGCACTGAGGGGCCCCTGGTGCAGATCCCACCGGAGAGCTCTGGGGTCCCCTCTCTCATGTGCCGATGCGACAGCCGCGGGGCTTTTAGTGGGTAAGAATCCCACATACTCCGGTCGAGCCCCACAGCTCCCGGGGATCTTTGGAATGTTCTCATGATAATTAGTGGATACTGAATGGATAGCAAACAATTGAAAACTGTTGCGATCTTTTGTGCGTATACAGTTTAAGTTAATAAGTAACTCAGGGCAATCGATGGTGTGCATATATATGCGATTATATTTTATCTGCAGGTTCCCCAAAAAAGTCATGGTTTGAGACTGTCCAATCTCGTGTGCGGTTCGCCATTGAATACGCTGTGAAGAGAGGCTGGATTATGTACAAAGACACATACGTGACTCTCGAGAAAGGCACAGAGGAAAGTTCATACTGTGACACCGTCCGCGTATGGCATGTCACTATTTCCCAGAAGCATGTTATTGAGTGAGTGAAGCATGTCCATTTTGTCTCACACTAGAGACTTCGCGACAGTCATCATCATCAGCCGTAAAACTTCCACTACTGAACAAAGGCCCTTAGAAACGAGGGGTTGCCATAATCCCCACGCTTGGCAGGCGGCTTGGGGATCGCAGTATAAGTGGTAGGTAATTCAATACAAGGACGCTGCTGCTCGTCTTCTTGTTTTCCCTTAGTCGCCTCTTACGGACACCCGACGGGAGGAGATGGGAGGGTGCTATTCTTAACCCTACACCCCATGGGTGTACACGGGTTCAGTACAGTATTTTGTCCTTATTAACAGGTTATTATTAAAGCAGCTCGTACTGCTTGTTTATTTTGTCAATTTGTAATATTATATCCATGAAACAAATGCCCAGTTTTGAAAACATCTTAGCGACTTGACAACCTGTATGTCCATTTATCATCAGCAGGTGTGACGCTTGCCATTAGGCGATCATCCTGTTTTGAACAAAGTTCATAAAAAGTTTACAATAGAGGATGAACATATTCTGATAGCCTACTGTATTATGTTATTAGTAAGATGAAGTGACAAATTACTAGCTATCATTGGGGCAAAAAGAAGTCCTCGAATCCCCAAATACAGTTTGCTTAATTATGATATATTCAACCTAGGTGGAGTGGCTATCTTCGCAAAGTGGCTGACAGAACCTAAAAAACGATCGCCGAGCAGGAAGAATTTGGTACTTTAACCTGCTATTACCTGTCTCTGTTGCTCTCGGGCAAAATACATTGCGTCACGCTCGCACAGATGCAATGACCGCGTATGTGCAAGCGTGACGAAACACATCCCACGCATGAGCGACAGAGACAGGTAATGGCAGGTCAACGTACCAAATTCTTCCTGCTCGGCGATCGTACTTTAGATAAGAAAGGTCGAGTATTAACCATAGTGCCGTTTGAATGGAGAATTCTATGCCCAACAGTGGATATATGCTGAAAATCATGATTAATATTTTTTTGGTCATCGTTTAGCAATAATGCTAAGGAAATCCTTCGTATGCTGAATTCGTAAATGTCGCAATATGCTATATTTCTTTATTTCAGATGCGACGTTCCTGAATCAGACAATACTGCTGGTCCATTATTTTAATCACATATAATTTTGAAATAAATTTATTTTACACATGCTATACCCTTTTCTTTTGTTCACTTGGCTGTAGGGTAAAAGCTGGGAAAATTACCTGCTAAGTAATCTCGTAATCTTCGTATTAAGTGCAAATATTTCAAAGAAGTATGCCACAAGAATGCTTGTTAAAAAACTAAGGTGACTGTACATCCATCATGACATATAATTAATAATAGTAAAATCAGATAGAAAGCTTTCTAAGGACGTCCGAAAATTTAAAGTGCAATTGATCCAGAGTAAACCGGTTTTGTCAACTGGTGGTGAATGCATCGATCTTGCGCTATTGTAGGAAGAGTTCTCTGCGATTCTAGTACAGTTACTTATGTGATCTTACAGAAGACCGCAGTCAAGAGTGGCGTTGTGTTTCTGATGAGAGTAAGATTGCCCTACGAGAAGCAAACTAACAGAACTCTCTTATTCCAATTTGAGTCCAATATCGTCGCTGTAGCTGAAATCGACTGTAGTCGTTATCATCACGAGAAGCACTTGTCTCTTTTCTTTATAGCTATGGGACACCCGTCTCTGGCGCGATTCTTTCGTTGTTAATAAGTTGATGCGTATCCATCAGCGCTAATCAGCCAGTTATAATCACTGTTCAGTAAACGATCACTTGATTAAGAAACTTCAGGCAAGGTCAGTCCTTAGATGAGTGACCGTTTTGTCACTAAAGAGTCACTCGTCTAAGGCTGCATGTCACTAAACTTAAGTGGCATCTGATCTAAGTGTCTCCATGCTTTGTAGGGCACGTAATATGTCGCTCCCGGTTATGGTCATTTACTGGACAGCAATCTGAGATCCAAGGGTAGCTTGAGCAACTCTGAAACCAGGTTTATCACTAATCTTACCTACGATAAAAATACCAATTATGATTGTTTCACCAATTACCACATCGCCCAATTACTAAACTACAAAAAATAGTATACTTTCTATATTCTCGACTTCAAGTCAAAGTCTCAAAAAATGTGTAAATGGTGTAACAATCTAGCCACTGAATGTGAAATAGAATATATTTGACTGAAATATCGCGATTTACGGATCGAGAATTTTGCGGTTGCTCTTGATGTTGGTCCTATGGGAGATGGGTTGCTCAAGAATACAAAAGCTTTGCGCGTAGATGGCTGAAAATTTGCAAATTGCGTTCCATTGAGGATTATGATCAGTCGTAGTCTGAGAACTGTGTGGAAAGCGAATATTTACCTATTGATCATCTTTGCCAACCAAATGGACTGTTGTTCTGCGGGATTAAATGTTAATACCAAATTCCAAAGTAGCAGTAGAAAATAGCTTTATGTCGCTGAACTTAATAATTAGTGGAGCGGCTTTTAACCCATTCATGATTTATTATTAGAGTGATCCTCATGAAGATTATACATATAGACGGACACACGACCGTATGGTATGGTCCGACTACTATCTCTTTGGCCTTTTAGTTTGTTGTAATTTTTGTCGTAATTCATTGTTTTCTTCTTTTCTCCCTTGCTTTATGTTTTTAACGGCAGCACACACTATCGCTAATGTCGATTCAATTGTAACAAAATAAACAATTTTTAAAAAAAGTGTAGAAATGACAAGCCCGCTGAGTTTCTTGCCGGATCTTCGCAGTTGAGGCCGCGTTGTGATTCGGTGGTAGCTTTTAAAAAAATGGCCATTCAAAAGTGCTAGGCGTTAATCCTATTTGAAATAAAGATTTTTGACTTTGACTTTGACTTTGACTATGGTGTTGCGGTTTCTGAGTAGTGCTATGTGAGATACACCTTATAGTTAAACATCTTCGCTTTTCTTCTGTTTACACGTTTATCTTATTCGCCGACCCAGCGATCCCCTAATGGTCCCACCACAAATAAAACTCAGCTTTGTTTATCTAAGGGCGCTTTATTTATTTTCGCTGGCTTTGTTAGTGATGATAAGGATGGACACTTCGGTGGATTTGGATCCTACCAAACAGGAAAATGAGTTGATTTAATTTCAAAATCCGCTTTGTGTCTCGGTGCAGATTACATATTGTTTTCAATTTGTATCGACAGAGCAAGATTTTCATGAAAAACTTGTTATACGTGTAATAAGTCAGTAGAAACGTTCTATGACAAATAATCTTTTTGAAGAAAATAAGTTAAATTTTTAAAAAACATGAGATTACAGATTTTTTTCATATAAGTACAATTTTGTATACTCTCTGAAGAATTGAATATAAAAAAGTGATGGTGATGGGAATTTTTCATACAAAAACTTGTATGAGAATTTCCCTATGGCCTATATAAAATATTTTTGGTAACAACATAAAATAATGATTTCATGATAAAAATGCGTCTTATAACTGTTTTTTTATCAACCATAATTTTTTATATCAGGTTGTGTGTAATCTAGGTGAAAGACCCCTGGACCCCATACATAGCATAGATAATATACAAGACGACTAACGACTTGATTGATGAACTGTTCAAAATTAAATCTCCCTGGAGGTTTAATTAGACTTCGATCACGCAACACACGTCTGCCTTCTTCTACATTTGGTATGTTAGCGTTTTGTCGTGTTACATCATTATCATCTGTATCATCGTCTGAAATCGAATGGAAATCATCATCACAAGGAAAATTTGAATTTGGATTTGGTTGTTCAGCCGGTATTTCAGAAGTAGTAGGTAGCTCGTAGGTTCTGCTCATGGATTTAGGCGCATCTGTAACAGGTAAATCGTTATGAAATAAAGGAATTTCTTCAAAGATCACGTCTCTCGACCTCATCAATTTGGAGTTTTCTTTATCATAAATTCGATATCCTTCATCACCATCATATCCAATCAGAATTCCTTTCTGTGCTTTTCTATCTAGCTTCCTTGCTCTTTTTTGCTTAGGTACGTGCACGTAGCATACGCAACCAATGATTCTCAGATGACTTATTCTGGGTTTTTTATTGAACCATAGTTCGTAAGGCGACTTTCCATCTACTGTAGTGGGTCCCGTACGATTTAGTATATAAACTGACGTTTTTCCTATCTCTGCCCATAAGCCTTGAGGAATCTGATCATGAGCGTGCATAAGTGCTCGTATCATCTCCACGACAGTACGATTGTCCCTCTCTGCGCAACCGTTTTGTTCGTGAGTGTAAGGCATGGTCAATCTTTGCTTGATTCCATATTGCCTCAATGTCTTACGTACTTGTTCGTTGTCAAATTCACCTCCATTATCACTCAAAATCTCCTGTACAACGTGTCCGGATGTCCTCGTTCCTGCTAGAAATTCTATCAAGCACGAATGAACTTCTGACTTATGCCGTAGGAAGTATATATAGCGGTAACGGGTGTAATCATCTTTGAACAGAACAAAATATCTACGTTTTGTAATAGAATACATAAATGGTCCACATACATCTGTGCGTATAAGCTCACCAGGTTTTGTTGCTCTTTCTCTAGTACCAAACTTTAGTCTATGAGCTTTACCAAAAGCACAACCTTGACATACCTCTGAGTTATTGTCCGATTTGAATTGAATTCCCAATTCTCTTTGTACAATATTCTTGACATGTCTTTTGTTTTGGTGTCCTAGACGTTCGTGATATAATTGAAGTTGATTATTTACAGTCAGCGTATTAATTTCGGTGTAAGGTTTGCTTACTTTTATATTCAATTTATATAATCCTCCAAATCTTTCACGATATCCAACTAACATAGTTTTTCCATCAACTTTCATTGTGCATAAACGAGCATTTGACTGGAATTCGCTATTTTCACATAGATCTTGTGCGGCTAATACTGAGAACAAATTTCTTTGTATACATGGTACATACCATACATTGGAGAGTGTAATAAGCTCTTTTTGGTCATTTACGTCAGCCTCGACTTGAATTGAGCCTTTTCCTATAGCTTCAACACTTTGTCCATTAGCTGTCACAATGTTATGAGGTTCAACAAAATACTCAAAGGAATGGTATACATCTCCTCTATTAGTTACGTGACTGGTCGCTCCATTGTCTACGTACCATGAGTCTTTATCTATACTCTCACCAAAGGCTAAGGCTATACTTGACAACATTGTTGCATTCTTGGACGGCTCCGGTGACTTTTGAGGTCTTCCTGCATCAATCCATTTTTTACAATATTTCAATTTATGGCCTTTTTCTCCACAGTACTTACATACATATGAACGTTTGTTCTTTCTTTTACTTGGTTGACTGTACTGCTTTTGCTTTCCTGTTTGTGTCACCAACACAGCTGTATTATCTGCGCTTTCAATATCTTTCGCTAGAAGAGATCTTTCGAATGCACACAACTGGGTCGTCAGGTTTTCAACTGTACGATCTTTCGATGAAATCATTGTCCAACTCGATTTAAAATTAAAATATTCTTTAGGAAGCGTATCCAAAATCTTGCATATTAACAATATTTCTGGTAGTTGGTTTCCTTCAGTAGACAATATCTCGTTCATGTTATGCCAAATATTTTTTACTATTGATAGATGTGATCCCATATCATGACTAGGGTCTTTCTTCAATTTAAAAAATTGCATACATATATCATACGTACGGTCCTGAGAGGTTCGTTCATACAGGCGATTGAGTTCGTCCCATATTTCCTTTGCGGTATCAAACCTCATGACTTTAGTTAGCATTTCATCAGTCATATTAGTGGTAAGAAGTAACATTGCACTGCTTTCTACTTTATTGTACTTTTCTAATTCGACTTTGTACCTTTGTATCGCTTCCGATGTGGCTCCATCATCTGGTCGGGTCGGTTTATATGGCGTACCTTGCACCGCATCTAAGGCGCTTGTATGGCTACGCAACAACAACAACACCTTATATTTCCAGGTTGGCCAGTTCTTTCCGTCAAACAGCCCAATTTCCATTTTCATTGTCGTCGACATGATTTTGTAATTTTAAACTTTTGCTTTACCGGAATATACTAATAAGCGATCTGGATCGAATTTTATTGCTCTGCTACCAATGATATTTTAAACAATAGATATGCCATTAGCGCTCGCCAGACGTCCAGCGAGTATCCCCCAACTGGGTTTTGTAGCAGTTAGTCGCACGCCGTCCCGCGTAGTTAATGCGACATCGTGACGTCTATCATTAAAAATTGAAAATGCCGTCCTGCGTATTTATAATGTGCACAAATTACCAGGCAAAAGTAAATAAACAGTCAGGAATAATATAGCACATGTAACTTTGAAAAAATAATTTGATTTTCAATTTGTATTTCAATTTTCATAATAATATTGTAAGAAATAATTGTAAAATTGAATGTGTCAGTTGACAAGATGACACTGACAAGCGTTTAACCAACGCTGACAACGGATCGCACAAAATATAGCCATCTCGTTTTCTCTTACTTTTCTCGTTATGTATCTGTCCTTGTCAGACTATATGTAGGAAAATGTATAGCTAGGTATAGCTAACTACAAGTGAGACAACTTTTATCGTATCGTTAGTAGGGATATAACATATCTATAGTAAAATATCATTGTCTGCTACCATATTAAAGTATAAATAAAAGTAAACAGTGGTGTAACAATTCCATGTATATTTTCAAGTGTCAAATATAAATAAAAGAACAATCTTCCAAACATTTCTATGGTAACCTAGCAACCTTGATAATTCTTACCCACTAAAACCCCCGCGGCTGTCGCATCATCACATGAGAGGGGGAACCCCAGGGCTCTCCGGTGGGATCTGCACCAGGGGCCCCTCAGTCCCTTGCCTTTGAGCCCGCCGCCGGGGGGCGCATTATAGCCCCCCGGGACCTAATTACCCATACCCATACCTAGCCCAAGGACTAAATTCTTTCTCGTAGTAGACATTGTCAACGAACTATATGGATGGATCTAAGGATGTGTATCATCCATAGATCCATTCTTAGTCCCCATCACTACGCAACATCTGTGGTACTTGTTTATCATTGGGCTTATCCGTGATCGCGTCTCGCGCCGGTGGCTGTTGCGATTCACCTGACTTTTGTAAACATTCTAATCCCCCGTTTTGCGAGGTAGATGGATTTGGATTCTTTAGATTGATTGTTACGAGTAGGCATTTAACACAGCTCGTTATTTGATCTTATCCGTTTCACTAAGAAAGCAATCACTATGTTCAACTAATATACGAATGCCTATTTTTTCTCAAATTTAAAAAGATTTATTAAAAATTAATGAATATAATATAGTTCAATTAAAAAGCTTTGTGGGTAAACTTAGTAAGATATTGTTTTCAGTAGCCACACTTTTCGATTGGCAAGCGTGTAATTATAAGCGTGTTTATAAATCAATAATATTTGATAAAAACTATGTCTGATCTGGTTATCACTTAGATGAAGGTCGATCTTCAAATTGTCCTACTTCAGACATGACTTAACTGGTAATTATAGATAATACACTTTAATACTGCTAATATTATGAGACAAATATCATAGACTGTCTAATTGATAAGCCTCCTCATACATCAAAGGCTACTAGTGAGCTTAGGTATTAGACACTTGATGTCAGTAATCTCGGACACAAGTGTGGGATAAGGATCGTTTGAGATGTGCTCTAGTTACAGACTCCTTAAGCTCTACTAGTGTACACTATCTTACACCCAGTAAGTGTGACCTAACTATTTTAGGAATCTTAAATCGACAAATTTATTAGTCTGAGGGGATTCGTATAAGCTGGAGATTCTAAAAGAGCGCCTAAGAAACTTTTTACGTGATAATTGTGGTCTCGTGCCGTGACGTCTATAAACGCTTAAAGTTTACTGTATTGATTGGATAAGTAAAGATGTTAATTAAATTAATTGTTAATTACGTTACGTATTCTTATAGCTCACCACCTACAATATGCCTCATTGATCCTACATGCAGAGATTAAATATAGGCTAAGTAGTTAAATTTCTTTGCCTACTTATCTTTGGGAAAATTTAACTAGAACAAGTTACGCAGGAAAAAGAATGGTTAGGAAACGATTGTTTCAAGCGACAGTGAATATAATTTCTTCGTGGGAACTTGTTCATGAGATGGTAATAACGACTAAGAGAGAAAGACTAGAATAATATTTTCTTTCCAGCACAGTGAGCCGACAACGCAGACCTTGCGGTACACAACGCACTAAAGCTTTGTGGCTGGTTTTCGAGACGTGTGCTCGTTTATTCTCACGTGTCGCCTTCATGCTTTTGTTTCTAATATTGTTTGAGGAATTCACGTGTTACGTGTGCAAAACACGTTCTTAAGTATAATGGGATGGAACTATGGAAGTTTCGCAAATTGGACTAGTTCTGAGGAAAGTGCGATACAGGACATGTAGTTAGCTTCGCTTTGTATTTTCGTCGCATACGACATATTAAAAAAAAATCAACGTCGTGATGTTCTAGTTCTAGTAGGTCAGTATAAAGAGCATAATTTAAAAAAGCATAATTTTACAGATGGTTTGTTCTCTGGCATCGTCTTTTTTACGAAATCCACCGTCATACTTAGAGTTTGAGTCATACTTACATATATTATGAATAGAGTATGCTTTTGTATATTATGGTCCACTTAAACAAATCCTATTCAGCCTAGGCAGGTTTCTTTAGTCCTTCCTCCAAGAGGCAGGGGAACTATTTAAAGTTATATTGAAATGTAAGTGACAAGTAGTGGTGGGTTTGATCTGTCACAAGCGCAAATGTCTATAAATTCAGCTGACGGTAGAGTACCTATTATCGTGTACATGATACTATGCTTTTCGATGTTCTTACTTGTGCCTACGGTTCTTACTTGAAAATAAGCATTCTATAGTACTTGTAGTTATACATATTCTTAGACCGTCATCACATTTCTAGTGTCTTATTATTAGCAAAAAACTTGCTATACCGCTTTCATCAAGTTCGACCTTCCAACATTTCAACACGTTGTCAGGTGCAAAAAGGTAAAGGGACAAAAGGGGATAATAAGGGGGGATTCAAGTGGTTTCGTCCACAGAGGGAGTGTGCCCTATCGTCGTCACGGACGGGGATCGAGAGTCTGGCCACTAGAGAGTTGAATGCTACCTGAGCCATTCGGTGAGACTTAACACGTTTATTGGAGTTTTGAGACACCGAAAATTGTATGTTTTTTTTTTAATTTTCGTTCAGTTGGTATAACTACTTGAAATATTTACATAATATTTATTTTCAAACAGTTCGATCAAAGAAGCTAGTCGGTCAAATGGATATTTTTTTTTCAAACTGTCCGAACTGTGGTCGAGCTACCAATCAGACTACTTGGAATAAACCTGAATTTTGCATTCACCATAAAGAGATGACATTAATTGTTAGATTTTTTAATTGTTTTTACTGTTCTGATCATAGATGTTTAGAACATCCGAGTCTCACATAATAATGATATTATCGCATAATCAGTAAAAACTTCCTTCTATTTTGTTCCTTCTTCATATAAATCGTTTACCGTACATAGATACATAGTTGACGGGCTCGTTGGGCTAGTGGTTAGACACCCTGTCCGCTAACCGATGGGTCGTGGGTTCGATTCCCACCAAGTGTCTGGGTGTTATCTATTTAAGTATGTATTTACAAAAAAAATGTATATAAGTATTAGTATCAGTTATCTGGTTTCCATAGTACAGGCTCTGCCTAGTTTGGGATCAGATGACCGTGTGTGGACTGTCCCAAGATATTATTATTATAGATCAGACTATAACTTTATTAGTTTTTCTAATGTTTCTTAAGAATTGATGTGATACTCATGAAATGTGCTAAGAGCAGGTAGCAGGATTTTAAAGAGTTCTGCTTGATTGAAACAACAAAAAATTATTTGTTCATGGACTAGGCATCACTTTTCTTCACCTGATACATTATTAAGCCTCTTGAGCTCAATTTTTTTTCAGCTACATTTCCCTTTACGTCTGCAGTTCAATAATATTGAACACTATTTCTTTATGGTGGTATATCTGAAAGTGCGATGGCAGTGATCGTTCAGCTCTCTTCCAAAAGAGACTTATTATATCATGCCTTATTATAGCATATGAATCTATAGATTCATAAGCTTCTCGTCATCATCGTTCATACTTTAAATAGATTAATAAACTTCTGTTATGGACTCCCGGGGTGCAGTTGAAAATCAGCGTTGGGTGTAAAAACACCTAACATTAGCTGAGCTGTTGGCCATCTGGTATGTCCCGCCGTGGAAATATTTGTCAATTATTTTAAGCATCATCATCTCCCTCGCTCTGTCCCGTTACACGGGGTCGGCTTTCCCAATCATTTGGCGCCATTTTTGCCGCTGGTGTGTGTCTTCCTCCGTCAACCCTAGCCTAGTCATGTCTTTATGGACAGACGTTAGCCAGGTGGTTTGCGGTCTTCCTCTTCCCCTCCTACTAGTTGAAGCCATGGAAAGGCATTTCTTCACGACGTGGGCATCTGGTCTCCGCATGACATGACCATACCATCGTAGTCTTGACTCGACTATTTTATCAGGTATTGGAGCAACCTTAAAACTTCCTCTAATATATTCGTTACGCACTTTATCCTTTAATGTAACGTTTCCTGCCCATCGAAGCATACGCATTTCTGTTGTATGGAGTTTGTGTTCATTTTAAGCATAATTTACCTTTTTTTCTATTTCCTTGGTGTGTACCTTTTTTTGGGACTAATCCCACCACTCTGACTCTTATCAGCCAGGATCTACAGTGGTCACCATACAACTACCAGCAGTACTAGAACTAAAAAGATATCTAGGCAAAAAAAAAAACATTGTAAAAATATCTTTTATATTACAAGTTATAAGGCCCATTCCATCCACCCAAAAAGTTTTATGTATCAAAATATTGAATATATAAATAACGGTGTATCCTTTTGTGATATAAAGCCACGTTGGTTACCATTCAGGTCCTTATCTGTTCTTATTTTATGACCGCGTAAATAGTGGACGCTCAAGGAAATTTCAATTTCCTGGATTCCATGTTGAATATACGGGTATTCAGGCGGTATCAGAAATGGGAGAGTTTACCTGTCATTTTTTACGATCAAATATTGTTTTGGGGCTTGGTTTGCTTGTGTATGGCTCAGTATGTGCACACAATGGGGGTGAGCAGCAAGGGCGGGTTAAAATAAGATTAAGTCAATAAATATTGTCCGAAACAGTTAAAAAATATAATGTAAAGTAGGATGGTAGAATGACCGAACGCGTATATAAGGCACTGCTCTGGCGGTGCAGGGACATTCATTTATTAGATCTCGAGCTGAAAGGTTGTTCCAGTAGTCGTATAGAGATCACTCTGTCATTCTGTCACTAGATTTGTTAAAATGCGGTTGTACTTTATTTATGTCTATGTATTTCTTGATGGGTAATGGGTAATTATATTAAAGAGATGGAGTTGGTGTGGTTTGTTGGGAATGGCGGAGACCACTTGGGGTAGTCCCCACATTTTTATAATTACCCGTTAATGTGTTACAGTATGTGTAACCTTTGTGTCAGTGATGTTTTAGTGTCAATAAACCAGTTTGGGTATGTACCATTCTTCTTTTTTATTATTTCCACTTAGGGTTTCTAATAATATTATTATTTGTGAAAAACCGTGGGTCGGCGGTATATATAGAGTAACTTGCATTTTCTAACCCGCTTTAAGTGGACCCTCGCCTCACCTCGGATTCCGCTCGACCACTGGCTTTGTAGTGGCAATGATATTATAAACCATAGATATGTTACATATCTACTAATCGCGCGCCAAAAATTGTGACTCATGTAATTAAAATATTTTCTCATATATAGATAGTTAAGGTATGATACCTATCCTTTCCTTATTTACTTTTGTACAGTACTTTGTGCATTTTCTAAATACGCATGAAGGCATTTTACTTGATTTTCTAAGGCACACGTCACGTTCGTTACATTTTACTGACGCGTGACTTGCTGCTAGTTCACCCAATTTGGGTGAATTTCGTTAGTTCACTTTTCGTGCGATATCTATTGTACATATTGTCATGGGATATCTCTTGTATAAAATATCATTGATTTATGGTATATAATAACGATACCCACTCGCGTGTTCCGCTTCACACGCCGTTACTACTAAATTAATACCCTTAGAAGTAAACAAGTCACAGCACAGCATACTCATGACACAAGGAACAGCTTCTAAACATTTCTAAACAGTATAAAATAAAAAGTATTTGTATGTTTGCTCCATCTTCGAAACTATACATTTGTTTTTGCTACGGTATTTTCCATGATTTAGAGAATTTCTTCTGGAATGATAACATCTATAACTCATAGCAAGCATGTACAATTAAAAAAAAATCGAACCAGTTCCTTGCTGAGTAACTAGCGTTAAATAATCCAAGCCTCACTGCGGCGGAGAGTATAATACGTATAAGATTGAAATTAATCTCATGTTTCAACTCCAATTGTCGGTGACTGCGCACTTGTTAGATGAAGATCTTTCAAGAGATAGTACTGGAAACCAACTGGGAAATTAAGTTAAGCACGTTTGTGATTGCGCTAAGAAATAATTCCCTCTACATCTTGAATAATATAACTCCATGTTTTAATATTTTAAGCAATTTCATCCATTTATTTTACTTAGTACTAACCGTAGCTTGGTATAACGTTGGTTGGTTGGAGAAATTGATTAAAAAGACTAGCCTTTTAGGTATAAAACGAAGTATCAACGTGTGAAGAAAGAGTTAGACGCGTAGTATAGGGGATACTACACTGCACTTCATGTCGCCCTCGAGCTTTTTCTTTTTAGCTTTCCACTATCCACTGGTGTAGATAATATGAGCCCTGCCAGCAGTGGGATATAAACCAGGGCTGATATTATGCCGTGCCGTGCATACACTGGACTCATCTCAAGATGAGGGGGCTTAAGCCGTAGTTCACCACGCTGGCCAAGTACGGGTTGGCGGACTTCACATGTCATTCGCAAGCTATTTAGGCGTTCTCAGACATGCAGGTTTCCTTCACCGAAAGCTAGTAACAATCGCACAAAGACGATTAGCACATGATTAATTAAAGAAATCAGAGGTGCGAGCCAGGGTTCGAAATCGGCACCTTGTCTTCAAGGCAAGCACCCGCCCACTGAGCTGTTACTTCTATATTATTGTACTATATTTTTATTAATTTAAAATAAGTATTTTATGATTAGTTTTTATGATTTCAGTTCCCGAGTGCTCCACCTCGAGCCGCATCACTCGCGCATTACTGGTGGGTGGTTGCAGAGCCTCATCATCGCTCACGGCAGAGGCAGCGGGTCTCGGTCATTCGCTGGCTTGGCTTTTCAAGACCACTCTGTACACATCAGGGGACTACTTTACCTAAGTACTGCGTTACAATTACCAGTTGTTTCATTGTATCTTTTATTTCCAGATTTTTTCTTCGTTGTCGAGCTGCGCCAGCCTAGGCCAGTCGACTACCTATCGACGCCAAGTGGTATATATAGTGACATTTTAAGTGCATGTATATATAAGTGTTTTATATGCAAGATGTAAATAGAACTATCCTGGCCCCAATGCCGCAGCCTTGCAGCCAGGTGAGTAATAGTTCGTTGGAAAATTTAGTAAAGTGTGATCAGTGTTCTCAAGCACGCTTCTTTCGCGGGAAACGAGGTTTGAATATTCACATCGGGAGGGCTCATAAGTCCCATCCTGCTGTGCCTGTGTCAGACCCATCTTGTTCTCGCCCGGTTTCGACTGCAAATTCGAATGTCACAAACCTTCCATTCTGGCAGCGTATTAGCTCACTAAAAAGAAATGTTCCTCTCATTAAGCGCATTCCTCGTGGTGCTCGTATTTCAGTGGCCAATGCCCTGAGCAGTTGCATTCAAAAAAATCTAAATCATAATACACAGTGTGCTTGGGAAGAGCTGCTTACATTTCCTTACAGAATGCTGCATGTTACTGCAATCAAGGCAGGTGAAAAAATTTCTCTTACGCAAAAAATTAAACTAAATTGTTCTGATTTGAATAACGTTATTTCGGATTTTTCTTTTGGCATTTCCCCTATTCGATCTCGAGTCTCTGGTAATATCATTCACAAAATTGAAACAAAAGCAAATGATGGTGATTTTAAAGGCGCAGCACGGATGCTTTTTTCCAGCGATATTATTGCTCCAAATAATGCGGACACGCTTTCCGCATTGATGTCCAAACATCCCTCACTTTCAGTAGATCTTCATTTCCCTGACGCACCCCCTTTAGATCAGCGGATTCTTATTTCGGATACTGTCGAAATTATGAACTGCATTTCTTCCTTTAAGAGTGGCTCTGCTGGCGGCCTTGATGGCCTTACCCCTCAACATCTCAAAGACCTTGTAAGTAACGCCGTCGGGGACGCTGGCAGGTCACTCCTTTCTAATTTAACCGCTCTGATTAATCTAATGTTGGCGGGCAAGGTGCCTCTAGAAATTACCGATGTTTTATATGGCGCTAATTTGTGCGCTCTATCCAAAAAAGACGGTGGCATTCGGCCTATAGCGATAGGCTCTACCATCCGCCGTATCGCTTCTAAAGTTTGCTGCCGTCGCATCCTCCCTACTGTAACCCAAATTTTTCAGCCTATACAGCTCGGATTTGGCTCAAAGGGTGGTTGTGAGGCAGCCGTCCATGCGGCACGCACCTTTTTACTGCAGAATGGAGGTGAGGTCTTGCTTAAGGTGGATGTCAAAAATGCTTTCAATTCTGTAGACAGAGCTGCTTTGTTAACACAAGTACAAAACAACATTCCAGAAATTTACCCATATGTCTTTCAATGTTATGGCCAACCATCCAAATTATTATTTAATGAACATCCTATTTGTTCAGCTGTTGGATGTCAACAAGGTGACCCTCTTGGTCCCGCTATCTTTAGTTTGGCAATCCATCAGATCATATGTACTCTAAATTCCAAATTTAATGTCTGGTATCTGGATGATGGCACTTTGGGGGGTTCAGCAGATTCAGTCTATGATGACTTCGAAATTCTTATTAACGAGTTTCAAAAAATCGGTCTAGAATTTAACTTTTCAAAGTGTGAAATCTTTGTTTTGGACTCAGTGTTTGAGGCTCGAAAGAACTTCATTATTAACAAATTTAGTATTTTGGCATCTAATATTAAGGTACTGTCTAGGGAATCTCTGTACCTTCTCGGTGCCCCCGTTCTGGACGAAGCTATACCCAGTTTCGTGGATGAAAAAATTAAAAAATTCCATGATTCCTCTGATCGAATCTTCAAAATTAACTCACATTTAGCATTGTTCATTATGCGTTTTTGCCTTTTTGTGCCCAAATTCACTTATTTTCTTCGCTGTTCTCAACTATTTAAATTTAAAAGTCATTTAACAACCTTGGATGATTTAATTCGGTGTTGTTTAACAAAAATTTTAAACTGTCCTTTTGAAGAGGATCGGGTATGGACCCAGGCTACTTTACCGATTGGTTTAGGTGGTCTGGGTGTCCGAAATTTCCGATCTAGCACTCCCGGCATTTTTGTCCTCGGTATATAGTACGGAAACCCTCAGCAGGTCTATTATTGTCTCAGCCTTAGGATCTGTTGAGGTGACGTATTTGAGTGAGGCCAGAAATGCCTGGCTGTTGGCTTGCCCGGGTTCCGACCCTCCAATCTTAACTCACTCTCAGAGACAGTGGGATAAACCACTTTGTAATTCAATTTGGCATTCACTTTTAACATCCAGCGTTAACGATTTGGATCGTGCGCGTTTGCTAGCTGACTCTGCGAAGGAGTCCGGTCACTGGCTGCAGGCTATGCCATCGTCTCATATTGGTACCTTATTGACCAATACCACACTTAGTCTTGCAGTTTGTTTGCGGGTGGGTGCCAGGACCAACCTTCCTCATCGTTGTTGCTGTGGGGAGTACGTAGATAAATATGGTCACCACGGGCTGTCTTGCTCGCGTAGCGCTGGCCGTATGTCACCCCATGCCGCCCTTAATGATATTATTCGCAGGGGGCTTGTCACTGCCGGTGTCCCTGCCGTACTGGAACCAGTCGGCATTACACGAGATGACGGCAAGAGGCCTGATGGTGTCACTTTAATACCATGGCAACATGGAAAGCCGCTGGTGTGGGATGCGACATGTGTCGACACACTTGCTGCGTCCCACACCCCGTCAACTTGCAGGGCGGCTGGAGGGGCTGCGGCGACCGCTAGTGTTGCAAAGCGACGCAAGTATGCAGCTCTAGGTTAGAGCTATATATTTGCGCCCTTTGCGGTGGAGACCATGGGGCCTTGGTCTCATGAGACGCACGCTTTGGAGAAAGAAATTTCATCCAAACTTATCGAAGTCTCAGGAGACCGCCGGGCTGGTAGCTTTTTCTGCCAACGTATAAGCTTGGCCATACAAAGGGGTAATGCCGCCAGTCTTTTAGGTACCCTTCCCTCCCAGTGCGGCGACAATTTCGAGGAAGTTTTTTACCTAAGTAGTTTAAGTGTACATGTTTGTAAATAAACTGTAAATATTTTGTTTCAATAAATGTCAATTTTGTTCATAAAAAATAAGTATTTTTAAATTTATATTAGTTAAACATAGTGAAACAGACAAGATCAGTCGAGCTGTGTTAAGTGCCCCTGCGCACCTTGTATCCAAGGCAAGCGCTCGCCCACTGAGCTGTTACTCACATCTGGGTTCGATAGCATCTAGGTAATTCATTATCATTAGCAGCCGAAGGACGCCCACTGCTGAACAAAGGCCGCCATAATCCCCACACTAGTCTTGGGAATCGCAGTAACTATAGGTGGTAGGTAATTCAATAGAACAAGTATAAATTAGTTAATACTAGAATCCTGAGTACAGCGAGGAATTTAAGCTCGCCCAAGACAAAGACACCTTTATCCCCGAGGAGAACACACTATTTTTCACACCTACTGCGAGGTAATAAAATACATATTGCTAGAATTAATAGCAGTTTATGCATCAAGGGGATAAAGTAGTGTCTTATGTCACGGGCGTTTAATTGAATCGCGAGCATAACGAAGGATTCTAGCAACTCCCGAGCACAGCGAGGGAGTATAGAGTTAACTCATGAGCGTAGCGAGGGAGTTAATACTAGAATCCTGAGTACAGCGAGGGATTTAAGCTCGCCCAAGACAAAGGCACCTTTATCCCCGAGGTGAATACACTACTTTTCACACCTACTGCGAGGTAATAAAATACAAATATTGCTAGAATTAAAATAATAACAATATTTTGGGACAATCCACACATGGTAATCTGATCCCAAACTAGGCAGAGCCTGTACTATGGAAACCAGATAACTAATATTAATTAATAGTGAAATAACACCCAGACACTTGCTGGGAGTCGAACCCACGACCTATTGGGTAGCGGCCAGGGTGTCTAACCACTAGACCAAAGAGTCCGTCAATAATATCAACATAGTGAGTCATACATGTAGAACTACTGGGAATAGGCCGATTTGCCGCGTTATCATCTAAATATTTTCTTTTCTTTTCTAGAACACTGGGTTGTGCTCGTCGCGCTCGGTTCGGTTTTCAAATGTTTTGTTTTTCGTACAGTTCTCTGCTTATAGTAGTAGGTAATATATATCTGTGGTAAAAGTGTCGAGGAATTTTCGTTTGACGTTCGAAATTCAAACACATTACTATCCAAGGGAGTTTAGTACAACATTATTACCCGGCTAGACTATAGGGATATAATGAGGCACTTTATGTCATCTTTATATGACATATAATGTGACATTATCGAGCAGGTGGTGTGAAAAATAATAATAATATCTTGGGACAATCCATACACGGTCATCTGATTCCAAATTAGGCAGAGCCTGTACTATGGAAACCAGGCAACTGATATTAATTAAATAGTATGTTATATGTTATTAAATAACACCCAGACACTTGGTGGGAATTGAACCCACGACGCATCGGGTAGCGGGCAGGGTGTCTAACCACTAGACCAACGAGACTGTCAATAATATCAGCATACTGATTTGCAGAGTTAAATGTTGTTGAGATGTTCAAAATTCAAACACATTATTACCCAAGGGAGTTTAGTACAACATTATTACCCGGCTAGACTATAGGGATATAATGAGGCACTTTATGTCATCTTTATATGACATATAATGTGACATTATCGAGCAGGTGGTGTGAAAAATAATAATAATATCTTGGGACAATCCATACACGGTCATCTGATTCCAAATTAGGCAGAGCCTGTACTATGGAAACCAGGCAACTGATATTAATTAAATAGTATGTTATATGTTATTAAATAACACCCAGACACTTGGTGGGAATTGAACCCATGACGCATCGGGTAGCGGGCAGGGTGTCTAACCACTAGACCAACGAGACTGTCAATAATATCAGCATACTGATTGGCAGAGTTAAATGTTGTTGAGATGTTCAAAATTCAAACACATTATTACCCAAGGGAGTTTAGTACAACATTATTACCCGGCTAGAGGCTATAGGGATATAATGAGGTACTTTATGTCATCATTATATGACCCATAATGCAACATTATCGAGCAGGTGGTGTGAAAATTAGTACATTATACTTTTTTACGAGTTAATAATGTCATTTTACTCATTAGGGTATCTAGTTTCTACATTCCAGTTTTTGTAATATCACTTCAAATTACGAAAATATCGTCTGTTGTCACTTAACGTTTCCACCGCGTATAAGTACCACCACCAAATTGCATACGCCATGATCATACTATCGTTTGAGGATGTTCACCTGTAATAATAAAGGTAAATAGTACTCTTCCAATGTCATTAACCAAACAAAAACCGCGACAGAACAAATAACACGTAATCCTTGGGCCACAAAAAGGCGAGTCCCGGCCATTATGAATAAGTTCCACGGGCGCCGTCTAATTTAACTTGTAAACATTACGATTTAGCGGCCCATCTCGGCTTGATGCCCCGAAAGTGCTATCCGCCACCTTTATTACGGGAATTTTTATTTCGTATCTCACTTTTTGTTCGCTTATTACATGATGAGAAAGCTCGTTTGTGGAGCGGCAAAAGTAGGTTTGATTATTTTATCTTAATAACTTACTCAAGTACTGGAAACCTGGGTTACCAGAAGTGCACTCTCTATTTATAATACTCGACGGAATACCAAAATGACTGGGGAGAGGATAGGAGAAGGGAGGATTTACATGCCTATCTGACGCGTGGATTATCTTACTTCCTAGACAATTGTTGGGCCCGCTTTGTCCCCAACCGATGGGAACAACTACACAAACTGTTGCTTCCTGCGTATTTGAACCCGCAACGTCCGGTTTGCAAAGCAAGCTGCTTTTCGCCGCGCCACGGAGTCTTCTAAAATGAAGCGAATGATATTAGTATGTGTGGTACATCATCGCCCAAATCCTAAACTAAACCTCAGAAAGACATTATAGAAATACATATTGGATACGTACGTATGTGAACAAGTCCTTACATTTATGTTACTCGTAATCTAGACCTGAATGAAAAGCCATTAGTTAGTTGTAAGAAAATACCCAGATTCCCGCAAGACAGTAGGTACTATGTAATTCTGGGCCTGTCTGTAACCCAATTCACTCTACTAGACCTATAACAGTACTAGGATCTAGCTAAACGAATGTATTAGTGCTAAGTAGTAATTACGACTTTTACCAGCGCGGCGGCGGCTTTCGGCTAGCCTTTCCACACTTCTTTACATTGTGTTAGAAAAATTGGTTTGTTTGGTTTCAATATTGAAACCTCGAAAGTTCAAGCATTGCTGGCCTTATATATGTACATATAGCCTATTTATGAGTATGATTGAAATAAAACTATTTTTACGAATTATATCGCGGTTTATTTTAGATTTTAGTTTCCGAAGTTTCGAATGCTTTGTAGCACCCATGGTCATGGAAGGACAGAGATGTTGAACGTCCTTATGTCACAATTGTGCCGGTTCTCTTAGTTATCATTGTTGGTCCGATCTAAAGAGCTTACAGTATTTTGAGGCCCTGCAGTGCTTTGCTTGGTTTTGAATTTAACTATATTTATCACAGGATCCCGAATTAAAAGCGCACGATATAATCCGTAAAAATAATTTTATTTCAATGTGTAGTTTTCGCGTAATTATAAGACAACATTAATATACAATTGTATGACCACAATAGTTAACAATACAGTGGAAATAGTCAGCAACCAAAACCGTATTTCATTAGGTATTTTATGCAGGGATTGACTTTTTAGCAGCGATTTCTTAGAATAATATCGCCAGCGATTTTATAAACAACTTTCTTGCTATGTAGACTGTGTTTTGTTTTTATAACCTTTGGTGGTTCAAAGTGGATTATTCTTCACTCCTCCTTTCATGCTCTATGTAAGTACAACTGCAATGCCCTAACGGATGCAATTACAGTCTGGGTATGTACCTAGGTGCGGACCAGCCAGTGTACTGTCAAAGCACTCGAGGCGGGGGCAATTTGCACAGAAGGCATTCACAGTATCCAATTTAACGTTAACCTGGCGCTCTTCAATTTATCCGTTTCTGTGTCCTGTTGCGTCGATGTTAGAAACTGATTTTTGTTAACTTAATATTATGACTACCACGTACATAATATAATGTGCTAAGTTCCTAATCTTGTAATACGAGCGATATTTTTACCAAAAAAAAAGGGTTTCATAAATAGGTCTTTTGAAATGTAAACAATTTCTCGGATTTTACACAGTAGACAGTATTACTATCGGGTATACCTAACTATAGATAACTATTTATTAATTAATCATGAGTAAACAATTTACTTACTGCCGGTTCCAATATCCTATCGATCCCTTACTATAAGTTAAAATATTTACCGTCGACAGCTATGACATATTTCCGTTTCAATATTAACATATTAGATAGGATATTGGGACCGGTAGGTAATCTACTTACTACTTTTTAGCCGTACTTAGGCACCGCAGTAGTGACGTACTACCTACTGCTAAAGGCATTTGTGCAATATTTGACCCTCTAGAGTAATTTTATTCAATTTACAGTTATCTACGCTACGCCTCTAGAGTTTATGATCGCTATTGTGGGCATATCCCTAAGTAATCCTATAATTAGTTAGTAGCAAATAGCCAATTGTCGTTCATTGTGGCGTTCTAAGGCCTATTTTCAGCAGTGGACGTCTTCCGGCTGATGATGATGATGAATCCTTTAGTTACAAGAGGATTTTGTAAACTTTGTGGAAGATTCCGTAGAACGTAGCTACACTGTTACGGAGATAATTATAATTTAACAGTTGTTGCACCAAATGTAGAAATCCGGTGATCCGTGTATGTAATGTATGAACCCGGTACCTTTTACGTCCGGTGGGCGGGACGGTTACGCCCGATGGCCGAACGGCTTTATTGGCCGAAGCATGGCCGTCACTATGTAATGATGCACCTAATATACGAACATGCCGAATGGTAACAAATAAATTTCATATTCGGGTAAGAAGACGGTTATGAGATGGAATCCAATCCATAACTAATCCATCCGTTTTAAATAATTCAAAACGTGTTGATATTTGCTGTTCATTTTCTGATAATAGCAGTTGATATGGTCCATAAAATATGAAGTAAATTAACTTACACGTTTTATTATACGTCTTAGCCCCCACCCTCAGGCCACCATTAGGGAAAACTAGTAGGGCTATCTGTAACTGGCAGCTTATGTAACCGTATGTACGTACTTATACATTTTTTTTAAACTTCCGATACTTTTTAGGAGGGCAATTCTATCTCGGACACCAACCAAAAAGTATCGTGTGTGCTATGGCCTAAATGCTTTCCGTTATTCATCACCGAACAAGTTGGCCGAACTAACAATTCTTACATCAGTCCTGTGAAGGCGAGGTTACATAAATTCAATTTAGGTACCTCAGAGAGCTTTGCAAATTGCCTCGTCGACCAGCAACTCGAGTTGACCCTTTGATGCCGATCACTGGCGTCATTTCGACACTCGAACACTTCGTGACGCTTTCAATAGCCCATAGATTCTGACTCAAAGTGAGCCACGAGTAACGTTTGAAAGGGAATTTAAAAGTCCAGAGTGTGGAACGATAGATAATGTTGTGTAGGTGGGGATTGTAAAAGATTTCTGCTCTGGATATTTTTTTAGAATTATAAATTTATAAATGAAATACTACAATTAATCAATAATTGCCACACGCAGAATTCGTTAATGTGCCATTAGATTTTATATTCAAATCTGCACTAAGTGACGAGATAATAGTTGATTGAAAATGAGTGATGTAGTAAGACATAAAGTAAGGTTCAACTGACGCTTAAAAAAAAGTTTTTCTTCAGTTGGCATGGATTTAAAGTTTGGTAAATAGAATACGTATTAGCAAGTAATTAGATTATACAAAACAAGAACCAAGTAAATAAAACAAAAAGAAACTAGTTAAGAATATAATTACTGTACAACTAAACAAATAAAAATAAGAAAAATCTAAAACAAGAATTCAAAATTAAGCTACTGTCGTGTCCGGAGCGACGTAAACAATACGCATAGTGTTTGTGAATCCGGAGCCTTGCCTCCATCCTGAGACAATGACGACAGGATCACCGACTCTAATGAAACCTTGGTCCATTGCCCATTTCGTACAAAAGTTCACCCGTTTTTCAAGATCGGATTGCCATTCAACATCGGGTGGTTCTAGAAAAACGTTATTGATTATTTATTTGAAATAGTTAACTGAAGATAAATCTCGCTGAATATAAATCTTTCTGCTCTTAAAGCATAGAGTAGTCAGTTTTAGGTTTGGCGAATTCATTTAAAATTTATTAAAAGTAATCAAGTGAACCACGCGCTTGTGAGTATCATCTTTGTGTCCTTTCAAATATGTTGCAATACAAAGCGACTCGTTATTGAAGTGAAAACTTCTTTAGCGGCGCTGTGCATTTTTTTCTGATGGGGAAAAAAATTTAATTTCGCGTCAGGACACGTGACCGTAGCACCTGATCGAAAAATCGTAAGGTAAAACGTAGGCGGCGCAGGGCGCTTGCGCGAATGTTCGTGTGTGTTTGTGTTACAGCGTGCCACGCGCATCCATGGATGGTGACTGCTGATGGCTCGACCGTCTAAATTGTAATAGTTCTGAAGTGTTACATTTTTAATGTAATATAAATTGTCATGTTTGTGTACGATAGCGCATATGAATATTGTATTTTACCACATAAATGATAGTACTTTTATACTGATAATTAAAGCAATTCGTGCAAAATTATTCCCTAACCATTCCAAAATATCAAAAATGCACAACGTTAATATTCAAGTTTTCATTTCTGCCGGCACTCCCGGAGTGCAACTCGTTTATTTTCATTTAATTATTTGTTGTTATGTTAAAACATATCAAAAGAAATACTAATTACGTTTATGCATTGCAATGGATGAAGGGAATACTGGGGCAGTCCCAAACGGTTGTGGGTGGTGGACTGTTAGTATTGCTAATTGGTGACTGACGAACCTTTGCTTCTTTCCCTTCGCTGTCAGTGCAGTGATTCCTTGACTCGGGTTCCCTGTATCATTGATAAGCTTATATGCTTTACCAGTCACGACTCCATTCGCTTTCCATCAGGTGAGATTTAGTGAATTAGCAGGTTTTGGATAAAAAATATCTACCTTCATATAACAGGGGTATAATTCCTCGCCACAAATGCAACTGTTTTGCAACAGGTGCGTATCTTGTCACTGCAATGATAGGACATCGGGGTCTGTACTTGGCAACAATTTGAGCCGATTTTCCAGTAGTCGTTACCACTACTATAGCAGCAGCTATAGCCCTTTGTGCTGCCATAACCGCTGCTATTGCTGCTCCTGTAGCTTCGTCACAGGGAATGGGTGTCTAAGAAGAAATAACAGAGCGGTATCGATTAGTAATAACAAATGCCCTTAAACAATCTGAAACAGTATAATATTATAAGACAAGCTTTAAGAAAATAATAAAAAAAAACAAGTAATAATATTTGAATGAAGAATCTTTCCATCCGTGGTATTATACTGACTCAAAAATGAATAAACTTTACTGACCTTATCAATAAAATCAAGAAATAGTTGTTTGGTCCAAACACAAGCTTCAGCTTCCTTGCAACAACTGGCTAGGCACGCCACAGTTTCCACGGGATATTGTCCTACAGCCGTCTCGGGAGAGAGAACCAAGCCATCAGCTCCATCAAGAATACAATTCGCGATATCCAACATTTCAGCCCTCAATGGTATTTTCTTATACCGCATGCTACTTAATAGGTGCGCGCTAATAATAACGGGTATATTTGCCTGCCAAATTAACGAACTAGTATGAATAAAAGCTAGTTCTGGTATGCGATGCGATCTTTCAAATAATTTAGAAACTATATAAGAACTTACACTATACTTACTCGATTAGCGCGTGCTATCATATTCTTCTGAGCTATAACTAACTTCTTTGGAGTGATATCTGATCCTAGTTCTTGACGAGTTATCATTACAGCATTCGCGGCCTAATTATTAATCATAATAATTTTAATTTGTCACTTCAATAATTTAGTCTGAGAACAAATCTATTAATATTTTACGAGTAAATCTTTACTCAATACATATAAAACTCTTACTAACTTGAATAATATTGTCGTAGTTCCTGAATCCTTCAATAGTCTGTATGTTAGCGATAATAGCAACTTTTTTGCCCTTTTCTCCCAATAAAGTTCTTAATTCGGAAATGGAACTCGATGAATACACGAACGATGCAATAATAATATCTACCTGGAACCAATAATAATAATATCTACCTGGAACCAATAATAATAATAATATCTTGGGACAATCCACACACGGTCATCCGATCCCAAACTAGGCAGAGCCTGTACTATGGAAACCAGACAACTGATGAAATACATACTTAAATAGATAAACAACAAACCAATGAATGCATAAACAAATATAGATCGAAATTATCTTCTTTGATATATACATGGCTTGTGGTTATAGGAAATAAACCAGTTTTCAAAACTACTTAGTTGAACCTTTTGCAAGAGACCGTCCAGGTTGGTACGAAATCAGTATCAGATATTCTGTGGCAAAGCAGGTGTTGCGTAGCAACACTAAATATACATTGTTAATTTATTTACTGTGGCAATATCGTTTTTTTTGTTCTGTGGCACCTTGTGACTGGAATATACGCAATTCTTGTGGATCTCCGAATTTTTATTTAAAACACCTCACGGACAGCACCCGAACCAGCCCGCAAGCTCACAGCAGGAGTGTATAAACACTTGAGTTTCTATATGAAGGGCATGGTAGCTAGTGAAATTATTTAATCGCTTTAAATTTAATTGCTGCCTGCCTTTATTTACAGCTGACCGGCCACAGTGTATGGTTTGGCGTAATTGTTTTGGGTTGATGTGTTCAATAGTGATAATTATGCGAACTTGCTTATCTAATCACTAAGTTTAGTATTTTTGATATTGATCCACGTACCTGATTACGTACCGCCATTTCAATGTCAAGTTTATCTTTCTCAGAATAATTGGGCATTTCAAAAACAACATTAGGAACGAAAACATCTTTGTATGAACCAAGGAAACCACCTCTTTCTATTTTGCAGGTAAGCGTTGAAGCAGATATTATTTCGACTTTCAGACCTATAGTTTCATTGTCCAATAATACTACGTCACCCTTTTTCATCTGATCAGCAAAGTTCATGAAGTCTACGTAGACTGTGTACATAGAACACCTGTCTTTGTATGTTTCATCTGTCGTAAGCCTTACAACTTCATCGGTTTTTAGTTCTACGGTTTCACCATAACTCTAGAAATTAACATGATTTTTAACTAACTTAAACTAAAACTGCTACAGCAGCGTAGAAAGAAGTAGCCTTGTCATATATTTCTCAGTTTTCACAGATCTAGGTTAACAATATAATAATCTAATAATGATTTCTGATATTTACGCGAATACTACACATTGAAATGAAACTAATTTTACGGATTATATCGCGGTTTATTCTTGATTTTAATTACCCGACGTTTCGAATACTTTACAGCATTCATGGTCACGGGCGGACTGAGGTGGTAGCTGTCCAAATGTCATAGTTGTCTTAGGTTGCGATATAATCCGTAAAATTAGTTTCATTTCAAAATATAATAATCTATTTTTAGATTAGCAATATAATAGTTTAACAATACGTGAACTAATAATGTAAATAGGAAACAAAGTAGCTTTTAGTGGATGCTTTTATGGTGATAAAATCTTTAAAACCAAGGCTAGATAATTTATGGAAATGTGTTAAAAATTGTAAAAAAACTTGATTTCTTAGGTTAAGTAAATATTCATATATCAAAGGAGCAACAAAATATAGTAAGACAAACATCAGCAATACGTCCTGTTCTAATCTTCTTGCCTGACAATTGGGCTGCAATAGCCAGGGGGTAGTTCCTTCCCATAGTGATACTGAAATTTCTCGCGGCTTGCTTCAACATCTTTATTGTTTCCATGTGTTCATCTCTAGTGCCAAATGTCAAGTTAAGTAACGCTATGTTCATACCAGCTGACATCATCTGTTCCATCACTTCGACGTCATAAGTGGACTTGCCTGTGTCAAAGGAAAACATAAAGAAGTCAAATCTGTAATATCTGGAACGAAATGGATAAACGTGGTTTATCTTAACGTCACAGGGTCCTGGGGACCTTTTAAAGGCTTCCCTGCAAGAACAACGAAAACAAAGTCTTATGACTTACCCATTGCTGCAATAATAGCAGTCAGTCGTTGACATCCCGGCGGAGCCTTAATATCCAGGTTCAGAACGTGATCCAAGGGTGTATAGGCATGCGCCGCTTGTAGCTGTTGTCCTGGTAACTCCATGGCATCGTACTAACACATTCCAATATTTAATCGACTATTACGTTTTAAGTAAATTACAAAACACAGTATTCTTAGTCCTACGCAAGACACCCTTCAGACTATGTAACTTGACACTAGGTGGTTCGCAAGGTGAGTGGCAGAAACTGGTAAGAAAAACTGAGAAGGATTGAATTCATCACAATAATCATCAGCCCACATCAGTCCACCGCTAGACATAGGCCTCCCCAAGGCACGCCACTGAGCTCGAGCTTCGGCTCTCCTCATCCAGTTTCTGCCAACCGCTAAGCGAATACCGTTGCTCCACCTCGTCATGACACAGCGTCCTACACTACGTTTCCCCATTCGCGGTCTTCACCCCAGAACCAATTTACCACAACGGTCATCGGTTCTACGGCAAATATGACTAGCCAACTGCCACTTCAGCTGGCTAATCCTTTGAAATATGCAGGTCACTTTGCTTCTCTGGCAAATAACTTGATTCCGTATTCGATCCTTTGATTGAATTCGGATTGAATTCAGCAGTATGCAATTGGAATTGCCCGTGGCTAGCACATTTGTCAGTATACTTACTTCACCAAGTTTTGTGTCATATTCAGTCGGCCACACCATGATGACTAAAACATAAAACAATATAAAAGTACTTAGTCACAAAATTAAAGAAAATATTAATTAAAATTCTTATATTCGATATTAATAACAGAAAACAAAGAGAATGACAATAAGAATGAGTGACACTTTATTATTTCTCAAAGACAATTTAATTATTTCTTTTATTTATGTAATACTTGATGTCTATAACCAGATAAGACGATTTAATTTTTATAGAGGTTTTCTAACCGACAAAATAATATTAGTGCCGGTAATAGAGGATATTCAATGAGGAGATGATGATTCGCAATGAGGAGATTCACCGAAGAACCAACGTCACCGACATAGCTCTCAGAATCTGCAAGTTGACGTGGCAATGGGCAGACCACATCGCTCGAAGAACCAATAACCGTTGGGGAAGAAAGGTTCTCGAGTGGCGACCACGAACCGGAAGACGCAGCGTAGGTAGGCCTCCTACTAGGTGGACAGACGACATTGTGCGCGTCGCAGGTAACCGGTGGATGCAAATCGCCAATTGTCGTTCATTGTGGCGCACCAAGGGGAGGCCTATGTTCAGCAGTGGACGTCTTCCGGCTGGTGATGATGATGATGATGGTAATAGAGGATGGCTATACCATGATACTTCTGTGGTATGCTTGGATGCTATGTCCTGGTTCATATACAGACATTAAGGTATTATGTACCAATTATATACTTTATTACGTAAGTACAAAATGTACGGAGACGATAAACGACACCCACTCCCGAACATATTGGAATTTGACCCAAATAAAAAAGTACTACATATCCGAAAAATACATGATTTTCTAATAATTATACGTATTATAACCATCTTCCATACCTATATATTTATTGTTAATTATTGTGATTTCTGACTAGAATACTTTTTTTCATGGCGCTCTATATAGAGGCAGCGTCGACAAGAATGTGATGTAAAGCTTTAAACGTAACGAAAGCTATAATTTAATTATTTTTTATTATTTATTTTTTTATAATTTATTATGTTCATTAATTTAAAAAGACAATATAATATAATATGCATCGATATAATATATAAACTAGATAAACATTCACGAACAATGACATCTAAAATGTGGTCGCGGATGTTGCAAACTTATCTGTGCTGGTGGCGGAAACATGAACTAACGATTTTATAATGATAATGACTTGTAGTTTGACAGTTTCATATATACAGTACCTAGCGACACTCCTATCGGCAAAATATAAATTTGTCTGGATGTGGCTTGTAAAGAAATAGCGACACAAGGGCGCTATTTCTCGCTACTTCTTTTTGAACCGTGACACCAAATCTAGTTTATATATTATATCGATGAGTATATGTATTAATTTTCTGGTTATTACGTAATTAAACTTTATAGGGAAGACTGAGGATACTTGATCCCCCTTTTGTTTTTAGACCCCCTAGCTCTAGAAGTTAAAGCAAATTTACTTTGTCTACCACAGGGATCAAGTGTCCTCAGTCTCCCCTACCGTAATCTGATAGTAGAAGACATAGTAAAAATATATCTAATATAAAAAATATCTAATTTTTATTATTCATACTTAGATACTGTCACTTCCGAAAACCGAATATTATCATTCTAACCGTCATCATCCGCATCCAAAACACGTCCACTGCTGAACAAAGGCTCGCCCTTGGAAGGCAGCGGTTGCCATAATCCCTACACTTAGCGGCCGTCTTGGGGATTGCAGTATAGGTAGTACGTAATCCAATAGAAAGACGCTGCTGCCCGTCTACTTGTTTTCCTTTTTTATAGCCCCTTGACTATAGCTTATAGCTTATAGCGTAAGTTCTCATAGCGATTGAAGTGTGTATGATACCCATTTTTTTTTTTTTTTTTGCATGGCACGCGTGAATCGGGCGTCTGCCTAATGAGGCGCGTTACGATACATTCATTACATCTCGCTGGGAACACTGCTTCGTTAGTCAGCACTCCGTAGACCAGCCTTTGTGTTACGTTTTGTTCGATGGGAATACGTTAGCCGCCGAGGAAAATATTTTCACGCCCGTCTCAATTTCTTTTTCGTGTACAAATATTTGTGTACTTACGCATTTTTTTAAATATTACTTGTATCAACATTTTCAAATGACAACTCTATTATACAGGGCGTCCCGGAAAGGTTATATCAAGCCGAAACGTATGTATAGTAATCATCGTGAAGACCACAAAAAAATTTCAAACCTGCGAAAAGTAGAAATTTTAAATTTCATACAAAAATTATTTATTTTGTTAAAATTGTTCGTAATTGTTCTATCTCATCATTTTTACACCGTTTATAGACCGCTATTTATCTATCAATAACGGCCCAGTCGCGTATGGTAAAAAAACACTCATTTTATGTTAATAACGAGTAAGTTTTTGGGCATGCTACAAAATCTTAAAGTTTTATAAATATGAAACTATTAACCTTTTTGATTATTTCCTTTCAGAAATTGATTGCTTGTGCCCTACACTTTGTACCATTATTGGCTTGTTACCCCTTTCCGGGACACCTAGTATAAACTACATAGGTACATCTACGCCCTAAAATCAGAAGTATCTGATTTAGGGTTGCGACCTGTACTATATTATATAGTATCGTACTATATTTTAGTCAATTGTACTAAACGTCGAAACGTCGGGATAGTAAAATTAAAAAATAAACCGCGATAAAATCCGTAAAAGTAGTTTGATTTCAATGTGTAATATTCGCGTAAGTAAAAGACAACATTAAGACATTAAAATTGTACTATATAGTATACTAGCTGACCCACGCAGCTCCACCCGCGCTTTAATTACATTTTGCTCCCCTTTTCTCCCTACTCCCTTGATTTATCTCTCTCCATCTCTCTCTCTTATAAGAAAAATCAAATTCTATACTCTTTCTCTCCCCTCCCGCTTCGGTCCCCGTCACACTTCCTCTCTTCCTCTCCCTTGTCCTCTCTGAACCCTCTCCCTCCTCTCTCTTCTCCCAACTTGCTCCCTCTCACCCCCCCCCCCTGCTCCACCTAACTCCTCCGATCACTCACTCCATCACCCTCTCCTCTCCCTCTCTTGCACCCTCCTCTCGTTCTATATATCCTCGTCAATCATGGTATCAGCGGCATAAAATATACTTTATAACCTATTCTCAGACCTACCCGCAAAATTTCATACATATATCGGTTCACCCATCTATTTAAAGACCTTGCCTTATGTTGCTTAACCTTAACCTAGCGGCATGAAATATACTTTATGACCTATTCTCAGACCTACCCGAAATGCACACAAAATTTCATACAAATCAGTTCACCCATCTATTTAATGACCTTACCTAACGTTGCTTAACCTTAACCTACCGGGATAAAAAGTATCCTATGTCTGTTTCCTGGTTCTAAGCTACCTCCCTACCAATTTTCAGCCAAATCGGTTCAGCCGTTCTTGAGTTATAAATAGTGTAACTAACACGACTTTCTTTTAAATTTATAGATTAAAGTTCTATAGTGATTGTATGTTCAATTTCACCGATAGATGGCGCTGTTCATAATGTAAATCACGCTAACATCGTAAATTACTGTCTAATCATTTATTCGAATAATGAAAACTCTAAGTTTTTCGCATCTTGCTTTTATTGCTGCAACTGTAATACAATACAGTACACAATACACTCACTACCTGGACTTGGGGGGTTTTATTAAAATTTCATGAAACCCCCAATATATATATTCAATGTACAGAAAAAGTGCTCTTTGAGTTTTATTATAGTACTCCGCCACTGCCATATCTTATGCAAACTAAATGTCTGCTCAGTCCCTATTGTACATAGCGTAATAATAGATATCTTAAAGATTAACTGATCAGTTTATAATTATCCTATTCACATACAAAGGAAATTACGTGGTGATATGTGCAAGTAATGATTCACTGCTTAGCCCCTATGAAACATAGCGTGATGTTTTATATACCAACTTATACCCTGACTTCTACACAACACATCAGTGAAAGTCCTATGAAAATCCATCCACGGGTTTTCAAATGATACCTGGACGAACAGAACGACAGACAGACAGACAAACAGACAGACAATAATTCCAAAAAAAATTGTTTTGGCTCGATAGTATAGTATCCCCACATAGAAATTTTGGAAAAATATTCAATGTACAGAAAAAGTGCTCTTTGAGTATAGAAGATAGATAGAAAAATAATATAGTACGCAGTGTACTATATTTTCATTGCTAAAATAGGAATTTAATCAACTCGATGGAGTCTTATTATTTGAATTTAATTAATAAATTGAACCTTAATCTCAATATTTTGTATTCAGAACTAATAACGGTTAATTATATTATTTTGAAAATAAATAAAGAATAGGCATTTCAATCTAAAAATACTGCTGAAAACTGGCAAATGCTTTTCAAGGGTACAGATGTATGTTTAATTACCACATTTAAAGTTATTAATTTATTTATTTCCATTCCCGCAACATCTGCTTTTACACAAAGATTTTTTCGGTTATAAACATAAAATGGCGAGAAGAAAGAAACAGAGCATTCATTTTACACACACACTACATTAATTTAATAAGAAATAAATTATGAATTTATTTCTATATGGATCTGACTTGTTTGGATTCTATATTATTTTTAACCGACTTCAAAAAGGAGGAGGTTCTCAATTCGTCTGTATATATTTTTTTTTTTTTTTTAAAAATAATAAAACTTTGTTGGCCAAAGCAAAGAGTAATAATAAATATGTAATGGAAAGTGAATAATGTATAAAATAAATGATGATTTTCAATGTGTAGTATTTGCGTAAATATCAGAAATCATTATGTAAATAATGATAAATTAATGTGTACTATTTTTTTTGGCCAAATTTCCCAAATGTACTTTATTTTTACAACTTAAAACGAAAAATACTATTTTTTCCTCAAGAAAAGGTGGCAACCCTAATCTGATTGCTCTTAGGCATTGCATATGCATAATATCATGCATCGTAGAGAATTGATAGTGGAGTGAAAGTGGAATTTATATTTTTCTATTTCCTCCTATATACTTTTGTAATTAAATTTGGGTTCCAAGACAATTTAGCGTTTCCCCGGGACTCGCCGAGGATCAAACCTCGGTGTCTCCACTGGTGACCACTGTAGATCCTGGCTGACAGGAGTCACAGTGGTGGGAATGAGTGGTGGGATTAGTCCCAATAAAAAAAACATAGAGATGCATAAGATTGACCTGTTCCATTATTTCAAACTATACCTACTTTATGTATGTAGAATCATAATAAAAAATCTGGCGACAGTTAATATGTTTAAATCACAATCAGCAAGCCATGTCTAGGAAAAAAATACTATTGCTCTCGATAAAGATCACCTGGGCCTTTCTGGGCTTCTGGGGAATAAATAGCAAAAACAAAATACCTAATATAAAACGTATTACGACCCCTTCACTGAAACATACAGAAAAATAAATATGTAAATATAACATTCTATCTGCACAAGAAACTAGTTTTCAGTTTACCCACGGTGTATTAAAAATATTCTATTTACTTTGATCTAAACCAGCTGGGATTTATTTCAATCGAACCCTTTGAAACGGTGACTACCTACCTAGCAAATAAACCTTCAATTTTATGTTGTCTAGACTACCAGTTATCATGTCATGTTTACCAAATATTGTTTAAATAACTATAAGTATGAGAATATTTTTATGTCAATCGCTATTGAATCAAATCTATAGCACCTACACACATCAAAAGTGTCTAGGGATCAAGCATTTTTAAGCGGATTTCTTGAGATTGAGATGTGGCTTTGTAATAAATTTATGATTTTATAAATTTATATGGATCCTTTTTGGTGCATTTCATAATTTGAATCAGGAACTGTGAATCAAATTCGAGTAAAAGATGAAAATCAGCTGTCAATATTTTCCCTATAAAAACATACAACGCATTGAAGACATTATTAGTGCTACTGTTTAACTACTACTGATTAAAACCAACGTTATTATGGAGCGGCGACGTCATTTAAGCAGGGAAGAAATGCTCAGAGCCGTGGGAATGATAGAAGCTGGTTCCCGGCAACGTACTGTGGCTTTAGCTCTGAATACAAGTCAGAGTGTTATCAGTCGACTTTGGACACGTTACCGAAGCACTGGTACCGTGGCTGAGCGCCATGGAGGACGGTATCGCTGCACCACACGGAGACAAGACCGATATATTCAAATCTTAACTCGAAGAGCTCCAACAATAACTGCCATGATGTTAGCCGTGAGGCTTCATCACTCTTCAGGGAACTTAATTAGCGACCAAACAGTCAGAAACCGCTTGCATGAAGTGAACCTTCATTCCCGAAGACCGCTACGGGTACCACCTATAGCAATGCACAATCGTAGGATTCGATATCAATGGGCTCTTGAACACAGAAATTGGGCAGAAGAACAATGGCGTTTCGTGTGCTTTTCTGATGAGTCTCGTTTTGGTATGAGACCGGATACAAGACGTATACGACACTGGAGAACCCCTGGACGCCAACAGCGATTAAAATCCTGCCAGGAAGTCCATCCTTATAGTGGTGGAACCATCATGGTATGGGCGGGTATTTGGATCGGCGGAAGAACTGAGTTGATTTGGATCAGAGGCAACCTCAACGCTCAAATTTATGCTGAGACGATTGTATCAGACGTCATCGTTCCTCTACAAGTGCAAATCGGTCCCTTATTTCAGTTAATGCATGATAATGCACGACCGCACACCGCAAGAGTTGTAAGACAGACTCTCGCCGCAGCTAACATCAATGTCCTGCCCTGGCCTGCTCAGTCGCCAGACTTGAACCCGATTGAGCATGCATGGGATATGCTACAGAGAAGAGCTCTGCCGAATATGGAGGGTATCCAGTCGCAAGAAGACCTTTTTTTGTTGTTGCAACGAACATGGGCGGCCATTCCACAGCGTGATTTGGATGAACTCATTTTGAGTATGCCAAACCGATGTTCTTGTGTTGTTAGTGTTCGCGGTAGAAACACGGATTATTAATTGTTTAAGTTACCCAATGAAATTTTAAAGAAAACTGTTATTTCAGTCTTTTTTTCGAACTTTTGTGTTAGTGGTTCAAATGTCAAAAATCCCTTTATTAGGAAAATGGCAAATTTCTTTATTAATGCAAAGGTGACTTGGTTTATCGTTACTGTGACAAACGAAAACACTTTATTTGATGAATCCTTAAAGAAAATTTTAATTAATATCAATCAGGAGAAAAGTTATTGCAAAAATATATGTTGATCCCTAGACACTTTTGATGTGTGTATTTGCTATATCAGAAGTAAATGTTAGTGCGGTATAATTTGAGTGCATGATGATTTCAAACTTCGGTTCTAATTTCTCGAAATAGAGATGGAGAGACCACTTTCCAGAAATTAAATAAAATTATTAAAAAAAAACGAACATTAAGGGTGAATTTTAATTCCTTTGTGGTGAGAATACCGACCGCCCATCTATCGACCTTCACGAAGGAGGAATTTTGGCCGAAGGGTGTCGTGTTTCGCCGCTTCAGAGGTCGGCTACATGACACCGTGCGCGACACAACGACTCTCCGTGTCACTAATTAGTATTAATATAATTTAATATGTATGTTAGTCTTTAAGGTATTTGTTTCTATGGGCCATAGTTGCCTGCAATAAAGGTTTAATAATAATAATAAACCCGCAGGGCAGCTAGTGGCGAGCTGTTGGTGTGTAGCGACACCACGGACCCGAGTGCTCCAGAGAGTCGGTCAGGGCCTCCACCTCGGCGTGTCTTCGTCGGCCGAGTGGAAACCGAAGGGGGCCCCCAGGACTCTCAGCTCTGGCTTGCCTTAATTGGCCGTCCAGAGAGGAGTTGTTAGAGCTATATGCTCCAGGGGTGGAAGTGTTAAAGGGCATAACGCCGCGAGTAACTTCGGAGAAAGCGCAGCACACCTCTCGACACCCCTGAGCCACTCACACCGGTGTTGCACTCCGTCGTCTTCTGACGGCTATATGGAGAGCCCATCTAGTGGGTGGCAAGTCACCGCTTGCCAAAATATAATTAGTACACTAATTATGGCAAGTGACCCCGGCCTATTCCAATAGCCCAGTATGCAGTCCACCAAATGCTCATTAATAAAATCTAGAAATCTTTCCACATACTTACAATAGTCCCTACACCTGTCAGAGTCAACTGCTGTTTATATCTTATTTCCAGCAGTTGATCCTGACAGGTGTGTTCTATACCTACCATTAACTTCTCTCAACAGGCCTCTACGTTTTGGATTCGTCCCCTCGCAAGCCTTTTAAAAGTCCGGGTGTAAAAGCCCGTGTTATAAAAAATCAAAAATAATAATAACTAGCTGACCCACGCAGCTCCGCCTGCGCTATTTTTACGTTAGCTAAACTTTGAATAACAGACATTCGCATCGAATACATAACCTCATTTTTTATAGTCGGTTAAAAACTGGGACCCACTTTTTACTTGCTCTCCGAAGCACGGACCCGTTTAGTTCAAATGGCGTTAAACGGTCACCCATCTATTTAATGACCTTACCTAACGTTACTTAACCCGATCGATTACAAAACCTTGATAAATACTCTCTATGAGTGTTCCCTTACTAATATTTATTATATTTTATAGAAAAATTGATAAAATCGGACCAAGCGTATAACCAAGTACCCGTTTTGACTTTAATCCCCTCTCCCAAAAGAACCGTGCTAGATTACAGGATAAAAAGTATCCTATGTCCTACCTCGTAGTAAGATCTCAAATCATGCCAAGTTTCATTTGAATCCATTCAGTAGTTTCGGCGTGATGCTCAGCCGTGATACAGACAGACAGACAGACAGACAGACAGACAGACAGACAAAAATTAAAAAAAATACATTTTCGGTCTCAGTATCGGTTATAGATTGCCCTCCAAATATAATTTTCAAAATATCTTCAATGTACAGAATTGGACCTGTTACAGTTTTATTATAAGTATAGATAAACGTCGAGTAAAATGGAATAATTATTAATGTCTAATAACGTCTGCTAATTTCTCACACACTAATAATATAACAAGCAGTAACAGCTTACGGACGATCGCTTGCCCTGGAAACAAGGTGCACAGGTTTGAACCCCGGCTCGCACCTCTGATTACTTTAATTAATCGTGTGCGTATAGCCTTTGTGCGATTGTTATTAGCTTTCGGTGGAGGAAAACTTCGTGACCTGCATGTCAGAAAGCCTAACTAGCATTCGAATGACGTGTGAAGGCCACCAACCCGCTCTTGGTCAGCGTGGTGGACTATGGCCTAAGCTCCTTTATCTTGAGGAGAGGCCCGTGCCCAACAGTGGGATATAAACGAGGGCTGGAATTATAGGTACATTTTTTCGTGCTTCAGAGGGCACGTAAAACGTGGGTAGACAACAGTCGTGTAGTTTAGCCAAGGCATAAAGGAAACTTAAATAACTAACAATACTACTAAAAAGTACATTGACCTATGTCATTAGTACGTATATTACAATTATATGTCTTTGTACCAGGGCCTCAAGTCTGCTAATTGTAATAAAATTACATATAATTGCCATTCTAACGACTTGCTGATGACACTACCATTAGGATTGTAACAAATTAGGCATTCTGCTAAATCGGTAGTACCATACCAATGGAGTGTCGCATGAGTCTCAGTTGAATTATTTGGTAGATTAATTTGGTGTTGCCTATTAAATTCTACCATATGTTATTTTATTTTCAATAAATATTTTTTTCGTTTTTCATCCACAAAATCTTTGAATTTATTATAAATTGACACTAAAAAACGATAACGTTGACAAATTATATTTATTTTTGATACTAACGTGAGCTGAGTGACAAAAATGTTATAATAAATAATTAAAACGGCTTAAAGGAACAATATTAATGGCACAAAATTAAAAAGAATAAAGTCAAGTCAGCCGGCGATGACAGGTGACAGCTGGCAGTATTAGCCAGGGTTCCCAACTTGGGGTTTATCTCCCTAGATTTAGGGGGAAAATATTTTTTTATAGGGGTTTGGTAGTTTGTATTCTGAATACTTAAAATATCAGATTTTAAATTATTTTAAAAACCGATATGTTACATTTGAATAATTCGCACTAGTATGGTGGTGATGTTCGATGGGTCAATCTTTATGAATGAAAATATCACTAAAAAGTTTAAAATAATTTAAAAATTATTGAAGTTGGTGCTAAATATACATAGTAGGTACGCCAACACCAACTTCGATAAGATTTAAATTACTTTATACTTTTTAGTGTTTTTGAAGTCAGTACATTTTTTTTAAATATTTTATTATTAAGTAATTTTCTTTGAAGTTATGTGTGTACTGTTATGTTAAAAATAAACTTCGGAATAGACTGTAAGTTCCAATTTTGCAGGGATTTAGCAGTTGTAGCATTAACTCTAACGAGAATATATATTCTGACTTGAGTTCGGGGGGAGACTTTTAAAGCAGTTTGCAACCCTGGAATTAGCTGAGCTTACAAATATAATAAATATTGTTTCAATTTGTTTCGCGTAAATTAATAAATTAAAGTATCTTTTCGTGTTTGTTTTACTCCGCACTAACCAAGTGAACAATGACTGACGCCATCCTCTGAAATGTATGAGGCTACGGCTTGGTTGGAAAGTCTTGAGCTGACGAGTGCCGCAGCCACGCAGCGACCAACTTATTCAACTAATCAACTTAATAGTTACACACAGTCAGTGAAGCCAACAGCAAGCGACTGTGCTGCAGGGGCCCATTGTGATCGCATTGTAAAGTTTACTACGAGCTAGAGTAAGTATTCAATGTCGTTCTATGGAATCTTGTAGTTTTCTAAAGATTCGATACTGCAGGATTATTTAATAGGGTCAAGTAAGTGGTTCCTGCGCCAGGTGAAATTAAATAAAAATTGGCTCTTTGCTAAATAGACACCGGGGTGAAGTAGTCACTTTGAGAAGTAGACAAAATGAGTAATAAGTAGACGTCTGGTGCTGGAACATATTAAGGAATATGGGATTGAGATTCACAACTATTAGAACATTAGTATCCTGTGTATTTTAGGTGTTGAAGAAAAAGTACAAAGCATCAATACAAAATTGTACAATCCACACATGGTCGTCTGATCACAAATTTGACAGAGCCTGTATTACAGTAACCAGACAACTGATACAAACATTCATATACATTTGAAGTACATACTTGTTTCTGAAACAAGGTGGGAATCAAACCCACTATCAATTAGGTATTAGCAAAATGTCTAACCAATGAATGTCAATATTCATAAAAATACAGAAATCTTAAATGACAATGTTTATTATGTTAAATATTATCAACATAAACACAACTATTAATATGTCTTCCTTAAATTTTTTTATCTTCCTCTCCACAGTCTATCGAGAGCCTGTTACAATGCCTAGCTTCGCTGTAACTCTGGGTGACATGGTTGAAAAGCTGCATGGACTCACAACTTGCCCTGCTGTGACGGGATTGCAATAAAAAGCATGCACTGGGAGAAAACATCTGAAAACATACAATTTTCTTTACAAAAAATCCAAAATCTTAAAACTTTCAAGTGGTTTTTATTCTAGTGCAAGTAGCAAATACAGTTTTTACTCGTATTGATAATAAACATGATTGTTTCTATATGTGTGTATGTGATTTTAGTTTAAATTTGTTAACATTTACTTTAAATATTGAATTAGTTAAAAGTTTATATTAAAGAATTTTGATTATCAGTCTACATTTATTTAAAGACCAAACCTGTAACAAGCCGTCGGCTATCAATGACGTTCGCTTGATGGTAAGCGACCCGCCCGCCTATAGACAGATCCATAGCACTGCCGCTCGTCACCCGAGACATCAGTTATTAAGTCTCTTGTGTCCGGTAATTTCATCAGCTACAGTGCCCTTCACACAGCAATGCCTACACACTGTTATTTGGAGGCTAAATATCTGACACTGTGGTGGTACCTACCTACTGCACAAGAGACCTACCACATAGGAAAATAATGCAAAGGTTCTATGTAATCAAAATGTAGTTCTCTAAGTCAACTTACATGAAAGTACATATCATTTGTCTTGCTTACCTAACAATAGGACTTGTTGTCCAACATTAGACAAGTCAGTGGATGGTTTTGCCATATTATTATCATGGTTTGAACCGGGGCTGCTTGCATCTATTAAACGTTAACTTCTGCACCACATATCTGTAATAGGTTTGAAACATGGGTTTAGTAAGAACATTATGTAGTTATTATGTCTGGTTACAATTGTACCGGCTTTGTCTAGTTTGGGACCATGTGTGGATTTTTCCAGGATATTATTACTTATATTATTTTTGAAAGCTTTTAAGCATTTAATCCTGGTAAAGCAATAACAAACCATTTTATAAAGTACTTGAAATCATTACATTAAGGGAATGGAACTCTTTTCGACTATAATATGCTCCTCGTTGGACGTAGGCTTTGAATATTGTCCACTCAGTGGGAGGACTGCCTGCGCTAAGTTTACCGGTTGGTGGTCGCCACTCGAGAACCTTTCTTTCCCATCGGTTATTGTTTTTTTCGAGTAATGAGGCTTGCTGATTGCTACTTAAACTTGCAAATCGTCAGAGCTATGCCGGTAACTCTGTCCGCAAAGAAACATGGAGCATAGCTCTTTTTATAGCCCGTTGCGTGACAGAGCCTCTCCAGTAAAGACCACTACTCAGTGGTTAAAAACCTTCGTCTTCAGGCACTGCGGAATGTTAGATGAGAAGATATCACGTAGTTAATAAATAAGAAATTTAATTTTTACTAACCTCCATTCCTGTGATATTCCGTCACATCTCCGAGGTCTTGTAATGTAAGGTCCTAACTCACCGATGAGTTTGAGACCGAAGTCTTCAGTAATTCCGCTTCGAAAAGGATCCACATCACCGTCTCTATATGCACGATTAGGGCACGGAATTGACGAAGCTAAAGGTGTCGGCGTTTCTAAAATACGCCAACGTAATCTTGACACGGGCGGCCTTACTTGAAACACGTTTTTTTAGATAATATTTAACAATTACAAGTATGTGTAATTATGCAACATGTCCACAAAAGGTGTGTTTGTATAATGGTGGCTCAATTACTAAAATAACATTCTAAGGCCATTGAGAGAAACGTCAAATAATTAGTAGGCTACCGTTACTTAAGCCATTGCAATTCCAGTGATACATTTTTTAGGTGCAGACTACGAAATATTGCTATGGCGGTTGAATGGCGGGACAGTGATAAGCCACGGACACGCCACTCGGTTTTATAAAATTAGTAGACTACCAAATCTGTAAAATTGTGGTTTTGACCGGCCAGCGACACTCTATTGAAGCGTTTGTAAATTAGCAGACTTGAGGCCCAGGTTACTGCAGTTAAATCATCTTGTACAGAAAAAAAATAAAATTAAAGTGTTTCAAAATTACTAGCGCAACGAAAAAATCTAAATATCGAAAATTCTACTCAAAATAGCTGTGCCATTTTCGTGAAATCTTACCTCCATCACATTTGTTTATTTTTTATTAAGAGTTTTATAGATTCTTAGCATTTCCGGCTTCATTACAAAGTAAAATACTATATAAAGTTAATGATAACAAAAGGCAGACGCCCTAAGACTATTCCAACACTAATGAGCCTATCTGCTTAAACTTTTGTCCTCTTATAAAGGCAACCTACAGCAAAAAATAGTCAATTAGCGTTCTACAAAATGTTCTTGCTAATTAACTTGATCGAGTTCTTTAGTTCTAGAAGTTTCCTTTGCATTTTTATGTGCCTGCCCCTGTCGCATTAAATTCATTGAATTGAGCAATGTGGAAATTGTGGTTATTTCTTGTAATATTATAGTCATTTATGCCTTTAGATTCATTAAGAGTATAGATATATGCAGCGTCTAGCAAATTATAATTCAGTTTACAAGGACCGCTTCACTCTGTACTTTATTATCAGATGATACGTACCTACTTAGTTAAGGGAATAAGGTACTGGTTGTGTTATCCTCAGCTGCTTGCTATTATTTAGGTTATAGACTAAGGAAATAAAAATCGTGAATAATATAAAGACGGACTGTAATAGACGTTAAGATAAACCGCGTCGCGTGCGCGCCTAATCCGTTCCTTTGTCTTATGTGAGTATCTCGTCGCCGCCGCCGCCGCCGTCGACCGGACCGATGGAGGTGGCTGCGCCCCCTCCCGCAGACCGTACCGTCCTCGCCTGCACCCTGGTGTTAGGCGTGGACAACCTCCCAGGAGTTGAAGTAATGTCTTCAATGTTGACATCAGAGTCCACAGGAAGCGGGCATATGTTGTTGTATGCCCGACGTATTATGCCCTTGGTTGTCAGGATGTCAGCCACCCTTGCGACTCCGTCGTTGCCGTAGATCACGCTGACAATGCGGCCCATGAGCCACATCATGGGTGGTGATTGCTTGTCTTTAATGACGACCATCGTCCCGACCCGCAATTGACCTGACGAATTCTTCCATTTATGTTTTTGCTGCAGCAGAGAAATATACTCATTAGCGTAACGTTTCCAGAAATGCTGTTTTAGTTTTTCTATTCGCTGAAAACGTTGCAGACGAGTGATGTTGGCTTCAGTCATGTCTGGATATGTCACCGAAGTGAGTTGCCGACCAATAAGGAAGTGGGCGGGGGTAAGGAAGGTCAAATCTGAAGGGTCTGAGGAGATGGGTGTTATGGGCCTAGAGTTTAAGATTGACTCTATTTGCGCCACGCAAGTTATCATCTCATCATAGGTTAAATGTGATTGGCCTAAAATTCTTATTAAATGAAATTTTACTGATTTTACCGCTGCCTCCCACAGACCACCGAAGTGCGGAGAATAAGCAGGGATAAATTTAAACTGAATACCTTTGTTACTGACGTCATTAATGCTATTACGTATAAGATAATTGGAAGCTCCTACGAATGACGTTCCATTATCGCAGTATATTGTCTGTGGCTTTCCTCTACGAGCGATAAATCGATCGAGTGCGCTGAGGAAGCTCTCTTTGGTGAGATCCAAGACCACCTCTAAATGCAGCGCTTTCACTGCGAAGCAAATAAAAACACATATATATGATTTAATTACACACATCAAAAGTGTCTAGGGATCAACATATATTTTTGCAATAACTTTTCTCCTGATTGATATTAATTAAAATTTTCTTTAAGGATTCATCAAATAAAGTGTTTTCGTTTGTCACAGTAACGATAAACCAAATCACCTTTGCATTAATAAAGAAATTTGCCATTTTCCTAATAAATGGATTTTTGACATTTGAACCACTAACACAAAAGTTCGAAAAAAAGACTGAAATAACAGTTTTCTTTAAAATTTTATTGGGTAACTTAAACAATTAATAATCCGTGTTTCTACCGCGAACACTAACAACACAAGAACATCGGTTTGGCATACTCAAAATGAGTTCATCCAAATCACGCTGTGGAATGGCCGCCCATGTTCGTTGCAACAACAAAAAAAGGTCTTCTTGCGACTGGATACCCTCCATATTCGGCAGAGCTCTTCTCTGTAGCATATCCCATGCATGCTCAATCGGGTTCAAGTCTGGCGACTGAGCAGGCCAGGGCAGGACATTGATGTTAGCTGCGGCGAGAGTCTGTCTTACAACTCTTGCGGTGTGCGGTCGTGCATTATCATGCATTAACTGAAATAAGGGACCGATTTGCACTTGTAGAGGAACGATGACGTCTGATACAATCGTCTCAGCATAAATTTGAGCGTTGAGGTTGCCTCTGATCCAAATCAACTCAGTTCTTCCGCCGATCCAAATACCCGCCCATACCATGATGGTTCCACCACTATAAGGATGGACTTCCTGGCAGGATTTTAATCGCTGTTGGCGTCCAGGGGTTCTCCAGTGTCGTATACGTCTTGTATCCGGTCTCATACCAAAACGAGACTCATCAGAAAAGCACACGAAACGCCATTGTTCTTCTGCCCAATTTCTGTGTTCAAGAGCCCATTGATATCGAATCCTACGATTGTGCATTGCTATAGGTGGTACCCGTAGCGGTCTTCGGGAATGAAGGTTCACTTCATGCAAGCGGTTTCTGACTGTTTGGTCGCTAATTAAGTTCCCTGAAGAGTGATGAAGCCTCACGGCTGGCATCATGGCAGTTATTGTTCGAGTTAAGATTTGAATATATCGGTCTTGTCTCCGTGTGGTGCAGCGATACCGTCCTCCATGGCGCTCAGCCACGGTACCAGTGCTTCGGTAACGTGTCCAAAGTCGACTGATAACACTCTGACTTGTATTCAGAGCTAAAGCCACAGTACGTTGCCGGGAACCAGCTTCTATCATTCCCACGGCTCTGAGCATTTCTTCCCTGCTTAAATGACGTCGCCGCTCCATAATAACGTTGGTTTTAATCAGTAGTAGGGAAACAGTAGCACTAATAATGTCTTCAATGCGTTGTATGTTTTTATAGGGAAAATATTGACAGCTGATTTTCATCTTTTACTCGAATTTGATTCACAGTTCCTGATTCAAATTATGAAATGCACCAAAAAGGATCCATATAAATTTATAAAATCATAAATTTATTACAAAGCCACATCTCAATCTCAAGAAATCCGCTTAAAAATGCTTGATCCCTAGACACTTTTGATGTGTGTAGTTTGCTACCACGCCCCTTGCGATTGAGAATCATCACTGGCCCTGCGTAATCTATACCAGTATTTAAGAATGGATATTCTAATTGTAGCCTATCGCGGGGCAAATCGCTCATTATAGGCTGAGTAGTTTTAGCTTTCTGCCTAACACAGCGAACGCATGAGTTTACCACACGCTTGGCCAAGTTTCTACCGCCTAGTGGCCAGTATTTTTGTCGTATTTGTGAAAGTAAAAGTAAAGGGCTGGCATGTAAAGAATCTTTGTGTTGTTTATCGAAAATAAGTTTTGTAAGAATGTGTTTACTGCACAAAAGTATTGGATGTTTAACATCATAACTATAAAAGGCATTATTTAATCGACCTCCAACCCGAATAATGTCGTCAGAGTCGAGAAAGGGAGATAGAGATAAAAGTCTATTTTTTGAAGGCAAGTTTTGACCTGATTTGAGTATATGATATTCCTCGGGAAACATCTCTTGTTGTGCAATACGAATCAGGGTATTATGAGCTGATGATATTTCTGTAAATAGTAAATTATTATCTGAATGACGATTGCCATTATTTTTTAAGTTAAAAATAAATCTTTTTACATAAGCAGTGACTCTTAGTAATTTTGAAAAATCTGATATTTTATTCATTAATGTAATTATGTAATTTTCAGAAGTATTGACAACAAAAGACATTTCCGGAAGGTTTGAATGTGTTTGTGTGTTAGGATTGATTGGGAATTGTGTGTGTATTGAATGTAAAAAAGACGGACCAGTCCACCACAGACTGGAAGCGCTGAGTGTATCAGCCCTCGCCCCACGAGAAACCAGGTCTGCTGGGTTCTCTTTAGAAGGCACATAACCCCAACTGTGTCCATTTGTACTTTCTTGTATTTCATGTATTCTGTTGCGAACAAATGATTTTAAACGATTAGTAGGTGCGGATAGCCATCCTAACACAATGGTCGAGTCTGTCCAGAAAAAAGAGTTATCAAACTGAATGGTAAGTGACTTGGTAATTTTTTTGTATAGTCTAGTACCTAATAAAGCCCCGCATAATTCAAGACGCGGTATGGTACTTGATTTAATGGGTGCTATCTTATTTTTGGAAGCTAGAAGGCGAACCTGAACATTGCCGTTTTGTGTAATTGTTTTAATGTAACAACACGCCCCGTAGCCGCGTTCAGATGCATCTGAAAAAATATGAATTTCAGTGGTGACAGTGTCGTTATTAAAAGACCAGCGAGGGATTTGTATGTTATTGAGTAATGGGAGAGATTGCATTAAGTTTAAGTAAGCTGATTTTAAGTTATTAGGAATTTCTTCATCCCAGTTGGTCTTTATTTTCCATAACTGTTGAATTATTAATTTGACTTCAACGATGCACGGCCCGACCAGGCCCAACGGATCAAAAACCTGACTAATTGCTGACAGGATAGTACGCTTTGTTACTTTAGATGGACTGTTTGAATGTAACATAAAGAAGAGACTATCTGATTCTGAGTCCCAGTGAAGACCAAGTGTTTTACTCGGCGATGAGGAACTCAAGTCCAAAGCCTTGTTTTTATCACCTTTAATTTCGGAAATTGCTTGTAATATTTGTGGACTATTTGACCGCCACTTACGTAAGTTGAATTTTGCTGAATCCAACTTATTAATGTTATGACATAGGTGTATGACTATCTCAACTGAATCACCCCCTCCTAAATAATCGTCCATATAAAAATCATGTGCTATGGCTCGCTTGGTCTCCGGATCTGTGCATTGCTCAGCCAGTGCAAGTAAACATCTAGTAGCTAGGAAAGGGGCGGATGCGGTGCCGTATGTCACTGTGTTAAGAGTGTAAGTGTGTAAAGGTTCTGATGGATCGAACCTAAATATAATTTGCTGTAAAGAACGTTGTGAGGGTTCGACTAGTATGGCTCTGTACATTTTCTCCACGTCGCTGGTTACTACAAACTTGTGTTGGCTAAACCGTAGCAGGATGGAAAGTAGATCGTCCTGCACTGTCGGGCCAATAAATTGTATGTCGTTAAATGACTTACCGGAGGATGTGACAGCTGATGCATCATATACAATACGTAAGCGTGTTGTAGTGCTGGATTCCCTTATCACTCCATGATGAGGTAGGTAATATTTTATGTTATTATTAGATGTAGTATGTAGATACTTAGATGTAGGTTTTGTTATTATATCTGATGAGTGTGATGTGTCATGCTTTTGTAAGTTTGATGTAGTATGGCAATGATGGTTGCTTGATGTGTTGTTTGATGAATGATTGTTTTGTGGTATGTTAGATGAGTGTTTACTGGATGTTGATTTGTGGGTGAGAGATGTATGAGTGTTTTGTGTCATATGCTTAAGATTAAGGTATTCACGCATGAATTGATGATAATCATTTTTTAGTTTATCATCACGTTGTAATTTTCTCTCTAGAGAGAGAAATCTTAATTTGGCTGTTATATACGAGTCGCCGAGAACGTCAGGCGATTCTTTAAGAGGTATTGTAACTATAAACTCACCGTTTTCGTTTCGTCTGGTGGTCTCTTTAAAAATAGTCTCACAATCCCGTTCCTCCTTAGATAAACAGTGATTAGACGAGATCGAATCTAATTCCCAGAAACGTTTTAACTGCGAATCTAGGTCTTGGGTAAAGTGACAATGAGTTAAAGTATTTTTCGGAGGGGAATACTGAAGAACACTACCCGGCACAATCCAACCCAGTTTGGTTTCTCGCAAAGTGGGTTGATGTTTACCTAAGTTTATTGTGTTGGTTCCTAAAATTTCCCAAAAGATGCTACTTCCGACTAAAATTTGAATAGCCGAAGGTACATTAAACGAGGGGTCCGATAGTTCGATACCTGTAGGTATGGGTATGTGTTCTTTGTATATAAATGTAGATGGTAATGATGTAGTGATGTGTGGTAATATATAGCAATCTATGTTCGCCTTATAGCTTCCGTTACGTGATTGTATTGATAATGTACAACTTTTAGTACTAGATGAAACCTGACTGTTGATCCCAACGACAGTTGAGTTAGTGCTATGAGACTGCAGACCCAGCTTCCCGCAGAGCTCGGACGTCACGAAGTTTGAAGTACTGCCATTGTCCAGCAGGGCCCGGGCATTGTGGCAACGACCATCCTTGTCCACCACTTTGACCAAGGCTGTGGAAAGCAATACATTGGTTTGATGAGTATGTGGAACAGGTGAATGTGTAGTTGATGGTGAATTTGTGTATGCAGATAGCACTACGTTTTCTGTGTTTGAGTCTGAAATTGTGTTTTTGTTGACATCTTGATGCAACAAGGTATTGTGACGAGAATTACAATATTTACAGTGCGAAAGTCTGCAATGTTTGTCTTGATGTCCTGTGCGTAAACAATTTTTACATACATTATGGTATGCTGAAACTTTTTTAATACGTGTGTTAACATCTAAAGCTCGAAACGTATCGCAATTAAATAAATAATGGTTTTGTTTACACAACGGACAGATGGGTTGTTTTGTTGAATTTGGATTGTTGGTAACTATAGCGAATGACTTGGTCTTATGAATTTGTGTGTCAGAGTGAGTGAGTTTCTGTGGTTGCTTGTTACTACTAAGTGTTTCTAATAATTCAGCTCTGTTATTTAAAAATGTTATAAATTGTTTCAAAGTTGGCTGTTCACTTAATGTATTTTTAAACTCTTCCCACTGTCTGTTTGTGATAAAATCAAGTTTTTTACCCATCATAGTGGGTTGCCCTAAGCTATTCAATGCTCTTAAATTTTTATTAATAATATCTGTCAAGGACCTTAATGATTTAGATGAATCTTTTTGAATCTGTTCTACGTTAAATAACGATTGAATGTGATGATTAATAAGAATTTTTTTATTATCGTATCGTTCTGACAATAATTCCCATGCAATTTTATAATTAGTAGCTGTAAATTCTAGACTTTGAATTACTAAAGACGCATTTCCTCTTAAAGATGTGCGTAAATAATGGAATTTACTAATTTCATTAATTCGTGTGTTGTCGTGTATAAGAGAAATATACATATCTCGAAACTCGAGCCAGTGATGCAAGTCTCCATCGAAACTGGGCAAGTTAATATCCGGAAGGCGAAAAAAGTCTTGCTTTGCATTAGAGATTGTCTCGGATCCACCTTCACTGCTTGCTGGGGTAGCCAACATGCTTCGTGCAAGTGCAGTGGTCTCAAAGTATATGGATTCAAATTGTTCCCTCTCAGCGTACTCTTTATCTTGATCCTCGGAATGCACTTCGATTTCCGTCTGAAATTTATTAAAGTCTATGTAAGCGTCCTCAATAACTTTAAGGCGATTTTGTAGTTCTATTTTATGTGGTATGCTTAATAATGGATATGATTTTGCTATTTCCATATAATTAGAAAACTGCGTTAATTTTGCTTTTTGGCTGCTGCGAAGCTTTAATAATCTTTTAACGCTTTCGTCAGGCATTTTACTTGCAGTGCAGGCGAATGATATAAAAAGAAAAGAAATAAAAGAGTAATTAAAGTTATTAACCGAAATCAGCACGAAAATTGGAAATAGATTAATGAGGTAGCGAATAGATATTATAAAAAAGTGAATCGAAGCTCAGGAATGCGGCCCGGCTATGCACGTATCCGCGCTAACGACCGGTTATGAAGGTCAAGCAATGACAAATATGTATGCACTTATGAGAAAACCTGTGTGGCACAAATAAGTCAATAATTAAATTATAGGGGGATAAAAGACTAGTAAGAGTAGGATATGGAACGGACTCACTCGGCTTGGTCTTGATGTCTCCTGAAGACGACACTGGAAGAACGATGTATTCTGTATGCTACGTCGTTTATGTGTCGAACGGGTCGGGTCCAAAGTCCGAGCGGTCACAGCACGCTTGTATTATTACGACGGTTCCTTTTCCATATAGTAGGACCAGTTTGGTTGTGTTATCCTCAGCTGCTTGCTATTATTTAGGTTATAGACTAAGGAAATAAAAATCGTGAATAATATAAAGACGGACTGTAATAGACGTTAAGATAAACCGCGTCGCGTGCGCGCCTAATCCGTTCCTTTGTCTTATGTGAGTATCTCGTCGCCGCCGCCGCCGCCGTCGACCGGACCGATGGAGGTGGCTACGCCCCCTCCCGCAGACCGTACCGTCCTCGCCTGCACCCTGGTGTTAGGCGTGGACAGGTACCCTACATCATTAAATATTTAATTAGACCTCAATTGAAACTAATAAAACAAAATCCAGTCTGGTTTGTTTTTTATTAACATGGATTCTGTGGTATAGATTCGATTAAAATTGTATGCATAGTGATTATATATAGGGTAAGTTAGGGGAAGACGAAAGGCGGGCTAACATAAAAAATTGACTTTTTATGTTATTATGTTGTTGAGGGCTGATATTATTATATTATTATTATTTTTATGTTACCCCGTGGGGACTTACCCTATAAAAGAAAGTCGTGTTAGTTACACTATTAATAACTCAAGAACGGCTGAACCGATTTGTATGAAATTTTGTGTGCATATCGGGTAGGTCTGCGAATCGGCCAACATCTATTTTTCATACCGCTAGGTTAAGGTTAAGCAACGTTAGGTAAGGTCAGTGAAGCGATTTGTTTATGTGCATATCGGGTAGGTCTGAGAATAGGTCTTAAAGTATATTTCATACCGCTAGGTTATGGTTAAACAACAGAAGGCAAGGTCAGTAAATAGAGAGGAGAGGGAGGTAGAGGGGATTCAGGAGGGGGTGATGGGGTGAGGGATAGGGGGAGTTAGGTGGAGCAAGGGTGGAGTGAGAGGAGCAAGGTGGGAGAAGAGAGAGAGGAGGGAGTTCAGAGAGGGGACAACGGGGAGAGGAACAGGGGGAGTGTGACGGGGACCGAATCGGGAGGGGGAAAGAGCATAGAATTAGAATTTTCTTATAAGATAGAGAGATGGAGAGAGAAATAAATCAAGGGAGGAGAAAGAAAAGGGGAGTAAAATGTTATAAAAGCGCGCTTTTAAAAACACCGGTTTTACTATGTATTTCGGTACTATGTTCGCGGTAAGATCAACTTCTCTTGAAGAACCCATAGAAGATTAAAGCTGCATGTTTGGAAAATAAGTCTTCATTTTTCGTCACCTATGCTTCAGAATCTGAAGACAAAGTCTTAAACCAGTGCACTAAATGGTGAACACTTGTTGGTAGAAGAGGTTAGCTATTGAAATGCTTGGAGTTTCTCTGAAAAATCGAATACAGAACGGAGAATCAAGGTTATTGCCTGGTGGCAATAACCTTGATTCTCATTCATTTTCATTCTGCGTTTAATCTGGTGATTAGCAAGCCAAAGTGATAATCGGCTGACCATATTTGCTGTAGAAAGGATAGCCATTGGAATAAACGTAAAACAGATACATTTTTTATGCTTATAAAAACAAAAAAGCTACTGACGGTTTCACTTCAGCACTCCCAAGGTTTCGAACTGATTTATAGCCGAAGATAAAAGATTCAAAGATCCTCATTACATTCTTTGAAACAGATACCGGTCCAGGCGCGGAATTTATATTAAAGAAATTGTTTACGATCTTTCGATATTGGTAAATTAGGAGAATTCCATTTTGTTAGGATTCTTGACTATATTAAACTTGTATTTTTATGTCTGTGTGATGTAGCGGATAACTATAGGTACGTGTGTGCGTGTGTGTGTGTGTGTAGTAGTGTGTGAATGCACTTTCGAGTCCTCAGACCACGTGGTCAATGTTCGATGATTCTCTCTCAATTTTCAACAGTAACTTATATTTTTAACCGACTTCAAAAAAGGAGGAGGTTCTCAATTCGTTTGTATATTTTTTTTTCTATGTATGTTCGCGCATAACTATGGCAATTATGAACCGATTTGAAAAAATCTTTCTTCTATCTATTCTTTAATCTGTTGATTGGGTCCCATAAAAAAAATTTGCTTACGAATAAGTAGTTCCTGAAAAAACAAGAATGGTGACTGACGCACGAAACCTGCAGGAATGCCTATAAGATGACTTTATGTCGCTTTTTATTATTAAGAACAAAAATAGTCATAACTGGCAAATATTTACCAATTTCAATGATTCTTTTTTTATTCGAAAAAGAAACCACTGTAATGAATCTGTATGAATTTTATCACAACCGGATAAGAACTTCCTGGAGGACCATGTACGATGTGGAGGAATGTATCTGGTAAAAACCATAAAACTGATGTTCTCCATTACATTACTCTAACAAATATTAACCGATTTCGATGATTCTTTTTTTATTCAAGAGAATAAACTACTATGATGATTCCATGCTTTCATTACAACCGGATATTTTTTTCTGAAGAAACATGAATTATGTAAAACTATGTAGACGATAATGTGATCATAACCTACCGAGATAATTTTACGGTCTTCGATGATTCAATCTTTATACTTATATGAAAATATCACTAAAAAGTTTAAAATAAAATCTTTAAAAAAAAAATGAACCGACTTCAGTATCACTGAAAAGTATAAAATAATTTAAATATTATTGAAGTTAGTGCCAAATATACACAGCCGGTAAGCTAACACCAACTTCAATAATATTTAAATTATTTTATAATTTTCAGTGATATTGAAGTCGGATCAATTTTTTTTAAAAAGATTTTACTGTTTTAGATGGATGAGCGGTATTTTCGAAAGTATTCTTCGTGCTTCACGCAAAACTATTTAAGTAATTACATTCCAACTAAAGGAATAAAAACACATTATTAAATTATATTGAGTCATTTACATTTATTTTCATTTTTTTTTTATTGACGGGCCTGTTGGTCTAGTTGTTAGTGACCCTGTATGCTACCCAACAGGTCGTGGGTTCGATTCCCACTGAGTGTCTGGGTGTTTTATCTATATAAGTATGTATTTACATAAAAAAGTATACATGTATTAGTATCAGTTGTCTGGTTTCCATAGTACAGGCTCTGCCTAGTTTGGGATCAGATGACCGTGTGTGAATTGTCCCAAGATATTATTATTATTATTCCATTTATTCATTTTACAACAATTATTTTATATTTTTAACAAGTACATTTAAAAATATAAAAATCCGCTTCCAACCGGCTGCGGGAACAGGGTCCTAGCAGACGGTGGTCAAGGCTCCAGAGAGAGGAACTTCCTCACAATGCGTGCCGTTTCCAACAGCACTGCCTTCTGCATCTGGCCCTTGATCCAGCCGTCTAACGTGAGCCTCTTGAGGTGTTTATCGAGGCTCTTGGCCATAAGGCCATTATTATGATTTAAATATCATATTTTTATGGTATTTCTTTTTAGTTCATTTCCATTTATCACTGGAAATAAAGGAGTAGTCCCATAAGTATGACGCTTCTTAGTATTAATTCTTAGTCCTTATGTTTAGCACCGAAGTTCTCAAACTGATGGTCTAATTTGATTTGAGAAATAAACAAACCTATTTAACTAAAAGCTGATTTTAGCAAGATGCTGATTTTCTTAGCATCGATATACTTTATCGATGGTTCTTGGCTATTTGATGGTAACATAATTATTCAGCCGGTTATTATGAGTTGGTCCTTTTTGTCTCGGGTTTTTAAATGCTCAATTTATACTTGAATCGAAGCTGTTATGTCCCTCGTATATTTGTGTTCCACTACATCTAGAATACGCGTGATAGTCCCTCCTGTCGTGTTGTGATGGTATTTCTTCCTATAATCTTCGATTTTGGTAGAGTTGTTATTGTTTCCGTCATCGACGCGGAGAAAATTGAATTTGTTCAAAATCCGTCGGATTCCAATGAGAAGGGCCCGACCCGGGAACGTTTTGTTTTCCGTTACTGTTTTAGTTTTATCGCTCTATTCCAAGAGTATTATTGCCGATTTATTTGTTCTGTAATTTACTTATGTGCAGGTACAGATAGTATTTTTAGATCACTAAAACTCAATCCGGTAATTTTTAGGATATGTCTAAAAACAAGAGTCAAGAATCACTCTCATAAAAACCGATGATATTCAATTTAATCATGATTGAAAAAGAGAGAGTACTTAATCATCATCATCAGCCGGAAGACGTCCACTGCTGAACATAGGCCTCCCCCTTGGAACGCCACAATGAACCACAATTGGCGATTTGCATCCACCGGTTACCTGCGACGCGCACAATGTCGTCTGTCCACCTAGTGGGAGGCCTACATACGCTGCGTCTTCCGGTTCGTGGTCGCCTCTCGAGAACCTTTCTTAATAATAATAATAAATCCTTTATTTCAGGCTACTATGGCCCATACAACAAATACCTTACAGACTAACATACGTAATTACATATTATATTATACTCAACATTAATTGACACGTAAAACTGCTGACGTGTCGCGCGTGGTGTTGGGTATCCGTCCTCGGAATCGTCGGAACAACACCCCTCGGCCAAAACTCTTCATTTGTGAAGATCAACAGTTATTCGGACTTTGTAAGAGTGAAGAAAAAGATAGTGCACCGGTGCACACACGAGTGCAATCTTGTTTTTTCGCTCTGAGCGTAGCACGTAAGCACTGACCACCTGCGTATTTGGCGGAACAAACGCTCTAAAGTGTTCGCACAGAATTCGTCTATTGGGCGTAGCCATATGACGAAGCTGAAGATCGATGACGGCAGTGCATTTCATCGAAACCGGAGATACTGAGAGAGCTCGAGAGATTTTACGGACAGTTATACACCTCAACACGGGAACACATTGATAGAACAGCTCAGGACACCAGAGCCAAACTAACCCGACACTACACTGAGGACATCCCAGACATCAGCCTGTACGAGATTAGAATGGCTCTCAAACAGCTCAAGAATAACAAGGCGCCGGGTGAAGACGGAATCACATCAGAACTTCTGAGAGAGGGTGGAAAACCGGTACTTTTAGTCCTCCAGAAGTTATTTAATTCCGTCTTACTCGAGGGTACAACGCCAGAAGCATGGCACAGGAGTGTGGTGGTTCTTTTCTTCAAAAAAGGTGATAACACTTTATTGAAGAATTATAGACCTATCTCACTCCTGAGCCATGTATACAAGCTGTTTTCGAGAGTCATTACGAACCGTCTCGAACGCAGGTTTGATGACTTCCAGCCTCCCGAACAAGCCGGGTTACGAAAAGGCTTTAGCACCGTAGACCACATACATACGCTCCGCCAGATTATACAGAAGACCGAGGAGTATAATCGGCCATTATGTCTAGCGTTTGTGGACTACGAGAAAGCCTTTGATTCAATCGAGACCTGGGCAGTATTGCAATCTCTCCAGCGGTGCCACATTGACTATAGGTATATCGAAGTGTTGAAGTGTTTGTACAGCAACGCCACCATGTCGATCCGACTACAGGACGAGAGTACGAAACCAATCCCATTGCAGCGTGGTGTGAGACAGGGAGACGTTATTTCTCCGAAACTGTTCACAAACGCATTGGAGGACGTTTTCAAGCTCTTGGACTGGAACGGATTCGGCATCAATATCAATGGCGAATACATCACTCACCTTCGTTTTGCCGATGATATAGTCATTATGGCAGAGTCGCTGGAGGACCTCAATACGATGCTCAGCGACCTCAGTAGCGTTTCCCAACAGGTGGGTCTTAAAATGAACATGGACAAGACGAAGATCATGTCTAATGTCCATGTTGCACCCGTACCGGTAATTGTTGGGAACGATACACTCGAAGTTGTTGACCACTACGTATACCTAGGACAAACTATCCAGGTAGGTCGGTCCAACTTCGACAAAGAGGTCGCCCGAAGAATCCAACTCGGATGGGCAGCGTTCGGGAAACTACGCGAAATCTTCTCGTCCAAAATACCGCAGTGCCTAAAGACGAAGGTTTTTAAGCAGTGTGTGTTGCCAGTGATGACATATGGTACTGAGACGTGGTCCCTAACTGTTGGCCTTTTGGATAAGCTCAGAGTCACACAACGAGCTATGGAGAGAGCTATGCTCGGAGTTTCTTTGCGCGACAGAATCCGAAATGAGGAGATTCGCCGAAGAACCAAGGTCACCGACATAGCTCTTAAAATCTGCAAGTTGAAGTGGCAATGGGCAGGCCATATCGCTCGGCGAACCGATAACCGCTGGGGAAGAAAGGTTCTCGAGTGGCGACCACGAACCGGAAGACGCAGCGTAGGTAGGCCTCCCACTAGGTGGACAGACGACATTGTGCGCGTCGCAGGTAACCGGTGGATGCAAATAGCCAATTGTCGGTCATTGTGGCGTTCGAAGGGGGAGGCCTATGTTCAGCAGTGGACGTCTTCCGGCTGGTGATGATGATGACCTAGTGGCTTACACGTTTACTAACTCGTGGCTTACTTTTATCTACATTTAGTTAGGTAACTATCTTTACCTTACAGATGAACCAAATGTTAAAGATCACAGATAAAAATGTGTAATCCTTACGGGTTTACCATGGTATTCACCTTTACAATCATGAATACAGTACTGATACTCAGTATCGGTACTATATCAGTCAATTTTATAGTATGTATAAGCACACAATCTATATCTATAGTTATTTCACATTATTTTATATGAATGTTGTTGCTTTTCTTATGATGAATCAAATAAATAATACACCTCAAAAAACTTCTTAATAGCCTATATTCAATGCATGAATTAAACAAATAAAATAAATTTTGATTTAATGATGTTCAAAATACTTGTGTATTTTGTTATCTTCAATAGAAAGGTGACAGGCAGAAGCTGGTATAAGCTTGATCAACAGTGTTTTATGGGCTGTCAAAGATTATAAATGTGGTCCTTGAGAAATTAATAGGCCAGCTGTCTAGACAGCTAAGTTGAATTTCTTAAGTAAAGCAGGCTGGATCTAAACCCGTCAAATACCCTAAATTTAGGGCTAAAGTAAGATAAGATTATCTTCACCCCCAAACTCAGCAGGGTTCGCAAACTTTTCCATAAAACAATGTTAAAGTTGATGATACCCATCGCTCGATTGTATCCAACTGTCGAATACTTTCAAATTAATTAACTTAGGATATTGATTTTACTTCGCGTCTACTGGATTATCAATTTTGTGGAGTAAATAAACGGCTAAAATAAATATAACTTATACTGTACACCAAATATTTAGTGTAAACAACTTAAAAGTTTTCCACAAATCTACCATTTTCGGATTATCTAGCCACCACGTAGCATCACAAGTGTAGTTGCTTTGAAAACAATTTATAACTTGACATACAGTAAACAATTTTAAAATCAAGATTGCATTCAAATTATTTAGTTTTCCATAAGTTAGCTTAACGAAATGCAGTCTTCTTTTCCGATTTGAATAATACAAATATTTGGTGTCTGGTAGATTTATAAGCTTACTGATATCATCATCATTAGCAGCCGAAACGTCCACTGCTGAACAAAGCCCTCTTCCTTAGAAGGGAGGGGTTGCCATAATCCCCACGCTTGACAGGTGTCTTGGGGTGGGGATCGCAGTTGGTGGTAGATAATCCAATAAAAAGACCCTGCTGCCCGTCTTCTTGTTTTCCCTTAGTCGCCTTTTACGGACACACAACGGAAGGAATATACTTGCATGAAATGCAGTAAGTCCTCAAGCAACATAACAAGAGATATAAAAGGGACCAAGTAGCGGTCCTAGACACACCCTTGTCGTATATCATGCTTAAAACTGATTTGCTTCGACATCTCCTCGCAGCCACTCTCGGGACATGAACACTATTAAAAGTTTTGCTAACTCCCTGAGAGCACTGACACAACTAGTTTGTGTTAAACGAAATAGGTATTCCAACACTGTAGGTATCTCGAGGTTCATGTATTGTACCTATTATGATGTCGTATCAGATAATAATACTCTCGAGAGATTCAAAAAAACTTATGCTGTTAAGTTTTTTTGTCTTTATACTACCAAGGTCGCCCGATCGCTTTATGGTAAGCAGTTACCGCATCCTATAGACGCTAGACTCCAGAAGAATCACTAGCGCGTTGCCGACCCTAAAGACATTAAATTCTCCAGTAATTTCACCAGCTACAGTGCCCGTCACACCGGAACACAGCAATGTTTACACACTGCTGCCTGGCGCCAAAATATCTGACACTGCGTTGGTAACTACCTGCAGGGCTATTGCGTATCTTTAGCCACCCAAGTGACTATCAAGCTTCCGTTGTCCACCGAACTTTGATGTCACCTGAATGTGTTTTAGTATCGGAAGTTATTGGTCACACAATTTAGGCAATACCGAATGAATCATTTGGCTGTTATTTGATGGTCACTTGCTATATGATCATCACTTTAGTTGTCAAACGAGATACGTAATAGGGGGGTAGGACGGCCCCTTGCACAATGAACCTATCACCTAGTAAGTTTCATAAATCCCCAAAATAATCAGCTATAGGTAGGTACCCTAACATTGTTAATGTTATTAATATTGTTGTATTGTATTTACCCGGGTGTCCAGGTAAGAATAGCAACCACCAATACTCTTCCGTTGGGTATCCGTAAAAGGCGTCAGGCGATTAAGGTAAAACAAGAAGACTGGCAGCAGCGTCTATTCGTCAGCGACGCTGCTAACGCTGCTGCTGTTAAGGTAGGGGTTGCCTTAAACCCCGCACTTGGCAGGCGTCTCGGGGATCGCAGTGTAAGTGACCTAAACTCCTCCTTGTATGCATTCCTTACTAAGAAAGAACGCCATAACAAAGATTTAAAATACCTACCCTTTTAAAGAGACAAATTGCACAAAAGTGTTATGCCGTAAATATTTCCCGTTACTATCGAACGCCACTGGAGGTTCTATTCTAATGTCGGCAACATATCAGGTGTACCCCAGAGACTTCGTATCCTTAAATTTCCGATGAAAACAAAGAATCCGGGAATATAGGTTCGCGGGCCCGGGCGAATGGAAATTTACATCCTAATTTCCCTGGTGTATACCCACTCAAACACTATTCGTCAGGGATATCAAAAATCGAATATCGGGAACTATGCAACTTCATGCTACGTAATTCTATTACGCGGTTATTGTTATTGGCGTAGATACAACATTCTACGGTTATTGTAATGTAATATGCTATTTTTAAAAGTTTGAACTTTGAATTGAAAAAAATATTTGTATGTTCAATTCAGTAGGTATAGCTGCATCATAGGCAGGTACATTAAAATATAGTGTGCCTAAATTACCTGTGAAAGAGTGAAATTGCGGTGTCGTCGCTGTCTATGTGAATCTGGCAAATAATAATTTTAATGTAAATATTTTAGTCACTATTTTTATAACAAACACTTAAGGTCGTCAAGAGTTCGTCAATCTTGTATACATATTCCATACCACAAATTTTACAAATACTCGATGCCATTTCTAAATCTGCAACTTTATTTCATGGCACTATATTGCCATGAGGCTATATTATACATACTTGAGAATTATCCTAATATTAAATTGGATATTTTTCATGATAGTCTTCCCGTTTTTAAACGAAAAGTTTTACGACTATCAAATTAATTTATAATTCTAAATTTTACTCTAAATTTCTTTGTTCAAATCTAAACACATAGCAATTATGTTTTAATAACTGACTAATTTTTACAACTCACCCCCATACCGTAATATGTATTTCATACGCAAGTTGAGTATACCTGTCATTGATAAACATACTAGATTAATTAATTATAGCATGTATTAGGTTAAGCAATTGTATGTATATCGTTGGTGTACCTAATAAATAAATAAAATAAAAATATCAAGAAGGCTAGTAGAGTCAACAGGGGACCAGAGGGCTGGCACGTACCTTGCTCAGCATATTAGCAGTACCATCCAGAGGGGTAACGCTGCCAGTCTTCTGGGTACATTACCAGGTGACAGCGATGCACCAACCTATTTATTGTAATGTATTTGGTTTTATTTTTTGCTACTTGTGTACAATGTACATATCTTTTTCTTTTATTGCCAAGTTGAATGTCGTTTTTTTCGGGTTCCGAAACAATTTTGCCTTTAGAACTTGTCTGGTCAAATCGTGATGACTACTCACAATAGGCTCTAGCTAACAGAAGTCATACGAGTATGAAAGACGGCGCTATTCAATTTAAAATGGTTTAGCTAATAACTTCTTTTGGAAAAATAAATTGTATGAAACGTCGTACAACGTAACGTATACTGTAGTTTTGTAGATATCGGTATAACCAAAAAATATTTTTTATTTTGCAAATGAAATAATAATTCAATAAATCATTATTGCCGAATAATTTAAAATACCCATGTACAATTTCCTCGTAATGTATATTGTAAATTATTTTTAGCGTGTAACCTACTTTCGGCGTTCCTTGCGAAATCTAATTTATACGCGCCCGGGAAGTGATTGAATTTCAGTTGTTATAAAAATGCAAATTGCTGGATATCTATTAACTTTCGCAGACATTGGGAGAGTATTAATAATTAAATCGTTTCATTCAATTTTGTTGAGCACCGGTCCTGCTTTTCCTACATGTGTCTTCATTTACCTACGGGGTCTATGAGTAACAAATTTCGTCTTCATCGTATCCCTATAAAAACCTTTATACCGAATGCATACTACGGATTCGGTAAGTAGTAAGTATGGAATAACTAGCCTTAGAACTCTCTTTGCCGATTCTGTACGCCGAGCTGTAGAGTGCTACAGCTCACTCCGTAACCCTAGAAATGCAACTTGCCACAAGGGTAACTCTGATTCTACGAGCTAGGGATACATATCAAAAGATTATGAGGAAACCTAGGCATGGGACAAGCAGCAGTGTGTAAACATTGCTGTGTTCCGGTAAAGGGCACTGTAGCTGGTGAAATTACCGGACACAAAGACAGTATCTAACGTCTTAAGGGTCAGCAACGCGCTAGTGATTCATAGTGTATAGGCTGCGGTGACTGCTTACCATCAGGCGTGCCGCATGATTGCTTGCCGCCCTGGTAGTATGATATGATCTACTAACCTGCACGTGAAATTGTATCCGGAAAGAAAACCCGTGCCCATTAAAATATAACCGGTACTATATTAGAATATACTAAAATATTATGGATAGTAGGTACATTTTTTTGTCGGAGAGAAAACCTCAAAAGGTATCCGGTCTCCGTAGGTGCGGAGTTTATGTAGAGTTCCTACCCACTAAAACTTCCCCGGTGACCAGCATCGACGCTATGGAAAGACGCTGGGCACTTCGTTTAGACCTCGTCAGTCTCTTCAGCTCTAGACGCTCGCTAGAGCTTGTCCCGGTGGGAGTAGGCCCTAGGATGTCCATTGAGTACGGGACGGGACGGGGCTTGCGACTTCCGACCCTGAGAGCACCGCGTCTGATTCAACCAGACTGGCAATAGACATAATTTTCATTGCCCAAGCCGAGGCCGTGCCTCCCTGAGGTGCCCTTGAGCTCGTCGCTACTTCTGCCGTAAAGGCTAGAGCGCTTCAAGCGCTCGCCTCCTATTGTCCGGTGAAGCTGTAATGGCCATCTGCGGCCAACAGCGTATATCATTACCAAAAAAAAAAAAACATTTCATTTTCCGATTTTAGCGATTTATATTGCGCCCATAAGGGCTCCCACACATAACAGCGATGCGATGCGATGCGGCGTGAAACAAATGAATTTTCGATACAAGTTCCTGCAGCTTGTATCGAAAATTCAATAAATAATGGGAACCCTAAGGTGTAGGCCATTTTAATTCAATGGTGTAGGCATAATTATATTTAGAAGACAAAACACACAAAACAAAACAAACACAAAGACAAAACGGCATTGCTGGTTTTTGGGATTAAGCGAAGACAGGTTTAAACAAGGAAATAAAGACGCCATTCATCCCGATCTATTTATAATTACTGTATCGTCTGGTAAATAAATCTCACTAATTGCTAGTGGCAGCAGCTAAACTAAAGCGCTTTTCTGATTGCCGCCCCGTCTCGCCGCCCTTAACGGTGCTCGAGGAGCAGAATTTCGTCACCTGTTGAAAATAATTAGTCAAAAAAAATCAGTGGTAAAACAAAAAATGCAGGTGTACTGCGCTCAACATCGTGTTTTCTGTATAAACCACTTGACGGGAGAACTAGAAAAAAAATTCAGACGGTTCTTTTTTTTTGTAGGAATTTTCGACGAACGTGAACTATTCGAACGAGGGTGCTCGTTCGTCTGACGAAATCTGAAGTGGAAATCAAACCAGTTTGGAATTGATATTGAGCGTATGTAGGCACGCAATGGCGGCTTTCAGCAACAACAAAAAAATACTCTGGACGCGGCCGGCTACATCCATATATTTATTAAATAATAATAATATTGATTATGTACTGTCGCGATCACGAACGCTTTCAATCGGAATCGCTTGAACGTTACGTGTGCTTACCCCGCGATTACCGAATTACCGAAGCGATTATTGTGTTAAAGCCTCAGAGTAATTAGAATGGAGATAGTTTCACGTCGATTCCCCGAACAAATTTTTCGTGGCACTTTTGCGAGGTGCGGGAGGCGAAGTAAACACACACAGATACAATTTCACGCATACTCTTGCAAATGTCTAATGCAAACTCTTCATGTTTCTATGAACCTACACTATAATAAACTCGCAACACATTCAAAAAGATACGCACACAAATAAAGAATGACCTGAACATATGAACAAAAATTTGGCAGAGGGGTTAGCGCATTATGATCTCTCCAGTGGTATCTCCTCTAAGGTTAAAGCTGATCAACCAGCAATGTCTCTTACTTTTGAAATAGTTTGTTTATATAAAAGTCGACACCGATAAACATACACACACACACTCAGGGGGTCTAGTACGAGTTCCGATAGTTTACCAGCTCGATCGAACTGACAGTTTTTGCCCGTACATTTTACTAGTTCTTGATAGTTACCGCTAGGGGCGCTGGTGTGAAATGTATGGAGTAAACTGACGGTTTGATCGAGCTCGTAAACTATCGGAACTCGTACTAGACCCCCAGTAGTGCCCTTTTTTTTTTTGACGCGGGTGAAATCTTCCAAAGATCCCCGGGAGCTGTGGGGCTCGACCGGGGTATGTGGTATTCTTACCCACTAGAACCCCCGCGGCTGTCGCATCGGCACATGAGAGGGGGGACCCCAGGGCTCTCCAAAGGGATCTGCACCAGGGGCCCCTCAGTGCCTTGCCTTTGAGCCCGCCGCCGGGGGGCGCATTGTAGCCCCCCGGGAACCTGACACAGTACTCACGGAGACGGGTGTCGCAACCCCGCCGCCGTCCTCCTCGGAGTCGCCGCCGTACTCAATGGACGCTCAAAGGGCCCACACCCCGAGCGTCCAGCGCCTCCGAAGCCCCAGAAGTGTCCTGAGCTAACAATCATCATCATCAGCCGGAAGATATCCACTGCTGAACAAAGGCCTTGGCAAAAGGGGGGCCTTGTGCCATAATCCCCACGCAGGCATCTTGGGGATCGCTGTATAGGTAGTAGGTAATCCAATAGAAAGACGACGACTCATACGAAACTCGAAAGCTCCAACGAGAGGAGATGGGCAGGTGCTATTTTTACCAGAACACCCCACGAGCAGTAATTATGTATAGGCAGCGTATTCAGCAGACCAATCCCTGTCACCACCTCTATCAGCAACACAATTGCCATTTAAAAAAAAAGAAGAAAAAAAAAACATTATTATCATCTTACTTGACATGAGGTAGAGACGTCAATATACGTAGTTTTTTTTTTGTTTTTTTTTTGCAATGTTGGACGCTGTTGGCCGCCGATGGCCATTACAGCTTCACTGGACAATAGGAGACGAGCGCTTAAAGCACTCTAGCCTTAACGGCAGAAGTAGCGACGAGCTCAAGGGCACCTCAGGGAAGCACGGCCTCGGCTTGGGCTGTCGCTTAAGAGAGGGCTGAGTTTACCACCGGTTCACAACGCGCCCCCACTGAGAAGAACCGGCAATAAACTCAGTGGGGTATACGTAGTTTATAGCTCTATCACTTACTATCAAGAAAGTAAGGTGAAAATAATATTGCTATTAGAGGTAATGGTACAGGCACAGGTTACATAATATTGCTATTAGAGGTAATGTTATCACCACCTCTATTAGCAATATTATTATCATCTTACTTGGCATGAGATAGAGATGTCAAAATACGCAGTTTATAGCTCTGTCACTTTCTATCGAGAAAGTAAGGTGACAATAATATTGCTATTAAAGGTGATGGTAGGTACAGGCCCTGTACTTGGAGAGTATCTACAGTTTTAAATTGAAAGGCGTGCAGTATCGGTGTCGCGCTATATACAACGTGTTACAAAATACCCCTTAATTTTTTTTTTTTTTTTTTATTATTTTCACTGATGTGCAAACCCTATTTCAGTAAAATTAATAAGTAAACTACGCAGAATGTACCTACATTTCTACCTAATTCGCGGAACGACGAAATTTTTAAAATACCTAACCTTACTAGGGTTGACAAAATTTTTGGCTTTGATAATTAATTATATTTTTTACGGGGTATTTTGTAACACGTTGTATAACGCATAACGCGGCATTGCGTGGCGCGTGATAATACATGTAGGTATTGTAGGAAAAATCCTAAATCTATGGGTAACATGTGGTTAGTATAAGAAAAGTAAAAGTAAAAGTCAAAGTAAAAGTAAAAGTAAAAGTAAAAGTAAAAGTAAAAGTAAAAGTAAAAGTAAAAGTAAAAGTAAAAGTAAAACTAAAACTAAAAGTAAAAGTAAAAGTAAAAGTAAAAGTAAAAGTAAAAGTAAAAATAAAGTAAAAGTAAAAGTAAAAGTAAAAGTAAAAGTAAAAGTAAAAGTAAAAGTAAAAGTAAAAGTAAATGTAAAAGTAAAAGTAAAAGTAAAAGTAAAAGTAAAAGTAAAGTAAAAGTAAAAGTAATATTAAAGTAAAAGTCAAAGTCAAAGTAAAAGTAAAAGTATAACTAAAAGTATAACTAAAATAAAAGTATAACTAAAAGTAAAAGTATAACTAAAAGTAAAAGTTTTTATAATTATCCTTCACAAAATCTTAAGACAATGGAAAATTAAGTATATCTTGCCGCCGGATATCTTGCCGGATCTTCTCAGTTGAGGCCGCGTTGTGATCCGGTGGTAGCTTCTTTAAAAAAAATCATGACCTTTCAAAAGTGCTAGCGTTAAGCCTATTTGAAATAAACTATTTTTGAGTTTGAGTTTTGAGTTGAGTTAAGACGACCCGTTGGGTGTCCGTATCACAAAATGTGTCTTGGTTAGAGATAAATTTAACGGTTGGTTACATACATTTAGCAACCGACGCTTTATGGCCAAGATTAGATTACAACACGACACAACAGCATAGTGTGTCCTTAGGACTATTAAGATGAAAATAAATTGAGCGTATGTAGGTACCTAGCATGGAAGTAATAACTCATAAGTACTACGTTGTACGTAGTACTTATTACTTCCATGGTACTTAATACCTACTGCTTTACAACAAATGTCAAAGGAATTGTTGCAAAATGGGCAAGGAATATGTACACCACCTCAAAAAATCGAGAAAAATCCATAGAATTCGGGAAAAATATAAATATTTTGTTCATCACTATTATTGTTGTAATTTTAATTATAATTATCATTTATTTTATATCTATATTCAACATGGCGTCTCATCTGAGCGTCTCACTGATGTCGAATTAAACTGTCAGCCAGCCAGCTCTCAATAGCTACTGCTGCTGTCACACTTGTCACAGTTGGTTGTGTGCGTGTATTGCATGTAGTGAATTGATTATAATTGATATTGTAATTATTAAAATGATGAATGAAAACAGAAACAAAAAAAAATACAAAGAGTACTGTCTTAGAGAAAGAAACCAATAGAGAGCTGGCACTTTCTTTCTCATTCGCGCAAGAAAAGGATGCATTTATATATATTATATGTGATAGAAAGAAACAGAGCATATGATTTTTTGTCCCTCAGCGTGTGTTCAAAATCTGGCGCACCTACGGTGCGATTTCTTCTAGTACTCATGAAATTTTCTAGTTCACGACCTAGCTTGGGAGTTTTAAATTCAATTGCATTATGAAATATCGTTTAAACTACATAATAGGCGCATTTGAATAAATATCCATAACGTGTGTTAGGTGTACGAATGATTATTTTCTGTCCTTATCGGTGGCACGCTAGCTAGATGTCTTGTTATATTCTGTCTACGAGTACCTTAGAGAAAGAAACCAATAGAGAGCTGGCACTTTCTTTCTCATTCGCGCAAGAAAAAGATGCATTTATATATATTATATGTGATAGAAAGAAACAGAGCATATGATTTTTTGTCCCTCAGCGTGTGTTCAAAATCTGGCGCACCTACGGTGCGTTTTCTTCGAGTACTCATGAAATTTTCTAGTTCACGACCTAGCTTTGGAGTTTTAAATTGAATTGCATTATGAAATATCGTTTATACTACATAATAGGCGCATTTGAATAAATATCCATAACGTGTGTTAAGTGTACCAATGATTATTTTCCGTTATTTTCTGTCCTTATCGGCGGCACGCTAGCTAGATGTCTTGTTATATTCTGTCTACGACGAGTACTGTAGTAAAAATACTTTTAACGCTATTGATAATAAAAATGACACATGACATTGACACTTTTCCGCCATGCCAGTTTTTTGTTATGTGTTGCAATTCTAAGTAAAAACTCTTAAGTTTCACTTGCAAATAAAGCCAAATTAAGGTAAATGGATAGTTAAAAACTGTTTTATGTTTGTTTCCCTATTTTAGAGTTAGTCTAAGATCCCGTCATAGAACGACCTTCACCGAGCTGGTTAAAACGTATTTTATATTCAATTTAATATGTCAATAAGTATATTGCATATGGGTTGTCTAAAAAATTTCAGTCCAGGATAGGATTAATTAATAATTAAAAAATATATTTTTTTTAAGTTTTTCACCGGTTTGGTTAATATACAAATTCCATACCAGTCGAAAGTTTATAGCCCATAGAATATGAAAACGTTAGGTTGCCTTATCTTTTCCAGTCACAACTCTTGGGTTGGCAGGTATAAACAGGTAAATCGATACTAGTACTAACTTGCACCGGTCTGGTTAATGAATTAAAATTAAATGAAAATAAAGATTATTTCATTACGAACACGGTGGTATAGGGTTGTCTGCGAAAATTCAGTCCTGAATTCCGGTTGTCGAATTTTAAAAAGTGTAATACTGCTGCGAGTGAATATGTGCTACTGAGAGATCCCAGCCAACCATCCTTAATACCATTCGTCATTGAACACAGAACAAAAATCAGTACAAGTACTATAGAACGCTTAATTCAAGTAAGAACTAGTAGGCACGGCTAAGAACATCAAAATACATAAACATCAGGTAAACGACAGTAGGTACCATACCGTCAGCTGTATTTATCGACATTTGCGCTTGTGACAGATCAAACTCATCACTACATGTCACTTAAGTACATATCAATATAACTCTCATAATATAACTTTAAATAGTTAAATTTACCTGCCTCGTAGAAGAAAATCTGCCTACGCTTTGTTTAAAGAGACCATCGACTAACGCGTACTCTATTCTTAATATATAAACTCTATGCTTTTTTTTTTTTTCTTTTTTGACATATTAAATTGAATATAAAATACGTTTTATCCATTAACCAGCTCGGTGAAGGTCGTTCTATGACGGGATCCTCTACTAAGTATAGTGTACAAAGTCCCAGCCCAGGCTCCATACATTTTGAAACATCTCTTTTGTCAAGTAAAATTTGTCATGTCAAAGTTGTCATTAGAGCAATTGATTCTGAGCTCATGTGAGGGTTGGTTGATTTGATTGAAGTATTGAACACAAATTGTCATTTTCCGGATGTAAACATATTGATTAGTTATATTTTTAACACAATTTATTAATTCGCCCCGCATTTAACAAAACAAAATGGACCAAGAAACAGCGAAAAAGCTTCTCGTGGAAGGAGGGACATTTGTTTTCCTCGGGGTACCACAGGAGACACAATTTGGTATTGACATGCAATGCTGGAATACAGAAGAGGACTTTCGCGGAATAAAGATGATACCGCCAGGATTACACTACATACATTATTCGCCAGTGAGCAAGGGTACAGGGGATGTCTCGCCACGGTAATTATGAGACCCTACTTAATTGTATAAACCTACAAACCTTTTTAGTTACAATTTCGTTCTGCGATTCATATTTCGCAAAAACGTCCGTTCTTTCTCTTTAGGACAATAATATTTTATAATATCGTTGCTTTAGGATATTTTCTAGTTGGTCTATAGAACAAACACTATTTAAAACTTTTAAATTGTTCTAACCAAACCCACACATCCTTGTATTTTGCTATATTTTTTAGCTACTTGGCTGTCTAGACAATGCAACATTCTACAAGCGTTATTGCGAATATAAAGTATAAAAATGTATGACATAATACATAGAAAAATCAAGTGAAATTATATGAAATTGACACTGTTAGCTAATGAAGAAATAGAATTTCTATTGTAGATTAGCTAGGCCCTCAGGGGTCCTTGGCATTTGAACTTTATGAGCCTTAGATCCCATGTTTATAGTTTCTTATCTAAACATATGTTTAACAATGTTTCTACATCCATCAAGCATTTTTTAAGTTTCTTATCATGAGAGGGAAAGAAAACTAAAGGCCCATTTACATGATGCAAGTTTCTTGCCTGTTGCATACAATAATATTGAAGCAATAAATGCCTTGCATCGTCTAAACAACATGTCACATTCTTGCTCTACTAGGCAAGTTTTCCATTCAAAACTGTTCTTAGTATTACATTCAACTTGTTAACACTAGTTAACCTACCTACCTACTAAGGTATCTGCGTGTAAACAGTTACTTACAATTCTTGAAGGTCAAATATTGCACTTAATTTATTGCGTTCAATTATTGCTCTTGTATGTACAAGAAAATGGTATCGTGTAAATGAGTCTTAACACCATAATCTAAGTTCAATTTAGTATTGAATAAGACATTACTTAAATTGCATTAGTATTTTAAAATATAAATGTGATCTAAAAGTTAATCTGTATTTTACAGATCAGGCTTCATGTACTATTTCCACAAAAAGGAATTTCTTGTAAAAATGTGGGACAAAAAAACAGAAGATCTGAGTAAGGATGAAATAAGTGAAGAAAGTATTCAGCGACTGAAAGATAACTTACTAAACTTGGACAGGCACCTGGCACCGTATCCATATGAAATATGGCAGAAATGGAAACTTATGTCTTCACAAATAACAGGTATTTATGTAATGCACACAATTTACCTAAGTATACACTACTTTTCAATTGTTTTTAATGATTTTATTATGTTGATAGAAACATTTTACAATACAATAAAAATAATTAGTTTATTATATGTGTGTGTTTAGTATTTGCTAATACTGTGTATGGCATGTGCTTGTGCATATTAAAACATATTGTTGTAGGGATGGAGAACCAATAGCAGCAGTGTAGCAGAACAGTTAAATTAATAAATTTGTATTAGTGCAGTATAAATTAATACAAGGTTTTCCCTGTTTTCATGCCACTGCACTGGGTCACTACTCAATGAAAGACTTTTGTATGCCCAGACCAGATCCAGATTGAATTTCTGATTCCCATTTTTGGTACCCATTTTTTATTATGAACTGTGCAGTTTATTTCACCTTCAACATTATACTTACAGCTGAACTAGCAGCTAAGCTGTCCCCAGAAAATGGCATGATCCGAGCATCTGTTGAACTTCTATCCATGACAGATGAAGAGAGGCCAAGAGGTGTTAAATCAGAGGTGTCCACAGAGAGCCAAGAAACAACAGAAAGCACAGAAGACTGCCCAATAAAAGAAACAGAGGATGATGAATGTCCTGGACAGTCTGATGCTAAAAGAGTAAAAAGGATAACACGGGAAGAAAAGGAGCAGGCTATGTTGCCAGACTTAAAACCAGCACCAGGTAAGATATAGGTTCTTAAATATCAATATTTATTTGAAATTTGTCGCTCTCAAAAATGTATTGAAAAAATTAAGCATTAAAAAAATCTTTGACTGATAATGCTGGATCATAGAAACATATTAAACAACATATACAAAAAACTGTATCAAAATCAGTTGTTTTTGAGAAAATAATAATAGACATGCATACATCCCGATTAAAATAATATATTACCACTACTATATAGGTCGCTCGAACCGATAACCGTTGGGGAAGAAAGGTTCTCGAGTGGCGACCACGAACCGGGAGACGCAGCGTTGGCAGGCCTCCCACTAGATGGACAGACGACATTGTGCGCGTCGCAGGTAACCGGTGGATGCAAATAGCCAAGAGCCCTGGGGTTTCCCCTCTCATGTGCCGATGCGACAGCCGCGGGGGTTTTAGTGGGTAAGAATCCCACATACCCCGGTTGAGCCCCACAGCTCCCGGGGATCTTTCGAAGATTTCCCCCGCGTCAAAAAAAAAAAAAAAAAAGTCCTCATTTACGGAGACGCGGGGCGTCGCGCGTCGCGTGTGGCTGCGCGGCCCGCACTAAATTCAAATGTAGGGCGTTTGATGAGTGCGTTTACGGAGAAGCGATTTTATACGCGTTTGTTTGAAATGGAGCGTGTTTTACGGCGGAGCCCGCGGATGGCATCGTCACGTCCCACGCGGCGTTAATCGCGGCGGCGCACGCAGCGGCGATTCTCGATGAAGCGATGCCTGTGGCGGAATCTTCTGCCAGTCTATTTGGGAATCGTGCAACACAGACGTAGTCACCATCGCAATGGAGTATGATTTGATCGAATTTTTTTAGAAGAAAATTGTGTGTTAAAAATTGAGTTGCACCGCCGTTGCCCGCGGCGTCGTCCGCCGCGGTCGCAGTGGCGGGCACCGCCACTCTTCCCGCCCCGCGTCTCTATAAACAACATCGTATATTGCTATAAATCTGTGTTTACGCGTGCAATGATACGTGCCGCTTCATGCGCCGCCGCTATGTAAACAATAAAAACGTCCGACGCGCCGCGAGACGCCACGCCACACGCGACGCGCGACGACCCGCGTCTTCGTAAATGAGGCCTTACGCGGGCGATGACGCACACATCGCGGGATGTCGCGGGCAATCGGGAATTGCCATGTTGAACTGTCGCGTGGTGTACTACCTTCACATGTTTTTATAATTGTACAATAATTTTTACCGTTTTTTACCATTAGAATATACATAAGTAATTTTACCATTGGTTGATATTTTTAACCGACTTCAAAAAAGGAGGAGGTTCTCAATTCGTCTGTATATATTTTTTTTATTTTTTTTTTTATGTATGTTCGCGCATAACTCTGGCAATTATTAACCGATTTGAAAAAATCTTTCTTCCATCCATTCTTCAATCCATTGATTGGGTCCCATAAAAAAATTATTGCTTAGTAATAAGTAGTTCCTAAAAAAACAAGAATGGTGACTGCGCACTGAGAGTTGCAAGAAAGCCTATATAGATGACGTTTTAGTCGCTCGGACTCGCTCGGTCGGACAAAAATGGTCATAACTCTGGCAAATATTTACCAATTTCAATGATTCTTTTTTTATTCGAAAGAAGAAACCACCGTATTGAATCTGTATGAATTTTATTACAACCGGATAAGAACTTCCTGGAGGACCATGAACGATGTGGAGGAATTTATCTGGTAAAAACCATAAAACTGATGTTCTCCATTACATTGCTCTGACAATTATGAATCGATTTCGATGATTCTTTTTTTTTTCGAGAGAGTAAACTACTATGATGTTTCCATGCAAATTTCATTACGACCGGATATTTTTTTCTGAAGAAACATGAATTATGTAAAACTATGTAGACGATAATGTGATCATAACCTACCTAGATAGTTTTACGGTTTTCGATGGTTCAATCTTTATATATGAAAATATCACTAAAAAGTTAAAATAAAATCTTTTTAAAAAAAAATTGAACCGACTTCAATATCACTGAAAAGTATAAAATAATTTAAATATTATTGAAGTTGGTGCCAAATATACACAGCAGGTACGCTAACACCAACTTCAATAATATTAAAATTATTTTATACTTTTCAGTGATATTGATGTCGGTTCAATTTTTTTTTAAAAAGAGTTTATAGCAGTAGTAAAATATTTTTTTCCTATAAACATGTACTCTCACAGTCACGTGCCAGCCCAAAATACGTGCGGACGAGGTAAGCGCACGTAACGTCGTTCAAACGATTTTTGATTGAAAATGTACACCGTTCGTGTCCGCGATAGTACAATTACATATTGTTCAGGTGCTCATAACATGATTCTTCTTCATTACAGGCACGGCGATGAGGTTCACAGAAATACCTCGCGACAAATATCCACCAGGGTCGACGCCCGAAGAGATTACAAAACATTACCTGGATCAGTCATACACGCTGGAACTAATGATCGCCCAACATGACGAGTAAGTTATGAATAATACTGAACCCTAGCTTCCGTGGCTCAGCAGTGAACCGCTTGCTTTGCAAACCGGAGTTCCTGACCTTGTATAGGTACAACAACAGACATTGAAGGCTCATTGTCGGGAAATTGAGAGAATGGGAGAATATCTACGCTAATGTTGTATTCTGTATTTGTATCAGTAATATCTGATTACCATATTACAGGAGGATCTACCTAGTTTGCATCAAATGGTGGTGTGGATAATCTCAGTATATTTTAACTTTACTTTCCAGACCACTTCACATTATAGGCGAGTTGCAATTCGCGTATCTATGCTTCCTCATCGGACATTCCCTCGAAGCGTTCGAGCACTGGAAGGACCTGGTCATTCTCATGTGCTCGTGTGACGACGCCATACACAAATACCGCAGCGTGTTTTTCCACTTCATAAGAACGATTGAGGTCCAAATCGAGGAGATGCCAGAAGACTTCTTGGCTGATATCGTTATGAACAAGAATTTAGTGTACAAGAAGCTAAGAGAATTCTTCCGTACAGCGTACGTGAGCAAAGTTGATGGTCGTTTGCTGACTATGATTGAGCGGTTTAAAGAGAACTTGACGGATAAGTTGCAGTGGGATTTCACAGAGCTCGATGCAGATGAAGAAGATGAAAGACCAGTGATTGTGCAATTAGATGAAGCGGAATAACTTATTTAATTTTAATAATTGGGACATTGATCTATGTGTCGTCTCCCCTTAGTTAATTCATTGGTGTGCAATTTTAATCATCGAATTGATTATAAATGAAAGTGAACTCTATTGCTGATATATTAAAACTAGTGTTGCTTAGCAATACATTAATGTGTATATTTATCAATGAGATGTGAGTATGGACTGTTGACTACTTTGTTATAATGACACGGGTTTAAATGTATTCGCTGATAAATTGCGAGTTTAACTTCAATAGAGATACATTTTAGAACTTAGTTATAGACAGACCAAAGCGAACAAAATTATTGAAATATTGTTACCAAATGGTAATGAATTATAGTCTCGTCATAATTTCTCTCATTATAATTGTCTACTTATTATTACCTACTCTCTGACTGTTTTAGTAAGTCAGACGCCATTTTAGTATGAAAATGTTGCCAAGGCCACATGGACACAGGACTTGTGCGGCGATTACACTACCTATTAAACTTAATATGCTAGTTATAATGTTATATTCAGTCTATAGAATCTTGAAACCTAGTCTGTTGGTTCAAAATTAAAAGTTATATGTTGAACGGTTTATAGAAATATTTACTTATAATTGACCTTGGTTATTTAGGTACCTATTTGACCTTACCCATTTACGTTCTCTGAGTATGGCAGTACTTTATTTTAAATCCTTCCTACTGTTTGATGACTGTCTAATAAAACGCCACCCTTGAGTTTGTCTTGACGTTACTCCTCCAGTGATTAGAGTGGCGTTATTCCTCCGGTGAGTCGAGTAGCGTTGTTCCTCCGGTGAGTCGAGTGGCGTTGTTCCTCCGGTGAGTCGAGTGGTGTTATTCGTCCGGTGAGTCGAGTGGCGTTGTTCCTCCGGTGAGTAGAGTGGTGCTGTTCCTCTCTCTCTGGTGAGTCAGTGGCGTTATTCCTCCGGTGAGTAGAGTGGCGTTATTCCTCCTTTAAGTCGAGTGGCGTTGTTCCTCCGCTGAGTAGAGTGGTGTTGCTCCTCTCTCACTCTCACTCTCTCTGGTGAGTCAGTGGCGTTGTTCCTCCGGTGAGTAGAGTGGCGTTATTCCTCCGGTAAGTCGAGTGGCGTTGTTCCTCCGGTGAGTCGAGTGGTGTTGTTCCTCTGGTGAGTCAGTGGCGTTATTCCTCCGGTGAGTCGAGTGGCGTTGCTCCTTCGGTGAGTAGAGTGGCGTTGCTCCTCCAGTGAGTAGAGTGGCGTTGCTCCTCCGGTGAGTCGAGTGGTGTTGTTCCTCTGGTGAGTCAGTGGCGTTATTCCTCCGGTGAGTCGAGTGGCGTTGCTCCTTCGGTGAGTAGAGTGGCGTTGCTCCTCCGGTGAGTAGAGTGGCGTTGCTTCTCTGGTCAGTTTAGTGGCGTTGTTCCTCCGGTTAGTCAAGTAGTGTTGCTCCTCCGGTGAGTCGAGTGGCGTTGTTCCTCCGGTGAGTAGAGTGGCGTTGCTCCTCCAGTGAGTAGAGTGGCGTTGCTCCTCCGGTGAGTAGAATGGCGTTGCTCTTCCGGTGAGTAGAATGGCGTTGCTTCACTGGTTAGTTTAGTGGCGTTGTTCCTCCAGTTAGTCAAGTAGTGTTGCTCCTCCGGTGAGTAGAGTGGCGTTGCTCCTCCGGTGAGTAGAATGGCGTTGCTCTTCCGGTGAGTAGAATGGCGTTGCTTCACTGGTTAGTTTAGTGGCGTTGTTCCTCCGGTTAGTCAAGTAGTGTTGCTCCTCCGGTGAGTAGAGTGGCGTTGCTCCTCCGGTGAGTAGAATGGCGTTGTTCCTCCGGTTAGTCAAGTAGTGTTGCTCCTGCGGTGAGTCGAGTGACGTGTTACTACAGTAAATAAGGTTGCCAGTGCTCTGAAGTCGCTGCCATAGCCGCAGACGGATATTAAAAACCTATCAAATCTTTACCTAGTTAATAAGATCTTAAAACATCTTTCTTCCAAAGTAGGTATTTTAATCATGTCTATGTATTTGTGTACTGTGTACATTCATAGATCGAATTATTAATGTTTTCATTTTAAATATTTAGTACTTAGTATGTAGTAACTAGAGTATTTCATAGTGAATTTTCCCTAGTGAATCCATATTAGAGTAAGTCTACAGTTTATCAATACTGAACAAGTTGTACATTTTTAATGGTTTATATTAAAAATATTTCCTGTGGTTTTCAAATATATAAATGGTAAGTAAGTACCTGTTTAATTTGTTTTTCAGTCACCATAAAATAAAATACGTCTTGTTCTCATATCTTAATGCCAGTGTTTACTTAGTTGATGAAACCCAGTAGAATTTGAATACTAATCTACATTTGTGCAAAATGCTAATACCTATAGTCAAGTTGGGTAACTTTGAATATATATACTTATTGAAAAATAAATGTATCGGTTGGACTATGTTATACAGAGTAGTGGCTGTTCTTGCATACCATTTATAAGGAAAATTACAAATGACTAACTTGTTAATTTTTGAGCCTGTAATGAATACGTGCGGAATAATATTTATTTTTCAAATTACATTGCTAATTTCAATCAAGCCGCCTGCCAAGCGTGGACTGTTCGGCTGCTGATTGCTAATTTTGCACAAATAAGTAATTTATTGTTTTTAAATTGAAATTAGGCTTTATTATTATACCAATAATGATGTTAACCTAATTTTATTAATTAAAGACATTTTTTTGGAAATTCCTGAATAAGCCGATGAAAAATTTCAGCACTAGAATCATTATATATCGATGACTAGAATGTTCAGAATCATGTACTGAATACCTGGTATCGGTTTTCGGTATGATGTCCCTTACACACCGTATAATCATTAGGATTATGATTGAATAAAAAAATGTTGAGAAATTAACGCATAGTGACCATTCAAAGTTACGACTTTCGGGTAACTGAACTGAGTTATTTGGGACAACTAAAATCCATTGCAATCCACTGCCTTTTTGGTTTGGGTAAGAATGAACAACAGACCACATTTATGACATTTAAAACATAATTAAAACAAGCAGTATGTTTACAATGCTGCATTGACAGAACATAATGACTATCTTCCAGTGTAAAGGGTATTTAAGCTAGTGTGAGTTACAGTAAACCTTGTCAGGCATACAACCTATACATCCCATCCAAGCCCAGCCACAGATTAATAAAGAACCAGATACTTCACTCGGAAGAAAATTACCAATACCTACTGCTATAATAGCCTACTCTGTCGCGTCAGCAACCGCTGCATGCTAAAATGTGCCTACATGCTCAAGCGTACAATTGTGATTGCTTCGTACCGCGCGATCCCACAGCAATCGCAGGGCTGCCTCTTCGATAAAATTAAATTAACATAAATAACTATTTGTGTCTATTTTATTGAGAACTGTGAATATTTTCTGACTATAGGTGGTAGTTTAAAATTGTATCGTTTATTAGTAGTTTATTCAACAAGGGGATAAAGAAGTGATTTATGTCGCAGGCGTGAAATTGAATCGCGAGCATAACGAAGGATTCTGGTAACTGCGCGGCAATCATCGATATACTATACCAACTAGATTAGCTGTCACGAACAAAATGACATCGAAAATGTGGTCGCGGTTACAACTATACACGTACACGCAAAACAATAATATGTTCATATAAAAAGATAACTTACATACTATAAAATAAGGTTCAATAATAATTGCAGACAATTGAGCGACAGCCGTCTCCGTAGCTCTTATTTTCGTGTGCTCTTATTTTTGTTTTATTTTCGTTTCTTATTTTCTGTAGCTGGTGAAATTACCGGACACAAAGACTTAACATCTAATGTCTTAAGGGTCGGCAACGCGCTAGTGATTCTTCTGGTGTTGCTAGCGTCTATAGGCTGCGGTGGCTGCTTACCATCAGGCGGGCCGTAAGCTTGCTTGCCACCTTGGTAGTATAAAAAAAAAAAAAAAAAAAAAAAAAAAACCACTTTTCGGGTCGTGACAGCAAATCTAGTTGGTATAGTATATCGATGGCGGCAATATAAATACTGCTAGAAGTAAAATAATATCAACATAGCTATGCAGCGATTTCCTTTCCCAACCCAGTGTTCTACTGGGTTCTGCTCGTCATGCCCGGTTCGATTTTCAAATGTTTTTTTCGTTCAAGACTCTGCTTATGGTGTGGTATTATACCTGTGGTAAAAGTGTTGATAGGACATTCGAAATTCAAATCACATTATTACCCAAGGTAGTTTAGTACAAAATTATTACCCAGCTACACAATAGGGATATAATGAGGTACTTTATATCATGTTTATATGACACATAATGGAGCATTATCTTACAGGTGGTGTGAAAAATATTTTTTTTATAAATTGGTGCTGACTGTGCAATACATCTAAAACATAATTTTATTTTTATTTATTTTAAAGAAAGCTTACAAACAAATATCCAATTGGATTGCAGATTAGATAAATATGTTGCTAATTACAAGCTTCCATAAATAATTATAGAGGTCATGGAAAAATTTTAGGTGCTTATCCCTTCTTTGACTTGATTTGCACCCATCTACTGCACATAAGGCACCAGACGTCATCATAGGTACGCGTACAAACGAATGGAACGAATATAAAATGTTTATAAAAAAAAACCGACTTCAACAGACACCACACTAAAAAGTTACTTAACCTCCTTTTTTTGAAGTCGGTTAAAAATTGAACAACGCGCATGCGCTTCGCTTGCGAAAACCGCACTGAATTTTGTCCGCAAACGGCCCGTGACCGCTTGGCCGGGCGGTAGGTAATTATAGCGCGTAACTACATGGAGTGAAGTAGGTAGGCCTGGCCCAGCCTAGCTTCAAACTAATAAAACAAACACAATATGATTGACTTTAGGAAGGAACTTTTAATAAGCTTCCTTTAAGACAATTTATTGTTTACATTTCACTTTTTCTTAAACTGTTTCTTCATTAGTTTCTGGTTTTGTTTCTCAAATTTAGGCTTCTTGGGCGACACCTGGACATCTGGAAAAGACAACAATGATGACATGAAAATGCAAGCAGGCCATTTTGTTTAAGCTTGTCTATCGAGTTTGGCAGCACCTCCGAGGAGAATGGCGGTGGGGTTGAGACGCCCGTCCCAGTAAGCACCGTGACAGGTTCCTGAGGGGCTATAATGCCCCCGGGCGTAGGGCTCAAAGGTAAAGCACTGAGTGCAGCCCCTTGCATATGGATACCTACGTATTCCTACATACCTCGAACAGACCTTTTGAAGGTCCCCCTCGGAGAACAAAACAAGAGGTATTGCTAGACTCAATTACGTGGCCCGACACGTTTTCTTTTGTGTATTAATGAGAAGTCAGTCAACTATAAGCATTGACGACTTCCGTTTCTGTACATTTTAAGAATCTTTATCCTTTGTATGAGGTCCACTTAGTATGGTAATTTTATCACCCTTCTCTACTTAATTCTTTTGTAATAATCATTCAAAATAAAGCTAACTATTTTGACGGTTTCTACCGCGATCACGGACTTGATAGTTTTACTTCAAAGTAAAATATTCGCGTAAACGAAATAATGAAAGCTTTGAAAGTATAAAAAAATAACTTACTCTGTGGTGCTTTCCTTTTGCCTTCCTGTGGTGCCTTCTTTGAAATCTCTTGTTGTTTTTCTTGTTTCTTCATTTGGGGCGGCGGTGGTTTGGGTGTCAAAGCAGGCTTGTTTTTACCTTGTTTTGGTACATTAGGCTTTTCTTTACCTTGTCTCGCAGATACGGGTTGTTTAGCTTTCAGTTGCTTTGGAGGTTCCTCCTCTTCACTGAAAAGAAAGACGAAAAATGGGAATAAACAACTAATATCTACTCCTGTGGAGTGAACAATCTTTCCCATTCTAGGAGTCTGGTGGTTTTTGCAGTGCCGCTGCTCACCCAAAATATTAGTTATTAAGTGTACTGTGCCCGGTAATTGTAACATCTGACATTACCGTGGTAGCCTACCACATATAATAGTTAGGTTTCAAAGAAACTTTACAAATTGGATTGGTTGTTGCACAAGTTTATTTTACCTTCTTGACATTCACTTGTCTTGTGCTTAGTAATATCATCAATTACAGTGTCCCACTTTTCACCCCTGAACAAAGCAATGCTTACAGTCTACCCTCTAACTATGTGGTATCTACAAGGATGTTTCCTTGCACAAAGGGCCTACAATCTAGTAAGATCTAGGAATCTAGATGTGGTTGTCATTACAGCCTAATTATCACCTAAAAGCAATACAAGAAATCATTTATTTTAAACATACGTAGGTTCTGGGTGAAACTTCCCAGAGGCACTGCCCTGTGCCACCTACCGCGTCGCAGGTTGCGGATAGCGAAACGGCCTCCAGATATGGAGGCTAGCTGCTTTAGCAGTCGCGGACAATAGGGCGATCCATCTAGAGGGGTGCTGAGATATTCTCATGGCTGAGATATCTCTATAAAATAGCACCAAACTTAATGATAGTGGATGACAGTGGCGAGTATGAGCCACCACTTTAATCTAAGCTCGGACCCGGGGGGACCCAACCTCGTAAGCCTTGGAGTGGCAATTGGTCTAGGAGATGCAAACTCCGAAATAAAATTGCACCTGCTGCCTTGTAGAGTGATGTTGGATCATCAAAGGCTAGGGTGTCATCCCAAAATTCTGACGTGTTGTGCCTTGGGAAAGTACTGCACTATACTCCCAACTATCGTAAATGAAATGAGTGATCGAAATGAGAATGTTTTGCCATGCAATCCGGCTAGCACCCGGCGCTCACAGGTATCCGGGCCTGTGTGTGAGAAATTGGTTACCGAAGACTGTAGAGAGGTGGATACCCAGGCCTCTTCATCAGTAAATGCTACTGGTCTTAAAGAAGGCAATAGAAAGCTAGTTCAGCAAGCCTTTCATCCTGGTCTATTTATGTCTAGGCCTAGGAGTGCATCACTTAGCTCCACAATAGATGTCAGCATCCCAATGCAGAATCAGCAAACAGACACCGATATCTGCATGGACAATGTCAATCCTCCTACTTGGCAAAGAGTGCCAACCTTGAGAAATGCCAAAAGGAAAAAAGTCTCTTCACCATCCCCTGAGAGAATAAGTACCACCAACACATTTAGTGGACTTCCTATTGATCAAAAAGAAGACAATTTAGAACATAGTGAACCACACAAAAAAGACCCAAAACCGCCGCCTATAATGCTTTATGGCGTGGAAGACATCAACAAGCTCACTGATCTTCTTAAAAGTGTTGTGAATACTGTTGATTTCTCCTATAAAAATATCAATCAAAACCAGCTACGGATCAATTGCGCTAATGTGGATGTATATAAAAACATAATACGTATTGTCAGGGAAAAAGGTCTAATTGGACACACATTCAACAGAAAAGACAAACGACCGTATAGAATTGTGATTAGAAACCTTCATCCCACAACACCCATTAATGCAATAAAAGAAACACTGGAAGAGACTGGAAACATCGTAATTGGAGAAATAATAAACGCAAAGTATGGACCTGAAAAGAAACCAACATCTACCTTTTTCGCTAGCTTACAACAAGATCCAAATAATAATACTTTAAAAAATATAAAATATATACACAATCAATCAGTCATTATAGAAGACCCGCGAAAACGAAATACAGTAGTTCAATGCCAAAGATGCCAGCAGTATGGTCACTCTAAAAATTACTGCATGAGGCCATATCGCTGTGTGAAATGTGCACAGGCACACAAAACATCAGAGTGCCCTAAAACCGATCGCAATACTCCAGCTAAATGTGCTCTATGTCTTGGGGCTCATTCAGCAAACTTTAAAGGTTGCGAAGTATATAGAGAAATACTAGCTCGGAAATACAAAAAGCAGTCATACCTTAAATCCAGAGAAAATTTCGCAACAAATGCCAATCCAGATACACAGCTGCCATCAAGTCTCGCCGATGAAACCGTAAAACAAAGCACATATACAGAGAAGAGAAAGAGATATGCTGACATACTGAAACATAAAAGTAACAAAGATTCAGATATCCTAACAACAAATAAAACAATAGGACAAATGCTCATAAACCAAGCAGAAAAATTTGATGTTATCTTACAACAAATGAGTACATTAATTAGTCTCATAACAACTCTAGTCTCTAAAATGTCCAAATGACCTCTCTTAAGATAGCTACCTGGAACCTAGACGGACTATCTCCTAATAAAGAAGAAGTTGAAGTTCTACTACAAACACACAACATAGACATTCTTCTAGTGTCTGAAACACATTTTACTGCAAGCAGTAGTATTCGAATAAAGCATTATGATATTTATGCCACGAATCATCCAGACGGCACTGCACATGCAGGAGCAGCAATTATTGTAAGATCTTCTATTAAACACTGTGAACTACCGCAGTTTAAACAACCCCATATACAAGCAGCTACCATTGCAATAGAAGATCAAAATGGGTCAATCAATGTATCTGCTATATACAGCCCTCCAAAACATAAAATAACAGAGCAGCAATATGATGAGCTATTCAATACCCTAGGGTTGCGCTTCATAGCTGGAGGAGATTGGAATGCTAAGCATGTTCACTGGGCATCTAGGCTAACCAACACCAGGGGTAGAGAACTTAAGAAATGCTTAGACAAAAATCATCTGAACACAATTTCAACGGCGGAGCCCACTAATTGGCCTACGGACCCAAATAGGCTACCAGATGTTATAGACTTTTTTATTGTAAAGGGTATATCTAGACTTTTCCATCACATAGAAACATGCCTCGATGCTCATTCAAATCATGTCCCAGTAATACTAACGATTGGTACTACAGCTCTAAACACCGAGAAGAATCCAAAATTATACAACAAACGCACAGACTGGGCCTCATTTCGAGAGCTAGTCCACGATAGACTACAAGTACAAATAGCTCTAAAAAGTGACACAGACATTGACGACGCTACGAGATCAATAACAACTACCATCCAAGAATGTTGCTGGTTGTCTACGCCTGAAGTCAAAGAACGCCCGTCAAAATGTAAATTGCACTCGGGAACGATAAGGAAACAAATCTTGGAAAAGAGGAGACTACGACGAGTATGGCATACTAGCAGGCATCCAACTGACAAACAAGCGTTTAATAGAGCAGTTCGCGAACTAAAGACTACAATATCCGAAGCGAATAATGCTGCCTTAGAGACCCATTTGGGAGGTCTCTCAGCAACAAAATCCACAAACTACTCTTTATGGAGAGCATGTAGAAATCTTGATAGACCCTTATACCACAAGCCCCCGCTTCGAACACATGATGGAAAATGGGCTAGAACGGGACATTGTAAAGCTGAGGCTTTTGCATGCCACCTTGCTCAAGTTTTCAAACCAAACGACGCAGGGCCTAACGCAGATGAAGCAAATATTGACTATGTCCTTAATCAAGACTTCCAACTTGATTTGCCTTTAAAAACAGTGACGCCTGGAGGGATCCGCAAAAATATCAAATCCATGGATAACAATAAAGCACCAGGCTTTGATCTCGAAGAGTTTCTCGAAGAGTTACCACACAAAGCAATCATGTACCTTACAAATTTATTTAATGCAATAATGAGAGTAGGACATTTTCCTGATCTATGGAAAGTATCCCAAGTCATCATGATAAACAAACCTGGTAAACCTGCCCATGAAGTTACCTCATACAGGCCTATCAGTCTACTGCCTGTTGTGTCTAAGTTGTTTGAGAAGACATTACTAAGTAGACTTATGAACATCCTGCAAGAAAAGTCCATCATTCCTGACCACCAATTCGGATTCCGGAAAGAACATGCTACTACAGAACAAGTTCATAGAGTGTGTAGGAAAATTAGACAGTCTTTCGAAAAAGGGGAATATTGTTCATCGACTTTCCTCGATATTCAACAAGCCTTCGATAAAGTCTGGCATAAGGGTCTTTTGTGTAAAATAAAATCCTTATTACCACACACGTACTATGGAATATTAAAATCTTATCTAACTGATAGAATATTTCAGGTAAGAGAAGGCGACTGTACGTCAGGCCTATATGAAATATCCGCAGGGGTGCCTCAGGGCACTGTTCTTGGACTCATCCTGTACACTCTATACACATCTGATCTACCACAAAGCCCGGAGGTTACGGTTGCAACATTTGCGGATGACACGGCTTTGGTCGCCTCAAGCAAATGTCCTATCCAAGCTTCGCAACTACTACAAAACAGCCTAAAAGATATGGAGTTATGAACAAATGGAGAATCGCTGCGAGCACGACCAAATCGGTCCACGTAACTTTTACCCTGCGAAAAGAGGATTGTCCCCCAGTAACCTTAAATGGTATTCAACTGCCTCATCGCAACAGTGTCAAGTACCTGGGAATGCACTTAGACCGCAGACTAACCTGGAAGAAGCACATACAAACAAAAAGAGATGAAATCAACCTAAAGTACAAAGGTCTCTATTGGCTACTGGGCAGAAACTCAAAACTCGCTGTTGACAATAAGATCTTAATCTACAAAACGATCCTAAAACCAATTTGGACATATGGCATACAACTGTGGGGCTCTGCTAGTAACTCCAATGTAATGATAATCCAAAGAGTACAGAACTACATCCTCAAACAAATATCGAATGCACTATGGTTCATCAAAACAACAGAGGTTCATGAAATCTTCAATATGCCTATGGTCAAAGAAGATGCATGGTGCCAAATATATGCTCAGACTTCAAAACCACCCGAACCAGCTAGCGGGGCAACTCACTATCCTTGAAACCATACGTCGGCTAAAAAAGCGGCGGGATATATTCGACCATATCATGGTCGAATATATCCCGCCGCAAATATGACTTCTAGAAAGAAAGGGCTTACACCGCTGGGAGAAGTGCCTTAGCTTTAATCAACTGCATGCACCTCATCTGCTTATAGTCTGTACTGATAGACTGATCGCAAGATATATACACGAAAAAAAAAAAATATTTTAAACATACTTCTCTTCTTCCTCTGTCAGAAATTAACCACTGATCAACAAGATCTAGATTTTATATTTTTTCTTTATAAGATTGATATGGATGTCACCCTGACCATAATAATGTATTAATGTTTTTGTTTGCGACATAAAACTGATATAATCTAGATTAGATTAGAGATAAATTAGATTTGAAAATCCTCGCAAAAGAACACCGATTCCTACCTAGGATGATTCGTGAGGCTATTGAAATCAAAAAACATCCTAATTTCAATAGAGAAGATGGTTGGGTGTTTGATAAATATAATTAAATCCAATATCAAGCATCACTGCACGGCCTCAAGATACTGTAAGCTCTTACTGCGTAGATCGGACCAACAATAATAACTAAGAAGATCTGAGGGTACACCGGCATAATTGTGACATAAGGACGTTCAACATCTCAGTCCTCCCGTGACCATGGGTGCTGCAAAGCATTCGAAACGTCGGGATAGTAATATCTAAATAAACCGCGATATAATCCGTAAAAGTAGTTTGATTTCAATGTGTAATATTCGCGTAAGTAAAAGACAACATTATCTGATATAATCTGTAAATTTTGTAATATTTAAGGCACTAACTTAAGGTGTAGTTATCCTCTGGAGAATGCCTACCTTTCATCATCATCACCATCGTCATCATCGTCTTCATCGCCATCTTCATCATCCGATTCTTCACCTGATGATAAATCTTCATCTTCATGTTCTAGAACTTTCTCATACTCATCTGAATCAAAGTCATATGCACTATCACTATCATCATCTGAACCATCACCTACTTTAACAAAGTCCTCTGGTGGTTTGACTCCAGCTGTTTTCATTTTCTGCTGTTTATCTTTCTGTTCCTGTGGATTTACCTTTCGAATTGGTTTCCCCATTTTGTTACCTTTTACTGACACTTTTACCTCATCTATTGGTACTTTATCTTTTATCACTTTCTTCTTAGTTTTCTTATTTTCTACTTTATCAGTTTCAACTGTTATTTTAACATTTTCCTCAGAATCCTCTTTTGATTTTTGTGCTTTCTTTTCTTTCTTTGTTTTCTTCTTAGCCTCATCTTTAATTTCTATATTCTTTTCTTTTTCTTGTTTAATTACCTTATCTAGTAATTCTTCTGGAACATCAACTGGCATGAAAAAGTCATAATTTATTCCCATTTCACTTAATTTTTTCTTTGTTTTGTTTAAACTGCAACAAAAAAATCAATAATTAACCACATATTTTTATGCAACGTAAGCGGCTGCCTATAGTCAGTCCATTATACTGCTAGTAATCTCACATTATTATTACTTAAAATATATTGTATAAAAAAAATTACTTAGCCAACAACTTCCTTGCTCTCTTTAACTCTCCTACTTCATCTCTTACTGCATTGTGTGCCTAGAATATAAAACAATTTAATATTTTTATCAATATATATTTATATTTAATATGTATATTTTTTTTATCATTAATTTTAAGGCAAAATTTACCCATCATGAATTTGTATCTATAAATTTCAGTGTACCTTTTTCATTTTAAGTCGAGCTGCCCTTGCAGGATTGTTTGTAGCACTCCAATGTTTTCTGAAAGCCCTTCTTTGTTTTTCGGGTGGGACATAGGCAGCTACATTACAAAAAACAAACAATTAATATTCAGTTAAATAACTTATGACGTAAAGATTTTTTTATTAAATATCATCAACTCTTAATATTTTGTTGATAAACTAAAATTTCATGTATCCTTTAAGTCACATTGCATTACTGCTTTCAATAAGGTTACTAGTGATTAGGCTATGGGACCAGTATTTTTTAACGATCTATTGATGAGACAAGCAAGATGTTCGCCTGATAGTTAAGGATCATGCCTGCATTGCTCTGCCGCTTGTCACCTATGTCATTGGTTATTAAGCGCCTTTCACATATCTGAGGTGGTATCCACCTGGACGGTCCCTGGTACAACGGACTTATGCCTAGTAAAGTTTATCCTGATTGCAGCCAACATAGTGATACATTTGGTCTTTGGGTCTTTTCTTCTCGGTATGTAAATAAGTGCATCTGTGCTTGTATCCAGCAGACATACTCCAGCCAGACCAATCAATCAAGACTTCAATGGTACTCTAGGCAGTGGCGTGCATACACTTTTATGCCAGGATAGTCAAAAGAGAAAATTTTATAGAATTATTTATATAATTTATTAAATTATCATCATTCAGAGGAGTCATAAGGTAGCCAAAGTCTTTTTGCCTGTATGGACTGCACGCCACTGACGCTAGGCCTGATTGTATAAATTTGTAGCTGTTATACAATAATGTGTCAAGCTTCTCTCTTTATTTTAAAGAAAGTTAAGACCTTATACTATTGAAATACAGATCTAGTCCAGTTAAGTCTTAAGGTGGACAGTTTAACATAATGTTCAAAATGAATCAGGCACAATGGATCCAGCTGGGTTGAATTGCGTTCTAGTAGTTACCGGGCCCAATTACTATCTACCAAAAATACATAATGTTACTACTCAATTGAAGCTATAGATACTACTAGATATTCTTGTTAAATAATTTTGTTTTTACCTTTTATAAGTCTCTTTCCCATCAGATAATTATTCATGGTCTCAGCCACAATTTCAGCCACTGATGGTTCCTTGAATTCCACGAATGCATATCCTTTAGAGTTTCCCGTACGCTTCGATCTTATCACCCTTACATTGGTGACTACGCCAAACTGCTTAAAATACTCTGTCATTTGATGCTGAAATTAAAGTATTACTAATCAAACAAGTGTGAACATTTACTTAATAGTATTTATTTCAAGCAGTGGTATATTATAATTTATAGTTATATTTTGACTATGAAATACTATATAGCTAATTAGATATTAGAGCAATTTTATTGACACACACAAATTTGACATTCACATTATTTTATAATATTATTATTATTTTTTTAATTTCACATTTCACAGGCCCGTTGGTCTAGTGGTTAGACACCCTGTCCGCTAACCGATGGGTCGTGGGTTCGATTCCCACCAAGTGACTGGGTGTCGTTTATCTATTTACTACATATTTACAAAAAAAAAAAGTAGATAAGTATTAGTATCAGTTGTCTGGTTTCCATAGTACAGGCTCTGCCTAGTTTGGGATCAGATAACCGTGTGTGGATTGTCCCAAGATATTATTTTATATTTATTTTTTAAATAAAATTCCTGTACCCCACACATAAACCTAATTCTTTTCCCTCAATCCTAGAAAGCTACTGCGGTAAAAGTACTTTGGCTTATTATTTCTTTATCTTACAATATTTTGTTTTCTTTTTGTAAACATGTTACTAACCTCATAGAATCCATGTGGTATGTGAGACAAATAAACCAAGCCTTTCTCCTTTTTTTTCCAGTTTCTAACTTTGCCATCTTTCAATCTCATACTAAATGGCTTTTGAGGCTTCTCCGTATCTACCTTAACAGTCTTCTCCGTCGGTTTTTCTTCATTTTTAGTTATCTACAAACAAATAACCATTATAAAAACTAATCTAACCTAACCTCAATCAAACCGAACTAAAATGTCTTACCTTTTTTTCCTTACGAATAAGTTTTTTAATCCCTTTGATAGATTTAACAAATTTCTTTTGGTTTTTTGAATCTAAAGCTACGTTTTCTTCCATTTTAATGAATATTTGTAGAATTTAAAAACAACTGCGTGCAACAAATAAATCAGTCACTTCAGTCAGTGTCAGTCAGTCAGCCAGACTTTCAGTATATACTATTCTTATCTATGGTCTTGGTCAGACCCAAGAAGATTACATTTACAACACTGGAGTATGCAACGCAAATAATATCTTGAAGCCAAAAAATTTGGCCTTGAATCATTTCACTTATGTATTTTGTCTCTTTCATTAGGATGACCACGACGAATCTAAGTTTAGGATAAATACATACGGATTACGTATAAAAAAAATGAAAACGTAAGATAGGAATATATCATATAAAACGTATTTTATAGTAAGGGCAGCGTTCGGGAAATCGTGTGCTGTCAGTGATACCAGCACAGAGACATAGTTGTTTACTATTGGCTCATTAGAAAGCTCCAACAAGCAATGGAGTTAGCTATGCCTAAGCATATTAATCCATCCTCCATTGCCTGTTCATTTCTGATTTTATCACGTAGCGAAACCTTGGGGTTACGTAGAAGAGCCGTATATGAAGTAGAGTACCCCTATAGCTTTGAGAATATTCTAGTTGAATGTGCAGTGGGCGGAGCACATAGCTGGAAGAACCGATGGCCGTTGGGCAAAAAGTTTCTAGATAACGACCACCGTCCGGAAAGTGGTGTGTAGAATGGCCCCTAACAAGAAGGTCCGATGATGGTATCACGCGCGTGGCAGGAAGCCAGGGGATAAAGTCCGTTAAGTGTGGACGTCATTGGGGGAGGCCTTTGTCTGGCTGTTGACGTCATTCGCCTGATGTTTGCAAGGATAGATTTTATAGAAATGAAAAACAACAATATAGTATATCATTTATTAACATTCATAATATTCATTATTATACAAGCCAGTCCGTAATCGAAAACATTTTACAGGGAAATTTCACTAATGTTTGTAAGCATTTAATGACAATCCTAAATCAAAAGGAATAAAATACACAGATTGAAGGGTTCTGTCTAGGATTAAAACGATTATTAATATTTCTGCAAGATATAATGCGATACCAAATAAAGACACACAGCGAGCTAGTTTTACAGAGAGAGAGTAGTGAACATAGATTACTAGCAAGAGACATTGGCATGACGTCTTGACATATAGAATGACATCAGTCTGTAATGATGGTTTACACTTACAACAAAAAGCGGTTAAAGCGATTGCTATAACTGTACATTTCTACGTAATTAAGTATTTGAAAAAAAAAAATATTTTTTAAATTTATTTTAAAACTTTATTATTAATAATATTGATATTTAATGCAAAAAAGTTAAAAAAATAATTTTTCAATTAATTATAAACAATTAAAAATTGATGAAAAAACGTGACTATAAGCGCGCCAAGATTGGTCACCATATAGGTGTGACGTCATAATGTTAAAGCGATTTAATAACAGTACAGCGTTAACGGCTATTACAGGTGACTAGACAATAATATTGAAAATGTATTGCTAAAAAACGACGCTGAACGACGCTGAACGACACTGAACGACGACACTGAACGTCACTGAACGACACTAAACGACGCTGAACGACACTGAACGTCACTGAACGACACTGAACGACACTGAACGACGACACTGAACGTCACTGAACGACACTGAATTACACTGGATGACACAGGATGACACTGAACGTCACTCGACGACGACACTGAACGTCACTGAACGTCACTGAATGACACTGAATGACACTGAACGTCACGTCAGTTACGTTCAGTGTCACGTCAATGACGTTCAGTGTCACGTCAGTTACGTTCAATGTCACGTCAGTTACGTTCAGTGTCACGTCAGTGACGTTCAGTGTCACGTCAGTTACGTTCAGTGTCACGCAGTGGCGTGCACAGAGGGTAGGCAAAAAAATTTATTCGGCTTGTTTAACCTATTCTAACTATGTTATTACACCATTTCAAATATCCATAAGCAAGCAAATACTATAGACATATTAATTTACATTTGAAAACATTTATAAGTTTATTAAGCGGCTCCATACTGACGAAAATACTTTGCCTACCCTAGGAGTTCTCTAAACAGTCTTAATTTAAAAAAAATCTTAGTTTGGAAATGAATTAACGTAATTTTTTTTAATGTAAATGGATATGTTGGTAATATTGGTTAATTTAAGGATATTTATGCTGGAACACGAACAAATAGCATAAAGCCTAAACAACTTGCAGATATTTTTACCTGCTTTCAGTGCACGCCACTGGTGTCACGTCAGTTACGTTCAGTGTCACGTCAGTTACGTTCAGTGTCTCGTCCGTTACGTTCAGTGTCACGTCAGTCACGTCAGTTACGTTCAGTGCCACGTCAGTTGCGTTCAGTGTCACGTCAGTTACGTTCAATGTCACGTCAGTGACGTTCAGTGTCACGTCAGTGACATTCAGTGTCGTTCAGTGACGTTCAGTGACGTTCAGTGACGTTCAGTGACGTTCAGTGACGTTCAGTGTCGTCGTCCAGTGTCGTTCAGTGTCATTCAGTGTCGTCGTTCAGTGGCGTTCAGTGTCGTCGTCCAGTGTCGTTCAGTGTCATTCAGTGTCGTCGTTCAGTGGCGTTCAGTGTCGTTCAGTGTCATTCAGTGTCGTTCAGTGTCGTTCAGTGTCGTTCAGTGACGTTCAGTGACGTTCAGTGACGTTCAGTGACGTTCAGCGTTGTTCAGAGTCGTTTGTTAGGAATAAATTTTCAATATTATTGTCTAGTCAAGTGCCGTTGACGCTGTACTGTTATTAAATAGCTTTAACATTATGACGTCACACCCGCTCGGGTTTTTTCAGGAGCTGTCGGTGTTTCCGGTACTGAATTCAAAAATTATATTTTTTATTTTGAAATAACTTTTGAATTATTGCGAAGAAAAAAAAATTAAAAATAGTTTTACTATAAAACTTATATATGATCTTTCCATTTCTCACAAAAAAAATATTCAAATACCCAATTCTCCTTCAATCCCTTCAAGAAATATGACAACAATTATACATATAATTGTTGTCATATTTCTATAAATGTAGAGTCAGGATTGACTGATGCAGCTCTGATATTTGATTGAGCTATACTTGTAGAAGAGACTATGGTGCTAGCCTAAAATATAAATAAACAGTTATTTAAAAAGTATTTTTGAATGACTGGCTTAGAACCATTTCTTACGAGGAAGCAGAGTCAATTCTACATTTTATTAAATAAAAATGCACTCTTAATTCATATCTCACATATACACACAAACATTTACACACGTAAACGCTCACGCACACACACGTAATATTACTACAATTTTTACAATTTTTTTCTTTTTTCCCTACTGTATATTTTTCATTTAACTTAAGCTAAAGCTTATATGGCTATAGAAGAGCGGATCCGTTATACTCAAGTATTATTATGCTTAACAGAGGGATCCAACCTTGTATGTAACTATTTTAAAGTAAGTTAATGAAATAAACATTTTTGATTATATTTTGATTACCTTATTCAAAGTTGACCTTAGTCAAAGTTGAAACACAATCCTGGTCTGTGTGGGTCATAGTCCCCTCTGTTTTAAAATGTAAGCTGCTGCTAATGTAAGCTGACAAATATCATGGATTAATTTATCCTTTATTGGTACATTGGCTAACCAAGTATTTCCTTTTGCAACACCTTTCGGGAAGCTGAAATATAAATATGATTAATATTTTGTTACTAAAGTCCAATCAATAATTCACTAGAGTAAATTGATATTTGCTAATGTCACTTTGTAAAATAATATTGCCATATTAACAGTAGTAGTGATGTTCCCATTCTATAGCGATGCAATTACTTGCTCAAAGTTAATTAATGAAAACATATCTAATACTAACAATAATTTTAATTAGAAATTATATTGAGTTGTCAATAGATGATAACTATAAATAAATCTAGTGAAATTGACGAACAACAAGGCTGCATGGGCTATAATTTTCACCAAGTCGGTGGGAATAAGTTGACCTTGGCTTTACACACGCCGCCTCATATTATTCATCATTTAGCTTCTAATTTCTGGTCTGAGTGGACGAATGTTTCTTTTGCTCGCAAGTACTGACTAAGTGATCAATAGAATCATTTTGTCACTTCACTATTTCTTTTTCATCAAAAACTGGTAACACAGTAAACGTCAGTTTACTCTAGTGAATTAATGATATGACTAAGTACTATTTCTATCAGGGCTTACTTTCCAGGCAGAATTTTGATACATGTTGGCTTTTTATCACGTAGCGTATATACCTAACCATAACTATTATTATGAAATTTTCATTAATACATTTTCTGAATACAAAATCTGAGTCTAGTTCGCTTAATACTGAATATTTGAATGATCAAACGAACTTACCCTAAGTGAAGTTCGATCTTAATTATCCAGTCCTTGACGAGAAGATATTCCATCACTAGTAAGTACCCCGTGGGTACGATCCGGAGATATCGCACAAGTTTCAGAGGTTAGAAAGAGAAAACAACATTATTATCTCTTTCGTATCCACCCCGCCTCAGCCGAGCGACAGCCACCTCATTATCTTTAGAGTAAAATGAAATACAGCTGCAACATTGATTTAACAGGGTCATTAATGGGTAGGGAGGGACCTTATATCTTCTCGTCAAGGACTGGATAATTAAGATCGAACTTCACTTAGGGTAAGTTCGTTTGATCATTCAATTATCCAGTCCTTGACTCCAAGATATTCCATCACTAGTAGATGTTTAGAGATACAAAATCAATGTTGCAATTAAAGAGAATAAAACAAAGTTAACTTAACTTGTTGCTTAAACTATTAGTTATAATAAAGCCAAATATATTTTGCAATTTTTTGCAGAATACATAAACACGTAGGTACGTATTAATTAATTTGATATAAGTAATTATGTTTTTATACATATTATTTGATGAATTAAACTTATTTAATACACAATGATTTAAAATTTTACATTAACATTATTGAACATGTAATCCCAAATAGCATAGTCATAGCCTGCTAATCGTGCAGACCATCTTGCGACCAATTTTCTAATAGTTTTAATAATAAAGGCGTTCAGGACAGCTGCTGAAGCCAGGGCTCATCTCGTATTGTAAGTAATCAGATAGAAGTATCGATTGTGTTGTTAAATAATATCTCTCTTATACATCGTCCCATGGCTTGAGAAGACATATACTTATAATAATATACCATTTATTTTGTTTGCTGTATAGCAAATAATATACCATATTTGGGACAATCCACACGTGGGCATTCGTCCCCAAATCAGGCAGAGCCTGCACCACGACAACCAGACTAACGATATCAATAGGTACTTATACCTTAAATACCTTTCCTTCCTGCAAAATATATCAACCCAAACAGACAAACTACACCCAGACAAGGTGGGAATCGAACCCACCACACATCGGGCAGCGGACAGGGTGTCAAGATGTGAGCCATGTCATGGAGAATAAAACTGAAAAGTTAATGTTGTTACCAGACAAGTGGGAAATCAATAGGTCTTTGAATGAATTGATGCAGATTTAAAATGGGTTAACATCTACAAATTCCGTACCTAAGGTTTTTAGTCTGTGTAAACCTTACAACACATTTGGTAAATTCTAATAGTTTAGTTAATGATAATTATTTGCATATTTTGTTTACTCTTTATGCAGAGAATTAAAGGTATAAATATGTAATTTTTTGGTTAGAGTAATAGTTTCTAAACTAATAAAATCAGTAAGTTTATGTAATGTTTTTTAAGTAACTAAAGTTATTGTGACTAAGTAATCTAGTAATTAGATCCTATGCAATGTAGAACATAGCGAGGAAAGATTGGTTTCAATTTACAGGTTCCTTGAAATAACCGTTTTTGCTTCTAATAATATTGCCAATTTTATTTGTGGATATCAAAGAAATAGCTAGTTGTAAATAACCATACAATATTCAAAAAACAATCTAGTCCAGAACTTGTTAAAGAAATAACGTAATTGTCATCATCAAATCAATGTTTGTTTGAAACTAGACTTATGTGACCAGTAATGGGTGAATTAGGAGAGAATAACTTCAAAAGCTGATTGTTGTATGTGTTGTCTACGAAAATGTACCAGACTAACAAACATCCTGCTAGGGAAACATGTCGATGTAGTGAATCCAATGCATTCACTACTTGAATGCGTTGGATTTTGAGGAAGAAAGAAGATATTTATTCGAAGGAAATTACTGTATTGTCTTGAGAGATGTAAAGTGTGATACCAGGTTAAGACAGCTATAATAGGATAACTCCTAATCACGTTATCTACAGGTTAATAAAGGTTTATTAGCGTTTATAAAATAATCACAGCATTGGAAGATTTTTCCATGACATTTAGTGTCATGGAATAACATACTCTGCCCGGCAGAGTATAAAAAGAAAAAACCCTGAGACTGCAGACAATATACAAAAGGTTGCAATATTTTTGTAATAGGAACGGAACACAAGCGGAAATATTACAATTGTGACTCATAATAATGTCTATAATAATAATAATGTAATGCCTGCTGGTATAACTTTCTTTAGAAATCAGCTGTGCCTTTGTATTAAGAATAGTATCTTGCCTTTATTCCTTCTATCTTTTATTGTTATTGTGTGTACATAAATGATAAAATAAATAAATAAATGTCCCCCTGGCTGATAGGACCACAGCGGCCGATCTTTCATCAAATCAGCCTACTACACGAGAGATATTATAGTGCACAAGTGCTTGCGTAGAAACAAGTGCACTCTATTTTCCTTTACTCTCACAATTCGTTAAGACGGAAGATCGACACGACTGGGGTGAGGTCTGGAGCAGGACTGACTTTTTACATGCCCATGCGACGCATGAATCATCTTGCCTGCATTGTCATAGCCAGCAAGGAACAACTACACAAAGTGGTTGCTCTCCACGGGATTTCAACCCGCGACCTCCGGTTTGCAAAGCAAGCGGTTTACCACTGCGCTACGGAGGCTACAATAAGATTCATAAATAGAAAATAAAATAAAGGCCTCTTTGAGGTCAATTTTTAATAAAAACCGCCTTTTGTAGTAATTTTGGTAGTGGTTATGGCGCTTGCTCGCCCTTTCTTTGTATAATCTCCATCTCCAACTCACTTTGAGGATCATGAATATGGCTAGGTAAATCTTTCCCCTTTCATAAAGATTAAATTTTAATACATGCCTCATTTCGATCCGTATCGCTAAAGAATAGTCTTGGAAAAAATTACATTTTTAGTTTCTTACCCTTGCATTAGGTTTTTTTTTTTTTTTTTAATATGAGGGTACCCCCTAATTAAGTCAAATATTCACAATATTTTTTGGTTTAATATTATTGTTTTATTTATTTATTTATTCTTTATGCACAAAACAGTACATAGGCGGACTTAATGCCAGAATGCCTTTTAATTGTATTATACATAAATATATATATTAATTATGTATACATAATTATTTTTTACACACGATCTCTCGTTCCGTGTCTGCATTTATCCTATTATTATTATATCAGCCTCAATAATATAATAAAGAATGAATATATATATGATGCAAATATGAATTTGTTAATATGTGCACCCCAATTCCAAATGTTAGCCTATCCCAATATTAGCTAGGGTAATAAACTCTACTTATTCTGTGTGAATAAGAAAAGGCAGTGGTATTAGGTATACACACGAAAGTCACTTTATATATTTTTTTTTTTCTCCAGAGACTAAATCAATATAACAATGGATTACCATTACTTTTAGCACACTGTATGTAGACCAATGCTCACCAGTTTTTACGAACCACTTGCTACGCTCCAACTTTAGAGTCTGAGTACAGAGGAGCACGCTACTTGTTAGAAATGCGTCCGTGAAAATCTGATGAAAATATTTATCTTGATATCAAATTAACGACTAAAGTAAACGTAAACTATGTGTCAACGTCATAATGATATCACAGTTATCATTCATATAAGCAGGAGCTTAGTATCTATCTTGCTAAAGCGACATAGTACAATTACATACTAATTGTAGTTAATAGTTATAAGTCGTAATGAAATTAATAATTATATATATAGTATATATATATAATTTTTTTAGAATATCTGTTGCACGCCAAATCAAGCAAAAGTATGGACCCAGCATAAAACTTACTTTACTAGAAGTTTTTGAATCAAATATTATACTGGTAATTAATTATGAAACTGAGAGGTTCATTGAATTGTTGCGACGCTTGGACTCGTGGCGGACACGGTCGGCAATCAGTCAAGCGGAGGCGATGATGACAGTCCTCGACGCCGCGCTGGTGGCGGTTAGAGTGCACATTAAAAACTTCACTGGTTTCAGACCACTGATTTTGTCAGTGTAGTGTGTGACTTTGTCGGTCATCGCGCTGGTGCTAGAATTGAAATAGAGTTTTTCGGAGCCTTTCCCGTTTAAATTTCCAATAAGTATGAAATGTGGGCAATTTTTTTTTTTTTTTTACAAAATCGCCTACCTACTTTTTCTAAAAAAAAAAGAAATCTGTTTTACAATCTTAAAAGGATCTGTCAAGGTTTGATCGATCAGTGGAATGATAACCGACTGACAGGTATCAGTTTCGGCATAGTGAGAATAAGCCAAGGGTGGCCCCTTCGTTTAGAGTACGGATATTATCCGGCATATAATTTTTTCCGGCATTAATAGGCTTGTCCACCTTTCATGAAGCCAATTAAGCTTTACTGACTAATAGCCTTATAACTATCGATCAGCATGGTGCCAAACTCCAGGTTCAGAGTAGCTATTACAAATTGAGTAATGAAGATTCATAAAACTAAGTGAATCAACTTCGTTAGAGATTCCTTCCACCACACCAACAAAACTGATCAGGGACTATTCTGTGGCAACATTTGTAACCGTGATTTGTTGCCTCCGCACCTTCGAGCACAAATTCCGATACCACGCGAAGCTTGCATTTGACTGATGATTACCATTAGGTATCTATGCATAGATTTAGAATTTTTCTTTCGATCATAATTGAAGGTACAACAACAGCGAATATTTATTCGCTTTTATCTAAAAATAGACGGACTCACCTGTAGTAGTAAATAATGCGGGTAGTTAGGCCAACAAAAAAAATGCAATATCTGACGAATACAACAGATAAGCTGTATGATTTCCGATGAATGCAACTGTCGTATTTAGGACATTGTGATAATTAGGCCAAATAATATCCGAAGAATACAACGGATAATAAAAATTAGTGCTTCCCAATGAATGCAAAGGGTACACAAACTCAACTCGAGCGTATAAATCTTCGCAGGTACAGCAGCAGCAGGCAGGCAGAATGATATTTAGGCACAATAATATCCGTAGAATTCTACGGATTAAACAGTAGTGATTCCCAATGAATTCAAAGGGTACACTTTAGCTCGAGAGTATACATCTTCGTTAACAGCGACACGTACAATGTTTCACTTTTAATTTTATGTCTTCTTTATTTTCGATTTTTCATGATTTCTAAGATCCCTTGTATTTGAACTCGTGCGAACGCCGTGATCGCACGGACAAGAATGAGGTGGCTGTCGCTCGGCTGAGGCGGGGTGGATACGAAAGAGATAATAATGTTGTTTTCTCTTTCTAACCTCTGAAACTTGTGCGATATCTCCGGATCCTACCCACGGGGTACTTACTAGTGATGGAATATCTTGGAGTCAAGGACTGGATAAATAAAAATAATGTATCGAAATTATATTGTATTTCAGTTGGTACAACTTCGGTATATTTTACGTCTGTGGCGGCTATGGGTCCTCTTATGAGTGCAAAAATATTCTATTTCTGACTTTTAAACATTAAACTCTTACATAAGTATAATTACGTATCCTTCTCGACTCAGAAAATCTTAATTTCAGTGTTAATGGTCACCCTACTGATGTAAAATGTTTATTTAAAATTAGATGATTATAGAGCATAATTGACAGAATAAAATAGGTATATCATCTAAATATCGCCACACAACACTAAAATTAATCATTATTGACTTGTTTTTAACATGATTCGAAGGTAAAAATGTATGAATACATTAAATACGGTTATTCGCGCAAAAATACACTAACCTGTGAAACTTTTTGTCCGAATTTGGCTTCCAAACACTTCTGCAATTGTGTACAACATGTTACATTGTTTAAATAGCGAATCTAATGAGAATACAGTTTTATTTGATCTTTTAAAAACCCGAAGTGGTAGAAAACATATGACGGAGCGGCCATATTGTGCACAGATTAGATACTAGTAATTGTGTTCAATGAGAGTTGCCATAATGTTAAAACGGCAGCTACCAACAATTAGGGTAGTGAAGGGCTGGTTTAGGAATATGATTTCTATATAATTTATTACTGACGTCCATAGATAGTACTCAAGTTGACGTGGATGTAATTTTTCTTATAATTCATTTAAGGTCTGTCAAGAGAACCACGACCCACGTTGCGAAATCTTGAATTATCACAATTCACACAATCAGGATTGGGATTTTTTGTGTTAATCATGGCAATTTTAGATAAAGTGTGAGAGGGATAAAAAACATAACTAAGGGTGAATGAACCTGTCTTCAATAATTTGTTCTAGGCGAAAACTCCAGTGTTGTAAATGTAATCTTCTTGGTCAGACCAAAGATTATTTATATTTTAAACTCAGAGGAATTAGAATGGAGCTAGTATCGCGTCGATTCGCCGAACAAATTTTTCGTGGCACTTTTGCGGGGTGCGGGAGGCGACGTAAACACACAGATAAAATTTCACGCATACCCACACTATAATAAACTCGCAACACATTCAAAAAGATACGCACACAAATAAAGAATGACCTGAACATATGAACAAAATTTGGCAGAGTGGTTAGCGCATCTATCTCCAGTTGTATCTCCTCTAAGATTTTAACCCCTGGAGGCCCGGCGCTGTTACGCCAGGGTTGCCAACTTAGGGGTTCCCCCCCCAAATTTAGGGGGAAGAAATGTGGGATGGGATTTTTTTAGGGGTGTTAAATTCTTAGGGGTTTTTTTTAGGGATTTTTATAACTTCAATTAACTAAGTAATAAACAGTGGGCAAATGTCTCTAGTTGAAGTTTTCGATAATTTAAAAATAAAGAAATTGAACAAAATTGGGTTTGAATGAAATTATTTATTGATTGTTTAAAATTTATTGTTCGTTTATTGATTATAATAAATATTTTATCATTTTAATGTATTTGTTATTTAAAAATATCTAATTATTTATTTTATAAACAATCGTTTTTTTTAGGGGGAATCTCTAGAAATTGTGGTGATTTTAGGGGTTTTTGATTGGAGCTTAGGGGGATAAATTTTTGAGAGTTGGCACCACTGTGTTACGCACATATATCATGTATTTGCTTATATCTTATCGCGCGCCGCGATCTCAAGTTTCAAACCACTTACGAATGTTATGTAATTTGAACCACTTATCCGATTTGCGTTCTGTAAACTGTGTTCTATTTATAAAACTATTATCTACGTACTATACCCTTTGTTTGAGTAATTAATGTCGATTTTTTAAAGTAAAAGGTCAAAATTGATGAATTTTTGGCAATGTTGATTTTACCTATTTTTTATCTCGATTTTGAGGATAGAATATTGACCCAGGCACTAATAAAGATCCATTCTTTCCATCTAAACTCCTTTTCATACAGGTTTTAAACAAAACACTACCAAAAAAAAACAATGTACTCAAAATTTTTTTCAACTGCCGTCATCGCGCGTCATGACGTCATATTATGAAAAAATTTCGTTTGTTAGATTGGATTTTATGGCTTTATCTTTGAGTTATTATCGTTATGATGTAATTACGATGTATTTACAACAACTACATTACAAGTAATACCGAAAATATTCCAAAAGTAAACAAACAAACAAAGTATCACCCGGGTCAGATTTCAGTTCGAAAACATCCACTTTTTTGATAAAATACGGACTATCTAACATCTTTACTGGTTTATTATTACGTTATAACAATAAACATACCTAATTAATATCACTTTACCTGAAATAAATACTGTTTACATTAAAAAAATAAACATTCACTGACCGCCAAATAAACATTCACTGACAGGTACCGCCCACTTTTTTCTTTTTTTTGCCAGCTGAATTCATGACTTAAAAAGTGACAATGACAAGTGACTGATGGCTTTATAAAATCGGAGACACAGTCCTTTAAGCATAGATCTCAGAGTAACCAAACATGGAGACAGTTAAACCGGTAAAAAACCGGTATCAAAACGTGTCTGCACCCTTGGTGCATATAGCACCAACGGTCTCTGACGGAACAGCGAGTTTGCGTTATAATGGTGCGCTCCGCACCAACGAGCCTCCAGGGGAAGATCTCAGACAGACTTAGAGTAAGTACCAAAGGAGAGAGCATGACGCGCTAACCCCTCGGCTAAAATTTTGGTCATATGGTCAGGTCATTTTATAAAAACTAGTTCACGGGCGATTTTTGTCCAGTCCAGTCCGTATCAGGTCGTCATGCATTATACAGCTCCGTGAAAATGGATGTTTGAGCAATATTTGACTGTTAATCGATTAAGTACCATAAATCAGCGAGAGAATGGAGTTTCCTATCATAATTATTTAACTATTATTAACAATTTTAATCTGGTCACACTGGTCTAGACTCTCTGGTGCAATCATGCGTAGCAATGCATCCCTAATACGTCTGTGGTGCAATCATTAAAATAGACTCGGGCATATAAAATGTACTCTGTGACTCGGGTGCTCGGGCCAAAAACTTAAAAATATGCAAACAACACGCAAAGTCGCAAACCAAAACCACAAAACAAGCGAAATAATCAGTTTTTGTTTGTCTGACTGAATTAATTAATTTACGCAACATAGTAGTAAAATTATTATCCAACATCAAACGACTTATTCTTTCTTCTCAAGTATGACTAACATTCGTTGATTTGATATTATTCACAAGTCACAACCATGTCCACCGCGACCGGCTCACTTAACCAATACATTCAGTTTGTGGAGCGCATGTATAGGACTCGACAGGGCCATATATTGTCACGTTTGTTGTCCCTAAGAGACGAGCATGTTGCAAACAGGAATCTTCGCTCAAGTGACATCGCTACTCTCGTGGAGGGGAACTGTGTTGCACCCCTGGACGAAATAATCATTAGTCATTTGTTATGCGTCAAGGTAAGCTCCATTATCATTATCAGCCGAATGAAGTCCACTACTGAACAAAGTCCTTGCCTTTAGAAGGGAGGGGTTGCCATAATCCATGCTTACCAGGCGGCTTTGGGATCGCAGTATACGTGGAAGATAAATCCAAAAGAAAGACGTTGCTGCCTGTCTCCTGTTCTTGCTTAGTCGGACACCCCATGGGTAACAAGGTAATCTTATATTCATGATAAATAACTGTAAACCTTTATATCTTACTTCTGTAAACCAGAAAAATGGCTGTTCTGATTATTTATATGATGGACTCGTTGGCCTAATGGCTGGTTACTCTGGTATGTAATAGGTTGTGTGTACGGTTCCCACATCAGACAAACATTTATGCTATAATCTTTATTGGAACTAAAAATATAATATGAATACAGAAATTTAAAATAATAGCTGTGACGTAGCCATTAACACCCACCTCCAAACAGGCAGCAGCATTCCAACTTTGTTTGCACAAATATTTCTATTTGTTACGGCTATACAGAATGTTAAATAACACATATCCGATCCGTGAGGGTCTTATTCAGGGTATCAATACAAACATATGTATATAACTTATTTGTTAATTATCTCAATTTTTTTTTTTATAATTTGTACCAGAGATAGAAGATCGGATTGGTTTTCCTGGAACAAAGTAGGAAAAAAAAATATTCAACAAATGAGTAACATACATGTATTTGTATTGATACACTGAATAGGACCCTCACGGACAGGACATATATTTTTAAACATTCTGTATATCAATATTTAAAAAAAAGGATGTATTCATATCAGATTGATTAGAACAGGCTCTACTTAGTTTAGAATCAGATGATGTCTCAGTAAAAAAAATGAAACAGCTTTGTGATTAAATACTGGGGAACTACATAAATATTCATCTTTTCAAGTGTATACAATGTGGGGAAGACGATACGACAATTAATGAAATATCTGGTAATACAACTACACGGAAGTATTTTGGAACCTTTGGAACCGTCAAATAAATCCTTGCAAAGAAATCAAAAAATGTTGCTTTTGAACAAAATATACTGCAGAAAGACGTAATCAAAATAAAACACTATTTGTAAATATTGGGCCATTAACCTCTGGTACGGGCAGCAACAGCGCGGGCGGAAATATCTACTTCTTTGTATGTTTCGACACGATCACACCGAAAAGTCACCTCTCTAGTAATAATTTATTAGATTAATTAAGTACAAACACTTTTTCTAATCTCTTATTAGGCATTCGACTAGGAACGTCATTACACACATGATGTTTAATTTATTGTCGTATTATCCACCCCCCATGGTATAAAGTGTAATATTGCTTGATATTACATACTTGTAATATATTTCCATGGAATACAGATATATCTGTAACATTTACAGGCATTATACCTCAAAGACTATGTAGATGCATACGACCATCAAAGTGCCTGCGTGGCATCAGTGGTAAAGCTGTTGCAAGTTCAAAAGGAGGAGAACTGGAGTCTCTCCTTAATGTATGCAGTGTGTTTGGACCTGAGACTCGTTGCACAGAAGGCAGAGACCTGCACTCGTATGTATAAAATGTGTCTTATTTTTTAATATAATTAAACTAGTTTTTGGCCGCAATCTGTTTTGATGAAAAGTGGTAATGCTGACCTCGAAGTAAGGGCCCTAGCTTATTAACAACATAATGGACTGTATACACAAAAGGGAGGAAAGATGATCAAACTTAGCCACCGGCAAAGCATCTTCTCATAGAGCTCCATCAACCTTATCATAGGAATACCACATGTAAGTGGCAATATTTTACTGTAGTATTCATCATCATCAGGGTTGCCATAAATCCCATGCTTGGCAGGTATTATGAGGATCGCAGTATTGGTGGTAGTTAATCCAATAGAAAGATGCTGCTGCCTGTCTTCTTGTTTTCCCTTAGTCACCTCTTATGGACAACAGGAGGAGATGGGAGGTTGCTATTCTTACACGGACACTCCACAGGTACTGCACTGTGGTATTAATAATAATAATATTCAAATCTGACACTGTCACTATACCACCTGTCTGTCACTTGGAGGAAGGAGGTCTGTCACCAACAAGTCAAACATCTACAACTAACTTTTGATAGGTCTATGTTCTATCCATTACTGTTGTTACTTATCACACATATTACTGAATGTCCTACCTACATAGAGGTAGATTTAAATAATATGATATAAAAATGAAATGGGTCATGTCATGGCAGCAAACAACTGTTAGTACAAAATGGACCCCTGGGGGATTTTGACATTGAGGTAGACTGAAGAAATGATGGTGAGATGTGCTGCGGGCATTTTGTGCGGATTGGGAAATGAATTCCAGAAATAGGGGTGAATGGAAGAGCGAAAGGGGAGGCCTCTTTGCCCAGCAATGGGACAGTGTAGGCTGATAAGATAAGAAGATACAAAAAAAGTTATTATGGTGATTCACATGTGAGTGAGACACTAAGTATTCTGCTAGGAGCTTATGAGGCGACTATAGATTCAGATTCTTTCACATGCGACAGTATTCTGACACCTGATTCCATCGATATAATATATACTCTAGATAAACATTCACGAACAAAATGACATCTAAAATGTGGTCGCGGAGGTTGCAGACTTATCTGTGCTGGTGGCGGAAACGTGAACTAACATTTCTATTATGATAATTACGTGTAGTTTGACAGTTTCATATAGCCAGTAGCGACACTCCTATCGGCAAAAATAAATTTGTCAGGATATGGCTTGTAAAGAAATAGCGACACAAGGGCGCTATTTCTCGCTACCACTTTTTGAACCGTGACACCAAATCTAGTTTATATATTATATCGATGCCTGATTCCCATCAAATGTGAATGTCACTCTTTATCTTCAGTTTTAAGGAACATATTTTATGAGATATTAAAAAGGATTATAATTGTATTGTGAGATGTATTCATCTCACACAATAACCTCAGTGATTTTGAAATACTCTGTATATTACGACGATTATGTAGCTGTTCCTCCATACATATTAATTTATCTTTACAGCTCAAAGCAATGGGAAGATCCTCGAGAAAGCAGCAGAGAGCTTACTTGCCTGCTTCAGAGTGTGCGCGGCCGACAACCGATCATCAGACGCAGACACGAAGCGTTTAGGAATGTTGAACCTTGTCAACCAACTTCTTAAGGTTTATTTTAGAATCAATAAACTCCATCTATGCAAACCACTAATTAGAGCGATAGACTCGTCGCCATTCAAAGACCAGTTTCCTTTAGCGCAACAGATCACATACAGATACTTTGTAGGACGCAAAGCGATGTTCGATTCGGATTACCGTTCTGCGGACGAATACCTGTCGTTCGCGTTCGAAAACTGCCATTGCAGAAGCGTCAAGAACAAAAGATTGATTTTGACGTATCTAGTACCGGTTAAAATGTTGCTAGGCTTTATGCCGGCGAAACACTTGCTTGAGAAATACGACCTACTTCAGTTCTGGGATCTCGTGACGGCGGTGAAGAACGGCGATTTAAGAGGAATCGACCGAGCCATGGAAGAACACGAAGCCTTCTTTATAAGAGCCGGAATATACTTAATAGTCGAAAAGTTAAAGATCACTGCGTACAGAAATTTGTTTAGGAAAGTGTATCTAGCGGAGAATACGCATCAGATTGACATAGCCAGTTTCCAGGCGGCATTGCAGTTGATGGGCCAGGATGACGTCGATTCAGATGAGACTCAGTGCATAGTGGCCAATTTGATTTACGATGGAAAAATAAAAGGGTATATATCGTACCAACATAAGAAGGTCGTTGTGAGTAAGCAGAACGCGTTCCCACCGTTGTCCAGTTTATATTAGTTTACTGGTGGCCCTAGCGAGATGGAGCGAGACTCTGAATAGGCAGCGATGTATTCTAAAGTAATCGAATTCGCGTTTCGAACCATAATCCGCATGTATCAAAACTAGGGCCAATAATAGTGTTAGCATTTAGAATGTTTTTAAAAGAAATAGTCGTAAGTCACTGTTCAATTATTAGTAAGTATAAACTGATTTGTTAATAGGATGTTAGAATTACATCCGAATTATAGAAATTAAAGAATGCATGAGTATATAAAATATACATGTATAAATACTATGTTAAAGAATCTAAGGCTAGCGATAATAAACAATACCAAAACACACGGTTTTTTTTCATTCCGCTGAGTGATACTAGTAAAACCTTCATCCGATGGTAAGTCGCTAAAACGTGATTTCGGACACAGTATTGTTTCGGAACAGTGCTCTGCCGCCAAACAGTAGCGTGTAAAAATTATCGGGCTTAATTACTTATGTCTTACGGTTCGGCAACGCGCTATTGATTCTACTAGTGTTGCTAGCGTCTATAGCAGCCGTACCCAACCTTTTTTACTCCTGGGCCACATAGTCGCTTCGGCTTTACCCTGCGGGCCACATAGTCGCTTCTGGTTTAGTCTGCGGGCCGCAATAATCTAGCCTAAATAGTATGTTTAATTATAACTAAAAAAACAATGATAGACACTAATAACTACCCGAAAGCGAGTGAAATGAACATTTATTCATTCGAACCTTATTGGAACGACATTTTTTGCATTACTTTTGTACACATATCAATAAAATACTACTGTTAATATAAAAATACTGTACTAGACTTCGGGCCGCATAGAAAAGGCTAGCGGGCCGCATGCGTCCCGCGGGCCGCGGTTGAGAATGGCTGGTCTATAGGCTGTGGTGGCTGCTTACCATCAGGTGGGCTGCATGCTGCTTGCCACATTGATTGTATTAAAAAAATGTGCGTGCGTGGAGTCCCTCCGCGCGGAAGAACTGAAACTTCATACTCGCTCTGTCTCATTCTATTCCCCCTCCCCAGGAGCGCTGACCGTAAGTCGCATAAGAGGTTTCACTTCACTGACTTGGCTTGCTGTAGTTCGGTGTGGAGATAGCAAGAATACTACAGTATCAGGTGGTGGTATTCAGTTAAAATAATAATAATAATAAACTTTATTTCACACAGAGCGAGCGATGCTTAAAACAAAATTACATAAAAAAAATAATTATAAACTACTTACTAACTAGCTGCTTTAACTAATGTACGCCGGCTGTGTGAAACCAGGCTACCTCTCAGCTAAATGCTGTATTGCGACACTAGCTGCAACACAGCGCTGGTTTTCAGTGGCAAAGCCCCAATAGATATCAAAAACATTAATATTAATACATATGTTATACAAAAATTTACATTAATTAATTGAGCCAGGACATACGATACGAATGAAGTGAGATGATAGTGACGTTAACAGCATAAAATTATGGACTCCAAACAGCGTAAATGCACTTGACATCTAATATACCTACCTCCCCCAGAAATAAAAACATTAGTACTAAAAATAAGTTAAATATTTTTTGATCTTGCATTAGATGGTTCTTTAAATGGTGTTTAAACGTATCTTTAATTTTCATGGATCTTATTGGAGGTGGTATATTGTTCCAACATCTAGTGGCGGCATATTTAAAACATCCTCTAAAAGCTGTAGTTTTGAAACGCGGTATGGAGAGCGGATTTGACGTGGATCGAGATGGGTATCTGTCATCAGGCCTCCATTCTAACTTACTATAAAGGTAATTAGGTTTTTGCGTAGAAATAATACCAAACAATAAATTAGCCATATGAAGCTGCCTTCTAGCTGCCATTTTCAGAATGTCATGTTGATTTAAGTATGGCGTTACATGGTTTCTCCGGGGTATAGTGAAACAGAATCTAGCACATGCATTTTGTACACGCCGAATTAAATGTGCGGTACGTGATAACAAACATGGACCATAAACTGTATCACAGTAATTTAGTTTCGATAAAACCAAGGCATCAACAAGTGTCTTTCTCAAGTTAAGACTGAGAAATTCTCTTACTCTGTATAAAACTTTTAGCCTGTTAAAACATTGTTTGACTACGTTACTGATGTGAACTTCAAAATGAAGCTGCGTATCAGTGATAAGTCCTAGGTTACGTGCTAGACCTATCCTTTCAATATTTTCACCCGCTATTTTGATTTGAGGGTTAGCTAGTAAAATTAAGTTTGCTTGGTTTCTGCTGCCCAAGACTATAAACTTAGATTTATTAGTGTTAAGTACGAGTGAGTTATTGTGACACCAAGTTGCCACCCTATCAAGGTCTTCATTAATTTTTTGCACTGCTAATGCAGTACTTTTAGGACTAAACGAATGATATAGCTGAGTGTCATCCGCATATATATGGAATTGACAATTTTGGATACAATTGACTATATCAGCACTGTACAAAACAAAAAGTATTGGTCCTAACAGGGAACCTTGGGGAACACCCCGAAACAACGGCTGTGGAGATGAGGTCAGAGTTGATCCATCCTGTTTCCGTATTTCGACTTGTTGCGTTCTGTCCATTAAGTAGCTTTCAAACCACTTTATCGTCATTTGCTCAAAACCATAATACGATAGTTTAGACAGCAACAAGGTGATGTTAATCGAATCGAACGCTCGGGAAAAATCAAGCAACGTGAGGATCGATCCATCACCCCGGTCCCGAGCCTCCAGGATATTCCCCACAACATCCGGCAAGGCTGTAGCAGTCCCTCGTCCTTTTCTGAAGCCAGACTGTAATTCTGGGAGAATATTATTTTTTTCTAAAAACTCTGTAACTTGCATATAAACTACTCGCTCCAAGACTTTAGACATACATGGTAATATACTAATAGGACTAAGATCCTTGTAATTTTGCGGATTATTATTTTTTGGGATTGGTAGCACAATTGCTCTACGCCATAAATCTGGAAAAGTACTTGTATGTATTGATTGATTTACAATGGCTGTTATCAGTGGCGGACTAAGCCTGTCGGGGGCCCGGGGCGGCAAAAACTAATGAGGCCCCCCGGTCAGAAAATGACGTATTTTTGCCAGACTACCCCCGGAATGGGTATGTTTTTTGAGGATATGTATGTATGTTTTCTTTGACACAGCCTACAGCCTAAACGGCTCAATGGATTATGACTGGTGAGATGTCTGTCGTTAGATTCGTCTTGTGGTAGTGACATAGGCTATACAGGGTGGGTGGTGTGACCTCATGACTGTGGGACGTGACTAATGCAGACTTTTGCTACTACTCTTCTCTATGCTGCTCGATCTTGAACTTGAAATCTCTATAAATCTATGTATGATTTCCTGTAGCGGCTTTCTCGTAACCGCTGTAATAGTGTCTGCCTCCCCGTCGCATCGGCATGTGTCCGCTGCTTCTCCTGCCGTCCATTTGGCTTGTCACCATCAGCCTCTCTAGGCTATCCGATTTTCTCCTGCCCATATGCCCAAAGAAGTTGACGCGTTTAACGCAGACAATGCAAAGGCATTCTGACTTCAAAAAAAGGAGGATATCAATTCGGTTGTATGTTTCTTTGTTATTTTTTTTTCATGTTTGTTACCTCAGAACTCGATCGTTTACGAACCGATTTGGAAAATTATTTTTTTAATCGAAAGAATATGCTTCCAGATTGGTCCCATTTTTTCAAAATCAAGTTCTGATTATGGGAACCATGAGTAACTGAGGGAACTCCTTAAATATTATAGGCATACATATAGCGTTTTTGGTATTTTTAGAAACAAGGCAAGCATTTTCATTCAGAAAGTGTCATTTGGTGAAGTGGATCTGATGAAGAAGACCATAGATGGCCACCGGAACTCTGTAATAAAACAATACATCCTAGGCGTGCCTACTAAACGTAGACCTACCGAATTTGGACTCGTTGGATAGGTCTCGACGAGTAAGTAGGTAGTTGCTAGAAAAATGGAGATCAGGGTCTGATGATGGAGCAAGAAGATCGTCACCTCTCTCTCTACGATCTCTACACCAAGAAACGTAGATCCGCCGAGTTTGGGCTCATTGGGTAGCTGTCGATGAGTAGTTGCTAAAAAAATGGTGATCAGCGTCTGATGATGGAGTAAGAAGGTGGACACGGGATCTCGGCACCAATAAACGTAGACCCACCGAGTTTGGGCTCGTTAGGTAGCTCCCGATGAGTAGCTGCTAGAACAATGGTAATCAAGGTCTGATAATGGAGCAGGAGGGTCGTCACGGGATCTCGGCACCAATTAAACTAACCCACTGAGGTTGCAGTCCATGGATCTCTCCACCTAGATATCTTCGGTTTATGGCAATTGGTTAGTTTTATTAAGATATTGTCACAACAACATTTTTTAAGATTTTTAATTAAGCTTGTATTTTAGTGATGCTTCATAGTTGTGATGTGTTTTTAAAATTAAACTGTTTGTTTGTCAGAATAAAATATAAGTTGTTAAAATTTAACCTAATAACACACCAAGGGAACCACTAAAAATAATAAAATAAAAATAATTTCTACAAAAAAAACAACCGCCTTCAAAATGCAACTAAAAAGCCTGAAAAAATTTCTAAGAATTACTTAGTGGTTTTTACATCTACATAGTTGGACTTGGACTACAACTTATTATAAATACATATTACTATCGAAGTCGGCGCCTCACGTCTAGCAAATACTTACAAGGGCAGTAGATACCGAACTGTTTTCCAGTTTGGCGCCGTCTTTGATAGTAATATGTATTTATAATATGTTGTAGTCCAAATCCAACAATGTAAATGTAAAAACCACTATCTCATTCTTAGAAATTATTTCAGGCTTTTTAGTTGCATTTTGAAGGCGGTTGTTTTTTTTGTAGAAATTATTTTTATATTTAGCTCTTCGAGTATAGTATAGATGCATTAGTGGGACGCTCGGTCCATGATATCCCTAGCATTCTGCGCCAACGACATTTCGAATGAATCTTTTCTCCAAAGAAAAGGTTCACACCTTTAATGTCCAGGTTTCAGAGGCATATATAAAGATCGAGAAGACCAGAGTACGCATTACTTTGATTTTTATTGCTTGGTTAATACCTCTGTTCTTCCATTTCTTCCAGAGACTTTTTACAGCTGCTTTGGCCATACGGGATCTTCTAATTACCTCTTGAACACAGTCGCCCTCTCAGTCCTCTATAACTGTACGCATTATATGTTCATCAATTAGATTAAATAGTTGTGGTGATAGTTTGCAAAATTGACGAATCACACCTCGTTCCGTCTAAAAAGATCCTGAGCCTGCTGCACAAGATGGTCATCTGGGCGCTAAAAGGGCACCGTAATGTCCTCTATGAGGTGAAACAGTCCTGGCGCGCTTTCCGGCCCTGAACATTCCAGATTTAATGGATGCGAGGGTCACTGATTGAATCCACGGCACGCACTTGAACAATTACGCTCATGGCCTTCTGATGAGCGTACACGAGCATATGGAGTTTTCGGTGTTGTCCTGCCAGTCTTAGAAGCCTGGTTGCGACAGAAAGGCGGGCGAATAACCGGTAGACTCACTTAGATAAATAATCTATAAGTACATGGGAGTTACAGTGATAAGTTGAGTGAGATGGGATGACAGACGAAAACGACTTGCCATAGTTGTGGTATGACCGGGCTTTCGCTCGCTTACAAGCGCTCCAAGTATACTCTGCATGGGACTTCGAGGAGCGGATTTTGATCAGCCAGCCTGGACACGACCACTCTCTGCCAGCAGCAGTGTTTACTATATTGGCAGCGGAATCAATGTGGAGGGTCCTTTGTGAGACGGTCATCTCATAGAAGGAGGTCAAAGAGAATCTGCTTTTTTGTTTTTAGTAAGACATGGCTGCAGTATACCTACATACATTCATTTAATTTGACAATTTTGTATATATACTCTCCTTTCACAAATCGCTAATTGATTGATTGGGTTATCATTCTACAGTTTACAGTTTGTATAAATTCCCTGCTGAATAGACCACAGGTACCACAAGTACATTGTTGGTGTGTTAGTAGGTATTTTGGTTACGTGCATCATGGGGCCCCCAGCTCTAAACTGCCTAATGCTTACAACACATCTTCAGTCTTTGAGATTTATTGAAGGCACATAACGTCTAGATAATTTCAAAAAAGCTTTAAGAGGTCCGTCGCACAAACTCAATTATCTAAAAGTCGCATTATCATAGACTAGCAGAGTTTGTGCGCGGGAACTCTAAAATAATCTAGGTATGATGTACTCTTCAATATGTAGTAGGTACTTAAATACCTCAATGATTATAAAAAACTTTTGGAGATTGGAGGCCCCCTAGGACCCGAGGCCCGGGGCGGACCGCCCCCTCCGCCCCCCCGTTAGTCCGCTACTGGCTGTTATAGCAGTCAAGGATTGAGGAATAGTAAGATTTATCATATCTCTAGTTATACCATCAATACCTTGGGCATTTGTGGATATATTTTTTATAATTTTGGCTACTGTTTTCTCATCTACTTGCTTAAGAGAGAAGCTTTTTGGACCGTACCGATTAAATTCGAAATAGGTTAACTGAGAAATAGTAGTTTTTATACTGCCCGGAACATCTAAAAACGCCGCATTTATTCCCGCAGGGTCATCAAAATGAGCTGGAAGTATATTCTCATTATCTGCTGGGAGTACATGTTGTTGTACAGTTAGTCCGAGTAGTCCGTATCAGTCCGTCGGGTCAGTCCGAGTCAGGCGGAGTCAGACCGTCGGGTCAGTCCGAGTCAGTTCGAGTCAGTCCGAGTCAGTCAGTCAGTACCCCGAACGACACTGAATGACGGCGTCACGTGAGCGCTTTCAAAACATTAACAAATTTAACGTTTAACGTGTTAAGTGATAAAAATTTTGGAAGTCGCCTAAGAAGTTTCACTTCAAAAAACAAAGTTAGCACCTACATTACCGGAACACTGGGATTGTAATGTTCACACACTACTGTTTTGCTGCAGAAAATCTTTCACTGCAGTGGTTGTATTATTAAAGGTAGTAGGTCCTATGTGCATGGTACGGTCCAGGTAGGTACCACCGCAGGGTCAGATATTCTGCCGCCAAGCAGCAGAGTGCTGTGTACCTGTGTGAAAAGCCTTGTAGCTGGTGATTACCGGACACAAGAGACTTAATAACTAATGTCTCGGGTGACGAGCGGCAGTACCATGCACGGAGGTGAACTCTTGTTTGTCTCCTCACTATGATATTCATACGGAACTTGGCCGTGGGGTGTTCTTTCAATCAATCAATCAATCAATATTTATTCGGACAAAAGCAATGACGCACACAAATTGTAAAATAAAGAACTAATGTTGTCTTTGGAATCTGTGATGATGACCATCTGAGCGCTGAGCTTCAACATGTCAAGCAAGTACTGCGTGACAACAAGCTCCGGATCCCGCGCCGCCATCATAGTGAACGTGTCAAACCAGCCACAGTGGAGCGTCAACCTGCTGTCCTACCATATGTTAGAGGGGTTACTGACAAGATTGGCTACATCTTAAAGCGGGCTTCAATCAAAACTTATTATAAGCCACCAAAGAAGATTAGTCAATATTTACCACCTGTCAAATGCCACATACCTTTACAAGATGCAGGAGTTTATAAACTCGACTGTGACTGTGGGCTCTCCTACATTGGGCAAACAAAGCGTGCAATAAAAACTCGCGTTAAAGAGCACATAGCTGATGTGAAACACCGACGATGTACAAAATCTGCAGTCTGTGAACACGTTCAGGATCGCACCCGCCATTATATCAGATTTGATAAACCACAAATCCTCGCAAAGAACACCGTTTCCAACCAAGGATGATTCGTGAGGCTATTGAAATCAAAGACATCCTAATTTCAATAGAGAAGATGGTTGGGTGTTGCCACCAGCTTGGGATCCTGTGATAAATATAATTAAATCCAAAACCAGACAAAACACTGCACGGCGTCAAGATACTGTAAGCTCTTACTGCGTAGGTCGGACCAACAACAATAATAACCAATAATATAATATAATAATAATATCCTGAGACAATTCACACACGGTCATCTGATCCCAAACTAGGCACAGCCTGTACTATGGAAACCAGACAACTGATACTAATACTTATATACTTTTTTTTGTAAATACATACTTATATAGATAAAACACCCAGACACTTGGTGGGAATCGAACCCACGACCTGTTGGGTAGCAGACAGGGTCACTAACCACTAGACCAACGGGCCCGTCTATAAGAATTGAGGGTACATCAATAAAAACAATAACTGAGGGTACACCGAAAATTATGACAGTATAAATAGAGCGCAGGGACGTTCAACATCTCAGTCCGCCCGTGACCATGGGTGCTGCAAAGCATTCGAAACGTCGGGAAAAATAAAATAAATCGCGATATAATCCGTAAGAATAGATTGATTGCAATAAAGAACTAATAATAAACACTGAATATAAAAAAAGAGCAGTACAAAAATGCAACAAGTGTGGCAATTGTGCGTCGCGCCTCCGCCAAATGAGAAATGAGGTTGACAACTCAGCGATATGCTGCACCGGAAATCCAGATTCCCGGCACAGCGCTGTTTTTCAGTGTCAACCTCATTGACATTTCAATGCCACATGCACGGATCCTACCATAGACAGAAGATTTCACGAGATACTATATACCTAAAAGCATAAAAGAGTAAAAAATACATACTTCAAATACTTAATATAGATACAAAGTTTAGGTATATATAAATTGCACATTGATAAAATAATATTGCACTTATAAATAATGTAGATAATAAATAGTATAGAGAATTCGATTAAGAAGTAAGATGACTTCTCTCATTAGTGTACGAATTCAGACAGATTTCTTTCTCTTCCCGTTGGGTGTTGCCTAATAAGAGAAAACCAGAAGACTGTCAGCAGCGTCTTTCTAATGGATTATCTACCACCTACTCGTATACTGCGATCCAGGATGTCTGCCAAGCGTGGGGTTTCTGGCAACCCATCGATATAATATAAACAAGATAAATATTCACGAACAAAATGACATCTAAAATGTGGTCGCGGAGGTTGCAAACTTATCTGTGCTGGTGGCGGAAACGTGAACTAACGATTTTATAATGATAATGACTTGTAGTTTGACAGTTTCATATAGACAGTAGCGACACTCCTATCGGCAAAAATAAATTTGTCGGGATGTGGCTTGTAAAGAAATAGCGACACAAGGGCGCTATTTCTCGCTACCTACCACTTTTTGAACCGTAACATCAAATTATTATATTATATCGATGTGGCAACCCCTCCCTTCTAAGGGAGGCCTTTGTTCAGCTGTGGACGTCTTTCGGCTATTGACTATACCGAACTGTATTTGTGTGTGTAAAGAAAACTTTGTTCGAACGCTAAGGGTTTTATTCAGTGGCCATATAAGGGCCATATGAATATCTTAAAATTTATTTCCAGATTGGAACTAAGAACACGAAAATTCTTCTTAAAAATTGAACAGTTTTCTTTTAACACTGCCACTCAACGGCCGAAGATTTCGATATGCATCACGCCCCGGCCCCGACTGGTTACACTATAATTTAGAAGAAAAATGTGTAAATAAAACGCGAATGACATTAAAACAGTTTTTTATTAAATCCACAATATATTTCAAAGAATAATATAAATATAATAAATTTTGCTGATCACTAACATAGCATTACCGACAATGCTGATTACAATGTTTCAAGTCTTACATTCAAAAACTTCTTTGTGATTTCTAAATAGAAAGACACAATTCTAATCTATTTACACTTACTTATATAAAATGTCTGGTATGCAGCTGAAGAGTTAAAGTTATTGATGTGCAATTTTGTATTCCGAATTTACTAAAGGTAGCGGGGTAATAAACGGCTATGTTTTAAAATTAGGTACTTCAAAAATGCATAAGTATGCATTTTAGGAAGGAATTCCTTCCTATCTTTGTTTTAATAGACTAGGTGGGTGGCCCCTCGTGCAAAGGCCGTCCAGGTTGGTACCACCGCATGGTCAGATATTCTACACCCAACAGCACTGTGCCAACCTTTCTGTGTTTCATGGCACTGTAGCTGCTGAAATTACCGGACACAGTAGACTTTACAACTAATCGGGTCGCTTACCATCAGGCGAACGTCTTGCATGTCTCGTCAATAAGTTGAGAAAAAATATATTGCCTAAAAAACAAATTTTCTTATCCATTTTAAAAAGATTTTCTACCCTCTAATTTTCAAAATGGCAGTAGACATTTTTTTTTTTAATCAAAGGGATATGTGAATTTTACTATCGATATGCATTGAAAGGCAGGCCGCAAGGTTTTAAACACGCTAACTTTGATTTTTCCGCAGCTACTAGCGCCATCTAGTAATCCCATTTAAGTACTACCATTTTACTTTAGACACTAATGTAGTTTTTCTTTTTTGCTGAACAAAGGTACTATAGTTACTGAGTATATTACATATATTTTACCGGGCTAGGGTTGGGTACAATAATCAGACAGCATCATTAGGAAGACAAATTTCAATCTGCCAACACAAAATTGCACATCGCAGGCAAGAAGATTGGTAGAAAAATATGAATAAATATTTTACTAACTACTCAATACAATTCGATATTATCTTACATAGAGCACTTTTCATCTACATTTTTGGTAAAAACAAGCAAAATAAGAACATTTTACATGCAAAGCTAATATGTTTTTAATGATGAGAACTAAAATATTCGGAAGTTACCAATTCATTTTGACGTGTTTCCAAAGACAGTAGCGACACTGTCATGTCACAGATAAGTAGGATACACTGGCTTATACTTACTGTACATTAATAAAAAAAACTCAGGTACATAATCTAGTTGGATTAGTCTTTTAGACCTTTGACACCGAATTAAGTATTGTTCAAAGACGAACTCCCTAGGCTACATATTTTAAAGGTTCTTTATCAATTCTTGGCTAACTTTAAGTTATCCTTTAAATAAACTGCTTATAATTAGAAGATTTGGAATATGGCTTAAAATTATATAGTTTATAGAAATATTTTGTCTATACTAACTTACAATGTTAAGTTAAGCTGTAAGATCACCTGTGATTATAAAAATTTTACAAAGGTGATATATTATTAGCTTTTAGAGAATCATACAAAATGCTCGTTTGGGTAGCAGATATTTGTTCTGATACTAAACAGGTTTTCTGTTACCAAAATACCATTTTATTTGTTTCTGGCAGTAGACATTTTTACATCTTAAATCACACAAAAAAACGGTGATCTTTAATTTGCGTAAAAATAATGAAAAATAAGTACATTCATTTTATAAATTCAAAATTAATACATGAGAAATATTACACCAACACTAAAATATAAATAGGTAGGTAGGTACTTAATAGCGTTGACTGCGTGGATTTGACAGGACTATAACTTCAAATATTTCATTATGCGTTCGAACTCGCACAACTATGATTGAACACTAGATTCGAAGAAGAGAAAGTTTATTTATATTACATACTCATTATCTTGTTACCAATACCTTGATCTTGGCATCAATGTTCGTAAGCATTTATTCAAGAATAAAAGTTTAAAATAAACATGGTCCACCTGGGCCTCAAGTCTGCTAATTGTAATAAAATTACATGTGATTTACTCTAGCGTGATTAATTAATTCCAAATGTATAAGGCTTGGGAAATTGTGATGTCTTTAATCTTTATTAGTTGCCTGTTAGTCGACTCGATAGTCGCAGGCATATTAGTATTAATATATGGGAAATGGGATAGGTTAAACAAGGGTATTACAAAAAATCCCATATTCCTATTTTCACATATTTTAATAATATCAACGTTGAATAGTAGTCATATGAATAACATGCGCCAGTGATTCTCTCTGGCCCCTTATTTCAGAAGTGAATTCGAAAAATGCTAGGTCAAGGATTGTCAAAAAATCAGAAGTGGGATTTTGATAATTCAATGAATTGATAAAAAGCCACCGCTGATGTCATCAACGACCTGTAATATAAACATGGGGATGTGGTAATGATCAACTCATCATATATTTTCATTGTAATCCAATGTATTTTGTTCCCCGTGTCATATCCACGCAGCTGTTTGTAGCGACAGTTTAGTTTCTCTCGGGGAACGTGAACTTGTGCAATGGTGGTCCTTTCAGCAGTTCATCTTTGTACGCAGCGAGGATCGCCCGGGACATGCTTGGCTCTGAAGCGCTCGTCTCTAGAAACTGTCGCATTAACCTACAGAGATTTCGCAACATTAGAACATATAAGCTTCTTCGAGCAGGGGTACCTATATGGTACGAACGATTGTCAGTCAGTTAACTCTCGTACATTTACTGTAGTAAATTTTACTCTTTTTTCTTAATTACCGCTAGAAGCGGAGGTGATCAAATGTATGGAGGAAAACTAAAAGTTTGATCGTGTACCTACTTGAACCTTAGATTCGATTTATTCCGATATCCTCCGCGAATCATACGTAGGTAAATACTAATTAAAAATATTAAAAAATCGATAATGGCTAAGATAAACAACATAGTAAAACTATGCATGCTCTAGCTAGATGAAGGGTTAAACTGAAAAAAAAACAGATTCAAATAAAATTTCAACTAAATTCGAATTCCGCTGCTCTTGGCACTTTTGACTGTGACTCATTGCTGGTATAATTAATAGGTCGACATTGCCACTCGGTTTTAGTTCAATTAACTCGATTGGTTGGATTCAGTAGTGAGACAGAGGATCTGTCAAATCGTTCATGATATTTACGGAATAGAAGCTTAGAAATAATACGTCACCTATTAGCGGGATTGACGCCGACAACATCACGGGACTGCAGGAGCTCTGGATGGTCGCCGATAGTGTCCGTCAGTGCAGCAATCATCACATCTGGAATAATGAGTTATTATAATTATTCTTTAATCGACTACCTAAATAATATGGGTTTATAAGAATCATGCAACTCGTGTGACGTTAATTTATGAATGACACCAGTAACAAAATACAGGGAGCGTACTGCAAAAACCATAAAACTCCTGCTACACAATTTATCGTCACACGCGAGGCCCTTAGTCGAAGGACCAAAAATATGTAACGGGAAGCTAAACATTTTACTGATAAAATCATCGATATATAATAAGTAACCAGATAAGCAGTCACCTACTAAATTTCATCCAAAATATGGTAGTGATAGCTTAAATATTCCGTATGAACGTAAGAGCCCGAGTGACCCGTCCAGGACTGCGCAGGATGTAAAACGTTTTTATAGGCGCAATGGGAATGCCCATTGTACATTAATTGTTTTGTACAATGCTGTATCAATATTTAAGCTACAAAAACAACGATGTATAGCGTTAAAACTATTTCTGCGATGTTCCTACCGTAGCGCATTATACCCGTAGTACCGTTCAAGCCACGCCACGTACGAGACAAGGATAGTGGCGGACAATGCGCGAAAGGGAGAACGGGATAACCGGAGACACAGGGGGCGACCGAACAAGTCCCGACCAACTTATCTTTGCTGGTGGCGCAACGAGAATTGAACTATACTCTTATGACAACTACGTGTAGTTTGAGTGTTTTGTTTAGACAGTAGCGGCAAACTTAATTTATTTTGGTCGGCCGGTAGCTTGGCGGTTGGCGGACTAGTAGCAGAGATATTTAAAGAAATATTTATTATTTCGTGTTTTAGTGATATCTTACTGATATCTATCATTTAATCTAATACTATTAACTACTACTAATGGGAAATATATGTTCCGTATGAAATTTTGCTGTTTCGATGTGTATTAAGGCAGTTTTTAGACGCAAATGAGGCATTTCGACACGTCTTTACGCTAGCTGTTGTCGGCTCGTACTACATTGAAATAGCGACACCAACCGTCTCCGTAGCTCTATTTTCGGTATCACTTTTCGGGCCGTGACAGCTAATCTTGTTTAAATAGTATATCGATGGACAAAATAGTAGTCAAAAGTAAGTACTATTTAGGGAAAATAAGAAGATATTAATTTAAACGCTATGATAGAACACGTTGCGGCGCGGTTGATGTCCGGTATGTAGTGAACTCTTTATAACAAGTAATATTCGTGTATGATGCGCGTTTGATGGAAACTGTTGATTTGCTACAAATGTGCGGTTGCACCGTACAAAACTCGTTTTTTTTATACTACCAAGGCGGCAAGCAATCGTGCGGCCCGCCTGATGGTAAGCAGTCACAGCAGCCTATAGACGTTAGCAACAACAGAAGAATCACCAGCGAATTGCCGACCCTTAATACATTAGATATTTAGTAGGTATTAGATATTAGTTATGGCAGAACATTATAAGACATATTTACAAAAAATATTTAATATACAATTACGCATTCTCAAAAATATTGTACCGTACAAAATCAAAATAAACTATAAAGATAATTATGAAGATCTGTTTAAAGGTGATTAATGTTTTCGATAAAGTTACTCAAGCAATTATCTGTGAACACGCCAGCCATTTAGACTGTTTGCATACAGTCAAGCGGCCTGTTAATTTACGTAATGTGCAATACCTACCGTTATGTGCGTATAAGTTACCTAAATATAATAATGTATACGGAAAAAGGACTTGGAAGTATACTCTACCTTACAGTTTAAACGCGTTACCAAAGACTTTAGTCAGTAAATTAAGAGATAAGAACCCCAAACAAATTAAAAGTATATTAAAACACCATTTTACTGTACGACAATATATACTTCCAAACCTTACAGCCTCTGCATAAGTAACATAACGTAATGCAAATAAGTCTTGAATTGTGGTAAAGTAGGATGTATCGAGCGTGTATTGAATCACTCAAGCACATAATCTTTTCTAACTAGATTAAGCGGTGAGTTTTTTGTGAATTTAATTAACAAAATTATATGCGGTAACAGCTCAGTGGGCGAGCGCTTGCCTTGGAAACAAGGTGCGCAGGTTCGAACCCCGGCTCGCACCTCTGATTTCTTCAATGAATCATGTGCGAATCGTCTTTGTGCGATTGTTACTAGCTTTCGGTGAAGGAAAACATCGTGATGAAACCTGCATGTCTGAGAAAGCCTAACTAGCTCTCGAATGACGTGCGAAGTCCGCCAACCCGCACTTGGCCAGCGTGGTGGACTATGGCCTAAGCCCCTTCATCTTGAAGGGAGGCCCGTGCCCAACAGTGGGACATAAACAAGGGCTGGTATTATTATTATTTTTATTTTAAACTTTAGTTTATCTCGGTTGCAAATGAACCGGTATACCTGATGGCACGGGTCTAAGCCAAGTGTTCATCAGGGGGTGGGGGGTGTGTAGTTGATTGAGGAATTGGGTTAGGCCTCTCCTGTTCAGTTTGCAAAAATTTGCGAACCAAACGGCATGTGTTCAGAATGACGGCTTTATGGAGTAATAGGTAAATATTTGGAGGTAGGTTAAGGGTTTTGAGAGACTGGTGTAACTGTTTTGGTATGACCCCGGTTGTAGAAATGACTATTGGGACTATGGTTACTTTTTGTAGGTGCCAGAGACGAGTAATTTCGTCTTTGAGCTCGGTGTATTTCGTAAGCTTTTCGGATATTGTTGTTTGCAAATTATGAGTGTTTGGCACAGCTATATCGATCAAGTATCCAGTTTTATCGGTTTTGTTGATGAGGGTGATGTCTGGTCTATTGTAGTGGATCGTTCGATCAGTGAGAATGGCGCGGTCAAAATATAGTTTGGTGGTACTGTTTTCGAATACAACATTGGGGGTGTATTTATAATAGGGTACTACGGAGTCTACAAGATTATATCGATGAGCTATTTTTTGGTGAATTATATTGGCAACTTGGTCGTGTCGGTGTTTGTAATCTGTCTGGGCTATGGATTTGCAAGCACCTGTGATGTGTTGGATTGTCTCTGGAGCACTGTTACATTTTCTACACGGGTCAGATGAAAGATTCCTTATGATGTATTTTCTGTAATTTCTAGGCTCGATGACCTGATCCTGGATGGCAATCATAAAGCCCTCAGTCTCCGGAAAGAGATCGTATTATTAATTAACAAAATTTGAAATAAACAATTTGAATTTTTTTTTTTAATTTTTTTTAAGTCTGTGCCTAATTTCACCAGCTACAGTGCCCTTCACGCCGGAACACAGCAATGTTTACACACTGCTGCTTGGTGGCAGAATAGCTAACACTGCGGTGGTACCTACCTGGACGGTTCCTTGCACAAGGAACCTACCACCTAGTAAATCGTGAATTAAAAAAAAAATATTTGTTAACCACAAATATTTTTTTTTAATATTATTTTATTTGATAAAACTAACCGAGTACTTTCTTCTCAATGGTTCGAGACAACTGTCCCCTCTCTGCCTCCAGTTCTAAAAACGCCATGAACCGCTGCGTGGCCGCCCGCGCCGAAGCTGGGTCCCGCGATAGAGATTGTGAAAACATCATCTGAAAACAATTCTGAGGATAATGTATGCATTCTGGTTTATTTTATCTGACCACTGTTACCACAAAAACGTTATCAGTACTTGTTACCAGTTTACGATATAACAAAAATAATGTTCTCGTAGCTATTCCGGTCACGGCGGCCAACCTATTTCAAGACTAGCCTCCGGCAGACAGAGTTGCATTTTCTTTACTCTCACAATCGGATGGGGCGGAAGACAGACGGAACACAGTCAGCGTATCTTTAGCCACCCAAGTGACTATCAAGCTTCAGTTGTCCACCAAACTTCGATGGCAACCGGAAGTGTAATCAATGGTTTTATTGGTAATTTTCAAGGTCAAGTTAGGCAGTACCGAATGACCTTCGGAGTCGCTGGACGCGCGGGGTGTGGGCCCTTCGAGCGTCCATTGAGTACGGCGGCGTCTCCGAGGAGGACGGCGGCGGGGTTGCGACCCCCGTCCCCGTGAGTACCGTGTCAGGTTCCCGGGGGGCTACAATGCGCCCCCCGGCGGCGGGCTCAAAGGCAAGGCACTGAGGGGCCCCTGGTGCAGATCCCACCGGAGAGCCCTGGGGTCCCCCTCTCATGTGCCGATGCGACAGCCGCGGGGGTTTTAGTGGGTAAGAATCCCACATACCCCGGTGGAGCCCCACAGCTGCCGGGGATCTTTGGAAGATTTCCACCGCGTCAAAAAAAAAAAAAAAAGGCAGTACCGAATGAATCATTTGGCAGTTATTTGATGGTCACTGCTATAGTATCATGTAGATCATCACTTTAGTAGTTGTCAAACGAGATACACAATAACCCCGCTGGAAGAGATCAGGCGAAGGAACGATTTTTTAAATACCCGTCTAACGCATGAATCATCTTAATTTCGGGATTCTCGCATCGGCACATGAGAGGAAAACCTGAGCGCTCCGGTGGGATTTGCACCTAGTACCTCTCAGTGCCTTTGAGCAGAGGGCATAACCCTCTAGGAACCTGACTAAGTATGGTACTCACGGGAACGGGGGTCGCAACCCGTCGCCCTCGCAATCGTCCAGTGATTCCATAGGAGTCAATGTATGTAGACTAAGTCTAGGTAATAATTATCTTATTCGCTATTGGATGCTCTTTTCGCATATCATCTGTAAGTGACCTCTGAACCAAGTCTACTTACTTTAGCTAGTTGGTAAATGATCTCCTCCAGTGTGTACTCGGTGTATAGTGAGTCGGCGGCCTTCAGTTTGTCCATCATCTCCTCGTATTCTTCCTCGGTGATCACGGGAGCTTCCCGGTCGTAGTCTGATGTGCCTAGAACATATAAATAATAGCACATTTTTTACAATCTTTACCTACTTATCGTTATGAGGTTATGATCGTTAGGCGGATTAGGATGTTAAATATACATATATAAGTAAATTAATCCTGTGTGGGTCCTAGACGTCTATCAAGTACGGCGGCGAAGTTATGACCCCCTTCCCGGTGAGCACCGTGTCTGGTTCCCGGGGGGGCTACAAGGTGGTGCTTGGTACAGACCCCACCGGAGAAGCCAGGTCCCCATTCCATGTGCCGATGAGACTGCCGCGGAGGTCTTAACTAGTAAGACTCCCAAATACCCCGGTTGACACCCCACAGGATCCCGGGGACCTATTGAAGCTAAACCCCGTCAAAGCAAAAAAAAAAGGTAAGTAAGTAGGTAGCTACAAGTAGGCTAAAAGAATCCCAAATCCGTACTGTAGCTGGTGAAATTACTGGACACAAAGACTTAATATCCAATGTCTTAAGGGTCGGCAACGCGCTAGTGATTCTTCTGGTGTTGCTAGTGTCTATAGGCTGCGGTGACTGCTTACCATCAGGCGGGCTGCACCCTTCCTTGCCACCTTGTTTGTATAAAAAAAAAACATCCCCCGGCGGACACCCCACAGAATCCCGGGGACCTATCGAAGCTTAAGCCCGTGAGAACAAAAAAAGGTAAGTACTTAGGTGGGTACTTAAATTATTAATCTCACAACAAAAAACGAGTTTTATGAAGAAAGGAAAGTTTAGCGAATAATAAGTAAGCAGCTAAGTACTAAAAAGATTTGCCAACACATTTTTAAAAGACGGATCAACTTTAAAACAACGAATTTAAATGTGGTTTTATCATCATTTTACAAGATACAAGCTTTTATTTAACTTGCAATGTATGTAATTTGTTCGGGTGGAATCTTGCGACCCGATTTTCACCCACTTCTACACGTTCGTATCGTTTGAAATTTTGCGCATGTGTCAAGGACCCGTGACAATACAATAATATGATATCATCGAGCTAATCTGATGATGAAGCTCGAAGGTGGTTAAGGGTACCCATGGATGGTTACTAGTAAACACATCGAGTTTGGACTCCTTTGTTTTGATTTAAAGAGTTCTATTTACTTGAATCATTAATAAGGATCTGATGATGGAAATGGAGAAGGGGAGTGATGGAACCCTGGATTGGCTACTGGTAAACACATCGAGTTTGGACTTATTTGATTTGTCTTATACAGTGATATTCACTTAGTACTGTGTAAATACTAATCGTAAGTAGGTATACCTTACAAAAGCGCGTGTTTTTAGTTTTTTAAACTATTAATTTATTTATTTTGGGCTGCGGCGACCGCTAGTGATGCAAAGCGACGCAAGTATGCAGCTCTAGGTTCGAGCTATATATTTGCGCACTTTGCGGTGGAGACCATGGGGCCTTGGTCTCATGAGACGCACGCTTTGGTAAAAGAAATTTCATCCAAACTTATCGAAGTCTCAGGAGACCGCCGGGCTGGTAGCTTTTTCTGCCAACGTATAATCTTGGCCATACAAAGGGGTAATGCCGCCAGTCTTTTAGGTACCCTTCCCTCCCAGTGCGGCGACAACTTCGAGGAAGTTTTTTACCTAGTTTAAGTGTACATATTTGTAAATAAACTGTAAATATTTTGTTTCAATAAAAATTTATTCGTACTTAGATTAGTTCTTTCGGCAAGAATTATATATAATTTGTTTATTTACTTAATCTATATGAAGGTTTAAAAAACTTACTGATAATGTTGGTTTGTAGCATAGGATCGTAAGTCCTCTTAACGGGCTCGGGTCTCAGTTCGCTGGTCACAGGCAGCGACGGCACCGGCGACAAGTTATTGCTGAGCTCCCAGTTCTTGGACGCGATGGTCCGAATGATATCGGGGCTGTTGCCAAACGGGAAGGACTGGAGAGCCGGGCTGCGGTACTGATAGTCCTGGAAATTGATCAAACATGAAAACGAATTGTAATAAAAATAGTAAGTATGTAGTATGGAGTGGCGACGCGAAAAGCTTTCTTCTTCTTCTTAAACCGGAAGATCTCCCATTAGGTGGACGGACGACAAGTCGCGGACAACCGATGGATGCGAATGGCTAACTGTCGTTCATTGTGGCGTTCTAAGGAGGCTGTTGTTCAGCAGTGGACATCTTCCGGCTGACGAAGATGATGATGAAATATTGTTTCTTATGTGAAACCCGAAAAAAATAACGTGTATCCTATATGAACTTCTCATTTCTTCAATTTATTATGGGTTCATCATTATCAGCCTACATCAGTCCACTGCTGGACATAGGCCTCCCCCAATACACGCCATTGAGCCCGGTCTTCGGCTTTCCTCATCCAGTCACTGCCAACTGCTTTGCGTAAATCGTCACTCCACCGGGTCACAGGGCGTCCTACGCTACGTTTTCCAGTTCGTGGCCTCCGCTCCAGAACCAGTCTTCCCCACCGGTCATCGGTTCTGCGGCAAATATGACCAGCCCACTGAAACTTCAGCTTGCTTTGATTATGGGTTGATTTAGCATAATTTAATTACATTCTCAGTGTAAATTGTTTAATTTCATCATCATCATCATCATCACCAGCCGGAAGACGTCCACTGCTGATCAAAGGCCTCCCCCTTAGACCGCCACAATGAACGACAATTTGCAATTTGCATCCACCGGTTTCCTGCGACGCGAACAATGTCGTCGGTCCACCTAGTGGGAGGCCTGCCTACGATGCGTCTTCCGGTTCGCGGTCGCCACTCGAGAACCTTTCTTCCCCAACGGTTATCGGTTCTTAGAGCGATGTGGCCTGCCCATTGCCACTTCAACTTGCAGATTCTGAGAGCTATGTCGGTAACCTTAGTTCTTCGGCGAATCTCCACATTTCGGATTCGGTCGCGCAAAGAAACTCCAAGCATAGCTCTCTCCATAGCTCGTTGTGTGACTCTGAGCTTTTCCAAAAGGCCAGCTGTTAAAGACCACGTCTCAGTACCATATGTCATCACTGGCAACACACACTGGTTATAAACCTTAGTCTTCAGGCACTGCGGAATTTCTGATGAGAAGATGTCACGTAGTTTCCCGAACGCTGCCCATCCGAGTTGGATTCTTCGGGCGACCTCTTTGTCGAAGTTGGACCGACCTAACTGGATAGTTTGTCCTAGGTATACGTAGTGGTCAAACAACTTCGACTGTATCGTTCCCAACAACTACCGGTACGGGTGCAACATGGACATTAGACATGATCTTCGTCTTGTCCATGTTCATTTTAAGACCCACCTGTTGGGAAACGCTACTGAGGTCGCTGAGCATCGTATTGAGGTCCTCCAGCGACTCTGCCATAATGACTATATCATCGGCAAAACGAAGGTGAGTGATGTATTCGCCATTGATGTTGATGCCGAATCCGTGCCAGTCCAAGAGCTTGAAAACGTCCTCCAATGCGTTCGTGAACAGTTTCGGAGAAATGACGTCACCCTGTCTCACGCCTTTCTGCAATCGGATTGGTTTAGTACTCTCGTCCTGTAGTCGGATCGACATGGTGGCGTTGCTGTACAAACACTTCAACACTTCGATGTACCTATAGTCAATGTGGCACCGCTGGAGGGACTGCAATACCACCCAGGTCTCGATTGAATCGAAGGCTTTTTCGTAGTCCACAATCGCTAGACATAATGGCCGATTATACTCCTCTCTCGGTCTTCTGTATAATCTGGCGGAGCTTATGTATGTGGTCTACGGTGCTAAAGCCTTTTCGGAACCCGGCTTGTTCGGGAGGCTGGAAGTCATCAAACCTGCGTTCGAGGCGGTTCGTAATGACTCTCGAAAACAGCTTGTATACATGGCTCAGGAGTGAGATGGGTCTATAATTCTTTAATAAAGTGTTATCACCTTTTTTGAAGAAAAGAACCACCACACTCCTGTGCCATGCTTCTGGCGTAGTACCCTCGAGTAAGACGGAATTAAATACGGTGTTTAATTTATACTATAGCAAATACTATATTCTAATAACTATAAAAAGCCTCTTCCAACGTAAATATCATGTAAACATGTTTAGTTCACTGAACTGTTAAGCGCTACCAAGTGTACTATACACAGGAACATTATAGGCATGGGCAGTTAACCAGTGAGTTCATCCCCGGAACGATACATGAACTCGACAAACACCGCGTCATGATAGCTGGTTTATTTTTATGTGCCAACTTCATAAAACGTTATTAAGCTCCCAAGCCTTGTTATATAACGGCGCTTTAATGGTACACGAATCTTCATTAAAAACAGTTATTAACCAGTTGTGAATTATTTCATTTAGCATCGTTAATTAACCGATATAACCGACTGACCGACCGATTCTGAATTTAGGAAAGTTATTAGTAGCTGCTATTCGTAATATATTCTTAGAAATGGCACGTAGTAGATCCACAAAAAATTGAAATAATCTTTTGAAGTGGGAGAAGTATTTTTGCCATCTCGGAAACATGGCTTGGAACTTTAAATAAAATTGTGATTCCGATTAATTGGTGAAGTATATAATCTCTCTTGAGCCGAACGCCAGTGAGATACTTCTCAAGCTTTTTTATGAAGGTGGTTACAACTTTTTTCGATACAAAAGAAACCCGATGGAATAATAAATAATTCACAGTATACATTTTGCTAATTCACTACTCCGAGATTTAAATCGAAAGGTCTCTGGAGGTTCTTAATTTACAAGTGTAATCAAAATGTATCTCGAAATGCTAAGATAACGTTAGTTTCTTTTGTCGGTCCCTAAAGTCGCCAAAACCTTTTTTGTAGACCTTTACTGCTTAATTAAAGAGCAGCTATAGCCGAGGACAATAATGTAATATACACAAGTACATTGTTACAATAAAGCAAAAATAACATTAATTTTACTGCAGGACCTACAAACGTCAATTAAAGTTAATCATCATCATCAATCCATTTTTTTAAATCGGATTATTTCAATACTCAAAGCCCATTAATACTTACTTAATACGCAGATAGTGAGTTGAGATATCAAATATCTCGTGTTCAATAATCGAATCATAAATGGCTTCGACGGTCGAAATAAATAGATTTAAAAAAGTGACTTAATTAGAATTAAAGTTAAATGGTTTTTGTGAGTGCGGTAGTTAGTGTCCATGTTAAGATTTTCATGACAAGGACAAATTAGTTAATGAAGTGCAAAATCTATTACATTTATACTTAATTATACTCAAGTTTTAGACAAGAAAATCGAAGCCAACAATATTAATATTGTCGGGACACCTCACTAGGCCTATTGCCTTTGCCGATTGACGTGACACTAAATGATTACCTAGTCTGTGGACCACAGATATGCTAGTGTCCTAGTGACTTCTTGTTTTCGCGCCATGAGAATTATTAAATAACTTGATTTAATTCAGTGGTTTTTCTACATTCTGCCAACAGAAGTAAATCTATGAAAAATTCTAACCTTAGCATTAGCTTGCTCCATGAGCATGGCCCTCAGTTTCTCTTGCTGAGCGCTCTCCTCTGCAGCCTTCATGTTTTGAGAGTAATGTGCCCGCAAGTAGTCAATGTTAAACTTTATCTCCTGAAGAAAAGCGATCGCATCTTCTTTGGACATCTGCGAAAGTAAATTTAATTTAATTTAGTGACTAGAAAAGAAAAACGTCCGCCTGTCGATAAGCTTCATACCCGCCTGTCGACTGCTACACAGCACTTCAGCTCTTCACCCTAGACTTACGTACGAGTCCGATAACTTCTTAAGTCGGATTATTCCCAACTGTCGGAAACTTCCGAATCCGATAAAACAGCTATGTTTTATCGGATTCGGAAGTTTCCGACAGTTGGGAAGAATTTACAAGATATTACCGAAAATGCTAATTTTCGGTAATATCTTGTAAACTCTATTATACAAATCCATCATCGAAGCGTTTTATCAAATCTATTTGGAATAATAATGTATTTTTATAGAAACTATCGAATCTGTGCATAGAGTTTACAGAATGCCACCCGAAACATTTGTACGGAAACTTCCGACGTTTGAGAAGAGCCCTACAGGTGCTACTTCACACTGTAACATAACAATATTTACATTAAGATAGCGCTTTATCATCGACAGCCGAAAGACGTCTACTGCACGAAGAACGAAGGTCTCCCCCTTAGAAGGGACGGGTTGCCGTAATTCCCACGCTTGGCAAGCGGCTTGGGGATCGCAGTATGGGTGGTAGGTAATCCAATAGAAAGACGCTGCTGCCCGTCTTCCTGTTTTCCCTCAGTCGCCTCTTACGTACACCCAATGGGAGGAGATGGGAGGGTGCTATTCTGAAACCGACACCCCACAGGTAAAATAGTGCTTAGTGGCAGGATTTCTGATACTGCGGTTGTTACTAGATACTTACCTGGATACTCGCTTGCACGAAAGACATACCACGTAGTTTATTCATTTAAACATTATAGGTACTTAGGGGTCGTCCATTAATCGCGTGAGGCTGGAAAGGGGGGGAGAGGTTTTCCGAAAAAATCACGAAATATCACCAGGAGGGGGGAGGGGTATAATGAGACATCACGTGTATTTATTTTTCGTTGAATGCACGATTTCTAAACCAAACAGCGGCACGTGGCATTGACTCACCGTTGCCGGCAACGACTTCCCCTTCAACATTTAATCAGTTAAGTACCTATATTTAAAGATAATATTCCGAAAATTTCAATATAAACTATATTGAAATTTTGTACAAAAAATACACATGATTTTGGATGGGGGGGGGGGTAGTTTAAAACCTCACCACATATCACCAGGAGGGGGGGAGGGGTTAAAAATTTGCTAAAAAACATCACGTGATTAATGGATGACCCCTTACCTATAGTGATTTAATAATGTTTAAATGAATAAACTACGTGGTATGTCTTTCGTGCAAGTATCCAGGTAAGTATCTAGTAACAACCGCAGTATCAGAAATCCTGCCTGCACTTCCAACAACATCCTTTGTCGGTTTATTTACAAATCACGAATTACATTTATTTCTGTTTTTAAATTGCTTACCAATCCTTCTTGAAGGAATTCTTCAATAGCAGTCGTCACTCCTCGCTCATCACCTGTCCAGAAGACATACTCTGCCATGTCTAGAGGAGAATACTGGATCCCCGAATATGATGCATAGTGGTCCATCTGTGGAAATCAACTTAGTATTTGGAGCTAGCCAAATTGGTTATCTCTAACATACTATGACTCTTTGGAAGCGTGGGACGCTTAATTTGGCATATAGCATTTTTTTAGCCTGCTCTAAAAAGATGGTAGAAGGCTAGCTTCAACGGCTTGATGGATTTTAACATGATGTGTGGTTAATAGTAGGATTAATTAAAGTGAAAATATAAATTTTCAAAGGATTCAATAATCAATTGGGTGTCTGTAAAAGGCGACTAAGCCTTGGGTGGCCTTATAGTTTGTTGTCATTTTTGTCGTAATTTTGTTCTTTTCTCCCTTGCTTTATGTTTCGAACGGCAGGACACACTATAGCTAATATCGATTAATTTGTAACAAAACAATGTTTAAAAAAGTGAAAAAATGACAAGCCCGCTGAGTTTCTTGCCGGATCTTCTCAGTTGAGGCCGCGTTGTGATCCGGTGGTAGCTTTTAAAAAAATGAACATTCAAAAGTGCTAGCGTTAAGCCTATTTGAAATAAAGATTTTTGTGTTTGAGTTTAAGGGAAAAACAATAAGATGGGCAGCAGCGTCTTTTTATTGGATTACCTACCACCTATACTGCGGTCCCCAAGCCGCCTGCCAAGCGTGGTGACTATGGTAACCCCTCCCTTCTAAGGAGGAGGCCTTAGTTCAGCAGTGGACGTTTCGGCTGCTAATGATGATGAATAAGGGGGATTATAATTACATTGTTCTTGGTTTCCTTGGAGAGATCAGCGTTGAAGGCGCGTCGAACAGCAGTATGGCCGGTCTGTGGGTTGTTACTAGCTTGTCCGGGTTGCACCAAGCGAGCAGCTCCATGGAACACCTGTCAGTAAACCGTCGGATTTTATGTTTATCCATTTAATTTTTACGAGTTGTGGTTCACTAAATCCGAACGTTTAGGCAGCCACTTCTTGAAGTTATGTATAGAACCATTGATTGAAGATAACGTTATAATTATTTGGAACGCCAATGCTAGCCAGCCAAATACTAGCCAGCCAAATACTAAGCCAAATAACGATTTGGCAGCGATTTTTTTTAAGTGGAGTTCTCTAGTTTGCATCAATTTATTACGTAGGTGATCCCGTTGTACCCCTTTTCTCCTAAAGGAATCTGCCCAATACACCGGGCCAACGTGCTATAAACGTACTAGGCAGAACATATTCTTTGTATGAATTAATCCTAAGGCCTCGTTTACGGAAACGCGGGGCGTCACGCGTCGCGTGTGGCGTGGCGTCTCGCGGCGCGTCGGACGTTTTTATTGTTTACGTAGCGGCGGCGCGTGAAGCGGCGCGTATCATCGCACGCGTAAACACAAACTTATAGCAATATATGATGCTGTTTATGAGACGCGGGGCGGGAAGAGTGGCGGTGCCCGCCGCTGCGCCCGCGGCTGGCACCGCCGCGTGCAACGGCGGTGCAACTCACTTTATAACATACAATTTTCTTCTAAAAAAAAAATCGATCATATCATACTCCATTGCGATGGTGACTACGTCTGTGTTGCATGATTACTAAATAGACTGGCAGAAGGTTCCGCCACAGGCATCGCTTCATCGAGAATCGCCGCTGCGTGCGCCGCCGCGATGAACGCCGCGTGAAACGCGATGCCATCCGCGGGCGCCGCCGTAAAACACGCTCCATTTCAAGCATACGCGTGTAAAATCGCTTCTCCGTAAACACACTCATACAACGCCCTACATTTGAATTTAGTGCGGGCCGCGCCGCCACACGCGACGCGCGACGCCCCGCGTCTCCGTAAATGAGGCCTAAGCAACGCCCACTATGCCGTTCCGTCTTCGGCCGTGCTATGGCCGTACCACGAACAGGCCTGTCAAAATTCACAAAATATCTTGTGCAAGTTAGGCGACGTTGTCGTTCCGCTACGCACCGACTAGCAATCTGGAGTTTTGGTATAGCAGTTTCAGTCATTACATTTCCGTGCCTGATACGTTATCAGGGCCAGGGTCAAGTCTTTTGTATTAGACAGATGCTTTAAAAATTCCTACTATAACAACTACAATACAATACAAGTACAATTTATTGCACACCATAACAAAGATACATCTTTGATTAGTACTCAATTCACACCAAGGTGGCAGCGGCGCGGCGTGCACTTTCAGTGAGAAAGAATTTTAAACTTTATTTACAATACGTAAAAGACCAGTATCGGTTAAAAAGCTCAAGTATCCGCGCCGCTCGCGCCGCCGCGAGCAGTCGCGCGGCGACTCGCGTTCGGTCAGCGCGGACATAGGCAGGAGCGGAGTTTCCTTGTAGACTGTATGAACTAGACTCAAGGCGCGAAGCCGCGCTTCACGCCGCTGCCGGCCGCGTCGCGCCTCTTC